>CM037879.1:83536315-84996315 GCA_021292165.1 Shinisaurus crocodilurus | reverse complement strand
GCCTTTTAAAAATATGTAGCCCTTTAAAAATGTGTGTAGCTGTCAGACATCTCACAAATTCACTGTAAAAATAATGACAAAAGCATAAATCATGTACCTTTTTATAATTGTATCAGCTGTTAAATCCATACAAGGGAAATATTCCTTTTAATAAAAAGAAATATTTGTGTAACAAGGTCAGAAGGAAGTGTTTTCAGACTATAGCTGCAAATTGCAAAACTAGAAGGAAGGTTTTCTTGCCAATAATGACTCTTGCTGACTCCAAACACTGTTAGCACCTTTGAGGTCACTGGGATCACCTGGTTCCAATGCTGATGTTGCCATTATGGGACCAAGATACATTGCCGTGCCTGATTCTGCCATGGATGCAAAATTGCTTCTTTGAAGGCCAGGAGCCCACAGCCCATTTTGAAAAACTAAGACCTCACGCGGTATTTCACTCCATAAAGTCTATGCAAAGTTTGTATAGAGAACTTCTCTTTTGTTCTCTTCCCCAGTGGGAAAAATGGTGCAAATAAAGACCGCTTCCCTGGAACAACACATCTGGCACACTTTTATGGTTCCTGTTTTCAAACTAAGAAATTATGACTCCTCGCAACACCATATTGTGAGATGGGAAAAGAAAGTTTTTGAACTTTGATTTGGCTCTAAGATGCAATCTTATTAGCAAAAGGCTTGTTCAGGGTGGGGAATGGTGTCCAGCTACCTATAAAAATGCAGGAAGTGAGGTAATAGGTTCTGCTGCCCCCTGGTGGAATTAAGTGTTGTTGTTGTTTCACAACTCTAATCTCACCACTTGGCTCCAAAACTTGAGAAGCTAGTCTCAAGGAAATGGGGAGAATTGCAGTGCTTCCAGACAGAGAGGTCCAAGCGCTACCTAACAGAAGGCATGGTGCAGTGATTCCATCTTTTTTTTTCTGTTGTAAGTAGTGGGAAAACATTGAAGGGTTACGAGAGGAAGATGACATCTTCTAAATTCTGTGAATGAATGAAGGCAGGGGGGTGGCATGATGACAAAAGCCTCATCTGGAGACATCATAACATTTATTGAATGAGGCAGGGTGATGCCAAGGTGAGATGCAGATGATGTGACTCTAGCTCTCTGACACTAAGATTAGCAGTCATTGTGGAAACTTACTCATTAAGCTGCAGTTGTCACTGCTGTGACATAACTGGTGGCTTTGACCATCCTGAAATGGGACTCATGTAGCCCTGGCTAGAGGGAATGGCAAGCTGCAGAATTAGAAATGGTTGCTCTTGCTCCTCCTGAGCTATTATTGCTCTCATGCTAAGTGAGGATGCAGGCAGCAGGTGGGTTCGCTGTGCCTTAGATGGCAGGTGTGAGTGTGTTATGTGGCATTACAGGAATGTAGTCTTCTCAACATTTAGACCTGGCCATCCTGGCTGGGGATGATGGGAGTTGTAGACTAATACATCTCGAGGGCACCAGGTTGGGGAAAGCTGATCTGGACCAAAGAACTCTGATGGGAGACAGTTATTATTTTAAGGTTATGAGGATCTATCCCTCTGAAAATAGGAATATATATATATATATATATACACACATATATATATACATATATATATATATATATATATATAATGAAGGAGAGCATTCAATCATACCATTCCACCACCTGCATCCTGAGATGTTACAATCTCCAGGATAATTGTACCCATGTGCATTTTTTTAATGTGTAGATGGCACTGAGTTCCACTTCGAGAGGCTCAGACTAATCTTTCCTTACTTGAGAAGGTTCGCTATAATAAAATTTAAGCACCTTGATTCAGTGGAGTGATTGACTTTTCCCAGCAAGAAGAAAGTTAATGAGAACAGATATTTATCTTTTTATGAAATGACATTTTTGCTTAGCCCTTAACTTCTATTACTTCTATTACTAGGTCTATACTGCTGGCTAAGAGGTCTTGCAGTATTAATAATTATTAAAGTGGCTTAAAAGACAGAAGCTCTCTTAAATAACCGATTGTTCTCATGCCATGTCTAATTCTTCTACTGTCATAAATATACTATCTACTAAACAAAGGTGTGGATATTTAACTATCAGTTACTGTGTAAACAGAAGACTTAATCCTCATTCCGATTCAAAGGGTGGCTGGAGTGAAAGAGAAAACTACACGTCATAAGATGTGGAAGGTAACCAATCAAACAGATGCAGGCTTAAGGATGACTGGTGCTATTAAAAAGGTACAAAAGTCATATAAACCTCTGCTCTAGGAATGGAAGCATAATTGTCAATATAAATGAATCCAAGTAAGGGAACTACAGTATGGTCCGGGAATGAGTGTTGGATGTGGACATTAGATCAGCCTTCCCAGCTTGGTGCCCTCCTGACTGGGGAATACTGGGAGTTGTAGTTCGACACATCTGGAGGGCACCGGGTTGGAGAAGGCTGCATTAGATGACTAGCTTCCAGTGCCTGGTTACATATAATGTTCTGGCAAACCATTCTCTCCTAGCCATTGTTCTCCATCTATAAAATGGGTTGTAGTCTGAACATCTGGAGGGCACCAGGTTTCATGCCCCTGAGTTAGAACATATTAGGCCGTTTCCATAGCATGTGGGGCAGAGCTTCATAATTGCCCTGGTTGCCATGATTTGGATGTGCCATAGTAATTTAAATACAATTTATTACTACTACTACTACTAATAATAATAATAATTATTATTATTATTTAAGCAGCCTCTAGGAGCAGCTTTCCATATTTTGACTCACACGGTCTGTGATGTATCATTCCTTAAAAACATTTTTAACCCGCCCCCCCTCCAAAACAACACCCTTCAATCTCAAATGACTTAGCGATGGAAGAGAACGTTCTTAGGCCATCCAATCTGTTTCTCCTTACATTCTTTTTCCCTACTTTCGTCCAATCTAATTCTAGGAATCATCAGCAATGGCATTTCTACCCCAACCTTGACTCTGACTTGCCAACACTACTATTTTTAAAGCAGGCAGCTTTAGCTTAGCTGGACAGGCTTGCCCAAACCCTCAGAAGAATTTTGGGTAACTAACAGGGCACTGTCAGTGTTGACAAACAGCACTGCAACTTATAAATACACTGGAGAGTTGAAAAGTAATATATGCTGATCTGTAGCCTCTGGAAATTTTCAAGCTAGTAAATGGGTACTGTACTACTTTGGAGTCTTGCCAAGGGAAACATCATTTTTAAAGAACATCTGAGAAAAACAGTACGCTTAAAAGTTTCCCAGAGAAGTATTATTAATGTAAATAAATTAGGTTTGCTTTTAAGGAGCAGTGAAAATATATATATTTAACCTATAGCAAGGGGTATCACTTGTATAACATACAACAGGGGTTGCATGGTTCTCATTCACCTGCACATTTGCTTTTTAAATTTTTCATTTGCACATGCAAAAGTGTCAAGGAGAAAGGTGGATTTATCATCATCGATCTGCCTAGCCCCTTCTCAGAAGAGCTTAAAAGCAATTGACCAAGGTCCCTGGACGGCACTTAAACAGGAGTTGTCAGATTGTGTGTGGCAGGGGTGCTGGACCTCAAGCTCGTGGGCCAAATCTGGCCTACCTGGGGTCCCAGTCTGGCCCTCAGGGTTCCCCCAATGGCCATGTCCTCTTTCCCTGACCCCACCACCTTTCCACTGTCCACCAATCATTTGGTGGTTTCCCAGCTTTTGCACAATATTTTTACCCATTCTAAAAAGGCTGAAATGCCTCTCCTAGGGCTTAGTTAACCTTAGAGAATGGGTTGGGGGCAATACAATATCATTGCTTAGAGGGGCCACATCTAAAGACAGTCTAGCCATGATGATGTCCAAGCTCTGGTAGGAGAGGAATGAGGAGGAGGGGGAGGGGGAGGGGAGGAGGAGGAGGAGGAGGAGGGGGAGAAGGCTTAGTTACTGGCACGAAGAAATTTAAGCTAAAATATTCTGGTAATCTAGTCCTGCCCCTTTGGCCTTTGATCCCACCCATTTTGCCTTCAACCCACCCACCACTGGGATGTGGCCTCCGTGAGCTTCTCTGAAATTAAATTTGGCCCTTGGGCTGAAAGAGGTTCAACACCCCTGGTGTATGGACTGAGTCTGGCCATGAGGTAAAATTGTAATACAATTGCTTCACCACAAATCCAACACCTAATTCACATGTGGATAGTGATATGGGCAGCTGCTGGAAATGCCACCACACAGGTGCTCTTCCCAATCCACTGGCCAGAAACTTGTGGTGAGAAGGCGTCTCCACTGGTGTGTTGAGAACTGGCAGAACTGTGGAGATGGGGGTGGCGGTACGGCTCCACATAAAATACATGCACAGAAAATCATGCAGTTGCGGATATCACTTCACTATCTGCCTTGTGTGAATCTGCCCCACCCAAGTTCTAATCCTTGGGGGAAGGGTTGATATTCGTTGGCACTTTATCTCTGCAAAGTCCCCCAGGTGTTGGTCAATAGTGGGATGGGAAAAGAGCTGTGTAGGCTGATGAACTAGAATTAGGGCATGGCGAGGCAATCACATGATATAACTGCTGTACCAAGCACTAAAACTCTGCTCACATGCCAACAATCTATGTTTTAGTGCACTTCTGGGACCACATTAAGTGGATGAGAGAGAGCCTATGGCAATTTCACTTTGCAGCTATTCACAGGACCTGAAGAAAAGACTACAGCTGAAAGAAAGGTTTGTTACCCCCGCATTTGCCTTTAACTCATATGTCTTATAAATGCACGAAGAACAATGATCAAGCAAGTAATAGGGAAGAGACAAACTTATGGAAAAAAGTGGAACAGAAGTGAAAGCAAAACCTCATCCACAGTTGATTCATATTCTTATGTAACTAGCAAACTGACTGCCATTTTGATGTGGCAGGAGGGTTTGTAAAGTCTAAGTACTCTGGGAGGGAGTGGTACAGACATTGGATGCCCTTGTGGTATTCCAGTCAACGAGGGACAGCCCCGCCCCCCAAGTGTCACGGTGGAGAGGAGGACCACATGACAGCAGTGGGCAGGGCTGGCCTGTGGCTTTCGCTGGCTCAGCTTGTCTGAGCGTGGAAAGCTAAGCAGGGTCAGGCCTGGTTATTACTTGAATGGGAGACCCCTCCTCTAGTTTCCTGCATTGAGCAGGGGGTTGGACTCGATGGCCTTGTAGGCCCCTTCCAACTCTATGATCTATGAATCTATGAAGCAAGTGATGGGCGGGGCCACTGCCTTCTCTCTCTTTCTTTCTGTCACCCATTTTATTTCTCTCTCTTTCTTTCTGACACCCCTTTCTCTCTCTCTCTCTGCTTGGGGAAGGAGAGGCTGCCCTTCCAGAGGACTTTTGAAATTAGGCCAAGGGTGGCATGAGTTTAGGCGGAGTGTCACACATTGCTCACTAGGGTGGCCGCTTACACATAACCCAAAAGGAGGACACAGATTTGCATGAAATGTGCAGATGCTTTAAAGAACTTAAATTGTTTTTACAGTTTTCAAACTATTTTGAAGGTTTTTTAAAACAAGTTTTTAAATTGTTGCATGTTAATTGTAAGTCATCTTGGGGGCCCTAGTAGGGCCAAAAGGTGATTCATAAATCTCTGTATAAATAAATAAATAAATAAATACAATATGCTAATTTACATGTATAAATGCAAATATAAAAATAATTACTATAATTTAAATAGAAATACAAGACATCTCACCAGAGTGGGGAAGACATCCAGGCTTGTGGCTTATGCTGGCTCAGCTTGTCTGAGCGTGGAAAGCTAAGCAGGGTCAGGCCTGGTTATTACTTGGATGGGAGACCCCTCCTCTAGTTTCCTGCATTGAGCAGGGGTTGGACTCGATGGCCTTGTAAGGCTCCTTCCAACTCTATGATCTATGAAAATCTATGACTGTGACCAGGTGACCTGTGTGCTTGCTGTCCAGTCTGCTCTCCAGGTGCTAACTGTTGATGGGTGATTTTAAGACCCCTGCTTGCCCTTCTTATGGTTCCTTGTTTCTAAACTGGACTTGGACTGCACAGCCCCTCAAGGAGAGGACTGTCCTCTGACAGCCCTTCAAACAGAGGACTGTCCTCTGTAAAGTAGGGCACTCCTGTGCTAGAGTGTAAAGGGATTTTGGGAACTGGCTTTTACAGAGAGATAATAATATGACGGCTCTATCGAGCACACTGGCAAAGAAACGGCTGTGTAAATCCACACAGCTCCATTGATGTCACTGGACGGTTCACATGCATATAAATCTTGTTATATTAAAAGGTTTATATGCTTTTGTGACAGGCACCGCGTGGACATGCCCGGGATAGAAAGATCACATGATTATCTGAGGTTATTTTAAAAACAGAAAATAAACATTGATTTCAGTCTCAGATTTCCTGAGCTGATGATTCTTTTAGGAAGAGCTGAGTAGCAACAATTTCCTGGCTTGATCCCCATTAAGATGACGGCTCTTTGCCAGTTGAAGGATCTCAGTGGAATCTGAATGCGTCCAGACTATAAATACATCCTGTAGGTTATTCATCAAATTATCAGAAAGCAATAAATGGGATGGTTTTGCTCGTATTTGTTATTCATTCAACGTGCACTGACCTTCACTCCTTTTATCTCCCCCTGCCAAAGTATCAGAAAACTAATTTCTGGCACATATTTGCTGAGTGAGTTATACACTTTTCTGTCTGTCTGTCTGTCTGTCTTTCTTTCTTTCTTTCTTTCTTAGAGATTTCAAATTCTCATTTTCAAAAACAAGTGGTATTAGGATGGTCATGGTCACAGATGGCGAAGTCTGTCCAAATGTCCATCTGTTAAAAATTTGTTATGAGAAATCCAGTTTTCTTGTAACAAGTTTAGAGATGGCCAAATTCTGTTAAAAACAAAAAAAACCCAACACACACACACACACACACACACACACACACATATTCTTCTCTCCCAGATATGGATGCATTATCAGGGGTTTGGAAATCACATTTTCCCAGGTGCAAAATATTGTTCTTTGAGGGTTTCCAAAATGAGCAACATGAGCAACTTGAGGGAAGGCATGAGGGCTATGTGCACAACCAATGAGCACTAAATGAGCATTTATTGTGTAATAACCTGATTGCGCAGAAAAGACCCCAAACTAGTTTACGTATGTCTGGCAACTGACGGCTTTTGGTAGTGATTTACTTGTGCTGGATATGGTACCAAATAGACTGCGTGACATACCATGAGCAGCTGCAACAACAACACCAACAGAAGCAACATGTGTTGTTGGGCCTTTGGTTTCCAGGTGCTTGAGACACAGCAGATGTTTCTTCATTTTGTGACTGTTGCCTTTTTCTCATTTCAGCTACGTCAGTACCCCAGTGGCTACAAGAACACAGACATAAGAGAACATGAAGGAAATGCAACTGTATTTCTGCTCTTTCTCAAATAATTGCAATGACTCAGACCCACTTTTTCTACCTCAAAATACAAAGACCATCACTAATATCAGAGTTCAGTAAACATTGCTGTGACATGCCACTGGCTACTTCATGTCTCAGCAGTATCACTCTCCCTAAATTAGTAAAGCGGGATTTCCTTTTGCGGGCACCCTGAATGGGAGGCAGGCAGGGAGAGGGTCTCTACTGATGATAGAGATCCCCTACCCCTCCAGAAAAACACCAGGGAATCAGCCTCGTCCCTTCCCCCTGCAAAGATAGTTTTTGACAGTGATGGGAGAACGGACTTCCTTCACTGTCAGAAGGGTTCTGAAGTGTGGGAGTGGTGAGGTTGGGCTTTGAGGTTGCATGCCATGCAGGTCCCCTTGTGTTATTTCATAATATTCTGGTTCAGGTCAGGAAGCTCTTTTTGTTATCCATGATCACTGGGATGCATCTCACAGTTTGTATAGCACTTGGTAGCATTTAAGATGTCAACAACAATGTGACTATCACCGCGTTTCCATTTTCTATGCACAGAAAGAATGTCACTGAAGAAACATGAAATTATTCCGTTTCCACCAAACTGTGTTCACTAATACATAAAGGTAGATCTAGTGCCCAGGCTGCACTGGAAAATGCTACTTTCCCAACTCAGGACCGTATCCAACAGTGTCATTCCACAAACTCAAATAGTGCCAGTGGAGCTCCACCAAATCTTTCCATTGCACAAGCGGTCGCCCATCAGGGTTGCACAAGTGTAATGCACAACCGCTTGCGCAACCACACTTGCACAAACATAACTTTAGTTGGATTCTCCTCTTGCACATAGTTTGGGGCCTAGTTTCCACTAGTGCAACATAATTTGTGCTAACAGAGTGACACAGTCGGATACCGCCCTCAGTTGTGAGGCCTGCACCATTTGTGATGCATTCTGTTTGGATGTATTGTTGCCAGCCAGGTCCTTGAAAACGTCTTCTGCTTGAACTATTAAAAAAAAACAGTGACAACATTTATCCTGCTCTGGAGGACCAGCACATATTGCTAGTGGGTTGAATTCAGGTAGATGGGTCTCAAAATTCACAGGCCTGTACAATAAAGTTTAAATGGGTTAACTCTCAAGTTTTCCCCACAAGGAATTAAGGGTACTGTGGTTTTGTAGAAGAGCTTAGAGATCTTTAACAACAATTAAAGAATTTAACAACAAATTCTCCACTCCCTAACATTCTCTCATTTCTTTGGAGGAACCCACAACTGGATTAAAACCAGTTTAAAATACGTGCGCCCTTAGTGTATTTCAGCAGAAGTATGCCAGCATCTGTACCCAATACATCATTACCAACTACCATTATGCCTTGCTACTGCCACTATGTCCAAGAAGGCTAGATGTTCCTAGAAGCAGAGAGAGCTATTTTTCTCACTGTAATTTATAGTTTGCTATCTGGAACCCTATGCAACTTGATACATGAAATTTACAAAATTCAGCAGTAGGACTGAGGAGAAAACAACCTCATCCAACCAAAACCCAATGCATATTTATACACAAAATAGTTCAGTGGGGCTTGCACCTAAATATATTTGCATAGGATTTCTTCCTTGGATATGTAGGACCCAAGGCACAGATCAACTACTTACTTATGATGCATTAATACTTTTAACAGCTAACTACCTCTGCTTAGCAGAGAAGCACAAGTCCCCATACCATTTATTCCAGCAATGCCCTCTGATAGTAACCAGTAAATATTGTGTTGTCATATTTGCTTAGAGAAGCAATCATTCAGTTGAGCCACTGATGGACAGCATTAAACAGGAGCGAGCTAGAGAAAAGGATTGTTAAAAAATGTATTTATAGGCCAAGGGTGTCCTGTGGTCTTTCATAATTAAACAACAAGCTATCCCACAAGGCTTGGTTCGTTCGCCACAAACTGTATAAGACTGTGAAGCCCCACAGAAGTTTTCTGCCATATTTAGGAAGAATTAATTACCGCAGACTGTACTCTGCCCACAGAAGTAATTAGCACAAAAAAATCCCCGTGGTCACACGACAATGCCTTGGGATAGAACCTTGACAGATCTACAGCTGGCACCAGGAATACTGGCTTTCTTCCTCACGTGCACATACACAAAAGCTCTCAGTCGTTCACATAAATGTGCACAGTTCTATGAGCAGGAAAGTATAACAGACGATGGCTGAGGAGTCTGGCTCCTATATGGACCATCTCACCAACTAGACCAGGGGGTGCTGAACCTCTTTCAGACTGAGGGCCAAATTTCAACTTGTAGAACCTGTTGGGGGCCACATTCCAGTGGCTGGAGGGAGCTGAAGGTAAAATAGGGGTGGGGGCAAAGGTAAAGGGGGCGGGGCCAGAATGCCAGCATATTTTTTGCTTAAAGCTCTTAGGGCCAGTATCTGAGCCTTAGGAGAAGCATTTCCTCGGGAAGCCGGGAAGCCACCAAACTATCTGCAGCCAGAGGAAAGGGGTGGGGCCATCTGGGGAATGGGAATGGGGCCCCAGGATGACCAAATTTGGGCCGCAGGCCTGAGGTTCTGCAGCCCTGCACTCAGTCAGTCAGGCGATCACTCGTGACCGAGTAAGATTGTCTTCCAGGATAAAAATTACAAAAAGGAGATTTTAAAAGGAGGAAAATTCTAAAGAAAATTGTGTAGACTCTAGCGATGGGTCCGTAAGTGACTGTGGAGGCCAATTCTAGATCCACACAGCTTCCCACAGTGAGGACACAGGTTACCAGATGGAAGATGGTCCTGTGAAGGATTCATTTGACGTGCTTTTCGCTTAGCACGTTTCTCCCTTTCACCTTGCACTCGGGCTTCTTCAAAGTCCATGGAACCTTTGTGAAAGGCCAACCTCCAGTTAGATCGTTCATGGGCCAGAGCTTCCCAGTTTTTGATGTTTACGGTATATTGCATTTTTTTAGATTAGCCTTAAGAACATCTTTAAACTTCTTATATTGACCACCGATATTCCGCTTTCCATCCTTGAGTTGGGAATAAAGTAACTGCTTTGGGAGACGGCAGTCAGGCATTCGAACAACATGACCGGTCCACTGAAGTTGGCGTTGAAGGATCATTTTTTCAATGCTAGTAGTCTTTGCTTCTTCCAGTACACTGACATTTGTTCGCCTATCTTCCCAAGTAATTCGCAGGATTTTCCGGAGGCAACGTTGATGAAATCTTTCAAGGAGTTGGAGGTGACGTTTATAGATAGTCCATGTTTAATAATGGACTATCTATAAAGTTGGTAATACAATAAAGTTGGTAATACAATGGCTTCATAAACCAGTGTTTTGGTCTCCTTACAAATATCCCGATCCTTGAACACTCTATGTTTCATTCGAGAAAACGTGGCACTTGCGGAGCTCAGACGATGCTGGATTTCACTGTCGATGTTAGCTGTAACAGAAAGATAGCTGCCAAGATAGAGAAAATGATCGACATTTTCCAGTATTGTCCCGCCAAGCTGGATAGATGGCATCACCAAAGGGTTAGCTTGCACTTGCTGATGAAGCACTTTGGTTTTTTTTATGTTAAGTGAGAGACCAAGTTTTCCGTATGCTTCTGCAAAAGCATTTAGGATAGTTTGGAGATCATCCTCTGAATGTGCGGAGACCACATTATCATCAGCATACTGAAGTTCCACAACGGAGGTTGTAATTACCTTACTTTTTGCTTTCAGCCTGCTGAGATTAAAAAGCTTTCCATCTGTTCGATATATAATTCCCACACCAGTGGGAAATTTCCCCTCGACAAGATGTAAAATCATGGCGATGAAAATAGCAAATAATGTTGGGGCAATAACACATCCCTGTTTAACACCTGATCCCACTTTAAATGGAGCACCATGAGAGCCGTTGTTGTCCAAGACCGTAGCCGTCATGTTGTCATGGAGAAGTCGCAAGATATTCACAAATTTATTGGGGCATCCAATTTTCATAAGGATAGTCCAGAGAGCTGTTCGGTCTACAGTATCAAAGGCCTTAGCAAGATCGATAAATGCCATATAAAGGGGTTGATTTTGCTCCCGGCATTTTTCTTGGAGCTGACGTGCAGTAAAAATCATGTCTACTGTCCCTCAAGAGGGGCGGAAACCATATTGAGTTTCAGGGAGGATCTCTTCCGAAATAGATAGAAGATGGTTTGCGAGAATCCTGGCAAATATTTTACCTGCGGTAGCTAAGAGAGAAATGCCCCGATAGTTTCCACAGTCTGTTCTATCACCTTTCTTAAAGAGGGTGATAATTATGGCATCCCTGAAGTCTTCTGGGATCTCTTCTCTTATCCAGATTTTTTCGATGAGTTTATGAAGATGTTGTACAAGTTCGGGGCCCCCTTCTTTAAGATTTCAGCAGGAATCCCATCTGGTCCACTAGCTTTGTTATTCTTCATTTGATTAATGGCTTTTTTTACTTCATCCAAAGTGGGGAGTATTGCAAGTTCCTCTCTAATTTGTTTTTGCGGGATTTGCGAAAAAATCTCATTATCCACCTTAGATTTACGATTTAAAAGGTCATAATAATGCTCTTTCCAACGCAGTGCAATAGACTCTTTGTCTTTTAAGAGTTTGGTGCCATCTTTTGATTGTAAAGGGTTTGTACCATAGGTTTTTGGTCCATAAATGGCCCTTGCGGCCTTAAAAAAGCCCCGTGCATCATGAGATTCTGCAAGTTGTTGAATTTCCTTCAGCTTTCTTTTCTGCAGCCCTGCACTAGACAGCTACTCTGTCATGTCATAACAGGCCTGTGGCTTATGCTGGCTCAGCTTGTCTGAGCGTGGAAAGCTAAGCAGGGTCAGGCCTGGTTATTACTTGGATGGGAGGGAGACCCCCTACTCTAGTTTCCTGCATTGAGCAGGGGTTGGACTCGATTGCCTTGTAGGCCCCTTCCAACTCTATGTTCTATGAAATCTATGAAATTTACTTTCTATGAGCTTCCATTTCATAAATCCAGGGTGTGGATAGTTCCCCTACGGCAGGATGCATTCTGAACATTGTAGCAGGACACAAAAACCGGACTTACCTTCCACTGATCCCTTTCATCCTTTTCCAGTGTGGCTACAGTCATTTACTAGTGCCCCACTCTTCCTCCAATGAGCTCTAAGTGGCCTAACAGTAAAGAACGTAAGAAGAGCCCTGCTGGGCCAGACCAAAGGCTCGCCTAGTCCAGCATTCTGTTTGCACAGTGGCCAACCAGATGGCTCAACAGGAAGTCCATGAGTAGGGCATGAGGGCAACAGCGCCCTCCCGCTCATGTTCCCCAGCAGCTGGTATTTGAGAGGCATATTGCCTCTGATACTCAAGGTAATGCATGTCCATCATTACATAGTAGAATGTACAGGCTAGAATGGCGTCTTCCTTGGTATGTTTCCGGAGGCAGGCAAAAAAAAATTGTTCCGGCAGGCCTTTGGGAATAGTCTGGACCTGTGAGAATGCAATGGATTGTACTGTTTATATTGTTATCACTTTTTTTAACGTTGATATTTTATATAATTTTAATATTGTAGCTGATTTAATTATATTTTTAACTTTTGTATATTTCTATTTACATGTTTTAATTGTACAAGTTTTAATGTTGTAAAGCTGCCCTGAGTCCCAGTACTGGGGAAAAGGTGGAATATAAATAAATATAATAATCATAATAATCATGACTAGTAGCCATTGATAGCAAGTTCAATCCTTTGCATGTCTACTTAGAAGTAAGCCCCATCATCATCATCATCATCATCATCATCATCATCATCATCATCATCTCTATGCCACCCAATAGCCAAAGCACTCTGGGTGGGTCACAACAATTCTAAAAATAACAAACCACAAATACAGATCATAAAATACAACATGAACATATACAAAATTTAAAACCATTTAAACAGCTAAAAACACTTTCAATAAAAAATATTAGACGTTGTAAAAGACAGTGGACATAAATGCCATGTCAAATGCCATTAAATACCATTAAATGCCTGGGAATAGAGGGTGGTATTGGTGCCACTGAGTTCACTGGTGCTTACTCTCAGTTCAGTATGTATAGGATTGCCACCTAAAAATACCGGTAGTCTTCCTGCTCAACCTGCTTAGCTTCAGCGGCATAACTACATCATGTACCTTCGGTGCATCCTTTGGGTCTCACTACAGTTCTCTTAGGGTGCAATCCTATGCATGTTTAGACAGAAAAAAGGCCTACAACTCCCAGTTGGGAGTTGTAGGCCTGTTTTCTGTCTAAACATGCATAGGATTGTGCCTTTAACCAGTGCTTTTTTTCTGGAGAAAAGGGTACCGGAACTCTTGGATTACATTTCCTCGGGAGTAGATGGCGATTAAATTGTGATGCAATTAATAGAAGAAAAGGTGCTGGAACTCAGTTCCGGTGAGTTCCACCAGAAAAAAAGCCCTGCCTTTAACTATTTTAAACAGTCTAGGCTTCTCTTTTGTCCTCTAGATTTCAAAAAACGTAGACTAGGCAAGGCCTGCCGATATTAAATCTGCATGCACATGGCAAGTATATAAAAGTTGACATAGGTGCGGGTAAGAATATTCCTTGGCCTTGACAGACACCCCCCCCCCAAGTATGCTTTTTGCATTGCCTGTCACGGTTCTCTTAGTCATGCTCAGACTTCAAGGTGGCAAAATGGAGCATGTCAGTTGCTTATCCCTGGAATGTTCTTCCTTGGACCACTGGAAACCTGCTTCGATCAGGGTTTTCTTCAAAGAGGACAATTCAAATATGAAGAAAGTTTACCGGTAGCCACCACAGATTTAAGCACAGAGCACGCGCTTTATTTCTTCATGCTGTGCTGTTTATTGCTCTTCTCTCCCAATAACTAATAACCAATAATGTAATAACTAATAACAACCCTTTGTTTGCCTACTCCTGACAAGAACAAGTCCAAACCTCGGCCAGTGGCATAAAACGTAATATAATTGCTTCAGACTTTGAATGCCAGGTACATTTCTGAAATCAAACTAGTGGGGAGTGAATTATGGTGGTGGAAAATATTCTAGGGTGAACGCATCCACTACTGGAACAATACCAAGAAAACAAGTGGGAAAACAAACTCGAAATGGATTCAGGTGTGTGAAGATGCACTTTCTTCCTTCAGTCCCAAATGTACTTCCAATCAATTTCTCTGGGTGACCATGAGAGCTAGAATTGTAAGGGAGAACATTTTCTCTGTCTACTTTCTCCGCACCATGCATGTTACACCCCCCGCCCACACACACACAAATTAAAAAGCCCCAACCGCGTTAGCCATTCCCCACAGCTAGGGTGTGCCAGTCTGTTGATCATTAGTCAAATGCATTACTCAAATGTAGAGGATGCTTTTCAAAATAGAACAATTTGAGCAACCCTTTTTGAGCAAGCCTTTTAAGCAATACAATAGAGATGGGGGTACCGTATTTTTCGCGCCATAAGATGCACCTGACCATAAGACGCACTTAGGTTTTAGAGGAAGAAAACAAGAAAAAAAAATATTCTTTTTCTTTTTTTCCTTTTTTTAAAATTGCAAGGCAGACAGCGAAGCCGAGCAGGAGGCGTGGCGGCAGACCCCTCTTTCTCTTCCTCTGGGCCCGCCACGTCTTCTTTCAGGAATGATTAGGGAAGCGAGGCCCCCCACCCCAAAGCCCCCCTCCCTCCAACGCGGGGGCGAAGGGAGGGGGGAAATCGGCGGCGATCATGTGCAGGTGAGGGGAGATGGGGGGCCTCCCGCACACCCCTGCGCCCACGGTGCACAGGCAGGCCCGAGGCTGGGCGCCACTCGGCACCGCGGGAGCGGAGCCCAACCCCGACCGAGGCCAGGGCCCCTGCCCGCCCCTGGAGATGCCCTGTGCCCGCCCGCCCTGAGACCGGGGGAGCGCTCAACCGCCTGCTCATGTCTGGCACTCTGGCTGCAGCTCCGCCGAGGCACTGACGCTGTGTCCAGCCCCCGGGGAGGGGGCCTGGGCAGCGGGCGTGTGCTTAGCAGGCCGTCTCCTGGGCCTGCTGCCGGGCTGGGGGGGGCGCCGCCGCTGCGGCAACGTTTGTGGCGGGCGCGGGCGGCCTTGCCCTGCTCCGCCTAGGAGCCCTCCGCTCTTCCGCCGGCGGGCGGGGCAGGGCCGGTTGGCTCCGGAGGTCACGGGAGGCGGTGCGCCCGGGCTGCTGGGCCGAGCAGAGCTGGCCTTGGGCAAGGCTCTTTGGCCCCGAGGAGGCGCACACCGGACCGGTTGTTTCGCGCAGAGGGAGGTCTGTAAAAAAAATTTTTTAATTTTGTTTTACAATATTCGCTCCATAAGACACACAGACATTTCCCCCTATTTTTTGGGGTGGGTGCGTCTTATGGAGCGAAAAATACAGTAACTAGAACTGTACATAATTTTCCAAAAGTAGGGACAGTTAAAGAAGAATAATTGTATGGATACATGGAATCAATTATTAGACTATGTATTAATAAAGGGGAAGGGGAGTGTATACCTTGTCAGGATATGTTATATTTTTGGAATGTGGAATTTAATTGATCAAGGGGATGGAAGTATATTAGTTGGTCCCTAGGCGGGTGGGGGGGGGTGCACCTTATGTTTTATTTTAGTTGTATGTTTCTGTTTTACAGTTTTGTATGTAGTTTATAATAACTAAATAAAATGTATTTAAAAAAAGAAAAGAAAAAAACATTCCAAAAGTAACCACTGAATTATATAAAGGCACATTATGGTATGCTGTGGAAGGGGAGGATTTCCCCCACTCCGGCCTAGTGTCAGCGCTTGGCATCCTAGGGCAGTGGCTGGGGTCCCAGCAGTGTGCACTGGGGTTGACACCTGTCCCGGGCCCTCCACATAAGGCAGCTGGATCTCCGAGCCTCCATTTTAATTTCCCACAAATGCTGGGAAATTAAATGCTGGCTGGGGCCTGCTGGGAGTTGTAGGCCAAAAACCTCTGGGGACCCAAGGTTGGAGAACACTGCTCTAGAGTGACACTAGATTGGGCACTCCAGGGCAGTGATGGCGAACCTATGGCACGGGTGCCACAGCTGGCACGCAGGGACCTCTCTGTGGGCACTCGAGCCATTGGTCACTAGATCGTGAAAAGACCGTCCCCTTCTGCAAAACACTAATGATCTTGTTCTTTCTCACAGTGTGGAACAGAATGATTTTATTCTAGAATTCCTGTTACAGAATTCTTTTCTACATTGTTATCACATTTAAAAGATTTTGAAGAATGATGCACAGAGCATGGCTTGGATGTAAAGCCCTAACAGTTGACCCGAGTGCTGCATGTGTTGCTCTCAAACTAACGGAGTATGAGCCAAGGTTTGACAAATTGTCAGCATGCATGCAATAGCAAAAATCACATTAATTGTGCAAAAGCATGCCCAATGCAAACTTTTAGCTAATGCAGTGTTTGCAGTCCAAGACATAAAGTGTTTAAAATTTGTTAAGCACGTTTCGTTTTCTTGTTTATCTTGCTCATCCTAGTACAGGTTGACTTTTACTTTTACTAATCCGACACCTGTAGAAGCAGGGAAAGGACCCGGGGTAAAGCTTGCCCCATACAATTTCTGTCTGGCATATAATCATATTACAAGTTGAGAATCCCTTATCCAAAGATACATGTGCCTAATTATTTAAAAAGTTTGTATAAATTCCCTTCAGGCTATGTGTACAATGTAGTACTATAATAATTTTTTAAGTTGTTTTTTTCCCCCAACAAAAAACTGTTTGTATCATTGAAAACTCTGTTATTGTGTTTTTCTTTAAAGGCAAAAGATGTTAATTAGTTCAGACAACTGTATGAGTTGTTTTTCTAAAACTAAAACCTCGGTATTCAGGTTTAATTGCAGTGTTGGCACTTTGAAATAAATAAGTTGGTTTTGTGTTGCAGTTTGGGCGCTCGGGCTCAAAAAGGTTCGCCATCACTGCTCCAGGGCATTATGGGAAATTAAAATGGCAGTTTCCAACCACTCTTGCCATCCTGCCAACACCACCACCACTGCCAGGTAAGGCTGAGGGGGCCCATCAAGATAAATGGTGGGCCACTGGAGGGCATATTGCCTGGGGGCCTCTCAGACCTGGAGCTGTCTGTGTTTCTACTTCATTCCCTTATTGTTTCTCTGATTCATTCTGCCCTTCATTCCACTATTCCTGAACTTCAGCTTTCAGTTTTTTCAGTGATTTTGCATCTTTCCCCCTCTATGTTAATGATGTGCATTCATAAAACGCTGCAAAATAGCAAAAAAGAAGAAGAAGAAAAGCAATCTTGATGTGACTGCATGTGTGTGGTCCTCATGCACATTCCCATATTTTTCTCAATAGCCAGTACTTTTCTCATGGTCAGTATTTGGTTTACAGTGACTAACAAGTTCAAGTAGAAGTCTACTTGCCTTTTTTTTTTTTTTTGCTTTGGAAAACAACTTTAATTTTAAAAGGAATACCACAAATAAAACAGACTTCCTTTGAAGCTAATGAATGTGAAGGAGTACAGAATTTGTTGTCATTATTCCCAGCACAGATCTTTATTATCTTTAAGTTCAAAGCTTTCAGGGGGAAAAAATATATCAAAAGAAAGCATGCCCGTCACAGTTCCAAAGACTGCTCTGGGTAACCTAAATGCTTGTCACTCTTAAAACCATTCTGGTCTTACTTTTAATTGAGGGTGTGCAACAGATTTGGATGAACCCTGAACCCTAAGAAAAAGAAAGCTTTGGTCCATTTCTGTTTGGTCCCGAGTCAAAGCAGGGTTGCCTACAAAACCATAGGAATGAGCCCCAGTCCAGAACAAGACTTCATGAGTGACTCGTGTTTTGGATACACGCGTGCACTGCACAGACTTCCTGTCTTCCAAAATAAATATAAAATAGCATATTTCTTATTTGGTTTCAATTCCAAATGGAGGAGGGATTGAGGTTGGGTGACTGACAGCTCCACTTCTAATCCTAGGGCTCATTTTACCAGTGGCTCCAATCAATGTGCTTCTTTAGGGTAGAGACTGCCCTTCATTAAATATCTCAGGGGCTTCCCGCACCTCTCAGTGTAGCGGCAGGGCAGTTTACTGCAAGTAACTTGGATAGTTTGTTAATATCACTGGGTGGGATGGGGTGGCTAGTTTTTGCCTTAAGGATTGGTTTCAACTCTGAATCGATCCAAGCAGAAGTGGGCAGTTTCCCGAAGCACCAAATCAGGATCCAAGTCAAAGCAAGGGGTCTGTGCACATCCCTTCTTTTAACACTGATCAGTTTTTATGCGGATGCACAACTTGAGGTAGCGGCCACGACTCAATTGTTTTCTTTAGCCAGGTAGAAAGGTTCCATTACAACCATCTGTCATACAGCAAACAGGCATGACAGAGCTGAGTCCCTGAACTCTCTTCTTCTTCCTTCTCATGTTGTGTGCTGGCTTCAGTACTTCTACTTTGGTCTGTTTCCTGTTACATCTTGGGAAAGGCTGGTGTAGGGAGCCAGACGCATACACAACACGTGTCTGTGCAATCAGAGATTCCTTACGTACCACACACACTGAACAAAATCCATTAGAACAGTCTATTTCCTTATTCAGGCTACAATTCCTTATTCAGGCAGGTTGCTGCTGCCAAACCTTGCTTGAGGCCTAGGACTGCCCTGGGAGACATCGGCAACAAGGCATGTGTGCTGAAGCCCAAGGAGGTAGGGAAAGAGGAAATACTGAAGCCTGCAGTTATGGATAAAGTAACCACTCGAAAAGCCATAAAACCCACTGAAAAGGCAATTGAGCCTGTGAAGGAAGAAAAGCCAATCCCAGAACTTGTTAAGTTGGAGTCTCCCTCTCCAAGCCCAATGGAGACTTCTGGTTGTGCACCAGCAGAGGACATACTGTGCCAGGCTTTCTCTGATGTTCGGCTTGAAGTGAAAGATGTAGATACAGATGATGCTTCTGATCCAAATCTCTGCAGCAAATATGTGAAGGAGAGCTACAACTTCCTGAAAGTTCTTGAGGGCCAGCAGTCAGTGAGAGCAAACTTTTTGGCAGGCCATGAAATTACTGGAAATATGCGGGCAATCCTAATTGACTGGCTTGTGCAGGTCCAGATGAAATTCAAACTCTTGCAAGAGACCATGTATATGACTGTTTGCCCCCTCTCTGCTGAGCTTCCGCCGCTCACTAAAAACATGGCTATTCAGGTGGGAATATGGGGTAGGTTAAGATTTTAAAATTTTATACTGTTTTAACTGTATTTTATGTTTTATCATGTTGTACATTGCCCAGAGTGGCCGGTTTGCCGGCCAGATGGGCGATTCATAAATACAATCAATCAATCAATCAATTGCATACCCACTTTTTCTGGGACTAAGTCCCACAGAAGAAAGTCAGTGGGGCTTTCTTCTGGGTAGACATGCACTGTTAGAGACATATGTTGATCTGATGTAGTGACAGATCCTAGGAGAGGCAGAACCAGACATCAACCTTTTTTTGTGCCTGCCCAAACTTTATGTCTCTCATCTGAGGCCCTTTTCTAAGTTCCCCCACCTTCCAAAGTTAGATGGGTGGTGACCAGAGATAGGGCCTTCTCAGTTGTGGCAATCCATCTTCCCAGGGAGTGGCACCTGGCACTGAATTTTATGTTCATCCAGCACCAGATGAAGACCTTTTTACTTGGGTAGGTCTTCCAGCATATCAACTACCTAATTTTAATCTGCTTTTATTGTTTCTGTAGGTTTTAAAGCATTTTTATTGCTTGGCTACATTTATTTATGAAGAAATAAATTTATCTATGAATACATTTATTCATAATTTATAATTATAATTTATTTATAATTTATAAATTTATCTATGAATGAATGTAATTTAATTTTATGGTTTGTTAGCTGCTGTGAGAGCCTGTGTGAAGAGAAGCATATAAGCTGCACAAGAAAGAAATAGCAGTAAAAAAATGAAAACGCTTTTAACGAGATGAGCTTGGCCTCTTTGTGTCTGATCCCTCAAGTTTATGCATGTGAGTGGTACAGTTCTCACACGCGTGCAGCATGTCATTTCCATTTTGGAATTAGAGGTTTAAGATTTTTGGTTTGGCAGGTGAAAGAGTCTTTGCTTCATCATGAGGCCACTGCTGAGACTGAATGTAAGGGAGGTGTCAGGTGCATTATTACACAAACTTAGGGCGCAGTCCTACTGGAATGCCCGTAAGCTCCCGAACTCGGAGGCTTATGGGCGTGTAATGCAGAGTGAGAGGAGCAGCATCTCACTCACCCACCCTTATATCTTATGCAGGGCAATCCTATAAATCTCTGCTCAGAAGTGAGTGGAGGTGAGCTTCACCTCCCAATCCTCCCGCACTGCGTTTTCGCTAGATGGGCTTTTTCGCCTGTCTAGCTGGAGCATCTCAGAAGGGGAGGGAAGGAGGCTGCAGCGGCTACAGGATATCTCGTATCCTGGGCTCCCCAGTGTCCTCCCCTCCCCGCCACCTTTGCCCCCTGTCCGTGGTCGCTTTCCCGACCTCAGAGAGTGGCTGGCGCAGTTCTTTCCGCGCTGGCTGCAAGGGGGTGGGGGAGGGAGAGGTGCCTGGGGAGTCCAGGAGATGATGTCCCTGACCTCAGAGCTGGGAATCTGAAAAATCCTATGGCTCCTTGGACACTCATTAATACCATTTAATGTATTAGAGTAGTATTTTGTTTTCCCCACCCTTATATCTCATACAGGACAATCCTATAAATCTCTGCTCAGAAGTGAGTCCCATTGATTTCAGGGGGACTTACTCCCAGGTAAGTGGTTATAGGATGGCAGCCTTAGAGAGAAATCCTATACCTCTAGACAAGGAGGGTTTCCAACCTTTTTGGGCCCTTGGGCACATTTGGCATTTTGAAAAAGTGCTCTGGGCACCACCACAAATAAAGGGGGTGGGGGCAATCCCAAAAATGTTGGGAGCACCCACCCTCATCTGTGTTTGTGTGTGTGCATGAATGTGTACACTGTGTGTGTGCTACTCACTCTGCTTTCGCTCTCTCTCTCCCTCCCTCTAGCTTCTCTTCTGCCCCGGAATCACAGGCCTCTCAGCTCCCATTCCGGACCTGGCAAAGTAACTGAGTTGACAGGTTCAGTGGCCTTGTCTCATGTTCAATGCATTTTAGGAGGAAATGGAGGCAAAAAAGCCGCTGCTGTTCCTCCTGCCCTCCCAGGCTGTTGCCAGCAGGGCTTGGGAAGGGCAGAGTGCTCCAAGCTCAGAGCCTTCCATCCTATGAACACTGATCCGACAGGACTGCACTCTTAATCAGTTTCATGGGATGCAGTGATGCCCTTGCTTTTGTAGACAAATTCAACAGCTGTCATATTGTTCACATAAAAAGTTTTCCAGAAGCCTATCGGAGACAACGGGGGCGTCCCCTACCCCTCTGAAGTGTCTGTATACATAGTTTTACAAATATGCAATTCCTCTTTGGCTTTAGTAACATGTAAGGAAATGATGACACTCCAAAGCTGCTTTGCAGTGATGTAATTCAATGACTACCTCTAACTTGTTTCTATTTTTTGCGCCATTACTGAGTAATCTCGTATTCAAAAGATATATATTAATAACACTCTACCCAAATTCAAAACTTTGTCCTTTAAATCCTGTGGGCGCATTCAAATTACAGCACATAAATCTATGCAATTCCCAGCTCTCTAATCTTACCCTGAGTATTAGCAAATTTACAATCCCTTGGCTGTGTTGTCATACAGCAAGCTATTATGAAGTTCCTCCAATTGCGACGGCAGTGGGAGGCAGTGAATCCACTTAATTTTGACAAATAGGACCCTCAAGATCAGCACATGAGGCCTTTTAGAATGTTGTCTTCATAGATTGCTGAACAAACTATGACAAGAGTGTCAATTGTCTCACAGATGTTCCCATAAATCAAGCTGCAGTGGTTGGAGTGGTGTCTGAGATGCTTACAGCTGAAGAGAATACAGGTTTCCATACCTGAACAGAGAAGTTTCGCCCCAAATTCAGCAGTGCATACAAAAGTCAGCATTTTAAAATTTAACACATTGGTTGCCACATTAAAAAGAAAAAAGAGGGGGGTGCAGAATTATTTTTCAAGCAAATGAAATATGGCATATTTACCAAGGTATATCTATATTAAAGAGCCCCAACGGGCACAATGACACAGTGACAATGCAATGGTAAGAGCACATTTACTCTGTATCATGTAACAGTAGATGTTTGAAAGAGTCTAAGAGAGGCCATCAGACTGAGAGTATTATGGAGAGTCCCTGTGGAATCACTAGAAATGAGTGATGAAATCCCATCTCTCCCTTTCATGACTGGCAGTTGGATGATGTTGGGAAGTTTTATTTTCTCTTATTTATATAAATAAAATATTTATTATTTCCCACGATTTTTGAAAGATGCACCATATGTTCTCCAGCGGTACCAACCCAGTTGGGAGCACGTCACGTGGCAAACATGGTCAAATCCTTCTCCATGTAGCAATGTCCTATTGTTTAATACACCCTTTCAATTTTTTTTAGATGTTCTTTCAAGTCTCAGCAATGCCAGCTCCAGGTTTTTGAGGGCCCTTGGGCAAGACACCTCCAAATATGGGACCCTCTCTCAGCGAGACTCTACCTTCTCACCACCCTTGTCACCAGCAGTGATTGCACCTTATCCTCTTTCTCATAATTGTTATCGCTTGCTTGTTTGATAGGCAGAGCCAGTGAGCAAACTGGCAGGGGCATCTGCTACTTCTCCTTCTCACCACCACGGCTGTTCAACTGCCTCTTGCTCTGGTCAAGAAAAGCAGTTTGCAGTGCTGAAGAGTAGGAGGAACTCTAGGAGGTTCTTGTCAGGGGGTATAAATAAAAAGAAATAGAAATTTTTAGAAATAAAAAACACCTGGAATTTGGTTGAACAAGAAGTGGGATCATAATAATGCAATAAAAGTTAGAATAGAGATGGCCCGGAGTAGCTTTTTTAAGATGAAAAAGTTAATATGTAACAAAAACTTAAAATTAGCCATGAGAATCTGCATCGTACGCTGCTATGTATTTTCAGTTCTACTGTATTGCATGGAATTGTGGACTTTTAACACAGACTACCATAAAAAAGATAGAAGCATTTGAAATGTGGATTTATTGCAGGATGTTACGGATTTCATGGACTGAGGCAGGGCCGGATTAAGAGCATTATGGGCCTGGTGCTGAGGATTTTGGTGGGCCTTTTTATGGAAATAAATAAAATGAAGACGCAATTTTATATTAAAACAAATTAAATATTTTAATTACCATTTAAGTGCCAAAACAGAAACATATTGAAAATATTTCTTTTTTTGTAAACAATAAGCTTGTTAACTCAATAAAACCGTTCATCACATATCGTTGGTGATAAGTACCTCCACGTTTTTTAACCTCTAGGGCAGTCTTCCCCAACCGGGGCCCTTCCAAATGTTTGGGGCCCCAGCTCCCATCTTCCCCAGCCACTGGCCATGCTGCCTGAGGCAAATGAGAACTGTAGTCCAAAATATCCAAGAGGGATATTTGGTGAACTCTGTTCTCTGGGGTTTTTCAAAATAAAACTTAAAATGCCACACAATTCCCCATGAAAGCGCACGTGCACACACACACACACACACACACACACACACACAGTATTAGCCAAGCACACACACACACACGTGTGCACACACACACACACACACACACACACACAGAACTCTGTTCTCTGGGGTTTTTCAAAATAAAACTTAAAATGCCACACAATTCCCCATGAAAGCACACGTGCACACACACACACACACACACACAGTATTAGCCAAGCAGGTGACATTTTGCAGGCGGCAGGAGGATCAACACCCCCAAAAGGCAGACACATTCACATAAATAGAACATTCACAACAACCATTTTTAAATAAACATAAACCATCTTCCCCAGCCACTGGCCATGCTGCCTGAGGCAAATGAGAACTGTAGTCCCAAAATATCCAAGAGGGATATTTGGTGAACTCTGTTCTCAGGGGGGTTTCAAAATAAAACTTAAAATGCCACACAATTCCCCATGAAAGCGCACATGCACACACACACACACACACACACACACACACACACAGTATTAGCCAAGCAGGTGACATTTTGCAGGCGGCAGGAGGATCAACACCCCCAAAAGGCAGACACCCACACCCACAAACACACAGCCCTTACGTTCAGTTTGGCTCACAAAAGAGGGAAAGCCCTTTTACAGAAAAAAAGGAGAAGGAGAAGGAGAACTTGCAGATCAAAAGAGTCAAACTTTTGAACCTTACCTGTGCAGAGGAGGGCCATCAGGACCAGCGGCAGGTAAAGACCATCCCAGAGGTTTGTCCCATAGCAAGCAGAAGTCATGGTGGAGATTTTGGAGGCGGGTGGGCAGAGAGGGGTCGCTTGACGGAGCAAAAACTCAAAAACTCCTGCAGTTCATCAGTAAGGGTCTTCCCAATTTCCCCCAAATTATTTATTAAAAAAAAAAAAAGCAGCCACAACAAAAAGCCAGGAAGCTTTGCTTGACCAAGAATAATTGTGTTGTTCTTGTTGCTTTGTTTTTGTTTTTTTTGTTAAACTAGCATTTGAACAATTGAGCTGCGAATCAGAAAGATCTTTTGCTCGAGGCTGGAGAGAGGTCCCTTCTAAATCTGAATAATTGTACATCGCCCAGGGTGGCCGGGTGACCGGCCAGATGGGCGATTGATAAATATAATAAAATAAAAATAAAATAAAATAAATATTACAGACCCTAGCAAGCCCCCCATGTGCTAGAAGTTCTCACAAAGAAATGTAGTAACAGTGATTGAAATGCAAAGATACTGAAATGCTAATTTGAGAACAACAGTTCTTGCTAGGTCTTGCCTCAAGCCTGTAATGCAGATGTGCTTAGAACACCTTTCTAATCTTGAAAAAATCATTAATTATGCTGAATGATAACGATCAGAGCTAACTCCGAAGGGGGGAAAAATCGCCATGTGTCCCTATAATTGCGGGCCGATTATCTGTTAAGGGCCTGGAGCGGCAGCTCCAACAGCCCCTGGCTTAATCCGGCCCTGGACTGAGGGGGTGACCAACAAAGAAGTATTAAAAAGAATGTATAAAGATCAAGAAATTATAAAACACGGAAAACTAGAATATTTTGGTCATATAATGAGAAATGAAAAATATAGACTGTTGCAGCCGATTATACAAGGAAAAATAAATTGGAAAAGAAGTGAAGGAAGAAGAAATACGTCTTGGCTGAAAAACCTCAAAGAATAGTTTGGGGGCAATACAACAACATTGTTTACAACGGCCATATCTAAAGACTGTTTAGCCATGATGATGTCCAACCTCCAGTATGAGAGGAACAAGAAGAAGATCGGCTCCTTTACATGTGTTCCCCCCCCCGCCTGCTTTTTCTCTCTTTCTACCAGTCTGTATGTTCCATTATACAACCACAAGGTGGCACTGTGGAACAGCGGGATTGCAAAAATACACGACCATTTTATAGTGTTTCATAGTGTGATAGCCCTTTAATAACTCATTTTCCTCATTCTAAAAAAAGCCACGGAAATGCTTGGAAAGCACAGGAAAGGCCCTGGAGGATGACAACGTCATGTCACGCATCTGCAAACTACCATGGGTGAGGAATCATGAGAGCACAATAAATGCCTCGTGTAGAGAAGCCCTTAGTGACAGTCACCAATTTGGATGGCTTTAAAAGGGGATTGGACAAATTCATGGAGGTAGGGATGTTACCTTTTGCCTCGCGCAGGCCAAGTGGGACCGAACTTGGTCCGGCTCGCGCCCGCGCGCCTGATGCCGGGCGGCGGCTCTCCGGCTTGGCTCTCCGCGGTGAGCCTCCCGTGCCGCCTGCGCTGGTCCCGTCGCATCACTTCCGGCACGGCGGAAGTGATGCGGCGGGACCCTGCTCCGGCAAGCTAGACCCCCGCGCTTTGTTTTTGGCAGGGGAAACCAGGCCAACAGGGCTGTTTAAGCCCTGTTGCCCTGGTTCCCCCCGCCAAAAACATAGTACGGGGGTCCAGCGCGCCGGAGAAGCCGGAAGTGATGCGATGGGGGACTGACCGGCTCAGCCGGCGCCGGCACCTCAAACGGTGCAGAGAATGCTCCGCGCCAGTCAGAAGATCGAGCACGGGGGGCCGCCGCCACGGAGAGCCAAGCCGGCAGAGAACCAAGCCCCCCGAAAGGTACGTGATACATCCCTACATGGAGGAGAAGGCTATCAATGGCTACAGAGGCAGTATGCCTATGTACACCAGTTGCTGGGGAACATAGGTAGGAGAATACTGGTGCACTCATGTCTTGCTTGTGGGTTTTCCATGGGCAGCTGGTTGGCCACTGTGTGAACAGAATCCTGGACTAGATGGACCCTTGGCCTGATCTAGCATGGCTCTTCTTATGTTCTTATGTTCCCCTGAAGATCTTAAAACCTGGGCAGGCTCATATGGAATAATAAAATATAAATATTTTATTATTTTATATAAATGTTTTATATAAATATTATATAAATAAAAATTCTCAGTACAATTATTTGTACTGAAATATGAAATATGCTTATTTATAAAAGTTAACCTGGCATATCACAGTTAGAAATAATTTACACACCTAAATATACTAAAGAGAATGCAACGAAGCATGTTTAAAAAATAATCAGGAATACACTGAATAAAATGAAAAAGGGAAGATGCCTAGGACAATTTTATTTCATGCTGAAGCTGTCTTACTGATGTTCTAGTCCAGTGTTCTCCAACCTCTTGGGTCCCCAGATGTTTTTGGCCTACAACTGGCTGGGGCATGCTGGGAGTTGTAGGCCAAAAACATCTGGGGACCCAAGGTTGGAGAACACTGTTCTAGTCGATGGCTGAGTGTCACCTTCTAGATCCAACTAGTGTGAGGAGTGCTATGAATGACAGTGTGTGACATGCTCATTCACGCGGTCACTCTTTAATTCAAACTATGTCGACAACAAAAATTCGGTCTGTCTTGAAACAACAAAAAGCTGAGTTAATTTGCACTAAGAAAAAAATGGCAAGAGTGGGGTTTGATTTCATGCAGCCAGCCTCTGGGCTTGCTCTTTTGATGACACCTGCCTCATCATACGCATAATTATCTGTAAGGACCATGAAAACAGCAGGACTTACTTCTGATTAAGCATGCATGCATGCATGCATGCAAGCAAGCGACTTGGCTGTAAATTTGCCTTTCATCCTTACCTGTTTACTTCACAGAGGCTACAAGATCTACTAGAAAAAGTAAAATATAGGCTTCAAGTTGTCAACAAATTTTACCTGAAGTGAAATTGTAGGTAAAATTTGGAGAAGAATTGAGGGAAGTTCTATCCAGGTGAAATACATATTTTAGCATCCCCTGAAATCCTCAGAATTTCTGTAAGTTTAGTGAAATTTCTAATGAGAATTTGGCACATCACTTAAAAAAAACACACGCACACACTCCAGAAATGTTCCTATTGGTTGTGCAAGGCAGCAAATATGCAAATATACAACTTCTACAAGTGTCTTTTTGGGTTGCTAAAAACATTGAAAATTATATCTCATTTCACTTCAGACTTCTTTAGGGATTCTATGACTTGGACTCCTGAAATATCAGGCAACTTTCAACACAGCAGTCAAACCCCAGTGGATATCTATTAATATACAAACTTGATTATTAATAGCTTTCCCAGCATTTTCTTTTCTATATTAGACTTGGAGCGATGAAATTCAATGACCAGCACTACTGTAGGCTTTAGAAAACCTTCAAGGAGCAGTCAGTTTTGTAGAAGTTATTGGGCTTGTTCTGTATTGGGCTGCCAATCTGCAGGGATGTTGAAGAGTCCTTGGTCTCGAGTCACGAGTCGAGTCACGAGTCTTTGGACCCGAGTCTCGAGTCCGAGTCCGAGTCCTTGGTCCAAAATAGTGACTCACGAGTCACAAGTCACGAGTCACTCCCAAAGCTGACTCCACGAGTCCCTATTAAAATCAATGGGGGGGTTTCCCAACAAAATAAGGCTACTTCAGATGTGTGGTTTAAATAAATTCTAGGCACAAGTGTGCCTTTTTATTTCAAAACTCTGCAACTGATTTTGGCAAGAACAGACCAGGCAGAAAAACCCAAAATAACCAGGCAGGCAGAGGAGGCAGGGAACCCCAAAGCAGGCAGGCAGAGGCCTTTGTCTTGGACAATTCAACTGTTGAACTGGTCAAGAAGAGACCAGGCAGGCAGAGGAGGCTGGGGACCCCAGACAGGCAGGCAGAGGCAGCCAAACCCAAAATGTCTGAAAGGTTGCATTTTAGAAAAATGATTTTAAAAAATAAACTTGCTGTACTTCCTAAAACTTATCCATGTTGCATTTGAGGAACATGATTTTTTCTAAATGTTTGGCCCCCATTCTGGAACTGGTGAGGTCTCATCACAATTCCACCCTCACTGAACACCCGCTCCACTGGTGATGAACTTGCTGGAACCAGAAACACACTCAGAGCAGCCACACAGAGTAATCTCAGGTCCTTCTTCTGCCTCTCCCAAGTACGCAACACATCAATCAAAATAAATCTTGACACATAAATCTTGTTGGGGCTGCACTCCTGGTAGCCGTCCATAGTGGCCGAGCAGTAGCACACCTCGCTTCCATGCGCTCTTCGCCGGCAATCACGCGCCTCTCCACTCCTTCTGGCACAGCCCAGGGATGTTGAAGAGTCCTTGGTCTCGAGTCCCGCATCGAGTCTTGAGTCCCATTAAAAATATTGGGACTCGAGTCCGAGTCGAGTCAGAGGGGGGACTCAGTCCGACTCACGAGTCGAGTCCTCGAGTCCGAGTCCCCATCCCTGCCAATCTGTGCTTTCTTTTGTAACACTTGAAGAGAGTATTACAAACAAGCAAAAAACTGAATTCTGGCACGGATCATGGGTTGGATCCAAGGCTGCATGAGCAGAAGGATGCTCACACAACAGGGCTTTGACACTCCTGCTCCCCACTCAGCTCTCTACCCCCCCAAGCTTCTGCAGAGGTTGGGGACCCTCTTGTATGAGATGGGGTATAGGGGGCTGCAGAGCAATGGGGAATCCTCCCCTTACAATTGCTAAGCTCCACTTATGCAAGGTGCCTCTGCCCAGTTTTTGCAAACCTGTGTCTGGAAGGCTCCCATAAGCTTCTGGAAAGGTGTTTGGGGGGGGGGAGGGGGCACTTCCAAATTGCCTTCTAGAAGTTTCTCTTGTTACCTTTGTTAGAGCAAATTCTAGGTAACATGAAGAACTGGTGCCTGAGTTTTCTTGTTCTCCTTTCCCCATTCCTTATGCTTATGTGTCATCATGTCTTTTTAGTACCGTATGTAAGCCTGAGAGCAGGAACCGACTTGCCTTAATTGTAGGCCTTTCCGGCTGAAGAGCAGGACTGTAAAATGCTTTCCAATAAATAAAATAAAAACCAAGTATGTATGCTTTTTGCTTCAGAACTAGTGTTTTACACATATGCCAACTCAGTTGCTCAATTAAGGGCACAATCCTATGTAAGTCCTTGGGGGTAAAGCACAATTTGCACTTTCCCCCAAGACTCTAGGTGCTTGGGGAAAGTGCAAAAGAGCCACCACCACCACCCCCGCTTTTCTGGGGAAAAGGAGCTTTGACAGCTGGCTGTCAAAACCCTGGGACCCCTTTAAAAGGGGGTTGTGACAGGGCAATGGGGTTTTTGGACTGGGACATATGGCTGTGACCGCAGGGAAAAAGAGGGGATTCACTTTTGCACTTTCCTGAATTCCTAGAGTCTTGGGGGAAAGTGCAAATTGTGCCTCACCCTGAGGACTGTCAGGGTGAAAACAAAGAGGTGTGGATCTTGCCATGAAGGGGGTATAAATCACACCACCCTTTTTGTGAGCGAAGATCTCTCACACCTTTGGTTTCTCTTGACAGCTCGTCTTTTGACAGCTGTCAAAAGAAAACTAATGGGAGGGGGGAACTATTTGGAGCTTCTTTTGAGCAATGTTCAGGGTTGGTACCTGCCTGCTGCACCTTGAAAGCAGGTACCTCCCCAGGACATTGCCCCAACTGAGGCTTCAAATTCCTGCACTCACGCAACTGTGAATCTCTGCAGCTGCACAAGTGTGGCTAAAAAGAATAATAATGAAAAAAGAACGTACCTGTTTGCACACATTTTGCACACATTTGTATCTCAGTTTTTTTAACTATTCCCCATGGGGTGGAGGAGGAGGGTTTCAGCATGAAAACAGGAGGGGGGAAGCTTAAATCACTTGGCAACTCCCAAGCTGCCATGGACTCAGATTGGGGGTGCGCACGCTTACCCAGAGGTTCCTCAATCATGCATACACGCATAGCTGAGCTACTAACTCAGCTCACAGGGGGATAAAGCTGGATGCTGTCAAATGAAGCGCCAAGCTGGAGGAGGAACAAGCTGGAGGAGGAGGAGGATGGAGGGCACTCAGGTTTCTCACTGCTCTTGCTGAATTGCCATGGACCCAAATCGGGGGCACAGGGGTGCCCCCGATTACGCAGGGGTAAGTCAGTCACGCATACATGCCTAGCTGTGCTAGGAAGAAGAACAGGCTGCGAGGAGCAGCCAAGGAGGCTTTCCCGCAAGTGTTAAAGAAAGAAAACCCTCAGCCGCCTCATCCTAAAAAGTCCCCCCCCCCATTCTGAAGATATGGCATATGTATGTCAACGCAGGTGCTCTGCAAGGCAAGAAAGGGGTGGGGAGGAGAAACTCATCACAGCAGGAGTGTAGAGGAGCTGTGCTGCAAAGGCTCCTGGGATATGTGCAGGGAGTGGGCAAGAGGAGTAAGTTGGAAACAAGCCACGATATGTCTTGGAGAGGCTGACAGTCTGTTGGCACCATTGTGGGTTAGTGATAGAATAACCGCCAGCCCATAGTGGCTTGTTTTCAGGATGGCTTATTGTGACGTGTGGACCAGCCCAAAGTTACCAGCACTTGAGAAATTCAGCGTATGCAACATGTCCATTCAATTATCTGACAGCGGCCTTCCCTGACCTGGTGCCCTCCAGATGGGTTGAATTACAACTCCCATCATTCCCAGGCAGCATGGCCAATGCTGGAGGGCACCAGATTGGGGGAGGAGGCTGCCTTACCGCTAGCAGAACCCTCCAGTGATGTGTGTGCTATTCAGTCTGCAGACCTTGTGTAATAGATCCCATCAGCAATAATTTTTTTGGTACCCTCTATCAATGGAATTGGGATTTCAGCTTCCCTTTCATGTTTACTAACATTACCTTTGCATTCTTGAAAGAGAGTGAGTGACTCTTGACTTATTCGGAGAGGATATATTAATCTATGGAAAGATGGAGTGCAAGGGGACGGGAAGATACACTATAATGTGGGAGTCATGGTTGCTTGAAAAGTGGGCACCAAGCTAATTTTGTGCCCTGTCAGACATAGAAGGAAGGAATTATTTCTTTGCTTGTACCTAGGAACTAGTTTTCATAACAAGTATATCAAGGAAATTGGAAATCATTTGGGAAACCTTTGGTGCACAGCCTATCAATTTCAACAGATTTCCTTTTTATCTAGACTTGGCTTTGTCAGCCGCTTGCATGCGCATAGCGATACCTCTTATTTCACGATCAAAGGGGGGGGGGGAATCAAAGCTGCACTCATATAATTTGATTTAATAGTGGTAGTGAAACCTACATGTTGTCTGTCAATTATCCCCACAGGATTGCACTTTTCCTTAGGGCTTGTTTACAGCAGGGGTAGGCAGGAGGTAGATCAGGACGGGCTGATTTGCAGTAGATCGGCAAGGATTTCTGACTCCCAATGGTTTAACGATGGCAGCAACAAAATGACTCCTCTGAGCCCTAAATTATACTGCTGACATGGAGAAATCTTGGGGCAACCATTCCCTGCATGCAACAATTTCCCATCATCCTCAGGAACAAACATGGAGAAAGGCATATTTTTACTAGGCGCAACCTCATTTTTCCTATACCTGTTCGTGGCAAATTACTGTCCCGATTTTGTTTATGGAGAGACTCTAAGGAAGCTTTAAAAAAAAAACATATTAGTTGGTAGAGTTTCTATTTTTCAAAAGGGCTTTAGCCCTACTTCAAGTCTCTACAAGTTAAGTCTTGAGCATGAGGTTTTCTACATGAGGCATTTATTGTGGGCTTGTCATTCCTTACTCACGGTTGTTTACAGGTTTGTTAGATGATGTCGTGACCCTCCAGTTTTGCTTTTGTTTTTTTAAGAGCACATTTGCAAGGGGGGGGTTAGAGTGGGGGAAATGGAGTCTTATTTGCAAAAGTGAAGTGGGGAAAAAGAGGAGCATTTTCCTACTTGTGCAACTGCGTGATTCTGCTATAGGACAGCATCACCTAGAGGCTACGTAGTGGAAAAACAAAAAAAGGAAATGCTCTTTGTGTAGAGTTTGGATCTCAATTTTGCATTGAAACCAAAAGTAGATATAGTGGATTAACAACCTCGTGTAGAAAAGCTGGGTGTGTGGGAGGGGAGCAGGGAATTCACTTGGCTCCGGTGCACATGATTTTAACACATACACAAAAATACAAAATGCCAGTGCACTGCTTCCCTTCCCCTTCCCTTTCTCCCATAACCATAAATAAACCAAAGCTGCTGAATGTGTTTGAATTGCAGCTAATTGATAGTAAGCACAGGAACAGTATATGAAACACTGCTAAGTATTAAAAAAGGAAATGGTTGCAGTGCATTTGCTAGAATTTTCAGCTTCAGGCACCAGTGCAGGGCCCCTTCTTGCTGCGTAAGCAAGCAAGAGAGAGAGATAGAGAGATAGAGATGAGACTTTAGCAACATGTAATAGTGGGAAGGAGAGGATTAGGCAGTGTGACAAATGACAATCTGATGTGTGAACATAGAAATATCTGCGAAATATTAGACGTTATAAATTTGGTGGTAAATGGTACAGCCAGCAGTGATTTCCATGAGCATGATAGCTGAGAAAAATACTACGTGATCTCAGAAATTGTAGTGGGTTGTAGCAGCAATATTCTGCTGGTTCACACTAATGTTGTAGAAATTCAGAATTTGAAATGCAATGTTATCTAACGACTGATGCTTACATGTATTATGTATTGAATATCATTTCCCCCAAAAGGTGCTCCCCAAGTTGGAAAGTAACATGAGATTTTGCAAGATTCTTTACACGCATGGTTAGCATTTAACAAACCAGGCACTGTAGCCGCACATGCAAAACTTCTTTAACATCAGGGCTAAAACAGACATTACTTTAGATGTGTGTCTAGCAGCTATGTCTTCTTTTCATTTTCACTCTAGAGTAGGTGCAAGGCCCCCAATCCAGATGAAGACCCTAGAGTGAAGGGTATGGAGGCTTTTAAGATTTGGATCAGGGGCCCTGTGCCTACTCCCCAGTGAAAATGAAAATGAAAATAATAACAATAACAATAATAATAAAAAAATTATTTATTACCTGCCTCTCCATCTAGATCGAGGCGGGGAACAGCAGAAATATATAAAATATATAAACTAAACAACACAATACATACTATTAAAACATCTTAAAACATCCTAAAAACATCTTAAAACATCCTAAAAACATCTTTAAAACATCTTTAAAACATCTTAAAGGCATCCTAAAATTCCGCCAGATAGGCCTGCCGGTAGAGATAAGTCTTTACGGCTTTTTTAAATTCCAAAAGACTGGCAAGTTGACGAATCTCCTTCGGCAGGCCATTCCATAATCTGGGAGCAGCAGAAGAGAAGGTCCTCTGGGTAATACCTGTCAGCCTAGTTTTGGCTGACTGAAGTAGATTATTCCCAGAGGACCTAAGTGAAAAGAAGACATAGCTGCTAGACCAGTGTTCTCCAACCTTGGGTCCCCAGATGTTTTTGGCCTACAACTCCCAGCATGCCCCAGCCAGCTGGGCATGCTGGGAGTTGTAGGCCAAAAACATCTGGGGACCCAAGGTTGGAGAACACTGTGCTAGACACACGTTTAAAGTCATGACTGTTTTGGCCCTAAACGTCTTGCTCTTCCCAAAACTCTCTTTGATTTTTGGAAACTACATGGACTATAATGCCAGCTGCTTGAGAGGACATATCCAGGGTACATATTGCTCAGCTAAATCTATGCATATGCTTTTATCACTTGCAGTCATGATAGGGAACAGAATTCGAGAAGGAAAGCAGTAGAGACACTGCCAAACAGATAATTGTGTAATTCTTACTTAAGTAGTGCAATGCACTTCTGCAATACACCCATCTCATTCTGCAAAGATGTTGGCGTTTTGCAACACCGCAACAAACGAATGGCCTCACTTAAAGACCAGCTGAAAGGGACTTTACAGCGAACAGTTCCTGCAGGAAAAAACAACACTAGAGCTATATGCGCAAATAGGACAGTTACACTCAATTCTTTATTACCATGATTACGTTATTATTTGGCACATTTGTATCCTGCCCTTCCTCGAAGGAGCTCAGGGTGGTGCATATCAGATCCCATTTCATCATCAAACTAACCTGGTTGGTTAGGCTGAGACGGCAACTAGCTCAGGTCTGTCCAGAAAGCTCCAGCTGACCAGCGATATGAACACCAGTCTCCCTAGTCCAGATCTGACACTTGTCTATCTACTATGCCACACTGGCTCTTAATAGGGAACTTGCTCAAGTCGAATGAATGATAACAGAAAAATGGAAATGGTTCATAAATCCCTTTCTTCCCCTCTTCCCAGTTGCCATTTTAAATCCAGGCAAGGCAGCTAATAACTGGACCTGATTTCAGTGTTATGGCTGCTTGGCGGATTACATCAATGGACTGAATATTCTTAGTTCATTTCTGAAGGAAAAAACCCAATCAGCACAACACTACCGCTAGATAAGAAGGACAACAGACATATCACTCAGAACTACCCTTCCTCACATGGTAACCAAGTTGTCAACTAGCAGTTCCTCTCTGATAGGGCTCCCATACTACAATGAACTACAAAGTACAGTAGCTGCAGGATACCAAGAAGCTGCAAGACGGAATTGCCTTTGTCAACTATGCACGGCTACACAAGCTCAACCATTGTCGTTGGGGAAGGAATAGCACGGCAGCGGTATGCGTTTGCTTAAAGAGGGATATAACGTGATTCTGGATATAACGTGATTGCAGAAAAATATATGCATGTACAGTGCTCTGTACAAAATTCAGAAATAAAAAGCAGACCAATGGAAACACAACCAAGAAATTCAGAACTGCAAAATCTGGGGAGAATTTTGATAAGGAGAATGTTATTATTGTTAATCGCCTTGAGCACAATTTTTAGTGGAAAGGTGGGATATCAATCAATCAAATACAGATTGTTTGGACTGTCTAATTTTGTGATGTCCTGCATCTAGTAAATACACCACAATATTTATTTCCTATCGTGAATTCACACATGGTGAGGATATCCAAGTAATCAATTAATGCATTCATTTTGCATTAGGAGAATAATAATGTATAAACACTCTAGAAAAATTAAAGGCATGCCCCCCTTTTAAAAAATGCACAAAACATAAGTTTGGTAGGATTAGCTACTTGACTTTTTTCCACTGTACCCATTATACTGCCTTATAAAACACACTAAGTAATAAAAAGCTTAAAGAAAAAGGGCCTTTTCATAAAGCGTAATGGCCAATACATTAATTTTCAAAGATATGCACACACAAAAAATTATGAATACCTCACAGACAATCAAAGCAACAATGGATGTTAATGGCTTCTATGGTTAATAGTAATAGCAACAATAACACAATTAAGATGAAATGTTTGGACTGGAGTCAATTTTATCATAGAGAAGCCAGCTAGCAGCACTAAAAATCAGCTGAAATCCATTACCTTGATTGTGGATTGGATGGCCTGCTCATAGCTTGGATCCTACATTTGTGCTCCATGAATGGAATGGAAGGAGAGTTGCATGCATGGAAGGATCCCTTCCATGAGTGGAACTACGTCCGTTCATGGGACTCCTTCCATCCATGGAGCAAGAACTTTGGATCCAAACCTTTGTTTTTAAATATGAAGTCCCTGGCTCAGTGCTGGTGAATAAGCAAATTCTGCTGCCCCCGACTGGGAGGAGGAACATTCCTACCTATAGCTACTGTGGGTGCAAGCAAATCCCTGACAAAGCCATGGGAATGCCTGATCTTCCTTGGTTGCTCCTGTCTGACTGACATTTTTAGTCAGTTTTCTCAGACTTTAGACCCTACAGTGTTGGCAGCATAACAATAAAATGAAACAAAGGAAAATAAATTTGCTTGTAGCAGTAATGCTGGTGTAATTGGGAAATTATCAGAGGCAGATTCTCACACATATGCAGCCATTTTTTCCTCCATCTTATCAACCCCAGCTCCAGGTTTGAGGGAGCCCTAAGTGAAATGCCATTTGGTGCCCCCCCCGACACTATCACCCCTCAACGTCACCCCAGTGGGCTTAAGAGCAGCAACTCCACCTTTGTGAGCAGTGGCTGAGGGACATGTGCCATTTTAATTACCCAGCATGCCCTGTTGTAGCATCATTCCGGGGCACGGTGGGCAATTGAGAACAGCGGGGACAGCTTGTATCCACTCACTACTCACCACTGCCACGAGGTAAACCCAAACCAGGCAGGTGGACCCAGGACCAGAGTCAGTATCAGCACTGTGGCCTTGGCAGCTGCTGAAGGATGGTCTGTGATCAGCTATGCAGATAAATGGGCTTGCTGAGAAATATGTTAGGGTAAACCAGGGGGAGGGGAGTTACACAGAGTTCACACTAGCAGTTGCAATTCTCCACAATGTTGTGAATTCATACATGTCATCATAGTGAATTCTGAAGTGCAGGAGCTCTTCAGGACAGCCCCCATAGCCATGCCTCCAAGGCGGGTTTATATTTCTTTATCAGGCTTCCCCAATATGGTGTTTTGGAGTTCAGCTCCCATCAGACCCAGCCAGCATGGACAGTGGTCAGGAGTTGTAGTCCAAAACATCTGGAGGGCACCACCTTGGGGAAGAAGCCTGCTCCCTGTCTATACAACAAAGAGCAGCAGTACGTTGTGTAATATCCCAATTGTTAGGATTAAGTGATAGTCACAGAATACTGAACTGAAAAATGTGGTTCCGTGGTTCACATGTTGGTGTTTACAACCCTGATTGGTCATGCAGTTCACTGGGTGACCGTGAGCAAGTCATTGTCTGAGCCTAGCCTAACTTGCAGGGTTATTATGAGGATAAAAGTGGGGTAACCCACACTCAGGTATGCCACCCTGATCTCAATGGAAGAGAGGTGGGGTATGAATGTGAGCAACATTAAAGCACCAGGTAGTGCTCTGCCTGCCATTTCACAGGCTGGGGAGGCTCATTCCAAACAGCTTAAAGCAGGTTGCAGGACCACGGTGTTCCATTTTACCATATCTTTAGTGTCAAGACCAGACACCTTTGTGTCTTTTAAATAATGCAGGAAATGTTCTTGCCAGGTAAACGTATTAATACCCCAGTGCTCTGGCAGATAGTGTCATTACTCCCGCTTTGAAAAAAAAGTCCCGGAGTTGTGTGCCCCCTCTGCTACACTGCTGGTTCCGTTGGGGTGCATGTCCAAAATGGGGGAAATACGTATCAGACATTCACGGCATTCATTTGCATTCCTCAGCATTCATACAGAATGTGAATGTTAATCATCATCACATTTTGTACATTCACTGTGTCGCACATTTATTTATGAAAATATACACAAGGGCTGAATGGAGTTTCAGAGAACCCCTCGGGGGGCTGCATTCCAGCAGTGCGTGGGGTCAAAGGCAAAAGGGGTGGGGCCAAAATAATAGCATATTTTAGCTTATGGCTCTGACTGCCAGTAACTAAGCCTCAGGAGAGGCATTTCAACCTTCTAGAATGGAGAAAAATCCACACGAAAGCCGGGAAACCACCAAATGGGGACAGGGTAAGGGTGTGTGGCCACCTGAGGAACTCCAGAGGGCCAATTAGGACTCCAGGTGGGCCTGCGGGCTTGAGGTTCAACATCCCTGATTTCATTTCATTTCATTTCTTTCATTTCTATACCACCCCACAGCCGAAGCTCTCTGGGTGGTTCACAACACATGCTGATACACGCACATGCAGATGATCTTGTGTATGTGGCCTGAAAAGCTGGATGAAAGTTAAGCCTGCTCACGAGAGAGAAAGGCTGCACAATACCGGACTTAAAGGTACCTTTTAGAATCAAACAAAACCCTCCTAGGAATGGTAGCCTCAGGAACCACAAGCTGAACTGGCTAAATATTGGTTATGAATAATGCGAGTTGCAAAATATCATAGTTTTCCAGTAAGTGGCACAACCCGGCTTTCTGCAATCCATATTTAATTGATTTGTAAACGTTTTTCCTAAATTGGTGGTTTAGTGGTTTGTTTAATGCCTCACTACCAGTCATTTGTTTCATAATCTGGTGGTAATTTACTTTGTTTCTGTTCCTTGAGGAGAGCAAAGAGTTTCACTTCATAAAAAGATTTCATATAAGTACTATGTCAAAAATTCAGAAATCACAGTTGCCTAAAGAGGCACAGACTACGCAGCAGACTATAATTCCATGAAATGAGAGTAAACATTTCTTAGTGCTCCTTCTTAACATAGCAACTGCCATGCTAATCAGAAGTCTATCTAGCCTAGAACTTTGTCTCTGAAAGCAGCTGCAAGATGTCCCTCGGAAGCACCCAAACACAGCAAGATGCAACTTGTTCATGGACCCTTACTTAACTCTCCCACTGAAAAGGGCTGCACCCCTTCTTATTTTCTTTTATTAGAAGCTAAACCTGGGCACTTCATGATCCCAGAAACTCACTACTTGACATTCCTGTCTGAAGTTCCCAGCCCACCCCACTTTTAACAAAACAACCTGATTTCTTGTTGAGTGTCTACTGGTGCAATTGTGAACATTCAGTTTGAAGAACACCCAGAAACTGAAATCGAAATTTTGGGAGTTTGAAAACATGTATGTCTGGGAAATGTGTGAAGGTAAGAATTGGGAGACAGAGGAATGAAAGGTGATAAGGAAGTTGGACTGGATACACCTCAAACGAGAAAGTGCTTACCATTAAAGTTGTGGACAGACTAATTAATGACCTACAGCAGCACTATCTTATATGTGTCTATTCAGAAGCAAGTTCCATGGAGAAGTCAAGCGTGGTCCCAGTGGAATCAGTCCCAGACCAGGACTTGCTCATTGTTTCTGTTAATCACTGGGACTCAAGAATAGAGTGTGTGCTCATCAAATTAGAACACAATGCTGAATGGGAAGGATTGCCAATACATTTGAAGTTAGCAGGACGATTCATAATTATGTTGATAAACTGGTTAATTGGTCTGAATTTTTTTTAAAAAGGAATTCATCAAAGGCAGGAGTTCGTTCACATATCCTCCAACATTTCACAGTTGAAAACAGGAGCTTGAATTTAACAACCCGCTGTTCCTATACCATGGATCACACCCAAATCACTCTCCTTGCATTATTACTTGTTGCTGTAGGCTCTTTTCAGCTTGCGGTGTGCTGTTTTTGTTAAGAGCCTGTTCTGTGCTAATTTAAAAGCATAGAGGGTCTTTGGGTTAAAGTTATATTATATATATTTTAAATGCCCTGGAATGTTTTCAGCAGTTCAACATGTCAATTCAGCAGTTGCGGTATGTGAAGTGGCAGGTTACACGGTGCCTTAGTTCAGGGGTGCAGAACTTCTTTTCAGCCCAAGGGCCAATTTCAGGGAAGATCTCAGGGGCTGCATTCCAGCAGGCTGAAGGTAAAAGGGTGCTGGGCCAAAGACTGAAGGGGGATATGATAGCACTTTTCAAGAATCTAAAGGGTTGTCACACAGAAGAGAGCCACAACATGTTCTCTGTCATCCAAGACCGCAGGATATGAAATAATGGACATAAGTTACAGGAAGGCAAATTTTGCTTGAATGTGAGGAAAAACTTCCTAACAGTCAGAGCAGTCAGACAATGCAGCCAACTGCCTAGGGAGGAGGTGGGCTCTCCATCACTGGAGGTATTCAAGCAGAGACTGGACAGCCATCTGTCAGGGATGCTTTAAACTGGATTCCTGCACAGGGGGTTGGACTTGATGGCCTAAATAGCTCTATCCAACTCTATAATTCTATAAAAACCCTGGCAGCCATATTCCGAACCAAGTGAAGCTTCCAAACTGTCTTCACAGAGTGCATTACAGCAATCTAACCTGGAAGGTCTTGTTTCTCCAGGAAAAGGCACAGCTGGGCTGGTGTGCAAGATGAAACTACTAAAGGCACTCCTGGCCACCAACACCACCTGTGCATCCAGGAACAGGAACAGATCCAGGTGCATGCTCCCCAAAACTGTACATTGATTTCATCAAGGAGAGTCCAACACCATCCAGAATAGTAGACTTGTACATCTACTCCAAGGTGACTGGACCCTTAACCAACAGTATCTTAGCCTTGCCTGGATTAAGCTTAAGTTTGTTCACCCTCATCCAGTCCAAAACAGCTGCCAGACATCAGTTCAAGGGCTTCCACTGCCTCCCTATTAGCAAAAATGAAAGAAAAGGCTGGATGTCATCTGCATGTTGGTGACGCTCAAGCCCTAATCTCCCCCAGTGGTTTCATGTAGATGTTGAATAACATGGGAGACAAGATGGAACTCTGAGGCACCCTGAATACTAAAGATCATGGGGTGGGGAAACACTGTTCTCCCAGCCTCACTTTTTGGGACCTACTCATCAGGAAGGGCTGGAGCTATCTCAAAATGGTGCCTGCCAGTCCAATCTCAGCTTAGAAGGTTACCATGGTCAATGATGTTGAAAGCTGCTGAAAGGTCCAGGGAGAATCTACAGGTTTGCTATCCATTGTCCATTCCTGATGCTGGTTATCCTCCAGGGCTACTAAGTCAGTTTCAGTTCCAAAACCAGGCCAGAAACAAGATTGGAAAGGATCTAAATAATCATTTGCATCCAAATGATCTATTTCATCCAAGAAGACCTGGAGTTCTTCTGCCACAATGTGTTCGAGCACCACTTCAAACTGTGAGTGGAGGACTCAGTGTTAGAGGGCACATCTGTACAATTTTGTTTGGTTTTGGTTTTGAGAGTTACAGGCATAAGTTCAGCTATTACCCACAACAAGGTTACTCCCTGTTGTTTATATGGGGATGGGACATTGCACTAAAGAAAATGTATGTGAAGTGCTTTGAACACACTAAATTGCTTTACAAAAGCTAAGTAGGATTATAATGATTTGAAATCATTGCATGAAATGGGTGAACAAAACAATACTACAACGTGCCTTTTTTTAGTGACCTATTAAAATGCAATCTCACTTTTCAAGGAACTGCCAGCTAATACAGTGTTTTGCAGTTCCTGAAACAAATTCAAATGACTGATTTTCCCTAGGAACTACTTAACACATGTGATAAATAAACTGAGCTAAATTTGCTACTCAGCCTGTGCTTGACACAGATGGAAAAAGGCACTAGGCAGTGAACCTGCTCTACAAATGAGGCAAAAATCAGCATCAGTCCAATGTCTGCTTGAGGTTTAACAAGGAGTGAATTAAAAGGTAGCAGTGTGAAGCCCGTGATGATCTTGCCATGGGGAAAAAAAAGTACACTACTAGATGAAGTGTTCCTGAGTCCAAAAGGCAACGTCACCACAAAGATGCTCACCACTATTTTTTTCATTCTCTCTCCAGCCCCTCACCCAGACACCTATCAATGCACCTATCAATGCATGCACAAAGAACACACAGGAATTACAGCCCGAATCTTCTCATCTCAAACCTGCCTCTTTCCCCTGGGAACAACAGTGCAGATTCTATGCCAGAATGCCCAGGGTTTGGTGAGCCCCTCCTGGGAAGTACAAAACACCAAGGCTGAGCTGGCACCAAGGGTAAGCATGCTTGGGCACCTGCCGAGGGCCCACAGCCCAGCAGGGGTTCACTGACATGAGCCTCCTGGAGTTGCTCCTCCTCTTCACCAGTGCAACCTGCTTGTTCACCTGCTTCTTGCTCTGGCCCAGACAATGGTGGTGGTGTAAAGAAGGAGCAGTAGATGCCAGCTGGGCCAATTCGGATGACACAACAGCCCATCGTGGGTTAATTAATCCTTGAGGGGCCGCGGCATGTGCTGTCCCCCGATATGAATTTGCAACCCTCAACTGGGGGTTACCATGGCTTGTCATGTTGTGTGAACCAGGCTATGGAGGGTTGTTTAGCCCTAACTTAACCCATGGTCTGTTCTAGGGTTCTACAAGGGCTGTTTAATCCTTGAATAACCCTCTGTGGCTAGGTTCGCATCACACGACAAGCCATATTCATAATGTTGGGCAGCACATGCCAAGGCCCCTCGAGGGTTAATTAACCCACAATGGGCAGTCGTGTCATCCAAACCAGGTCACTGCCTACTTGCTCACTGGCTCCCTGCCTGTCAACTGTGCACGTGATGGCAACGATGAGAAAGAGGATGAGGACAACATAGCAGCTGGAGATAATGGCGGTGAGAAAATGGACTCACTGAGGGAGGGGTCCATGGAGGGTGTCTTGCCCAGGGGCCCTCCGAAACCTGTACTGAGGTTCAGCACTGCTGTGTTGAGCATAGCGTCTATTATTATTATTATTAATATAATAATAATAATAACAACATTTATTTATCGCCCATCTGGCCGGCAAACCGGCCACCCTGGGTTTGATTTGATTTGATTTATTACGGTCATATGACCCAAATAAAATAAAAACCAGCCACAACATTTGCAAAGCATACAGAAAAAAAAGAGACGAACAGCTCTCAATTATTATGACCCAAATAAAAATAAAAACCAGCCACAACATTTGCAAGGCATACAGACAAATAGAGATGGAACAGTTCTCAATTATTATCCAATAGAAAGGCCCTCCTTTGCATGGCAGCTAAAAGGAATTTAGCAACTTGGGTGGTAACAATTGGTTTCTGGTCACACAAACAGTAGGAAACCAGCCACCTATCCGGAAAGCCTTGAAACGTCCTCAAAATGGGAAGAATTAGATCGTCCCTGAGCGCTGCATAGAATCTACAGTAGAGTAGGACGTGGGTCAAAGATTCAGGGTCTCCGACCAAGCACGGACAATGTCTCTGCTGGTAAGGGATACCCAAGAATCTTCCCTGAAGTAATGCTGAGGGCAGGATGTTAAATCTGGCTAACATAAATGCTCTACGAGCCTGCCGAGTACTGAAAGATGACAAATAAGAAGCAGGAGTGGCCACCCTGGGTGATGTACACAAGATAAAATACAGGATAAAATACATTTAATACAGTATAACATTTTAAAATCTTAGCCCACCCCATATTCCCGCCTGAACAGCCATGTTTTTAGTGAGCGGCGGAAGCTCAGCAGAGAGGGGGCATGGCAGAGGTCACTGGGGAGAGAGTTCCACAGTATGGGGGCCACCACAGAAAAGGCCCTCTTCCTCGTCCCCACCAGTCTAGCTGCTCTGGCTGAAGGGACAAGGAGAAGGCCGTCTGTGGCAGATCTTGTTGAGCGGCCTACTTGGTGTTGCTGGAGACGCTCCTTGAGATAGACTGGACCGGAGCCGTATAGGGTTTTAAAGGTCAAAACCAACACCTTGAATTCGGCTCAGCAAGCAACTGGTAGTGCAGCTCCTTGAGCACTGGCGTGATGTGATCCCGCCGGCGGCTGCCTTTAACCAGGCGAGCCGCCACGTTCTGTACCAGCTGTAGCTTCCGAACCGTCTTCCAGGGTAACCCCACGTAGAGCGCATTACAGTAGTCTAGGCGAGAGGAGACCAAGGCATAAACCACTGATGGGAGCAGATGATTAGGAAGGTAGGGGCGCAGCTGCCATATCAGATGGAGTTGATACAGCACCGCCCGGCTCACAGCTGACACTTGAGCCTCCATGGACAGCTGGGAGTCTAGAATGACCCCCAAGCTGCGGACCTGGTCCTTCAGGGGTAGATGTACCCCATTCAGCACCAGGTCAAAATCCCTTAACTTCCCCTTGTCCCCCACCAGAAGTACCTTGGTCTTGTCGGGGTTAAGCTTCAGCATGTTCCTTCCCATCCAGCCACCCACTGACTCCAGGCACTTGGACAGGGTCTCAACGGGGTCTCATGACCCAGGTCTCTAATTCCTGAGGTTTATTTGGTTTTTGTGGCAGCCCAATCTTCAAGGACATTCTCCTGGTGCACAATATTTTTAAGTATAGGTGCCTTTGCACTGGTAGAGCAATTTTAGGGGAATTAAAATGGTCACTTTCTTCACTGAATTCCCAGTGCTGTAGTACTCTCAACAGGGAATTGAGACTGGGAATTCTTTTGAGAAACTCACATACGCATTAACTGTGGGAAGCTATCTATATGGATCACAGGGCCCACCACCACCACCACCGGTTTAGTAGGTTTATTTGAGTTACAGTTAGCAAACAAAATGTCATCTAATTTTACATTTTATGAAGCCCCGAAAAGTTATTCCAATAGTCAAAAGCAATTGAACTGAAATATTTGATCGGGGGGGAAATAAATCAGGGGGCACAGCACACCACAGCAGGGGGCAAAGGGTTAAAGCCATGCTAGGGTCCCAGTCTGGATCAGGCCTCCTGCACTCACTTTAGAGCAGGGGTGCTGAACCTCTTTCAGCCCAAAGGTTGAATTCAGAGAACCTCTCGGGGGCGCATTCCAGTGGTGGATGGGGCAAAAGGGGTGGGTGGCATCCCTTAAAATACACATATTCCACATCTAAGTCTCATAATTTGTACTATTATCATCCTATATCTCATTCCCCAAATATTTTATTTATTTATTTATTTATTTTATTTATTTATTATATTTATACCCTGCCTTTTTTCCTTCAAGGAACCCAAGGCATCTTACATAGTCCTCCTCCTCCTCTCCATCTTATCCTCACAACAACCCTGTGACGTAGGTTAGGCTGAGAGTCAGTGACTGGCCCAAAGTCACCCAGTGAGTTTCATGGCCGAGTGGGGATTTGAACCCGGATCTCCCAAGTCCCAGTACTTTCATATGGAATACAGTATTCGAGACAGCACTAGCTGAGTTAGGAGATGGGTGCTGTCTTTAATGGGGCTTACTCCTGGGTAAGTGCATTTAGGAGGATTGCAATGGCCTTAGTTCTTAAACATAGCCCATTTTGGTCTATGTACAAGATGGCAGTACAAGATGGCAGTGGAACTCCAGCATTAAGTTTTAAAAAAAGAATACACGCGAGTAATCTCTGCATACGGTGATATGACTCTCATTACATATATACAAGTTGGAGGATATTACAAAAGGAAATAGAAGCCCTACAACACACATCTCCATTCTATTGACCATGCTTTCTTCTTTTCCTGAATTCATACCAAGAGCCTTCCCCTCTCCATGTGCTTATGCAGTGTGAGCGTGCTTTACTGCAAAGGTTAAGGCTGCAAGCTTAAATATACTTGCCAGGAAGTCAGCCACAGAAAGAATTCTGAATAAATATACATAAACATGCATAACACTGGGCTGGTGTCAAGGGCAGGCATGGCCGGGCACCTGCCAAGGGCCCACGCCCCAGCAGGGGCCCACTGACAAGACAAGAGCCCCCCGGAGTTGCTCCTCCTCTTCACCACTGCAACCTTCTTCTTCACCTGCCTCTCACTCTGGCCCCGGCCACAGTGGGGGTGGTGAGGAGGCAACGTAGGTGCCACGGCCTGCTTGCTCCCTGGCTCAGAGGCCTCTCAAGGAAACAAGTGGTGGCAATGACGAGAAGGAGGATGAGGAGCAGGAGCAGCTGGTGACAATGGTGAGGAGAAGGTAGACATGTTGAAGGAGGGGGCCCATTGAGGGTGTCTTGCCTGAAAGCTCTCAAAAACCTGGAGCTGGCACTGGGCCGGGGAACCCTCTGGAGCAGATTTGGGGGGCACGGGGCGGGGAGAGCAAGGGGATGTCCCATTGAATGAGCTGACATCCGCTCACCTGATGCTGGATTTAACCATGAGACCCCAAATCCTTGGTTCAAGTCACAATATTCTCAGCCTCAGCTCCCGCCCCATCCGTAATATAAGAATTGGCGCCAATGAAGGCTTGGTTCTCTCCCCCCCCCCCCGCTTCTCTTTTTTAAAAAGTCCATGTGGTGCAGTAAGTGTCAAGAGGGAAGCAGCTGGGGAGGCAAGGCTCAGGGCCCCGCAGTTTACTTTAGAGCAGGGGTTCTCAACCAGGGGGGAATTTTAGGGTTTCGGGGGGGGGATTGGGACCACAGACTCAAACTGTTGGAATACTGATCTTTCTACAAATTACAGTTCCACAGATTGTACATAATCTACAGGACATCACACCTTATTGTATGGCACAGATTAAGTCAGACAATCTTGGAAAGGGGGGAATGACATTCTGACATATGGTGAAGAGGGTGCATGGGGCAAAAAAGGTTGAGGACCACTGCTTTAGAGTATACAAAAACAAGGAATAATTAACAGAACGTGTAGTCTGACCGTAGCAATGCTGGCAGGGTGGTTGCACATCAGGATGAAGAAGGATCAAATTAGCCATGATGTGGGAATTCCATGATTAGGATCTCCCACAGGCTTTTCGTTTTACTTCTTTACTTCTTTACCCCGTGGGCTGCTAAACTGACCAGGGAATGGGGCTGGGTTCTTCCTTCCTACACCATTTCCTCTGATCGAAACCGATTCCCTGGAGATTATTAGCTCTGCTGGAGAGTGGGGGTGGGTAGCTAGCAACAGATATCACTCCTCCCCACCCATCACTATGAAATCGATAGGAGCTTTGTGGGAGAGGATTTCAAATGGTAAAATGGCACAAGGGGAAATTCCCTTCACACAGCACCATTTCTCCGGTCAAGTTAGCAGCCTCGTGCAGAACCTGCAAAATTTCTGATCCATCAAGCCAAACACAGCTCATCATCCACCAAGGCAAAAATTCAAGCACCAGGTTGCCATTGGCACCTTAAAAAAAGGAAACAACTGGAGCTTGCCGCTGGCAGAAAGTACAACAAATACCGGGAAGCAGGTTTCTCCTATTTGATTCCTAGAAAATCTTGCTGGCTTCTAAGTTCTGCCAAAATAGTTTGCTTCTTTAAAAAATGCATCTCTGCCACCAGCCACATGGCATGGAAAGTGCCTGACAACCCTCCTGTTTTTATCATCTCAGGCAGGCAGCAAAAATAGGGGGTTAATCAGACCTCTGGTGGTTTGTGTCTAGCTTGGAAGGTCACAACTCGTACAGGACATACATAACAAGAAAAGAAATGCACCAATTTTCTCTATGGACTTTGAGGCAAGTGGAAAGGGCAGGCCCACGTGCTCAACAGAGGCCGCAGCTTCAGTTTTCACAGTGCAAACCACTGTTTGGGCTGTGGCAGGTAAAAAATGATCCATAGGAGGACCAGTCTGCTCATTGCTTTGTGCAGAACCCCCCTGCTTTTTCTTCCATCTTTCCCAGTGAATCTAGCAGAGAGTTGTACCTTCCTATAGCCAAGGCAGCAAGGTGGTCACTTACACACACACCCGCCCCCAAAAGAGAGGAAACGCATCACTCAAAAGAGAACAAACGAGGACACTGCTTTGCATCAAAATGGCATATATTAATTTATTTTGTATATATGCAAATTTAGAAATAATGACCCTAATGTAAACAGAAATGCAGTACATCTCATGATAGTGGGGAAGACTAACTGTAGAAGGGAAACTTCAAGGCCCCTGCCCTCCCTTCTTATAGTTCTTTATGTTTAACCTTGCCTTGGACTAGACAGTCCTTCTAATAGAGGATGCCTTTAAATAGGGGACTGTCCTCTGACAGCTGTTCAAATAGAGGTCTGTCATCCTCTGTAAACTAGGACACATGGCAGTATACTGCTTTTTAAGAAATCAAAACATAGTCTCAGCCTGTTCAAATAAAAGCTGAATTCTGCAACCTGTTTTACACACTTTGCACCATTTATTTTGTTTCTGCTGACTATGATGGGGTACAAGAGCTGTGAAGACGACTGAAACCCAGGTCTACTGTTCAATAGAAATCTTTCTCTCCTCTCCATTGCTAACATTTCACCACAAACTTTCTCAAATGTTTGTTTACAGCCTTAAGGGCTAGAAACTATCTCAAGGTATGGGGCTTATCACTGAAACAAAAACATGATGGATAGCAATAAAAGTGGCTAATACAGTCAACCGTCAGGAGAAATAAATATTTTTCAGATATAGGTTTACACTGCTAGAGCTTTACAAGGTTTAGCAACAGAGAATGGAACATGTTTTTGTTTTTAAATCACATTTGCATCCTCCTGTCCTCAATGCAGGGTTGCAGACGTCAGTCTTACCCTATTCCTTACAGCCACAGTGAAGCACAATGACTGGTTCCAGGTCACCCAATCAACTTGGTGTACCCTGTCAGTGCCGAATACTGTTATGCCATTCCTCTATAGAACTTGCTATTGGCCACTAGGCTTTCTACTCCTGGTTCCAGACAGTACATTCTTTAGGAGCAGGAATGGCAGGGAACAGGGGGAAAAAAGAAAGTGCAGTGAGGAAAGAAGGGGTAAAGTACAATTTGGAGGGAACAAGCTTTGGTTCACCGTCACAAACCTTCACAAAATGGAATATTTACATATTTCACAATCCTAAAGATATTTACTCAGACATACATTATATTAATTTAGGCTGCAACTCTATGCACACTTACCTGCGAAGAAGATGTATCACTGAACTAAATGAGTCTTTATTCTGAGTAGATATCCATAAAATTGTGCCATTAATAAGATTTATATCCAAGTATGTTTAAGATAGCAGACGCAATTAAAATTCTAATTTAATGTTCTATTCTATTTATCTTATGATTTACTTGTAGTCTCTAGGTGCTGCTAAAAGCTTTGCAGGTGGAAAGTTTTGCTTTTAACAGATGCACAACAAATTCTACAGGAAAAACTCTCTCAGCAAGAAGATGCAGAGATGGAGTGTGGCATAGTGGTGAGAGTGTTGGACTGGGACTCGGGAGATCCGGGTTCTAGTCCCCGCTCAGCCATAAAACTCACTGGGTGACTTTGGGCCAGTCACTGACTCTCAGCCTAACCTACTTCACAGGGTTGTTGTGAGGATAAAATGGAGAAGGAGGAGGATTATGTAAGCCGCCTTGGGTTCCTTGAAGGAAAAAAGGTGGGGTATAAATATAATAAATAAATAAAACTTAAGGCACAATCCTATGCATGTTTAGCCAGAAAAAAGTCCTACAACTCCCAGCAAACTTTCAGACAGCCATGTGGCATGCTGGGAATTGTAGGACTCTTTTTTGCATAGGATTGTACCCTTAATCTGTTGAACCCCATGCCTGTTAAAACAACTGCTAAAGATGCAGGAGACCTGGCTGAAAAGATGTAGCTTCCATAGATACCAAGTGCCTTGATAAATGGTTCAGTAAAACAATCCAGATGGCTCAACTAAGAGACCCAACCGGCACATGCCAAGGGAATCCTTGACATAAGATATCAAGTCCAGATAGTGGAAAGGATAGTGGGAAGCACTGAGATGAAGAGAAAAAGCCAGAAGGAGGAGTGAAGAGTGACATCCTTTTGACAGTTAGACACTCTAGAACAGTGGTTCCCAACCTTGGGTCGCCAGATGTTGCTGGACTACAGCTCCCAGCATCCCTTGCCATTAGCCATGCTGGCTGGGTATGCTGGGAGCTGTAGGCCAGCAACATCTGGGGACCCAAGGTTGGGAACCACTGCTCTAGAACAACCTTTCCAACCTGGTGCCCTCCAGATGTTTGGGACCACAACTCCCATCATCACTGACCATTGGCCATACTGACTGGGGCTGATGGGACCCTCCAAAACCTCTGGAGGGTACCACATTGGATAAGGCTGCTTGAGAATATCCCAGTCTAGAAGGCAGAGTACTAAGGCACTAACCAGAAGACCAAGGAATCCTGAACTACTATTGCATGGGAGAGGAGAGATGGTTCCTGAATCTCTATTAGAGATATTACTGCCTTGGCAGCGGCTGAGATTTTCTTGCACCTCTCTTTCCTGCTTCTTCAAATGCATCCAAACTCTTAGGACAGAATGTTCCAAGAGATTTCGAAGGAAGTGGTTTGGCCCCTTGCTAATATACCACTTCATTCTTTCTGCCTGCATTCTAGCAGTGTATTGCTATGTACTTTGGGACAGCTTGGTCCTGAATAGGCAATGAAGACCCATTAGCTTTACAAAAGAGCTGCTCCTGGTGGAGATGAAAACTGCTAGATCTGCTTTGTTGATATGGATCAACACAGCTGCTTTTTTAGACTCTCCTTGCGGGTGTGGTTTGGGGGCCATCACGATGAGCCGCTGCGCTTCATAATTTGCCAGTACCCCACTATGTTGGACTACAACTCCCATCAGCTTAAGCCAGCATACCCAATGTGAGGGATGATGGGAGTTGCAGTCCAATGACACCTGGAGGCCCAATGTTCCCCATCCCTGCTTTAGGGGAGTCCCATGCTTGCAGTGTAAATTGGTTTGTGATGGACAGAGCAATCCTATGGGCCCTAGACAGCATCTAGAGAGCCATATGATTATTTGGATTCACAGCTCCCAGGTCAGAAAGCAACTTCGACCTCGGAGCTGGGGATCCATGCTCGGATACCCGTCCTGCCCCCCCCCCCCCCGCAGCAGCAGGCGCAGAAAGAACTGTGCCAGCTGCTTCTCCGACATCAGAAAAGCAATCTCAGAGACAGGGTTCAGTGGGCGTTCCAGGGGCGGAGAGGGGAGGAGACCGCCGCCGCCGATATACGACATATCCTGGCGGCGCCTCAGCCTCCTTCCCTCCCCCTCTGAAGTGCTGCAGTTAGACGGCCGAAATCGGCTGTGTAGCTGATCTGCAGGGCGGGAGGAGTGCAGAGGCAAAGATTGCCTCCGCGCTCTTCCCTCCCTGCATAGGATGCCCATAATCCTCTACGTTTGGAGGGTTATGGGCAGCCCCATTGGATTGCGCCTTAAATCAGCCATTACCACAAAACCTAAAATTGGCAAGAAAGTACATTTTATCTGTCTTCTATACATGGGCTGTTGCACATTGACAGCATTTATCCATGTCATAAATAGGGCTTGTTCATACATACATGATATAAGAATTTCCATATCCCCACATTGCCTCCAGCACAAAGCATTTCAGTTTATTGGCATTTATTTACATCTTTTGTTTACTGCCTCTCAATAAAGTTTCCAAGGCAGTTCAAAGCAGTCACTTCATACATTCAGCTTCGAGGGACACAAGAGACAGAATCCAGGAAAATCTTGAAAATGGGTCATAAGACTACCAAACAGGAAAATAGTTTTGTTTGAATTTTCATTGTCATCTGACACGCATGATATTCTGAGTGAGAGGGGTAGGGTTTACTTTGAGATTGGCTGCACCAGGACTCAGCCCAGAATCTATTTTCTATACTAAGATTTTTTTAAAAAAATTATTATTATTATTATTATTTCTTATATTTATTAATTGCCCATCTGGCCGGTCACCCGGACACCCATATTGTCCTTGAACATATGAGATAAGAATGTCTCTAAACATGTACAGAGCACATTTCCATCACCACTGAATTACCAAGCCTACCCACTCATATTAGTTTAAAGATTAAGAATTCCATTTGTTTGGATGTAACTTTGAATGCAGGCGTAAGCTCAGACCTTTCTTTTCCAAAAGTGAACATAGGAGAAGACACTTTTCTGTTGCAGAACTGAAGCTGTAATCCTATGTACACTTACCTGGAAATAAGCCTCATTGAACTCATTGAAAACTCCCTCTGAGTAAATATGCATAAGGATGTGCTATGCATGACAAGAAAATGAGGTAGGAAGCAGAAGGAATGCAAAGCTCAGGCAACAGAGAATGCTATAACCACATGCTTATGACAATAATTTTCTCATAAATTCCATGTTAATGTACATGGGGTGGACTATGCACAGAAACACATGGTAATGCAGCTATTAAAAAAGTAGATTCAGAGCAGGTTGGATAGGTAACTGTAGAAAAATTAGCCTGAGGGAGTGAAGGAGCAAAGACCATTATTAGGGGAACAAGGATTTTGCCATGCACATTATAAAAAAGTATATGGTGACTGAAAGCTTGGGTTAGCGGGCAATTTTTTGTGGGGGGGGGGGAGTGCCCATTACCTCTTGGAGTCATTGCTAATACTATATATATATATATATATATATATCTGTAGTGAAAATGAAGAAGCTAACAGTTTTCAACTCATTAGATTATAATAAAAGATTACATTTAAAAAAAGATTCCTGTTATAGCATTTAACTCAACATTTAAAATAGTTTGTGGAAAAGGTAGTGGTCCTGACCCAGTAGCAGGGATGGGAAGGAATAACAGAAGCTGAGTAAATAGTTGTAAACAGAGAAGAGTGTTGCTCCATCAGACCCTGCTACTTCCTGGAGGGAAAGATGGAGGTAGAATACTTTCAAAGGAAGATCCCATCCATCAAGATCTGCTATCCTTCTGCCCCTCACCCCCACGCCGGCTGCTGCCTACACACACCAGTCAGTAATTCTGCCAGGACACTCTAAGAAAACAATCCTACTGTTTCAATCACTCTTGTCAGATGCAACTTTGAATGGACAGCAGGCAGCAGGTTTGAGAGAGGGGGGGGGGAAGAGGGAGAGAGAAAGGGGTGGTGGCCTGAGACTGTCTTTTCTCCAACCTCAAGTCCACCGACATTTTCCCAGAGAAAAGCAGCTGGGAAAAGAATCTGGCTATGTCCATGCACCTTGCTGATGCGGCAGAATAAACGGAGGAGGATGCATAGGTGGGTATGCTGGCAGAGAAGCTCTGGCTGGTAAGCCTAGGAAATGCGTTCTCGGCTCTCCCTATGAATGACAAGGAGAATGCCTGTGTAAGCCCCTCCACCATCACCCCCCACACGTGGGGGTGTCCCCCTTCACACCAGTGCAGCGGCTACTATAGATTCAGCGGCGGTTTCTCTTCCTTTCATCCCTCTGGAAATCTACTCTTCCGCTAGGGAACCAGTTCTTTGAAACATAGAGCCAAGGAGGAAAATCGCGATTTGGAAGAGGAGTGATGTACAAAGAAAAAGGAAAGGCATCGATTCTACAGCATGCAATGCTCTTTAAAGAGAAGGACGAGATGGGGGGTTTGGGGGGGGGGGTTGGGTTTGGCTGCAGCCTTTCATTCCCTTCTGGGAATAAGACCAGCTAGGCAAGAGTAGTGGAGACAGTCGGGGCAGGGGAGTCTAAAACGCCTCTTTTCACATCTGCAAATTGACATTTGTCTATTCCAGGGGCTTTCTCTTCCCTCTCGTCTGCCACCTCTCCTCCACCCTCCCGCCTTTTACAATACCCTCCCCCCCCACACACACACATACACCACTTTCCAACCATATTCTGCCTTCCAGACTTGATCAGTTTCCAATTCTTTGGCCCTCCAGCATCGCTCTGCAGAGCAACAGCCCAGAAGGAGGCACTGTGTGTGTGTGTGTGTGTGTGTGTGTGTGTGTGATGGCAGGTCCAGTAGAAGACACAGCGCTCCAAGCCTCGCTCCCTCCCCACCCCTTTCTGCATCACTGAAGAGAAACAACATCCCCCCCCCCAAATACACACCCACCGACCCACCCACACACCGAGAGACGTGCACCTCCGGCAGCCGCCGCCAGCCCCATCGCTTGCCCCCTATAGCACTTCACGCAGGCAAGGCGGTCCCTCCCCTCTTTCGCGTGGATCTGCAGTCCTTCCCTCCCACCACACACACACACACACACACACCTCGACAATCTTTTCTTTCTTATAGAGATCTCTATCCTGCCGTGCATCGGTCCATAAAGCAGACATTTTGATGCCATTGATTCGTCCAAGGCTGAGGTTGAAAGGGAAAGGGGGAAAAAATGCTCTTGTCTTACCCACCCCCGCCTGGATGTGTGTGCTTGGCACTGAACGATCCCGGGGAAAGGGTTGTGCAGCTGGTCCTTAGCGGAGCTGGTTTGCTGCCATCCGCCCAACTTCAGCACCCAGCCGGCAGGGAGAGGGAGAGAGAGAGAGAGAGAGAGAGGGAGAGGGAGAGGGAGAGGGAGAGAGAGGAAAGGAGAGGGTGGGAGGGAAGGAGGGAAGGAGAGGGGAAAGCAAGGAAGGGACAGAGGGAGGGAGAAGAGCGGAGGCTCAGCATGCGCATGCGCCTCGCCGCTAGCGCTGGCCCCGACAGAGCAGCTGGAGTTTCCCCGCTTCTCCCGAGCGTGACTCATTCCTGGCCGCCGCCCCCCGCCCCGCCGCCGCCGCCGCCGCCCCGCCTCCCTTCGCTCGCTCGCTCCCTCCCTCCCTCCTCAGGGAGATTCCGAGCAGGAGGCTGGCTGCTAGGCAAGGGGCGAGGGGACGGAGGAACGGGCGAGAGAGGATCCCCGGGGCGCTCGGGATGATGAGTCTTCTGGGGGGAAGGGACGTGAAAAGCGCGGGCGGGTCTGGGCGCTGCGTGGCCGCTGGACGCGCGGCCACGTGCCTTGCGTGGGCTCTTGTGGCGCGCAGGTGAGCGAGCGGGGCAGGAGAGGCAGGCGGGCGAGGGGGCGCCGCCGTGGCCGGAAGACAAATGGCCGGAGCGCACGCGGGCATCGGGACTGGTTGCATGTTATTTTATTTTGGAAAGGGGAAGGAAGCCTCAGCTGGACGTTGCCAGAACGGACAAGTGCCTGTTTTCCACAGAGATAAGCTAGCCTTCCCTCAGCCTGGTGCCCTCCAGATGTTCTGGACCACAACTCCCTTATTCCTGGCTATTGGCCATGCTGGCTGGGGGCTGATGGGAATTGAAGTCGAAATCATCTGGAGGGCACTAGATTGGGGAAGGCTGATCTAGGTCTCAATGCACCCTCGAATGCATATTTCAGGAAGAAGATGTGCCCTACGCAGGAGGATGCAGGAGAGAAGCCAACACGTGTGACACTGGGCTTTGGTCCTTCTGGAACAGCCCTGCACCCTTGCTCACAAAGATGACGGCAAGAAGAGTGGCACATGCCAGGCAGTCTGTACGGCTGGCTTGCCACTGGTGTGCGGGGTGCGGATATGTGCATGGTGGCTCAGGGGAGGATGCCTATGTTCCTCCCAGAGACACTCAAGATAAAAAGGGCTGTTACAAAAGGCAGGGGCGGGCGGAAAATAGATCTCCGGATGTTTTGGACCACACTCCCAGCACTACTGTCTATTGGGCATGCTGGCAGAGACTTCTAGATAGATCATAGAGTTGGAAGGAGCCTACAAGGCTATCGAGTCCAACCCCCTGCTCAATGCAGGAAACTAGAGGAGGGGTCTCCCATCCAAGTAACAAACAGGCCTGACCCTGCTTAGCTTTCCACGCTCAGACAAGCTGAGCCAGCGTAAGCCACAGACTTCTGGAACTGAAGTCTCAAACATCTGGAGATCTACCTTCTACCCACCCCTGACCGAAGGGACTGTTTACCTGTTACTTATGGCCATCTGAATAGTAGCATCCCACTGGGGTCTCTCTCTTGACTATTGTGGTGTTGTGGCTAGGAACTTATGCTCACTTGTTCAGTTGGTGCCAATAGCACTTCCCTGCCTGGGGCAAATGGCAGCTGGAGGAGGAATTTTCATTGGGACTACTGCATGAGGGGAAAGGGTCAACTGCGGTCCTGATCTGATCCCCCACAGCTCCTATTTATTTATTTATTTAATACATTTTTATACCGCCCAATAGCCGAAGCTCTCTGGGCGGTTTACAACAGTTAAAATCATAAAATACAATACACACACACACACACACACACACGTGTGTTTAACATCTAGCTTGGCCCACAGTAGATGGCGCTAGGCAAACCACTATTTCTTAGCCCCAACCCAACCATCTGCAATATGGGGATAATTGCCCTAATCTACATTAGGAGATTGTTGTGAGGACTACTGAGGTAATGGGGGACCTTATACACAAAAAGCATGTGTTGTATCACTGAGTAATTACCTACCTTATAGGTAATCAGACCAACCTGGTGCTCTACAGATGGTTGGAGGGCTGGGGAGTGCTGAGAGTGATAGTCCAACACATCTAGAGGGCACCAAGTGGGGAAAGCCAGCATAGATCCATATCAGCCAGTGTCCTGAATAATAATAAGAATAATGGAGGCCAAGCTAGCTCCATCCCTGACGTCCTGCTGCCTACAGGCAAAGGCATTGTTAGTCAGGCGGGTGTTTGGCATCTAAAACAGAGCAATCCTATGGTCCCTGGACAGCATGGGGGGGGGGCAGTAGGATTGTTCAGATTCCTAGCTCTGAGGTCAGAAAATCGGTCCAGCCTTGGAGCTGGGGACCTGTGCTTGGATCCCCCCCCCCCTGCAGCTGGCATGGAAAGAACTGCGCCGGCTGCTGCTCTGAGGTCCTAAAGCGACCTCCGAGAAGGGATTTAGTGGGTGTTCGGGGGGGGCAAGGAGGGGAGGAGGCCGGCCCTGCCAAGATATGACATATCCTGGCAGCGCCTCCTCCTCCTCCCCCTCTGAAGCATTGTAGTTAGACAGCCGGAATCCACTGTCTAGCCGCTTTGCAGAGCGGGAGGAGCACAGGGGCGACTTCCACCTCTGCGCTTCTTCTGCTCAGCATAGGATGCCCTGTAATCCTCCCAAGTTTGGAGGGTTACGGGCATCCCCATAGGGTTGTGCCCTGAGCTGATTTGCTGCTGTAGAAGGTTTTAATTTGGTAGGCACTGTTACTATATCTTTCTTATTGCTGTGTTTTAATTATAACTTTATTATTTTATCTGTATTTTACTGTGAGTCGCCTTGCGCACTATTTTTATTGGAGAGGTGGAATATAAATTAAATAAATGAATATGATGATTACTATTCTTATTATTGTTTGGATAATAATAAGCTGTAGAAGCAACTTCCCCTTAGGACTGTAGCCCACATCTTGCAGTGGAACTGTTAAGTATGTAGTGGGGGCATCTTTGCTGCCAGGGTTTGGGGAACTTGTTAGCTTTTGTGTTCCTCATCGCTAGATGCAGCTCCTTCCCCGAGTCCTGTACAGATCAACAGAGTGCTGATGGCTAGACTGAACCACAAGCATATTTTGGTCTGGTCAACTTCCCTCCTAAAGGTAACAAATATTATTGAGGTGGGGTACTCATGAGAGGGAGACATAGCTTTGCACTGCCTCCCCACCACCACCCGCTGCTTTAAAAGCTGCTTATGCACATTTCATTTATTTCACTTATTGCATTTCTTTTTCTATACTGCCCAATAGCCGAAGATTTCTGGGCAGTTTACAAAGATTAAAACCTTAAAAATACATTATAAAAACCATATACATACAAACATATAAACATTCAACACAGAGATGCACATATATCTAAAAACAATATGCTGCTTATGCACCCATCCTTTCACATACAGTCATGCCTTGGATTGAGAGCATAATTCGTTATGGAAACGTGCTTGTAATATCAAAACGAAATCCCCCCAAAAAAATTGTACAGAGATTTTTAATTTAAGCTGTACTACAGTACTTGTAGTGCAAGACGACGCTTGTATATCAAGTAATAAATAAATATTTAAAAATTTGTCTTGCAAAACGCTCTCAAACCAAGTTACTTGTAATCCAAGGAATTACTGTATATATTATATAAATAACTTTAATGTACTTTTTTTTTCACATTTCCCAACTGTTTTAGGCATGCCTGCATATGCTACATGTCATGAAACCTATTCACTATCCTAAGCAACAATCACAGCAAACCGTACGCAAAGCATATGCCAGTCATTTTTCCTGGAGAAGCATTAGTTTTTCTCCAGGGTTTGCAAAACTGGTTGGATACAAGCACACACACTTCCAGAAAGAAAGAAAGAAAGAAAGAAAGAAAGACAAAGGGCACAATTCTATGCATGTTTAGACAGAAGAAAGTCCGTAGGCCTGACTCGATGGCCTAGTAGGCTCCTTCCAACTCTATAATCTATGATCCCAGCAATCCCCACTTTTTTCCGTGTAAACATGCCAGGGAGGGATCTATCCCAGCCTTCCCAGCCCTGAGTCCTTACCAAGAGATAAAGGAATTACTCTGTGACAAAACCTGTGCTCTCCTGTTGAACTGTGGCCACTTCTTTGCTTCTGGTGGGACCCTCCATATGCCCGAAGATAAAAATCCAACATCTTACATCCTTGACCTAACGTAGTTTTCTTCAGACTTAGCTAGACACTGGAGAGCAAATTCATAAGAAATGAATATCTCTTCTCCCCCCGCCACACACACAGGGCAAATAGCAACTTGGGGGAGGGATTGTTTACAAGGAGAAAATGGCACAGAGGAGCAGGTTTTAATCTTCCCCAGTGTCACAACCCTAGTCCAGCTCTCTCTCCATATTTGCACAAAGCATTTCTAAAATGAAAAATGGGATATTCAGTCATGGATCTCCAAACATCATGTCTGTTGTGGCCCTTCGTGAGGAAAAGGGGTTAGTGTAGTATCATGATATAGTAATATCAAGATGCATTTGTTTTTGTTTTTCCTGCATTCTCTTTTCTCTATCCATAAAACACCCAGGGCCAGTGCTACCATTAGGCCAACTAGGCAGCTGCCTAGGGTGCAGGGCTAAAGGGGACGCCAGAAATAGGGAGGGAGGGCTCAGGTGGGAAGGGGGGGGCGCTAAATATCTGATCTTGCCTAGGGCACCAAACTGCCTTGCACCAGCCCTGCTTACACCTTGAGTCTTCAAGGCCAGCCCAAAGTATTTTCTTGATTCAGGGTAGGTGAATTTAGAAGAGCCTTGCTTCAAAGGAGTTTATAAGAATGGATGTCACCGAGAAGAGGTTTGTCAGTAGCCCAAGCCTATGACAGATTGGATCCCAACTGTCATCACACTTCCTCTCCCTCTGTATTTCCATTTCTCTCTCCTCGCCACCCCCATATCCACTTATACCAAGGCCATTAAGTTGAGGTATGTGTTTACCGAAAGATCTACTTAGGGTGCAATCCTATGTGTGTTTGGAAAAAAAAAGCCCTACAACTCCCAGCATGCCCTAGCTAGCCATGCTGGGAGCTGTTGGACTTTTTTTTTCTGTCTAAGCATGCATAGGATTGCACTCTTAATAATTTTTAGTTTCCAAGGTAATTCATTTTGTTATCTGCTTGATTGACCCTGGCTAGAATTAGCTCAGGAAACCACATGGGCTATGAGGTCACCCATTGTTCTCAAGTATGAATGAACTTTAGTGTGGATTTCTTTGACTCCTGACTGCATGCAATGTCTTTTCCTGTGGATTCATGGCAGTGTAGCCAAGCAACCAGTAGTATATGCCTGTTATCAAAGCCAGGAGTTTGCCTTGTCATGTTTTAATGATCACATTTTCTTCTCATTTCTTTATTCGAGTGTGTGTGTGTAGTCGTACTTCCTTTTATTAAACCTTTTGATAAAACAATTTATAGCACAACCATATATATATATATATATATATTCAGAACTAAGTCCTACTGAGTTTAATGGGACTTACTCCCAGGTAAGTATGCATTTACCAGGCAGTATGTCTCATTTAATTCACTGGGACTTGTTTCTGAGGAGACATGCATAGGTTTGTGCTGTTAGTCTGTCTTTGAGAATTTAAATCTTCTGCCTTTGTCCTAAAATCTTGCCTTAACTGTCTTGCCACTCTACCGTGTTCCAGAGTGCTGGAGGGGTGGGGGTGGGCCATGCTCTCTTGCCCAGGAAAAGGGGGTGCCTGCATTTTTAAAACTGGATTCTTACTGCCTAGTTGATTTTACAGGTCTGCGATAAAGCAAAAAGTAAGCCATGGTAGCGAAAGTAATTAATTTTACCCCAGACAATTTAGTTTTATTTATTTTTATTTACAGCATTTGTATACCACTCCACATCTATACAGTTTCCGTAGTGGTGAACAATAAAAAAGATAAAACAGGGTAATGTTAAAACTGTGTTTGGTCAGCAAGGAAGTCTTCCCAAAACAAAGACATCTTCAGGCCCTGAAAGCAACACAGTGTTGGTGCCTGCCTGACCTCCAGAGGCAAGGAGTTCCAAAGAAGTGGAGCCGCCACACTGAAGGCTCTTCTCCTGGTGGACTCCAGTTGGGCCACAGGTCCATGTGGAACCACCAGGAGAAACTGTCCTCCGATGACCTCAGTGACCTGGCAGGTTGGTAAGGGAGAAAGTGCTCTCTCAAGTATCTTGGTCCCAAGTTGTTTAGGGCTTGGTACACTAGTACCAGAACCTTAAATGTGGCGCAGTAGCGAATAGGCATCCAGTGAAGTGTCTTCAGCAAAGGAGTTGCATGCTGAAAAGGGGCAGCTCCCGACAACAGCCCTGAGGAGGCTGCAGCAGGAACAGGGGCACTGTGGCCCTGTAGCATGTGGTCAGGGTAGGAGAATGTAGTAGGAGCAGAGAGAAGTGTGAAAATATAACCTTTTATATGGATGACATTGATCATTGATTGAGTGGTCAGAAAGGAGTGGACACCTAGATTTAATAGTTCCTGGTTCCCTTCTCAGGTGATTGATGTTGTCAATGCTACCAATACTCATCATGACGAAGGCACTGCAGGAGCACATCATACACACTCCTGGGGTTGGATGTGTTGTCCACCCACATTGCCCTAGCTCGTTGCCAAATTGGGGGCAAGATGGAAGTGAAGGAGGTGCACTGAAGGCTGATATGGAAGCTCTTATTGTACCAGAAGGCAGCAACCCACCCACACTGGCCTTTATTCTTTTGTTGCTGGTTTCCTTGCAGTTCCCTCCACCAACCAGTGCTGGGGGGTGGTGCTATATCCCTTGGATCCCCTTGGTTTAGGCCTGCTGTGGGTTTTGAGCCTTACTACTATCTCCTGCAATCATCAATCACGCTTCCAGTTACTGTTGTTGCATTCATGTATAGTTCCGCTGCAAGGACTTGAATGCAGCAGGAAGGAATAAGTCATTTGTTTACTAGTGTTTCAAAGCTGAAGAAAGGAACCAAGCAACTAGACAGAGTGGAGAAATGAACACTCAATATTTGTCGTCTACCTGCTTATTTTCTGAGTTATAAATAACAAAAGAGTAGGATTTATTTGAAAATATATTGGATCAGTTTCTTAGCAATCAAATATAACTATAAACAAAATCTTTGTTTCTCCAAGTGGAAGGGCATAAACAGTAGAGTTAATTGGATTCTGCTGTTCTGTTTTCCTGGCTGCCATAGGTCTTATCCAGCCTCTTTTCTCTAATATTTAACTCTTCATCAGCTTCATTTAATAGTCATTAGACTTATTCACAACATCAAAAATCTGGCAAAGATAGGCTCAGTTTTATTGGCTTTTGTATTGTTATTTTAAACGGTGTTTTTAAATTTGGTTTTTAATTTTTAAAACTATTTTGTATGTTTTTTATTGTTTTTTTTATGTATAGAGTGTTGTGAACCGCCCAGAGAGCTTCGGCTGTAGGGCGGTATATAAATGAAATGAAATGAAATGAAAATACATCCAAAGACCCAAAATTCGATTATAAAAAGCAGAAGAGTTCATTTGGACTCAGAACATTGTTTTGCATATATAATAAGTTCAGTGAATTTCTGAAGTAGAGCCTGAAGACATCACTAATAAAGATAACATATGTGAGGCAGTGTTGTGCAGTAGCTAGAGGCTGGGCTAGGACCAGGGAGACCTGGGTTCAAGTCTAAGCTTAGCCAAAAGGAGTTCCTCCTCCACCTAACCTACCTCATGGGGTTCTTCTGAAGATTAAAGGAAGGAAGGTTGAGATAAAAATGTAACCTTAAATATCTGAAAACCAGAAATATTTCTTCTACAAAATGTAGAACCTCATTAGGACACAAAATACCGGAGAGGTTTCTCATCAGAGGTAATTGAGCAGCAATTGTTGTACACGATTTCATTCTAGAATTATAGTGCTGTAGGGCACACAGATGTGATTATGGCGGGAAATGTATACCAAAATTGTTGTCATGAAATGATGGTATATTCACTTTATCCTTAATGTGCTGTTAAAGCGTTCACTGCAGCTAGTATCTTGGTCAGCCCTTCACCTTTGCTGCAGCCAGATTCAGCCCTCCCCTATTGTCTGTTTGTTTATTGTACTTATATTCCCATGAAATTCCATTGTTCCCAGGTGCATTCTTTTTGTTCTGTGGGCTTGAGCCCTGGATCTTTTCCATACCTAGCACAGCCCCTGTGTGTGGGAAGGTGGGTTTGTGATATTATGAAGCACTATCTAGTGATAGCTCTCCATGGGTAGATCTTCCCCATTCAAGCACCACCATTTTGAAAAGCAACACAACTTTTAAACTTTATTTTAAAGAGCTGACTTGGATACAGAAGCACATCAGTTTGCAAAGTAGCAAAATGGCTGGAGGCCCTCTTACAGCAGTATGTTTGTACAGACCCAGATCTACCTCAGAGAGTTTATTTGTGGGTGTGACATAGATTTCATAGATCATAGAGTTGGAAGGAGCCTACAAGGCTATCGAGTCCAACCCCCTGCTCAATGCAGGAAACTAGAGGTGGGGTCTCCCATCTAAGTCATGACGAGACCTGACCCTGCTTAGCTTTCCATGCTCAGACAAGCTGAGCCAGCATGAGCCATGAGCAACTTGAAAGACAGGCAGGTTATAAATGTGAGTAATAATAGATAACTGCATTACTTTATGGACAATTCTCCTTTATTTTATCTATTTATATAATATTCCTAGTCAAAAATGTATGGAAATTGGAATTAAATTTGAGTACAAGCTATTTTTGATTAATAATTTTTACAAAGCTGTTGTGGCAGCCTAGTAACACAGAGAGTCCAGTGACATGAAATCCTGGAGAACAACCAAAGAAAGAAGGTTAAACATAAAAGGAACACAAACACTTAAATTGAAAGTAAACAGGGAAATAGTTCTGTTTGCAATTTGGCAGCAGAAAATAGAACATTAAGTTTGGCGTAAGTAATGTAAGACAATAAACTTTGTTAAAAAGTCCAGGGAAAGGAATAGAAAAGATGTGTGGATGGATAACAAAGTTTAAAATGAAAAAGGAGCCACATTGTCCATTTAAAAAATGCTAACGTTGGACTGTACATCGCTCAGAGTGGTCGGATGTCTGGCCAGATGGGTGATTCATAAATATAATAAATAAATAAATAAATTAGCGTAATACCTTTATTTGGCCAACCAAAAGAGATCACCAAAAGTATGCAAGATTTCGAGATCTCTTCATCAGGTAAGATAAATGTTACAAAAAGCAGGGGTTCCAGGGAAATAGGAAAAGAAAACTGCTGACTTGATGGAGTCATGGTGTCTGCATGATCAGAATACCAAGGAGTGTGGGAGGAGGGAACTGCAGACATTCAAATTAGGCTCTAACTGATCTTGAGATGTTTACAGGTTGGACCTGGTGCTGCCCCTAGAACCCTGGAGATCTCAAAAACTTGCACATTTGCCCTAATAAAGGTATAACACTAATATGAACTTTGGAAATTTTAAAACGAAGGTATATCAGTTCCATAATGAGCTGTGCCCAACTTCTTATTGTTTTAATATATGCAATAGGAGAACAGCTATTCCTATTCAATAGAACAGCTGTTGCATCTGAAGGGACTTACGGAGCAAGACTGCCTTGTGTGCAGAGACCCCAGAAGTATTTTTAAGGTGGGGAGACACAAAGTAGTCCAATATTAAATTAAATTTAAAAGTGATCCCAAATGTTCTGAAAAGACACATTTCACAAATATTATAGAACAGTAGGAGAACTAGAAGGTCACTGTTTGAGGTCTTGCCTCTCCACTCTCAAGCTCAACTCATTGACCTGGTTTGCATGATCGCCAAATGCAACCCATGGATTCTGGGTAGCTTGTTACTCATAGCAACAAGCCACCCCGCTCAGGTTTGCACGCCACAATAAGTTGCTTGTGGCGACCGCCCGTCATAGCTTGAATATTCACAATGACTGGGTTGGAATGACACAATAACCCATCGTGGATGACAAGCCATGGTGGGTTGTCATGTCATGCAAACCTGGACTATTTCCTGCAGAGTGGCTTGTTTGAAGGCAACAAGCCACCTGGACAATGCATATCTTGTTCTAGGGGTTGTGGTACCCACAATGGTACCTGAACCTGTACGACAGACCTCATCATGGGTACTGGGAATCGGCTAGTGAGCTGCTTAGCAAGAGCGGCAAAACCCCTTTGCCACTCATGCCAAGCTCACCTGGGCCATAGTGCCCATGTGGCACTATGGGGCAACCAACATTGGTTCCATGCCCCCTGCTGTGATCAGGAGACATTTTGTGCTTGCTGCAGCTTTTTTGTCCCTTTTACCCTTTTTCTTTTTTTGGAGATCATGAAAAGCAATCTCCAATTTGATAGCTAGTGACAGCTCTTTGAGAATGTCCTCTGACATCCTCAGTGACCGGGCAGGTGGGTAAGGGAGGAAGCGCTGTCTCAGGTGTCCTGGTCCCAAGCTATTTAGGGCTTTGTACACTAGTACCAGAACCTTAAACATGGTGTAGGCATCCAGTGCAGTTCCTTCAACAAAGGAGTTGTCGGGAGCTGCCCCTTTTCAGCACACAACAGCTGAGTGGTTGCATTCTGCTGTACTAGTTGCTATTGAAAGGCTTATCCTGCTGCATCCACAGCCTTTTTTCAAAGTTTCCATCATTCTTTCATGAAGTTGCAGTGAAAGAACAAGAGCTATTGGGCAGCTCCTGTTAACTTAACAGAGATTGCACAGGTCATCTTCTTAAATGGAGTTAAAGCCATCTACCACAATGAGGATCAGGCTGTCCCCACCACATCTCTCATCCCCACAGAAGCATCCAGGGAAAGTGAGGAGAGCCCAGTCTATTCTGTGCAGCGTACAGCAGGTCTGGAGGAGGCCCTGAAAGTCTTATATCAGCACTGTGATAGGGTGACCAGGCACCCCAGTTTACAGAGGACAGTCCTCTATTTGAAGGTGTCCTCTATTTGATGGGCTGTCCCGTCCAAGTCTGGTTTAAAGTCAAAGAACCATAAAGAAGGAGAACAGAGGTCTTGAAGGAAGCTGCCCATCAACACTTAGCACCTGGACTGCAGACTATGCAGGCACCCAGGTCACCTGGTCGGTCTTCCTCACTAAGGTGAAATGTATTGTATTTCTATTTAAATTCTAGTTATTATTTCTAAATTTCATAGATTTCATAGATCATAGAGTTGGAAGGAGCCTACAAGGCTATCGAGTCCAACCCCCTGCTCAATGCAGGAAACTAGAGGAGGGGTCTCCCATCCAAGTAACAACCAGGCCTGACCCTGCTTAGCTTTCCACGCTCAGACAAGCTGAGCCAGCTGTGCACCTATGCCCATACATTTACATATGCAAATGTTATGCAAATTGGTGTCTTCTTTTGTCCTCTATTTTGGCAATGTGTAAGTGGCCACCAAACGTACAGGAGAGGATGGCTTTTTGTGATATGTACTTTTGACGATTCTGGATATTCTTGCACAGTTGCCAAAGTATGCAGGAACTCAAAGCAGACTACAGCCAATGCAGAACAAGTTCTGCCCTCTCTCCCCACCCCCGATCTCTCTCAGGGGTGGCATGGAGGGCTTGGTCTGTCAGATATGGCTGCCCTAGAGCATGTGCAGAGATGACAAGAAGACTCAGATGTTCTTCAGCAAAGTCCTTTACTGAGGCTTTTAAGCATAGCAGAAATATTTACAGAGCAGTTGCATAGAGCCCCATGCAACAGGCACAGTCTTCCATAAAGCAACAAGACAGAGAGCTGAGAGCTGAAACACTGGCTGCTGACCAGTGACCCACAGAGCCAACAGAAGAATAACGCAGCTCACAGATAAGCGGCTCCCTGCCTAGGAATTTGTCCTTGAGCTAATTAGCCTTGTACACTCACAGGTGCACAGCGCCAGGCTAACTTCTCGACTCTTTCTGCCACAAGGACAACTTAACACTTTCAGTCCTTGACATGGCCTACTAGGCACAAATGGAGAAGTCTCTGGTCAGGCCTAGTGTCGCTTAGAATTCTCGGGGGACTTGCAGGTATCCATGGGGAAAATGCAGGAAATCTCCCCTCTCATGTCAATTCCAAATGCTCACACAACATGATGCTTGAAAACATTTCTTACCCATAAGTGACAGCTCCCATAAAAAGGGTGTGGCTCAGACTTTTCCACCTTACCGACCACCTAGAATCTTGGTGGGAAAGGGTGGAAAAGTGAGAGGACCCTCAGAGGAGCCAGGTCCTCACCCTCCAAAAAAAACCCTTGAGGATCTCGCTGGCCACCCCTTTTTTGTAAGCAAAAAGCACTCATGGCTTTGGTTTCTCTTGACAGATTGCCTTTTGACAGCTGTCAAGACTAACCAAAGTAAAAAATAAAGCTCTTAGCAGCCTCTCTGGGTCAATGCCCATGAGGGGTTCCTGCTGCACTTTAACAGCAGACACCCCCTGGATATTGCCTGGGTGAGGCAGGCCATTTTGGACCCACAGAAGTCACAAGCGCACACTTCCGCGAGTCTGACTTTTTTAAAAAAGTGCAAATTTGGGGCACTTTTTTAAAGGGGTGATGAACCAGTAACAGCCCCTCCAATGTGCTACTTGGGCACTTTGCTGGTGGCTCCACATGGACCTATGGCCCAACTGGAGTCCACCAGGAGAAGAGCCTTCAGTGTGGTGGCTCCACTTCTATGGAACTCTCTGCCTCTGGAAGTCAGGCAGTCACCAACACTGTGTTGTTTTTTTCAGCACCTGCTGAAGACGTCTTTGTCTCGGGACGCCTTCCTTGCTGACCAGTCATGGTTTTAATGTTATCCTGTTCTTCTTAATGCTTTGTTTTTACTCTTTTATCTGTTTTATCTTTTTATTGTTCACCGCTCTGGAATCTGTTTAGATATGGAGTGGTATACAAATGCTGTAAATAAAAAAATAAAAATAAAATAATGGTTATATATTACCTCCAGCATCAGAGGAAGTATGCCTCTCAAAACCAGTTGCTGGGGAAGTCAAGCGGGAGGGTGCTGTTGCATTAATGCCCTACTTGTGCGCTTCCCAGAGACATCCGGTTGGCCACTGTGCAAACAGAATGTTGGGCTAGACAGACATTTTGGTCTGATCCAGCATGGCTCTTTTTATGTTATTAAGGACCTGTAGCCATTATCTAAATATCTCTTATTTTTTATGTTTAAACTACTCATTCTGATTGTTGGAGAAAGAGGGGGAAAAAAACCCCCAGCCATGCTAAAATAAAACCAAAAGCTCTGTGACAAGTACAAAATGGCAGACAATTGATTACAGACATTTCCTGGGCTGAAAATCCCAACACCAGTGTTTCCAAAAGAAAAGCCACTTTATTTTTTGAAATGTCACTTCGAAAATAATGAAATGATGTTTTCTGTCTCTCACCAAAGCAAAGATTCAACAGACTGTGATTCAGATTCAGAATAGATTTCTATTTCTCAGCCAAAAAGCCATGACAACTACAAATTAAAAAAATCCAGAAAACAGCACTCCACATTAATATAATATCATATAATATTATAATATAGACATTGACTAATAATGTAATTATGGACCAATAAGTATTGACTTAATATCCTCATAATCAATCATATATTTCTCATATTTGTATAGAATCTAATTTTGGCAACCGATACCGCAAAGCATTCCATTTCAACTGATCCATCTAGAAAATGATTGATTGCAGAAATTGTGTTCCAAAGCAACCCTTAATAGCAAGCTGAGCTGTCTATTCCTTATTTTCTGATTCAGTGGGGGTGTGGTGTGGGAGGTAAAACAGTGCAGCAAATCTGTCAGGCTCCCATCTGACCCAAGCTCATGGGAGACCTCTTTGAAGGAAGTGGGTTGGGATTCCACAGCAAACTCCATTCCCACAGAAGATGTGGAGCAGTATGTGGACTCCCATCACAGGGGTGCCTCACCTAGAGTCCCAAAGAACCCCTTTGACCCCATCCTGAGCCCTGCCTTGGTTCCCAACTTTCCTCCCACCTGGCCACCAGATAACCCCTTTGCCCAGGGCCTACTCAGGAGGAAAGGTCTACTCTGGAGGAGGGAAAAGTCCCAGCTGCAGACAATAGACCAATTCAGAGGACACAACAACCCATTGTGGGTTAATTAACTCTCAAGGGGCTGTGATGCATGCCACCTGCCATTATGAATATGCAACCCCTGACCGGAGTTGCTGTGCCTTGTGTCAGGCAAACATGGCTGGGAAGGATTGTTTGAGGGTTAAACAACCTTTGCATATCCCTAGAACAGACTGTGGGTTATGTAAGGGTTGTTTAACCCTCAAATACCCTCCCCAGCCAGGTTTGCACATCACAACAAGCCACGGCAAACCCTGGTTGGGGATTGCATATTCATAACGGTGGACGGCATGTGCTGCAGCCTCTCAAGGGTTAATTAAACCACGATGGGCTGTTGTGTCATCCAAACCAAGTCAATGAGGAAGCAAATGCAGCTGCAACTGCTGAACCAGGAGATCCGACAACCTGTAGATAAGCCCTCAGTCTGCTCCCTGACCTTTGTTGGGTTAACAACAGCCTCCTGCAAGCCATTATTTTCAGTTCAGGGACAAAACCTGTTGGAGAGATAGTTGCTTACCTAAGGACAAGTCTTGAATGTATGACCAGGGTAGCAACTTCTGAACTGCCTCCCACCCCAAAGGAAATGCATCACCCAAAAAAATGGACAGCAAAGGGCAGTGATTTGCATAAATGTTGCATATGCTAATTCATGGGTGTAACTCCACATTTAGAAAGCCAGGCACCAGGTGAACCTCTCTGTCCAGGTGCTAAGTGTTAATGGGCCACAGTTCTTATGGTCCTTCATATTAAACAGGAATTGGACAGGACAGTCCTTCAATTAGAGGGCAGTCTTCTGTCTAAAAGCGAACGCATGGCCACCCTATGTATGACTGAAGTGAGATTTGAACTCGAAGCTCCCTACTGCCTCGCACCACCACCACACCACATCAGCTCTTGCATTCATGTGGATGTTTTTGGTGATTAATTGGTTTTAACTTCCTGGGTGGATGAACACTTCACATTTGGCTCGCTGCAGTGTAGTTTATTTATTTATTCATTACATTTCTATACTGAGCAAGAGCCAAAGCTCTCTGGGCAGTTCACAACAATTAAAACTATAAAATACAACATGATAAAATACAATATAAAAGTTTAAAATAACAGTATATAATAAAAATAAAAACCAAAGTAAAACCTAGTAGCAATGCAAAGATTGCCGAGCCGAATTCAAGGTGTTGCTTGCCGAGCCGAATTCAAGGTGTTGGTTTTGACCTTTAAAACCCTATATGGCTCCGGTCCAGTCTATCTCAAGGAGCGTCTCCAGCAACACCAATTGGGCCGCTCAACAAGATCTGCCACGGATGGCCTTCTCCTTGTCCCTTCAGCCAGAGCAGCTAGACTGGTGGGGACGAGGAAGAGGGCCTTTTCTGTGGTGGCCCCCGTACTGTGGAACTCTCTCCCGAGTAACCTCCGCCATGCCCCCTCTCTGCTGAGCTTCCGTCGCTCATTAAAAACCTGGTTGTTCAGGCGGGAATATGGGGTGGGTTAAAATTTTAAAATGTTTATATTGTTTTAAATGTATTTTATTGTTTTTATTCTATGTACATCGCCCGGGGTGGCTGGTTGCCGGCCAGATGGGCAATAAATAAATAAATAAATAATAATAATAATAATAATAATTTAAAATACAGGAACAGATTTAAAACAACAAACTGAAAGACTGAAGTGCCTAGGAAAATAAGGTCTACACCCGACACCAAAAAGAGTGCAACAGAGGCACCAGGCCAGCCTCTCTGGGGAGCTAATCCCACAACTGGGGGGCTACAGCAGAAAAGGCCCTCTTCATAGTAGCTACCCACCTCACTTCCTTTGGTGGGGGCTCCCAGAGAAGGACCGCTGACAATGATTTTAGGGTCTGGATGGGTATATATGGGAGGAGACGATCCTTCCCTGGTTCTGTTGAACACAATGGTATGTGGTCTTGCTTCTGTGCAGGGGGTGGGGGGCGATGTTCCACAGATATATGGATTGTTTTTGCACACAACCTCATCACATTTGGGAATGGCTGGGGAACAAGTGTGTATGCAGACCCTATGTGTGTTTGGACTTGCAAGGATTGGATGCTTTGGTAGTGTGCTCCTGATTCCCCAAATTAACAACATATTGATATAATTAGTGTAATTGTACTTATACTTGGAATGGATGAAATCCTCAATTTTGCTTACTCCCACATTCACAGTTTTAAAATCTCAAGTTCGTCCTGTCCCTAATATGAAGAAATTTGTGAATTTTGGTAAATTCCTATCAAAAATGAACCAAAACTAAATTCTTACCAGCCAAATTCAATCCAGCTATTACCTGTGTGCAGAGGACCATGATGTATCTGCCTGCCACACAGCTGTTGAAGATGAGGAGCCTGTGAGAAAAGAGAGGTGGTGGGGCAACCCTTAATTCAGCACCACAAACATGGTTGAATACTCAGGGATTCAAACCGAGACTTTTAAGGTAAGAGCTAAGCACTCAAAGCCCAGGGCCTGGATTATTGAAATGTTTGGTGGTTTCCTAGCTTTTGCACAGTTCCCCCCCCCCTTCTAAAATGTTGAATGGCCTCTCCTAAGGCTTAATTACTAGCAATAAAAGCTTTAAGGCAGCGTTCTTCAACCTTGGGTCGCCAGCTGTTTTTGGCCTACAACTCCCAGCATGTCCCAGCGTCTGGCGACCCAAGGTTGGAGAATAATGCTTTAAGGTAAAACATGTTGGTATTTTTGATCCCGCCCCTTTTGCCTTCAGCCCCGCCCACCACTGGAATGCAGCCCCCCCCCCCCCCCGAGCTTCCCTGAAATGGAATTTGGCCCTTGGGCTGAAAGAGGTTCTGCAGCCCTGCTCTGAGTGTATCTATTTGAAAAACTATGGACGAATTAGCAAAAAAGTTATGTGGGGGGGGGGGGGCTGAGAGAGAGAGAGATGCTCTGTTCAGCATATGTGAAGCATGTAAAGTCTACACACAAGGAGGGGGAATGGGGATGAGCACGTTAGCTATGTCTGCCTCTCCCCCCCATCATTTTCATCACCCTCCACATGTAGAGGATGACTATCTAAAGTGGAAAGCTTTCTCATCTGTGGATGCTGTCCACATGATTTAGAACTCTGATTTTCTCCACTCCTGCTCTAGGCAGAATTGTTTCCCCCCCCTGTTAAGCACTTTCTGATGCCTGCAGATAAATGCTGACATGCTTCTAGTCCAAACAGGGCCATTGAGAGAGAAGGAGAAGGTATTAGTATGCATAGAGAAACCCTGAGGTTTGCAGAAGTAGAAATCTACATCTACCTATCTATATAAAACTAAGTGTGCAAAAAATGCAATGCAGCAACAACCCAGTGAGGACTCAGTGCTGTGGAATGTTGATTGTCAGTTGGAAAAGAAAAACAGAAAGCTCAGGGGCGGTGAGAGGAATGGAATGACCAGCTGAAGGAAGACCTGGCTGCTTTCATTAGAAGGTTAGAGAAAACATTTTGTTGCTGTGTGTAATACACACACACACCTCAAAGCAAGATCCTGCTCTGATTTACACACACACACACCTGCCGGCAGCAGGAGGGGGCACTACTTTTGCTGGTTCCTCCTTCCCCCTGCAGTCCCTGGCAGCCTCTAAAAATCTGCTCTGGAGCATTGGGGTCCCTTCCAGAACAGTGTGCTGGGGCTGCAAGGAGATGGGGGTATCTGCAAAAAGTTGCCTCCTCGCTCCATTAGCGGACTCCCTGCACTGGGTCAAAAGCCTTTTGTAGATGGAAGCAGGACCGGTGCAGGGCAGTTTGGCGCCCCAGGCGAAAAAATATTTAGCGCCCCCCCCCAAAGCAAAAAACAAACGAACCCTGCGCCGCCACCACCAACCTACCTTCCCCCCGCCCTGGCTGCGGCGGCGGAGGCTGCTGCTGCGGCTGCTGCTGCTGCTGCTGCTGCTGCTGCCTCCTCCTCCTCCTCCTGAAGTGACGTGACGCGACGGGACCCCCCGTGCTGTTTTTTGCCGGGGGGGGGGACCATGGCAACAGGGCTGTTTAAGCCCTGTTGCCCTGGTTCCTCCCGCCAAAACAACGCGGGCGGGGCTCTGGAAGCGACGCGACGAAGGTAGGTGACGGGGGGTTGGGGGGGTGGCGGGGGGGTGGGGGGGGTGGCGATGGCGGTGGGAGGCGCGGCGATGGCGGTGGGAGGCGCGGCGATGGCGGTGGGAGGCGCAGCGGCAGCAAGCGGGAGGAGGCGCAGCGGCGGGCGGGCGGGTGGGTGGGCGGGGGGAGGTGCAGAGGCGAGCGAGCGGGCAGGCGGGGGAGGCGCGGCGGCGGCGGCGGCGGCAGGCAGGAGGGTGGGGAGGCGGAGGCCTGGTGGGGGAGGCGGAGGCCTGGCGGGGGCGGCGCAGCGGCGGCGGAGGCCTGGCGGGGGCGGCGCAGCGGCAGCGAAGAGGAGCGCAGAGTTTCCGCGCCCTCTTCAGCCGCGCGCCCTAGGCAACCGCCTAGTTGGCCTAGCGGTAGCGCCGGCCCTGGATGGAAGGAGCCCTTCTGTTAGCAGAAAGCAAACTCTGGATTCAGTCCTTTAGCTTGACATTGTTAATGTAAATCATACAACATTTTTTATATAAACAACCAAAGCAAATGAGAACACACTAAGGATTACTTCTACTACTGCCACCAAGGCTGGCATTGGCCAGGGCCCCAAGACCAGCAACAGTCCCATCATGGCCATAACAGTGTTACTATACTCACTTTGCATGGAACACCCAAGAAATTCAGAGGCAGCACAAGCTCAGATTGCCTATCCTGTCTCTTCTAGAACAGGGGTAGGCAGAAGGTAGATCTCCAGATGTTTTGGACATCAGTTCCCAGAAGCTCCTACCAGCATGGCCAAAGGTCAGGAATGCTGGGAGTTGAAGTCTAAAACATCTGGAGATCTACTTTCTGCCCAACCCTGTTCTAGATGAATGGGGCCCAGTGAGGTTGCCTTGTCCTTGACAGGCCTTGGCTCTGCCCCAGCCTGGCTCTTCATATGTTCTTTTGCCGGAGGACCCACCAAATCATAGACCCAACACTGACTGCTAAAGTAATAACAGCATGGGATAAGGCATGAATAGATGTCTCCAGGTGGGCTTCAAGGGTGAGAGCACTCTACAGAAAAAGTCATCTCAAGAAAGGAAAAAGCCCTGGCCTGGTGGATGCTTAAACAGAGGAGGCATTGGGAACAGGGCCTCAGCAAGGCTGCGAGAGTGGTCATGCAAGACACTCCCTGAGATAGCCTTAGTCCAGGACTTTCCTTACTTCTATGGTAAGAACAAGCACCTTGAATTGGGCCAGGAAACTAATGGGAATCCCTGGAGTTCCATACCCTCCAACATTTCACAGATGAAAATAGGGACACACATGTGAAATTGTAAGAGGTATGGTTAAGCAGCATGAAGTTGTGAGCAAGAGGGTGTGGCCAGGCAACATGAGGGTGTGGCCAAGCAACCAAAGGGCATGGTCAAGTACAAAAGTTACTAGAAGAAACACACAAAATCTTATATATTATAATTATTACATTATTATATTATATATTATTTTATAATATTTTATAAGTGGCTTTTGTAATATTGTTTTTACTTTACTAAAACCCTTAATTGTTGATATCTGGTGTTTTTCCTGGTGGTCACTGCTTGCAGGGCAATCTCTTTCTTTTTGTTTTAAAATGGTCAGGATTGGTACAAATTCAACAGGTAAAGCTTACCCACCCACCCCACACCCCCAAACATGGAGCTTCAGAGAGAAGGGGAAGTTTCTTGTATTTTCTTCTGACATTGTAAACTCACCTGTTAGAGGCAAAGAGTCAGCTGTTAGGAAACAAAATCTTTGGCAATATAAAGAGGAATCATGTGATAAATCCCCTCATTCACCTCTCCAGTAGGTCCATCTTTCACCCAGCTAATACCTTTCCCACAGCAACGTGCAGCAGATAGAGTATATGCGGCTGTTCCCTCCCTGCTTGCTGGGGCTGTTTGAGCCTAAGCAGAGCTATCTTAAAGGGACCATGGGCAAATTGCAGCTAAGCTAATACTGCAAGCTTAGCTGCAATTTTTCCCATGGCCCCTTTAAGTAGCCTGCAGTTGCGGGAGGCAGGGGAATTCGGAACTCTGCATGACAAAGTGAGAAGCCATGATGGCTTATGGGTTTTCCTGACCTTCTCGGCAGTTTCGGGGCAATTGGAGACTATGGAGTTCCTTTAATACTAGAAAACTGCACAGGTGCTCTAGGACTTAATGTTTGAACTTTGATAAATTCACTCTTGCCCCATGCTCTGCCCTCTAGGGCTCATTAATTTTAATCCTGGGACATGTCAGATTGTGTGTTTCATCATTCCCTTAAGATGGGGGCAATTTGACAGAAAGACTGCTTCTTGCAGCCAATAAGAAAGAGTCCCATCCCCCCCCCGCCACCCAGGGAGTGGGGGGGAACACCAGGCAATGTGTCAAAGTAAAAGAAAAAAACAACACAACAGCTCACAACTTTGGTCAAGACTATTTAACAAAAATAATGAAAGGTAAGATATTTATACTGATTAGAAGTTATAGTATGCAGGACTCTGCAATGAAAATAGTGTGGAGCTAATAAACATGCACTCCATTCCCCCACAGGGACTACCTCCAATATATTTTTTCCTCTCACAACCAATTGACAATCTCTGATTATATGCACTATGACTGACTTCTGATGAAGTCTGCTTAAGAACAAAACCCAGCAGCTTTCACATATATCCCACTGAAATAGTGTAGCCAAGATTTAACAGATTTTTGCCAGAGACAATACACCAGCATTATTCATTGAGCATATCTAGATTGCAAATGTCTGTTTTTTAAAAAAAATCAGCTTAATTATCATGGCATCCCGCAAAGAATCCTGCACATTGTACTTTGAAATCTTAAGAGAATTTTCTGTTAGAAAGCCCTTGCCCACCTGAATTAAAGTTCCCAGGGTTCTCCGGGGAGAAGGGAAGGACTGTTAACACCAGTTGACGTCTGTGGTGTGGGTAGGGCCAGAAGTTGTTTCTCTCAACTGTGGCAGCTGAGAACAGCAGGGAAATGTGTAAAAGTCTCTTCTTGAGCTGCTCCTGTTAAAGTCCAAGTTGCAGCCACTCCATCTAAAAGCACAGTTGAAATATAAAATATTGTTTTCTGGATCTCTTTCATTTCCTGGATGCGGCAAGACAAGAGGCTTTTATGCCCAAGTAACTTTGTTCATTCATACAACATTAACTAGAGCAATCATACAACCAACTCCTCATGCTGTATCCTTATTTCATGATTGCTAAATACACAAGGCTGCAGTGAGGGAGAAAGGGAAGCAGCGTCAGTTCTGCTGAGATGCCAGCTCCATCAAGCTGCTCCCTCCCTCCATCAGTTGTCACCTGGCAGCGGACACTCCATCAGGCTGAGGCGAGGGAGAGAAGAGAAGCATGGCCACTCCATCAGCTCTGCTGACAGACAAGCAACTCTTTGCTCATACGCTCCCTGAGCTGTTTCTATTCTAGCTGGGCTCACCATTGGCAGGAGTTTTAGCAGTTTCTTTCTCTTTTCCTAAGGGTTTTTGTTTTTTGTGCTGTCACTGCAAGTGCACCCATTTTGCATCCGCCACAATGCCCCATGCCTAGTGTTGTTCCAGGGCATTGTGGGAGGAGAAGGAAGGTGGCCACCACAGGGGGAAAAAATGGTGAAGGATATTTGGATAAAATTCTGTAAAGTAGCATTTTATTTCTAGGGGCACAGAAAAGAAAAATCTCAGAACTTTACTGAGAAAAAAATGCCTTTTGAGAAATTTTTGGGTCAGCTTTAGTTGTCATTCTTCAGGGTTCAGCACCTTCACCAGGGTCTTTAAATTTCTGGGAGGTTGTTGTGGATACATCTTGGGCAGTATCCAACTGTGACAGTCCATTAGCGCAAATGATGTCGTGCTGTGTGAACTATGCACAAGAGAAGAATCCAACTAAAGTTATGTTTGCGCAAGCATGGTTGCACAAGCGGTTTTGCATTATGCTTGTGCAACCCATTGTGCATAACTCTTGTGCAACCCATTGTGCAATCCGCTTGTGCAACCAGTTACGCAACTGCTTGCTCCCATTGCACAACACATTGTGCAACTGGCTGCACAACTGCTTGCACACAACGTAATGGGTTTAGTGTGGGTCCGCTAGTGCTATTGAGGTTGTGGAATGTCACCATTGGATACTGCCCTTTGTCCCTAATGCAGATGCTTATAATACCACTATTTCCCTGAAACCTCTGTAGCAGGTATGGGAGGGTCAGTGTTGTGTCCAGTTCCAGGGAAGAGATGGAACTAGTGCTGTGCCAAAATCTGTCCTCCAATTTCCTGAAGTTTTCTTCTCCCATGAAAGAGGCTTTCATTTTTCTGCCTCATTCTCAGAGCATGTTATCATTTCTTTTTAATCTGTTTTGGTGGTGTTTTTAAGCTTACTTACTGCCAGGTGGCCAAGAGTGTGGTGTGTGTTTTTCCTTTCTATTACACATCTTTCCATTGCTGTGCAGCCTCCCAGGCTGCCTGTACTTCCTGATCTGAAAAAGCCCTGTGGGAGGAATTACCTCTTGATGTCTTCCCCTGTGCTGTAATTGAAACGCGAAAAGCCAAGGAGGCTACAGGCTGCCAGAGAGATTATTGTACAATGAAAGACAGGACACCTGTGCACACTTCTTGACCACAAAAGTAAGGTAAGCAGAAGAACCCTAAACCCAAACCATGGGAATTTCGCTGAAATTTTCAAAAGCAATTTCTTTTCTAGCAATTTGAATGGGAATGGTAAAAAAAAAAAGTGCAATGAATTTTTGGTGCAGAACTAACACATCCAGCAGGGACATCTGCATTTTGGGTTGTCTCTTTTGGAATGCTTGCAACATCTGGAGCAGTACATTGGTGGCACTGAAAAGACCATAATGTAGGCGCTAGGTGACCCTCTGGGGGGAGGGCATTCCATAGATGGGGTGCCACCACAGAAAAGGCCCCGTCTCTTGTAGCCATCTGCCTCACTTCATTTGGCAGGGGCACCTGGAGGAGGGCCTCAGATGTTGACCTTAGTGTCCGGTTAAGTAAATATGGGATGGTCAAGCATGTGATGAAAAAACAAGTGATGTTTAAACATGTGTGAACCACACCCATGTCTTAGCTTCATCTAATCTAGCTATACATTTTTTTTCAGTGAACAGAAAGAAATCATTATAACCCTAATAGCAACCCAATGAGATGAATTGTCTGGTCACTTTCCTTTGGAGGAGTTATGTTCTACTGTATAGTTAGAATAGAAGAAATTCATATGGTATCTGATGAATTAGTGACGCCTTTCTGCAGTGCTCCATACATGCTTGGTGGCTTCATGTTATTGTTGCATATATTTCCATATGTAATAAAATGGTATCTTGTCCCTATGGAATTGTCATTTTTTTATTTCCTCTTGCTGCTCTTATTGCTGTGTTAGTTTTTCAGCAGATGCAATGTTCCAGATGTTATTGTGCCAGTGCACTATCGAGGATGCAGTATTTGGTCTCCAGTGCTGGGCTATAACCTGTCCTGCTGCTACTAGTAAGAATGTTAACACTTTTTGGTGGTTTATGTCCTTGTTTGGAGCACAGAAGAGCAAGAGTAGTACAGGGTATCAGGTCACATTGTGTTTGATGCATAAACACACTACGTTTACATTCTGCTTGATTGACTTGCAGCATTTGTTATGTACTTTTATCCAAAATTCTTTAATGAACTGGCATTCCCACCACATATGGAAATATGATCCCACTTTTCCACACTCCCACCAGCACATTGCAGTGACCTCATTATAGAATCATAGAATCATAGAAAAGTAGAGTTGGAAGGGGCCTACAAGGCCATCGAGTCCAACCCCCTGCTCAATGCAGGAATCCAGGTCAAAGCATCTCTGACAGATGTCTGTCCAGCCGCACCTTGAATGCCTCCAGACTGGGAGAGCCCACCACCTCCCTAGGTAGTTGATTCCATTGTCTTATTGCTCTGACAGTCAGGAAATTTTTCCTGATGTTTAGGTGGAATCTGGGTTCCTGTAACTTGAGCCCATTATTCCGTGTCCTGCAAACTGGGATGAACGAGAAGAGATCTTTGCCCTCCTCTGTGTGACATCCCTTCAAATACTGGAAGAGTGCGATCATATCTCCCCTCAGTCTCCTCTTCTGAAGGCTAAACATGCCCAGTTCTTTTAGTCTCTCCTCATAGGGCCTTGTTTCCAGTCCCTTTATCATCCTTGTTGCCCTCCTCTGAACCCTCTCCAGTTTGTCTATGTCCTTCTTAAAGTGAGGTGCCCAGAACTGGACGCAGTACTCAAGATGAGGCCTAACCAGTGCCGAGTAAAGGGGAATTATCACTTCCCGCGATTTGGAAGCTATACTTCTATTAATACAGCCCAAAATTGCATTTGCCTTCTTTGCAGCCACGTCGCATTGCTGGCTCATATTCAGTTTGTGATCTACCACAATTCCAAGATCCTTCTCACTTGTAGTATTGTTGAGCCAAGTGTCCCCCATTCTGTAACTCTGCATTTGGTTTCCTCTCCCTAGGTGCAGCACTTGGCATTTATCCCTGTTAAATTTCATTCTGTTGTTTTCGGCCCAGCGCTCCAGCCTATCGAGGTCACTTTGAATTTTGTTTCTGTCTTCCAGAGTATTAGCTGTTCCACCCAACTTTGTGTCATCTGCAAATTTGATAAGCATTCCCTGTACCTCCTCATCCAAGTCATTAATAAAAATGTTGAAGAGCACCGGGCCCAGGACCGAGCCCTGTGGTACCCCGCTCGTTACCTCTCCCCAGTTTGAGAAGGAACCATTGATAAGCACTCTTTGAGTCCGATTCTTTAGCCAATTGTGGATCCACCTGATAGTTGTTCCATCTAGCCCACTCTTAGCTAGCTTACTAATCAGGATATCATGAGGCACTTTGTCGAAAGCTTTGCTGAAGTCGAGGTATATAATGTCCACAGCATTCCCACAGTCCACAAGGGAGGTTACCCGATCAAAAAATGAGATCAGATTAGTCTGACAGGATTTGTTCTTGACAAATCCATGCTGGCTTCTAGTAATCACTGCATTGTTTTCAAGGTGCTTGCAGACTGACTTCTTTATAATCTGCTCAAAAATCTTCCCGGGGATTGATGTCAGACTGACTGGCCTATAGTTCCCAGGTTCCTCCTTCTTGCCCTTTTTGAAGATGGGAACAACATTTGCCCTCCTCCAGTCGTCTGGCACTTCACCTGTCCTCCAGGATTTCTCAAAGATAATAGACAGTGGTTCTGAGAGTTCTTCTGCCAGTTCCTTTATTACTCTAGGATGCAGCTCATCAGGCCCTGGAGATTTAAACTCGTTCAGAGCAGGGCTTTTTTTCTGGTGGAACTCACCGGAACTGAGTTCCAGCACCTTTTCTTCTATTAATTGCATTACAATTTAATCGCCATCTACTCCCGAGGAAATGTAATCCAAGAGTTCCGGTACCTTTTTCTCCAGAAAAAAAGCACTGGTTCAGAGTAATCAGGTGCTCCTTGACCATTTGCCTATCAATCTCAAGCTGCAATCCTGCCCCTTCAGTCTGCACTTCAGGTTTGCCAGGGGGGTCATAGACCCTCTTTTGGGAGAAGACCGAGCCGAAGTAGGAATTGAACACTTCTGCCTTTTCTTTGTCTTCTGTTATCAATTTGCCATCCTCATTGCGTAGTTGAACCACCAGTTCTTTCTTCTGTCTTTTACTGTGCATGTATCTGAAGAAAGCTTTTTTGTTGCTTTTAGCATTCCTCGCTAACCTTAGCTCATTCTCAGCTTTAGCCTTCCTGACACTATTCCTGCAGTTCTGTGCTACCTGCCTGTACTCTTCCCCTGTAGCCTGTCCTTCCTTCCACTTCCTATACGTGTCCTTTTTTGTTTTCAGGTCATCTTTGAGTTTATTGTGAAGCCACATTGGCTTCTTCTGTTGCCCTCTGCCTTTTTTCCTTGTGGGAATTGTTTGCAATTGTGCCTTTAAAATTTCCTTTTTTAAAAACTCCCACCCCTCCTGGGCTCCCTTTCTCGTGAGAGTCACTTGCCATGGGATCTTACTAATCATTGTTCTGAGTTTGTTAAAATTGGCTTTCCTAAAATCCAGGGTACGTGTTTGGCTACACTCAGCTTTTGCTTCTGTTAGAATCAAGAACTCAAGTATAACATGGTCACTTTCCCCCAGAGTTCCCGAAACTGCCACTTTATCCACTAACTCGTCTCTGTTGGTTAGAATCAGGTCAAGGATAGCCGATCCTCTAGTTCCTTCCTCCACTTTCTGTAGGAGGAAGTTATCAGCAGCACAGCTCAGGAATTTCTTGGAGGGGCCATGTTTGGCTGAATAAGTCTCCCAACAGATATCAGGGAAATTGAAGTCTCCCATTACTACCACATCGTGCCTCCTTGAAACACTGGCAATTTGCTTTTCAAAAGTTCCATCCTTGTCTTCTCCTTGATTGGGTGGTCGGTAGTAGACTCCAACTGCCATGTTCGCTTTATTCTTTGCCCCCTTTATTTTAACCCAGATGCTCTCAATGGGGCTGCCAAGCTCCTCTTCCTGTATCTCTGTGCAGAGATACGTATTTTTAACATACAGTGCAACTCCACCTCCCTTTCTGTTGCTTCTGTTCCTTTTGAACAAGTTATACCCTTCAATTGCTGTATTCCAGTCATGGGAGTCATCCCACCAGGTTTCAGTTATCCCTATCAAGTCGTACTTGCCCTCATGTATCAAGAGTTCAAGTTCGTCTTGTTTATTGCCCATACTCTGGGCATTAGTATAGAGACATCGAAGACTATGTGCTTTATAGTCCAACTTTCCCCCTACATTTTGTGGTAGACTATCAATGGGCACCGCTGGAGCTGTTCTCTCCATTGTGGCATAGAGGCCTTCTTCCATTGGTACCCCCGAGTTTATGTCTCCCTCCCCTGCTGGATTCAGTTTAAAGCCCTCCTGATTAAGTTCCTCATGCTGTGTCCAAACACATTCTTCCCAGTCCTTGTGAGGTGCAACCCATCCTTTGCCAGCAGTCCATCTTCCAGGAAGTGTAGCCCGTGGTCCCAGAATCCAAATCCCTCACGTCGGCTCCACCTTCGTAGCCAGTCATTCACTCGGAGTATTTTTCTTTCCCTTTCTATGCCTCTTCCAAGTACTGGAAGGATGGATGAGAAAACTATCTGGGCCCCGAAGTTCTTGAGTTCCCTTCCCAGCTCTTCAAAGTCTGCCGTGATTTCTTGTGGCTTATGATTAAAGTCTGCCGTGATAGATGTGGCTTATGATTAAAGGAGAGAGATACCACCTATGAATTATATTCAGTGTATTTTCCTTTATTTTGGCTGATACAGAGTTAAATGCTTTCTTATTCCATATGCTTTCCCATTGCTCTGTATCTTCTGTTTTACCCATCTCCGTCTCCCATACTTTTTTTAGTCTACCTAGATTTCCAGATGATCCTCCCATTAATATTTTTGTATATTTTTGATATTGTATCTTTCATTTCTCTTTTGGTATTAAGTTTTCAAAACTTGTGCATGGTTGAATTATTTCACTTTGATGGTGAGATTCATGCAAAAGCGCATCAGTTAATGTAATTGCATCCAGGTTGCTTTGATGTCTCCCAATTGTTCCTTAGTTTGTTCTCTTGTTTTAGGGTGACTCCAATGAATAAATGTCATAATCTGAACAAATCTTTTGTGTCCCTCTTTTCATATTGATTATATTTATTGAGATCATAAAATAGTGGGGGAGTGAGGAAGGGGATAAGAGGTGAAATTGGGGGAGATGGGTTTTTTGTACTATTTTTTCCATGTTAATAATGTTAGATGTAGAAACGGATTTTTGATTATTTTTGCTACATTAATTTTATGTACCAAAAATGGTATGCCATATAGCACAATATAATTTAGCAGAGCTGTGCAAGGTTAGCACGCTGCCAGAGAATAAAATAGTACAGCTTCTTCTTAGAACAAATCCTAAAGATAAATTCATTAAGTACATTCCCTTCAAAAAGTCCCATGCAGGTGTGACCTAGGAGGTCTGAGGATAATGTCCCTCTTCTTTTTATCTTTCAGCTTGTTTTTCTGGATTGTTCTTGTATGTCTCCGTCTGTGTCCATGTTTATCATTTTTTGCTCATTTACTTACATGCTTTTGTGTTTATTTTCTTTTTTTGCTTGGTTTCTGGGTTTCTTCTTTCTGTAATAATATTGCTTTTTGCCTGTTTCTTTTTTGTTTTCTTATAGACCATAAGGCTTGTGGATGGGAGATAATGATACAAACAATCTGTTTTGTTCTTTGAGGGGAAACAGCTCACTGTAAACCATTGCAAATTATTTGAAAACAATGTTTTGTTATATTTCAAGAAATACGAACACGATTAAGCCTTGACCATTTTTTGTATGGGGTTTTGATGGAGGTCAATGATAGGCAGTGGTTTTGTGATATTTACAAGTGAGCTGGTCATTCTGGGGTGGCGGGGGGTGGAAAGAGCTCACAATTTCTGCAAAACAGGGCTCAAGTTTGTACAATCTTTTATGACAGGACAAGGCTTCCATGGAATGATCTTTACCATTCCTTCTCCTGCGACAAAAGTGGGGTAAACCGCACCCTACAGATAAATAAATACATACATAATCTCCTCTGTTGGCTTTCTGACTGAAGCCCCTACATTAACAGAGATGAGTGGACAAACCAAAAGAGTCTAATAAATTGTCACTAGTGTACAAATTTAAACAATCAACAGCAACAGGAAATTGAGTTTTTTGATTTATCTAATGATTAGATAATTATTTAATCAGATAATGAGTCAAATTAGATTAGATTATAATTTCTTCTGTTGTCCTGGGGATCCTGATAGGACATATCAGGGCAGATTGCCCGACATTACAAACAAATCAAAGTTGGTTGGTTTACTTAGAACATTCCTATGCCCCTCTTCTGTGCAAGACTCTCGGGGCAGCACACACATAAAAAACAATACAAATAACAAATATTTTAAAAGCTCAATACTAAGACATAAAAAAAACCAAAGTAGCAAACCAGACAGATCAGTAAAAGTTAATGGATAAGATTAAAGTCCATGCTTAAAACTAGCTCACATCACCTGCTGGAATTCTCTTCCCCTGAAACATGCGCAGCTGTGGGCGGGGAGAATTTTGCAAGTGGGGGGAATGGGAGAGAGATGCACACCTGACCACATAATGGCCAATACAGGTACAATGGGCGTGGCAGCCAAGGCTGATATTAGGCCTAGCGGTCCCACCCACAACTAGGGATGTATGAAAAAATCGATGGGGGGTTGAAGCGGGGGCGAACTCGCCCCGCTTGACCTCCCGAGCCCCGCTTGACCTCCCGAGCCCCGCTTGACCTCCCGAGCCCCACGTAACATACCTTTCCCTGGCTCGGCTCGGCTCATGTTCCTCGCGAGACGAGCCAGGGAAAGGAAGTTCCTGGTCACCGGAGCTACTCTTCCGGGTCCCCGGCACTATGTATTTTACGTAGAAAACGGGGAAAAACCACCTTAAAGCGGCTGCGATTTGCATAAGCGGGGCTTAAGGTGGTTTCCCCTGTTTTCTACGTAAATTACTTACGTAGCGCCGGGGACCCGGAAGTGTCGCAAGTGGCTCGGTGACCGCATCAGCTGGCAGGGGAGATCGATGGGGATCCGGTGCTCGGACGATTGGGTAAGTTCACTTCACACCCCTACCCACAGCCTCCTTTTTTGTTCGCAGCTCCCCCCCCCCTCCCTCCCTCCCTCCCTCCCTCCCTCCCTCCCTCCCTGTATACAGTGTGGGCTCCTCTGGTCGCCCGTTAGGGGGCTGAGTAGGAATTTTGGCTCATCTGTCTGATTGGCCTAAAAGGGGTGTGTGCATGTTCTGCCTACTCCACACTATAGCAGGGTCAGGGTGTTTGTTGTTTGGTGCAATATTCAATTGGCTATGCAATTTGGTCACATTTGGCGTGTAAGTGCGGGTTTAGGCAATGGATAGGGTTCGGTGAGCATCCATTGGCACCTTTTAGGTGACAGGCGATAATCTGAGGCTTCACGTTGCTGGGTCCAGACCAGAGACTCAGCATGTTGAGGATAAAGACCACCTTTGAGGCCTTCGTACCTCACCAGCTTGTCATGTGACTCCAAGAGGAGGTGACACTATGAAGGCCTCCCAGCACCTTAATGGTGTAAAACTGGGTGGTGGCAAAATGCAGTGCCACCCTTCAGTTTCAGATGCATCACCCAATGAACAGCAGTACCGGCCGGGCCGGCCTGCCGGCCTAGGGTAACCCGCACTCCTTCCCTTCACAGGTCTTTGATTATCAATAAAATGTGGCCCATTTAAACCCCATCTTGGTGTCCCGACTCCTTATTTCCCCTTTACACTCGCAATGCCATGGCAAAGAGAAAAGTCTTCAGCTGGTGCCAGAATGACATCAAGGTTGACACCAAGCAAGCTTCTCTGGGGAGGGCATTCCTAATCTTGGGTGCTACAACCGAGAAGTTCATCTCCTCGGTCACCATCCACTTAACATCAGATGGTGGAAGGTCATGGAGAGAGGCCTCCAATGAACAATGTAAGGTTCAGGCAACTTCATGTGGAAGAAGTTCAAGATTTGCAGGCGTTCTGCATTTTGGCAAACACCCAGCATCAGTTTGCAAATAACCCACCGTGGTTCATCTCTACTACAACATTGGGCCTTCAGTGCTCTACTGCCGAGCTACGGAGGGGCCATAGTGGTAGAGCACATGCTTTGCATGCAGAAGGTCCCAGGTTCAATCCCCAGCTTCTCTAGGTAGGGCTAAGAAAGAATTTTGCCTGAAACCCTGGAACATTGGTGCCAGTCATAATGTCAACAATACTGGGCTAGGTGGACCATTCCAAGCCCTACTTGCTAAAATCAGGATTGGGTGTGGGGGCTGGCTGGCTATTCAGTAGTAAGGATTAGGGAGAAATTAGTTCAGTTCACATTTCAAAGTTCACATTTACCTAAGTCACACTTTTGAACCACTATGTGAACCTGAACTCAAATATCTTTTGATATTTGCTTGTCTGAATTTTGTAATGGAGTTTTCCAATCAAAAAATGCATATAAAATGCATATATCTGGAAAATAATTCTCAAAAATGCATTATATTAGGAAAATTGATTGCAAAAAATTTGTATATTTGCCAAAACGCTTACAAAAATGCATGTATTAGGAGAAATGTGCACAACAATGTTTATGAATTTTCACACAGACTTTAAAAAAATAAATAAATCTCAAAGTTCAGGACAAGTTTGAGATGAACCAAATTTAAGAATGGAAAAATTGAGGAACTGAGAAAAAACCGAAATTGAAAGATTTATCCATTCCTATTCAGTAGTGAGGGCAAGGCATTCTAAGTGATTGCTTCTCATGATCCTGGGCATTACCCTGACATTAAAAACAGGGGCACTTAAAAGATGTCCCAGCCAGGGAAAAACCTTAGGTTTAGCTCAAATTAAGCCTTAACTACCCCCTGTCAGAATGGAGGAAAATATTACAATGTATGAATGCATGTTCTATTATCATTCCAACAAGTGTCAATTGACTGGACCAGTGTCTGGGCTGTTTTGGTTTCATACAGTACACATTCCGCTCATTTTAGGGTCTTTGTTTTTCATCTATAACCAACAGGAATGGTCTCTGAGGCTACAGGGTGGGGACAACCCCACACAATAGGGGGTACCCGCTCTTTACAATTAGAGGGCTTTGAATATTCAGTCAACCAAGCCCTTAAATTGGCTGAACACTCTGAACTGCTTTATTTATGTTCTTTCCAAGGGTCAGCAAAGACACTAGGAAGTGAACCATGATTCAAGTGGAGTGGGGCCAGAAATGTTCATAATTATTACTTGCTTGCTTCTGTCACAATGCCCGTACACCAAATGGCTATTTGCTAGAAATTCCAAAATTAGAAACTTGAAAGAACTAATTAAAAATCCAATTACTTACATTAGAAATCTCTGACCTGTAAAACAAAATAAAATACAGAGGCTCCTGTGTGCTAAAAATAGCCCCAAACCTCTCGCACGCTTGTGAGAATTATGACAACGTGACAAGAAATTGGGGGGAAATTGAAAGACTGCTTGCAAATAACAGAAACAAGCACTCCACATTTACATGTAACCCTTCCAATGTGTTACATAGTAAACATGACCTGTAAATTATTAGCAAGCAAAAGCATATCCAGCTTTTGCTTTTAATTTGCAGCTCTGCTCATGTGCAAAAGTCTTGTTTTTGCAGCAGGATTTGCCAATCTGAGTTCCCAACCTAAGTATAAGGACTCAGTGGCGCATGTAGAAGGATCACAGCACAGCCTTCTTGTGACTGTATCGCCTCTCAGGATGCAGGTGAATTAGAGTGGCCATTTGTGAATCACCAAAAAAGAGGACATGCATAGCCAAAAAAGAGGACACAAATTTGCATAAAATGTGCACATGCCAATGTATATGTATAGATGCAAATTAAGAAATATTGCAATAGAATAATTATAATATTCTATTGAATAATTATAATAGAATATTATATTAGAATAGATATATAGTGCATCTCACCATAGTGTGGAAGATTGTGTGACCAGGTGACTTGTGTGCCTTGGTCAGTCTGCTTTCCAGGTGCTGCTGATGGGCAACCCTGAGACCAGCTCTTCGTTCGGATGGTTCTTTATCTTTAAACTGGACTTGAACTGAACAGCCTTTGAATGGAGGACACTAGGACAGTCCTCTGGCAGCCCTTCAAATAGATGACTGTCATATGTAAAAGATGACACATGGTGAACGTTTACATGGCTGAGTGATTACCCATGTTTCCTTGAATAAAAGAAACCCATTTGCCTGAGTAAAATATAAAATCAACAAAAAAAAAAAACCTAAAAATGCAAAGGGTTCTTGATTAGTCTCTTGTCTTAGATACAATGAACTGATTTCTATTACATGCCCCATATTTGTGGCTTTTTTTTTTTTTTTTTTACAACTTTAGAAGAAGCAAGGGTTTTTTTTTGGCTAGTATTGACATACTTTGAAACTATTTAGAATAGAGTTTTTATATTACTTTATTGTAGTAGTATATAATGTCTAGATTTTATTTTGATGTTAGGTTAGTTAAGCAGACTTACAGTATATAGGTTTATTCTGACATTTTTCAGTGCATATAATATAAGCATATACCTTCCGATCCCTAGGGTTGTAAGTAACCCTTTCTACTTTTTATTATATAGAATAATTCTAACCCCCAGATCTGCTGGCTGGCTGAGGTTAGGATTAGATGGAAGTGTCTCTATGCTGGCTGTGTGGGTGGCATATCTACCTCTGTGGCCCCCAGTACACCTGTAGAAATCTCTGCAGGTGTAGATCTACTGCCACTGACAAGTGATAGGCCCCCAAGTTGCATGTTCTGAGGGTGGGGTGTGTCCGAGGTGATCTCAGAACTGCTGGATCCAAGGCTCCTTCATTCTCCCAAGAGGCCCCAGGATTGCCATCCCACTTCACCTACTCCGGCTTGGCATTTCCAGAGAAGAAAAAAAAAGGTGAGGCACACCCACCCCCCCACTTGCAGTTGATGGAAGCCAGCAGGGTTTTGGAAGAGGCAGTTCACCAACTTCACCCTCACCCCTTAGGATTGTTCTGCCCTTCAGGAAAATGGGCTTCTTTTGCCTGTGTTGAATTTGACATTTATTGGTCTATTAATTGTTCCAGGAGAGTACTATAATAGTGACATTAGATTATGATTAGAATGTTAAGTTTTTATTATGGATGATTGTCATTTCTAAAAAGAAAATAGTATGGTTGTTTTCACATTTATATATGCTTTACAGTTTCCCCCTTGAACATATTCAGAATTATTTATTTGTTTGTTTATGACATTTCCCCTGTAATTGATGCGACACATTTCTTTTGCCTCTCATTTGTATACAGGAAGCTGCCTTATATTGAGTCAGACCATTGGTCCATCTAGCTGAGTATTGTTTACCCTGAGTGGCAGCAGCTCTTCAGGGTTTCAAAGAGGAGTCCTTCCCATCCCTCCCTTGTGATGCCAGGAATTGAACTCGGGATGGACAAATCTATCACTTTTGGTTTCTCTCCATTACTTATTTTTTCAATTGTAGGTTCAGTTCCTCTCAAACCTTGAGATATATTATTTTTAATCGTTCACATAAAGTATCTGCATTTTGGTGCACATTTCCGTACATGCATCTTTGTATGCAATTTTGCCTAATATACACATTTTTTTGCAAGCAGTTTTCCTAATATAATGCATTTTTCACCATTATTTTCACCAATATACACATTTTTGTGTGCAGTTTTCCCTAATATGCATTTGTATACATTTTTGATTGGAGAACTCCATTGCAAAATTCATAGAAGCGCGAATTTCAGAGGATAACTGAGTTTCGGTTCATACATTGGTTTGAAAGTGCAAATTAGGTAAATCTGCATTAAAATGCAAACTGAACGAATTCTCCCCATCTCTAGATTGAACCTGGTACCCTTTGCATGCAAAACACATGCTCTGCCACTGAGCCACAGTCTTTTTTCGGGGAGAATGCTTTGACACTGGCTGTGTTGTATAACCAGCGTTATCCTTCGACAAACGCATAACCCAAAAGCTGATCATCCTAGGCTTCAGATTAATATGTGCAACTTTTAAAAGAGATTAATATATATAATACTCCCAACTTTATAATGAAATTTGAAATAGGGGGCCATTCTGTTGGATCTCTTTGCCTTATCACATGCCTGGCCTTCTTAATGGTCATGAATGTTTCAGAATATCACCAAATCTCATTCCAGGTTTATAATTTCATTTTGCAAAGGAAAAGCTAAACATTCTTCACAGTCTGTGCATGGTAAGTGGCTATTAAACCAAATAATTCAAGAACCAAGTTCTAAGGGCCCTTATCTGATCCTTAATCAATTTTTATTATTCAAGCACATGCCATTTGATGTTAACGACTTCAGACTGAATAATAGACATGAAGGGCCAATTGATCCTCAAAGGGCTCTGCCAGTCCTAACGCCTGTTGAAGTTAATAAGATTTTTGTTCTTTATATTATCGCTCACCGCATCCCCAGTAGTTTTTATAATTGCAAAGCGCACATCCTAAAGTGTCAAGAGTAACCCTTTTGCTGCATTTGTGCTTGCCCCAAGTACTGTGAATACACTACAGTGGCTTTCAACTCCACACCCGTGCTGTAACCAGGGAGGGGAAAGTATGGGGAGTTGGGGCCATGTTTATTTATTTACTACATTTATATCCTGCCTTTCCCCTCTTGCAAGGAACCCAAGGTGGCTTACACAGTCCTCCTCCTCCTCCTCTCCATTTTATCCTGACAACAACCCTGTGAAGTAGGTTAGGCTGAGAGTCAGTGACTGGCCCAAAGTCACCCAGGGAGCTTCATGGCTGAGTGGGGACTAGAGCCTGGATCTCCCGAGTCCCAGTCCACTCTAAGCACTATGCCACACTAGCCCTCATTTCCCTCATAATGCTAATACAGAAGCAATGAAGGCATTTTGGGGGGAAACTGGGAGTTTGGAGGGCAGGGCCGGTATGAGCACGTGGCATTCTTGAGCATCTGCCAGGGCCCATTGCCATCTCCCACCCTGGTCCCCCATTCATTTTTTTCCGAGCCTGGTGCTCTGAGTAGTGCTGTGCAGCTGAGTTAAGTCCACATTATCATTCCCCACAATGCCTCTAATGTAGCATCACTGCAGGGCACTGTGGGAAATTTAAATGGTGGCTAGTCCCAACTCCCTGGCAATGCTGCTGCTGTTTCCTGCCTCCACTGCCAGGTAAGCCCACCAGGGCCCACTGATGGAGGAAGGGAGCCCAGCAAAGAGCACTTTGCCCAAGGTGGCTTCAAACCTGAAGCTGGCTCTGTGGAAGGGAGTGCATAACCCTTCCCCACCCACCAATTCTTCTCCGGAGACAGGGCGAGCATCAAGGTTTGCACCATCAGGCATCTGCCAAGGCCCCAGAATCCTGTCAGGCCCCACTACTGACACCTGAGGGGGTGGAGACACAGCTTTCACCACTTGTCATCTGTTTGGGACTGGGCCCTTCCAGAAGCTCCCCTCCCCTTCTCAAAAACCGCTCAGCTACCTGCACACACAGAGAGAGCAGGCAGCGGTGGTGGGTGGAAAGGGAAAGGTGGAGGGACTGAGGATTGCTGAACCAAACCTGGGATTCTTAAGTCACCTTTTGTGCTGCTCTTCCACACTTGGGCAGCCAGCAGATGATGTTTGTCCATGTGTGTAAGTGTGACAGAGGCAGCCTTCTACAATTTGGTGCTCTCCAGTTGTGCTGGACTACCGTGCCCATCATCCCCAGCAATCATGGCCCCAATTAGTGGGACTGAGGGAAGTTGTAGTCCAACACATCTGGAGAGCACCACGTTGGGGAGGGCTGTTCTAATATACATAACATTTTTTCCTACAAAAAAATACATTTGAATGCAGTTCCTAGTCTAGCTAGGGAAACACGCACAAGAGATCTGTTTCTGCATGCATATGACCCTTGATCCACATAGGGGTCATATGCATGCAGAAACAGATCTCTTGTGCGTGTTTCCCTAGCTAGACTAGGAACTGCATTCAAATGGGTGCTGTAGATGTAGCTCCTCCCTTCTAAGTCCAACTGCTGGGGATATGCATGTGAATTGCTTAGAGAATTGCTGGTAGGACTGATCAGCTGTGAGAGAGGGAGAGTAAAGAGTCTGGATTAGTGAGGTCACCAAACTTTGTAATGGCCAAAAGTGCAGGATCATTCTATATCTGAGGCCTTCCTCCAAGTGCCACCACCAAGGCTTAGAGTCTGGCAACAAGGCCTTCTCAGTGGTGGCCCCCCAATTTGGCACCAACATTGTCATCTTTTTGGTGCCTGCTTAAGACTGTCCTCTACTCCCAGGCATTTAATGGCGTATGAAGGGACATGTCAGCTGTTTTCACAGGTCTAGTTGTTTTTTTAATTGAAATTGTTTTAGCTGTCTAAACTGTTTTAAATGTTCTATCTTGAAATGTTATGCTGTATTTTATTATTGTATCTGTGTTTTGTGAATTTCTGTGAACTGCCCAGAGAGCTTTGGCTATTGGGCGGTATAGAAATTAAATTAAATAAATAAATAATCACTTCAAACTGGGAGATCTCCCCAATAGTTCTTCTTTGAATATTCTCTCTCTCCAAGTAAGCAAACAAAACACCGAATCCAAGGAGAATGTATATTTATTTATTTATTTACATATATATAGCCTGCTTTTTTTGAGATGGGTCTTCTTAAGGCAGCTTACAATAACTTAATACAAAACTCATTTCAAACAATAACAATCATTTAAAGAACTTCATAAAAGCAAACTATGATTACAAAACTAAGCTTCAGCAGTTAAAAATAAAATCCAGCACAATAATCTAATGAAAAAAGGAATCAAACTAAAACTAGCAGTAATGTAAAATAGTAAAAACTGTGTACTGTGTAGTACATAGTAACAGAAAAAAAAATATAGGAAATTTAAAATAGATTTGGAACAGAAAAGTTTTCAAAGCCCATTTAAAAAGTAATAAAGAAGGAGGAGCCCTTGGAATTCCTGATGGTGCAGGGCCACCATTGAAAAGACCCTGTCTCTAGTGTCCACCAGGGATGTTGAAGAGTCCTTGGTCTCTTCAACGAGTCTTTGGACCCAAGTCTCGAGTCCGAGTCCTTGGCCCAAAATGGTGACTCACGACTCATGAGTCCTGAGACACTCCCAAAGCGGCGGCCCATGGAGGGTGTGGGAGGGTCTCCGCGAGAGGAAGAAGAGCTGCCCTTCCTCCCGCGGAGACCCTCCTGCTCCCTCCATGGGCTGCCGCTGCTGCCACTTACTGTCAGCGGGTCCTTCCCTTGTCCCTGCTCCGGTCGCCACTGCGGCCGCCGCCTTCACAACTCGGAACTCCTCCGTCTCTATGGGCGACCAGAGCTGGCCAACCTCTCACCCGCTCCTCCTCCTCCTCCTCCTCCTCCTCCTCCTCCTCCTCCTCCTCCTCCTCCCACTGCTGGCTCCGCCTGGCCCCGGGCGGGGAAGGCGATGAGGCTTCCTGGGCCAGGACTGAGCGCTCTCTCCCTCGTTCTCCGTCCGCCCAGCAGTGCCTCAGCCAGCTTGGAGCGGATCCGACAAGCGGGGGGGCGTCCCTCCCGCAGAGACCCTCCCGCTCCCTCCATGGGCCACCACTGCCACCACTGACCGTCAGCGGGTCCTTCTTCCCTCGTCCCTGCTCCAGCCGCCATGTCCCAAGTCCCGAGTTGTGAAGGCGGCAGCAGCAGCGATGGCCGAGCAGGGACGAGGGAAGAAGGACCCGCCGACGGTAAGTGGCGGCGGCGGCGGCCCATGGAGGGAGCGGGAGGGTCTCTGCGGGAGGGACAGCCCCCTGCTCATCGGATCGGATCCGCTCCAAGCTGGCTGAGGCGCTGCTGGGCGGAAGGATGAAGAGGGAGAGAGTGCTCAGTCCTGGCCCAGGGAGCCTCGTCGCCCTCCCCGCCCGGGGCCAGGCGGAGCCAGCAGTGGGAGGAGGAGGAGGAGGAGCGGGTGAGAGGTCGGCCAGCTCCGGTCGCCCATAGAGATGGAGGAGTCCTGAGTTGTGAAGGCGGCGGCAGCGGCGGCGGCCGGAGCAGGGACGAGGGAAGGACCCGCCAATGGTAAGTGGCGGCAGCCCATGGAGGGAGCGGGAGGATCTCCACGAGAGGAAGAAGAGCTGCCCTTCCTCCTTCTCTGCCCCAGCCTTGTCCCTGCCCCTGAGGGATGTTGAAGGGTCCTTGGTGTCGAGTCCCGAGTCGAGTCTCGAGTCCCATTAAAAATATTGGGACTCGAGTCTGACTCGAGTCAGAGGGGGGACTCAGTCCGACTCACAAGTCAAGTCCCCGAGTCCGAGTCCCCATCCCTGGTGTCCACCAGTTTAACAGAACTTTATCACCTAAGAGCAGGGATCTTAAGGCCCGGCTAGGTCTGTATGGGTGCTGGCAGTCCTTCAAATAACCTGGTCCCCAGGGAGCCCCCAATCTAAAAGCCAGCGTGCACATTCTTCTTAAAACAAGGAATACAAACCTTTTCCTTTTACCTTTTTGGGTTGGTATGTAGGGCCACAGGAAGAGTGTGGCTCAGTGGCAGAACACATGCTAGGCATGCAGCAGGTCCCTGGTTCAATTTCTGGCATTTCCAGATAGGGCCAGCAAAGAATCCTGCCTGAAACCCTGGAGAACCGCTGCCAGTCAGTGTCGATAATGATACTGGGCTGGGCTAGATGGACCCATGGTCTGAATCAATATAAGGCAGCTTCCTATGTTCCATGGGTGCATGAATATTGGAACTGGGCAAAGACAATTGAAGTGTTGTTAAGTATATACGTGTGTGTGTGTGTGTGTAGCACACACACACACATGCAAAGCACATAATGTCATCTAAATGAGAGCCAGTGTGGCGTAGTGGTGAGACGTGAGAGTGTTGGACTGGGACTCGGGAGATCTGGGTTCTAGTCACCACTCAGCCGTGAAGCTCACTGGGTGACTTTGGGCCAGCTCTCAGCCAAACCTACCTCACAGGGTTGTTGTGAGGATAAAATGGAGAGGAGGAGAAGGATTATGTCAGCTGCCTTGGGTTCCTTGCAGGAAAAAGGCAGATATAAATATAATAAATAAATAATAAATAAATGAAATAATAAATAAAGGAAATATGAAAACAGAGCCAGCTGATCTTTCTTTAAAAAACTAAATATCACAAAGTTTATGTGACCATGTGTGGCATGCTAGGAAATTCAATGAATTTGCTTTTTGCAGGTAGAAAATTAATCTTATAACCTTCAAATAACCCTAAGCTTATTTTCTTTATAGTAAAGGTAGCCACTGTAGTCACAAAGAAAGGACCTTTCTCCTCATCCGTTCTTTCTACCATCCCAACAAAAATTACAGAACAAAAATGTTGTGTTCTACTTAGCTACCCAGGTGATTAATCTGGTGTGACATGTTGTATAATATAGTATACCAGGAACTTCCTATTCTGCCACATGGGGCAAGATGAAAAGGCAAGATGAAACCGTAAGGTAATACATTAGGAGAGCTGTGCTTCAAGATATGAATTATAGTAGTGACTTAAATATAAGGCTACCTCCCACATGCAAAGCAGCTACTAGATAATTTGTCACAGAGCAATTTACTAATGCTTATTTGTCAGTCTATATGTACCTAAGCCCACTTCCATCTAATGGAAAGGGAGCACCGTTCTGTGGCAGAGCACATGTTTTACGTGCAGAACGTCCCAGGTTCAATCCCTGGGACCACCAGTTTAAAAAGATCAAGTAGCCGGTGCCGTGAAAACAGCTTTGCTTGAGACCCTGGAAAGTCACTGGCCAATCACAGTAGATCAGCCTGCCCAAACCTGGTGCCCTCCAAATCTTTTGGACTTCAACTCCCATCAGACCCGGCCAGTGTGGCCACTGGCCGGTGGTCAGGAATCCTAGGGGTTGTAGTCCAAAACATCTGGAGGGCACCAGGTTGGGGAAGTCTGCAGTAGATAACACTCACTGGGTTAAAAGGTATATCATCGGGCAGCTTCCTATGACTGTAATAAAGTAAGCCCACCAAGTAGGGATGCCTGAAGATTTTGTTTGGTCCCCGTTTCAAACATGGTCTGCACCTCCTGGATTACTGTGTGGATCAGAAGGCCGTTATCCTTCAGATTTCACACTTCTCCGAGTTTTGTGGTCCAAAAAATACCAATGTGCACATAAAAATGCATATTTTAGGATAAAATGCATTGAGAAATGCATGCTTTAAGGAAAAATATGTTGAAAAATAGATCGGTGTTCCTATGTATCTTTATCTGTGTTCTGCTGGCAACTGAAGACATTTTTCTTTAAACAAGAGATTGTTGCTTAATTTATTGATCATTAGTTTTGGCTCTTCATGTTTTTGCCTTTCATACAGCTTTTGTTTTGATAAAAGTATTTTAATTTTTGATTATTGTTTTTATGGTCCTTATTTTGTAAGCCACTTTGAGCGATCCACGTTATTGGAGGGGAAAGGTGAGGTATAAATGTTTGTATAAATAAATGAAATGAAGTGCATATTTTGAGAGAAAATACATTCAAAAAGTGAATTTAAATACATATTTAAATACAATTTCAATGTGGATTAAAAAAAAAAAAGACTAAAAATGCAGATAAAATGGGGCAGAATAGATTGATGAAGGAACAACACGTGTGAAACTGACACAGATTAGAAACAGAGCGATCTGTCCATCCCTGTCTCCAAGAGGGCAATGACAAGCCTACACCCCCTGGCTAATTTTCATTTTTAATATTTTATTTCCCCCCCTATTTCTTTCATGAAAAATTACGACTTGATTGGGTGGCTGTTCTGTTGACTGTTTCCTGGTTTTAATTATTAAGACACCAACAATGATGACTATAGCTTACAAACTGGGGCAATTTATAACATCTCATCTGAGAAATAGAGGAATTAAAGGGATTAGTAATAATTTGTTCTTAATTATAGTTTTGACTATATAATTGATTTTGCTGTATTATTGTAATGCATTTTTGTTCTCCTATGTTTGATGTCTCTTTGTTATATTGCCATAGTCTATAGCTGGATCAACTGAAAGGAAACACAAACAGAAGTAGCTACTTACCACCAACAGTCAAACTGAACCATCACATTTTAAGCATTTGTAAATTATGTGGTCTCTTTATTGCTATAGGTATATTGTCATTTTAATGCAAGTCTTCCTAAAATGCTTATGGCCACTACAGTTGGTACTAACTTTTATTAGCAGTAGTTATTTACCAATCAAAGTTGACTGATGCAAATGACCCAGAGTAAACACTCTTTTTTTTGCAGCCATTGTAACTGGAGAACTTCATACGAAAATGATAAATGATGGTGTTAAGTATACAAAACAAATGAAAAATGAGGTGGCAACTCCATATTTGTTTTGGTCCATTTTATATGCATGGGGGAGGGACGATCTCCAGTTAAAAGGACCAGGTCGCAGTTGATGGGACGGTCTCAGGTCTGTCTGTCTGAGACTCTGAAAAGCTGCAGCCAGTCAGAGTGGACAATACTGGTCTAGAAGGACAAATGGTCTGACCTGCTACAAGGCAGCATCCTGTGTTCATTGGTTCCCAAATTATTATCATCAACACCGTCCCTCGGGCTTGGAGCCAGACCACCATATCTCATCTTATTGTTGTACACCGTCCAGTGAGCTTGATTGTTGTACACCGCCCAGAGAGCTCCGGCTATTGGGCAGCATAGAAAATGAATAAATAAATAAACATAAATGTTTATTTCGGTTGTTTTCGTAAGTATCCTGTGAGGTAGGTTCTCATTTGACAGATTTAGAATTGAGGATCTGAGGGAGTAATCATTGGGAAAATCTTGACACTACTCAGTGGGTCCCTGGGTAAAGGGATTTTAACCTAGGCCCACACTATATCACCTGGGCCATTGCTATACCTCCCCGTGATTGTCCTGCTCTTCTCAAAATATTTTTCATTGGGCCCGCTTTAATCACTGATGGCTGAACTATTCATTGGTTTGGTTTAACAGCAGGTACATGTACTCCCCCGAGACACCACCCTTTCTTCTGTCAAAGCAGATATTGAACATGCCCCCCCAAGACTTGACACTCTGAAGTATATTATGTTAGCAGAGTAGTGGCTATGATTCTCCAGTATTGTTGGAACATCTGGATCCTTTCTTTCCATTTGAGCCCTGGGGATTATATGCATAGATAACAGGATTATTTCAGACATGCTTGATCACAGAAGGCAGTTTAGGGAGATCCTCAGAAATGCAAATGAAGGAGAACTTACCCCTTAAAGGATCAGTGAATAAATTAAAAGGGATATCCCCATGTGAATCTCATGTATTCCAAATAATTTTCAGCAAATAAGCACGTTGCATTCCCAACTCACTTGATAAGTGCAACCAAAAGGCACATATTTACTATCTTAGTAGAGCAACTCCCTCTAGAGGAGATAAATCGGATAATTGTTTGACTTTTTAAATACTGCCTGGTGAGCAGAATTCCAACATCGCAGTGTTCAAAGACTATGTGTGGGGAAGGGGGCAGTCGCACAAAGGGTCTGTCAAGGATGAACCCTGCTGCCAACAGATTGTTAGAACCCTACTCATTGCTGGAAACCACTCAGCATCGTCACTGGTGGTACCACTGCAAGTCTGCATCAGGCAGAGTAATACAGGAAGCTGCCTTATGTCAGATCAGGCTATTGCCTATCTAGGCCAGGATTGCCTACTCTGATTGGAAGGAGCTCTTCCAGGAATCAGGCTGAGGTCTTTCTCATCACTTTCTACCCGATCCTTTTAACCAGGGATGACAGGGGCTCAACCTGGCACCTTCTGTGTACAAAGTATGTGCTGCACCACTGAGCTATGGTCCCTTCTTGAGTATATTGCTCCAGGCTGAGAAAGCTGGTTTGGATTGCCACTGGATGTGTATCAAAAGTTATATGGGTGCCTGGGAGGAGTTACTGTATCTCTATACTGCCTCTGTATTACCCCCACACAAATTGGCCCAAATGCTAAGGTCATTGTCTGTGGTTCTTCATCTAATCCCCCCACTTTCTGAGGTTAGGTGGAGAGAGAGCATTTTGGCTTGTGGCAACCCATGTGTGGAGTGCCCTCCTCAAAGGAAGCTCATTCAGCATGCTAAAACCTGATGTCCTTTCAGCAGCAGGTAAAAGCTTTATAAAATCTGTGCAGGCCTTTCAGTATGTTATCTATGTTAGTTATTTGGGTAACACTGCATGTATAGAGCCCCTAGGGGAGGAATGGGTAAATGGGCACCTGGGACTGACCTGCCTGCATGCTCGACTAACCACATCTAGCTCCTCCCACATCCGGTGAATCGTACCTTCGAGGTAAGATCTCTCTCTCTTCCCTGACCTTCCGTGAGGTAACCTGTGCCTGGCTGGCTCTCTTCAGCCCCTGCTCTCAGGACACGCCCCTTCCCTTGAAGCTCTCAGGAGCACATGGTGAGCACACAGCGACTTAGAATGGGCAGTCCCTGGGCCCTTTCTCCCGTCCACTCACCTCTCGGCCTTGTCCCTCTTACTCTACAACTCCGCTGCCAAACTCCTGTTTGCTCTCCCTGTTTGCTTGCCCTGATCGCGCTCTATCTCTGGGAGCCTGGTTGCCTATATAGCCCCCCAAACAGCTGGAGCCCCTCCTGTGCTGCTGCTCAGCTTGGAGTCAGGAAACAGAATGAGCTCTCAGGCCACACATCCTTCAGCCCCTGCTCTCATGTGCCTGGCTGGCTCTCCTCCAGCCATGCTGACTTCAATGGACTCTAAGCTGTACCTGCACGAATTAACCAGGATGCAAGACCACCAGATGTTTTTGTGAGTACAATAAAACCCTTTTTGTTATAAATAGTATGGATTACCGTACTTTTAATCCTAAAGAGCCTTCCGTGTCCTAACACCCCATGTGGTGAACAGCCTTGCAGTTGAGTAAGTTAATAATAAGCTTCCACATATCTCTGCTATGACACAAACCAATCCTTCTACCATTCTAAGCAGGTTTAAATGCTGTGGGCACATTGTCTTATGGACTCTGGTGGTTGTTACACCAGAGCAATTGTTTTATTGCTGTTGCTGTTTTAACAAACTGTAAATTGGGATTTATTTTTAAAGTTAAATCTTTTGTTCAAAATTGGCTTCATCTTTGGCAGTGTTTAATTGTTGTGAATTGCCCTGGGTGTCCATCAAACTGAAGGGTGGCATCTAAATATTCTAAACCAGGGTTGGGGAGCCTGTGGCCTTCCAGATGCTATCAGACTTCAACTCCCATCATCCCTGACCACTGGCCAAGCTGGGTGGGGTTGATGGGAGTTGGAGTCCAACAACATTTGGAAGGAATAAAGGTTCCCCACTCCTGTTCTAAAGAAACAAATAAAATGTTTCCACAGGCAAATGTTTTCATTTAGTGCATATCAGAAAAGCAAATGAGATATTCAGTTGTCCAAAGAAGCAACAACGCTAGAAATAGAGACACAGATACAAGCAATCAGTGTAATCACTCCTTTCCCCATGTCTCTTGAACAAATTCAGCTGGGCAGCCATCTGTCAGGGATGCTTTGACTTGGATTCCTGCATTGAGCAGGGGGTTGGACTCGATGGCCTTATAGGCCCCTTCCAACTCTACTTTTCTATGATTCTATGAAATTAAAACTCTTGGCTAAAAACTAAGGCTACGGGGGGAGGAGCCATGCCCAACATGAATCAGTAGCCTCCTTGCTGGGCTCCCGAGCCAAAATTGCCAAAACCATAAATCACCCTAAAAAGAGAGAAATGTGAGTACAAATTTCTTGATAATATTTATCAGAAGGGTTGAAGAGCAGGAAGGACTATTTATAAAGGATTCAAAGCCCGTTTCCTTACTGTTTTTTTTTTTCTTATTTATACCTCCGCCTATGAGAACTCGAAGGGAAAAGTTGAGGTTAATTACTCATTGGAAGAGAGAAAGAATTCACCCATCGGATCAGACTATATCTTGGCTATCAAGAATTGCAGTAGATAGTGTTGGTGAACAGCTACGAGAGGTCGAAGGCAATAGTAAATCAAATAGTAAATCAAAGCCTAAAGACTTAAAGTCTTTAATAAAAACTGTGCCACAGGCTGATAGCAAGGGCAGAACCGCTCTTATCATGGCAGATTCAGTTGGCAAGCTGCCAGGGGCTCGCAGTAAAACTTCTCCCAGTAAATCATCCCCTGCCTCATCAGATCTGCTAAGTTTGAAGGAATTCATTAAAGAAGGCAATGCAGAGATAACGCAGGGAATGGAAAAAATAAATGGAAAAAATAAAAGATCAACTGCTTACTCAAATGCAGCACGTGCAGAAATATATTGATGGTGTCTCAGGAGAAGTTAAAATTTTGAAGGATAAAGTTGATGGTTTGGAGAAAAGATTGGTTCAGATGGAGCAAAAGACAGATCAACAAGACTCGAGATTTAATGAACTGGAGTTACAGATAATTAATCTGCAGAACAGACAGCATTGTCAGAACGTTCGGATTCGTGGTCTCCCAAGCCGGAGAGACAGGAAGCAGTCTGAGAGACTTAATTCTGGACTGGTTGAAAATAGTAGCCCAAGATTTGCAATGGAATAATGAAGATATTGAAAGAGTGCATAGGGTGGGCGTTTTGAGAAGAGATGTAACAGCCAGAGATATAATTTTGAGTTTTGCAAATTTTTACAAAAAAGATGCTTTGATGCAGATTTTGAGACAAAAAAGTTGGAGACGCTCTGTGAAACCTTGCACTGCAGTTTTGAAGAAGAAAGGTATTAAATATAATTGGGGCTATTCAGTATTTCTGACCTTTATGGCTGATAATAAGAGATGTAAGATAACATCTTGGAAGCAAGGCATGGACTTGTTATTGGCTGAGTTGGGACTCTTGGATGAAGGCCAGATTCCAGAAGCGGAGGCTCAACTAGAAGATCAAGGTGCCACCAGAGGACTGATCTAAGACAGGGCATGGGAGCAGGAGATGGAAGAGGAGGAGAGAGATGTTGGAAGAAAGAAGAGAGGAGTGTGTCTGTTTGTTTGTGTGTGTGTTTGTCCTTTCCCTTCCCCCCCTTTGTCTCCAGTATTTTAGGTTGGAAAAAGAAGAAAGAAGAAAAGAAGAGGAGGGGAGGGAGAGTAGGGAGAGGGATGGATGGATGGAAGGGGAAAAGAATGAACATATAAAGGAAGGGAAAAATTATTTTCTCTCTTTCTTATATTTTGTACTAGTAAGTAGATTTATTAGTAGAAGGGTTGATGGATTTTAAACCTATTCAGGAGGGCATGGGGGGCTGCTGTTCAGAAGGGTGTGGTTTCTCTTACCCCCCTTTGGTTAGGCAAGAAGGTTTTAAAAGTGGGGCAGAGCGGGGCAGGATGCTCTGGCAGAGTAGGGGGGTTATAAATATAATTGTTGGGGTGTAGGGGAGGGATTTGTTGTATTTGTTTTTTTCACTATTAGGGACCAGAGGGTTAAAGATGTCAAAATATTAAAATGGACTCTAAGTTAAGACTTCCTACGCTCAAAGGCCTGGGATAGGTGGTGAAGAGAAGACGTATTGAAGCACTCTTAAATAAAGATAAGGAGGACATTGTATTTCTGCAAGAAACACATCAGTCAAAAGAGGGGGTAAATGAGTTAAAATTGAGATGGACAAGAATATATGATGAAAAGGCTTTTGGTTCCTCTAAATCAAGAGATGTGGCAACAATAATTATTTCTAGGAAATGTGGCTTTAATGTTTCAAAGGTCAAGAAGGATGCCAGGGGAAGATTTATTATAGTATATGGAACCATAGGAGGAGAAGAATATGTATTAGTAAATGTATATGCCCCAAATGAGAATCAAGGAGAGTTTTATCATAGGGTGTTTAAAGAATTGGGGGACCCACAGAATTGGATGGTTATTATGGCTGGAGATTTTAATATGGTAATGGATAAAAAGAAAGATAAATCCAATCCTACTGGAGAAGATAAGAGAAACAATTTAACGGTATCGAGTAAATTAATTACAAAGGAAGGAATGGTTGATGTGTGGAGAGGGGTAAGAGGTGAAGAAAGAAAATATATGTATTATTCGGCAGCCTCAAATAATTTTTCTAGGATAGATTACATTTTTGTGTCCAGGATCTTGATTTCTAGGGTCCTGGACACAGGGATAGGGATTATAAAGGTGTCAGATCATGCTTTGGTTAATATGGATATTAAGATTAACAAGGATTACAGAGAAGCCAAAAGGCTCCATTATTATTGTAATGGAGGGAAGAAACCCGAGGATTATTAAAAGTATGTGGTATAAAGCGCAAAAAGTAGGTGGACTTGGCCTTCCTAATATAAAGTGGTATTACATAGCCAATCAACTAAGATATATAATGGATATTATAGCTAAGAAAGATAATATGTGGATGGAGTCACAAGAATTAGGGATAGGGTTGAGAATATATTATTTGTAAAGAAAAATATTAATATAATAAAAAGATTAAAAAATCCCTTTTTAAAAACTATGTTAGAGATTTGGAATAGCACAAGGAGAATATTTATACCGGAGATCTCCCCGTTAACTCCAGTGGTGGCTATGGAGGATTTCCCGGAAAATGTAAGACATCTGGAAGGTATATTTAGGGGGGGAAAGGTCATTAAATTAATGGATTGGGTTGAAAAAATGGAGACTAGGCAACAAATAATTGAAATGGCTGGAGTAGGAAGAATTTAATGGTTAAATTTAATGCAATTGGATCAGTGGTCAAAGAAATGGAATAGGAAAATGGAGCATGAAAGGGAATCAATTAACTGGTTTTGAAAAGAGGGTTTTGTCCAGAGAAGTTGTAGATGGGAATACTTCATCAAGAGGGATAACAAAGGAGATATATATAATGATACAAAAAGGTGAAGAACAAAATGACAATCTTAAGATAGTTTGGGATAAGGAATTCGAGGATGAGATTTCGAATGAAGGGTGGACAAATATGTGGGAAAGACGAATATTGAAAAATATGTCAATAAGGATAAAAGAGAACTTTTATAAACTTATTTCAAGATGGTATCTGTCTCCGGTGAGATTAAATTGAATAGACAGTAATTGTTCAGCATTGTGTTGGAGAGGGTGCCAGGAGCTAGGCACCTATGCTCATATGTGGTGGGGTTGTAAAAGTGTACTAGAATTTTGGGAATTTTTTTTTTGGTAGAAATATCAAAAATTGACCCATCCAAGTAATAACCAGGCGTGACCCTGCTTAGATTTCCATGCCCAGACAAATTAAAATGGCTGCCTGCTGCCGCCACCTCCAGGTAAGGCTGTGGCCTGGAGTCTACCAGAGGGCACTTTGCCAAGGGCTCCCTCAAATCTAGAGCCAGCCCTGGAGCTACTGGTATATATTACATCTCTATACTACCTGTTAGAAGTGACTTTGTTCAAGTCCTGTAAAAAGAAATAGTTCTCTGGACAAGAAAATTGGTGAAAGCAAAGCACTTTTTATTGAATACAGTCTTGCAGGAGTGGGTGCGCTATGCAGGTAGGCACACCTTAACATTCAAGCAGCGTGTTTTTATTCCCTATGCCCGGCCGCAGGGTTCCTCCCTCATTCCCCCATTGGCTGGGTACTTTGAGGTTTACAGCCTATCCCGACTGCCTAAACCGAATACATTATTCCCCGCCCCTGTTTACTGTCCATCCCCTTGTTGTGTGGTATCCTCTTACTCTGATTTCCTATTGGCTCTTCCACACATTCTTTAACTTCATTTTAACTTTGACCTCTTACTCTCCCATCAGTAGACACCTCTTCTTTTGACACATTTTTATGCCTGGTCTGTGTTTCCAGAAAGGGAGGATTTTTCATTTATTTGTTACCTACTTATTCAATGTCATCCCTATCTAAGCATAATTTATCATCTACTAATCCCATGCCATCCTTATGACCCGGGCATTGAGTTCCTTACATATTTTAGGCCTCATTTATCACTAGACGGGGGCCCCCATTCAGGGTGAGTTCTCTGGCTTCTTTTAATTTCTGTCTTTTATTTTATTTAATATAATTTGGGAAAGAAACATTCTCTGATTCTTACATACCCAATAGCTGAAGCTCTCCAGGCAGTTCACAACACAAAACATGGACCATAAAATTCAAGAACATGGTAACATAATATAAAAACCTTAATATTAAAACAGGCTAAGGTATGTGAGAATGGTACTGCCTCAAAGCAGGGAGTTGTTGTCCCTTTTAGTTTTATTCTTCTAAGAGAAATTCAGTGCAAGATGGAATTAAAGGGCTATCGTGTTTATTCACTTGCCAGCGGGTCAGTGTTCTTTCTTTGTGCCAGTCATTCCTGAATACGTGACAGAGGCATCTGCCATTTCACTTCAGAAGATATAATGCTTGGGGCCATTTTGGTTTTCTGCACTACAGAAACATTTGACATGTGTAACACACTGCAGAGCTAGATATTTTTTTAGGCCCACCAGTTTACATCAAACTGGCCTATGATATATCTGTAAGGGCAAAAGCTGGTTTTGAAAACACAGATACCAGAGCAGGAGCCTTTGTTGCAATAAGCAAAAAGGAAGAGAATTATGAAAAAGAAGAGAGGAAAGGGGATTGCCCTCTGTTTTCTTGAACCTATGTGAGGAAGTTACATTAAGGCTGCAGTCCTATACACACTTATCTCAGAGTAAGCCCTTTGAACTCAATGGGACTTGCTTCTGAGTAAACATGCTTAATAGGTGCACTTTGCATGTGACTGAAATGGAGGTTTGTTCAGTAAAGACCTGTTTAAACTCCACCTATTTAAAAGCTAAGCTATATATCATCAGTTTTATGCTCATGCAAAGCAAACTCTCTCACCTGAATTTCAGTATTAATAAATGGAAGAGGGACTTCCAGACACATTGTTTTTCATCATGCTTCGAATAGAAAGAACTGTGATAGTTTTAAACTCACATTTCCAGAGATCAACACAAGAAGGCGCTAAAACACTGCAGTTATTCATCTGCCGCTAGAGAAAAAGGGGATGTCTTTGAGCAAACTGCATTTTGCAGATAAAACACAATTTCATAGATTTCATAGATATAGAGCTGGAAGGAGCCTACCAGGCTATCGAGTCCAACCCCCTACTCAATGCAGGAAACTAGAGGAGGGGTCTCCCATCCAAGTAATAACCAGGCCTGACCCTGCTTAGCTTCCCATGCTCAGACAAGATGAGCCAGCATAAGCCACAGGCCTGTATTTTGCACTGTATTTCAGTTCTCCTTTTGCCATAGGTACAATCTCTCTCATGAAGTTACTGTGTAGGAAGAACCCACTGTCATAATCTATGAGGAAAGACTGATCTGTACCTCTACCTTTCCTTAAACCTCAAAGGAGGGGTTTTAAATATTTCATCAAAACTATACCCGGCTGGAAACAAACTTTGGCCAATAAAGTAGGATAGCAGCCTGTCCCTCAATAAATGTTTTTTGTCAATTGGGGCAGGAGAGACAGGAGTCAAAGAGAAAGACAAATGTCCTGTTTGGGTTCAACAACCTCTTAAAGTATGTTTAAACTAGGGCTGGGCAACTTGCAGCTCTGCAGAGGTTTTTGGCGGACAACGCCTATGATCCCTCGCCATTGGCTATGTGGGTTAGGGCAGGTGAGTGGGAGTTGTAGGTTTAAAAGATAAATAGATGATATTGTTTGAAAGGTTGATTCTGGATTGATAAATTATTTACTCCCTTTGTAAAGAGTTGGGAGTCTCTGGGTATTTTTAATGACATCCTCTTGATTTCCATTTTAGGTGACAGGATACTTGAAGTAAATGGTGAACTCTACCCCACCCCCTACTAAATACCTAATAATGTCTGTGCCACTGTTCAATATTAAAATGACACAGAAGTTAATCCAGAGCCCCTAACTAATCTAGGGCTTTTTTACTTTTTGACCAGATTCACACGATTGTGGTAGGGGAAATAAGCCAAGGCGGCTTATATCCCTTGCCACATATGCTGGTTATTTAACAAGCCACCCAGAACCCGTGGGTTCACAACATGGCAAACTGCATCTGTAAGGGTAATTATGCAAATCTCCTCAGCATGTGACTGGTATGCACAGCGGGGCGGGGGGGGGGGGAGATAAGCCAACATGGCTTATTTTCCCCTCCCTGATCATCATCATCATCATCATCTTTTATCACAGTTCTCACCTGTATCTCCTCTCACAGTTCCTTCCCCATCTCTCCCCTGGGGAGGTAAAGATTGCCAGTCATTCTTCAAGCCCCACATACCCACAAGCTTTTGACACAGTATTCAGCCTCTCTCCACCAAACACTCCTTCCAGTACTGGTCTTCAGGCAGCAGGCTTCATGAGGTGCCAAGGTAGTGGGTGGGCTGAGGCACGTGGAAATGCACAACCCCTTGATGTTAGTCCCTCTCCACCAAACACTCCTTGATCATGTGAACAGGTCCATTTTCAGTTTACTTTGGTCCCTAACTCCCTAATAGCCAATCTTCAGCACCTTACCTTCTGTACCACTAGCAATCGAGGTCCTCAGAAGTCCGTATAGATGAAGCCTTAGGAAAAAGCATGCCTTCTAAGCGGTAGTTCCAGCTGGCAGAGAGTAAACCAATCTACCAGCTTTAATAATGTCACCTGACTCTACAAGACCAGACCCTATAACCCCTTGTAGCCCAGGCTAGCTTCAGTCTGTGCTATCTGGTCCTGTGAGTAAGCAACACGGGTACCAGACTTTACCCTGTATCTATTGCCTCTGGCCCTTCTGATCCTCATTGTTTCTCTACCCACCTCGGCCAGACCCTAAGGCGTCTATATGTCTTTCTTCTTTTTTTTAGCAGAGGGCAGACCTGTGTTTGAAGGTGTCCTGTATTTGAAAGGCTATCCAGTCCAAGTCTGGTTTAAAGAGAAAGACCCAATAAGAGCGAGGAGCAGGGGCCTTGTAGTGTTGCCCATCAACAGTACTTGGACAGCGGACTGAGCAGACAGGCAGGTCACCTGGTCACAGTCTTTCTTAATATAGGGACAGCTATTGCACTTCTATTTTAAAATCATAGTAATTATATATAAATTTTCATTTATACATATAAATTTGCATATGTGAATGTTATGCCAATTTGTGTCCTATTGGGGGGGGGGGGGATGCATAATTGGCCAGTCTGTGTCAAGGCCAGACAAGGCTGAATTTAAAGGATATTTATTTATTTATTTATTTATTATATTTATACCCCGCCTTTTTTCCTGCAAGGAACCCAAGGCGGCTTACATAATCCTCCTCCTCTCCATTTTTTCCTCACAACAACCCTGTGAGGTAGGTTACCCTGTGAGGTAGGTTTTTTACCTCAGAATAATAAATCCTGTGAATGATCCTGTTGCCTTACATATTTTTTTAGGGTTTTTCCACTCTAGACAAAATCCCTTCCACCTTCTTCTGCAGCCAAAGTGTATTTTTTCTTTAAACAAACAAATGAAAGAGCAGACTATTGTGTCCTGCACACCTGTAGGTTTTGTGTTTGTGCTTTTAATATACCCGAATACCAACACATCATTTCTTTCCTCCTCCCATCCTTCTTGAACTCAGTCCTCTACTGGAAGTTTGTTCTCAAGCTGCAGGCTTAAATAGGTAGGCTGGTGAGAACAACTTGTCTCCCTGTTGCCGCCCCAGCCCTGTGACAGCCCTTCAAATAGAGGTCTAACCTTTGCACAGTAGGGCATATGGCCTTTGGCCACCTTAATCTTGGATAATTTGAATTGGACCAATGGTCTGATGCAGCATACAGCTTTTATCTGCCTACGAATGCCTTCAAGAAGCCTGTTGCTCACCTGGAAGTTTGGACAAGTCCTAGCTGAGTGTAGTCAGAAGACAAGATTGGACTCTTTTTCTCTTCAAGACTCAAGATCTGCTCAGAGGGAGGCTTTAGCAGGTTGCCACTTTTTTTCTGGCAAGGCTCCTCTGCCTTTAATGGTTGCATGTCAGTTAGGTGTGCATCTCCATGCTGAGAAAAACATCATCTATGGAATTTCTGCATGTCATGCAGTTGATAAAGGCAGATGAGCCTTGCAACACACGCATAAAAATAACTGCTCTTCCCCTTACCCTGTTGGCCCTAGTTTCTCAAGGGGGAGACTTCACAGCTGGGTGTTGGCTTTGGGAAGGCTGGATTGACTCCAGATAAGCAAGGATGTTCCAAAGCCCCAAATATGACTTGGCAGAAGCTGACTTGGGACTTCAGATCTAAATCCACAGTCTAGATCAGTGTTCTTCAACCTTGGGTCCCCAGATGTTTTTGGCCTATGCTGGGGCATGCTGGGAGTTGTAGGCCAAAAACATCTGGGGACCCAAGGTTGGAGAACACTGGTCTAGATGAACAGCTGCTATTGGTTAAGAGATACACAGCCTCTAAAAGTGCACAGATAATGTGCAGGGAAAGATCTGACATAATCTACCATCTCTGAAGAATCTTAGGTCTCAGATACAAAACCACAGTGTATGATGATGATGATGATGATGATGATGATCATGATGATGATCATGATGGCGATGGTGACGTTAAGAGAAACACAGCGAACAGGTTCCCAGCAGCTTGCAATATAGGGACAGAAGATGGTTTTCAAGAATGAATTAATGAAGTTAGGTTATCTGAAGTTAGGTTATATAGGGACAGAAGATGGTTTTCAAGAATGAATTAATGAAGTTAGGTTATCTGGAAGAATTGAGGCAAAAAAGAAGAAGATGGGTATAAATTTCCCCTAAGCTTTACTGGATTTGACCATACATGTATGCAGGGCTTTTTTTCTGGCGGAACGCACCGGAACGGTGTTCCGCCACCTATTTTCAGTCTTAGGGATATGCTAAAAATATCACTCTTTCCGGGTTCGTGCCGCTGCCGCTGTGCCCCCTGCAGGAGAGAGAGAAGTGCCGGGATCTCGGATCGGGTGACGGAGGGCGTTTTGTTTTGATTCGGGGCTCGGTTGTTTTTCTCGGAGCTCTTTCCAGCCTGAGGCCGCTCGGTCGGTGTGGGGGCTGGAGCGAAACTCCTGAAAGGCAAGGAGCCCAACCCAGAACAGCCCGCCGTCACCCACGCAGGCTCCGCACTGCTCCTTTCGGGCGCGTCGGCTTGCTGGGGCTGCTGGAAGCGGCTGCCGGCTTCGGAAAGGAAGGAACGAAACAACGCGCGGACTGACTTTGCTTAGAGATCAGCGGCTCTTGGGGCTCCCACTCGGTTCCCCATTCACGAGAGACTTTTTTTTTTAAGGGTTTGGGGCAACCTTTCCCAACCTGGTGCCCTCCAGATGTGTTGGACTACAACTCCCAGCATCCCCAGCCAGCTAGGAGCTGTAGTGCAACACATCTGCAGGGCACCAGGTTGAGGAAGGCTGGTTTGCGGAACGGCACAGTTTAACACACACACACACACCCAAAAAAGTGGATCATAACCTCCCCAAAATAGACATTGTCCCCGAACCGGCCCTGTCACACACACGCACGGAAACACGCTCATATTTTATCTCAGCCTGCTGGCTGGGGTGCTGGGGAGTTGTAGTCCCAACATCCGCAGGTTGGGGAGGGCAATGTGTAATTGGTCCCCTGTTATCCCCCCCTTTCTTTTCATGTATTCACTTTACTAAACTGTGATTAATATGTGTAACTGCAAAACTTATAAATAAACACCTTTCAAAAAGGAAATGTCTCTGAGCTTACTTTTGGTAAGTATTCCATTTTTTTTTGCACATTTTACTGCATTGCTTTTTATTTAATTCCATACATTTACTTTTATAGCCCCCCCAAATTTTACTTGCATCCCTGTTCTCTAAAGGGGCGGTTTTAGGGGGCGGTCCTAGGGGTGGGTAGGGGCGTGGCCAGGGGAGGGGGGGTGAGTTCCACCACCTTTTCTCTGAGAAAAAAAGCCCTGCATGTATGTGATATTAAAAGAGACAGGGATTGCTGCTGTTACTGAGAATCACAGTTCCAAGATATTTACAAGTGTTTACGCAAAATGGTTACAAAAGCAATAACACCCCAGGTCAGCCCTGGTCTCAGTATGTGGATTTTGGAAAGTCATTATTTCTGAATCTGTTCCCCACTTGTTCCGGCACAGACTTGCCTGAATATTAAGTTCATTCTTGGAGGCCCATCTCCGAGTCCTCCCTGCCCCAACATACAACTTCAATATTTGAGGCAACTGGTGACTAAGGCTAGGGCCTTTTTGGTTGTGGCACCCTGGCTTTGGAATGCTCATCCTAGGGTGGCTCATCTGGCACCATTCTGATGTCTTTTGGCACCAGGTGAAGGTATTTATTATCTGCCCAGGCCTTTTAAACCTTATAGCTTTCAGATTTTTAGTTTTAAGTCTGTATCAGTGCATATACTTTGTGCCATCTCAGATGATTTAGAATTGCATTGGTTTATTTTAAGCTTGTATTTTATTCTTAATTTTTTGTGCACCACTCCTTTTGGATTGAGGAACAGGATATAAATATCCAAGGCAAAAAAAAAAGATTAAAATAAAATAAAACAGGAGTCTACCCATCCTCCTACCTTCTCAAGATTGTTGTGAGGCTCCTTGAAAGAGTAATTAAAAATCACTGTGCATAGCTAAAAGCATTTCTGTAAGTGACCAATAGTCCTACTGAATTAGGCTAGCAAAATCATCTTCCATAGCTTAAGATACTGACAATGTGATGTTAGGTTAGAATAATTGATCTTAAGCTAATTTAGCAGTCCACTGTAGCAAGCGAATAAGACTCAGTTGGCTTAAATCCTAGAAAATTCTCTGCACTTTGAACTGGTGCCGTAATATTCCTTTCGAGAGCTCCTGCTATCAGGCTCCAAGGAGACCACATCTCATGAATTTAGATAAGAGTTAATGGGCTGAAGCTGGCCCTTTAAAACACAGTAGCACAATGAAAATTTGCTACTAAAAAAAACTAATAAAGAAAAAGAAGATGGAAGGACGGATGGTCAGAAGGAAAAAGGATTGCAGGCACGAAGTATCTTGGAGCTAGCGATGCTGCCTGGATTCATCATTCATTTTTATCATCCTAAATATGCAGTAAGTCCTCGTTGGTTTGGCTTTGATGTCAAAAATTTCACAGGCATAATCAAGCAGTCTAGTCTAGCACAAGATGTGAGCTTTGTTTTTTGTTTTTTTACCAGCTAAAGGGTGATGTTACAACAAACTTCTTTCTTTGGGAATGAATATTGAGTTGGCCATTTGAAAAAGCTACTAGCATTCATAAGAAAATTGGTCCTGGAAACTTCATTCAATGTAAAAGATGCCTATACCTCAGCGGAATATATTCTGAGCAAATGGGACTTGGCAGAGGGACATGCTGCATGGTTTAGTAAGGCCACATTAACAGCTAAGCATATTATTCTACAACACTGGAAAGCAAATGAAACCCCAAATATACACAATAGGATTCAATATTTATTGACCTTTGCCACCCATGAAAAGGTATATTCCACCAAATTACTAAAAGAAACTATATTACAATTAATATGGAGAATTTTTTTTAAAAATTATATACAGTAATGTGATCCACCACAAAACCAGAGCAGGTCTGCTAAGAGAGATACATGGCCTTAAACCAGGGGTGGGCAACATGGCCTTAAACCAGGGGTGGGCAACTTCAGGGAGTTCTGGGGCCATTTTTGCCCCTGCCCTCAGATTCCCTGCAGGCTGCATTCTGTGGGGCACACAAAAAAGTTGGCCTTAAATGTGTCAAATTTAGGTTGTGGGCAGTGCAATCCTATGGCCAGTAGACAGCATCTAGACAGGCATAGGATTTCTCAGATTTCCAGCTACGAGATTGGAAAATCGCTCTGACCTCATAGCTGGGGATCCGCACTCAGACCTCCCTCCTCCCTTGCAGCTGGTGCAGAAAGAACCATGCTAGCTACTTCTCTGAGGCCGTAACATTGACCCCTGAGAAGGGCTTTTGGGGGGTGTTCTGGGAGGCGGGGAGGGGAGGAGGCCGGCATCGCCAAGATACGAGGTATCCTGGTGCTGCCTCAGCCAGCCTCCTTCCCTCCCGCCCCAAAGTGCCACACTTAGATGGATGAAATCGGCCGTCTAAGTGGTTTGCAGGGCAAAAGGATTGCGGGGGCGACCCTCGCCTCTGTCTTCTTCCCACCCTCCATAGGATACCTGTAATCCTCTGAGTTCGGAGGGTTATAGAATTGCACTCTAAATCGCAAAATTTAACCTAATTACCGCTCTGTAGAAGTAAAATGATTTTATTTATTTTTTTGGCCACCATTGCAAACATTGATGGCGTAGTGGCCAGCTGGCAGTGTGGGTCATGGGGGGACGACACTGGGGGTGGCCGGGGGCTGCCCACCCCTTCCTTAGCTACTTTTATATTACTTTATTTTATTTTTATGTACGGTAACTATTTATTTATCCAATTTTTGCTGAATGGTTTTACTTATAAATATGTGTGATTTTTGATGGGGTGGGGGAAGTTAAATAAAAAACCTCTCCCTGTACATTGTAGTCCTGATCTCAAACAGACCTCCCCATGTCCACAATTAGGGAACCACCACCCCCGTATGTGAATGCAAGCATGCATTTCATGTGTTGTCTGGTTTGACCTTTACTTTGGAATATAGTTGGGCTGTAGAGAAGCAGTGATTCAACTCAAAACTTATGAAATTAACTGCATATATACTCGACTATAAGCCAACCCGACTATAAGCCGAGGCACCTAATTTCACCCCCCAAAACTGGGAAAACTTATTGACTCCAGTATAAGCCTAGGGTGGGAAATGCAGCAGCTACTGGTAAATTTAAAAAATAAATTTAAAAAATCAAGTTAAAGTACTTCATGCACACTATTTAATTCTACCAAATAAAATGTGTAGAAAATGGAATACTATTTAAAAATCCATTAGCAATATAAAAAAAAAAGTGACAAGATGTTGAAAAGCCTGTTCATAGAAGATTTGTGTGTCACTTGGCTCAAAAAGTCATAGGATTTATATACGGTACACAAAGTAGCTGTGGGGAGAGATCTTAGTCCTCCATAAGCACTGAGTAACAAGTAAAGAAAATGAATTCCTGGTACAGTAAAACTATCTTCTGGAAAGGCCTTTAAACAGAATAAAAGAGGGGAGAAGGGGAGAGGAAGAAAGAAGGAACAAACAATTTTTTTTAGCACAAACGCATTCTAAATCCCCTTCCACTTTTTCTGTAGTCATTAAAGTTGTTCAGGAAACTCAAGCTCACTGAGGCCCTCCAAATTCCTTTAAGCTTTATGCTTAAAGCCTCGCCACCGCCAAAGCCCCGCTGCCGCCAAAGCCCCCCCAGGACCCCTGCCGCCACCCCCAGACCCCCCCGCCACCCCCGTCACCATACCTGCTCCCGCCGCCGAAAGCCTCCCCGCCGCCGCCGCCGAAAAAGCCTCCCCGCCGCCGAAGAAGCCTTGCTGCCACCGAAGTTGCCTCGCCGCCGCTGAAGCCCCGTTGCCGCTGAAGCCTCGGCGGCGAGGCTTCTTCGGCGGCAGCGGGGCTTCGGCGGCGGCGAGGCTTCTTCGGCGGCAGCGGGGCTTCGGCGGCGGCGAGGCTTCTTCGGCGGCAGCGGGGCTTCGGCGGCGGCGAGGCTTCTTCGGCGGCAGCAGGGGCTTCGGCGGCGGTGGGGCTTCGGTGGCGGCAGCGGGGCTTCGGCGGCGGCGAGGCTTCTTCGGCGGCGGCGGGGAGGCTTTCGGCGGCGGGAGCAGGTATGGTGACGGGGGTGGCGGGGGGGTCTGGGGGTGGCTGCAGGGGTCCTGGGGGGGCTTCAGTGGCGGCGGGGCTTCGGCAGCGGCGGCGCTGACTCGAGTATAAGCCGAGGGGGGCATTTTTCAGCACAAAAAATGGGCTGAAAAACTTGGCTTATACTCGAGTATATACGGTAATAATTTGAGGGGGAAACAATTTTGTGATATGGCCCCTCAACTTTGGCCCCCCACTTTGTTTTGCCGAATCATTTTGCAGATTCTTCAGCACATTTACCAGCAAGTAAGTCCCCTTGAACTCAAAAGGACTTACTCCTGAATAGGCAATATATAGGATTGCACTGTTAATCTCTGATTTGCCCTCTCTCCCTGCCCCCAAACATGTCATGGTACACCTTTTAAACCTTTGGGTCTGCTTTCAAATAATGCAGCTTTTGGTTTTTGCATGACAAAAGCTTTGCATAGTATTTCAAGTTTAAAAATAGGATTGCATGGAACAGCACATCGTGACTTTATATTTTTAACTCATCTACTTCAGATACTGCCCTGTAACATTACTCCTCCTGAATAAAACGAGCTGGTGGAAGAACAATCCACCCACTCTCTCAAAATGTGTGTTCGTCTGAATTAATTAATTAATTAATTAAATGATTTATAAGCTGCCTTTAAGGGCACAATCGCTCTCCCAAGGTGATATACAAAATTCCTCAAAAACATAATGATATACAAATCAAATTAAAGCTACTTTATACCCTTTTAAAACTGAGCAGTAGCACAATTTAATGTAGTGCAGATTGAAATGAAAATGTTTTAAGATTTCTCTTGAAAATGGACAAAGATGGGACCACATGTATTTCCTGTGGGAGTGAATTCCTTTGGTATGGGCCGTCACTGAAAAGGCCCTGTCCTTAGTACCGATCAACTTAACACCACTTATTGATGGGTCAGGGAGCAGAACTGCAGTAGCTGGTTGCAAGCACAGCAGGCAAGTTTGTATGGGCACAACTAGTCCTTGAGATAGCCTGGTCCCAAACTGTTTAGGACTTTAAAAGACAAAATGAGCACTTGAGCCTGGAAATCAATAGGCAGCCAACGTAACTGGTACAGAATTGGTTTAATGTGTCCTGAATGCATGGACCCTTCAAGTGTTCTTGCTGCCGTGTTCTGCAGCAATTGGCATTTCTGAACTGACTTTAAACTAAAGGCAGCCCCATATAGAGTGCATTACAGTAATCCATCCAGTATGTGTGTCACTGAGGCAAAATCCACTTTCTCCAGATAGAGCTGCAGAGTTGATGAACCAGGTGAAGCTGGTAAAAAGTAATCCTGGCCACTGATGCCTCCATTGAGCGTGCCGAGTCTAAGAGCACCTGCAGACTGCATAGCTGACTCTTCAAGTGGAGTGAAACCTTGTGTAAGACAGGACACATCTCCATCCAGTTCAGGAGATTTCCCATAACCTACAGGACCACTGTCTTGTTGGGATTAAGCTTGTTTTCCCTCATCAGTCCCAAAACTGTCTCTAGACACCTGTCCAGAACTTCTACCACTTCCTGGGATGCATTATCTGCATCTTGATGAAACCGCAGCCCAAACCTCCAGATGACTTCTCCCAGTGGATTTGTGTAGTTGTTGAAAAGCATGGGTGCAAAATGAAGTTGGCCAAGGGCCAAGAGAGGTGGGACAGAAGTCAGGACCTGTCCCACCAGAAAGGACTGGAGCCACCACATTCTATTCAGTTGTAATCCCAAGAAGTGGCACTGGTCCAGGGATGCAAGGACTCTCAGCTGGGAGCTTACAATCATTTGCAACAGTTATTTACACTCTGGAAACTTCGATTTGGATTATTGCAATGTGTTATCTATGGGGCTGCCTTGAAAATAGTCCAAAATAGGGTCGCTAGACTGCTAACTGGGATTGGCTGATGTGATCATATTATGCCAGTACTTCTCTATCTGCACTGGCTGCCAGTCCATTTCTGGGCCAAATTCCGAGTGGAAATTCCTGGCCATTTCCAAGCCAAATTCCAAACCTGACTTGGGGCCAGGTTACCTGAAGGAACATCTCCACCCATAAGTACCAGCTCCAGGTTTTAGAGGGCCCTGAGGCAAGACACCCTCAATGGGCCCCCTCCTTCAGTGAGGCTACCTACTCACCACCATTGTCACCAGCAGGTATTGCTCCTCATCCTCTTTCTCACCATTGCTCCCACTTGCTTGCTTGACAGGCAGAGCCAGTGAGTAAATAGGCAGTGGCATCTATTGTTCCTTCTTCTTACCACCACTGTTGTGTGGGCCAGAGCGAGAGGCAGGTGAACAAGCAAGTTGCACTGCTGAAAAAGAGGAGCAAGTCTAGATGACTTGTCAGTGGGCCCCTGCTGGGGGGTGGGCCCTCATCTGGTGCCCAACTATGCCTACTCTTGATGCCAGCCCTAATTTCATATTTACCTACCCAGACATTAAGATCATCCTCCAGGTGCCCCACCAAATGAGACGAGGTGGGTGGCTGGCTGCAAGAGAGGGCCTTTTCAGTGGTGGCACCTAATCTGTGGAATGCTTTCCCCAGAGAGGCTCACCTGGCACCTACAGTATGGTATTTTTGGTACTATGTGAAGACCTTTATATTCTCCTAGGCATTTTAAGAACTGCTTTTGGTGCTTTTAATTCCAAAATCTGGTTTTATGATGAAATGGTTTTATTCTTTGCAGCTGGTTTTATCTCGGTTTTATTCTGCACTGTTTTTATTCTTTGTTTTAATGTTTGTATTTGATGTTTTTAATGTATTGTACACCACCCAGAGAACTTGAGTGGTTTAAAAGTACACTAAATAAAAATAAATAAAAATAACCAATTTCACAGCCAGTGAAACAGCTGTGAAACAATAGTTGTCATTACATCATAGTCCTTGGCTGGCATGCATACCTGTTTTGCTAATATTAAAAATTGTAACTCTTTATTATAGACGCATACGTGCTAATGATTTGGGCAGGAGAACTTCAGTCAAATTTCTTCAGTCAAATCAGTGTCTGCATGGAGCATCCAAGCCATAAGTATTCTTCCAATAGAGAAGACAGTACAGTTCTGCAGGAGCAAATGGATACACGTATGGAATTTTTGCCTTCATTGAAGGGATCTGTCATTCATTTATGGGTGAGGTATTCCAAATGAACATTGAAGAACCACAGTAGATCATAGAATCATAGAACAGATTAATAGATCATAGAGTTGGAAGGGGCCTATAAGGCCATTGAGTCCAACCCCCTGCTCAGTGCAGGAATCCAAGTTAGAGGATCCCTGACAGATGGCTGTCCAGCTGCACCTTGAATGCCTCCAGTGTTGGAGAGCCCACTACCTCCCTAGATAATTGGTTCTATTGTTGTATTGCTCTAACAGTCAGGAAATTTTTCCTGATGTTCAGCCGGAATCTGGCTTCCTGTAACTTGAGCCCATTATTCCATGTCCTGCACTCTGGGATGGTCAAGAAGAGATCCTGGCCCTCCTCTGTGTGACAACCTTTCAAGTTCTCAACAGGCCTGTGGCTCATGCTGGCTCAGCTTGTCTGAGCGTGGAAAGCTAAGCAGGGTCAGGCCTGGTTATTACTTGGATGGGAGACCCCCTCCTCTAGTTTCCTGCATTGAGTGGGGGTTGGACTTGATAGCCTTGTAGGCCCCTTTCAACTCTATGATCCTATGATATCTCCCCTCAGTCTTCTTTTCTGAAGGCTAAACATGCCCAGTTCCTTCAGTCAGATCAGTTGCACAGAACTTCAAACGTCACTCAGGGGCATAGACACAATCCACCAAAGGTTTGTTACAGCAAAGTCCCTGTGAAATCATTGAGACTAAGACAGCCTTTCCCAATGTGTGGTTTAAAGCCCTTCATTGAAGGAGAAAAAGGCAAAAAAATTCCAAACCTACATGAAATGAATGCATTTGTTTACTTACTTCTGGAACATAGCATAAACTGAGAGTCTCTTTTGCAACATGGGCACAGAAGAAAGAGATTTCAAGAGATAAGGACAATGCTTTTATACAATAGTCATCCACTTTTCAAGTTGAAGTTCTTCTGTAAAAAATATGTTCTTTTTCCCCCGGAAAAAAAAGAAAAAGCGCGTGAAGTATTTGCCCACAGAAGCACAATAAATATGTGGCTTTTTTTTCTCTCCGATCGAGTGCCCTATTGTCCTTGGGAACTGAGATCTAATTCTTTACGTGAGCATTAAAAGGCTCATTGGTTTTGGAAGAAAGAGGCAATGCAGCATAGTAAACAAGAGACAAATCATTGCACCATATGCTATGGGATAGGTCTGTTATAGCTAACTTAGAAGTGAAGCAACTACCGGTAAATCACGGGAAGAAAGCCTGGCAGCATACCAGTGGTGGATTAAACTAACCACACTTCTGAAAAAAGGAAAAGCTTTGGCATTATATTTAGGACCAAACTACACGTGATGATGCTAAATGCGTCTCTTTAAAAGGGCACTCCTATGCCACCTTGACAGTGTCTATGGGGCTATAGGATGCTGAGGATTTCCCCTTCCAAGAGCTGCAACCTCAGATGGGGAAATCCTCAGAGGGGCAAATCAGTCTATATACTCACCACTAGGGATTGTATACATATGGTGCATGCCTCCACTGTATGTATAAGATTCATAGATTCATAGATCATAGAGTTGGAAGGAGCCTACAAGGCTATCGAAGATAATTTATGATGCTGGTGTTTTGCTATTCTGCTGGTCTTGTCACATTTCTACTGGTATATGCATGTGCCCAGTTTGGCTAGTCTCTCTCTCTTCTCTTTTCAGGGAGAAGGTTTGCACAATCTGGGCATGTGTGTGGACAGGTGTATGAATACATTACTGATTTCTATGCACAGTGAAAGGGAGCCTGCTCTTTCACTGCGCAATACAAGATTCTCAGCTGGTACATGAACTGGACCACGTATTTCACTTTGCCTGAGTTGTGGATTGCGCTTCTGGTCTGTAAAGAAAGGGCAAAAGTTATCTTGGATTACTTTCCTTTCCAACTTCAGAGTTGAGTGAACAGCACTTCGTGAGACAGACTGAACTGCAATAGTGCTTGAAATATATTCTGCAGAGGTGATAAGTCAGCTGTAGGCAGTAGGGAAAGCTCATACCAGAATCTTTATGGATCATAAATATCTGGAGGAATCTGCATTTTTGTAGTGGTGCAGTTAGAGCTTCCTTTCCCTCTCTCGGAAAATGCTCTTGGCTTGAGCGCTCCCTTTGTTCAACCAGCACAGGTAAATGTCAGTCCATTAACTCATTAACCCTCAGAGCTGTAATATCCCTATTAAGCAACAAGAAATATAAATTAATTCTACATTATCATTTCTGAATAATATTAATAGTGCATTTGGTGCATTGCAGTGGGGGGGGGGGAACTCCACTGGTATATATATATTTTAAATTGTTCAAATCAAAAGAAAAGAAAATCCTGAGGAAAAATAGATTTATCTTGCCTTTCAGGGACTCCAGTCTGAATCCTGATGGCAGGATGTAGGAAGACAAGGGCACATCAAAGCCAAGTACTTCTAAGCCCCCATGATTTCACTGGAGAGAACCTAAGCAGGTGCTTAACTCTACCATTGTGTCAATGGGACTTAAAAGTAGAGATGTATGGATTTTTTAAAATCAGTTCTGTCTGTGTTTCGTGGATTGGCAGGTGTGTTTCATTCCATCATCTGCTCATTGATGGAATCAGATTTTTTAAAACCAGAATTTCATTCTACTTGCGCTAATTTGCATTAGTGCTAATGGGCGCTTGAGAAAATGTGCTAATCCGCATTAGTGCTAATGTGAATTAGTGCAAATCCTTCCCCCTCCTCCCAAAGTGAAAAACTGGTCTGCAAGTCTGCGTGACTCAGAAAAAGTTGGTCCACTACAGAATCTGCAGGTTGGATTCATACATTGGAATCCATTGCGGAGTTGTGTTGACATTTCTATGGTGTGAAGTGAGTGGTTTCATCATTCAAGGATTGAAAAGTGTTGAGAACTTTTGAAAAGTTTGTCCTGCTCTGCAGCCCAAAAACTGGTTACACCAGGACGACACATGTGGTTGGTTTTAAAGCATCTTGCACAAAGTCAGAATTCCTACTCAGACTGTAATACTGTATATGTCAATGGTTCTTGAATTGTGAGACAGGCTCCCTAAAGGTATACATGTGACAACCGTTACTAGCAAAATACCAACCAGTGTGGCGTAGTGGTGAGAGTGTTGGACTGGGACTCGGGAGATCCGGGTTCTAGTCCCCGCTCGGCCATGAAACTCACTGGGTGACTTTGGGCCAGTCACTGACTCTCAGCCTAACCTACCTCACAGGGTTGTTGTGAGGATAAAATGGAGAGGAGGATTATGTAAGCCGCCTTGTGTTCCTTGCAGGAAAAAGGTGGGGTATAAGTATAATAAATAAATATTACATTATATTATATTATATTATATTAATATTATATGAAAATTTGGCTTTCTAAGAATTATACATAAACTTCAACAAAAGCAGACCAAATATCCATATAAATATCTATTTGCAAGTGGTGTCTATATACCATACGTTCAAATGTTGAAAGTGTTGATAGGTCCCCAATACATTGCATTATAAGAGGTGAACGTTTATTCTTCCAATGTTGTGTAATATCAGTCTTTTAGCTGTCAAAAGGGCACAGAGAATCCATTTGCATTGACCATGTGTTAACTTCCATGAAGCAGGTAGATAATTTAAAAGAGCATCAGTAAATATTAAAGAGTGTTTAAGTTTATCCATATAATAACCCCCTTCCCGAAAGAGGCAGGCAACTATTGGGCACTGCCAAAACAAAGAGGTATACATGTGATAACCGTTACTAGCAAAATACCAACCAGTGTGGCATAGTGGTGAGACTGTTGGACTAGGACTCGGGAGATCTGGGTTCTAGTCCCCGCTCAGCCATGAAACTCACTGGGTGACTTTGGGCCAGTCACTGACTCTCAGCCTAACCTACCTCACAGGGTTGTTGTGAGGATAAAATGGAGAGGAGGAGGATGATTATGTAAACCGCCTTGAGTTCCTTGCAAGAAAAAAGGCGGGGTATAAATATAATAAATAAATAAAAAATATTGTGGTGGTGTTGTATCATCATCATCATAATCATCATCATAATCGTCGTCGTCATCATCATCATCATCATCATCAGGCGATCACTCGTGACTTCCAGGATAAAAATTTACAAAAAGGAGATTTTAAAAGGAGGAAATTCTAAAGAAAATTGTGTAGACTCTAGTGATGGGTCCGTAAGTGACTGTGGAGGCCAATTCTAGATCCACACAGCTTCCCACAGTGAGGACACAGGTTACCAGATGGAAGATGGTCCTGTAAAGGATTCATTTGACATGCTTTTCGCTTAGCACGTTTCTCCCTTTCACCTTGCACTTGGGCTTCTTCAAAGTCCATAGAACCTTTGTGAAAGGCCAACCTCCAGTTAGATCGTTCATGGGCTTCCCAGTTTTCGATTTTTATATAGCATTTTTTTAGATTAGCCTTATGAACATCTTTAAACCTCTTATATTGACCACCGATATTCCGCTTTCCATCCTTGAGTTGGGAATAAAGTAACTGCTTTGGGAGACGGCAGTCAGGCATTCGAACAACATGACCGGTCCACTGAAGTTGGCGTTGAAGGATCATTTTTTCAACGCTAGTAGTCTTTGCTTCTTCCAGTACACTGACATTTGTTCGCCTATCTTCCCAAGTAATTCGCAGGATTTTCTGGAGGCAACGTTGATAAAATCTTCCAAGGAGGTGGAAGTGACGTTTATAGATAGTCCATGTTTCGCAGGCATACAATAAAGTTGGTAATACAATGGCTTCATAAACCAGTGTTTTGGTCTTCTTACAAATATCCCGATCCTCGAACACTCTATGTTTCATTCGAGAAAATGCGGCACTTGCGGAGCTCAGACGATGCTGGATTTCATTGTCGATGTTAGCTGTAACAGAAAGATAGCTGCCAAGATAGAGAAAATGATCGACATTTTCCAGTATTGTCCCGCCAAGCTGGATAGATGGCATCACCAAAGGGTTAGCTTGCACTTGCTGATGAAGCACTTTGGGTTTTTTGATGTTAAGTGAGAGACCAAGTTTTCCGTATGCTTCTGCAAAAGCATTTAGGATAGTTTGGAGATCATCCTCTGAATGTGTGGAGACCACATTACCATCAGCATACTGAAGTTCCACAACAGAGGTTGTAATTACCTTACTTTTTGCTTTCAGCCTGCTGAGATTAAAACGCTTTCCATCTGTTCGATATATGATTCCCACACCAGTGGGAAGTTTCCCCTCGACAAGATGTAAAATCATGGCGATGAAAATAGCAAATAATGTTGGGGCAATAACACATCCCTGTTTAACACCTGATCCCACTTTAAATGAAGCACCATGAGAGCCGTTGTTGTCCAAAACCGTCGCAGTCATGTTGTCATGGAGAAGTCGCAAGATATTCACAAATTTATTGGGGCATCCAATTTTCATAAGGATAGTCCAGAGAGCTGTTCGGTCTACAGTATCAAAGGCCTTAGCCAGATCAATAAATGCCATATAAAGGGGTTGATTTTGCTCCCGGCATTTTTCTTGGAGCTGACGTGCAGTAAAAATCATGTCTACTGTCCCTCTAGAGGGGCGGAAACCATATTGAAACTCAATATGGTGTTGTATATAGCCAGGCTCTTGGGCAATGCATGCACACAAAGAATCTATAGAGTTGGAAGGCATCTTGGAGATCATCTCGTCCACCCCCAACTCAATGAAGGATTTGCAGTGCAGGATGCAACTACAACATCTCTGACAGTTGGCCATCCAGGCACTGTTTAAATACTTCAGCAAAGGAGAGCCCATGATCTTCCGAAGCAGACATGGAGGGCAATAGAGCCAGTGTTGGGGGCATAGCAGAGAAGGTGGGACCAGCGAGCCTGGTCCCACTCCCCCCTCACACAGTTATGTCAGAGGGAATGCATGAACAGGGCTACTCTTTTATTAACTGGAGGAGCTGATTTTTGACACCCTTCCATTCTGAGTTGAAAGCACAGTTGGATGCCAAAAACATGCACTCTTCCAAGCCCAAATTGTCATCCTGGCCAAAGGATCCTTTAAAACAGGGATGGGTAACATGCGGCCTGCTGGCTGCATGTGGCGTACCCAGCTGTTTTTGTGGCCCCTGCCTCATCTCCTACTGCTGCTGCATTTGCTGCCAAAATCATGGCATCAACGGCCAAAATTGAGACTTCTTGGAGGTACAATTGTGCATGCACCCCCCCCCCCCACTTGCCCCGTTTCATGGGGAAACTGCTGAAACTTTGCCTGCTGCTGAAGCAATTCCAGCAGCAAATTTTGTGGCGGTAGGGTGTGACCTCTGGTGGGACCTGGTTGGGATAATGTGGCCTCCGCCCCCTGGCTGGAAGTTGCCTGCCCCTGACCTCAACTAGAAGGGGGAAGGGGATTGGCCACAGAGGAAGGGGAGAGTCCTTTCATAGTATAAAGGGCTGTAGGATAAATTAGATGTGTGCCCCAAATACATGAGTTCAGATGCAGACTATCTGCATTGCATTGCCTTTGATGGAATGTGGGTAGATGAGCATCCATGTGCACCGCTGAAAACACGTAGTGCAGACAGGCTGCTTCCACACTTGGATGCTCAATTTTGCTGACAGAAACTTGTGTAGGTGAAGCTATTGCACTTGTACATTCATGCAGTTGTAGTGATTATATTTGGATATGGATCATTTTAAACTGTAATAACTCACCCTGAGCTTTAGGGTTTGGGTCGACTAAAAATGAGGTGAAATGAAATAAAATGAGTTGCTTCATATGAAACATTTCAAAGTAAATGCAAATGAATGACTTTCAAAAGAAAAAATATAATAGTCCCCTTCCACAGACAGGGTTGCCTGCTCTTTCCAACCATATGTCATTTGTTCCTGAGCTGTGTTGCTTGGCTTCTTCTAAGTTCTTCATCACTGATTGACTGCCAATGAGAGCAAATCACACTCTCTTCATTATGCTAATAATGAAGCAGTAGAATCTTGGTTACAATTCTTTTTCGACAAATGTGCCTGATAAATGAATGCCCCAGTCAGATTAATCACACTAGATAATCCCTTTGGAATGAATATTGTGTCTGACTTTGAGCTGTGGCTGCTAGGGATGTGCGGATTTTGTTAAATCTGTTCTGCCTGTGTTTTGCAGATTGACAGGTGTCTTTCATTCCATCATCTACTCATTGACAGAATCAGATTTTTTTTAGTAGAATTTCCTTTTTCTTTCACTAATATGCAAGTGCGCATTAGCGGTAATACCCACTTGCATTAATGTGCATTAATCGATGTGGATTAGCACAAGTGTGCACTGGTGCTAATGCAAATTAGCACAAAGCCTCCCCAAAAGCAAAAAGCCAGTCTGCAAGTCCATGGAATCTGCGTGACTCGGAAAAAGCCAGTCCACTGCAGAATCCACAGGTTGGATTCATCGGAATCTGAACTCATTTTAATCCATTGCAGATCTGAGTCTGACATCCCTATGTGACTCAGCAAACATTCAATGTCCATTGCTGATGTAAATAGCCAATACTGCAGATTAAAATGTGAAGTTATGACTTTGTAGCAAATGGGATCAGTTCCATAACCATATCAGCGCCCTGGGTCTTACATCTCACTGCAGGCCAACAAAGTTTTGCTGGATGTTTAACAAGAGTTAACACTGGCAGCACCACTTGGGGCATTCAAAGTAATTCCCATACACCAGCCTTTCCTAACCTGGTGCCCTCCAGATGTGTTGGACTGTAACTCCCATCATTCCTAGCCAGCATGGCCATTACTGGAGCACACATCTGGTGCACACCCCGTTGGGGACGGCTGCCATGCATTCTACAACACAAACGTATGCATGTTTATTCAGAAGTAAACCCCACTGTCTTCAATGGGGTGCAGTTTGATCTAAGTTTGCATCCCTGTAAGACAGGGATAAGCAACCAGTGCCCTCCAGATGTTTTGGACTATGACTCCTATAAGCCCCAGCTAGCATGACCAATGGCCAAGAATGCTGGGAGTTAGAGTCCAAAGCATTTGAGGGGGCATACAGACTCCTGCTGTAAGGTATTGACCAAATCTTGCAGACAGATGCCTGAGGCTGAGTCAGTAGCTTGCCTAAGGCTGACTTGTGAGTTCATGCCTGAAGTGAGATTTGAGCAGGAAACTTCTCTGCTCATATCTCAGTGCCAAATTAGGCATGATTTAAACCCTTTGCAAATGGCAGCTGCAGGGTCCCCTGACCCAGATTTGGACTGAGCAAGGGGGTGGTGGTGAAGGGGGACTTCACCCTTTCCCTTCCACCATTTTCCTAATGAAAATTGTATCCTCCCAGCCACCAAAGATGATAGCAAAAATGTAGAGGCACAGGTCTGCTTTTTCTACCAGGGCAAGTAGCAGCTGGGGTGGGGGCAAAGTTCACCAGGAAGACAGCATGGCAGGGAAAGGGTTAACCCCTCCCTCCATTCTCTGGTCCCAGTCCAGACTCCCCCCACCCTCCATGGCTTCCATCTGTGCAATTTTCAAAAAGAGATGGAGATGCATTGACACTTCTCTGATACGTCTATTCGGGAAGGGTGGGAACCTTCCCATTCACCCTGAAAGTGCTGGGGGCTTTTTGAGTCTGCCAATCAAACACTCAAAAGGCCTCAAGGGTCTTCTTGAGGGATCAGCTGGAACATTTGGGGTGCCTGCTGATAGTGCCTCTGTGTCATCCACCTTGTGGAAGGAGGAAGTGGCAGCAGGCACTCCTATAACTGCTCAGTCTGCTGTGTCTTTCTGAAGGATCTCCACAGGAAATGATGATCAAGGCCTCTTTTTCCTGTTGGCAATACTGGGAGTTGTAGTCAGGTCCAGATCCCCTGCATGAGAAGACAGTGCTCTGCATGTATCTGGGAGTACCCGCCACTGTCTCCCATCCCCCAAGTAAAATTTAGGACTTGGCAAATGGGAAGAGGGAGGCAGAGGTGGCAGTAGGAACTCCAGGGTATGAGCAGAACTGACTGGAGGTCCACCTCTGTTCTACCCAAAATAACTTTTCCCCCAAGCCCCCATTCCCAACATCTAGCTCAGCCATCAGCCACCATATTGCACTGATTGCAACCCAATCCTGTGCATGTTTACTCAGAATGAAATCCCACTTAGTTCAATAGGGCTTGCTCCTATGTAATTGATACCCATTTCCATTGATACCCCAATATACTGTTTTGCTGCAACCAACACATTTTGTTTCATAAGTGGAATTGCTCTTTGAAATAGTCAGGATAATTTACAGCAAATCAATATCCTTAGGCACAAGGGCATCCCCATTAAACATGACTTGAGTCTGTATGATGACATTTTCAACATCAGAATGTATCCAATTTAAAAATCTTGATTAATCTTGCAGGGAACAAATACCATCACTATGAGACCTTATTAATGGGATTCTCTTAGACATAAGTATAATGCGAATGGCCTAAGTGACATACAGACTTCCTGCCAGATTCTATCTGATATATCCATGTAGATGTTGTTCTTTCTGAAACAGCAACCCTGCTTCAGCAAATGCAAATGTATTCTAATATTTCTCCCCACACAAACACACACACAACCACCACTCTTTTAATGCTGAATTCTGGGTAACATGGCAAAACATTTCGCAATATTGAAAAAACAACAATTAATTTTAAAAAAAACTTTATTAAACTTGGTGAAATATAACTTGTTGATGTGTGATTAAATGTTACCTCCACTTGGATAGCACCTTGATAGCTAGATAAATTTAATAAATGGAACACTTCCTTTCTACTATTTTTGGCCACGTCTTGTACCAGATATTAGGTGCTAGCTCTGAACTTTCTGAGACTATTAATTTCACAGTGATGCTTCTGGGCATGTACTGCAGTGGGCCAAATCTCAGACCCCTGCTCTGATTACTGCCCTGTAAGCAAAAGTCAGAAAACTGCCTTAGGTTTGAGAGGCAGTCCTACATACTTCAGGTGGTATACAGTTAATTCTTTATCCACCACATTCAGCTATTGAAGTTTTAAGTTATGCAGGGGAAAAGGTTGGGAAAGATCAAAGATGCATGATCTGAAAAACTAGAAATTTGCCTTGGAGCCAGAAGCAGACTTGAAGATGGGGAGGAACAGAGGAAGCTGCCTTATACTTTGTCCGATTATTTGACTATCTAGCTCAGTATTTAGTTCTCTTACTTTATACTAACATTTCTGTTCCACCTTTCCCTTCCAATGGAGATGCTCATAGAAGCTAACATGAGGGTTAGATCCAGACTTGGTTCCTTCCAAAAAGAAGAAGAAGGGATATAAATATAATAATAAATAAAAATAATAATGGTTCAGGATCTGAGAACATGAAGGACTGCCTTCTACCATATTTTTTGTTGGCTTCTAGAAAAGCCCTAAAACCTTTTTCTTATTCCAGTCTGCTTTTACGTGATTTTATTGCATTGTGTATTAATAATGGTTTTATCTACTGCCGCTGTTATCTTAAATGTTACTTAACGCTGATGTTGTGTTTTAATCACTTTTGATTTTATTATGTCATTTTTACCAATCGGTTTGTAAGCTGTCTTGGGAGAGTGAATACCCTATAAGACAGAATAGAAATCTATTAATTGAATAATTAAATAAACTATTTTATACGGAACATCTTTACAGGTACTCTTCCTAGACCTCCTACTGTCTGAGTTTAGGAAGATGTTAACTTGGGAGTTGCCTGTCTCTTTTCTGATGCCCCATATATAGAAGACTGTCCTCAGTGAAGGTCACCTGGACCCAACTAAAATGGTCTTTATTTGCTCAAGCATTTATTTGCTCAAGCTATATGTTGTATAGCTTGCTTTTCACTGCATTTTATCATTCCGCCAGATTTTATTGATTAGGGTAGTTTCTATTCTTTCCTTTTTTAATATGACTGTGTTAGTGTGTGTGTGTGTACTGAGAGTCTTGTGCTGAATGGGAGCCTATAAAGCAGGGGTGCTGCTTTGTTCTACAACTCCCATCAGCATTAGCCAACTTAGCCAATGGTGAGGGATGATGATAATTGTAGTCCAAACATCTGAGGACCACAAGTTGCCCGCCCCTGCCATAAACCGATAAAACAAGGTACGGTATACCAAATGTTGCTAATTGGTGCCGATTTCTCCTTTGATTCACATAGGGATTCCCACTGCTAGTGGTCCACGGCATTTGACATTGCAGGACACACCATGATGTTTATGAATGAGGATACTTGGAACCCTGTGCTTTTTGGCTTTGAAATCTGTTTTCTGGAGAGGGTGTTTGACCTCCTTGAGGGGCTTTTATTTTAATGGTGCTGCAGGGACCCAGGTGTGATGTGCTCACCTCTCTGCAATAACCTTCTTATAAATCATTTGTGACTCAGAAATGCCTTAAGGGAACACAAGTTCTTTTGAGAAATTGAAGTTTTGGAAGGGCAGCCTTTATGGGATGCCTTCCCCTTAAACAGCAAAGAGTCTTGTGGCACCTTAACGACTAACAATTACCTCCCCCCCCCCCCCAGCATAAGCTTTCATGGCCTCCAGTCCACTTCATCAGATGTGTGAAGTGTTAACTTCAAACTGCGACAGATTAACTTGGCTACCCCTCTGGAAATCCCTAGGAGATAGATGTATTGGGCCACTTGAGACATCTACTGGGCTCAGGGGAGTCTTCCTTCCTGTTATGGAGGAGTGGACCCATCCCTCCCTCCCTCCTTCCACACATCATATGTGATGTGGGTGCTCCATGCATATACACAATCACACAGATGCCTGATTCAGACAATCTCCTCTCTTTTTTGAGGGGGAACACACTGGCATCCACGTAGGCTGCTTGCACATTGCATCATGCCTTACATAATATGATGTTACATCATCCTACATTACAGTATATGTATGGGGGACCAGAGAGGGTGTGGTGTGTGCCTGCTCCTCCTCTACACAAAGCCTCTCTCCAGCCCAGTAAATGTCTTATCTGGGTCTCTGGGCCTTTGTCATAGTATGTTTATTTACAAATGTCCAGGCTGAACAGGTTTTATGGGTTTGAACAAATAACAGTCAGCATTAATCCCACATTTCCCTCTCCTCACAATTCAACAAACTCTTACAACAGAAAAAAATATGCTCATACTACAGGGGGGCAGAGTCACCCCTAGCTACTATTTTTAGAAGGCTACAGGGGGGCATGATTTGGCTAAAATTGGGAAGTGCTGGGCTGGAGCTTGTGGATTTCATAGAATCATAGAATCATAGAAAAGTAGAGTTGGAAGGGGCCTACAAGGCCATCGAGTCCAATCCCCTGCTCAGTGCAGGAATCCAGGTCAAAGCATCCCTGACAGATGGCTGTCCAGCTGCACCTTGAATGCCTCCAGATTGGGAGAGCCCACCACCTCCATAGGAAGTTGGTTCCATTGTCTTATTGCTCTGACAGTCAGGAAATTTTTCCTGATGTTTAGGTGGAATCTAGGTTCCTGTAACTTGAGCCCATTATTCACTGTCCTGCAAACTGGGATGATCGAGAAGAGATCCTGGCCCTCCTCTGTGTGACATCCCTTCAAGTACTGGAAGAGTGCGATCATATCACCCCTCAGTCTCCTCTTCTGAAGGCTAAACATGCCCAGTTCTTTCAGTCTCTCCTCATAGGGCCTTGTTTCCAGTCCCTTTATCATCCTTGTTGCCCTCCTCTGAACCCTCTCCAGTTTGTCTACGTCCTTCCCAAAGTGTGCTGCCCAGAACTGGATGCAATACTCAAGATGAGGCCTGACCAGTGCCGAGTAAAGGGGAATTATCACTTCCCACGATTTGGAAGCTATACTTCTATTAATGCAGCCCAAAATAGCATTTGCCTTCTTTGCAGCCACATCGCATTGCTGGCTCATATTCAATTTGTGATCTACCACAATTCCAAGATCCTTCTCACTTGTAGTATTGTTGAGCCAAGTGTCCCCCATTCTGTAACTGTGCATTTGGTTTCCTTTCCCTAGGTGCAGCACTTGGCATTTATCCCTATTAAATTTCATTCTGTTATTTTTGGCCCAGCGCTCCAACCTATCGAGGTCACTTTGAATTTTGTTTCTGTCTTCCAGAGTATTAGCTGTTCCACCCAACTTTGTGTCATCTGCAAATTTGATAAGTATTCCCTGTACCTCCTCATCCAAGTCATTAATAAAAAATGTTGAAGAGCACTGGGCCCAGGACCGAGCCCTGCGGTACCCCGCTCGTTACCTCTCCCCAGTTTGAGAAGGAACCATTGGTAAGCACTCTTTGAGTCTGATTCTGTAGCCAATTGTGGATCCACCTGATAGTTGTTCCATCTAGCCCACTTTTAGCTAGCTTCTTTCATTAAAGGCCTCCCTACATTTTCTTCCATAATTCAAGTACAGGGAAAAAGCCATGTTGTTGCTGAAGCCACATCTCAGCCAAAACCAGGCAAATGTTTTCAAATACTTAATTGACTTGCGCTTAGAAGGAAGTGCAGCCTCTACAGTAATTCTTCATATTCTGGGTACATTTCATGTTGCTTGCAATCAAAACAGGATGAAAGAATGCCCCACTCAATGATTCTGAATTGCTGCTATTCATTGGAGGGCAACGTCCTTACCAGACTCCATGGAGAAATAAGAGCCTGGCCATTAATGCATTATGGTAAGTTACTGCATCATTCAGTCAGCCTCAAAGCCATCATGTGAACAAGATGTTGAAGGGTTATTTAGGGTCAAAACAGAGGTGGGGGACTTGCAGATGAGGCTTTTATTGTGCAATCGCCCTGCCTCATTCAGTGAATTTTATTGGGGTCCAGATGTTGTTGTCATCTTCTATTTGTAACCCTGTCATGTTTCCCCACTGCTTCTTCAGTCTTTTTCTTACCACAGAAAATCTGTTAAAGGGAGAAAGATGGAATGGCTGCTCAGTGTCTTTTGTTTGGAAGCATGAGGAGTCCTCCCCTTCTGGAAGCACATGTGAAGTGTGGGAGATCGATCACTTTAAAGAAGCAGTAGAAGGCTGTTTTGATCAGAAGAGTGGAAAGGGGGAATGAGAATGTTTAATCTCCCCTGTCCTGGCCCTGCACTGTTTAACTGATCTAAATCTAGGCTACCCCCATCAATGGTGTAGTGGTAAATTTTGAAGAGCAGGTGCCCATCGTGACAATCCCCATAGCCAGAGAGACCAAAAATGCAGGCAGCGACCGCAGGAGCCTCAAGGGCTTGTTGGACTTTGCTTGTTCTATTCATTTCAGTGGGGCATGACTGGGTCCTTTATCTTCCGAGTAGCTGTGGGCTGTAACACAATAAATTATTATCCTATTCACCAGTGCTTTTTTTCTGGAGAAAAAGGTACCGGAACTCTTGGATTACATTTCCTCGGGAGTAGATGGTGATTAAATTGTAATGCAATTAATAGAAGAAAAGGTGCTGGAACTCAGTTCCGGTGAGTTCCACCAGAAAAAAAGCCCTGCTATTCACTATGGGTTGTGTCACCAGTGCTCATGGAATGCTCTTTGATACAACAGAGGCTTCCATGAATGGAAGCGGAAGGGAAGCTACTTCCTCCTTTCTCCTCCTATCCATATGTATATATACAAACAGTTCTAGCAGCTTTCATCTCTACCGGGAACAGGTCTTTTGTCAAGCTAAAGGGACTTTAACTGACCATTCAAGACTAACCCATCCCCCCAAAAACTTTGTATTACAACAGGGATAGCTCACAAGAACATATTGTTGCTGGGAAAATCCATTCCCCCCACCCCCTGCTACTGAGAGGATTGCAGCAAAGCTCAGGGGCAACAAGGGGGGGTGGGCGGCGGATGACATCAGCGTCCCTGCTAATCAAAGTGTCCCCATGCTTTAACCCTGTGAGCTTTCGCTCTACACTGGGACTTGGGAGATCCGGGTTCTAGTCCCCGCTCAGCCATGAAACTCACTGGGTGACTTTGGGCCAGTCACTGACTCTCAGCCTAACCTACCTCACAGGGTTGTTGTGAGGATAAAATGGAGAGGAGGAGGAGGATTATGTAAGCCGCCTTGGGTTCCTTGCAGGAAAAAAGGCGGGGTATAAATATACCGTATATACTCACGTATAAGTCAAGTTTTTCAGCACATTTTTTGTGCTGAAAAATGCCCCCTCGACTTATACTTGGGTCAGCGCACTTATACTGGAGGCAATAAGTTTTCTCAGTTTTTTTGGGTGAAATTAGGGGCCTCGACTTATATTAGGGTCCACTTATACTTGAGTATATGGTAATAAATACCGGTAAATAAATAAATAAATAAACCTGCTATTAGCCTCATGGGGAAAAATGCAGGCCTTCTACTGATGCTGTAAAGGGGGTGGGGGGAAGGTAATAAAATGGGCTCAACCTGAGCACAATAAACTTTTAACTGAATTTTCCAGGACTCTTTTCTGAACAGGACTTGTGAGTAAACAGTACAGGAGAATCTTGGCCAAGGGGAAAGGATTGCTGCTGGATAAGAGTGGTTTTAATTTGTTGTGTAAAATTTGCATTTTACTTCTGCTCACAGCTAATTGTGGGAGAAAAAAATAATGCCTCAGGAGTGTAAGAGGACTGTAGAATAGAAGCATCCCTCCTCCTGGAAGGCTGGAAAAGAAGGGGGGGGGGAATCAAGCAATAATAAAAGTGAGCACAGTGAGGCAATGAATTATTGATCTATCAGCCTCAAAACAACATGCCATATCTCTTAAAAATAAGTATCTTGGGCAGAATTCACCAGGCACCTGTAAACCAGCACACCACAAACATCATACAAGCTACTGGGAACCTCAAGGGCTTGCTGGACTGTGCTTTTTCTCTATTCATTTCAGTGTGGCACGACTGACTGGGCCCTTTTTATCTCCCAAGTAGCTGTGGGTTATAACACAATAAATTATTATTTTATTTACTATGGGTCGTGTCACCAGTGCTCATGGAATGCTCTTCCGTGAATGGAAGCAGAAGGGAAGCTACTTCCTACTTTCTCCTCCTATCCTGTTCCAAGGGATTTCCCAGCTTTCTTGAGTGGGTTAGAAAGAGGTGCATTGGTAAGGGTGAAAATCTCTTCCCTTCTCCTGCCATTCATAGAAGTCTCTGAGAAGGAACTAGAGTTCCCAGAGATGGATGCCATTGAACCAACCATCTCAGGAGACCTGGGGGAGCCTGCACCCCCACAGGAGACCATAGGTCCACCCCCACAGGAAGAGGGGTGTTCTGCTTCAGAGACAAAGGCTGAGCAGCCCCCCAGTCCCGGAGAATGTCATTGTTTTAAGAGGCAAATCGGCAGGGCTCCTTTGAGAAGAAGTCTCCGACTCCAAAGAAGAACTCCTCAGGAGAAAGTGACTCCTCATGAGTAGGGCTCTGGCCAGAGAGCTCTAATATAATACAGCATGGCAGGCTCTGGTGTTAAAAGCCTTCAGTATCTGCCTAGCTCATAAGAACATAAGAAGCCTTCAGTATCTGCCTTCTTACGTTCTTATGAGCTGAAGAAATAATGCTGTTTCTTCAGCTCATAAGAACATAAGAAGAGCCATGCTGGATCAGACCAAGGGTCCATCTAGTCCAGAATTCTGTTCACACAATGTCCAGCCAGCCAGGGCCGGTGCAAGGCAGTTTGGTGTAGTTTGGTGCCCTAGGCAAGATCAGGGCAAGATTTAGCGCCCCCCCTTCCCACTTGAGCCCTCCCTCCCTATTTCTGGCGCCCCCTTTAGCCCTGCGCCCTAGGCAGCTGCCTAGTTGGCCTAATGGTAGCACCGGCCCTGCAGCCAGCTGCCCATAGGATCCTACAAGCAGGGGATCATGCCTGGTATCTTGTTTTCCTGACCTTGACTCATGCTTGGACCTGTGAGTTATTGACTTCTGCCTGATACTGCTTTGTGGACTTTTGATTCTGCTTGACTGATATCTCATGTGTTTTGACCTTGGCTGCTCCTCTGACCTCTCTCTAGAAAATCCATGTTTGACTGGTAAAATTGTGCTTGACATTTGCTAGCTTGACTTCTCTGTTATAAACAACTCTGTGTTTTGCATAGCGGAGAACTGAAACTAGTTGGAGCAGGACTCACCACTAGATCAAAGTGGCATGGATTTGTGAGTGGAATTACACAATTGGACACAGCCCTACATGACAAACAAGCCCCTTGAATGTCTGGATTGTTGGTTTTATCTTTGAGCAGAGTGTGTGCGAGTTGGGAGATTTAAAATCCTGTGTCTTTGGGAAAGCAGAGGCCTGAAATTCCACACACAGATCTTCCAGATCTCACCTCCCCCCGCGCAGCGTGCAGCATGTTGTGCCAGTTTTTCCAGCCCAGTCTGCCCTGTTATCAGACTGCTTCCAGCTTCCCCATTGCAGATAAATCCATGGAGTCAGGAAACACTCTGGAACACCACAGGTCTAATTCTACCTGTTTATTCACTTAGCAAGTAAAGTTCTACAGAGTATATATTTCCTAGTTACAGTCCATGTGCAGAGTATAAATGCATAGCAAGCATTACATCCAGTGGAGTAAGTTGAGCTTCACTCCACCTCAGCAAAGACGTTACATTGTTGCAGTAACAAAGTCCAGCAAGAAGAAAACAAAGGAGAAGAGAGAAAGCAGTCCTGCTTCTCTCTAAGATGGCTTCAGACAGAAAAACAAGTTAGCACGCCATCAGATCATACAAACCATGTGACTAGCTCATATTGCTCCCACGGTCTAGCTTCCCATGCGAAAAACACGGGAATCTAGAAAGACATAACAAACTTGTTTACAGCCATTCTGTTCCTTTCCATGTGTAAACAATGTTCTGCAGCTGGTGAAAGTGATACATATCACAACATCCCCCCACAAGCTGAGTACATCTTGTTTCACATTTGCTCAATGAGGCCTAGCGCCGTCATTAGCTTCCTGTGTCTTACTACAGGCAATGGTTTTGTGAAAAGATCTGCCACCATGTCCCCTGTTGCACAATATTTGAGTGTTACCCACCCTTTCTGCACACAGTCCTTTACATGAGAGTAACGAAGATCAATGTGCTTGGTTCTTGGCCTACATTTTTCATTTTGTGCCATGCTTATGCAAGCCTGGTTGTCTTCAAAAATTGTAACAGCCTTGTCTACTGGTAATTTCAGATCAGTAAACAATTGTTTGAACCATTCAATCTCATTGCATGCTTGAGATAAACTGATGAATTCAGATTCTGCACTAGATACAGCCACACAAGATTGTTTTCGTGTATACCAGTCAATTAGACTTTCATTATACATGATCACAGTCCCACTTGTGGACTTTCTATCTGTTGCAGCTCCCCAATCAGCATCAGTGTACACACAAAAACCTCCCTCTGTGTGTGATGACAATTTCAGTTTGCAATTCATGGAACCTTTTAAATATCTTAACACACGTTTCACAGCTAGCCAATCATACATAGAAGGATTTTGGGTTTTCCTGCTAAGTATGATCACAGCATTGCTGATGTCTGGCCTACTCACATTTGCCAAATATAGCAGGCTTCCAATAACACTTTGATATTTTCCAATATCCTCAAATTCAGTGTTATCTGTGTGTTTTTGATATTCAAGAGTCATTGGAGTGGTAACTGGGTTACAATTCTCCAATCCATGAGTCTCCAGCAATTTCTGAATTTTCCCACTTTGTTCAACCAAGCAAGAACCTTCCTCATCCTGGGATAATTGCATTCCAAGATAGTGTTGTACCAAACCTAGATCTTTCAGTTCAAAGTGTGCTTGCAATTCTTTTGCAATTTTGTCTTTTTGACTTACTGATTCTGTTATCAGCAATATATCATCAACAAAGACTAACAAATACACCCAATGTCCCATTTCTGTGTGACATGTGTACAGACAGTAATCAGCCTTGCTTTGTTTGAATCCCAAACTAATCAAAACTCTGTCTAATTTTTGGTTCCAGCATCTCGCTGCTTGTTTCAGCCCATATATGGATTTGTGCAAACGACAAGACCGGGATTTTCTACAAAACCTTTTGGTTGCACCATGTAGATTTCCTCTTGTAATTCACCATATAGAAAAGCAGTTTTTACATCAAAATGAAATGCCATCATTTTTCTTTGTGCTGCCAATTTCAACAACAATCTTACAGTTGCATACCTTGTTGTTGGTGCAAACACGGAATCAAAATCTATCCCATGTTTTTGTGCAAACCCTCTTGCCACGAGTCTTGCCCTGTACCTTTCCACCTGCCCCTGTGATTCGTTTTCACCTTGTACACCCATTTACAGGTGATGGCCTTTCGCCCTACAGGTAAAGATACCAGACTCCATGTTTTGTTAACGTGCATTGCATTGATTTCATCCTGCATGGCTTCAAACCAATCATTTCTTACTGCTGGTTCCATGCTTTGGATTTCCTCAAAACTTTGAGGTTCTAAAGCTATTTTGAGAGCTTTATGTACAACAGTTTTCCCACTTTGGAATTCATCCTGATATCTAACAGGTGTTTTACGTTCTCGGGTTGAACGCCTTAGAGATTGTTCACCTCCCTCCTGTTCCCCAGATATCTGCCCAGTGGCCTGTTCTGTTTCAGAAACCTCCAGCTGTGTCTCAGCCATTGAATGCATTGGCAATTCCACCAGCTGTTTCTTTTCATGTGTTTGCTCATGAAAAATCACATCTCTGCTTAAAATTACCTTTCTGTGTTGTGGTGACCATAGCCTGTATCCTTTTGTTTGTCCATCATACCCCATCAGAAAACATTCAAAGCTTCTGGGTGACAGCTTTGTTCTGTTTTGAGCCTGTATATGAACAAAACATTTGCAGCCAAAAATTCGTACGTGTGCTATCTTTGGCTTCCTCCCATGAAACATTTCATATGGAGTTTTCCCAGTTGTGGTGTTAGGTAATCTGTTCAGCAAATAGTTAGCATTTGAAAGTGCATCCCCCCAGAAATGGTTTTTCAACTGTGAGCTAATTGAGCCCTCATCAGTTCTTGGAGTGTTCTGTTGCGTCTTTCAGCTACACCATTTTGAAACGGTGAGTTTGGGGCTGTGATTTTGTGCCCAATGCCCTCACTTTCCAAGAATTTCTTGAATTTTGTACTCATGTACTCTCCCCCACCATCTGTGAGCAATTCACCTATGGGGTATTGTTTGAATCTGTTACCAGCCCATTTCACAAATGATTCAAATTTCTCTCGTACCTGAGACTTATGCTGCAAAAGATAAACAAATCCAAATCTAGAAAAATCATCAATGGTAGTCATGTAGTACTTATTTCCCCCATAGCTTTCCTCAAATGGCCCAGCAAAATCAGAGTGTACCAGCTCAAATATTCTTGTGCTCACTCTATCACTGTGTTTCTGAATGTTAGTCCTGTGTGACTTAGCCTGACTGCATACTTCACATTCCACATAATTAGAACAAGGTTTCATTTTCATGCCCTCCCACAGACCCGGCATCTTCTCGATGCATGCTCCTGTAATTAGCATGCGCAAAACGTTTGTGGAATAAATGTATACAATTATCATGAGGTTTACAATGTGCATATTTCACACTCTCATCATGTGTTACAAATGGATTTATAACATACAGAGAATTCTGCAAATCACCTTTTGCACAGACTGTCCCTTCACGTGAAATCACACATTTGCTGTCTGAAAAACACATTTCATAGCCATTTTGAGCTAATTGGGAAATACTTATCATATTTGTGTCCAGTTCCGGAACAAGCAGTGCCCTTTGTTGACCCAAAGTAGTAAATTCAATTGTTCCTGCTGCTGAAACATTTATACGTTTCCCGTCAGCTAATTCCACGTGCTGACCTGGACATCCATCTTCTTCCAGAGATTGAAATACGTTCCATGGAGTTGGTCATGTGATGAGAAGCTCCAGAGTCCAAAACCCAGCAAACATTAGAAACCCCCACCCTTGCAATCAAACTTGTGCCCGTTTTAACTGCCTCCTCAGGTGTGTTTGTTGTTTCCTGTTTGTTTGTTTTCTTTCTCTGTTTGACATAACAATCTTTTTTCAGATGATTTGTAGATCCACAAATGAAACATTTCTTCACTTTTAAAGCAGCGGCTTGGGTAACTCCCTGCTTGTTTGCAGCTTGGCTGTTTGCCACATCAGCCTGGCTTTCAGCAAATTTATGGCCAGAATTGTTCTTCTTTCCTTGGCGCTTTTCCCATTCTGAAAGAAGTTTGCCTGACACATATTCCATTGTCAGATTTTGATCTGGCTGCCCCTCCATCAATGTGACAATTGTGTCATAAGATGAATCCAGACTTGATAACAAAATGGACACCTGATTTAATGGATCAATAGTCATCCCTTGAGCTCTCAGTCTGTTAAACAAGTCTCTGATATTGCTCAAATGCTCTGGCATAGAGCCACATGGTTGCAAGCTTAATTTGTATAGCTTACGTGCCAGCAAGATTCTGCTGCCCTGCTGTTTGCATTTGATACGTGTTCTTCAACACATTCCAGATCTCTTTTGCAGTGTTTTGAAATTGGATAAATGGCACTTGTGAGCTTTCAACAGATAAACAAAGAATTGCTTTTGCTTTATCATCTCGCTCTTTCCATCCATCATGTTCCTGATCCCCCACTGCAATTGGATCCTGTGTTACTACAGACCAGAGTCCCGCATGGGTTAAACAATGCTGCATCTGAAAACTCCACAGCACATAGTTCGATCCAGACAATTTTCCCACAATTTGTGGATTCAGGGATTGTGCAGCTGTCATTTCTGTGCCCGGGGGATTTTCTTCCTCCTCCCCTCCAGAAATCTCAGCTTCGCTTTCTCCCTCCAAGCTCTCGGCCTTGGAACTTGCCTGCAAGCTGTCTGTGTCAGCCAAACAGATTCTCTCCCCCTTCCTCCCCCTCCTTACTGGTTGAAGGACCAGGAGATATTTTTTCTTCTTTGACGTCTTCCTCCTCTGCCATTAATCACTGCAATCACCGGAGTCGAAGCTGTTGCAAACAGGTCCCGGTGCTGGTGCTGGTGCTGGTACCGACCTGGTTCTGGTCCGGTCCAATCTGGTTCCGCTGGTTCTGGTCTGGCTCTGGACTGGTTCCATCTGGGCCCATAACCCTGTTGGTTTTATCTTTGAGCAGAGTGTGGGCGAGTTGGGAGATTTAAAATCCTGTGTCTGTGTGGTAGCAGAGGCCTGAAATTCCACACACAGATCTTCCAGATCTCACCTCCCCCCGTGCAGCATGCAACGTGTTGTGCCAGTTTTTCCAGCCCAGTCTGCCCTGTTATCAGACTGCTTCCAGCTTCCCCGTTGCAGATAAATCCATGGAGTCAGGAAACACTCTGGAACACCACAGGTCTAATTCTACCTGTTTATTCACTTAGCAAGTAAAGTTCTACAGAGTATATATTTCCTAGTTACAGTCCATGTGCAGAGTATAAATGCATAGCAAGCATTACATCCAGTGGAGTAAGTTGAGCTTCACTCCACCTCAGCAAAGACGTTACATTGTTGCAGTAACAGAGTCCAGCAAGAAGAAAACAAAGGAGAAGAGAGAAAGCAGTCCTGCTTCTCTCTAAGATGGCTTCAGACAGAAAAACAAGTTAGCACGCCATCAGATCATACAAACCATGTGACTAGCTCATATTGCTCCCACGGTCTAGCTTCCCATGCGAAAAACACGGGAATCTAGAAAGACATAACAAACTTGTTTACAGCCATTCTGTTCCTTTCCATGTGTAAACAATGTTCTGCAGCTGGTGAAAGTGATACATATCACAACATGGATTGTATCTAATATTCTCTAAGAGAATTTCAAAATGTGGCTTTTGATACATATGAGCAATAAAGGCAATAAAGACTTGAGATACACACACACACACACACACACACACACTGTAAGCTGCCTTATAGTGAGTTGGACCATTGGGCCATCTAGTTCAGTATTGTCAACACTGATCGACAGTGGCTCTCCTGGATTTCAGGCAGGATTCTTTCCTAGTCCTACCTGGAGATGACAAGGATGGAACCCAGGGCCTTATGCTTGCAAAGCATCTGCTCTACCACTGAGCTATACAAGTGGTGCTGTGTTCCATCACCTCTACAAGAGTAGTTGTACCCAGCATGGAGGTTCTGTAATGGGGACATCTGCATCTATGTCTCTGCATCAAAGCCACTTGATTCCTGCATGAATGGTTAGCTAGCCCACGTCGCCATGAGGGTGCAAGAACTTCCTCTGTCACTGATGCAGTTGAATAAAAGCTATCCATGTTCCAACTAGGTTTCTGTTGGTATGAATGCTGATTCTGTTAGCTGATTCCTCCCTGCATCAGTCACCCTAGTCAGGGTGGGGCATACAACTGTAGGGATAGGGTCTTCTATTCCACCCCATCAAAGCCCAAGAGTCAGTCACTGGAGCAACAGCATATGAAATACAATAGGCTCAACTAGCTCTGTGTCTTCCTGATTCTCTTTCTCTCTGTTTACTGCTAGTGCGATTCAAGCAGTGGATGGGGTGTGAGTAGGCAAGGAATGCTGGGTCAATAGCCAGCAATCATGGGTAATTAAGCAAATGAACATTAGGAGTGTATAAGAAAATCATCTCAGTTTGTTTTAAACCAGAATTTACCCAGTTCACCTCTCCCAAACTTGAACACCAACTCAAATGCACCCTGCCTGCGGTCGAAGTCAGCTCATTTCTGAGCTTGCAATGATTCTCCATGCAGCATGCTCCTTCCTAACTGAGCTATGAAGTCGGCGGGCTATTGAGATAGGAATATCTGTACTTTGTGGGGTGATCCTGTTTGCCTGGCAACTTTGCTGTTATTTGCAGGATGTTTTGTGCTACAAAGAGATGTGCAGGCAACCCAGAGGGTGGTTGTATGTTAGTTTTAGGTCTTGTTTTAGGTCTACTAGAGAGGGAGCTAACTCTATGACATCTTTATGGTATCTTTATTGGTATGTGTGCTGGGTAGGGTGACATCATGGGGTCACTCTGCTGCTGCTGTGTGTTGATTGGTTCCTTCCATTCATGGCTGATATGACAATATCATTGGTGCCCAATGCCATGTTTGGTGGTGGGTGGATGCTGGCTGGGTGAGTCTCTTGTTTACAGTAGCATTGTTTTGGTATTTACTTTACTGCTTAAACTGCATAAGCTCTTAACTACATTACATTGATGTTATACTGGCGTTAGTGGTCTCCAGCATAGCAGAACCATAAGTTTGTATTGCCTGCCTTGTCGCTATGCTGTCAATATTTTAGTATAAAGCTTTTCTCAAGACTTTCAAAATGCAGCTTGATCCACAACCTGAAAGGAAAATAGCAGAAAATGTGTCATACGTAGCTATTCTCCTACTGAGAGAAACAGAAATGGCCAAATGGCCCAGAAAGAGAAATAATTTTCATGCTCTGGAACAGAAGTCTTGGCCCAAGGGGAAAATATGGCACCTGCCCTTTCCCCTAGTAATATTGTACAAAATGCGTATATAAAATGTCTGTCAGCCTGCATGCATCTGGGGAAATGCAAGGAAGCCAACACGCTTCAAGAAATGCAGAGCAGGAGAACATTTTTTTTGCTCTACTTATAGAAGAAAACCTACAGTTTTGGGTATGATTTTAATTAATGCTTTGCACACTTCCTTTCTTGCAGAACACTAAAAGCCTAGCTCTATGCATATTTATGTAGAAGCAAGTGCCACTGATTTCAATAGGCTATTTTTCCAAGCAAGTCATAGGACTGTTAGAAAAATCTCTTCTGACCCGCCCCCTGGCCTAACTAACTTGCCCATTTGCTTTGCTACCCTAATCAAAGAAGCTTGAAGGTTGCTTTGCTTTTTGAAGAATTGATGAGAGAAGCTGCATGCCTGGTACCCCCTTCCTCTCCTCCCTTTAGCCGAAGTTTCACCCCAGATGTGTTTTTTCTGTTGCCAGCTCAGAATATACTAACTGGAATTTCTATGGGGTCTAACAAGAGCAGATAAGGGGTGCTGAGATTAGCAGATTCTTAGAATATCTCATGTACCCCAGAAGTCATGTGTACTGTCAGCCCACCTGAAGGGAGATGACAAACTGCTTCTATATGATTAAAGATTGATCGACCATGGTATCCTTCTGGAGCGGCTGTCTGAGTTGGGGGTGGGGGGCACTGCATTGCAGTGGTTCCGCTCCTACTTGGATGGCTGGCTCCAGAGGGTGGTGCTTGGGGAATGTTGCTCGGCCCCATGGACTCTCCAGTACGGGGTTCCTCAGGGGTCGGTCTTATCCCCCATGCTATTTAATATCTACATGAAACCGCTGAGTGGGGTCATCCGGAGTTTTGGAGTGCGTTGCCATCAGGGCCGGCGCTACCGCTAGGCCAACTAGGCGGTTGCTTGGGCGCGCGGCTGAAGAGGGCGCGCGGCTGAAGAGGGCGCGGAAACGCTGCGCTCCTCTTCGCTGCCGCTGCGCCGCCCCCGCCAGGCCTCCGCCGCCGCTGCGCCGCCCCCACCAGGCCTCCGCCTCCCCACCCTCCTGCCTGCCGCCGCCGCGCCTCCCCCCGCCTGCCCGCTCGCTCGCTCGCCGCTGCGCTTCCCCCCGCCCGCCCGCCCGCCGCTGCGCCTCCCCCCGCCCACCCGCTCGCTGCCGCTGCGCCTCCCACCGCCATCGCCACCCCCGTCACCCCCCCAACCCCCCCGTCACCTACCTTCGTCGCGTCGCTTCCGGAGCCCCGCCCGCGTTGTTTTGGCGGGAGGAACCAGGGCAGAAGGGCTTAAACAGCCCTGTTGCCATGGTTTCCCCCGGCAAAAAACAGCGCGGGGGTCCCGTCGCGTTGCTTCAGGAGGAGGAGGAGGAGGCAGCAGCAGCAGCAGCAGCCGCCGCCGCCGCCGCAGCCAGGGCGGGGGGGAAGGTAGGTTGGTGGTGGCGGCGCAGGTTTTTTTTTTTTCTGCTTTGGAGAGGGGGGGGCGCTAAATATTTTTTCGCCTGGGGCGCCAAACTGCCCTGCACCGGTCCTGGTTGCCATCAGTACGCTGATGACACGCAGCTCTATTTCTCCTTTTCATCTTCAGCAGGTGAGGCTGTGGATGTGCTGTAACCGGTGCCTGGCTGCGACAATAGACTGGATGAGGGCTAACAAACTGAGGCTCAATCCAGACAAGACTGAGATGCTGTTAGTGGGTGGTTCCTTTGACCGGATGGAGGGTGTTCAACCTGTTCTGGATGGGGTTGCACTCCCCTTGAAGGAGAAGGTTCGTAGCTTGGGGGTGCTCCTGGAGCCATCTTTGTCACTTGAGGCTCAAGTGGCCTCAGTGGCAAGGAGTGCCTTTTACCAGCTTCGGCTGGTGGCCCAGCTACGCCCCTATCTGGACAGGGATAGCCTGGTCTCAGTAATCTACGCTCTGGTGATCTCTAAACTAGACTACTGCAATGCACTCTACGTGGGGCTGCCTTTGAAGACTGTTCGGAAGCTGCAGCTAGTGCAAAATGCGGCAGCCAGGCTTATTGCAGGGACCGGAAGGTCCGAGCATATTACACCAGTTCTGGCCCGCTTGCACTGGCTGCCAATATGCTTCCGAGCCGAATTCAAGGTGCTGGTTTTAACCTATAAAGCCCTACACGGCTTAGGACCACAATACCTGACGGAACGTCTCTCCCAACCGTTATCTACCCGGACACTACGCTCAACATCTGGGGCCCTCCTCCGATTGCCACCTCCAAGAGAGGCTCGGTTGGTGGCAACGAGGAGGAGGGCCTTCTCGGTGGTAGCCCCCCAGTTATGGAATCAGCTCCCCACTGAGACCCGCCTGGCGCCAACCTTACTATCTTTTCGGCGCCAGGTTAAGACTTCCCTCTATGCCAAGGCATTTAGTTAGGAGCTTGGAATAGCACGGAGGGGATTGTCACTTGTAGGCTCAGTTTTATTGGCTTTTTGTATTGTTATTTTAAACTGTGTTTTTAAATTTGGTTTTTAATTTTTTAAACTGTTTTGTATGTTTTAATGTTGTTTTTATGTATAGAGGGTTGTGAACCGCCCAGAGAGCTTCGGCTATGGGGCGGTATATAAATGAAATAAATGAAATGAAATGAAAATGAAATGATTTGTTAGAATGATCAAATGAATGTATTGTGTATAAAAGGACGTGTCTGCCCCTTGCTCTTTGTTCAGCTTCTGCTGTTGGCACGAGCCTCAGTAGCTGTTCCATTCTACACAAAATAAAGCTAAGTTGAACTCACTCTGGAGTGCTGCTTTTCTTTTTCTGAGCATTGGTCCCTCCGAGAAAAGAACCCAGAGCAAATTTGTGCAGGACTTCAGCCTGAGATTGCTATCCTATATAGCAGGGGCTATCAAACTTTCTACCCCCAAGGCCCATTTGAGAGAGCTGAAAATTACTGAGTCACCATTAAAATCCACGGTGAGCAACACACAGCCCATGGGCCGCATGTGTTCCTGCCACCACCACCCCCAAATTAAAAAAAAAAAAACCCTTTTAAAATGAAAACAAAACAGTGTCCATAGGCACTACAGAGCACCAAAAAGGAAACCAGCTAAATTTGACCCTTGTAGTTCTCTGTAGCGCTATGGAGTGGTTTGCCACCAAATTTTGGTGGTAAACGTGTGATTGTTTTGCTTTTTAAACTTCTTGGGGGGGCACCCCATGGATTGTGCAGCACCCCACATGAATGTGGGCCAACACGGGAAAATGGCCTCCAGATCCCGCGCAGTTGCCGCTGCTTAAAATGGAGGCATGATGGCAGAACCAGGCACAGAAGGTCAGTGCAGTCAGATCACAGTATGGTTAAGTATCTCCCAATGTCCCTCTTCCTAAGCTGTGTTTTGCCAAATGGAGACCAGCATGGTCACAGCTCTGTGAGTGACCTTGGGTACCATCTCTCAGTCATCTCTCTGGGGTGACACAACTTTCCCACCCATCCCTCCCATCTAGGATGATGGAAGCTAGATCTGAATGTAAAAAGAACCACAGAAACTGTTTTGGGGGAGAGTGAGACAGAAAGAGACTGCCGTTTTGGAGACAGGGGGGGAAAAAACAGAAAGAGTGAGCTCTGGAAAGCGAAAAGGATCTCTGGGGATCTGATGTAGTAGAACATTGGATTTTTCTGCTTGTAGACATGCTATGCTGTTTGGCTTCACCTATGCTCAGCTTGTATAATTGTAAATTAAACCAAATATTACAGAAGTTCCATAAACCTCCAAAGGCAGACAAGCCCAGGTCAGTGCTTTCCGACCTTCTCACTGGGAAGTGGAAAATGCAGAACAATATGCTGCAAACCAAGCCATACCATTAGTAGGCTGCTTTAACAAACAGATGTGGCTTATGCTGGCTCAGCTTGTCTGAGCGTGGAAAGCTAAGCAGGGTCAAGCCTGGTTATTACTTGGATGGGAGACCCCTCCTCTAGTTTCCTGCATTGACCAGGGGGTTGGACTCGATGGCCTTCCAACTCTATGATCTATGAAATCTATGAAACCTTTTCTAAAATGATACTAGAAACACAAGGCAAATCTTGTCCTATGTCCAAATCCCACCAATCACCTCTGAAAACACATTGTAAAAACCCTCTTTCACCAAGTCTAGTCAAAGCTGATTATCTGGGGATTTAAGAGCAGCACAATAATTTGAGCAATTACTCCATGAAGCAAGAGCCTGAAAACCAGGGGTTTGAGGCAAACCAGAACATCCCCATCCCACTTGGCTGGTCTGCTATTGGCAATTTATTGGCCCCTTTGCAATGTCTAGTCCTGTGTTGGACAACTGAGGGCAGAAGCTACCTAGTGAATCACCCTCTGCAGTTTGGCTTCAGTATTTTCCAAAAGGGCTAATTAAGTGAATTAAGTTTGTCGCTTGCTTTGCTGTAGGTTAGACAGCAGTGTTCCAGAAGTATCCTTGGGCTCTTTGTCATGGTTTCTCTGATGTCCCCCCACCACCACCACCTAGAGTGACTTTTCCTAAAGTGGCACTTACTGGCTGCACTCCCAAAAGTGCTCCAGCCTAATTTAAAGGAAAAACAAGCCATGCCATGCCTTTCACAGCTGGCTGGATTATTCTGTCACCTCTCACTTTTAATGAGAACAGCCCCCCCTCCCGCACCCCACTCTGACTCATTCTGAGAAGTGTGCTGGGAGGCGAAAACAAGCAAAATTGCTCGAAGTTGTGCAGGATTTTACAGCGCTGATCACCTGGCCAATAATTGAAACTGGAATTGAACTGGTTAATAGTCCTGTGTAGAATTTAACACACCTAAGCAGCAAGAATGTACACCCAGTCAGGCTGTGATTGCTTTATGCCAGGGATGGGGAACCTCTGGCCTGCAGTGGTTCTGCATTCCACCTGCAGAGGTTTTCTCCCAGTCCCACCTACTCCGATCAGAGAGACCAGCAGGGATCCTCCTTCATGACCTGCTTGCTGTTCCAGTTGATTAGGCTGAGTGGTGCACAAAGCAGGTGTGTGACTCGGCGTCGGCCTGCACTGGCATTGCAGGAGCCGCTTGTCCAGCTGAATCCCTTCACGTGCTGCTTGCTGTCTCCATGTGGTGCGTGAAAGGGAATCTCCACTGTTAGACAAAGTTTTGTGACTGGAGATATTACGTATTATTGATTTATTACGAACATTTATATACTGCCTCATCTGCTGCAAAGCCATCAAGGTGGTGTACAACAATTTAAAACATGATGAAAAGATTTTTTGAAAGATCAAAAGAATAAAACACTATCCAAGAATAAAATACCTTGGATTGCAAGCAACTTGGTTTGAGAGCGTTTTGCAACACAAGCAATTTTTAAAATATTTATTTATTTATTTTTTACTTGATATACAAGCGACGTCTTGCAATACAAGTACTGTAGTACGGCTTAAATTAAAAATCTCTGTACAAATTTTTTTTGGGGGATTTTGTTTTGATATAAGAGTGTTTTGGATTACAAGCACGTTTCCAGAACGAATTATGCTCTCAATCCAAGGCATGACTGTATATTAAAGCAGTTTGGCTGAATCAGTCCAAGCCAAACTGGGCTGGTCGACCAAGGAAGTCTTTGAAATAAAGATGTTTTCAGCAGGCACCAGAAACAACGCAATGTTGGTGCCTGCCTGCCAGAGGTAGGGAGTTCCACAGGAATGGAGCTGCCACACTGAAGGCTCTTCTCCAGGAGGACTTCAATCAGGCCAGAGGTCCATGCGGAACCACCAGGACATGCCATCCGATGACCTCAGTGACCAGGCAGGCTGATCAAGCGAATATATTTGATTGGTTGGAATGATCAAATGGATGTAAAGTGTATAAAAGACTGTGCCTGTCCGTTGCTTCGTTCAGCTCCTGCTTGTGTCGTGAGCCTCTGGAGCTGTTCCTTCTGCGCAGAATAAATCTAAGTTCAACTCACTCTGGTGTGCTGCTTCTCTTTTTCTGAGCATTGGTCCCTCCAGGAAAGAACTCTGAGCATATTTTTCCAACACTCCTGCACCTTTCCTTCTGAAACTTTGCAGGTTTCTTGCCCGGGGACACCTTCAGGCTGTCAGCCCCCACAAGGAACAACACTGTATTGTTTTCAATGCCTCCTGGAAACATTCTTATTTCAGGAAGGCTTCCCGAAGGAACCAGCCACAGTTTTATTGATTTTGTTTTTAACATATTGTTCTACTCTTTTACCTGTTTTATCTTTATTGTTCGCCACTCAGAAATCTCCATACTGGAATATGGAGCGGTATATAAATCTTGTAAATAAACAAGGAACATAGGGGGATAAGTGTGTCCTCTTTTGCATACCCTCAAAATGTAAAGGCCACTCTTGCCTGAGCCTATTTGTCTGAAACTTGACAGGCTTAGCAGGCCTGATCCCTTCAGAAGTGGCAACTATCCCTGCACATATCATCCAGTTTTACTAAATTATAAAAAACATTATCAGCAGTTTCCTTTAAAAACAACCACCACCAAATATGAAGGCATGTAGCACAACCCCCCTACCCCTACCCCTACCTTTCTGATGTTTTTTGGCAGGTGGATACTATGCATGCACAATTCTGACAAAGAGAAAAAAAGTGATAGCCATTTTTTGATTTCCCATGATAGTCAGTGGGAGGCATAAAGCCTTGGATTCCTGAATTTCAACTTGGGTTTTGTAGCTGAATTGAAGTGGATGGCCTCTGAATCAGTCCAAGCCAAACTGGGCCATTTTCTGAAGCGCCAAACTGGGATCTGAACTGAATCTTTTTGGTCAGTGCATGCTTCTACTGTAAATCCATTTTACTCTGTTCCCAAAAAGGAAAGGGATAGAGCTTTTACTAAGAGAGAAACAGAAAATAAATTGCCTGTATAAATCAACTGTTCACGCAGTGAGCCTAATACTGGAATTTTCGGCCCAACCAGGTTTTTCATTAATTGATCACTAATTCAAAAGAGAATAAATATTACATTTCGTACCCACAGCAGGCCTGTGTTATTGCATTCTTCGGTAGCTTTAAAAAAAACAAACTATTCCAGCTCTATGAGTGAGTAATAAACACTACAGCTAATCATCTGGTGGGCCTCCAATGGAACATTTGGATGAATTTGAGGCACGTATTGATCTCGGTATGGGGTTCTTGTAAACAAAGTTGTTGCAGGGCTTTGAAGTGTTTGTGCGATGAAACTTATGTAACAAGATTACCCATTGGAAATTCCAAAAATGAAATAAAACTGTAAATCGGCGTGAAATCAACATTAGCGATGAGTGCCACCCAAATTCACCCACAGAGTATAATTTAAGAACAAAAAGAAATAAAGGTTTGTAGAATTTGTATGCTGGAATCTGGATGTGACTCAAGCTCAGAAGGGAACTCTCCTCCTTTTAATGAAGATATGGTTGATAATATTGGAGAGATACCTGTAGACCCTTTTGATATCTATCAAGATTTCTGTAATGGGCAGGCCATCAGTTACAGAGAGAGCACAGGGTGCCTTGGCCCTTCACATTTGTGATGGCTTCCTAGCTACTGTTTTCTAGAAGGCTAGATGGCTATAGGGCTGTGCATGAGGCTTGATAGGGAGGTGGAAGCTCAGCGAACTCGCTGGGCTTGACCCCCCTGACTCCGCTCGACTTACCTTTTCCAGGGTCGGCTCGTGTCCTTGCGAACCGAGCCAGGGAAAGGAACTTCCGGTTTCTGGTGCTACATTTTTAACATAAAAAACAGCGTAAACTACATTAAAACGGTCACAATTTGCGTAACCAGCGCTACATTATTTACGTCTAAAACAGCGTAAAATACATTAGAACAACTGTGATTTGCATAGTTTGCATACGCCATGCAAATCGCGGTTGTTCTAAGGTATTTAACACTGTTTTTAACGTCGAAAACGTAGTGCTGGTTACGCCAATCGTGGCGATTTTAATGTAGTTTACGCTGTTTTTTATATAAAAAATGTAGCACCAGGGACCCGGAAGTCCAAGGAGTGCCTCAGCTGGTGCTCGCTGGAGGCTCGGCTTGTGCAGCGGGGGCACTCACCGAGCACTGGGCTCGGCGCCCATCCCAAGGGGCGGAAAATGTTATGAAGGGCAGCAAATAGTTATTTATTTAATTTATTACTTGTTGTACTTTTACTGCCAGGGAGCAGGCGAGATGTGTGGTATTTGACCAGCTTTGGATACTATGCATTTTGACTTGTTGGGGAGGAGCATTTAGCAACATAGGAAGCTGCCTTATGCTGAGTCAGACCATTGGTCCATCTATCCTAGTATTGTCGACACTGAGTGGCAGCACCTCTCCAGGGTTTCAGGCAGGATTTCCCGCCTAGCCCTACCTGGAGAAGCCAGGAATTGAACCTGGGACCTTCTGCATGCAAAGCAGGTGCTCTACTACTGAGCTAAGACCCTTCGCCTTGGTGGAAGTGCTGCTCTACCTTGAGCAGCAAAGTGATTTCTTTGGCCTGTTCTGATTAAACCCCTTCCTCCACCTTTCCCTTCATAATTCCAGCACTGATTATGGAGGATTTTGTTTTCTCTCCACTTCCATTTCTCCATTTGTTGAAATGACAAATATTCCAGAGCTTCACTCTTAGTTTCTGTAGGGCTGATGTGGATATTTTCTTTCTTTCTTTCTCCCTCCCTCCAGATCCCGTTTCCTTTTTTGGGTACATGACCTCAGGAGCCTCAAAGAGGCATCTTCTATCTATTCCACAAAATATACAAACCAGGCAACCATGGGAATCGCACTGTTTTGGGCATTGGTCTGGTTATATCGACTCCATTCTCGGACCATATGTCACCAGTACTCCAAGTTACATACAGGATATCCATGACTTCAAGAGGAAACTCCACTCCACTGACAATCTCCTAGGAAACATAATCCTAGCTAGTATGAACATTGAAGCCCTTTACAACAACATCTCCCACAAAGATACAAGCCATCAGGTTTATCACTGCTGATGGTGCTGCAGCATACCTAGCCGCCAAACTACTTATCCTCCACAATTCAGTTTTGGGGCAAACATGTACCTTTAGATCAATGGCACTGCCATGGGTACTTGCATGGCCCCACAGTTTCATAGCTGACTTAGAACAATGCTTTCTCAGCTGCTCTTCCCAAAAGCCTCTCCTCCACCTGAGATACATTGATTGCATATTTATTAGCTGGACTCATGGACAGAAGGCCCTGACATGTTCCACCAGGACTTCAGTAACCTTCACCTCACCATCAACATGAGCCTACATTATTCCACACAACAGGTTCACTTTCTGGACACAATGTGCACCTACATAATGGACTTACTGGAAATTTCCTGACTACTACACATACTTATATGCTTCCAGCTTCTACCTGGAACACACCAGAAAATCCATTGTGTGCAGTCTAGTCCTAGAATACTTACTTCTGAGTAAACACACAACGGCTTGGGTTACATATATTTTAAATTACCCTATTAATGTCTATTAGCAGATATTAAGGTGGCTGCTTCTGTATTGCCACAAAAGATGAAATGCATCATCAGAAAGATTGCATGTACAAATGTATGTGTTTAGATGCAAATGTAGAAAGAATTGCTATAATTTAAATATAAATAGAAATACAATGAATCCCACCATAGTGTGGAAGACCGACCAGGTGACCTGTGTGCCCCTGCTCAATCTGCTGTCCAGGTGCTAACTGCTGATGGGCAGCTTCAAGGCCCTGTTCTCCTTCCTTATGGGCCTTTTTTTTTAAACTGGACCTGGACTGGACAGCTGTTCAAATAGGGCACAACTTCATATGCAGGATTAAGTAGGATACACGGCCACCCTAGCAGATAGGGGGAACAATTATTTGGCTCCTTCTGACTTTCTCTAAATATTTGGGAACTACCCTCTCTCCTTCTCTTCCCAAAGTTTTTTTTTAAAAATCTCTTTCATCCATTTTTCAAACATCTTTTGTGTCTGAAGCCTTTCCAGTACATTGAGATATACTGATAAAATATGGTACCCTAAAGCTTTCCAAATGAGGTTTTAGTAATGCTGAGTAGAGTGGTTTTTATATTATTACTACCCAAACCTTGGACATGATTTACAGACATAAAAATAATACCATTGGTTTTGCAGGCTGTATTAATAGGAGATGTATCTCCAGAAAGCTATTCATGCACTGCCTGGTTATGTTGTGTTGGATGCATTGTGTCATATTTTAAAGCCTGCCACATTTTAAGAACTGTTCCATAAACATCGAAGACAGTTGGGGTAATTGATCAGAAATGGGAGACCATATTCCACACGGAAAACCGTTTTCTTTTAAAAAGAAGAAAAAGGAAAAAAGGAGCACATACTTTTTTCTTTTTCTTTTTCAGACGGACTGTACTAATACTATAGCGAACCAGTCTTTTAAGACAGGGGTGCAGAACCTCATGCCCGCAGGCCCAATTTGGCCTGCCTGGGGTTTCCCCTTGTCCATGCCCCTTCCCCTTTGTCCCATCCTCTGACTGCCAATTGTTTAGTGGTTTCCTGCTTTTGCGCAGTCCTCCTGTTCTAGCAGGCTGAAATGCCTCTCCCAGGACTTAATTATTGGCAGTAAGAGCTTGAAGCTAAAACATGCTGGCATTTTAGGGGTATTTTGGCCCCGCCCCTTTTGCCTTTGGCCTCACCCACCACTGGAATGTGGCCCCCAAGCACTCATCTGAAATGGAATTTGGCTCTCAGGCCGGCAGATGTTCAACATCCCTGCTTTAAGGAATTTGTGGCCAATGCAGCCCACCAGCTACATAAATCTGCAGGATTATAAAGCGTTTGGCAAGCCACAATAACCTGTGGGCTGGGTTCGACTTGGTGAATTGCAATTTCCAGAAGCCTGCTTCAAGGCTTCTCATTAGCAGCCCTGTGAGCTTTGGTGGGAAATGTTTTTTCTTCTTCTCCTCTCTTTTGGATAATTTCCCTTCTGAGTTCAGTTGAACAGTGCAAAACGTGCCTCACTCTGCTCGAATCGGCTCAGCTCACTCCCTTGACCTGGAATGAACTCAAAAAAATCCTGTCAGTCAATTTTTCTTACTTCAGCTACTGCGAGCAGATCAGGGAGAGTGGTTGTGAAGATGACGACTACTTCATCTGGCTGATAAGCACGCAGCAAATTGAATTTAGCTTGATTTTCCAGGCTTGGCACCCAGTTATCTTGGAGGTAAACTACTAGCTATAATTTGAAAAAAAGTCCAGCCGAGAGGGCACGGGTGATGGCAATAAAGATGATCAAATGTAGCTAATGGTCCTAACACCGGCAATTTAGATGTGTGGTGCTTTGGGCATTCTAACATTTCTAGCAGTTAGTTAATTAAATGTCAGCCAAGCCACTTAATCTTTCCAAACACTGAAAATGTTAGGTTTAGCACTGAGATCCCCTTGGCCTTGTTAGCAAGCCATTTTGTTTCTGCAGCTCCTGAAAATAGGTTTGGGGTGTGGAGGAGTGCGAAGAGAAGCCGAAGCTGTTCTTAGGTATCCTTCAGTTCTTCTCTTCAAAGTCATGGGGGATGGATTCAAAGTGTGTGGCAGATGGTATGAGGTTCCCACTTGGCAGGTAGGGGGGGACTTCCCAACTGGCTCCCAGCATAGTATCTGATCACAAGGAGGATTCCTGCTTTGTACCTCAGTTGCCCATTCCCATGTGAGAGCTGAGACACAGGCAAACAGTAGCTGAAGTAAAAAATAAGCAGAAGACACTGATAGAGCTTTCACTGCAGTTGAAACTAGCAGGGAGAAAGTTAAATCGCTCTTGGCCATGCTGGCTGTGGCTGGGAATTATGGGAGTGGCAGTCCAATGCATCTGGATGGCATCTGGTTGGACAAGGCTGGTCTAAGTTCTGGTCCACACACAGTCAGTCAGCAGAGAGGGGTGCAGGGAGTAGAATATCGAGGTCATACAATGAACTGCACCACCACTTCAGGCTTTACGTGGGCAGGGGATTAGATTTTTGAATGCTCCCTGGAATTAAAACAAAACAAAAATAAAACCTCCTTGCAAGAATAAAACTACTAGCACAGCAGAAAATGGAGGACTGGACTGAGCCTGAAGCTTTCCCCCCTAATGTGCCAACTTGTAACTTGTAGGGAGATTTTCTCCCCCCCTTTTCTTTTAACATGGGGAAGCATTCAAAATTATAATCCTTTACCTACAGTCTGAAATGGCACAGCAGCCCACTCTACAGTCCTACTGGTGTTAATATATAGCCAATGACTAGTAGTCATTGATTGGCTTATCCTCCATGAATTTCTCTATTCCCCCTTTAAAGCCACCCAAATTGGTGGCCATCACTACATCTTGTGGAAACAAGTTCCATAGTTTAACTATGCGCTGTGTGAAGAAGTACTTCCTTGTATTTGTCCTGAATTTCCAATTTATTGTTCCTTCGATCATATTGGATGGGGTGGCGAAAGGGAAGAATCAGTGTTGAAATTTTTACCGATGTTTGGTTTATGTCTCAAAGGGCAAGAATGTAACTCTGGTTCTCACCATGGGGAACATTAATATTCATTTGAGGTGTTTCAGGGAAGAAGATGCACAAAGCATGAGGCATGAAGAGATAATTCGTCTCTCATCTGCCTGGCCCTGTGAGATTTCAAGGTGGAAGAAGAGAAAGACATTGATTGCTAGACAGATATTTGAAGAACGGAGAGTATTCAGAGCATGACATCACAATGTATCACCTGGATGTTTTTATAAAGACTGTTTTCTGTTGTTTTTGTTTTTTAAATGTGGCGCTACAATTGTAGCCAGAGATGAATGAATCTGTCAGTTTTGGTTTCTCTCAGTTTCTAATTTTCCCAGTCTTAAGTTCAGTTCATCCAGAACTTTGAAAATTTCTCCAGTCTTAAGTTTGATTCGTTCAACACTTCGAAATCTTTTTTTTTAAAAAAGGTTGAATGTACATGCATAAGCATTTTTTGTGCACATTTCCCCTATTCTGCACATTTTTGTGTGCAATTTTGCCTAATAGACACATTTGCAAGTCGTTTTCCTAATATAATGCATCTTTGAACTTATCTGAGGTACACATTTTTGTATGCATTTTTTGATTGGAGAACTCCATTGCAAAATTCAGAAAAGTGAGAATTTGGAAGGATAATTGAGTTTTGGGTCACATAGTGCTTAAAAAGTGTGGAATTAGTTAAGTTTGCATTAAATTGGATTGTCCCATTTTGCCTAATCAATAGATCACTGCTTTAGCATCTGTATTCTGAAGCATCTATGGATCTCAGGTTATGTCTTATTCAGCAAAAACTTGTTCTGTGCCTAATGCCACAATGTCTCTTTAATAAGGGTTTGTCTAAGTCAGCTAATTGCTGGAGGTGTAACACAGTGAATGCTGCTTTTAACCATATGTTTTGGCAGTGCCCAATAGTTGCCTCTCTGGGGAAGGAGGTTATTATATGGATAAACTTAAACACTCTTTAATATTTACTGATGCTCTTTTAAATTATCTACCGGTACCTGCTTCCTGGAAGTTAACACATGGTCAATGCAAATGGATTCTCTGTGCCCTTTTGACAGCTAAAAGACTGATATTATTACACAACATTCGAAGGATAAACGTTCACCTCTTATAATGCAATGTATTGGGGACCTAACAACACTTTCAACATTTGAACGTGTGGTATATAGACACCACTTCTAAATAGATATTTATATGGATATTTGGTCTGCTTTTGTTGAAGTTTATGTATAGAAAGCCATATTTTCATATAATATAATATAATATAATATAATATAATATAATATTTATTTATTATACTTATACCCCACCTTTTTCCTGCAAGGAACACAAGGCAGCTTACATAATCCTCCTCCTCCTCTCCGTTTTATCCTCACAACAACCCTGTGAGGTAGGTTAGGCTGAGAGTCAGTGACTGGCCCAAAGTCACCCAGTGAGTTTCATGGCTGAGTGGGGACTAGAACCCGGATCTTCCGAGTCCCAGTCCAACACTCTCACCACTACGCCACACACACACACACACACACACTAATATAATATATATCATATGCATGAATTGAAATGGATATTTTCAGATCTATGTTGCTACATTTTTTTTCTTTTCCTCTGTTTTGTTTTGTTGAAATTTTACTATAAAAAATTAATTATAAGTTTGCATTAAAATGTGAACTGAACAAATTTGTCCCCTAACCCTAGTTCTAGCTAATTTAATCAGGAAGGTTTTGTTTCCATATGAACGTGGAGCCTCCTACTACTTCACTGGAGCATTTCAAATTGCAGTGACAAAAGACAGAATGTCAGATGGAAGGGACCAGCCTTTCCCGACCCGGTGCTCTCCATATGTGTAGGACTACAATACCCATGATCCCCAACCAGCAAAACAATGTTTTCTTGGGGAGGTCCAATGGTTGTTTTGCCTCATCTTCCCGGGTGACTGATCAAATCACCATGCTGGGAATGGTGGTGGGAAAAAATGTCTACTCGTTCAATTGGCTGCTTATCCTGATTTGATTGTAATTGGTCTGCTTTCCTTTATAGCAGGGGTGCACAACCCCCGCATGCAGCTCTCAGCTATGGGCTGTGCAGGTCCCACCTACTTTCCCCTACAGCCCAACTTATCAGCTGGGAGTTGTAGGGCTTTTTTTTCTGTCTAAACATGCAGAGGATTGTGCCATAAATTGGTAAGAATTACATTTGTGTATGCATCTATGCTTGTAGTTCCCAGCCCGTTAGCATACCCCCAGATGTGTCCTTTGGGGCCAAAATGGTTGTGGTAAACCCCAGAATGGTAAACCCCTACTTTATAGCCTGTGGCTTGGCTCACTTCTCTGAGTCGTGACCTAGAGCTGTTGCCTGCATGCTTCACCTCCTCTTTGCTTGTGGACTTCTGTGACTTGTCGGTTCCTTCCCATTCCCTCATCAGTCTATGATTTTAAAAACACACACACGCCCCGCCCACGTATTCTTGTATGTTTCCCCCAACAAATGCACTTTTGTATTCATTTCCCATAAAATATGCATTTTTGAGCTAAAAACTGCACCCTAAAATTCAGAGAACATGTAGTCCACTCCAAAGGATAACTGCATTCTGATACATGTATTAGTCTGGGAAGTGGAAATTAGGTCAGCTCATACTAAAAAGCAGGCCAAAATGAAATTCTCTGCCATCCCTTGGTTTGCCCTTGCATCCAGGTTGGACTAGGTTTACACAACCCATAACCCACCAAGCCAACTGTCCACTAGGTTGGTCTGCATGCAGCCCAGCAGAGGCTCAATAAAACTGGCTTTGCTCCTTGCTTGGGACTAGAAGAATGAGGGTTGGGGCCGGGTTAGCAGGCACCTGGCAGATAATAACACAGGCCTGGCGGGCTGTATTTGATGTGGCACAAGTCATGCAGCCTGGATTTGGTGGTCTTTTCTGGTCCTTCCAAACGCTATTATTCTGTTGTGCTCTTGCCAATGCAAGTATCTCTTTTATTTAATCCAGATGCCTGAGAGTGTTGCCATGGTATCATCTGCAGTAACACTATGGTATTCGAACCAATAACAAAGGGAGAAGAGCCAGAAATTCAAATTCCAAACAGGAGAAATTCAGATTTGCACACACTGTATTTTGATCCTATGCCCTCTTCAGATCCCCCTCCCCAGAATTGCAGAATTGCACATCATATGGCAGCCATTTTGTGGAATTAGTTCTAAAAGGAGACATTAGTCACAACAAGGTTTGTCTCATGAGAGTCAAAGCATTTGCCATTTTCCTTCTTGCTATATTTGATTAGCTGCAGGCACAGTTTCCACCCTCCAGTAAGTTTGCTTCATATCAGACATGACACATCTCTGATTTGTATCAGACATGATGCATCACTTAAACATTTAAGCTAATTTGCATGTGTCTGCAGCATAAGTGTATAATCCAAATTGAATGGCACACAGCTCAGTCCAAATCCCACTAGTTTCTGACTGAGATGGACCAAACTAGTGAAGCAGATAAAATTGAAAAGAGCAGAGGACTAATATCTGTCCTGACCATGATAAGCTGGTTGCAAAGTAATCCTGAATTGCATTGGAAGACTTGACTAGCTTTGTGTGAAATGAGTCATGGTGCTGTCAAAAAGTATCAAAATTGTGTAGGTATGGTATTGTATATGCATACCCAAATTAAGGGTCATTCCATGTAAAATCAACCAAAAAAATATATGAAAAATTTACCTCACTATCTGCGATTTTTTAAAAAACTGGCATACTGGTAGACCAGCATGAGAAATGAACATACACCAAATTATAGGTCATTATACCTCACGGTTCAAAAGTACAGTGTGCTCAAAAAATGCCCCAAACACGATTTTTCAGCATTTGTGACTACACAAAAAGTATCATAACTTCCTTCAGAATTGACCTAGAAAGTAAATCATGGTGTCATATGAAAGCTCTCGAACTACCCTTTTATGTGATATGTAACATGAAGCATGCATGTGAAATAAAATATTCAAGGTAATAGTTTCTTTAATTTGACCTTGAATTAAAAAAAAAACCAATTTTTTTTTGTGCTTCCCCCCCCCCTCAGATAACCCATGTTTACCTTGAGTATATGTACCGATTTCCAGAACGGGGTTTCGAATAGTTCAGAAGATGTGAATGTTCTTATACATGCACAGTACCTCCCTACAATAACTCCACCCCCTTATACACACTTAAAACAGAATTTTTTGGAGGGAAATTAAACTTAAGCCTGCCCCCTCCCTTCCAGGACCTTCAGGCTGAAACCAAACCAGGCATGGGTAGGCCTCAAACCTTCACAGAGATATATCTCTTTGGATGTCTACATTAAATCAAGCTTTATTCACAGATTCTGATAAGAAAGAAAAAGGCAGGCCTGAAGCCGTGACAAGTGCCTGACCCCACTTCTGCTGCAATGTGTTCATGACTTTTCAAATTGTTGAATTCCTGCACACCGTTTCTACAGGTAGCATAACTAAGATCTATTGTTTCCCTGATGGTGCAGCAGCACAGTATAAAAACAGTAAAAACGTCAACAACTTAAGTAAGCATAAGTCAGATTTCGGTATCGATGCAGAATGGCACTTCTTTGCCACATCACATGGAAAAGGGCCTTGTGATGGTTTGGGTGGCACTGTAAAAAGGTTAGCTGCTTGAGCAAGTTTGCAGCATCCGTATGAAAAACAAATTATGACCCCTCGTCAGCTCTTTGATTGGGCAAAGGAGAACTTCACACAGGTTGCATTTCAATACACCACAAGTAAAGATTATGAACTGGAAGAAAAGCTTCTGAAATGTCGCTTCGAGAATTCAAGACGATTCCTGGGACATAGAAAATTCACGCTGTAATTCCATTAACAAAACACACTGTTGCTACTAAAAGATATTTCAATGTGAATCCAGAAAAGAGACAGTGACTATTAAAGAAGAACTGGAATTGCAAGAAATACGAGGATTTGTTACATGCGTTTATCTCACAATGGTGGTTAGGTTGTGTTTTACAAACAGATGATCAGAGAGCAGAAGTGTTAGTGAGCTTTCTTCATCCAGCTGGACCAGCAAAATCATTTATGTATCCAGATAAATAAGATGTCCTATGGATACCATCTTCAGATGTTTTGACAAAAGCTGATCCTTGTTGCCCAACAGGGCACTTCTATACACTAACAGACAAAGAGTGTCAAGCAGCAACTTCAAGACTAGAAACTACTGTTATGAAAAGGTCCTTAATTTAGGACTTGTTAACAAAATGTTAGCAAGTAATATTTGAACTACATAAAATCTGATCAGCGTATATAAAAGTAAAATGGAAAATCTCATCTATGCACAATAATGGTTTTTCAAGCCCACATCTAATTCAAAATAACTATGCTAGTAAGAGTCCCATTTTGAAATCAAGTACAGTAATACCTTGGATTACAAGTAACTTGCTTTGAGAGAGTTTTGCAAGACAAGCAAATTTAAATATTTATTTAAATTTTTTTGACTTGATATACAAGCGACATCTTGCAATACAAGTACTGTAATATGGCTTAAATTAAAAATCTCTGTACAAATTTTTTTGGGGGGATTTCGTTTTGATATAAGAGTGTTTTGGATTACAAACACGTTTCCGGAACAAATTATGCTCTCAATCCAAGGCATGACTGTACATGTTTCCAGGGATGTTAAACGTTATTTAAAACAAAAGGAGTTTTTTGTCATTATTCAAGGTCAAACTTCTGTATATTTATTTGAAAAAAATAAAATGAACATGTTTTCCCCAAGCATACTGGTACCTTTTTTAAAGTACATATTTTAAACCTCATTCTTCTGAAAACAATAGGCCCTGCAACTTATTTTTTAATAAGCAGAACAAGTTCACCAAATCTTAAGCAATTTGCTTTCAGTTGGAAATATTCCTTGATTGATTTCATACCAGAATGACCACCCAGAGGAAGTATCATTATTCTACACAAAATGTCAGAAGTATGCTATTGCGAAGAAGAATACCTAATTCAGAGCTGCACAATTATGACAGGGTAGCTTGTACTTGTGCACAATGTTTTATTCAAAACCTAAGTGATAATGCATATTTTCTTAAGATACGTGCAGTGAGATAGCAATTCATATGAACTATGAGGGATACACACAGAGAACCCCAAAAGGTGTAACTCATTTTCTGTTAACAACCCCATTTTGAAAATTGGTACATGTATTAAGCACTGTTAGATGAAATACCAAAACAAAAATCATGGAGAATTTTTTTTTTAGTTTTTGCAGAATTCAAGGTCAAATTTTACTATTTGACCTTGAATATATATTTATTCCAAAAAACCACTTATGTTACATATCAAATGAAAGAGCATTTCAAAGGCTTTCCATCAACACCATGAGTAACTTTCTAGGTTCTGTAGAACTGGAATTACTGTAATTTTAATGTTGTCAGACACACAAAAATTAACGTTTTTCTTCATATTTTTGATTGCCATATCTCCACAAGTTTTCGTCCCAGAAGTCTAATTTTTGGAGCAGCTTATTTTCTCAGCAGACCCAACAGGTTCACCAAGTCTTTTCAAAATCGGTGATGGTCAGGTAAATTCATTGGTTGATTTTACATGGAATGACCCTTAAAAATGTGGCTAAACAGATAAGGCGGGGACTTCTCTCTAGTAATTTCTAGTGAGAAATTTGGATTGAAAGGATCTCCAAAGGCATACAGTCCAATCATACACTACAAAACCTTGATTACTGGAACAGAAGGCTCCCTCTCCGTGGAAAAGTACATAGTTTGCATAGAAAGGATCCCAAATAGCAGGCTGGGAAAGACCTTTGCCTGAGACCATGGGGAGCTGTTGCTAGTTAGGAGTCATCATCATCAGGCGATCACTCGTGACCGAGTAAGATTGTCTTCCGGGATAAAAGGAGGAAATTCTAAAGAAGATTGTGTAGACTCTAGTGATGGGTCCGTAAGTGACTGTGGAGGCCAATTCTAGATCCACACAGCTTCCCACAGTGAGGACACAGGTTACCAGATAGAAGATGGTCCTGTAAAGGATTCATTTGACGTGCTTTTCGCTTAGCACGTTTCTCCCTTTCACCTTGCACTCGGGCTTCTTCAAAGTCCATGGAACCTTTGTGAAAGGCCAACCTCCATTTAGATCGTTCATGGGCCAGAGCTTCCCAGTTTTCGATGTTTATATTGCATTTTTTTAGATTAGCCTTAGGAACATCTTTAAACCTCTTATATTGACCACCGATATTCCGCTTTCCATCCTTGAGTTGGGAGTAAAGTAACTGCTTTGGGAGACGGCAGTCAGGCATTCGAACAACATGACCGGTCCACTGAAGTTGGCGTTGAAGGATCATTTTTTCAATGCTAGTAGTCTTTGCTTCTTCCAGTACACTGACATTTGTTCGCCTATCTTCCCAAGTAATTTGCAGGATTTTCCGGAGGCAACGTTGATGAAACCTTTCAAGGAGGTGGAAGTGACGTTTATAGATAGTCCATGTTTCGCAGGCATACAATAAAGTTGGTAATACAATGGCTTCATAAACCAGTGTTTTGGTCTTCTTACAAATATCCCGATCCTCGAACACTCTATGTTTCATTCGAGAAAATGCGGCACTTGCGGAGCTCAGACGATGCTGGATTTCATTGTCGATGTTAGCTGTAACAGAAAGATAGCTGCCAAGATAGAGAAAATGATCGACATTTTCCAGTATTGTCCCGCCAAGCTGGATAGATGGCATCACCAAAGGATTGGCTTGCACTTGCTGATGAAGCACTTTGGTTTTTTTGATGTTAAGTGAGAGACCAAGTTTTTCGTATGCTTCTGCAAAAGCATTTAGGATAGTTTGGAGATCATCCTCTGAATGTGCGGAGACCACATTATCATCAGCATACTGAAGTTCCACAACGGAGGTTGTAATTACCTTACTTTTTGCTTTCAGCCTGCTGAGATTAAAAAGCTTTCCATCTGTTCGATATATAATTCCCACACCGGTGGGAAGTTTCCCCTTGACAAGATGTAAAACCATGGCGATGAAAATGGCAAATAATGTTGGGGCGATAACACATCCCTGTTTAACACCTGATCCCACTTTAAATGGAGCACCATGAGAGCCGTTGTTGTCCAAAACCGTTGCTGTCATGTTGTCATGGAGAAGTCGCAAGATATTCACAAATTTATTGGGGCATCCAATTTTCATAAGGATAGTCCAGAGAGCTGTATGGTCTACAGTATCAAAGGCCTTAGCCAAATCGATAAATGCCATATAAAGGGGTTGATTTTGCTCCCGGCATTTTTCTTGGAGCTGACGTGCAGTAAAAATCATGTCTACTGTCCCTCTAGAGGGGCGGAAACCATATTGAGTTTCAGGGAGGATCTCTTCTGAAATAGATAGAAGACGGTTTGCGAGAATCCTAGCAAATATTTTACCTGCGGTTGCTAAGAGAGAAATGCCCCGATAGTTTCCACAGTCTGTTCTATCACCCTTCTTAAAGAGGGTGATAATTATGGCATCCCTGAAGTCTTCTGGGATCTCTTCTCTTATCCAGATTTTTTCGATGAGTTTATGAAGATGTTGTACAAGTTCGGGCCCCCCTTCTTTAAAGATTTCAGCAGGAATCCCATCTGGTCCACTAGCTTTGTTGTTCTTCATTTGATTAATGGCTTTTTTTACTTCATCCAAAGTGGGGAGTATTGCAAGTTCCTCTTTAATTTGTTTTTGCGGGATTTGCGAAAAAATCTCATTATCCACCTTAGACTTACGATTTAAAAGGTCATAATAATGCTCTTTCCAACGCAGTGCAATAGACTCTTTGTCTTTTAAGAGTTTGGTGCCATCTTTTGATTGTAAAGGGTTTGTACCATAGGTTTTTGGTCCATAAATGGCCCTTGTGGCCTTAAAAAAGGCCCGTGCATCATGAGATTCTGCAAGTTGTTGAATTTCTTCAGCTTTCTTTTTCCACCAAGCGTTCTTAAGTTCTCTTGTTCTTCTTTGGACCTCAGCCTTTGCGCTAGCGTAGGTTTTTTTCTTGGCAGCGCAGTTAATATCATTTTGCCATATTTGGAAGGCTTTCCTTTTTTGGTCAATTATATATTTAATCTCATTGTCATTTTCATCAAACCAATCCTGATGTTTCTTAGTTTCATATCCAATAGTTTGTTCACAAGCTGCAGTAATGGAAGTTTTCAGCTTAGACCAATGGTCCTCAATGTTGTCAGGAGGTTCCGTAGGTAGATGTTCCTTAAGAAGTGATTGAAGACGAGTTTGCTTAATAGGATCTTGAAGGACTTGGATGTTCATTTTACGCCTTGGTTTCCTTCCTTGAAGCCTACGTTGGGGAGCAATGTTGATAACCATTGTGGACCGGATTAGTCGGTGGTCTGTCCAGCAGTCGTCGGCACTCACCATGGCCCTAGTAAGAAGTACATCGCGGCGATCTCTAACACGGACAATTACATAATCCAGAAGATGCCAGTGCTTTGACCGCGGGTGCTGCCATGATGTTTTAAACTTATTCTTTTGTCGAAAGAGCGTGTTTGTGATAGTGAGATTATGCTCTGCACATATAGACAAAAGTAAGAGTCCGTTCGGGTTGCTATTACCAACTCCGTCTTTTCCAATAGTTTCTGGCCATAAATCAAAGTCACGCCCGACTCTTGCGTTAAAATCGCCCAGGAGGATAATTTTATCCTCCTTAGGTATCTCTGACAGGAGAGTGTCCAACTGGCTATAAAAACTTTCCTTGATGTCATCATCAGCATCTAATGTTGGTGCATAAGCGCTCAAAATAGTTACCTGTTGGTTATTGGCGAGCTTTAATCGAAGAGTTATCAGGCGTTCGTTAATGCCAGTAGGAACTTCTGACAAAGAGTTCACTAGTTCATTTTTTATGGCAAAGCCTACACCATGTATTCGTCGGTCCTGCTCAGGTAGTCCTTTCCAGAAGAAGGTATAACCTCCTTTTTCTTCTTTCAGCTGTCCCTCTCCTGCCCTTCGAGTTTCTTGAAGTGCTGCTATGTCAATTTTAAACCGTCTCAGCTCCCTTGCAATAATAGCAGTCCTACGCTCAGGGCGTTCACTATCTATGTTATCCAGCAATGTCCGTATATTCCATGTTCCAAAATTCAAATGTCTTTTTCGACCGCTAAAATGGTGACCCCACTGGACGCGGTAATCCAGTCAGGGGAGAAAGAGGTAGACTATGTTTAGGGCACCTTTTCTAGCCCCCTCCCCATACGGGGTGAGCAGAGTGGATCCTAAATAGGGCTGCTCAGTCATGGATACAGCTGCCGAGCTGCTCGACTACCTCGTTCCTTGAACAGGGCGACTGAGTCTGCATCCACCGCCCATGTGCTGGTCCATGACTAGGGGCTTCCAGATTCACAGTCCTGCCCCCGTTGCCATTCGCCAGTCGCCATGGGACTTTTTTTGTTTGTTTGGTTGGTTGGGTTGGGTTGGGTTGGATGGGTTGGGTTGGAAGACGCCTGTGCGTGAAACTGTTTTATGTGGGGAGATCGGTGCACAACGAATCACCACACAAACTTGACAAGAGTATGGCAGAGATCCAATGGCACGGTTACCCTGACGATTGGAAAACCATTCTCTGCTGCAGCCTTCATCCGCCTTCACAGCCGTTGTAATTTAGGTTTAATTATCTTCCGCCTGTTCTGCCGTTGAGGACTTTATGTTTTGGATCGTTCTTTGTCTGGTTCCTCTCCCCGGACCTTACCGCCATGGGTGACCCTACTGGGAGTACATAGCTCCCGACGGCATTGCTCACAGGATTCATCGGAACACGCAAGCCCACTCACCACTTCAAGGTGACGATCCGGCGAGGGGTAGAGTAGACCAGGAGTAGACCAGGGCTCTCCAACCCTTTTGGTTGGTGAGCACATTTGGAATTTTGACAGAGTGTCCTGGGTGCTCTCACAAAATGGCTGCCTGTTTACAAAATGGGGCTTGCCCATTCATAAAATGGCTGCCATGGTGGACATGGCTAGTCACAAAACACTCATTTCCCAGAAAGCAAACTGGTGAGACTAAAATAAAAGTAGCTTTCCTAAGAACCTAAGTATAAGGCAGAGGTGGGGGCTGAGCTCCAAAACACTAAACTAGTCTTTGGAGCCCAAATAAAGAAGGCGCTGGAGGGCAGTCCTTTGCTTTGCTGCATGCACGCCTCCTAGTTAAAAAAAATAAATTAATTAAAACATCTTAAGAAATTAAATAAAAATCAGGAGGGATGGGGAGGCGGGGAGCCTAGCAGCTGCCAAGACAGGTGCCCACAGGCAGATTGGTGCCCATAGGAGACCCCAGGGATAGACAGTATTAAGTTCAATAAAGCGATTATGTAAGATGGCTTCATGTGTTCATCTTTATATTAGATGTAGATCCCTGCTAGAGTAGACCAAGGACCCATCTAGTTTAGCATCCTTGTTGCTGCTGCTGCTGCAATATTCACTAGCTAGATGTCTCCAGGAAGCCCTTGTGTAGCTGTTGTAGGCAACAGGCCTTCCCTTTCATAACAGAGTAAAACTGCTTCTGAATTTGGAGGTTCTGCTTACCGTGAGATGGGAGAGTTAAGCCCTACTTGCATGCAGGCGAATGCCTACATAGGGCTACGAAGCCTGGAATGCTGGTTCTGTTTTGCTTTGGTAAAGCAAAACCCCAAGGTATAAGGAATCTCAGGGTGCACTTCACAAATTGTGCCTAAACTAACAACTGTTGGGGTAGCAGATGAAGGCATCTGGAACACATTGCCCTGTTATTGCAGTGCACCTGCTGTTTGCTTTGGGATGATCATGGTGGGTGTAGGAAAGGGTAACGGGGAATTCTGATATGGAATTTACACAGCTTTAAAAAGGGATTAGACAAATTCATGGACGATTCATCTATCAATAACCATCATAGCTAAATGTCGGGATGGAGGAATCATTTGTACTCCAGTCTTTGTCGGTTTCACAGCTATTCAATCATAAATCCATTCCATTCCATTTCTGCATCACTCTGTAATAGATAGATAGATAGATGATAGATAGATAAACCACATGAAAATCCACATACAATTTTCCCTAATATATATGCATTTATGTACACAACTTTCCCTAACGTGCATTTTTGTATGCAATATCTGAGGCAATCACTACATTTCAAAATTTGGAGATGCCAATTAGCTTAAAAATGTGGGCCAAACAAAATTCGAAGACTTCCACCTTCTCTACTCGCATATTTCCCTGCTAATGCATGCAAGCACACAAATCCCCCAAATGTCAAATCTTCTTTAATAGGAATTGCTATCTCCCAACTGGTCAGACATTTGTGTACCTATCTTTATGACTCAAGGTATTAAGGGACCCATCCCATGCACAAGCATGAAACAGCCTTCTTTTAATGGCATGTTGCCTCAAAATTGTTTTCCTACAAAATATGAAAGGTGCAAATTCTGGCTCCATAAAAGATGAAAGGTTCAGATTCTTATTTTATTTAGTTCCCTAGGAGAAAGGCTCAGTACTTGCAATTACAGTGGAGCCAACAATGAGGTGGCAATCAATATGGCCTAGGATTAACTGGCAAACTAAATAATGCACCCAGCTGAGGGTCTTTGAAGAATGTAGAGGTGGCATTTTAGAACAAGTAATTACAATATATGTCATATTTAATTTGAAAGTCATCGTTCTTTGATTTGATAGCAACAATGCAACTGTTGACAAGTGCAGAAGGTGGCCATCACTGCTCCTAAGGGAAAGGGGACATCTAGATTTGAACAAAGGATGTTTGACTTACTGTCAAATGCCCTGCCACTATGCTCTGTCCCCCATTTTATGGCTCTGTGTGCAAAGCACAAACAAAGGCAGAGCAGCGCATTCCCACCCATTGCTAAAACCAATGGAGGAAACATTTCTGCTATATCACTCCCTGTATTTCCAGAAATTGCTTCCACCAGGAGTTATCTTGAAATACTTGATGAGCCCTGCATTCTGCAACTGCTCATTTTTCTGGAGCTGTTATGTGCTTCTACATGCCCCAGGTATTAAGAATGGCAAGGATGATAAAATTAACTCTAATCTCGGTTGGGCAATTTTCCTTCTTCTTCCACCGTAATGATGCTTCCAGAGGCACATTGCTGTGGATTTGTTCTACTTCGTACGTTGCATCTATTTCTATGTACATGCATAGAATCTCAATTTCCAGGGCACACTTGAACCCCAGCCATTACTATTTTATCTTTACAAAGAAGCCATTCTTGCACAGTGGCTTGCGTCAAGCAAAATGTTTCTCTAGCTTTCCCATTCTAATTTGACCTAAGACAATGGTAATTTGCAGCATTGTTCCTGTTCCTGTAATTAACTTGAGAAATGTGCTACTTGTAGTAAACCTGTAATGTGAATAAATGTGATCTATGGCACATCATTTTTAAGCCCGGGATTGAACGAGAGGCTTCTCATTTTTTATGAACACTCATAAATAGAAAAGTGATAAAGCTTCCTATAAGTCAGGCTGATTTATTCCAAAGTGTGTGTATATAAGGTTTACTTTCTAATTGATTTATTAAGACTCCAGTCCTATACCCATTTACCTTGGGGGAAGCCCCATTGAAATTAATGGGATTTACTTCTGAGTAGACATGTATCAGGTTGCACTGAAAAAACATTCTTTCTGAACCTCGGAATGATGATGAACCCTAAAGACTCCCCTTTTTTAATGCTTGAAAACTGCTTGTTTGCCAGCTAGGGAAGTTCTCAATCTTATTGACAAATGGAAAGTTAATAAATCACCAGGCCCAGATGGCATCCACCCTAGAGTTCTTAAATAACTATGAAAATGCTGACCTTCTAACAAAAATATGTAACATGTCTCTAAGATCAGCCTCTGTACCAGAGGACTGGAGAATGGCCAATGTTAAAAAGGCATCTGGGGGGATCTGGGAAATTACAGGCTAGTTAGTTTAACGCCTGTTCTGGGTAAATTGGTTGAAAGCATTATTAAAGATAAAATTAGTAAGCCTATAGAAGGACAAGCCCTGCTCAGCAAGAATCAACATGGCTTCCTCAAAGGTAAGTCCTGTCTCACTAACCTTTTAGAGTTCTTTGAGAGTGTCAATAAACATGTGGACGGGGTTATCCGGTAGACATTGTTTACTTGGACTTCCAAAAGGCTTTGGACAAAGTCCCTCACGGTCACCAAAGACTCTTGAGCAAATTTAGCAGGCATGGAATAAGATGAGAGGAGGCCCTCTTATGGATCAGTAACTGGTTAAAGAACAGAAAGCAGAGAGTAGTAATATAAGTGGTAAATTCTCCCAATGGAGGGATGTAAACAGTGGGGTTCCACAGGGATCTGTATTGGGAGTCTAGTGGTGGGCAATCTGCCCACCACTCGACTTGCTAGATGCTCAGCGAGTGCTGCCGCTGTGCCTGCCGAGCCTGGCCAAAAGTGAACATCAGCCGAGCCACTCATTGGACTTCTGGGTTCCCAGCAGAGCGCTTTTTATGTACAAAATGGCATAAGATACGTTAAAAGTACAGGCCTGTGGCTTACGCTGGCTCAGCTTGTCTGAGCGTGGAAAGCTAAGCAGGGTCAGGCCTGGTTATTACTTGGATGGGAGACCCCTCCTCTAGTTTCCTGCATTGAGCAGGGGGTTGGACTCGATAGCCTGGTAGGCTCCTTCCAACTCTATGATCTATGAAATCTATGAAAAGTGGGTGTGATTTGTGTAACTTGTGCAAATCACAGCCATTTTTAATGTATCTTATGCCATTTTCTATGTAAAAAAGTAAAAACAAAACTGTCAATATCATACTGCCGTTATACAAATCTATGGTGTGACCACACTTGGAATAGTATGTACAGTTCTGGTCACCATGCCTAAAAAAGGACACTGTAGAGTTGAAAAAAGTGCAGAAAGGGGAAACAAAAATGACCAAGGGGCTGGAGTAGCTCCTTTATGAGGAAAGGTTACAACAGCTGGGATTGTTTAGCTTAGAAAATAGGTAAGCGATGGAGACATGATAGAGATATGGATTTCTATGGATCTGACCTGCAGATTCTGCAGTGGACCAGCTTCTCCATGTCACGTTGATTCCGCAGAGTTGTGGACCGGTTTTTCAATTGGGGGGGGGGGGTTGTGCTAATTTGCATTAGTGGTAATGTATATTAGCGCAAGCAGAATGAAATTCTGGTTTAAAAAAATTCCGATTCCGACAATGAGCAGATGATGGACACCTGAAAATCTGGAAAAAATAACACAGAAGAATCTAGGTTCTCTGAAAAATTATGGGTATATATTGGGAGGCAATTTTCTGGTTTAGAGAATTAAAAAAGAACCAATAAGGGGCACAGTTGCTTATGGACTGGTTGTGACCAAGAGAGAAGAACTGGTAGAGAATGTGAAACTAGAAGGCACTTGAGAAGAAAGCAACCATGAAATAATTAAGGTTATCAACTGGTTAAATAATGTTGATTTGATTGATCATCTGCCTTTAAGCTAATTAAATTCACTAATTAATTCATTAAATTTAAATAAATTTGAATGTTACCAGGGCAGAACCTCAATATAGGTGCTATTTTGAGAAACTGAAGAAAGTGTAAGGTAACAAAGACTGCAATCCTGTACTCAGTGGAGCTTACTTCTGAGTAGAAATATATAGGATTCTACTGTAAAGCTGCAATTATGGAACCCATTGGGACTTAGTCCCATTGAACCCATTGGGACTTAGTTTCAAGTAAATATGCATAGGATTACACTGTTGGCCATGATGATCCATTCTCCTGCACAATCCAAATCTTTGGGCATCTCCTCCTTCTCTCTCCCCTCTTGCTGCCTTTTGGATAGGCATGAACATTCCACAGTATCTAGTATGGGAAACCTGTACATGGCATGCCTAATGCCTATACTGCCCAATAGCTGAAGCTCTCTGGGTGGTTCACAACAGTTCATATTGATCAAGCTGGCTCTCTTCTACCCCGGGTTTTGAGCACAGACTATTCATGCTCTGAACATGAGTAGCCTGAGCATATAGCCTTGACAAGGAGGACCCATTTGGTTTCAATTAAAAAAAAATAAAAATCTTTCCATGCCAGCCCCCCCAGGCCAGAGCACTATTGGTGTGAGAAGGAGCCATGTCGTTTGCCCAGGAACTATGTGCTTCTTCCTTACACACAGTATTGGAGCAATGTAAGGTCTACCTCACATGCTCCTCTGGATGCCTATCATGAAGGAAAAGAGAAAACTGTGCTTAGGTTGCATACCTGTGAACAGTGATCCCAATTTTTAACACTAGAAACCTGTGTGGTTCTGCAATACCAGTGCACTGTTATGAATGATACTTTGATTTTTGGAGTTGCATTCTAATTATGAAGTGCAGGGGGTGCAAGGGTGTGTGTGTGCTAGGTACCGAAAAGATCTGGGGCTCAGGCCCACAGCACCAATCAATCAATCAATCAATCAATCTGTATATGCTCTAAAGTCTCTCTCTGTGTGTGTGTCTGTAAAGGGCCCTGTCTCCTAAGGGCACCCCTATTTGTAAAAAGGGATGTATGCACAGGGGAGAGGAGGGCATTTGATTTCAAGAAAAAAAAACTGGCAGAAAAATTCAGGGGGAGGCAACAGGAGGTGAAGCCCATGCTGGCAAAAAGCCAGCTAATCCAGGGGGATCAGATGCAACAGCGATCATCAGGGCCCTTGTACATTTACTTCGGCAAGTGCCCATGGACAGCAGGGGTGGCGGCGCAGATGGCTTCCCAGAGATTTGGGGCTCCAAATGAAAGATCTGGGGCTCCAGCCCTAGTGGGCCACCCCCTAACACCACCTCTAGGGGTGGGGGTGGGGAGCACCCTAAACTTAGTCTAGGCAGTCAGTTATTGCATAAAATCATCCCCAGGCAATATATTAAAGAACAGACACATTTTAAGAATGTTATGTTGATCTATCTCTTTCTAGAACAGAGCTTTATGGCAATGCTCTTTTATACTGCCTTATTTTTAATGAGCAGCCAGATTATGTAACTTGCCACAGAGCCATACACATGAATATTTATTACTATTAATTGCATCTGGATCTGATTTAGAAAGCTGTCCAGTGCAGTTTAATTGGAATGTGCAAAATATATGACATCTTGGCCCAGACTGGTTTTAAAGTGCAAACCTTCTTAAATTTCAAAAGCAAGTATGTTGATATAAAATAGCATGAAGTGGTCAAAAAGTGCTTGACCGTTTGGCACACATCCTTATTAATGATATCAGAGAAATTATCACTAAATGTTGTGATCATACCCTATTACTGCTCTGCGAATACACCGAGCAACCTAGATCTAAGGGAGTGTGTTTGATTTTGCTGGAAGCAGCTGGTAATGAAAGATCCATTCCTTGATGCAGATGGTACGGTACTTCAAGAAATGTAGGGCCAAGGATCTTATGTACTTTCACTTACTGAATTTAGTCAGTTGCCCCATTTCGGACAAGAGAGGTCTGCATGTCGCAGAAATAGGGGCGCATCACAAAGCTCATTTCTGGCCCCCATTGAACCTGATTGATGTTTCTGATGATGAGACATATGGTAATATGTATCTCCATTCTAGGCTACTTGTCTTGTTTGCCAAATCTCATTCCAACTCTAGTTTAGACATTCCGTTGAAAGAGGAGGAAATTGTGTAGGTGCAGGCAAGGGGCCAGCTGCATTTCATTTATAATGATTTAAGGAAGCACTTAACTGTAGTCCTGCAGTTATATTACTAGGTTCTATCAAAATCACTATATGGACTTATGTGTAGGATTGCAGCCCTAAACAGGGCCAGCCCATACATTTTGCTGCCTGAGGCAAAGGACAAGATGACACCCCCTTCCATTTCATGTACAAAAGCCAAATGGACTGGAAGTTGAATATTCCTTCAACACTGGTAATGGGACAGCATCCTCTACCACACCTGAGGGCAGCAGCCAAGCTGAGGGGACACAGAGCAGGCAGTGTGGCCCTCAGGTCTCTCCTCCAACACCTTGCTGCCACCTCCCTGCATCTGCTGCCTGAGGTGACTACCTCATTCTGCCGAATAGTAGGGCTGCTGAGCCTGGCCTTAAAGTACTCACAGATGCCACACCTTTTGTGAGCAGCCATGGGACTCTTGCATCCTGAGCATATTAAGATGTTTTTGTCTGCATTAGAGAAGTGGAATTAATTACTAGATTGTGTGTGTGTGTGTGTGTGTGTGTGTGTGTGTGTCTGTCTTTTCCAAGAAGAGCTACACAAAGGCCAATAAAACTTGAGAAATAAATTAAAACATGTTTTCCATTCCTACTATGAAACCAATCATTCCATGAACAGAGGGGCTCCTTCCATTCACGGAAAGCTTTTGATCCAGTGGAGTATCCTACAGGTGGAAGGAAGGGGAGGCAATTTTTACTGATTCCCCTCCCCCCCGATGTCCCCCCCTCACTATTCCAGAGGGTCTACTAACCCTCCAGAGCAGGTTCGGGGGGGGGGGTTCAAGGGGATGCAGGGGAAGGACCAATTGGTTTCAGAAAGCTACCTCCCTCTGACCCACAGTGGGGGAAGTGTCCCATGAGTTGGAATCCACTCACGGGTTGCTCCAACATGGAGAATGGAATTCAAGAGCCAAGCCTTTGACTGCAACTTTCAATTAAGGTTTCTTGGGGGAGGTGTTGGAGAACAAAGAAAAAAAAATATTGCAGTAGATATTTTTGAATACCTGGTTTTTTTAAAAAAAAATCATAGATATCCTTGGAGAATGGATAAAAGAAAGGCTGTGAGGAAGGGATATAGTGCAACCGTCTGAGTAGAGAAATGGCCATTATTCTCAGAAGTGAAATACATCTGATGGCTGTTAGGCTTGCACTAGGGGTACTACAAAAGTACTGAACAATGAAAAGATAAGAGGAACAGATTTTAAATATAGCAGGAATAAAAACAGGGAGAGGATACTAGAAATGAGTCATCAAAGTAAAGCATGTTCAACACTGTGTGGATAGCTGATAATGGCGCTGACTGGATTTCTCCCTGTGGCCCAGTAGAATAGCTTACAGTGCACTCCTATACATGTCTCCTCAGAAGTAAGCCTCATTGAGTTCAATGCGGTTGACTCCTAGGTGAGTGTCTCTATAGTTATATAGGGTTGCAACTTTAATGGTTTAAGCAGGTGCAAATGAGAGCAGAATAATGTAAAAAGGAAGCTAAGGTTTCTAAATATAAATATTAAGGTGGGGGGAAATGTTGAACAGATTCCTAAACTAGACAGATAAAATATTATACCAGGAACATGACCCACCTGAAGCAGCGGTTTCAAGACACAGAACAGCAATTAGGGATCGGTGAGTATTTCATTCAGTTTGTTTTTTATGTGAATGCACCAAAATCTGCAAATTTCTTCATAAATGGGATGGAAACAACTTGAGATTTAAAAAATTCAACCATGGGAATAAGCAATATTGATAAACTTATCCATCCAGACAGAGGGCTTTGAGTGCTTAGCTCTTAACCATCTGGCTTTGAATCCCTGTATATTCAAACATGTTTGTGGTGCTGAATTTTATTTTTATTTTTTTCTGATGGGCTCCTCATCTTTAATGGCTACATGACAGGCAATTATATCATGGTCATCTCCATGCTGGGAATAGCTGTACCTATTGAATTAGGCCAGTGCAGAAGGGTGAGAATTTTGCTCAGTTTGTGTGTTGTTGTTTTTATAAGAATTACCAAAATTTGCAAATGTCTTCATAAATGAGATAGAAAGAGCATGAGATTTAAAACATTCAAATGTGGGAGGAAGCAAAGCTGACAGATTTGTCAATCCCTACTCCCCTATGAGGAAAGGTTACAACAGCTGGGATTGTTTAGCTTAGGAAAAAAAGCGAGTAAGGAGAGAAATAGAGGTGTACAAAATTATGCATGGTGTGGAAAAAATGAATAGGGAGACTTCTCTCTCTCTCTCTCTCTCCCCCCCCCCCCCATCATACTAGAATGCAATGGAGTCATCCCATGAAGCTGATCAGTGAAAGATTCAGGACAGATAAAAGGAAGTACTTCTTCACACAGTGTGTAGTTAAACTATGGAATTCACTTCCACAAGATGTAGTGATGGCCACCAATTTCGATGGCTTTAAAAAGGGATTGGACAAATTCATGCAGGATAAAGTTATCAATGACTACTAGTCCTGATGGCTATATGCTACCTCCAGCGGCAGTATGCCTATGTACACCAGTTGCTGGGGAACATGGGCAGGAGGTTGCTGTTGCACTCATGTCCTGCTTGTGGGTCTCCCGTGGGCAGCTGGTTGGACACTCTGTGTGAACAGAATGCTAGACTAGATGGACCTTTGGTCTGATCCAGCATGGCTCTTCTTATGTTCTTAACAACAACAACAATAGCTGCCTCCAAACTGGGGCATGGGGGGAGGATAACTCATAGTTGTCAGTTTTTATTGCCTCTGAGAATAGACCGGTGCATAGAATGAGGAATGTAGGTATGGTACATGCTTGGGGAAGGTTGGCAATGCTTTATTTATTTATTTATTATATTTATACCCTGCCTTTTTTCCTGCAAGGAACCCAAGGCGGCTTACATAATCCTAATCCTCCTCTCCATTTTATCCTCACAACAACCCTGTGAGGTAGGTTAGGCTGAGAGTCCATGACTGGCCCAAAGTCACCCAGTGAGTTTCATGGCTGAGCGGGGACTAGAACCTGGATCTCCCAAATCCCAGTCCAACACTCTCACCACTGCGCCACAGCACTAACTTTAGGACTCCCTGTTCTCATTTTAAAGATCAGCCTGCAACACTCCTACGAGCCATAATAAAGCTGCACAGAGTGAAGTAGGTATAAAAGCAGAGGTAGCATGAGGTGACCTTGATATCTTATTATCTCCTGTGAGAAGTAATGGAGTATTTTCTAAAGACTGTATTGTGGCTTCAAGGTTCTGCTGAATGCCAAATTTCAGTATGAGAGGCGCATCATCAAAGGACCCACTTATGCCATTTTTCTTCTTCCACTCTGCCTAAAGCTGAATTATCAAGATGGAACAAAGTAATAATGGTACTCTAAGAAAATGTCAGATAATGCTATTTTAACTATAAATTAAGTCTTGGTGGGGAACATGTGAGGCAGAGGGTGGGGGGGAGTTGCCAATAAATTGTCAGCAAATGGTGAACATAATCAGTGTGCGATTTAATTCCAGTAGGTTGATCTTCTGTTTGCGAGTGTGGAAGAAATTTTGAAAGATATAATTAGTTCATCTTTAGAGATGGGGAAAGAAAAAGATTCATGTTAGTCCTGTTAATCAACTCTACTGTTATATACAGTAATACCTTGGATTGCAAGTAACTTGGTTTGAGAGCGTTTTGCAAGACAAGCAAATTTTTAAATATTTATTTAATTTTTTTGACTTGATATACAAGCGACGTCTTGCAATACAAGTACTGTAGTACGGCTTAAATTAAAAATCTCTGTACAAATTTTTTTGGGGGAATTTTGTTTTGATATACAAGTGTTTTGGATTACAAGCACGTTTCCGGAACGAATTATGCTCTTAATCCAAGGCATGACTGTTTTCAAGATGCCCTTTTCTTGGGTTCTGTTCATATCTTTCATACCACTTTTAGGACACAATCCTGTGCACGTGTAGACAGACAGAATGCATACAACTCCCAGCATGCCCCAGCCATCCATGCTGGCTGGGGCATGCTAGGAATTGTAGGCATTTTGTCTGTCTAAACATGGATAGGATTGCGCCTTTACTCATGAGAGCAATGTAACATTAGAAGAGGTCTACCTTCCAGTGTTATGCTATTCATGCAAGTAGACCATACACGTGACCATATTAAGCGGACTTATATTGACTATCGGGTCATCTAGTCCTGTGCTGCATAATCAGATTGGCAGTGGCTCTCTGACGGAGGTCTTCTCCAAGCCTGCTGCATGACATCTATTTCCCTGGGGTTGTTAGGGATTGAATCTAGGACCTTCTATATGCAAAGCATGTGCTCTACTCAAAGCAGTGAAGTACCATTCACTTTCAAGATCTCCTAAAGATTCCCTTTAAATCCACTATAGTTTGGCTGCTATGCTGTGTTTTTAAAGCAGTTTTATCTTTGGTATTTTTAGTTCTTTTTCTAATGTCGATTTCAGCCTCTACTGCTTTTAATTGCACGTTGCTTTTAATTGATTGTTTTATTACACTCTTGCTATTTGTATATGGATTTTGGATTTTATATCTGTTTTTATTGTATGTCATCCTGAGAGCTATTCGCTATAGCATGACTAATTAATTTTAAAAACAAACAAACAGACAAACAAACAAACAAGGCTGTGCAGTAAATAACATTGCACTGTTCTCCCTGCCTCAAGGACAGGTTCTTAGGTCTGTAGAGGGCCTGGTTAGGGCAATGTATACCATTTCCCATCAGATGTGACTGTGAATGATCAAGAAGTCCAAGCCCCAGTCAGCTCACAGCGATCACTGGTGTCTTCAGCTGAGGCTGCTGGGAGAGTATGCAGATGAGCTGCTACCTCACCAGACCTGGATTTGAACCAAGGGCTTCCTGATTTAAAGTTCATTCTCTTAACTGCTACACAACAGCCCTTTGTAGATGACATATCTGTATGGAATCAATGCACAGAGGGCAGGGGCAGGACTGCTTCTGCTAGCTTCACCCTTGTCCTCCATGTGCTGATCAGGTGATATTCACAGAGCACATGCATGTACAAACTGTGCAAACATAGGCTCTCCCTCTTCTCATTGTGTACCTTGCATTTTTGCAGGGTACAGGTTGCATGTATACACAGAGCCTATGAACATACAACAGCTCAGAGATATTTTTAAATATGGACAGTGGTATATAAATGTATTTATTAAATAAATAAATGAATGAATAAAATAAAACTTGTGTGTGCATAGGCTTCACACAGATGACCTGATCAATACAGAGGATGAAGATGAGCAAGGCAGGGCCAACAAGTGTCCACATTTTGATTCTACAGAGACATGTTCTCTGCACGGGGCTAACTTCTCTGTGCAGTATCAAATAATAATGCAAGATATATATTGCATTATATATATAAATCATATATATATATATGATTTTGGCAAATGCAGAGAGTGGGCAAGCAGGGGAAATTGGAGCTTTGCAACTACTGCTATATGATGACACAATTCCACCAAAATGTGTTCTTTTAAGTCACATAGATTGATGCAGGAAAGATTTAAGCACCTGCTTAACTCTTCCATTGAACCTGGACTTAAAAGTGATTCACTGTGGCTTGATTGTGCCCATGTATAATTAGTCATTGTTGCAATGTCATTTTTGCTGGTGATCCTGAACATTATTCCCTAGTGGAAATCTTATGAGAGAAGGCAAAGTATTCCGCATCCATCCTCATTCATACTGTGTGTTCCACATGAGTACACAGACACAGTCTCTGTTCCAACTAATGAACACTTCATTGTATCTTGAAATATTTCACACACAGCTAACAACTATTTCTTCTTGGTTGTTCATTTGTGATTCAAATTGTTTCTTCAGCGTCTATGGTCATAGTAGGTTTAGTACTATCATTTTCGAGATCCTGGCAGTCTACACCACTAGCGTAGATCTCTGTTCAGTTGGAAAGTATACAGAGTGATTTATTTATTTATTTATTTATTATATTTAAACCCCGCCTTTTTTCCTGCAAGGAACCCAAGGCGGCTTACATAATCCTCCTGCTCCTCCCCATTTTATCCTCACAACAACCCTGTGAGGTAGGTTAGGCTGAGAGTCAGTGACTGGCCCAAGGTCACCCAGTGAGTTTCATGGCTGAGCGGGGTCTAGAACCCGGATCTCCCGAGTCCCAGTCCAATTTGCCAGGAAGAGACATCATAATATTCAGTGATGGGAGACTGATTGTGATGAATTGGGAATATCTTCCACATCAGAGTTCTCTCATTTTGCAGTTGCAGCCCTCTCCAAGTCAAGAAGCAAATTGCTTGACTCACACCAAATAGAGGCAAAAAGGACACATGGGGTTGTATCTTACAGTATCCTTCCACCAGTGGAATGGGCAGTGTTGGCAGATTGAATTATACCTACCACTTCAGCCCCCTTATGCCCTCTAAATCTTCTCTGGAGGTTCAGGGGATCCTTCAGATGCTAGAGCAAATTTGGGGGGCATGTGGTGTGTTGCACGGGGGAGAAGGGGAAGAGAAAATCCCATTGCATGAATGGAAGTCCACTTGTGTAACATTGATTTGAGCCCATGAGCTTTAAGCCCATGGCAGCTAAGGTTCTGGTCAACCTAGGTTGATCACCTCCCTGCTGCCAAAGGCTGAAATGGTCAAATGAAATGTGGCCTTTACAAAATAATAAAAAAGTAGTGAACAGTAAAATGATTAAATAATGAAAAAATAGAAGTGGCAGCTTAAATTAAGAACAAATAGCTGACCTGGGATCAGCTCAGCATGCTCCCAGCTGCATGACCTTTGTGTGGTGATGTGAGGAAATGTCAGCCTGCGCTGTCGAAAGCTATGGCTACAACAAGCTTGTGTGAATGTGCCCAAAGAAGAATCAGTTTCCAAAACACAGCACAAGGCATGGCATGTAGAAGGCAAATCTGTGCAATCAATCCTGAGGGAACATGGCAAACTTTAAGTTTCCTGAGGAAGTGCTCTAATTACATGGGAGGGTCAGAGGAAGCCATGCGGCTCTTTGAAGAAGGTTGTTGGGCCATGGTTTACTTAAAATTGGAATAGTGTGGGATGGGGTTTGTGGGTTTTATTAAGGACCTCTTTGCCTTCCCCTGAGCACTGTCCCAAGATAACAAAAATATTGAGCTATCAGTCAAGAAAAAAGTGAGCAGATACGTACCTGCCTGTGTTATTTTAAATGCATTCTCTCATCCCAAGATGCTTGTAATCGATCATTTTCTCTATCTTGGCAGCTATCTTTCTGTTACAACTAACATCGACAGTGAAATCCAGCATCGTCTGAGCTCCGCAAGTGCCGCGTTTTCTCAAATGAAACATAGAGTGTTCGAGGATCGGGATATTTGTAAGAAGACCAAAACAATGGTTTATGAAGCCATTGTATTACCAACTTTATTGTATGCCTGCGAAACATGGACTATCTATAAACGTCACCTCCAACTCCTTGAAAGATTTCATCAACGTTGCCTCCGAAAAATCCTGCGAATTACTTGGGAAGATAGGCGAACAAATGTCAGTGTACTGGAAGAAGCAAAGATTACTAGCATTGAAAAAATTATCTTTCAACGCCAACTCCAGTGGACCGGTCATGTTGTTCGAATGCCTGACTGCCGTCTCCCAAAGCAGTTACTTTATTCCCAACTCAAGGATGGAAAGCGGAATATCGGTGGTCAATATAAGAGGTTTAAAGATGTTCTTAAGGCTAATCTAAAAAAATGCAATATAAACATCAAAAACTGGGAAGCTCTGGCCCATGAACGATCTAACTGGAAGTTGGCCTTTCACAAAGGTTCTATGGACTTTGAAGAAGCCCGAGTGCAAGGTGAAAGGGAGAAACGTGCTAAGCGAAAAGCACGTCAAATGAATCCTTTACAGGACCATCTTCCATCTGGTAACCTGTGTCCTCACTGTGGGAAGCTGTGTGGATCTAGAATTGGCCTCCACAGTCACTTACGGACCCATCACTAGAGTCTACACAATTTTCTTTAGAATTTTCCTCCTTTTAAAATATCCTTTTTCAAAAAAAAATTTTTTTTATCCTGGAAGACAATCTTACTCAGTCATGAGTGATCGCCTGACTGACTGAATCAGTGAGCCAATCTGTGAGATGTGCATTTTCACACACGCATTTACCACACATCTGCGCCTGATGTAAGGTTAAAAAAAAACTCCTCCTTGGCAGTGGATTTAATGCACAAGAAAAGGGCCTAGATGTTCATTTAATTTATAATTTATTAGTAAAACGTATATACTGCTTAATATAATAAAATCCCTAAGGGCACAATCCTGTGTCCTTCCGACCTTGTCTGGGGGGGGGGGGACACATAGGAATTGCTGTAGAAGGCGTGGTGGCCTCGGAAATCTCTTCCGAGGTTGCAGAACCTTGGAGTGGCTGCCCCCCCCACCTCATAACAAGCGTGGTTCTTTCTGCGCCAGAAGGAAACCACAGGGAACTGAGCATGGAAGAAGACCGTGTTCAGCTCCCCTGTGGAGGAGGCATTCCTGGGTGCAGGGAGGGGAAGGGCGAGGCCCCACCAGATTCCGAGGTATATAGGCGGCGCCTCAGCCTCTCCTCCTCACGAGGAGAGGAAAAACATCTAGATGTCCAAAATTGGCCATCTAGATGTTTCTTGGGGCAAGGGGAGTGCTAGAGGATATCCTAGCCTCCGTGCTCCTTATGCCCTGCACAGGATGCCCGCAATCCGCTGTGTTCAGAGGACTGCAGGCACCCTCATAGGATTGCGCTGCCGATATTAAAGCTGCTGAGTGACCAAGAAGTACAGGGTCGCACTCCCCCTATCCCTCTCCTGAAGAAGGTCATCCATCATGGTGGCTATGGCTGATTCTGTTCCAAAACTGGCCTGAGCCCAGACTGGAATGGATCCAGATAATCAGTTTCATTCAAGACAAGAGTGCCTGCAGCTGAGACACCACCACTCTCTTGAGCACTTTACCCAGGAAAGGGGTATTTGTGACTGGACAACAGTTGGCATAGATTTCCGGATCCAGGGAGGGGTTTTTCAGGAGTGGTTGCACCACTGCCTCCTTCATGTTGTGCACATGAGTATCTTTTCTAACTAGAATTGTTTTCCCATCTCACTTGTAAAATTGAAAGGCGCCCCAGAGAGTGACAGAACCTTATAATGCCAGTCTGCCTGTTATATAACTATTCTTCTTCTTCTTCTTTTTTTTTAACATAAGAGTTTCTCACAGTGTTGCTCTCAAAAATAGATGGAATGGTGAAGTTAGCCACAAATGATGCAGCAAGCCATCTGTTTTTAAGGCCCAATCCTAGGGTTCCTGCACCTGCAAGGAAGGTAGAATCTATTCATTTCAATGGGTCTACTCTAAGTAGGACTGACATTGGATACAATCCACTGACTCATAATGACCAGGAATGAAGAATGCATAAGGAATCTGTGTCTCGCTCCAAAAAGAGTTGAGCTTTTCTGAGCGGTGTGTGTGAGTGAGGACAGTTTGCCAAAGACTGAATAAGAAAAGAAATAAAATGGATAAAGGATTTTCTATAATATCAGTACTGTGGGGTAAAAATACTCCCCTCTGAACTTCTTGTACACGAACCTAATGGAACTGGCTGTTCTACAAAAGCTTTCTTTGTATGAAGTAATGTCAGCAGCACTGAGATATCTGCACTCTTGGCAAGACTTTATTTATTCTTATTTTGCTGTTATTTTACTCTTTCTTTTTCATGTTCTGCTCCCTCTGTCATTTGTGTCACTCTCTCTCTCTCTCTCTCTCTCTCTCTCTCTCTCTCTCTCACACACACACACACACACACACACACACAGTACTCCTCTGATTTTTATTCACCTTTCCCTTGAAATGGTTCTAAAGAATTTCTTAGTTACATCTATAGATTTTTGTATAACAGCCAGATCCATTAGGTTTGTATACAAGAAGTTTAGTGGCAGTATCCCCCGCCCTTGTTATGGGAATATTCCCTGTGTTGCATTGCTATTGTGCTGGTGAATTTTATAGACTCATAATAGGAAACACGTGCCTCTCACTGCCCTATTCTGTCTTTATTTTTCAAGCAATTCTCCTGCAATTTCACATACCATTCTAATCTTGCTGCCTTTTGTTATTGTTCTTGCAATTTTTTTATATGCAAAATGTGGTGTAAAGTATTAGGAAAACAATAGACTTTCCCTCTTCCTTATGTATAGGACATCTCTCACGATATATGTTCTGGGCGGCAGTTTAGGGAGCAGCCATTCCGTTATATCAAAAACATTCTCATGGCTTGTATAACCATATTTAATTATTTACAGGAACTCCTAGAATCATAGGCAAATAGAAAATCAACAGCACAAAAATATGCTTATTTGAAAAGGTTAAGCAATATCTTAAATGGATCCTCTTCACTGATCCATGAAACTGTGCCTGTTTACCTGTGGAATGCAAAAATAAGAAGCATTATATATCATTGATCAATGTCATTTAGTTTAGCCTGAAGGGATCATCTTTCTCTGTGAAATTTACCTTCCTGTAGTGTGCTTTTTAAGTATTCATCTTAAAAAGGCTGATGGGAGGATTTCCAATGTGTCTTTGAGGAATACAAAAATATATATTATGGTTGAAAGTTAGGATTGCTTAGATCCTAGGCTAGCGTTCTGTTGGCAGGAGAGACCCTTGGCAGAGTTTCACTGGAGGGATGCTTCGCCTTCAACCAGTGGAAGAGGAGGGGAGGCAGTTTTCACCAATCATCACCCTCCCCCTGCATGCCCCACAATCTGCACTAGACCCTCATCTAGGTCGGAGGTCCCTTGTGAACAGTGGGAGGGTGCAACAGTTCAGGGAGCTGCAGAAGGGAGGGTGCAAATTGCTTCCTCCTTCTCTTCCTCTAATGGAAACCTCCGCTGGATCAATACCACTTCTGGGTGTCGTAAATCAGTCCGGTCCACAGATAAGCCATTGTCGTTAACACAGTCCAAGGTTGAAAGCCAAGAGATATGTCCAAAACCAAGAAAAAATGAAGCAGTGTAGGAACAGGCTGAAGCGTGGTCAGGGTCATTCCGAAGTCAAGAAAGCACAAGTCTCGGTCCGGGAGCTGGCAGGAGTGTCTGGCTATGGTCAAGTTGCAATGACAATTGCTTCCAGCATCCAAAGTGTTTGGGGCCTGTCTTTTAAACAGGCGCTGATTGGCAAGGCAGTACAGCTGGGCCAGGCTGCAAATGACATGTGCCTGACTCCTCCCCAAACACACTCTGGCTCGGTTGCCATGTGTGATGTGTCCTCCTTCTCTATCTCAAACGGAGGCACAACACTGGGGATGGAAAGAGCTCTTCCCTTCATGGATAAAGAGGTCTGAAGAATCACAAACCTTTCAGCATTTTGAACACATATAATACAATACACTGATGGCAGAGAACTACAGAGGGAGTTATGAGACAAACTCTCTGCCAAGTCCAAGAGTTCTATTCTAATTTCACTGCATTGTCATTTGTACTAGACATGGCTGTCAGTTTTAATTAAATGTTATGGACTTAATTAAACCTGTGATAGATTGTACATTTTATTTTTATGACCAGTATTATTTTCCTGTGCCCTGTTTCTGGGACCCAACAGAAAAAAGTCCCATGTGAAGTTTTAGTTTGAATATTGTTAATCTTTAATATATGTCCATAAATATATCAATGGATGGGGAAGGAAAAGCCACTTCCATTAATGTATTGGAAATCCAACCTGCTTGATGACATGCCAGCTAGACTACATGAATTCTTCATCTATTAAAACTGAGGTAAATCATACAATGCTTAAGTACGGTACTATTGCAAGTTTTAAAGCACAAAGGGCAAATCTCTATTGCACAATGCATTAAGGCTTTGGCTGGTTGTGAAATGAAAACTCAGGGAGTGATTGGCTAAATGCCCTGATGTTATGGAAGGGTGAGGCAGGAAGAAAGATTCCTAGTTGCTATTGGCTGAGGTGCTCTGATCTTTGAGACGGGTGGAACATTCTTAAGGGCTTAAGATCAGAAGAGCAGAAGTCGGGATCTAAGAAGGTGTTTTGGAATACTGGCCGAACCCATCGGAATCAATGTAACATTTTGAGTAGATTCCTTTCCATGCAACTCCTTCCTCAGGTCAAATTCCTGACCCAGGTTCAAGACTGAGGCCAATTCAGTTGTATAATTAAACACACAGACACACACACGCTGTGTCTTTGGAAAACATTTGATCCATTTGGGGGTTCTTTACAACTGGTATATTTGCTTTTTTCCAAAGAAGGAAGAGTAGTACGGTAGGTCAGATGTGAGAGAACCAGCAGGATGATTGCTTGCATAGAGATGAAGTCCAACCTCAGGCGATCACTCATGACCGAGTAAGATTGTCTTCCAGGATAATTGTTTTTTTTTTGTTTGTTTTTTTTTACAAAAAGGAGATTTTAAAAGGAGGAAAATTCTAAAGAAAATTGTGTAGACTCTAGTGATGGGTCCGTAAGTGACTGTGGAGGCCAATTCTAGATCCACACAGCTTCCCACAGTGAGGACACAGGTTACCAGATGGAAGATGGTCCTGTAAAGGATTCATTTGACGTGCTTTTCGCTTAGCACGTTTCTCCCTTTCACCTTGCACTCGGGCTTCTTCAAAGTCCATGGAACCTTTGTGAAAGGCCAACCTCCAGTTAGATCGTTCATGGGCCAGAGCTTCCCAGTTTTTGATGTTTATATTGCATTTTTTTAGATTAGCCTTAAGAACATCTTTAAACCTCTTATATTGACCACCGATATTCCGCTTTCCATCCTTGAGTTGGGAATAAAGTAACTGCTTTGGGAGACGGCAGTCAGGCATTCGAACAACATGACCGGTCCACTGAAGTTGGCGTTGAAGGATCATTTTTTCAACGCTAATTGTCTTTGCTTCTTCCAGTACACTGACATTTGTTCGCCTATCTTCCCAAGTAATTTGCAGGATTTGTCGGAGGCAACGTTGATGAAATCTTTCAAGGAGTTGGAGGTGACGTTTATAGATAGTCCATGTTTCGCAGGCATACAATAAAGTTGGTAATACAATGGCTTCATAAACCAGTGTTTTGGTCTTCTTACAAATATCCCAATCCTCGAACACTCTATGTTTCATTCGAGAAAACGCGGCACTTGTGGAGCTCAGACGATGCTGGATTTCACTGTCGAAGTTAGCTGTAAAAGAAAGATAGCTGCCAAGATAGAGAAAATGATCGACATTTTCCAGTATTGTCCTGCCAAGCTGGATAGATGGCATCACCAAAGGGTTAGCTTGCACTTGCTGATGAAGCACTTTGGGTTTTTTGATGTTAAGTGAGAGACGAAGTTTTCTGTATGCTTCTGCAAAAGCATTTAGGATAGTTTGGAGATCATCCTCTGAATGTGCGGAGACCACATTATCATCAGCATACTGAAGTTCCACAACGGAGGTTGTAATTACCTTACTTTTTGCTTTCAGCCTGCTGAGATTAAAACGCTTTCCATCTGTTCGATATATAATTGCCACACCAGTGGGAAGTTTTCCCTCGACAAGATGTGAAATCATGGCGATGAGAATAGCAAATAATGTTGGGGCGATAACACATCCCTGTTTAACACCTGATCCCACTTTAAATGGAGCACCATGAGAGCCGTTGTTGTCCAAGACCGTAGCCGTCATGTTGTCATGGAGAAGTTGCAAGATATTCACAAATTTATTGGGGCATCCAATTTTCATAAGGATAGTCCAGAGAGCTGTTCGGTCTACAGTATCAAAGGCCTTAGCAAGATCAATAAATGCCATATAAAGGGGTTGATTTTGCTCCCGGCATTTTTCTTGTAGCTGACGTGCAGTAAAAATCATGTCTACTGTCCCTCTAGAGGGGCGGAAACCATATTGAGTTTCAGGGAGGATCTCTTCTGAAATAGATAGAAGACGGTTTGCGAGAATCCTGGCAAATATTTTACCTGCGGTAGCTAAGAGAGAAATGCCCCGATAGTTTCCACAGTCTGTTCTATCACCTTTCTTAAATAGGGTGATAATTATGGCATCCCTGAAGTCTTCTGGGATCTCTTCTCTTATCCAGATTTTTTCGATGAGTTTATGAAGATATTGTACAAGTTCGGGGGCCCCTTCTTTAAAGATTTCAGCAGGAATCCCATCTGGTCCACTAGCTTTGTTATTCTTCATTTGATTAATGGCTTTTTTTTACTTCATCCTCCAAGTCATGCCTGCCGGATGGTGATAAGATCATTCTCAAGCCCCTCTGCACTAGCAGAAAATCAAGATATGCCAGTGGGGGAAATTACATGGGTGTCTGCAATACATTTATGTTGGCAGGAGGTTGGCACTGGAACAACTCTTATGCTAGCAGGATCCCAGCATTACAAGGTGAGAAAGTACCATCTCCTCCTGTACCATCCTGCCTGCCTGCTACAATCTGACTGGGAGGCTCTTTACTGTGTCCTCCTGACTAGGGCTGAGGCTAGATTGGTTGGGACACACGAGGGAGCCTTCTCTGTGACCACACCCAAACTGTTTGCCCTCCTCTCTGCCTATCTTCTACTGCATGCTGAAGATTTTTCTAATTGGACAAGGTTTTAATTTGCCCGCTTGGGTTTTTTAATGGCTAATCTTAATATTTTGTTTGTTTTTATCTGCTGCTGTTGGCTTTTACGGTTGTTTGATTAGTTGTTGTTTTATTATGTTGTTATTTTGGTTTTCAATGACGTAAGCTGCCCTGAGAGTTGATTTTACAGTGCAAGGGTGGAGTTAGACATTTTGTTAAACACACACACACACACACACACACACACACACACGAGGTAGGGGCATAGCATCTGGAAGAGCAGTATTTAGTAGGTATTCTCTTATTACTATGGGGCCAGTCCCACTGCTGGCAACAGCATAATACTATACCTGCAGAAGAGGTATAACTTGAACACTCCTATTGTCATAAACAGGGAGCCCCAGAGCACTCACAAACATGGGGCAAAGGCAAAAGGGGACCGCCCCAAAATACAAGAAATATAAAAAAGACCAACATATTGTAGCTTAAAGTTCTTACTGCCAGTAACTGCCAATAACTAAGCCTTAAGAGAGGCATTTCAAGCATTTATTTGAAGGAGGGGGGGGGAAACTGCTCAAAAGCTGAGAAACCATCCAATGATCTGTGGTTGAGGGAAAGGGTGTGGCCATCTGGACTGGCTCTGTGAGTTGGGGGCACCATTTTATGGTGGTTCAGCTCCTCCTTACAGGGTTGGTTCCAGAGAATAACACCAGGTGATTGTGCTCCCTGGCAGTTGAACTGTGAGGTGCCACAGAGCACTATTCTGTTCCCAAGGTTGTTTACCATTTATATGAAGCCGTTGGGAGTGGTCATTAGGAGATGTGGGGCAAGCTCTATTTCTCTGTGACATCTGAATCAGGAGAGGCCATGCATCTTCTGAACTGGTGCCTGGATGCAGTTATGGGCTGGATGAGGACTAACAAATTGAAGCCAAATCCTGACAGGACAGAGACACTAAGGGTGGGTGGGTCCTAGGTCTAGGAACTGGGCTGCTTGCTTGTTTTGGATGGGATTGCACTCCCTCTGAAGGAACAGGTACAAAGTCTTGGGGATGCTCCTGGATCCATCATTGTCACTAGAGTCCCAAGTGACCTCAGTGTCATGACCCCCCTCCAGGAATCCTCCTCTGAGGACGAGGGTGACTCACCCAGGGCCCGGGACACTCCTCAGGAGCAGTGTTCAGACACTGCTGCTCCAGACAGGGCCGACCGGGCAGCTGAAGAGCTGGCAGGACCCTCTGGCATGACCCGTGGGAGTTCCGCAGCCCAGGAGGAGTCAGAATCAGAAGTGGAGATGGTGCAGGCCCCGAGTCCCAGACAGAGGAGGAAGATGAGACGGCAGGAACAGATGCAGGCCCGGCCTTGTGAGGCTTTTGTAATCAGCCTGCTGCTAAGGAGCTCCAGCTGTGAAATGGGCGTGCCCAGGCAGCAGGCAGTATAACAACGCTCACTCACTGAAGCCTGGGTATTGGGAAACAACGTCCTCCTTGATTCGTGTTCCTGATCCCTGACCTTGCTCCAGAACCCTGTCTTGCTTCCCGGACTCTTGGACCCGACTTTGGACTGACCCTGACACTGCCTCTGCTCGACCCCTGGACTTTTGAACAACATTCTCGGCTGGACTCCTAGGATTGTAAGACCACGCTTCTGTTACTCATCCCGCTGCAGCTCCCTTATCTTATCTCAGCTGGACATTTGGCAGTGCTCCCAGAAGTAAAGCCAGCTGCTGGTTGCCGGCCAGCCTTAAGCCGGACACTCAGTGACTTGAAGCACCCATTGCCAGCTTTGGCTGCTGTGCCAATTACACCCATTTCTGGATATATTTTTGTCTTTGTCACTGTTTAACACTTTAGCATCTCAGTGAAGGTCTTTTGTTTTCACTTCTATAACACCTGTAGTTTAAGACCTTCTGGGCTTCTTGCCCTTGTTTGGGAAAAGGCAAAAATAAGATAATGCAGATGGGAATAGACTTTAAATATGATAGTGAATTGGTCTCAATGCAATTACAACTGCATTTATTAGGCCATTTGCATCCCTCCACGGCATGTAGTTTCAGATGTCATTATCTCTTTAACTAGAAATGAATAGGAAATGTGTATCTTGAATATATGTACAAGTCTATGTTCTGTGATTAGGAGAGAATTAAAAGCCATTACCATAACACCTTTGGAACTTGGTTCTAGTGGAAGTACTCTCGATATGCAGTCAAATTTCTCTCTTCTGCCATGGAAGACATTCATTAATTCAAACTGAGCAGCAGACAGAAGGACACTGATATAAAATGTAATTGCTTTTACTTGGTTAATTACTCCAAGCCTGCATGTGAGAGTCAGTAGATGAAAAATGAATACTGTGCTTTTCTTTTAATCATAACTTTAATCAAAATTTTATTTTCAAAGAAAAAAAATGATGAATAGACATGTCGGTACATAGTGCTCCAAGTTTTCATTTCCAGTTAATTGTGAAAACCCAGTTCTTTCCCCAGGGTATATTCTAGTCACATCCTGCAGTTCTGATGTAGGCCACAATCCAGACAAACACTTGCATGTACAGAAAGAAGTCATGTTGACATTGATAGTGTTCCATATAGGTATGATGCAATGAAATGTTTTTATGATCAGAATAACTTGGGAGTATTGAAGTGGATTTATATCTTCAAGCAGGATTCATGGGCTGCTAGATAGTAGTCGCATATAGCAGTGGTGTCGGCTTTGTATCAGATTAAGTCGCATCTGGTAAAATGCACACTAGAAAGCTATTTGGAGCTGTTCTTTGTCCTGGCTATGGTTTTACTTAACTGACTCTATCATGGGTCAAATCACTTGACAATGAAACTGGTGACAGTCACACAATACAGCAGTAAATTCCAAAGTGGCTAGGGGGCTACATACTCTAAAAGCCACCTCCTATCTTTTATACCACCGTGCTTTTAAGATCAGGCAAGGATTCTCTTTTGACTATGTTACCTGTGTACCAAATTCTAAAAGCAAAGGGCCATAAAGTGGTGTTCTGTGTAGCTGCTCCATAATTGTGGGACATCCTTTCCCCTGAGTTTCTTCAAAGTCTGAACTTAAGCATCTTAACACAAAAACATAAGAAGAGACATCCTGGATAACACCAAAGCCCTGTCTAGTCTAGCATTCTCTTTCAGACTGGCCAACCAGATGCCTATCAGAACCCTACAACAGGATATAAATGCCATAGCTGTTAAGATGAGATACAGTTCTGATCATTTTGTCATGGCTACACCTCCAAAAGGAAGTCCACAGCCCTCATAAGAAGCGTTGGGTAAGCAAGAGGGTTCAGGAGAAAAGAAGCAGCCTGCCCACCTCCCCAGCAGGGCAGAAGGCAAAAGGTCATGACTGAAGGTTTGAATGGAAGAGTGAGTGAAGCCTAGAGGCATGCATAGGCAAATGACTGAGTGCAGGCTTGCATTGATTAAGACCTGAATATTGCATATCGAACATCCACGCCCTTCAAGATCCTATTAAGCAAACTCGCCTTCAATCACTTCTTAAGGAACATCTACCTACGGAACCTCCTGACAACATTGAGGACCATTGGTCTAAGCTGAAAACCTCCATTACTGCAGCTTGTGAACAAACTATTGGATATGAAACTAAGAAACATCAGGACTGGTTTGATGAAAATGATAATGAGATTAAATATATAATTGACCAAAAAAGGAAAGCCTTCCAAATATGGCAAAATGATATTAACTGCACTGCCAAGAAAAAAATCTACGCTAGCGCAAAGGCTGAGGTCCAAAGAAGAACAAGAGATCTTAAGAACGCTTGGTGGAAAAAGAAAGCTGAAGAAATTCAACGACTTGCAGAATCTCATGACGCATGGGGCTTTTTTAAGGCCACAAGGGCCATTTATGGACCAAAAACCTATGGTACAAACCCTTTACAATCAAAAGATGGCACCAAACTCTTAAAAGACAAAGAATCTATTGCACTGCTTTGGAAAGAGCATTATTATGACCTTTTAAATCATAAATCTAAAGTGGATAATGAGATTTTCTCGCAAATCCCGCAAAAACAAATTAGAGAGGAACTTGCAATACTCCCCACTTTGGATGAAGTTATAAAAACCATTAATCAAATGAAGAACAACAAAGCTAGTGGACCAGATGGGATTCCTGCTGAAATCTTTAAAGAAGGGCCCCCCGAACTTGTACAACATCTTCATAAACTCATCGAAAAAATCTTGATAAGAGAAGAGATCCCAGAAGACTTCAGGGATGCCATAATTATCACCCTCTTTAAGAAGGGTGATATAACAGACTGGAAACTATCGGGGCATTTCTCTCTTAGCTACCGCAGGTAAAATATTTGCTAGGATTCTCGCAAACCGTCTTCTATCTATTTCAGAAGAGATCCTCCCTGAAACTCAATATGGTTTCCGCCCCTCTAGAGGGACAGTAGACATGATTTTTACTGCATGTCAGCTCCAAGAAAAATGCCGGGAGCAAAATCAACCCCTTTATATGGCATTTATCGATTTGGCTAAGGCCTTTGATACTGTAGACCGTACAGCTCTCTGGACTATCCTTATGAAAATTGGATGCCCCAATAAATTTGTGAATATCTTGCGACCTCCATGACAACATGACGGCAACGGTTTTGGACAACAACAGCTCTCATGGTGCTCCATTTAAAGTGGGATCAGGTGTTAAACAGGGATGTGTTATCGCCCCAACATTATTTGCTATTTTCATCGCCATGATTTTACATCTTGTCGAGGGGAAACTTCCCACTGGTGTGGGAATTATATATCGAACAGATGGAAAGCTTTTTAATCTCAGCAGGCTGAAAGCAAAAAGTAAGGTAATTACAACCTCCGTTGTGGAACTTCAGTATGCTGATGATAATGTGGTCTCCGCACATTCAGAGGATGATCTCCAAACTATCCTAAATGCTTTTGCAGAAGCATACGGAAAACTTGGTCTCTCACTTAACATCAAAAAACCCAAAGTGCTTCATCAGCAAGTGAAAGCTAACCCCTTGGTGATGCCATCTATCCAGCTTGGCGAGACAATACTGGAAAATGTCGATCATTTTCTCTATCTTGACAACTATCTTTCTGTTACAGCTAACTTCGACAGTGAAATCCAGCATCGTCTGAGCTCCGCAAGTGCCGCATTTTCTCGAATGAAACATAGAGTGTTCGAGGATCGGGATATTTGTAAGAAGACCAAAACACTGGTTTATGAAGCCATTGTATTACCAACTTTATTGTATGCCTGCGAAACATGGACTATCTATAAACATCACTTCCACCTCCTTGAAAGATTTCATCAACGTTGCCTCCGGAAAATCCTGCGAATTACTTGGGAAGATAGGCGAACAAATGTCAGTGTACTGGAAGAAGCAAAGACTACTAGCATTGAAAAAATGATCCTTCAACGCCAACTTCAGTGGACCGGTCATGTTGTTCGAATACCTGACTGCCATCTCCCAAAGCAGTTATTTTATTCCCAACTCAAGGATGGAAAGCGGAATATCGGTGGTCAATATAAGAGGTTTAAAGATGTTCATAAGGCTAATCTAAAAAAATGCAATATAAACATCGAAAACTGGGAAGCTCTGGCCCATGAACGATCTAACTGGAGGTTGGCCTTTCACAAAGGTTCCATGGACTTTGAAGAAGCCCTAGTGCAAGGTGAAAGGGAGAAACGTGCTAAGCGAAAAGCACGTCAGATGAATCCTTTACAGGACCATCTTCCATCTGGTAACCTGTGTCCTCACTGTGGGAAGCTGTGTGGATCTAGAATTGGCCTCCACAGTCACTTACGGACCCATCGCTAGAGTCTACACAATCTTCTTTAGAATTTCCTCCTTTTATCCCGGAAGACAATCTTACTCGGTCAGGAGTGATCGCCTGATGATGATGATAGTGCATATCGCCTAAAACATAGGAGGATTTCTCCTGAAAAGATATGGCTCGCCCCCCCCACACACACACACTGGGGGAATACCACCAGAAGCTTAATCCAAAAACAGTCCCATCAGCAGGAAGACCCAAACCTTTGCTTTCCTAAGTACACCCATCATGAGTCATCAAAACATAAAGAGTAAGGTCCTTAGCAGAGTTTGAAGACATCTGTGGGGCAAAGACCGTCCCCACTGCTCTCATTTCCCCCAAAAGGCGGGAAAGAGACTGTAAGAACCAAGAGGTTTTAGCAAGGTGTGTCGGGAGAGAGAGCTGAGGGGGTCACCTTAGAACGCGGACTGCAGGGCTACAGCTGGAACATCAACACAGCAGACAGGTAGTAGCCAGGAGGACTTTGCTTTTCTATCCTTCTAGGTGGGACTCTCTCCCCCCCCCCTTTCCTATTCAGGCTTGTCAGGGCAAAGGGGACTCTTCCTCCTCTCCAGAATACAGGGTGTGTTTGAACCATAGCGTAAAGATATTTTGCTGCCTGTCATCACTAGGTTTGCTTTACCAACAAGTAAGACGCTGTACCTACTCTGTATTCTTCTTCAATAAAACCACCCTTTTGTTTCTAGAGTCTATGTGTGTGTGTAGGTTTGTTTAAGTATAAAAGGAGCAAAGCGCACACTTTCCATCCCAGCAGTGCAGGTTTTACCCCAGCCAAAGATCCTAAACCTTTCGTAAGAGTGTGGGGTTAGAGGGAATCTAGTGCCCAGAATTATCTGTCGTAACATAGCATTCTCCTGCTCATGTTCCCAGGCAACTGGTGTACATAAGCATACTGCCTCTGATACTGGAGGTAGCATATAGCCATCAGAACTAGTAGCCATTGATAGCCTTATCCTCCATAATTTGTCAAATCCCCTTTTAAAGGCATTCAAGCTGATGGCCATCACTACATTTTATGGTAGTGAATTCCACATTTAACTATGGGTTGAGTGAAGAAGTATTTCCTTTTATCTGTCCTGAATCTCCCACCTCACTTGCGGAAGGCCATTCCATACAATTTTGGGGGATCCCCCTTCCCCACACCACAGCTCACCCCATTCAGCAGGGTCTCCTGACTCTCTGTGTCACATTTTCAGGGAGCTGGAAGGACTGCCATGGGAAAAGGGGGAAGGGGAAGCACCTGCCAGCACAGCTGATCTAGCTTAAATCTGGATCCAACCCAATAATGATTTCTAAATTTGCATATGTACATATAAATTAGCACATGCAAAGTTTATGCCAACCACTGTCCTTTCTGTCCTCTTTTTTTGTCCATTCATAAAATGGGCACCTAGTTACCAGCATCTGTGCCTCTGGTGCCTGGCCGACCCCTCCATGTCTGAGTTGGAGTCAGAACCCAGGCAGGCTGCTGCTTGGTTTGGTGGTCCTGACATTGTAGTAAGATTTATTATGGTCATATGACCCAAATAAGGTGGTCCTGACATTGCACAGCCCCCAGTAGCTGGATCCTGGGAAGAACTAGGTATACACAAATCTCCCATTTGCTCATGTGGTTCTTCATCCAGTTAGGAATATGCACAGTAACTCTCTCTCTCTCTCTCTCTCTCTCTCTGTGTGTGTCTTTTGTAGATCAGGAGGAGATGTCTTTAAGCCATCAGAGGTGTCTTTAACTATTGGAATTAACTATTTGGAATTAACTGCGAGCTCCAAATAGGAATAGGTAAGGACTAAATAAAATGTGCTAATCAGACATATTTGGATCAGGACTGTGGTAATTCAGGAGGGGAGATTTAAGCTTCCCCCTCCTGTTTTTGTCCTGAAATTCCACCCCAGGGGGATAAAAAATAAGAAAGAAAAAACATCCCGATTGGAACCATACTTCAGTGTAAGCTCTGCTATGCATGATTAGCAGAAAGTTTAGTTTGGCCCTCAGTCAGTTGGAATTTGGGGGGTTTGACAGTTAAAGAATGACAAGGGAGACATGTCAAAAAGAACCTGCAGATATTGTTAAGTTTAAGCTATAAATTATGAAGCAAGTCTTCAAAAAAGTAACCCTTGAATGATAATGCAACACCAAGGTTGTTGTAAGGAATAAAATGGACATATTGTATACAGCTGTGAGCCTTTTGGAAGGAGAAGATGGAATCTAAATATTTTTAGACTCTTTTTCTTGTCATTTGTTTAAGATTGTTTTTAGATGCACATGTCGGTGTTGTATGTTTACATGTTTGCATATATATGGTTTTTATAATGTATTTTAAGGTTTTAATCTTTGTAAACCTCCCAGAGAGCTTCAGGTATTGGGCAGTATAGAAATGTAATAAGTGAAATACAATGAAACAAATAAAACATGCAGTGAAGTGTGATTAGTAGCTGTCCATCATTAGTTACCCATTTGGATTTTTATAGTTTTTCAGCTAGGTAAAGGACACGTCGCAGATCTTCTCATTATCCAGTCTTTAACAAAATATTGTGTAAATTCCCCATCCTGAGCCTTCTTTTCTTGTACCATGTTGACAGCTCTCCTTTCCCCTCTAAATAGTGTTTACAAGTGCTTGTCATTCTTTCTGTAGAGCTGCCACCAGTTCACAATTACTTTTCATACCAGAGGCAAACTGCTTTCCAGAAGTTTCTGACTGTATCTGATTAACCTTTAGTAAACATATTACAAATACAGGTACATTCTTCAACTGACTTCATTTTTTTGCAGATGTAAGCAACAAATGATTTCACCCTTTTTCTATTACTGACTTTGGCAGATGCCATAACCTACTTATCCTTTGTGTATACCCACCATTTGGGGCAAAATTCAATTGCATATAACTGCATTCTGCCCAGCTTAAAAAAAAATTGCTATCATTTTGCTGTGTAGTATAGAATTGCTGATTCTTGTAAGAAGCACTTAACATTTGCTATAGTACCTGTTAAACAACTGCCTACCATAGATAAATCTAGAAGTAGTTTCTCTTCTGAGATTTCCTCTTGGAGTTAAGGCACATTAAAATTACAGTGCCTTGTCAAACTGTAAAATACAGTTCGACAAGGCACTAGTCATTTCCCTATATATTAACCTTAGTAGCCTCAGCAACTTCCATGACTTCCCATGGTCTGAAACATGCTCTGGATATCAGTTGTTGTGGCTAAAATCCATTGTTCAAGATGCAGTATGAGAATGATGCTACTTCATCTACCATTCACAATTTTAAACCTCTATAAGGGGAGGTGTAAACATGAGGAGATTGCTCTTACCACTTCCTGTCAGACATTCCCTGGTGTCGATTTGGGCATTGCTCAACCTATCAGTTAAAAGTGGCAGAAGCTTAAGAAAAAGGCATCGCAAAAATATCACAGAAATAAGACTACTTAAAACCACAGCATAGCACAGTAATATACAGAAGATTAAAAGGCTCGAGAGGATAAAAACTGAGCTTTACCTGGTGCAGAAAAGATAACAAAATAAATGCCAGGGCCAGACGGATCTCTCTGAGAAGGTATTCAATAATTCAGGGGCGGGGGCTACTACTGAAAAGATCTGCTCCTAAATAGCCACCCACCATACCTCAGCATGCAAGGGCACTCAGAGCAGGGCCTTTAATGGTGATCTCAGGGCTCAGGTAGGAATATACAAGAAGAGGTGCTCCTTTGGATGCTGTGGATCCAAGCCCTGAAGGTCTTTTAATACCTGTGGGGTGGGGTGCTGGCTTCTCTCTGATGGAGGAGAGATTTTTAAGGGCACAGATAGAGACAGTTGGGCTTTGTTTTGTTAAGAGGTACATTATTATCTCGATCCTTTTGAGCTGCCCTTTTCAATCAGTTCATGTCAAGTTCACTGGTGGACTGCCAGCATCACCCAATGAGACAGTACATGAGGGCATCACAAGGCAGTAGCATGAGAGCTTTCTAGAGATACACTGCTACTTCAGCACCATGCATTTGGCACTGGGGAGAGACAGGACAGTTTGAACATTGTATAGTAAGGATTTATGCTTGCAAATCATGCAGACATGTCCTATTCACAATCCTGAATGCAAACACAAGGAGCACTTTTTAAAAATAAATGTTAGCAAATTTCTGAATATGTGGTCAAATTCAAAATATGGCTATCTCTTTTTAAAAAAATAATATTTTAAAAAATGCATACTTTCACATGTGCATTTTTTAAACTAGTATTTTTATGCTCTATTCAATGGGGGGAAACTTGAAAAATACACACAGAAATGCACATTTTTCCTATTCAAATGAGCCGAAAAAACAGATTAAAAATGAAAATGGGAATGAACAGAAAGAAACGAGCTTTGAAGTGATTCTCAGAGAATTTGGGTGAGCTCAAAAATCACTGGATGTCCCTATCGTAAAGGAATAGAAAGAGTTCAAATGGCATTGCCACTACGTGCCTTGGCCAACACATTCATGAAGTCAATAATTCAATTTAGCATAAGTAGTAAAACCCGTAAGTCAGCCTTCTCCAACTTGGTGTCCTCCAGATGTTCTTGAGTACAACTTCCAACATTCCTGACTATTGGCCATGCTGGCTGGGGCTGATGGAAGTTGAAGTCCAAAACATCTGGAGCACACCATACTGCTGTAAGTGACTCTTTCACTGTCAACTATACTATCAGTTTCTGCCAGCCTCTCTTAGGGCTGAGCCAGAACAACTCACCATTTTTAGGGAACTTTGTAGTCCGTGTTGAGAAACTCCCTTTTTGGACAACTTTTCAGCACTGCTTGTGGAAATATCTGTGTGCTTGGTTCTGAAGAAGCAAATATTAAGGGAAGCAATGGCACCAAACAGGGTTAGGAAGAGGCAAATTTTGCACAATTTGAGTCTTTTTTCAGGAAATATTCCTAAACCCACCCTAAATCACTATTTCCAGTCCAAAAATCAAATGTGGAAAATATAAAAAATCAATAATTGGAAAAGAGTAGGAAAATATCCCTCCTGTTGTCAATAATAACTGAAGTAGTTTAGGCTGTTGTCAAATTCTGAATCACCACCACACAATCCTGAATGTTATTCTCACCAATCTTTTGATCTGGGTACTGAAGCTTTCATCTACCACACACATTTTGGTACCAACTGAGTCATAAGATCTTCCGTAAGAGCAGGTGAAACAACATTCAACTCCAAGGGATGGTTTCCTCTATTCTTTGAATTATAGTTCAATAACAGGGAAACATGCTTTCTGGGAAGAAAAACAGAATTCCCAGCGCATCACTGAGTCCACGTGCATCACACATCTCTGACATCCCTCAGGCCATGCATCACATCTCTGGCATCAGATACAAAAAGATGCCCTGCAGTGGTTCAGACTCTCTTGGAGGGAAGCTGAAAAATCCAGAGATGGAAGGATAATATCAAGAGTGTGACTCAATACACAGTTTGATCCTGTCTTTGGAGCTTATTTATAGAGAAGAGCTCTCAGGCAATTTGCAATTTCTGTTTGCAGTTTCCACCTCTAATCCAAATTTGTGTGTGTGTGTTTGCTCAGGGTGATCTTGAAATGGAAAACGAAATCAGGGAGCCCTCCAGAAGTGTTGTAATCATGGGTGACTTCAATTACCCCCACATTGGCTCTATAATGTTCCAGTCACCACAAAGAGGTTAAATTTCTAGATACCCTAAATGACTGTGCCCTAGAACAGTGAGTCATGAAACTGACCAGAGGGGAGGTGACCCTGGATTCAAGTGGAGTTACCAGGAACGAGTACGAGATGTAAAGGTTGTTGAACCAATTGGAAACAGTAACCACAGTGCTATCAGATTTAATATATATTTAAGGGGGAAATTGTCAAAGAAGTCAAACACAGTCACATTTGACTTCCAAAAAGGAAACTTCTCTAAACTGAGGGAACTGGTAAAAAGGAAGTTGAATGGGGGAGTCAAGAGGGTTAAATCCCCTCAATGCTTGAAGGTTACTCAAAACCACAATAATAGAAGTTCAGCTAGAATGTACACCACAGGTTAGGAAAGGTAGCACCAAGTCTCACTTGTTTATATTTATTGTGCTCTGTGCATCTGATTCCGCCTATTTTATGTGCCCCTTGCACACGTGACTTGGGGAGAGAGAGAGAGACTGCAAATGACATGAACATCACTATGAGATGTGAATGTGTTTCCCTTCTATGTTTTCTCTGTATCGCAGAATGTGCACCTGCTTTGAAAAATATCAATCTGAATGGTAGCAAAATATTTGCAGTCTTTTCTTCATTCTTTTTCTAGAAAGAAAACAAGACAATATTGGCGAAGCGATGCAGACCATATTCCAGTGAATCCATCTGGCATGTTGGCATTCAACTCTGTATACAGCTTAGATATAAGCTTTAAATCCACCCGGGACAGGATTTTTGCTGGCTAATTTTGCAAGTATGGTAAGTAGACAAGTGGCTTCTGGTTATAATGAGGATCGTTTTGTTCTATTTTGCTTGCCACATCATGCAGCGTCACGCTCTTTATTATTAAAGTGGTCATTCTGGGCACCAAAACAGGTGAAGGTACAGGAAAGGAGGTTGTCCCCTATAGCTGGGAGTGACTGCTACTGGTGGGATTTGTAGTCAAACACATCTGGAGGGCATCAGCTTGGGTAACGCTGAGATAGAAGGACTGCCTGTTCCCATCTTCCCCCTCTTTTCCCCCCATGAAATTTTTATTTTATTTTGAAATTTCTTTTTTAAAAAGGCAACAAAAAAGAAGAACATATGCAGTAATATAACAAGATCACTAAAGAGATAAGGAAGCCCACGAATGATCATTCTTAGGGAGTGATCCTATGGCCTCTAGACATCATCTGCGGGACCATAGGACACTTCAGATTCCCAGATCCAAGGCTGGAAGCAGAGGTCTGACCTCGCAGCTGGGAATCCCTGCTCCGACCCCCCTCTCCCAGCCCTTGCAGCTAGCGTGGAAAGAACCGTGCCGGCTGCCTCTCCGATGCTGGAAACTTGACCTCAGAGAGGGGGTAAAGTTCTGGTGAGTGGGGAGGGAAGGAGACTGCAGAGGTCAGGGTATGATGTATCCTGTATCCTCCTTCCCTCCCCCTTCAAAGTGCCTCAGTTAGATGGCCCAAAACTGCCATCTAACAAAAATGCAGAGTGGGAGATGTGGGAATACAGATGTGGGGATACTGCTGGCCAAACCACTATGGAAGGCTACCATGGTCTCATTTAGCTTGAATAGCACCTAAATTTGGCCATTGTGGCATTCTGTAGTGGTTTGCAAGCAGAGAATTGGGGGCAATTGTTTTGTCGCCGTATCTTTTGATGGCATGGCAGTGGCAGAGGGGGTGCATGGGCCGCAGGTTGCCCACCCTTGTGTTACTCCAGCCACAAACACTACTGCCAGTTTGCGCCTCCGTCCATTCCTGTAACCGCCCCTTTGAAACTATGAGCACAGAGCAGTGTGGCAGCAAATGGGGAGCAAGAAGGTCACTGTAGCACACTCCCTGCCTAGCTAATGACTTCTCAGGTCCATTCACTTGACAGCCGCTGGGGTCCAGGTTTGCGATGACTTGGAGCTCTAGGAGGAATCCTGTCCTGAGCTGTTTAAGCAAAGGAGGAGCTGGGATTTGTTCAGTTCAGTGTTATTTCCATCTTGGCCATACACCATAATAGAAATGCAAGAATATGAGACATAAGATAATTAATAAGATAATAAATATCCTACAGGTTATTACAATGGGCAAGAGATAGGTCAACCAAAACTATTTGTCATTACAGCAATCAAGATAGCAGTTCATCACATGGGAGTCCATAAAAGGAGCACAAGATGGAAATAATCATTTCATAAATATTGTTGCCTACTGAATAGTCCAGCAATTTGCACTGCATTGCGGAACCTCCCCCCAACCCATGTTAACTTCCCCATCCCCCTCTGCCCCTGACAGAGAGCATTTACTTTGCATTTAGAAGGTCCCAGGCTGATTCCGTGGCATTTCCAGGAAGGGCCGGGTAGACTCTTGTTGAAACCCTGCAGTTGTATCAAATGGTATCATTACACAAGCAGAAGGGAACTTCCCCCTTACAGCTCCCTGCACACCCCCAGATCTGCTCTGGAGGGTTGAAGAACCCTCTGGAACAGATTCAGGGCATGCATAGGAGTTGTTAGTGGGAGAAGAGAATGGGGAAGTCTTACTGCAAGAGGGGAAGCCCTGTTGTGCAAGCAGATTTCCACTTACACAAGGGCTGGATCCAACCCTTACAGAGCTGCTGCCGGTCAGTTTAGACAATATTGACCAAGATCAGTCTTTCCCAACCTTGGGTCCCCAGATGTTGTTGGACTACTCATCATCCCCGACCATTGGCCATACTAGCTGGGGACAGTGGGACTTGTAGTCCAATGACAACAAAAAGCATTGGGAAAGGCTGAGATGGACCAATGATCTGACTAGCCACATGGCAGCTTCCTATGCTCTTCCTAAATAGGAGCAATGTGGAAAGGGGCCTGAGTAAACCTGCCCTCTGAGTAATAGGTCCACAAATGTGGCTTTGGTGTCCTGCTTCTCCCACACCATTGAAAGTTTGTTGACAGCTGGGCATGGCCCTGAAAGCACAAGCACAAGCCCGAAACAACTTGAGACCCGGTTACCTGAGAGTGCCTCCTCCCATACCAACCTGCCCAGTTGCTGAGGTCATCAGATGGCATGCTCCTGGTGGTTCCCCATGGACCTTTGGCCCAATTGGAGTCCACCAGGAGAAACCGCCTTCAGTGTGGCAGTTCCATTTCTGTGGCACTCCCTGCCTCTGGAGGTCAGGCAGGCTCCGACATTGTGCTGCTTTCAGCGCCTGCTGAAGACCTCCTTGTTCCAGGAAGCCTTCTCCGCTCTCCAACCACAACTGTAATTGTTACTTTGTTTTCAATGTGTTGTTTTTGTTTCTTTTATCTGTTTTTGTCTTTTTATTGTTCACCGCTCCGGAATCTGCTTGATGTGGAGCAGTATACAAATACTGTAAGTAAGTAAGTAAGTAAGTAAGTAAATAAATAATATAATATAATATAATATAATATAATGCATTGCAGTAATCTGGGAGTTTTACAACTGGGAGGTTGCCAGCAGAACGTGTGATGGGGGCAGCATTGTGTCTACCCCCAGAGAAGAAGTGGAGCTGGCACTGTGCCTGTGAAATTGTCCTCCAATTTCCCTAAAGTTTTCTTCCCCATGGACGAGACTTCTGTTTTTCTGCTTCTTTCTCAGGGTGCTTCATAATTTATTTTGGTGGTGTTATCTAATAACTGTGAGGTGACTGAGGAGGCTGTGCGTGCGTGTGGGTCTCTTTCTATTGCACATGTGTCCATGGCTCTGCAGCCTCACAAACTGCCTGCGCTTCCTGATCTGAAAAAGCCCTGTGGGAGGAATTACCTCATGGTGCCTTCCCCTGGGCTTTAATTGAAGTGTGGGAAGCTGAGGAGGCTACACGCTGCTGCCTGGACAGATGATTGGACAATGAAAAACAGGACACTTGTGCACACTCCTCAGCCACCTCCGAAGTAAGGTAAGCACAAAAAACTCAAACTCAACCTATAAGAATTTCTCCAAAAATTTCTTCACTATTGAATTTCTTTTCAAAAACAATTTCTTTTCTATCAAAGTGAATGAGAATGGTTGAAAAAAATGTGGGATAAATTTTGGTATAGCAATAGAATTTACCCCAATTCTCCAAGTTCTTTGTGTTCAGGAGAGAAAGAATGTGAGATCTTAAAAATATCAAATGGGGGAGAAAGATAATTTTTCACATTCACCCATCCCCATTTTGCTGCAACAGACTAACCCAGCAACCCCTCTGAAAACTGCGTTTGGAAGTGGCCCTGGGTGCAATGGAAATTCCATCGATGCAGTGTGATCTATGTTATCTACCCGGACACTACGCTCAACATCTGGGGCCCTCCTCCGACTGCCACCTCCAAGAGAGGCTCGGTTGGTGGCAATGAGGAGGAGGGCCTTCTCGGTGGTAGCCCCCCAGTTATGGAATCAGCTCCCCACTGAGACCCGCCTGGCGCCAACCTTACTATCTTTTCGGCGCCAGGTTAAGACTTCCCTCTATGCCAAGGCATTTAGTTAGGAGCTTGGAATAGCACGGAGGGGATTGTCACCTGTAGGCTCAGTTTTATTGGCTTTTGTATTGTTATTTTAAACTGTGTTTTTAAATTTGGTTTTTAATTTTTTAAACTGTTTTGTATGTTTTAATGTTTTTATGTAGAGAGTGTTGTGAACCGCCCAGAGAGCTTCGGCTATGGGGCAGTATATAAATGAAATAAATGAAATGAAATGAAATGATGGCTCACCCATAGATACAGTGAGTCTTACTTAATATTTCCACCATAGCCATTTATAATATTTTCCTGAACAATGTCATCATCATATAAGTCTTTTGTATTGTCTAGTTTAAATCTCATCCAACCTGGGCATCTCATTCTGTCCAGAACGAACCTGGTTGTTTGTGTTCACACTGCTCTACGCTCTATCTCCTAATATTTACCTGCTTTTTACAGCCTTGAGTGCCTCGGGTGTTTGGGGGGGGGAATAGGTAAATCCCTGTTTAGTCAAAATTATGACATGTGTCTATAGTTATTCCTCAGGCATATCTGGAACAGTACAAAATAAAACTATAAAAGAATATTAGTGTGGCTGTGGCATAGTGGTGAGAGTGTTGGGCTGGGACTCAGGAGATCCAGGTTCTAGTCCCCGCTCGGCCATGAAACTCACTGGGTGACTTTGGGCCAGTCACTGACTCTCAGCCTAACCTACCTCACAGGGTTGTTGTGAAGATAAAATGGAGAGGAGGAGGAGGATTATGTAAGCCGCCTTGGGTTCCTTGCAGGAAAAAAGGCAGGGTATAAATATAATAAATAAATAAAATAAATAAGTCCCAGATACCTCTTCAAATAAAGTTACCATAGTTCAAGCTCAAGTCTCTTTCAGAAGCCCCAGGGGCACATGGAGAGTTTAGCTTCACTTCTCAATACTTCTTTGGCAATCAGCCAGCAACATTAAATTAGTAGCCTTTGCAAGATCAAGAGAGATCAGAGAGGAGAAATGTCTGAAAGAGAAACCTGGCAATGATTTCAGAGGAAAAGCAAAACAACAAAACAACAACACTGTTTTCCAGGCCACCCTACAACTAATTAAGTAGTCCACACATGGACTACTGAATCAGATGCAGCTGCGACTCCAAGGCAATTTCATCTGGCCCCTCTTGGCTCAAATTTAATCAAGGTATGTTAAATAGTTTGCCTACAGATTTAATCTTAATGAAAAGAAGAACAAGAATAAAACAGCATTTCAAAGTCACTTCAGTGTTTTGATTCTGAAACCACCATCTAGGTTAGGGATTGGAAATGTGTGGACCTCCAAATGCTGTTGGACTGCATCTCATAACATCTCTCACCACTGGCTATGCTACCTAGGGCTGATGGGAGCTGTAGGGCTACACACTCCTCATCCCTGACCTAGATGCTTTGGGAGAGTATTGAGGAAAGTCCATGCTTTCCCTGAAATGAGAGAAAATTTGCAACGTAAAGAAATTAGAAACGATCACTGTATGTTAGAAGGAAAAGCCATTTTAAAAAATATTTCCTTCTCCTTTCGTTTAGGTATCAGGAACATAACCAAGCCAAATCGGCTTTCATCACTACTGGGGGAGATCCAGATGTATTGATGGGGGGGGGGGGATTGCCCAATGTCAGTTTCACCTGCCCCTGATCCTTGTTATTAGAGGAAATGCATTATAACCCCATCCAGTAAAAGTGATTTGCATGTAGAAGCAGGTGTCTGTGTACACTTTTCCTGCTGGATTGGGAACTGTGTGTATAAACTGGGGAAAGGGCCTTCTCAGTGGTGGCACCCTGGCAGTGTAATGCTCTTTCCAGGGAGGCTTGCCTGGAGCCCACCCAGATCTCATTTCAGTAGCAGGCAAAGACACACACCCCTTTTAAAATCTTCTCAGGCCTTTTAATTTAATCTGGTCTGTTTTATTGTGCAGCCCTGTAGCCAGGGTGGGACAAATGTGAGCACCATCCCACACCCCAGAGCTGTGCTTTGTCCCCCCACCCAGCATTTTTTTGGGGAAATTGTCTTTTTAATTTGTGACATGACAGACAATGACAGCCTCCATTTAAAGAATGACAGCTTGTTTTTAATACAGGAGCAATTTAAAGTGGTTCCAGAACACGCCTCTAACTAAACAATTCTTGAAAATGAAGGAATGCCAGTTATTCAGCTTTCGCTATAACAGTGAAGAAATGCTATGTATATTTTATTTCTTATTTTTATTTATTTCATTTTTATACCGCCCAAAAGCCGAAGCTCTCTGGGCGGTTTACAGCAATTAACAAGACAGCCCCTGCCCGCAGGCTTACAATCTAAAAGACATGACACACAAGGAAAAAGGAATGGGGGGGGGGGAAGAAGGGGGAATATTAATGAATACTCCTGGCAGGGCTGGTGGAATGGCCTTGCACTCCCTCTCTTCTCCCTCCTCTCAGCCTGCTGGAATGGCTGCTGGTGGTGACAGTTGAGGGACAATAAAATATTGTTGTTGATGTTCTGCAATGTTTAAATACTTTGTGTGACCTCTATGAAGCTATAATGTACTGTATCTGTGTACGCTTGAGGCCTAGCATCGTTACTGTGCTGAAGGCCTCTTTTAGTAGTAAATGCTTGGTGACATGTTCTGAAGATGGGAAGAGGGATGATGGCAGATGGCTTTGAATATTTATAGATGGGTTCTGGATCAAGTAAATTCAATTTTGAGTGATCTCAGAAACATCAGATTCTTATTGGCTGGGATTTCTAGCTAGGTGGAAAAGAGCAGTTGGGAAATGTTAGTTGACGGTTAAGGAGTTGACCGTTAGGGATTCAGTAAGCCTGTTGTTAGAATCAGGGAGGAGGTCTGCTGGTTGGTGGGTGGTGCTATAGAAGGACTAGGAGAAAGCTGAGGAGAAAGTGAATAGCTAAGGCCTCAATATTAAGCTATTCATTCATTCCCTGTGGGATAACCATATGTGGTTGATGAAGGTCAGGAGTAGGGAGCAGGTGGCTGTGTTACACTAGGAGGCTGCCCTAAGATCTTGCCAGGAGAAGGTTAGCAGGCAATAAAACCCAGATAAACAGACCAAGCAGCCAGAAATACAACCGGAGGAGCTTTGGAAGTCAGACTGTACAGGAAGACTGTAACCAAGAGCTGGACCTGGTTGGGAATGTAATTGGCTGCAGTGGAGGTTTAGGGAATTTGGCCTGAGGTAAAAGAAATCATTACATGGCTTGTAAAAGCAACAGTGTCTATTGAGTCCTTAAGGAGTGTCAGCAAACATTCTTTTGAAAACCCCAAAGTGAATATTAGTATTCCCTTATGTACAAAATATCCTTTTAATACACCAACTTGTGTAATAGTTCATCTTGTCTCTAGTGGTGGTGCCCATCTCACGCCTAAGTTGCTTATACTAGGAGGTTTTCAAGTATTCTAAGAGAATTGATGGCAGTGGAAAAGGGTCAGCTTGTGGAATTCTGAGTTATAGCGGCAGAGAGTTCCTTAGGCCCAGAAATATAAGCATTTGCTAAGAATAAGAAACCCCATAGGTGGGACTGCCCAGTGAAGGAGCAGTTTCCCCATAAGTGGTGGAAGCGCTGGAGAGCCCCCCCTCCCGCCCCGGCCACCTATGGTGGTGAATGAATGCCTCAGGTATGAAAAGCAGCTTGTACAAATATAATTCAGCTACTCATTGCATTTGATAACACCTACTGTGATCACTGACACTGAAATTGCACATGTCAAATTATTCCATTTCCAACTCTATCCAATTCTGAATGGTTGCAGAAAAGCTTTCTAGAGCTGTTTGATGCATTGTCACTTTGAAAGTGGAGGGCCATGTATATGGGAATGTGAAACACACGCTCCTCTTTTAATAACACAAACCAGCAGTTACAAACAGGAAAAAAGGATGGTTACTGAACCAGTCCTTCAATTCAGAATTTAACCCATCATACTACTCACCAGGGAAGTTTTGACCACCTTTCCAGCTGTGTTAAGACTACTACTCCCATCTCCAGTCAGCATGGCCATTGGCTGTGCTGGCTGGGGATGATAAGAATTTTAGTCTAACACATCTGGACAGCACCAGGTTGGAGAGGACTGCCCGAGGGCACTGTTCTGTCCTGCTGCTTCCGTTCTGATACACTGTGCTGATCGTTGCCTTGGAGACATTTGTCAGTTTTACTGATAGCATAGCTATACAAAGGATGATATAGCAACACGAGCCAAGAGACCTGAAGCCTAGAAATGAAAACTGTGCATGTGTATATAGCGAGAATGGAGCTTTGTACGAAAGCAGGCAGGCCCGATGAGAAACACCACAAGCTGCGTCCACAGTGCCATGTAGACTAAATGGCTTGTACTTTGCCTGCCGATTGGGACTACACAGTATCCCTGTTCAGGCATGATTGATTGTGGTTTTTATTTTCTGAAATTTTTGAAAACGGCCTTGATTGGCTTCAGAAAGATGGTATAGAAATACAATTAAAAAATTAGAAAATTAAAAACTACCTAAGCCAACATGTGAGTGGGGCTGGGCTGGGTCGCCCTACCCTTTAATGTGATGTGCGCACAGTAGCTTCATCCCAGGCACCTGTGTGTACATTGAGAATATCTGCAGGGGGAGGCCTTTGCGTGTACAGCTATACTGACAAAGGCTTTCTCGTGAGCCAGAACCCCAATAGTGTAATGTTCCAGCTCACGGGGGAGCCTCTGTGCCTACAGCCATCTCCACAAACATTTGTGTCATAAAACTCAACACTGTAACACGTCCTGTTACAGTTCTGTACACATGGTTCCTGTTACTCCTGTTACTGCACTTGCTGTCCCCTGACAATAAGAAACCAAGATCAGTTAATTATTTTTGTCTGCATGAGTTCCACTTTTAAAAGTTAATGTGGTTTGTGCTGCCTCTCTGTTGTGCAATGCAAGAAATTTGCAGACACCATAAAGACAAATCCTGGAAAAAGCAATTAGACACATTAGGATTGTTGCTTTCCTGCTGTCATACACTCTATGACAAATAATACATTGAATTATTTATCAACTGCCATGTAAGTACTTGAGGGATAATGGACTTCAATGCAATCATGAGAGTTGTTCTTAGATTTTATGCAGACACAGACATGTCTTAGTCCTGCAGAAGGTGAGATGAAATATCTGATATGGTACTCAGAAACTTCTGAACAATGCTGCCATGATGTTGTCTTCGTTTATTTACTCTGACATCTGGGAATGGGGGGGGGGGGAATGTGTTGAGTGCTATAAATTCTGTGGCATGGTAGCAATTGTAAAAGACCAGGGAAGGGGTAGGAAAAATACAAATAATTTGCATTAATACATACCGTCAGTTCTGAAGGTCTTCAGTATTCTTTGAGGTTGCTTTAAAAAAACATCATTCCAATTATTCAAATTTCAGAATTAGGGACTGGTAATGGCAAGCTCAAGGGTTCACTTCTCCAAGTCCATCACCCCACCAAAATCCAGGCCCAGTTTGACTGACTGCCAACCAGTCTTCCCTGGGAGCCTCCATTTTGTCCCAACAAACACTCTCATCTAGTGGCACTCCCCCTCCCCAACCCAACCCAACCCAACCCCGTTGGTCTCTTCCTGTCCCCGCAAGCAAACACCTTTGCAAAAGGGAGTGGATTAACTGGAGCCTGGGAGGGTTGGCAGGTGATATAGGTCCTTCCTATAAGTCCTCCCCTTTCCCAAGCAAACACGGCCTTGTGAAAGGAAGTGAACAGGCAGCAGGGAAAACTAGATGGTGTCAACAGAGGCAGCCTCATCTTAAAGGTGGAAGTTCTTGAGCATGCCTAGGAGCACCCATTGCCCCTGGGATGCATGGGGATGGTTGTTTCTAGTGCCTCCCAGCTGAGTGAATTTGGCCAGGAGGCATTGGATATGTTCCTGCAAGTGCATCAATATCCCAAGCTTTCTTGGAGAACTCTTTGTGAAATCATCCAAGTTCTGAGAATTTTCAAAGAAGGCTCAGAACAACTGAGCTAATTACAAGGGAAGCTGAGGGAGGTCACCCGTCATTAAAAATAATTGAAACATCAGATATTTCTTTCCCCACACATACACACACCCTGCCCCCATTAGGATATGAACCTTGGTTGTATTTATTTCTTAAAGTCTTTTTTTGTTTTGTTCCCTTGCTGCTCAAACTTCACTATAGTAAAAGAGAGAGAGAGAGAGAGAAATCCTGATTCACAGTAAAAACATTACTAAAATCACCCATCTTGAACTTTATTCCTCCTTTCCCCACCTGAAAGGTGATGCCGACTGGTGTCCTTTAATAGCATCATTTGGTGGTGCCCCAAGCCCACTCTCCAGCAGCAAGATTTTTACTGACAAGTTTGGATGGCCATGTTGGTGCCTGCTCCACAAGTCTTCCATGCCTAGGAAGGAGTGCAGGCATGAAGTATGCAGGTAGGGTGACCGTGTGTCCTACTACTTTACAGAGGACAGCTTCTCTATTTGAAGAGCTGTCAGAGGACAGTCTTCTATTTGGAAGTGTCCTCTATTTGAAGGGCTGTCTTGTCCAGGTCTGGTTTAAAGACAAAGAACCATAAAAGAGGAGAACAGGAACCTTGAAGATGCCTATCAACAGTTAGGACCTAGACTGCAAACTGAGCAGGCACACAGGTCACCTTGTCAGACTTCCCCAATGAGGTATTGTATTTCTATTTAAATTACAGTAATTATTTCTAAATCTGCATCTATAAATATAAATCAGCGTGTGCAAATGTTATGCAAATCTGTGTCTTCTTTTGTCCTTTCTTTTAGTGACAGGGATGTAGAAGAGTCCTTGGTCTCGAGTCACGAGTCGAGTCACGAGTCTTTGGACCCGAGTCTCGAGTCCGAGACTGAGTCCTTGGTCCAAAATGGTGACTCACGAGTCACGAGCCACTCCCAAAGCTGACTCCACGAGTCCCTATTAAAATCAATGGGGTTTTCCCCCAACAAAATAAGGCTACTTCAGATGTGTGGCTTAAATAAATTCTAGGCACGCACAAGTGTGCCTTTTTATTTCAAAACTCTGAGTCTGCAACTGATTTTGACAAGAACAGACCAGGCAGACAAACCCAAAATAACCAGGCAGGCAGAGGAGGCAGGGAACCCCAAAGCAGGCAGGCAGAGGCAGCCAAACCCAAATTGTCTGAAAGGGTTCAAACAATTGCATTTGCATTTTAGGAAAATGCATTTTCCTAAAATGCATTAGGTTGCATTTTAGGAAAATGATTTTAAAAAATAAAATGTTCTCTGGCGATCACACTTCTCTCCACTCCTTCTGGCACAGCCCAGGGATGTTGAAGAGTCCTTGGTCTCGAGTCCCGAGTCGAGTCTCGAGTCCCATTAAAAATATTGGGACTCGAGTGGGACTCGAGTCAGAGGGGGGACTCAGTCCGACAAACGAGTTGAGTCCTGGAGTCCGTCCGAGTCCCCATCCCTGCTTAGTGATGCGTTTCCTCCCCCCCCATGCATTAATGGCCATCCTATATTATGAAGAGTTGTAGCAGGAGCAAGGAGAAACAGATTAGAAAAGCAGACACAGTGATGGCCGCTTCAGCAGCATGAGCTCTAGGTCCGGGTGGAGCCCTTCCTTCATAGGGCTTTGGCCCTGCAGGAGAGTCTTTGCTGGCTCATTTGGGGTGGCTGGACTGCTCTTTCCTGTGGAATAACAAGAGATGTTGAGAGGGATATTGATGAGAGACACAAACACACACTTCACAGTTATTATTGTAGATGATGATGATGATGATGATGATGATGATGATATTACATTACATTTATATCCCACCTTTCCTCCAAGGAACCAAGGTGGTATACATGATTCTTCTTCTTCCCATTTTATCCTCACAACAACCTTGTGAGGTAGGTTAGGCTGAGAGTCAGTGACTGGCCCAAAGTCACCCAGTGAGCTTCATGGCTGAGTGGGGACTAGAGCATGGATCTCCCGAGTCCCAGTCCACCACGCAACCACTACGCCACACTGACTCTCATATAATTTTACAATATTATTTTATAATATCCAGACTAAGCTAGGGTCGCCATTTATGAATCATCAAAAGAGAGGACAAAAGAGGACACAGATTTGCATAAAATGTACATATGCTAATTTATATGTATAGATGCAAATACAGAAATAATTATTATAATTTAAACAGAAATATAGTACATCTCGCCATATTGTGGAAGACTGTGACCAGGTGCCCTGCGTGTGTGCCTGCCTGCTATGCAGTGCTAACTGATTCATAGATTCATAGATCATAGAGTTGGAAGGAGCCTACAAGGCTATCGAGTCCAACCCCCTGCTCAATGCAGGAAACTAGAGGAGGGGTGATGGGCAACTTTTCCTATAGTTCTTTATCTTTAAACTGGAGTTGGACAGGACAGCCCTTCAAACAGAGGATGCCTTCAAAGAGAGGACAGCCAAATAGAAGGCTGTCTTCTGTAGAAGAGGACACACCCTAGATTAAATACCTAGACTTCTGGAAAAAATGTCATCTTCATTGTGAGTTGGTTGCATACCCTTTGCAAAAATGAAAATAGAACCTAAAAGCTTATTTTTATTAGAATCTCTACAAACACTCATCTCTTATATTAAAAGCCTGGAAAAAATATAGACATTTATTTTGAAAAAAGAAAGACCTCAGATAAGTAAATCAGAAGAATTATTAAATGTGGTTGCTAAAGGGGCTCTGGGTTCCTGATTTAAATTCATGTTCGCATGCATGGATACTCATTGCTATGAAGCGATGACTCAGTGAATGGCCACAATCATACAGTATTACCAAATTAGAGCAATCTTTCTGTATAACCTAATTTAGGCCACAATCCTATACCCACTTACCTGGGAGTAAGCATGATTGAACTCTATTGGACTTACTTCTGAGTAGACACATATAGGATTGCACAGTTAAGTATTTGCCATGGGGGCCTGGAAAAAATTGTGGATTACGGTGAAAATAAAATGTGATGATTAAAGCAATGTTGTCCATTTAGGATAATTGCAAGGAAAAGATTAGTGCATTGCATTTTCTTTCCCAGCATCAATACTTCTATGATTTAGGGTTCAAACTGTATAGAATTTGGTAGATTCATGAACTGGAGAAGACATGGATTTTAAATATATTTTCATCAACCAATTTATAAATACAACGCAAGATGAAAAGAGTGGGGAGGAACCGTAGCTCTGTGGCAGAGCACATGCAGAAGGTCTCGGGTTCAATCCCCGGCATCTCCCGTTAGGACTGGGGAAAAATCCGGCCTGAAACCCTGGAGAGCCGCTGCCAGTCAGTGTCATCATCAATACTGGGCAGGCTAGATAGGCCATGGCCTGACTGTGTATCAGGCAGCTTCCTATGTTCCTATGACCTCAGTTGCCCAATATTTACAAATTTATAACTTTCTGGAAAACTCCTCTCTAAAGCAACTGTCCACATTTGAACCAGTAATACCAAACCTGAAAATATATAGGGCAGTATCCTTTTCAACACTACCACTAATGTAAATTACATTGCACTAGCGTAAGTGACCTCTAGTGCAACACCAGTAGCATTTGCTGGTGCAACGGGTTTCCCTGGAAGACCAGTTGAGCTAGCAAATGCTATTGCCATTGTGCTAGAGAGGTCGCTTATGGTAGTGCAATGACAGTAGTAGTAGCATTGAATAGGATACTGCCCACACAAAAGAATTTAGTTAGCTAGAAATTTGTTATTTTAAATAATTTCCTTGAAGCTTAAAGGGGACCACAGCTCAGTAGCAGGGCACATGCCTTGCATCCAGACATGCCAAGTTCTAACTTTAGTAATTCAAGTTTAAAATTTAGTATTTCAAGTGCAAAATTCTCCCCACCCACAGCTACGTGTGGTTGGGGGAAGGGAATTCTGTGTACCCTTTGTACGTTCCTTGTGTGAAACATCAACAAAAGTGAAAGAAAACGAGCATACAACAGCTGTGTGACGGCAGCAAGTTTCACAGCTTCTGTCTCAGCTTGCTCTCACCTTTATTAAACTAATATCAGACATTACTGAAAAAGCATTTGCAGCGGAATATAAAGAGTTTTCCACATCTAGATGGCCACATTTCTTGTAACATTTGAAAGAGAACTTGCACCGGCTGTAAATGCAGTTAGGTATGTCTTAATCTGCTGTAGAGGCCAGCTCCAATTGTCCTTCACCATTTTATAATTTTCCCTGCCACTCCATCATTTAATTTGGCTGGTACTGATTCATTTCTCCATACTTCTTTTTCTCACACATGTTTCATGGAAAAACTCCATATGGTGTGGTACAAGCATTCATCTCTATTATGAGTTGCTTTTTTTAGAAAGGAACCCAAACTTTTGGAATATGCTGAAAATCTATGTTGAAAATATTGTCCTGTGTTTCTGGCATCTCCCACAAATACTGAATAAACAGTGACAAGCAGCAAAATAAATGAATGACAGTCAGGTTTTAAGCTGATTTCAATAAATTGGAAGGGAAACATAGAGGGATCTGAAGAAGATGAAACATATCCATGAGCTTACTTTTCAGATGAGTTAAACCAGGTTCAGAAATTTGATTGCCTTTATATCTACTTTTTATTAAATTGCCCTTTCCACTGCCTGACAGTATGCCATTTAATTTGAAGGGTAACCCCAGCTATGCAACATCATGTTTTTAAGAGGTAGGATAAACATCTAACTGGACTGGGTTGCTTGTCATGGAGTGAACTGAGGCCACCACCAGAGTTGCCTATTTATCTGTTTTTAATCATTGTCTGAGGCTACAGAAAGCTACAGCCTGGATTTGGCTGTTTTTTTGCCCTGGAAGAATTTGTCCCCTCCCCGCAAAATATCAGAAGAGCAGTCATGCTAGTCTGCTATGGCAAAGCCAACAAACAGTTCTGTGGCATGTTAAAGGCTGACATATTCAGTGGTGCAGTTATGTAATTTTAGATTCAGGGTAGGGATGTGCGAATCAGCAAAACTTGAACTCGCCAAAATTTCTGAATTCCATCTCAAAGCTTGTTCCGACCTGAGTCTGTATTGGACTGCAAGCGTTGTTTTTTTTCCTTTTTGCATGAAAATCTGTGCGTATTTTCGTGTGTATTTTTCCAAATGTACACATCAATTGTGTGCCTATTTGAAATGTATACATTCTTCTCCCATTGATTAAAGTATATTTGTGCGCATTTTCAATAATATGCATTTTTATGCGCATTTTTCAAATGTACGCATGCTGTAGAATGCATTTTTCTTTTCTTTTTTGGTCCACGAATCGCATTGCAAGTTTGGAAATGTACGGACTTCAACCGCAGATTGTGTCTGAGTCTGTGTTCAGTCTGGAAGGTGCAAACTGGGTAAATCCTGTTCAAAAATGAACTGAAATGAATTTCTCATGCATCCCTACTGGTCTTAATGGTCTTATGCCCTCTTTAGATCATAATGTATATTCCTTCACTTCTTTCAAACTGTGGTAAACCAGCCCTGCTGTGTTTGGGGACCCTCCTGCTCATTCTGCTAGCTTCAACTATGGCCTTTAAGGTGTTGCCATAGGCAGGTAAGAAGAACTAGCAAGTTCCCACTGTCATTTTAGGACTGAAATTGACTGTTCAAGAATGCTCTTGGATGGACTCAGTTTGAAAGACAAGGGGCTCAATAAAATGTGTCTCTTGTGCACAGAGAGGTCTCTATCTTTCCTTTTTCCTGTGATAAGTGCCTTCCTGCTTTTTCTTTTTTGCTCCCCTCAATCTGCAATGCAACAGGATATTTTGGTGTGTGTCCCCACCCCAAATTGATACCGACAACAGGCAGAAATGCTCATCTGTCAACTGGAACCCTATACCCATTCAACAAATTTAAGATGATTCAGTCACCGGCAAATATCTTGTAAGAAACAGAAACAGTATTTGTTGCACCCTCTCATTTAGCATAAGATATGTGTGTGGTGGAAAAATCTAAGCAATGGAGAAGTATTGGGCTGTCATTGCTAATTGCAGAATAAGCAATCCTATTTCTCAATGGGACTGGGAAAGAAGTAATGGGATGGTGGCTTGGCAGGAGAACCTTCTAAGAATGGAAGATGAATGAATTTGTGGGGAAAGCTTCTTGCTTCACTAGATCAAGCACAAATCAGTTCTAAGACCTAGCAACTTCATTTTAGACTTGTTCTTTTCCCTGACTCAGTAGCTAGCGATGCTGTGACAGATAGATGTTGCATTTACCATTGGTCATCCTGAAGCATGCAGATTATCTATGAGCTCCCTTCTTTAAAGCATCAAATGCTCATGACAGACAGTAACAATCAGCCAAGTTGTCATTTCAGGGCATCTCCAGACAATTGTTTTTCACACAATAAATGTAGTTCAATTGCTACAAAACCTGCTGATTTAAGACCAGAGTTAAGGCTATCTCATCTTGGCTCAAGTACCACAAAGCCAGGAAATTGGAAGTGAAGGCTGATGCCTTAACAGATATGTCCTGTGATCAGAAGCCCAAATATCTCCGATTCCGAAGTGGCTCACCTTGGTTTGATATTCAGGCTTTGTCCAAAGTGGATGCATACCCCTAAATCTGAAACATGCTTACTAAATTATAAGCTATTGATTTCTGTGGGACTTACTTCCAAATAAACATTTTTAGAATCATGCTATAAATTAAAATGCCTGCTTTGGGCAGATGTAATTTGGGCATTGCTTACATGTTGCTCTTGCATCCATATGAACAGAATGTTTCTTTAAGCAAAAAAGCTGACTTTACAAACCCCAAACAATTTAGGTTTATACTTTGTTATTAACAAATCAATTCTCATTGGCTTTTCACTCAAAGCAACAAGAAAAACATGCTCTCACTCCTCAGATGTGCAGAAATCATGCCATCCCTGAAAGAGTTTCATTACATCTGGCAAAGGAACACAAGAAAAGGAGAATCAAGAGGAAGAAAATAAAGTGACAAGAACAGGGTGTCCATAAACAGGGCAAAATAAATGGTACCTAGAACAACAACATGCTGCAGTATGGAATGCTTCTATTCTGGGATCCAGCCAGCCAGCCAGCCATGTCCTTTTCCAATACATTCCATTCCACCACAAGCGCCGTGGCGTGGCTTTCCATTACCTCTCCCAATAGACAGTGCATTGTGTCTACTGAGCATGCTCATTCCTCATTGGGCTATTCTGGGGCTCCCCCTTATGTTCTTTCCCCCTACAGGTTTTTTGTACTTAGGCAAACCTTGGGGTTTCCCAGAACATGTTGACTTGGCTAGGGTTTTCCCTCCTAATGTTACTTGGACATTGGTTGTGGCTGGCAGACCCACAACACTTAACTGTCACGCTTACTCTCTATAACAATACCTCCTCCTTCTTTGTGGGTGTTGCCATTTTGACTCAAAAGGAGAATTGGCACACGGAGAATGCGTTTGCTATTTGTAGATAGGACTAGGACCACATCCTTGGGGAAAAAGCTATGTAGTCACACAAAGAAGTAAGGAGGCCTTGAGAAACTGGAAGAAGAGGGCTCCTCTACCTTGACTGATCCTTCCTCTCCTAGGTTCCACATTTATTAGTTCCAGGATTCACACACCTTTGAGCTACCCTGTCATTTCCTCTTCTCCGTTTGCTTATTTGACAACAGCGAGTCATAGGGCAGCCATATGTCCTATTTTACAGAGGACACTCCTGTATTTGAAGGGCAGTCAGAGAACAGTCCTCTGTATGAAAGGCTATCCAGTGCAAGTCCAGTTTAAAGATAAGGACCAGATAAAGAGTGAGGAGCAGGGTCCTTGAAGTTGCACATCAACAGTACTTGGACAGCAGACTGAGCAGGCAGGCAGGTCACCTGGTCTCAGTCCTCCCCATGTCATGATTTCTAAATCTGCATCTATACATATAAACCAGTGTAAGCAAATTTTATGAAAATCTGTGTCTTCCTTTGTCCTCTTTTTTAGTGATGTAGTTCCTCTCTCTTTTTGGGTGGTTTGTAAGTGACCACCCTAAGTCTTTAAAGCCAGGATGCACAGCAAGATTAGGCTGCTGTACTGCTCTTTCCAGGACATGAAAAAGAATTGTAGACTTTTTTTTTTTTTTTTTTTTTAAAGAGATGATTCTCCTCAGATTTCCAGGGATGGGGACTCGGACTCCAGGACTCGACTCATGAGTCAGACTGAGTCCCCCCTCTGACTCGAGTCCCAATATTTTTAATGGGACTCGAGACTCGACTCGTGACTCGAGACCAAGGACTTGTGTTCCAAAATTGTGTTCCTCAAATGCAACATGGATAAGTTTTAGGAAGTACAGCAAGTTTATTTTTTAAAATCATTTTCCTAAAATGCAACCTTTCAGACATTTTGGGTTTGGCTGCCTCTGCCTGCCTGTTTGGGGTTCCCAGCCTCCGCTGCCTGCCTGGTCTCTTCTTAACCAGTTCCACAGTTTGAATTGTTCCAGACAAAGGCCTCTGCCTGTCTGGTTATTTTGGGTTTGTCTGCCTGGTCTGTTCTTGCCAAAATCAGTTGCAGAGTTTTGAAATAAAAAGGCACACTTGTGCGTGCCTAGAATTTATTTAAGCCACACATCTGAAATAGCCTTATTTTGTTGGGAAAAACCCGCATTGATTTTAATAGGGACTCGTGGAGTCAGCTTTGGGAGTGACTTGTGACTCGTGACTCATGAGTCACCATTTTGGACCAAGGACTCAGACTCGAGACTCGGGTCCAAAGACTCGTGACTCAACTCGTGACTCGAAACCAAGGAATCTTCAACATCCCTGCAGATTTCTCATCTCTGCTGATAAGAAAGGCATTCTGCATATACTCAGAAAACCTTTGTTTGACACCCCTGCCACAGACAATATTGAGCTAGATGGATCAGTGCTCTGACTCGGTATAAGGTAGCGACTAGTTTCCTATATTCCTATTATGGTAGATCCCCCCCTCCACAACATACACAGGATAGATTAACAGATGTTTATATAGAATGCTTAGATCAGAGTTGGGGAACCTGTGGACCTCCAGATGTTTTATTTATTTATTTATTTATTATATTTATACCTTTATTTATTTGTTTATTTATTATATTTATATCCCGCCTTTTTTCCTGCAAGGAACCCAAGGCGGCTTACATAATCTTCCTCCTCCTCTCCATTTTATCCTCACAACAACCCTGTGAGATAGGTTAGGCTGAGAGTCAGTGACTGGCCCAAAGTCACCCAGTGAGTTTCATGGCTGAGCAGGGACTAGAACCCGGATCTCCCGAGTCCCAGTCCAACACGGAACTACCACTCTCATCATCCCTCTCCACTTGTGAGGATGGCTGGAGCTGATAGGAACTGGAGTCCAGCACATCTGGCCACAGATTCTCCAGTCCTGCCTTAGATGGCTCAGGAGATACTAATACAGAAAGGTTGATGGCATGGTTACCTTGAGCAAAAAAAAGCATATCAGGCACATATGTAATTAAATCTAAGAGCTTAACCTATGCAAAATGATTCACTTCGTCCCATTTCAGTAAATGAACACCTATACATCTTGAAACCCACTGCCATGCCAAATTCAGTTCACTAGTCATGTATCATGCCATGCCATGTGTTTGACACCCCATCCTGGGTAGGCAACAAATGGAGGTGTTATTACATTAAGCCTTTGGAAGGCTGCCACATGTGGCCAGTAGCCTGCATTTGACTTGATGGATGATCACCAGTTGTGCAGACCTGAATGGAAAAAGCCAGTTTTTACTTTATTTCACAGCCAGGGCAACACACAAAACATCCTTGTCTTCTTGACATTTCACTCACTTGATGATAAATCTGTTCAGATCTAGAATGTGATTAAGACAGTTTTTATAGTCCTTTAACTATCTCATTCTTCTTTCCTTATACATATGTAAATCACTTGCCACAGACATTTGCAAGTTAATGAATTTATTCCATGCACTTTTCAGACTTTCTATTTCTACATGAATGTGGAAGCTCTTCTTTGTTGTTATCGTAAAACATCTAATTTCTGCCTCTTCTGGTACAAAGGACAGTGAACTGTCTTTTAAATGCATTTTGCATGTCTTTTTATTCTTATCTTTAAACCTAAGAAAAATTAACTATGGGTTGAGAAACCATAGCATTCCAGTGCTACAGGCGTTGTCACTTCTGCATTACTGTCTCAGCTCCTTTGTCAACTCCTTCCCCACCCCCACCCCTAAAGTTGTTATTCCTCTGGAGTGACCTGGCCATTGTTGCAAAGAGTTCCTCTTTTATTCCATCCTGAAAAAAGAAAGATGAAAAGCATTAGAAAGCAGCAGATAAAATAATCTCATTTGCTAACTCTTTTCTTAAACTGTGTGGGCAGGAAGTCTTAATTACCAGTAACATTAAGAGGCATCTTGCCAACTGGAACCGCTGGCCAGAAAGATCACCTCATTGCAGCAAGGGCAAGCCATGTGTAGATAGGAACAGAGTTCTGAGTGCACTGGCCTTTTGATTTCCCATATGGAAAACAGGACTCGTATTCAGCTTCCAGTAGTGGCTGCACACTGCAGCATAATCATCTCTCTGTGGAAGGAAGGACTGATTCCAGGCATTTCCTATTGTCAGGGCCGGCGCTACCGCTAGGCAGACCCAGGCGGCTACCTAGGGCGCGTGGCGGAAGAGGGCGCAGAGTTTCTGCGCCCCTTCCTCGCCTCCGGTGCGCTCCTGCCCTGCCTGCCGCCTCCGCCACGCCTCCCCGTCCGCTTGCCGGCCGCCGCCGCCGCTGCACCTCCCCCGCCCGCGCGCCCGCCCGCCAACCACCTACCTACCTTCCCGTCGTAAAGCGCGGGGGTCCCATCGCGTCGGAGGAGGAGGCGGCGGCAGCAGCAGCAGCAGCCAGCAGCGGGGGCGGGGGGAAGGTAGGTGGTGGTGGCGGTGGCGGTGGCGCGGGGGGGGGGGGTTGCAGAGCAGGGCTGCTTTGCTCCGGAGCCCCCCCACGGCACAAGGGAGGCGCTAAATATAATTTGGCCTAGGGCGCCAAACAGCCCTGCACCGTTCCTGCCTATTGTCTCTCCTCTAACAGCTGATCAATGCTGTCAGTACTCTCAATAACACTGGCTATAAACCACCACCACCCTGCTAAGATCTGGTGGCCCCATAAAGACTAACATATTTATTATGACATAAACTTTCATGAACTAGAGTCCACATCATTACATGCATGATGAAGTGGATTCTAGTGCACGAAAGCTTATGCAATATTACAGTTCTAAACTTCCCCAAGAAGTTTTTTGTTTTGTTTTTGCTGCAATAGACTAACATGTAAGAATGGGCAAATCTCTAATTTTAGCTTTCTTCTACATCTGATTTTTTTTTTTTTAATTTCATGTTCTTTCTCTCCCGAGTATGAAAACTTTACAAATTTGGGTGAATGAATTCTTATCAAAAGTGAACTGAAATGAAATTCTCACCCATATCACCAGCCAAATTCAATAGGTACAGCTATTTCCAGCATTGTGGGGACCATGATGTACCAGCCAGCCATACAGTTGTTAAAGATGAAGAGCCTGCCAGAAAAAAAGAGGTGGTAATCCTAATTTACCATTAGCATTGTTGTATTGGGGGGATTCCAACCCAGACTTTAAAGAACAAAGTCCAGGAGCTTCTAACACCTACTTTTTGTGAGATACGGTAGGATATCAGATTCATGGTACTGTTTTTGACCTTAAAGCTCTTAAACTCCTATTTCAGGGACAACTTAGGGAGCACCTTCTCATATACAGTACATGAGCTACTTCCACTTTGAGTTAAGATGTACTGGAGAGTTGCTACTCTGGATGCTATTATCCAAGATGAGATTGGCCTCTACTGGAAACAGGGGGGTGTTTTTGTATTCATGTATGTGTGTATTTTGTGTTGTCATCTGTTGGTGGAACATAAAAAGGGCCATGCTGGATCAGACCAAGGTCCATCTAGTCCAGCATTCTGTTCACACAGTGGCCAACCAGCTGCTGACAGGAAACCCACAACAGCACCCCCCCATCCATGTTCCCCAGCAACTGGTGTACATAGGCATACTGCCTCTAATACTAGAGATAGCGTATAGACATCAGGACTAGTAGCCATTGAAAGTCTTATCTTCCATGAATTTGTCCAATCCCATTTTAAAGCCATCCAAATAGGTGGCCATCACTACATCTTGTGGAAGTGAATTCCATAGTTTAACTATGTGCTGTGTGAAGAAGTACTTCCTTTATCTGTCCTGAATCTCCCACCAATCACCTTCATGGGATGGCCCTGGGTTCTAGTATAATGCAAGAGAGAGAGAAATGTCTCCCTATCCATTTTCTCCACACCAGGCATAATTTTGTACACCTCTATATGTTTCCCCTAAGCTGAACTGTCCCAGATGTTGTAACCTTTCCTCATAGGTAAGTTGCTCCAGCCCCTTGATCATTTTAGTTGCCCTTTTCTGCACTTTTCCCAATTCTATAATATTCTTTTTTGGTGGTGATCAGAACTGTACACAGTATTCCAAGTATGGTCACACCATAGATATGTATATGGGGAGCATGTTCTTAGCAGTTTTATTTCTGATTCCTTTCCTAATTATGTCTAACATCTAACATGGAATTTTCCTTTCCTAATTATGTCTAACATCTAACATGGAATTTGCCTTTTTCACAGCAGCCACACACTAGGTCAACATTTTTATTGAGCTGTCCACCACACCCCCAAGATCTCTTCCTTGGTCAGTCACCGCTAACTCAGATCTCAGCGGCATATACATGAAACTGGGATTTTTTTGCCCCAACATGCATCACCTTACACTTGATTACATTGAACCACATTTGCCATTTTAATGCCCATTCTCCCAGTTTGTTGAGATCCTTGTTGAGATCAGCAAATTTGGCCACCTCACTGCTCACTCCTAATTCCAGATCATTGATAGACAGGTTGAAAAACATTGGTCCCAGTACAGATTCCTGTGGGACCCAACTGTTTACATCCCTCCATTGGGAGAATTTACCATTTATTCCTACTCTCTGCTTTTTGTTATTTAATCAGTTACTGATCTATAAGAGGACCGCTCCTCTTATTCTGTGACTGCTAAGTTTGCTCAGGAGTCTTTGGTGAAGCCTTTTGGAAGTCCAAGACTCCAAGTAAACAATGTCTACCAGATCACCCCTGTGAACATGTTTACTGACACTCTCAAAAAAGCCTAAACAGTTAGTGGGACATGACTTACCGTATCTTAGCGGAAGCCTTGTTGATTCTTTTTCAGCAGGGCTTGTCCCTCTATATGCTAATTTTATCTTTAATAATGCTTTCAACCAATTTACTCAGAACAGACATTAAGCTAACTGGCCTGTAGTTTCCTGGCTCCTCCCTGGACCCCTTTTAAAATATTGACATTACGTTGGCCATTCTCCAGTGTTCTCGTACTGAGACTGATCCTAGTGACATGTTACATATGTCCCTCTTTAGAGGGAGATCTGCCACCTGATGCATTCAGATCTTCAGGAGGTCAGTACACATCTGTTCTCTCAAGCCTCCTGAGAGCTGAAAAATACCTCTTCTTCAATTAAATGGAATGCTATTGCTGCCATTGAACTGCTGCTGGTTTTGGGGCATTTTGGCATGTTTTGGTTTGTTATGTTCTTACATTTTGATTGGAATGCCTATAAATAATAGGGACAGTGTAGCCTTACAGCTGGAGCAAGGAGATTTCCCTTGGCTTTAAAGGCAAGAGAGGCATAGGTTTTTTTAGCCCTGCCTGGTTGCTTCACACAGGATGCTTCTGAAACCATACTGAGTCATGCTCCTGCTACAACAGGGCAGGAAGGAATGGAGGACTGGGCAGCTTAAATAATTGTAAAGGCTAGTCAACTGATTTGAGAAATTAGGGTTTAGGCAAATCTGTATCTCTAGTGCCTAATTAATCTGAGAACAGGAAGCATCATGAGCTCAATAAATCATGCCAGAAAAACATTATTACTTTGGAATGAAATTAAAAACACACCAGATGACGGGAACAGAAGTGGGTTGGCAATGCTGAATTTAAAATGAAAGCACTTATTATTGCATTTTACATAATCTGGCTTCATGATTGAGTATGCAAAGTATTTTGAATAGGAATACTGGCATGAGGATTGGAAAAATACAACTAACAAGTCTATAATAATAACAATAATAACAATAATTGTACAGAATAAAGGAAATTATAAAATTAATGGGGAAGCAATGCAGTAAAGATCTGCAGCCATCCCTATGGTTTAGGGTTTTTAAATTATTATTATTTCAGGCTTCATTGTTTTACCAGACTTGGAATGGGTATGTCTCCCCAAAGAGAAAACATTCAGGGGGTGTTGTTCAGGGATCTTTCTTCCCTTTACCAGGGGTTTACTTTCAGTTTCTGAAATGGAAATATGCCTCTCAAGTTAAACCTCCAATATTCTCAACTCTTCCTAGATCCTAGAGGAGGGCCAAAGGAATTGTGACATGGGTCTTATTGCTGTTTAATGAAATAACTGCAGGTCCCTCAGTTGGACTCATTTACTACTGAAGAAAATCAAAGTACAAGTGTTTGACTGAACCTCTCACTTGTGTTACCCCCAAGTAGGTCACAGCTGCTTTGGTCAACTATGAAAAGCATATGGAGCCAGTTCAAGGCAGCCTTTCCCTGCCAAAGCGTCTGCCATGAATGTCAGGCCTAGATAAATGCCAGCTAAAGTGTTCTGCCCACTGCTGGGTCTTATGGCTCCTGGCTGCATAAGGATTGTGGCATGGAACTCTTGGGCTCACCTACTTGGGCCATTCTTGCTATTGATCACGGCCACAATCTAAACCATCACAAGGTTCCAAAGTTCACTTGGAACTCTATGGAAGCATGGTCTGCCCTATTCACTTCCGTGGTGAGAAAAGCTCTATCTGCAGATCTGGACTGCAAAGCTTGCCATGACACTGATTGGGCAGCCCTTGTTCACTCTGAGCTCCATATGTGCAATAGAACACCAGTGGGGACACTGAAGATGTTGTATCATGGCCTGTATGTCTAATCACACTGTACTGGATACCTCATATCTATCTTGCTCTGCATGCCATTTTCATGGGATTTCATGTAGCAAAGAGGAACAGTATCATCTCTTTCTCCCAGTGAAAGTACAACTTGGTGAAGAGTTGGAAAAACAACAGAAAACTCACAAAGTTTACAGAGTGTTTATTACACATTTCTCACACTAGTGGCAAAATGAAATTAAAGAAACTGCAGTCTGCCAGCTAGCAAGAAATATCTTTAAGGCAGTTGCTTAGTTGTTTTCTCTGCACAATTAAATTGGCTTTCTGCCTACAAGGCTGAAAAGATATGCCTTCAGTTATTACAGATAAAGAAAGGTTCCAACCACACTGTGGAACAGCACAAGATTAAGCAAAACAGACTTTTAGGTTTCATTAGATGTGCAACAGACACTTGTTTTCCAGGCAGGGCTTTGTTGGTGAATGGGATTAAGTGGAAAGGTATTTAAAACATTTATCCTCCTGTTCTTAGCTCTGCATTTAATTTCAGGGAGATTTTCCATTACTTGTAATCAGGCAGAAGGAACATATAACTGTGGGGCTGGAAAATACTCAACACATCGTTCAGTGAAATGTACTTTATAGAGATTGGGTTTGACATAGTTTATGATGCAAAATAACTTACTCCTATGCTGTACCACAAGCAGACACCCGAGGGACCAAGGTGGATGTCAGATGCTGGAGGTGAAGTAAGGCAAGGGACAGTCTGTACCCAGCAGCATAGTCCCCAAGTTGCTCAGACCAATGGACAAGCCTGACCTGGAAGCATTTATACAGGTCAGAGAGTATCACCTGTCCTGCTGCTTAAGAGGCTTCTTTGTTGCTATAAATGATCTCCCTAGAGCTCCCTTTCTTTTCAGTTCAGGATGTTATGACCTTTATGTGATGTTTATTCTCTCCTCCTGCATCTCCTCATTTGACAATGGACAGTTTCACTACTATAAGCTGCAAACCTCCTGTCCTGGGTCATTATTCTAGGAAGAATAAATATCAAGCTTCATTCATTGCTTGTGTCCTTTTGCTCATTTTGTTGAATTAGATCTAATGAAAGACCTTCCTATATGTCTCCATGTAACTAAAGGCAATCCATTTTGAACACCAAGCCCAGCCTATAACATGTGGTTTCTCCAGGCACTTGGTTCTTACAGCATGACTGGTAATTATCTGATAACATCATTGGAATTATCTGTTAATCCTACCTTTTTTTTTGTAATGCTGCATTCAGATTCTAATTCTTAATATACACTAAATACTAAATATTTGTAAATTCCAGGGATGTTGAAGAGTCCTTGGTTTCAAGTCACGAGTTGAGTCACGAGTCTTTGGACCCGAGTCTCAAGTCCAAGTCCTTGGTCCAAAATGGTGAGTCACGAGTCACGAGTCACTCCCAAAGTTGACTCCACGAGTCCCTAATAAAATCAATGGGGGGTTTTCCCAACAAAATAAGGCTATTTCAGATGTGTGGCTTAAATAAATTCTAGGCACGCACAATGAGCAGAACAGCACGTTGCCCTTGCCAGCTATCCCTTAAAGAAGGGGTCTGGAGCCCATGTCGGCAGACTGGGGAGCGGTGGATCCATGGAGAGCAGAGTCTGTGTCACTCCAGACCAGGAGCAGACCTGAAGAAGTAGTGCAAGGAACAGGGGTGCTTCCAGAGGAAAGCTGATCTGCATATAAGTGACAGAGGTGCATGCTAAATAGATCGGACAGCTTATAGGTTGTGTTTATTGTTTCAGCTTATCCTTAGTTTGCTCCCTTGCCCTATTTGCCTTCTTAATTTGTTAATTTAGTTAACAACTGGGTTCTTGCTGTGTAATTTGGAAGTGCCTGACCAGACCTTAAGGAGGGGATTACCCCACACGTGGCCTTTGCAGAATAAAGCCCTCTCCCCTCCGCCAGCCCTGGCCATGGAAATGTTACAGCAGTAGCTCCGCAATTGTGAACCAGATCTCCAGCTATTTCAACCATGCCAATACAAAACAAAGAAAGTGGAGTCACTTTGGTGTGGCTGAAATCGCTGGAACGGTGTGTGGGAAACAACACTTCTCCCTGTTGTTGCTTTTCAAGGGGCCAGCGTTAGAATCACTGCTTGCACATATGACTTTGGCTTCAGTTAATACTTTGGAAAGTTGGGGTCTGTAGGTGAAGTTCTTTGCTAGTTTTCTCCTGGGGTTGCTTCCCTGCATTCACGGTTGGTCCCCATGGTAGCCTTCCTTTTATATTTCCAACTGTAAATTATAAAGATTTCCAGGAGCAGAGATTGCCATGTATTTCCTGTAACAAGAATGTGTGGCATATGTCACAATATATTTGTTGGTCCTAAGCAGCCTCTGGACTCTGGCTGGTAATTGTAATATGTAAAGCAGCCTAAATCTATAATGGGGGGGGGGCATGTAGCCCTACAGATGTTGTTGAATTACAACTCCCATCATCCTTTAGGCCATGCTGACCAGAGCTGATAGGAGTTGGAGTTCAACAACATCTGTGGGGCACATGTTTCCCTCCTCTGATCCATAAGAACATGTTGGGGATTCAAGATGCCATAAGAGACAAATCTTTACAAAGATAGCTATAATAAACCAGATTAAAATCAGGTGGTTGTGTTGGTCCATTATAATAAAAAATGTAGGGTGGGCCATGCCAACTGCTAGTTGCCTTGGGTAATTTTTGCTATAGAAATCTTCTGACTATAAATTATGAAAAGACTAAAGGGGTTGTGCTTGACCATAAAATAAATCCATGCATATGTGGTTATGTTGGCTCCCTCACCATTCAGCAGGTCAACATTTTATTGCTATTTAGTGTTAATTTTCTCCAGTACCAGCACATGGAAAAATTACTTGGATCAGGCATGACTGTGAAAATAGAGCAATCGGTCTCAGTGTAATAAAATAATAAAATAAAAGTGGATGTCTGGAAATAAACGAGTTGTACTGATATTGAAAACTTTAGAAGCAATGCTGTGTGCACAAATTCTTTCTGGCACTGAAATATAAGGCTTCCGTGGAGCAACACATTTGGATTTCCCCCCCAGAGTATGATCCTAAATTGCATTTGAGGACCCCTAAGGGTACCCCTTCAGTTATGCTGAGAACCATATCTGGCATGCTGCCAGTATTGATGAGAATCTATTCACACATTTAAGTTGGGGCTTATAAGGTATTCTATATGTCAGAAGCTAGACTTCCAAAGTTTTGTTTATGTGACCAGACTCAATATAATTTCATCAGCCCAAATACTTGGTATAATAAAATTGCCCACATGCTTCAGATATATGGTTTTTTCATGAATTATTTCAAGGGAATGCAGTTGCTGGCCACTAAATTAGAAATTTAAAAACACTTCAGGGATACTTTTATGCAAAGAGATTTATCTCTATTGGCATGGGCAAAACAGCATACCGATATTTGATGATTAAATTCCATCATGGTCTGGAAAAGTATTTAATTGATCTGCCTAAGTTCAATTTAAGGACAGCTCTTACTCTACTGAGATTCTGTCAAATGCCCTCTCCAATTCTAGACAAACACAATATACAGTATATATTTCAGAGTGTATCATTGCATTTGTGGGAAGGAGATAAGTGAGGACATCCAAATTCTATGTTTCATTTCAGGCGTTCTAAACCTGCATAGGCTAAATACCTGTGGGGAGGGAGCGCTCCAGCCCCGCTCCTTTCCCTCGTCACATTCATAGATTTCATAGATCATAGAGTTGGAAGGGGCCTACAAGGCCATCGAGTCCAACCCCCTGCTCAATGCAGGAAACTAGAGGAGGGGTCTCCCATCCAAGTAATAACCAGGCCTGACCCTGCTTAGCTTTCCACGCTCAGACAAGCTGAGCCAGCATGAGCCACAGGCCTGTATATTCCATCACCCTCTACTTGTGGAGGGCAACCGTCTGAAGCAGACGACCTCCTCTATCCATGAGGGCTCTCCACACAATGTGCATTGTTGAAAATATATGTAATAGATGTCTTTATCAGCTACTTAAAGATGCAAGTCAACTTCCTCACTTCGGGACAGATAAAAGGAAGTACTTCTTCACAGAGCACAAAGTTAAACTATGGAATTCACTTCCACAAGATGTGGTGGTGATGATGGCCACCAATTTGGATGGCTTTAATGGGGGATTGGACAAATTCATGAGGATGACGCTATCAATGGCTACTACTCATGAGGACTACACAGTGGCAGCTGATGAGGTTTGGAGTTGGTGGGGCCAATTTCTTTCTTTTGCTTGTGCATAGCATGCATTGCTACAACAGTTGTAGTAGAGCACGTGTACAACACACATGTACAGGCAGTCCCCAGGTTATGAACGAGTTCCGTTCTTAAGAATGTTTTTAAGTCGAATTTGTATGTAAGTCGGAACAGCATAGCGTTCTACACATTAAAATCGGCATTTACGCAAATTGCATAAATTATGCAAATTGTGTAGTATACTACGCTATGTACTCTACGTAAACGACGTAGCACCGGGGAACCCAGAAGTCCATTCTTAAGTATGGGTTGTCTGTAAGTCGGACGTTCTTAACTCGGGGACTGCCTGTACTGGGTTTTTTTTTTTAAATGTATATGCACACTTTTGGATAAACCAGGGCTCTGAAACTTTCTACCACCAAGGCTGAAAATGACTGAGGGCCACCGGTCACAAAATGATGTAAGTCCAGAGCCAGTCACAAAATGGTGACAGATGGAGGTGGAGTTTGGCATGATCAGCTGGGAATTACTGATATCATTTTCTATCGATATCTAATCCCTTCTTGACAATTGCTAAAAATTCTTTGCCACAGCTTTTTCCTTGTAACAGGAAGTTCCATAATTCACCTTTCCTCAAATTAAATGCACGCATTGGCTCTGGATGCATTATTACTCAGCCTCCTCATTTCAGGAAGAATTTGCTGATCCTGATGCTCTAAGTCTGGGTGTGCTCATGGACACTTCTCTTGGTGCCCACCAGGCTACCTGCGTCTCCTGGTTTTAATTTTATTTCTTAATATTATTTTAAATGTTTCTTTTTATCTCTTATCCCCTTCCTTTTTATTACCAGTTTTTTAAAAATATTGTTGTCGTAATTAAAAATGGTAGCCTTGCTCTCTAACCAACTCCTGCTGCTGCATCTGCCTTTGCAGTGTGCATGGTGTGGCCAGGGCAAAGGGCAGTCAAGCAAAGAGGCACTGGGCAGCCTGCTGCACTGAGACCCACCTAAAGGTCAGCTGAGACCCACTGGTGGGTCGCGACTCACAGTTTGAGAAACACTGGGATAAATATTGTATGCCAAACAAAAGACCTTCACTGGCACATCCCCCTGTAACGTATTTTTCAAAAGCATTAACCTGCCACTTTTCTAGCAAATGATGGAGTTCTTGCCTCATTATCACACTAGATCTGATACTTACCACAACTTTATTTAAATTTTTGTCAATAAACTTAGGCACCCCGAGGCCAGGCTATAACATATCTTTGGTATTGTCAAATCCCAAAGAAATATGAAGAAGGAATGTCTCCTTACATAAAAGGAGGAACCAGGCCTCTTGCAAAGGGTGTGTGTGTGTCTGCTCTTTAGAAGTGCACATTTTCTTCCTAATATGTCATTGGTTCCTATATGACCCTGCCTAATAGAGAAAAGTCAGCCAGCTGTTTGGGAAATGGTATTCAAGAGGTATATGAGGGGCAGGCCCTACTCAAGGCTCACTGGATTTATGTGACTGGCTGAAAATTGCCTTACAACTGCAGACAGCCTCAGCTGAAAGTGTTGATAATTCCCTGCAAAGAGGGGCTCAGTAGTGAAACTAATAATTTGGCCCTCCTTGTACTGAGAAAACTGGAGCCAGGGAGCCTTGTTATATGACTCCCTAGTCTGCAGGTCCTCCTCCTTGCCCTGACTGGATCAGATTGCCCTGAATGAAATGCCAGCTTGAAACTAGAGAGAAGCAATGGGACTGGACAACCCAAAGAAAAACAGAATTAATTGCTCAGTGACTTAGCCTAAGTCACACATGTAACTGATTAATTTAATGCAATTACATCTTTAAATGCATCTTTTCTTTTTCTTCTTTCTTGGGGGAGGGGGTCCAAAACCCAATTGGCCCTAGGGAGTAGCCTCCACTGGGACTACATGCTATCTGAATACTGCATGCCTCTGAATGTTAGTTGCTTGGAAACAATAGCCGGCTAGGGCCGTTGCCCTCATGTCTGGTTTGTGGACTTCCCACAAGTGCTTCTCCCCCACTCTGGCAGTGAAATGCAATACTAATACACTAAATACCTAACCATTTGTTGCCCTTTCACGACAGCCAAAATTCTACTTCACTCTGCCGAATGATTGGGCCGACTGTGTAATAAGTAAAATATACTGGCAATTTATCTCAAATGACCATTTGTCTGATAACCGGAGCTTGAAAGAGCAATCCCTTGAGAATACAAAAATGAATTTCTTAAGTATCGCTGAAGAAGGTACATGGATGGAATTATAAATGCTGATTTAAGTGACGTGCAAAATCTTTTTTTTTTAAAACATTTGACAACAGTCAGAGCCACAGAAAGGCCTGCAGTGGTCTGGCTATCATTCCAGGCTTTCCCCTGAATGTTCAGAATATGTAACCTGCTCCCAGCTCCCATGCTCTGGCCCATGAACGCAAAGGCAACACGATGATTCACAAGTATTTGCATACTACTTATTTTTAAATTTTATTAACACATTTGTTTATGAAATAAATGAACAGAACATATGGAAGTATTATATTAACAATGACAAACCTTTAGAATGGGATAGGTGAAAAAGATTTAGGCTGCAATCCTATACCCACTTACCTGGGAGTAAGCCTCATTGAACTCAATGGGACTTACGTTTGAGTGGACTTGCATAGGATTGCACTATAAGGGCACACAACCCGGCACTGAATTAGACATCCTTTCAAAGGCCTTACACACTTAATTCTGTTGGATTGGGGCCTTAAAGTTAATTGAAAAGGTTCTCCGTCACTTTAATAGATAATTACAAAGGCTGAAATCAACAATTAATTACCATTAGTCAATGACTGTATTGGATGCAGTTTTCAGTAGCATTTCAATCAGGGTTTTCAACTGGGAAAAACTATTTAATGCAGTTTTTCTGCACTGAATGCTTTTACTGCATGCCTTCATTTGGGCAATACATTCAAAAAGACTGTCCAAAAATTAAATAAATCAGATGATTTTGTCTGATCTGTGATAGTCAAGAAAAGCTGTTATCTTTGTCTCTTTAATAGAGCACCTGTATTAAGGCAGATAATTGAGTGAAACATTTTAATCATTTGACAGCCTTACTGAAAATTCCACATCTTAGATCTTTATGATATTACCGTATATATAATCCTTATACTTCTGGCCCAGAATGTAAATTAATTTTTTCTCACCCACTTAAAAGTGCTTTTTCATTGTTCACATTTTATAGCATGACATTATGCAACTGTCAGATTCTTCAGAAGGGTGTGAATTTTTATGTGCAAAGGGCATTTTAGATGTTGCTTGTATAGTACATAAAAAGCGCAGACAGCAGAGGAAGTGGAAACAGAGTCTAGTCTAGTTAACCTTTGAAAAGGAAAAATTCATTACAGCTGTCATATCATGTTCATACCTTTCACCAAGATAAAGTTGCCTTATTATTTTAAGCAAAGCTGTGTTTTCCCAGAAAGGGTTGAGGACATGGAGGAAGAGAAGAACACCGACTTGTGCCTGCAGTATGTGAGTGGGGCAGAGTAGGAGATCAGGAACTACATTACGGATGCTCAAGAATTGTGTTCGGTCTGCATTTTAAGCAAACTGACCTGATTCACACTTCCCGGATTAATGACACAAGATCAGGACACAAGTTTCCTTTGGTTTTCCCACTGAAGTTTGTGATACTGTTTTTGGCTTAAAAAACAACAACCCATACCAAAATAGTTTAGGATAAAATACATTAAAAATAATGCAAATTTTCAAAAATCACAGATTGATGTGGAAAGGGGACGGAATGGATTTATGCAAAACTCATATGGACTGGAATTAGATGGATTTGTCCATCCCTAAACTACAGAGAAACAGTAAATGGTAAAAACAGGAAATGTCATAGGCAGCATGCCTATGTACACCAGTTGCTGGGGAACATGGGCAGGAGGGTGCTGTTACACCCATGTTCTGCTTGTGGGATCCCGTGGGCAGCTGGTTGGCCACTGTGTGAACAGAATGCTGGACTAGATGGACCCTTGGTCTGATCCAGCAGGGCTCTTCTTGTGTTCTTATGAAGAGAGACATTCCCTCTGTGATCTGCTCCAAACCTTGCCTCTAAGAAGCTAACCATTGCAGTTGACTGGCCCCAGGGTCGGGCATGAGCTCCAGCATGGCCAAGGAGCAGGCCAGCACCGAGCGCCTCATGGCTGCACTGGGAGGATGCCTCTCCTGTTGGACCCCTGAGTGATGGTGGTCACAAATGGGTGTTCCCTTGAAGCAGAGAGCCATGGCTTATGCCAGTGAAGAAACCAATTAAGGCCAGTTCACACAATATATTTTACTCTACACCCAAGTAGTCCTGAAGCAGGTGTTCACAGATATGGCTGGAAGCCATTACCATGATTACAGTTACACTTTTCTGAGCCAGATTGCTGTAATATAATATTACCCCAAAACCATAAAGCACCAAATATTACTAGTGTATAAAACATTTGTATTGAATTCTGCCTCTTAAACAATACAGAATGCTTTGCCCCTTTGATTTGCATTGCTAGAAATATGCTGACAGCCATGATCTTCTGGTGTACACATTATGTTTTTGTCCATGTGTATGTATTTGGGGATGGCCAGTCACCAAGATCTCCATGATACAGTAGAAACTGCAAATATCACATGTGGCTCTGGTTCACACATACAGTGTATTTGTGTAGGCTTGGCCTGGCTGATAGTCCAGTGATCTCTCCGTATGTTCCTAAGGCAATCACATGGGGTCTGCGTCTGCCAATATGTATAAATCTGCTGTTCGTAGGACAGGCACCAGGGTTTGAGAGCCCTGCACAGGACTCCTTTTGCCCCTCCACCCCCATTGCTCCCTTGTGAACTTATCAGGGGGCTGAGGGTGGGTGATTGGCAGTCCAGCTCCGATAAGAGAAGTACTATGTAAAGCAGCTGCCACCATTTTCATTTCCCCAGAATGCCTCTGGTCCTATGTCTGGGCCCAGCCCAGAAGCATTCTGGGGAAATAAAAATCACAGTGGCTGCAGCTGCCAAACCAGCACGTCTCTTCAGAGCATCGGGCTCTACAGCCTAACAAATAGTAAATAATAATAATAATAAAAAAGGAAAACAAAGGGATGTTGGCATCTAAGAGTTTCAAATGGATTCCAATAAACCTTAGTTATTAGCATTATTGAACACTGTTACTTTATATATTTTCATCTACACAGACTAGCAATACCTTGTTCCAGCACTGATAGCACAATGGAGGCCTCCATATTCTCTTCTGAATAATAAACACATTGGCTACTGGAGCATAACAGAGAGCTCACTGTGTAATGACCATCCAAACAGAAATAATCCCACAGAGTTCAATGGGCTGTGGGTCTGGACAGGGAGCATTTCCAACAGCTAGAGTTATATGGCCAACTTAAGATCATCACAAAAACCTTTGGTTGCTTTGCTGTATTAATATTCATATTACATGCTGGTGGTTTGTAATGGTAATTGTTACTGGCAAGTGTAAATAATTTAGCAGCGCAATTAAACAAATCTATCGCTGCTGCACACAGTTGATAATTCATAAGGATGACATGTTTTATATTATTAGCATCTGTTATGGTTTGGCTCATACGCTGTGAGTTAAGAACCGATAAATGCCATCTTTCTTCTGTCTGTTCCTAAGATTCCTTGAGCTTCTGTGTCCTGTGCAAGGAAGGGTAGCCTATAACAGGAGCCTTGCCCATTCCATTCTTCTTTCCAGGAAAGGGAAAAAACCACTATGTCAGCTCTGGATTGTCTGTTGAAAAATGGCTACATGGAGCCCTACCTTCTGGGGTGGTGGGAACCACTGCCTTTTCCTTCCAGGTTTAAGCTCCTGCTCTAATGAGGTAAGGTATGTACGGGTTAAACAAAAATGACTGAGAACAGCGTTAGGCTTGCATAGCTCAGGGAGAAGGTAAACTGGAAGGTATGCAGAGAGTCTTTTCTTCCGGTTGGCTTCCTTCAAGTGAAGTAATGAGGGACAATAAACTGAAACTCAGTCCAGACAAGACAGAGGTACTGCTGGTGGGTGCCTCATCTGTCCCTGTAGGTGGTATTCAATCTATTCTAGAAGGGGTTGCACTTATCCCAAAGGATCAAGTTCGTAGCTTTGGGGTGCTTGTAAATACAACTTTATCACTAGAGACAAAAGTATCTTCCGTGGCACAGAGCTCCTTTTACCAGTTTAGGCAGGTATGCCAGCTATGTTCCTACCTCGACAGAGCCTGATATCAGTAATCTATGCCCTGGGAACCATTACTGAAATGTGGGGCTGCCCTGAAGATGGACCAGAAACTACAGATGGTACAAAATATGGCAGCAAGGGTACTCACTAAAACTGCGCATTATGACCATAATGTGCCAGTGTTGTACCATCTTTACTGGCTTTGGTTCGTTTCTGGGCCAGATTCAAGGTGTTGATGTTAATTTGTAGAGCCCTTCATGGCTTGAGGCCACACAGGACCGGTGCAAGGCAGTTTGGTGCCCTAGGCAAGATCAGATATTTAGCGCCCCCCTTTCCACTTGAGAACGCTGTATTTTTTTCTCAAGGTGTTTCTGGCGCCGCCTTTAGCCCTGCACCCTAGGCAGCTGCCACAATATCTGAAGGATGGCCTCTTCCCATATGTTCCTGCCCATGCCCTAAGATCATCGTCTGGGGCTCTGCTCTGAGTGCCCCTACATGCTGAGATTTGGCGGGTGGGCTTTTTGTGTGGTGGCTCACAATTGTGTAATGCCCTCCCTAGAGAGGTCCACCTGATGTCTACTTCGTTGACTTTTCAGTGCCAGGCTAATAACTTTTTATTCTCCCAAGCCTTAATTTTTTTTTTAAACTGCTGTTTGTTTTATTTTTAACGTATCTTTTCAGTTTTTAGTTGCTTTGATATTTATATATCTTTTAAAATATATTTTAAATCATTGTTGCTGCTTCAAAATTCTTTTAATGTGTTTTATCATTGGTTTTATTTGTATTTGCTTTTCATCATCATCAGGCGATCACTCGTGACCGAGTAAGATTGTCTTCCGGGATAAAAGGAGGAAATTCTAAAGAAGATTGTGTAGACTCTAGCGATGGGTCCGTAAGTGACTGTGGAGGCCAATTCTAGATCCACACAGCTTCCCACAGTGAGGACACAGGTTACCAGATAGAAGATGGTCCTGTAAAGGATTCATTTGACGTGCTTTTCGCTTAGCACGTTTCTCCCTTTCACCTTGCACTCGGGCTTCTTCAAAGTCCATGGAACCTTTGTGAAAGGCCAACCTCCATTTAGATCGTTCATGGGCCAGAGCTTCCCAGTTTTCGATGTTTATATTGCATTTTTTTAGATTAGCCTTATGAACATCTTTAAACCTCTTATATTGACCACCGATATTCCGCTTTCCATCCTTGAGTTGGGAGTAAAGTAACTGCTTTGGGAGGCGGCAGTCAGGCATTCGAACAACATGACCGGTCCACTGAAGTTGGCGTTGAAGGATCATTTTTTCAATGCTAGTAGTCTTTGCTTCTTCCAGTACACTGACATTTGTTCGCCTATCTTCCCAAGTAATTTGCAGGATTTTCCGGAGGCAACGTTGATGAAACCTTTCAAGGAGGTGGAAGTGACGTTTATAGATAGTCCATGTTTCGCAGGCATACAATAAAGTTGGTAATACAATGGCTTCATAAACCAGTGTTTTGGTCTTCTTACAAATATCCCGATCCTCGAACACTCTATGTTTCATTCGAGAAAATGCGGCACTTGCGGAGCTCAGACGATGCTGGATTTCACTGTCGATGTTAGCTGTAACAGAAAGATAGCTGCCAAGATAGAGAAAATGATCGACATTTTCCAGTATTGTCCCGCCAAGCTGGATAGATGGCATCACCAAAGGGTTGGCTTGCACTTGCTGATGAAGCACTTTGGTTTTTTTGATGTTAAGTGAGAGACCAAGTTTTTCGTATGCTTCTGCAAAAGCATTTAGGATAGTTTGGAGATCGTCCTCTGAATGTGCGGAGACCACATTATCATCAGCATACTGAAGTTCCACAACGGAGGTTGTAATTACCTTACTTTTTGCTTTCAGCCTGCTGAGATTAAAAAGCTTTCCATCTGTTCGATATATAATTCCCACACCGGTGGGAAGTTTCCCCTTGACAAGATGTAAAACCATGGCGATGAAAATGGCAAATAATGTTGGGGCGATAACACATCCCTGTTTAACACCTGATCCCACTTTAAATGGAGCACCATGAGAGCCGTTGTTGTCCAAAACCGTTGCCGTCATGTTGTCATGGAGAAGTCGCAAGATATTCACAAATTTATTGGGGCATCCAATTTTCATAAGGATAGTCCAGAGAGATGTACGGTCTACAGTATCAAAGGCCTTAGCCAGATCGATAAATGCCATATAAAGGGGTTGATTTTGCTCCCGGCATTTTTCTTGGAGCTGACGTGCAGTAAAAATCATGTCTACTGTCCCTCTAGAGGGGCGGAAACCATATTGAGTTTCAGGGAGGATCTCTTCTGAAATAGATAGAAGACGGTTTGCGAGAATCCTAGCAAATATTTTACCTGCGGTTGCTAAGAGAGAAATGCCCCGATAGTTTCCACAGTCTGTTCTATCACCCTTCTTAAAGAGGGTGATAATTATGGCATCCCTGAAGTCTTCTGGGATCTCTTCTCTTATCCAGATTTTTTCGATGAGTTTATGAAGATGTTGTACAAGTTCGGGGCCCCCTTCTTTAAAGATTTCAGCAGGAATCCCATCTGGTCCACTAGCTTTGTTGTTCTTCATTTGATTAATGGCTTTTTTTACTTCATCCAAAGTGGGGAGTATTGCAAGTTCCTCTTTAATTTGTTTTTGCGGGATTTGCGAAAAAATCTCATTATCCACCTTAGATTTACGATTTAAAAGGTCATAATAATGCTCTTTCCAACGCAGTGCAATAGACTCTTTGTCTTTTAAGAGTTTGGTGCCATCTTTTGATTGTAAAGGGTTTGTACCATAGGTTTTTGGTCCATAAATGGCCCTTGTGGCCTTAAAAAAGCCCCGTGCATCATGAGATTCTGCAAGTTGTTGAATTTCTTCAGCTTTCTTTTTCCACCAAGCGTTCTTAAGTTCTCTTGTTCTTCTTTGGACCTCAGCCTTTGCGCTAGCGTAGGTTTTTTTCTTGGCAGCGCAGTTAATATCATTTTGCCATATTTGGAAGGCTTTCCTTTTTTGGTCAATTATATATTTAATCTCATTGTCATTTTCATCAAACCAATCCTGATGTTTCTTAGTTTCATATCCAATAGTTTGTTCACAAGCTGCAGTAATGGAGGTTTTCAGCTTAGACCAATGGTCCTCAATGTTGTCAGGAGGTTCCGTAGGTAGATGTTCCTTAAGAAGTGATTGAAGACGAGTTTGCTTAATAGGATCTTGAAGGACTTGGATGTTCATTTTACGCCTTGGTTTCCTTCCTTGAAGCCTACGTTGCGGAGCAATGTTGATAACCATTGTGGACCGGATTAGTCGGTGGTCTGTCCAGCAGTCGTCGGCACTCACCATGGCCCTAGTAAGAAGTACATTGCGGCGATCTCTAACACGGACAATTACATAATCCAGAAGATGCCAGTGCTTTGACCGTGGGTGCTGCCACGATGTTTTAAACTTATTCTTTTGTCGAAAGAGCGTGTTTGTGATAGTGAGATTATGCTCTGCACATATAGACAAAAGTAAGAGTCCGTTCGGGTTGCTATTACCTACTCCGTCTTTTCCAATAGTTTCTGGCCATAAATCAAAGTCACGCCCGACTCTTGCGTTAAAATCGCCCAGGAGGATAATTTTATCCTCCTTAGGTATATTATGTATGTTGCCCTGATAGTGTCAGCTATAGGGTGATTCATAAATTGAATGAATGAATGTATAAGAGCTTTGGTAAGCTACGTAAGTTCTAAAAGCCCAGTTCTTCCCAACAGCAGGGTGGGGCCTTCGGCACAGAAGTTTTCTGTGGGGCAGCAGCTCCTGAATGCTCATGGGATGCTTGTGTGATGTCATCTGGTCTCCTGGGCATTCCGGGAAGCATTGCCACCTAAAAGTCTCTCTGCTAAGAGCTCCACAATATTGTGATAGCGTGTGGGACTTTTTTAAAGTTAAAAAAACACAACACACATAAGGAAAAGTCCTCTGCCAGGTAAATGGGACCCCTGCCTCCTCCCCAGCTAGAAAGTGCTTCAAAATTCTCCCCCTCCCAAGCTTCTTTTTCTGGGACATTCGTTGTTTTGCTCCTATGCAGTCCCCCGACCCAAATTGCCAAAAATAACAGGCTTGGGGACACCACTATTCTATAGCTCAGAATTCTGTGGCTCCCAGTAATCCAGGGGAATCACCATCAGTCTGCCATTAGGTCGGAGATTATCTGCTTTATATATACTGCCTAGCTTGAAGAGACCCAAGTTATTACTAGACTCCTTGTTTCCTAAACATCTTTTTAAGCCTATCCTTTTCCCCCCTCAGAAGTTGGAAGTACAACAGAGTTAAACATGGATACAGTAGTCTTGTTGGAAGGAAATTCCTTTCTAAAAAAAAATATCTTTGAAGATTTGATTAACGTTCATTTTGTTCCCAGCTTGACAGGTCACTCCTTGTCAGCTTCATTTCATCTTTTCAATTTCCCAATTATTTCCTCAAAATGATGTTTTCTTTGTTATGCTAAAGGCTTTTGTCTCCAGTTTTCAACATGAATAGGAAATATTAACTCTCAATATGAATAAGAAAAACCCTGGCGAAAAATATTCTCTTACAGTGCAATGCTATACTCACACTGACAAACATTTTGAAATTCAGTTGTAATATAGAGACGCAGAGAGATGTGCTCTAATGTATGAAATTCCTGTGAGAAATATCTCCAGCATTGCTGAATGCTTAGCGCAAGCAATGGGGAACATTCCCCTGAAATCAAAAGTTATGCAAGCAGATTTGCACCCCAATGGCGGGACTCCTCCTGGCTTGCCTTCACCGTGCAGCCTCTCAGCTCTGCTCTGGAGAGTCCCGCAATGCTCTGGAGGAGCAGATCTGGGAAGTGCGTCCGGGAATGCGGTGGGGACGAGGGCCAAAAAGTTTTGCCTGTGGTTTCTGTTGTGCTGAAAGATGCTCAGGGCTGATTACAACCTGTTGTGTGCAAATGAGGCCATCATACATAAATTGATCTTAGTGCATATAACTCGTTATTTATTGGATTCATACACACATTACGTACCCATTCATTCACTGCCTACAAATTCACTCTGAGGCAGGGGTGGGCAACTTCCAGGGGTTGGGGGGATACATTGCCCTCCTAGCAAGGGCAACCCCCCCGCAAGGGCAACCCCTCCGCCCCACTTGCCCCATTTAGCTATGGTGGTGGCAGCAAAAGGGGCTAATCTTGCTTTAAAATGGCCCCTTTCTGCTGCCACTGCTTCCACACCCCTTTTGCTGCCACAGCTGCTTGAAGCAGTGGGGAGTGGGAACTGCTGAGGAGATGTAAGCCGGCCTCTACTTGACATCCCTCTCTCAGCACATTTTGGTAAGAGGATTGCACTCATCATAGAATTGCAGAAGAACCTCTGCTCGGCAAAAACAACCCCCCCTCCCCCCGAGCAGTCCTTCTCCCTGCACAAAAGTCATATTGAACACGCCCAGCTAATTTAATGTCTTCTAATCTAATAGCAGCTTTCACCCCAGGGAAAGATTTGAACATTTTGCAATTATTCCAGAACACTCCGAAAGAGAGGGGGGGGGAGCTGCTGTTAGCTAGCAAAAAGGTGGAAGCAGCCCCTGTGGATATCCAGTTGTTCACAGTGCTTACATCCCTCCTCCTGAGCTCTCTCACGATGGCAATTACTTCAGAAGCATTTGGTTGCTCGTTGACCTAGACAACTATGGAGAAGTCTGTCGTGTGAAGTGTGTCTCTAGATCACAAGGCTTTTCAGATTCGTGTTGCAGGGAACGTTGGGGATTCCTGGAAGTGTATTATTGAGAAGATCAATAACAGGACAATCTTCTCTAAAGGACAGATTGCTCACTAATACGGATTTCCCCCCCTGTGTTAGGAAAGACTGTTAAGAGCACTTGAAGGTATATTCACTATTAAGAGCACACAGGGGTGCAAAACACCAGGCCAACTCTGGCCTGCCTGAGTCCCAGTCTGGCCCCAGCCTCCTTTCCTCCAGCCTCCCTGATGGCCATGCCTCCTTTCTCTGGCCCCACCCCCTTTCCTCCAGCCAGTGATTGTCCAGTGGGGGTGGATTCCCCGCTTTTGTGTAGTTCCTCCCCCACATTCTGATAGGTTGTCACGCTCCCTTTTAAGGCTCAGTTACTGACAGTAAGAACTTTAACTAAAATATGCTGGTATTTGGGGCTCCACCCCCTTTTGCCTTTCATCCCGCCCACCACTGGAATGTAGCTCCCCCCCCCCAGCATCTGCGAAATGAAATTTGGCCCTTGGGCTGAAAGAGGTTCTGTGTTGGGTCCGACTGGGTTCATCATCGGTGCTGCAAAAGAGCCCCTTCAGGTTGTGGGAACAGATTTGGATTAAGGAGATGAGGAGGAGGGGAGAACTTGATAGTGTGGTGCCAAGGTCGGCTGAATTGCTGATAAGCACAGAGGTGAAATGGAGTCAGGTAGCCCCAGATACTACTGTGGGCAACCAACCAAGGCAACTCTGACAAGGAGCAGGAGGGGGGAATGGCTGTGACAGATCCGAGAGTGAGATGTCAATTAAGGAGGGAAGATCCATGAGGAAGCGTAAGACGTTCCAAGCGCTGCGGTTGGCTGTGAAGCCACATGATGAACCACCTTAGGGACTGGCTTTTGGTGTGTTGAGTATGAGGTGGAGGGAGACGCGGGAATAATGTCAATGTGTGACTGACATTCAGTCTGCAATCAACTTCCTTGTAATGAGGCTGCATTCCTTAATGAACTGATTTTATAGCACAGCTTGTTTCTTTTGTTATTGATTGCTGTATATTAACATAATAAAGCTACTGATTAGAAGATCTGCTTCCGTGTTTGCCTTCTGAAGGAGAGGGAGAAAGGCAGCCCTGACATTTCCGTAAACAACCTACAAACCTAAGAACAACTATGGGTTAACTTGGGGATGTTTAACCCACGAAAAACCCAAAGCACCCAGGTGAAGACATCACACTAACAACCTATGAATGAGCCAACCATAGGTTGTTGTTTAAAAGCGGAAGTGGAAGGCACGTGGGAAGCAGCATACCTGCTCTATCCTGCTTACGCATCATAACCCATGGGCTGTTTAAACCATGGGCTGTCGTTATGTGTGTGAACCAGGTCAATGTGTTCAGCTGAGTTCCTAGTACATTTTTTAAAAGTACATCACTAACACAGCTCTTAAAAGTTAGTTGTTAAGAGTTACTTTCTTTGTAGTCTTCTGTGCAGAGGTCGACCCACTCATAAAACAAGGTGGAGTGCTTGCTTCAAGTGGCAGATTAGGGGAGAGCAGCAGATTTGGTGGGACTGGGTGGAAGATTTCACCCCCCACTGCCTCCCAAACTGCCCACCTGTTGCCTAACAGAAAACCAGGCACCTGTTTGCTGCTCCATGACCGCTGGCAGCTTGTTCTCCCTTCTTAAGATTAAAGCACGGTGGCTGTTGGTCAGCCGCCAGCCACCACACTAAGAAGAGAGAGCGCCAGGTGCCTCCCTTTCCAGCCAAGTTCCAGCTGCTGGTTGTTGCATGCAGGTGTGAGGAGGAGAAGACTCCTTGGAGGGTGTTCCTCTTCCTTGTCTTATTTGTCCCTGTGACGATAATGTGGCCGGTTATTTAATTTTATTTCTCTCACTACCACCTGGCTGTTAGTTCACCTTCTTCACTAACCCAGTGGCTGAGATATGGTAGCTCCAGGGTATTAGTTCACCCTATTTTAACCGAACACTGTTCCACCAACTCTGTCACAAGTCTTCACTCACTCCCAGACAAACCCGAGCAGACAATCTGTCTGTGGGAGATAAACTCTGTTAAAATACCATTATTGGTTATCGTGGTGTTTATGCTTAGCAGCTGTACCAAGTGACTAGGTGGGTGAGCTTCAGGATGGAAACAGTTACCAGACAGTCTCTTCAGTAACCCAACAAATAATTCTTTATTTTCTTAAGTAAAACATTTCTTTAAACAGGAACAACCTCTTTTCCATAAAGGCAATAGTTTATTTTTATTTATTATATTTATATCCTGCCTTTTTTCCTGCAAGGAACCCAAGGCGGCTTACATAATCCTCCTCCTCCTCTCCATTTTATCCTCTCAACAACCCTGTGAGGTAGGTTAGGCTGAGAGTCAGTGACTAGCCCAAAGTCACGCAGTGAGTTTCATGGCTTAGCGGGGACTAGAACCCAGATCTCCCGAGTCCCAGTCCAACACTCTAACCACTACGTCACACTGGCTCTCACTGGCTTATGTTGAATTAACTTTATGACTCTGATCTGACTGACTGACTAGAATCCCCCTAACTCACTTCCCTCCAACTCACTTCCCTCTCTCTCTCTCTCTCTCTCTCTCTCTCTCTCTCTCTCTCTCTCTCACACACACACACACACACACACACACACTGAACTCCCTCCCCATCAGAACTTTTTACAGGTGAGCCCCGATAGGTTGCCGGGCATGACCACTCTGCCTGGCAATGCTAGATGTTAGCCCTTTCATCACAATCCCCACACTCAGACTTCAGTTACTGGCACAACCGTCTGGGAAGCTACTACTGTCGCCATTGCTCCTTGATTTCTGCAGCCGAGAAGGGGAGGTGACCCAGTGCTTTCCTCCTTCCCCCACCCACTTGTCCCTACTGTCTGCTGTGTGGGTCTGCTCTCCCTCCTCTCCTCCTTATTGGTCTGGTAGGGAAGGAAGGGGTGGGACACAGCCTACTGGTGACAAAGCGGAGAGCAAGATGAGGAGTGAATACTGTAGCTTTGCTGTACACACCCAACTTGCAGCAGGTAAACAGTTGTGCTGGTTTTCGTTTTTGTTTTGCCCTGTGACTATTTTTTGTACCATGCAGGTTGACATGACATCCTGTGGGCCCACACAAGTTTATGCAGGATGGGTGACAAACCCTATTGATTCCAGCTTCATGATAGATGGAAGGTGAACTAATCGGTCACACATCTTGATCAGTGACCTTTTAGGGAGTCCATGACCTTCTAAACCTTCTCTCATTGATCTCATTAGGAAAGGTGTGATTGATGTTAATGGTTGCACGATACTCTCGATGTGCACTGACTTTTCATCTTATTTCTGAAATATTATTCTTCATTACTTGTGGAGGGGGAAAAAGAGCTACTCCTTGTGGGTTTAGTCTGACATTTAATCCCATGAAACTGAATCAGTGTACCTTATGTTTATAGCTAACATGATGCATTGTGGTCTGGCTTGTGGGTTAATCCAGCTTTTTAGCTTCAGGTTTGAAGTGGCCCTGGGCAAAATGCCCTCTGGAGAGCTAACGATGGGTCCCGGCGGGCTTACTTGGAACATTGCTGGAGTTGGGCAGCTACAGTGTTCCAACTAGTGCCAGTTGGCTGGGTCTAGCCTCCACCTTAATTTCCCAGAATGCACCAACATTGTGTCACTCCAGGGCATTGTTGAAAATTCAAATGGCAGCTAGATTCAGCAGCTCACTGTTACTTACAGTGCTAGACCAGGATTTGTTTTATGGGGCCAGCGCCAGGATATATATATATATATATTTAAGGCCAGGCATTAGCAGTGGATTCTCTGCTAGGACACTGGGACCACAGCAGTGGCCCAATGATTCCAGGTGTTGATGCCAGGCCTATTTTGTAGAGCTACTTCAATTTGGTGAGGACTTATGACATTAGATCTGCATTGGGCTCTAGACCTGAGGTGGGAAACAAGTGACTCCCTGGCCCTTTTTGTGGCCTTCACCGCCCCCACAATTTGACAGTATGGCAGCCAACAAGAGCCAAATTCCTTCTTTTTAAAATAAAAAACAAGCCACGGTTGCCACTGAAATTTGGAGCAGAACAGCACGGCAGCCAGCAGAGGGAAAATCAGCCCCTTTTGGCTGCCATGCTGCTGCACTGCCAAATTTCAGCAACAAATTCGATAGTGGGGGTAGGGGCGCAGCCCCCAGTACAGACCCCTGGCAGTTGCCCACCCCTGCTCTCAACTTTCAGATGATGCTGAGCAAAAGTTGCCCTTTGTTACCTTTTGACTGTTCTGGCAAATCAACATAAAAACTCTATTCTATAGCATTTTGTATTTTTCCATTTCTATTGGGCTATTTATGACCTATAAAAAAGACAAAATTTATCCTTAGGCTAAAAATCAATTAAAGAACTTGTAGCCAGTATTGCCATGTCTGCTTGGCTTATCCTTTGTGGAAAGATGACAAAGAGAATGCTGCATAATTTATTTGAGGCTCAACATAACTGTTGTGTGTGGGGGGTTTTTCCAGGGGTTCTGGGGAGCTCATTAAGAAAGATGTCTTTAACAATTTCCCAGAGCTAAGAAAAACTAGTGTTCATGTAAGTTGAGAGAAAGAAAACCATCCAATAACAGCTAAGATCCCAGCTTTGGAACACAGAATCACATTCAAGATTATTATTTTTTTAAATGAGACTTTGAATAATTGAAATCCATGTAATAATGATTGCAAAAGACAAATCCTATTAAATCTAGGTTTTGTCAGAACTCTGCACCAATTACAATTAATGATAACACTAATAAGGGATCAGGATTTCTGAAATAAAATGGGTTTTCATGGCAAATAATGCAATCAGAATGAACGCTGCAAATTAAGCATAGTGACTAGCTCCCAAGTGATTGGGGTACCACAAGCTCAGCAGGTCTAATTGTTTAAGGGTGCAATCCTATAGCCCAGGGGTCCTCAAACTTTTTAAACAGAGGGCCAGTTCATTGTCCCTCAGACTGTTGGGGGGCCGGACTATAGTTTGAAAAAAATATGAATGAATGGATCAAGGGGAAAAAAGGACCCGGGTCCTTTTTTTTTACTTGATTAAATGGAAAGTTATTATTAATTAATAATAAATTAATTATAAATTAATTTGCTGTCTAAAATTGAAATACATTAAAATATTATATACAATATACAAATTTAAATATTGTATTGTTTTTTCCTGTTTTTTTGCACTACAAATAAGATATGTGCAGTGTGCAAATCAAGCCTTTCTATACCTTTTTAAAATTTAATAAAACAGGAAAAAACAATACCTGCTTACCTGGAGGAGGAAGTGCCCAGTTGAATTGTCGTCCCTCGTGGTATCGTTCCGGTTGTGGGAGAGTTTGTGGCTGTGAGCGTGTGTGTGTTTGATGTGGTTTAAATTTGCTACTTTGGTGTTGTGTTGCTTGGCTTGGCTGATTGTAGTTGTGGGTTGTGATAGAGGGGGGCCCGTTGCTCATTGTTCTCCGCAAGAGGGAAGGCCGGCCGGCGGCTCCCTGCTCCGCGCCCCCCTGCTCCGCGCCCCCTCCAGGATGGGCAGCCCGGGGCTAGGCTGGCCAGTGCCCGACGGCAAGGACTCCGCTCCCCGACGCGGCCGCCGAACAGCTGAGAGGAGGACTGGAAGCAAGGGCCGGGGTGTGCCGGCCGCAGCAAACTCTGCCCTTCAGCCCCCTCCCGGCCCAGTGGGTGGGTGGGTGCTCTGCTGCCCCTTCCTGGAGGAGTCGCGCCGCCACATTACCATGCTGATGCGGAGCGGCCGGAGGACCATTCTGAGACGACGGGGGGGCAGCGGCGGCTCAACGGCCTCGGCATGTGGCCTGTCGCCGGCTGGCCGGGGCGCCGCATCACGCACGCTTGCCGCAGGGTTGCCTGGCAACACACTGATGGTGCTGCCGAGCAGGCGCTGAGCGAGGCCTGGGCATGCGGGTGGCCCTGCGGGGGCTCCGGCCAGGTGCACCCGCACGGGGGCAAGGAGTGCGATACCGTCGGAGGCCCCCGCCCTGGCCTGACCTGAGCCCCCGCGCGGGCGCACCTGGCAGGAGCCCCCGCAGGGCCGGCCGCACACCCAGGCCTCGCTCAGCGCCTACTCGGCAGCGCCATCTGCGCATTGCCAGGCAACCCTGCGGCAAGCGTGCGTGACGTGGCGCCCCGGCCAGCCGGCGACAGGCCGCGCACCGAGGCCATTGAGCCGCCGCTGCCGCTGGCCTGCCCCGTCGTCTCAGAATGGTCCTCCGGCCGCTCTGCATCAGCATGGTAATGTGGCCTTAGATGTGGCCCGCGGGCCTTAGTTTGAAGACCCCTGCTGTAGCCAGTAGATGCTGTCTGGCGGCCAGCCTTAGGAAAAGTCAGAGTCCCCAGTGCTACGAGGCCACAGCGGGGACTCCACCTTTCGTCGAGCGCCCTCCCTCCCTCTGCCCTTTGCAGCTGGCACAGTGGGGAGGGGAATGAGGTTCTTCTGACCTCAGAAGAATCCAGGTGGTGCCTCCGCCCCTCCTCCTCCTGAGCAGGGGAAAACCATTCAGAAGGGCAAAACCAGCCATTTACATGTTTTGGAGGGAGAGGGGAGCACGGATGCAATCCTCGCCTCCATGCTTCTCCTGCCCTTCGTTGGATGCCTGTAATCCTACGAGGCTCCTTGGAGGCTCATGGGCAGTCACACTGCATGGTGTCACCCCGGCTGTCAAACTATATCGATCCATTCTCACGACTGGGAACTATGAGACCCTCTATGATGGGATGATTGCAGGAAGCCACTTACTGGTAGGTGGGAGGGATTAGTTGGGTGAGTCCATGGTAATAAGAAGCATGTTTTTAATCTGAATGGTTTAACATAAATGTGTTTTAGCTCATTATACATACTGTTTTTGACGTCAAATATTATCTCCGAGTGTAGGACTACAGAGGCTAACCCCCAATCTCTGTGACTTTATCATGGGCCTGAATGACTGAACTGAGTCTAGTTGAGCGAAAAAGTAACCAAGAAATCCATATGCTATGAATGTAGTGGATTCAAATCTCTCTGGAAACAGAGTGCTCTTTCACCATATCAATATTTTAAAAGGCTTTGTGAAATCATGAATTATTATGTCACCAACTGGCACATCAAACAGAATGCTTGGAACTGGTTTACTGGATAACTTGCAACTTAATATAGCACAGCAAAGAGTGTTAATTAATCAAATGAACAGCATATCACAAAGGTTTTCATACACACACACACGACACTTTAACATTCAAGTTCGTGAAAACAAAGGGATGAGAAAGGTTCGTGAAAACAAAGGGATGAGAAAGGTTTGTGAAAACAAAGGGAAAATGAGATGAAAACGAAGGAAGGTAACACAATGAGTGGTGGTAATGGCTCCTAATCAAAAGAGGCTCTCAAAGGCAGAATTATACAGTTTGACTATTTCTCCAAGGGTTAACATTCATGTTTTTCTAAACTTTATTTATGGAGGAAAGCTTTATTCACTTCATCTCTAATTAATGAAGGGTCAGAAGCTGTTCTCAGATCTCTGAACTTGAAATGGAAGCCATTTTTTGTTGTTGTTTTTTAAAGTCTGTTTTAACTATTACCGTAGATCAGGGCTCTCCAACCTTGGGTCCCCAGATGTTGCTGGACTACAGCTCCCAGAATCCCTTGCCATTAGCCATGCTGGGAGCTGTAGGCCAGCAACATCTGGGGACCCAAGGTTGGAGAGCCCTGCCGTAGATTGAGCTATCAGATTTCCTGCAGTGAATACGTGCATGTCTGGTCCTTCTATTTATGCATATTGACCTCTTGAACTCACAAGGTCTACCCAGTTCATTTCCGTTGAGGAGAAGCTGTTGGTTTGTGTGTCAGTGTATGTCAGGGGACACTTTTAAAGGCAGGGTTGGCACGCAGGGAGAGAGGAAGAGCACAAGCGCCGCTGTTCGGGGGTGGGGGAAGAAACATGAGCCACTGCCACTGCCGTGGGGGTGGGGGGTTCAGAGGAGGACGAGCTGCCACTGCCACACAGGGGAGGGGGGAGGAGAAGAACGAGTGCCGCTGCTGTACGGGGCTGGGAGTGGCTGCTGCCTGCTGCCGCCGCTTGCAAAGGAAAGAGGAGTGCAAAGGTGGAGGAGGAACGCAAGCCGCTGCTGCCACCGCCACCCTCTCTCTCCCCCTTTCCCCTTCCCTTCCCTCTTCCTCCCTGCCAGCCCCACCCACCCACCCACCTTCCCTTCAGTACCTTGCTCTGAGGGGTCCTTTGTGAGAGTGAGGCATTGGCAGGAGGTGGCCGTGGAGACCCCCTGTGGCACAGCAGCAACACAGGCAGTCTCCAGGGCCATCTCCCCACCAATGCCTCGATGTCATGAAGGACCCCTTGGAGCGAGGCAATTGGGTAGGCAGCACTCTGCAGAGCTGGGCCCTTTGCTGCAGCAGAAGAGCGGCCGGTGTAGCTTTCAAGAGCTGCCATCCGCTTATGCCTTTCTCAGAGTGAGACATCTTCTGGGCAGCCACCTACCCTATGCCCCGCTTTGAGAGGCATAGGGCAGTGGTGGCACCAAGCACCATGGCAGCAGGGCATGTGGGTCGGATCTGCTGCCCAGATCTGCTGCTTGAGGTGGGGTATTCACTCAGCCTCATGGGAGGGTCAGTGCTGAGCATGCAACACGGAGATGATAGTTTCATTAACAACAGCATAAATTTAGCAAGAGCTTTTCTAGCCTGTCAATCAATACCAAAAGAGTGATGTAGTTTATTGGTTAGCTTTTCTCCAATAATTATCTTTCAGACAATCCATACTAAAAAAGAAAGAAAAGACACTCCAAATTAAATGCATTATTTTGTAATGCAAAATTTCATAGTCATAATGTACTTGTTTCTTAGCAGTGTTCTAATAACAGATTTGTGATGTTAATGAACATTTTTTAAAATCAAAATCATGCACCACAATGTATCAGTGTGCCACTAGAATCATGGAGGGGGCTTTGTAGACCATTGAATCCAAAACACTGTTTGATGCAGGAATCCAGAGTTAGAGCATCCTCAACTGCGCAGCCTCTGGAACATAGGAAGCTGCAGAACATAGGAGTCAGACCATTGGTCCATCTAACCCAGTATTGTTGACACTGACTGGCAGCAGCTCTCCAGGGATTCAGTCAGGAGTTTTTTCTGCCTTACCTGGAGATGCTGGGGATGGAACCTGGGACCTTCTGCATGCAAATCAGGTGCTCTACCACTGAGCTATAGCCCTTCCCCTTCTGCTTGAAGACCTCCAGCAAGGGAGAATCCACTATCCTTCTAGGTAAGTAGTTCCATCATCAAACTATTACCATCAAGTTCTTCCTACTGTTCAACTAAAATCCTTCCTCCTGTAACTTAAGTCCATTAAATCTAGTTCTGCCCTCTGGGGCAGCAGAGAACACATATTTTCGCTCTTCTTTTTCTGGTATATGAAGAGTAATATTGATTGGGTTCACACGACATGACAACCCATCATGGGTGACAAGCCACAGTGGGTTGTTGTGTCATGCGAACCTGGACTGCTTTCTGCAGGGTAGCTTGTTTGAGGGCAACAAGCCACACTGACAATCCATGGCTTGTTGTAGGGGTTGTTGGACCCACCATTTGTTGTCATGTAATCCAAACCTGGGCGACAAACCCTATTGTGGGTCCAGGGACTTGGCTAGTGAGCCACTCAGCAAGAGCAGTAAAAAAAACCTGCTGCTCTTGCTGAGCTCTCCCGGGCCACTGCCAGTGACAGCTACTCCAGCAATGCCCAAGCGGCATGCAGGGATGTTGAAGAGTCCTTGGTCTCGAGTCACGAGTCTTTGGACTCAAGTCTCGAGTCCGAGTCCTTGGTCCAAAATGGTGACTCATGAGTCACGAGTCACTCCCAAAGCTGACTCCGCGAGTCCCTATTAAAATCAATTGGTTTTTTCCCCAACAAAATAAGGCTACCGGTACTTCAGATGTGTGGCTTAAATAATTTCTAGGCACAAGTGTGCCTTTTTATTTCAAAACTCTGCCACTGATTTTGACAAGAATTATCCCAGGATGAGGAAGGTTCTTTCTTGGTTGAACAAAGTGGGAAAATTCAGAAATTGCTGGAGATTCATGGATTGGAGAATTGTAACCCAGTTACCACTCCAATGACTCTTGAATATCAAAAACACACAGATAACACTGAATTTGAGGATATTGGAAAATATCAGAGTGTTATTGGAAGCCTGCTATATTTGGCAAATGTGAGTAGGCCAGACATCAGCAATGCTGTGAACATACTTAGCAGGAAAACCCAAAATCCTTCTATGTATGATTGGCTAGCTGTGAAACGTGTGTTAAGATATTTAAAAGGTTCCATGAATTGCAAACTGAAATAGTCATCACACACAGAGGGAGGTTTTTGTGTGTACACTGATGCTGATTGGGGAGCAGCAACATATAGAAAATCCACAAGTGGAACTGTGATCATGTATAATGAAAGTCTAATTGACAGGTATACACGAAAACAATCTTGTGTGGCTGTATCTAGTGCAGAATCTGAATTCATCAATTTATCTCAAGCATGCAATGAGATTGAATGGTTCAAACAATTGTTTACTGATCTTCAATTACCAGTAGACAGGGCTGTTACAATTTTTGAAGACAACCAAGCTTGCATAAGCATGGCACAAAATGAAAAATGTAGGCCAAGAACCAAGCACATTGATATTCGTTACTCTCATGTAAAGGACTGTGTGCAGAAAGGGTGGGTAACACTCAAATACTGTGCAACAGGGGACATGGTGGCAAATCTTTTCACAAAACCATTGCCTGTAGTAAGACACAGGAAGCTAATGACGGCGCTAGACCTCATTGAGCAAATGTGAAACAAGATGTACTCAGCTTGGGAGGATGTTGTGATATGTATCACTACACCAGCTGCAGAACATTGTTTACACATGGAAGGGACAGAATGGCTGTAAACAGGTTTGTTGAGTCTTTCTGGGATCTCGTGTTTTCGCATGGGAAACTAGACTGTGAGAACAGTATGAGCTGGTCACATGGTTTGTATGTTCTGATGACGTGCTAACTTGTTTTCTGTCTGAAGCCATCTTAGAGAGAAGCTGGACTGCTTTTCTCTTCTTCTTGTTCTTCTTGCTAGACTTTGTTACTGCAACAATGTAACGTCTTTGCTGAGGTGGAGTGAAGCTCAACTTACTCCACTGGATGTAATGCTTGCTATGCATTTATACTCTGCACATGGACTGTAACTAGGAAATGTATACTCTGTAGAACTTTACTTGCTAAGTGAATAAACAGGTAGAATTAGACGTGTGGTGTTACAGAGTGTTTCCTGACTCCATGGATTAATTTGCAACGGGGAAACTGGAAGCAGCCTGACAACAGGGCAGACTGGGCTGGTCAAACTGGCACAACACGCACGCTGCACGCTGCGCGGGGGGAGGTGAGATCTGGAAGATCTGTGTGTGGAATTTCAGGCGTCTGCTAGCACACAGACAGGATTATAAATCTCCCACACTCTGCATACTCTCAAACACCAACAGAAATAGTGGTGAGGAGATGGCTAAGCTTTCCTCTCTCTCCTGTCACCTCTCCTGTCCAAGGCTGCAATTCTATAGTATACAGAGTTACCTGGGAATAAGTCCTTTTGAGCTCAGTGGAACTTACTTCTGAGTAGACATGTACAGGATTGCACTGAAAATATCTCCCCCTTTTAGTAGTGTTACTTTTTAAGAAACAACATCAGGATAATGCTACACATATTAATGTGTAACATCATGTATTTATCCCATTTGCATCCCATTAGTGTGTAATATGGATTTATCCCATTTGCGTCCAATCTATCAGTCACTGGTCTTTTGCAATACCTCTTTTACTTAATCCTAAATGAAAAATCTTTATAATATCCTCTTATCCTTATTGCTGGTTGCACATAGCTGAGCTTTAACCTTCTTTATCATCCCTTGGGCTTAATTTAGGACATAATTTCAGTCTAATGTCTTAAATTAAAAGAAAACAAATGGTTCTTGACACTGTATATCATCACTAAGTCTGGACAATCCGTCCATGTAAGATCAATATCCTTACAAGATACACCAGCTTTTAATTTATTCAAAGGCTTAAGAGGATGCTAAACAATTTAGCTCAGATCATGAGCTTATTGATATCTTGAGCTATACTCTGCCCAGCAAAGGCTTGACTTATTACTTTGCTCTGCACATCATTTTCTCTGCACACACACACACACACACACACACACACACACACAAAGCCATGCTTGTCATGTCACACTTGATAAACTATTTAGCAAGGGATAAGACTGATGGCTTTTGCACATGCCCATTCAGTACCCTGGCAATTAAACCGAAACCCTCTTCCTACCCTCCTAGACTCAGGGGTAGAGAGCATGCACAGCCCCTTGGTGGTTTTTGTGGCCCCCACTGCTGCCATGCTGCCAAAATTTGCATGGCAGCAGTAGCAAGGAAAAACCACCCTGCTTTTTAAAGCTAAAATTATGGTTGTTTGATGTGGCAGCAGTGGCAAAAGGGGGCAGCTTTAAAGCAAAATAGCTTTAAAATAGCCCCTTCACCCCTGCTGCTGAGCCCCAGAATTTCGGTGGCAAAATGCATTTCTGGCTTTAAAAGCAGGGTGGTTTTCCTTGCTGCTCCCCCCCCCCGCACTGTGTCACTGATTTTCAGTGGTGTGCAGGCAGGGGTGCTGTTGGTGGTGGGATCCAGGATGCGCAGTGCAGCCACCTGACCCTTGGAAGTTGCCAACCTCTGTTCTAGAAAATCAGGATCTGCATGCATGTAGTCCCGCCTATGACATATCAATGACATGACCCAGTGTGTGTTATCTAGCCCATACTAATTAGTATTAGCCCATACTAATACTAACCATACCTTTCTCTTATATTCATTCCCAGGGCAATTCTATACATGTCTGCTTGGAAATAAGCCCCACTGACTTCAGTGGGACTTACTCCTAAGTAAGTGTGTAAAGGATTGCATCCTAACAAAACAATCCCAACTGGGGGTGGGGAATGAAGTGACAGTTGATGATATACCACTCCCAAAGCCTCTTGGCTTCCCCCAGCCAGGTTGGGAGAGACCGAGTGGTGGGTTCCCCGCCCTTCTTTTTCTCCCATCACTTCTTCAGTCGCCTCAGCCCCCTCCACTGATTTCTATGGGGAGGGGGGATTAACTATGCCAGCTCCAAGTTGGCATAGTTGAGGAGCCCAGTCCTGGGGGCCCTCAGGGCATAGATCATCATAGAGTTGGAAGGGGCCTACAAGGTTATCAAGTCTAGAGATGTAACCGCTCGCCTCACGCGGGTGTAGCGGGCCAAAATCGGCCCCGCTCACATCCGCGCGGGGCTCACGCGGGCCTACCCTTGTCCAGTGGCGGCTTGCCTCTCTGCAGCGAGCCACCCGTGCCAGTCCTGTCGTGTCACATCCAGCCCCGGAAGTGACACAACGGGACTCTGCGCAGGCGTGCTGGACCCCCGTGCGACGTATTGCACCTGCACAGGGTCCCGTTGTGTCACTTCCGGGGCCGGATGCGACGCGACCAGCACCGGCGGCTTGAGCAGCGCGGAGAACTGCTCCGTGCCACTCAGAACATCAAGGCGGGAGGGGCGGCGCCACGGAGAGGCGACCCCCCCCCCCAGGTTTGTGAACACCGCTGATCGAGTCCAACTCCCTGCTCAATGCAGGAAACTAGAGGAGGGGTCTCCCATCCAAGTAATAACCAGGCTTGACCCTGCTTAGCTTTCCACGCTCAGACAAGCTGAGCCAGCGTGAGCCACAGGCCTGTATGAAGGGGCTTTGGATCCAGTGGATCCAAGGCTACCTCCGAGCCTGTTTCAAGTTAGAATCAGTATTTGGTCAGGTTACAGTCAGCTTCATGGTGGCCCCAACCAAGCAGGCCATTGTGCTAAGTAAGAGCCAAGATGTCCGTATCCTTCATGAGTCTGGGGCCTGGCAGGCACCGGGCCCTTTCATTCACCAGGAGGCCAACATTCCAATAGCATCCCTTTCCTGACAGAAGTTGGTTGTGTATGGGGCTAGATCAACCATTCACTGGCTTCAGAACGTTTCCTGGAGCGTTCTGCTTCAGAACATTTTCCTTTGATATGCTCCCACTTTCAAAGGTTACGCTTGCATTTCTGATTTCAGATTTAAATGCAGATGTCTATATTCATTTCACTTCTAAAGACACAGCCCTCTGTCCAGATCTATGCATGTACAGCAGCTGGTGCAGCCCCAGCATAGGGATGTGCAAATCAGCAAAACCTGAGTCCGTATCAGATTGCGAGCTTTTTTTTCTTTCCTTTTAGCATGAAAAGAAAATGCAACAGCATATGTACTTCTGTATGTATTTTTCCAAATGTACACATCAATTGTGCACATCCTTGAAATATACGCATTTTTCTTCCGTTGATTAAAGCTTATTTGTGTGCATTTTTCAAATGTACACATGCTGTGGAACACATTTATCATGGTCCACGAATCACGTTGCAAGCTCGGAAATGTACGGACTGCAACTGCAGATTGTGTCTGAGTCTGTGTTCGGCCCAGAAGGTGCAAACCTCGCACAATAGTTCAGCTGACCTCTCGCAGGAGCCCCACTGCTGGGGCACACGGCAGGAGCAGCCAGCCAGCCAGGAGCAGGGATGTACCGAATCAGCAAAATCCAGCTGGTTTGAGCTCACCAGATTCTCTGCCTGCTTCCGATCCGATGATCGGAAGCAGGCCAAGTCAAGTTTCCCCCCCCTAAAGACATCCATCTGTAAGACAGACCATGATTTGTGTATTTTTCCCCAACCACCACCACTGGGATATGCACAAAACAGCACCTGGAAAGTGCATGGTTTTAATGAGACTTGCACAAATCTCGCCAAACCGTGTTTTTTCGGGTGCCATTTTGCACAAAAAACACCAGGTTTTGCGCAAAATGGGACCCGAAAAACATGTGGCTTGGTGAGAATTGCACAAATCACGCAAGTTGCGTTAAAACCACATGCTTTCCAGGCACTGTTTTATGCACATTCCAGTGGTGGTTAGGGAAAAATATGCAAATCATGGTCCATCTTACAGATGGAAGTCTGTGAGCTGGTTCGACTTGCAGTACAGCAACTCAGAGCTGGTGCAGGGGAAGCAGAAGCAGAACAGAATCCAGGGGGCCGAACCAAGGAAATCTGATGGATTTCCACCCCTCCCCAATGGATTCCTCACACATCGCTAGGCAGGAGTGAGCAGCCAGCTGGGTCAGCTGGTCGAGCATGTGGGTGAGCAGTGGCAGCAGCAGCACCGCTGCCTCATTTGTGGTGGCAAGATACGTTGGGCGGGCCTGCCCTGCTCATCAATGAGGAGGATCTGGATTGAGTGGTCAAATGATATGGAAAACAACTGTTCACGCACACAATCCACCCCACCCCATCTTCCCACCCATCGAGCTTGGAGTATGGAGGGTTCTTTCCAAATGTCTATGGCCCCCTAGGTTGGATCTTACACATAACTTAAGTGTATGTTCCCATAACTTAACTAATTCATAGCTTAAATAGTATTTTATTCATATTTATTTGGATATTATTCAGCTGTACACTGAAGTCTCAGGGTGGTTTATGGTATATATTAAAACATAAATATAATCTTTGAAAGTATAATGCACAAAACAGCAATGCAGAAAAGCAGGAGAGCTCCCGAGATTAAAATGCCTCAACTCCATGCCCTTGCCTCCCGAGAATATTCCATGGAGTAATGTCCTTTGCAGGGGCTTAAAGCAGTATTATTAATATCTGTTAAAGCAGAAGGGAATAAGATTGTGCAGACCATGGTCATAAAGCCTGGAGTTAAGAATAATGTAAATAACAAAACTGATTGCAGCTAATCCACACCAGCAACTGAAAATATATCTGTATCACTGTGCCAAAGCTTTTGTTTTGTTTGTTTGCTTCGACTGGGGAAAGTACAAAGCTAGGCAGTAAACATTTTACTTTCCTGTAGAAGTCACCTATTCATTTTTGTTGCTGAATATAGATTGATTTTACAGCCCAGTCCTCTCCCAACCTGCACTGGCTGAAGATGTTGGTTCTGCGTGTGCGTGAGCAGCAGAGTGCATGTGCGCATGGGAGATTTAAAATCCTGTCTGTGTGCTAGCAGAGGCCTGTTATTCCACACACAGATCTTCCAGATCTCAGCTCCCCCCTTCTCGCAGCGTGCAGCGTGTTGTGAAGATGCCAGCCCAGCCTGCCTGTAATCCAACTTGCTTCCAGCTTCCCCATTTGCAGATTAATCCATGGAGTCAGGAAACACTCTGTAACACCACAAGTCTAATTCTACCTGTTTATTTACTTAGCAAGTAAAGTTCTACAGAATATACATTTCCTAGTTACAGTCCATGTGCAGAGTATAAATGCATAGCAAGCATTACATCCAGTGGAGTAAGTTGAGCTTCACTCCACCTCAGCAAAGACGTTACATTGTTGCAGTAACAAAGTCCAGCAAGCTGAACAAAGGAGAAGAGAGAAAGCAGTCCTGCCTCTCTCTAAGATGGCTTCAGACAGAAAAACAAGTTAGCACGTCATCAGAACATACAAACCATGTGACTAGCTCATAATGCTCCCACGGTCTAGGCTTCCCATGCGAAAAACACGAGAACCCAGAAAGACATTAGCAAACTTGTTTACAGCCATTCTGTTCTTTCCATGTATAAACAGTGTGCTACAGCTGGTGAAGTGATACATATCACAACAGAAGAGGCATAAGCTACCGACCAAGTTCCCTTGTGCTGGTGGCTCCCCAAGATATGCCAGCATTTGGGATCATAGTGCGAAGGGGGAAAGATTGTGATCTGAAGGCAACAGACTTGTGAAGCTAAGCAGGTGTGGTCAATGGAGACAAGGCTCTGTGGGAGTCCTTTCTCCACAACCATGAGTTCCATAATGGTTTGAATCATTACATGGAGAGAAAATTGATTCCTAATGCAGGCTTTCCTCCAGCAGAGCTATGGGTTTGGCTGGGAATTATGATGAAATATCCACCCTTCCTTCCACATGTATTTACCTGTCAAAAGGGTAGCTAAAGCTGTGTGCAACTGTGGCATAAGGGGGTTCAAACTGCTGACTGTGAGGACCCCTGTACTAGTTTGTTGGCAACTGAGCTCAGGCTGGCTGTCCTGTTTCAGGATAGCCAAGATTCGCTCCGTAGATGCAGGGAGGAGTTTGCTGTGGATTTTAAGCAGTGTGCTGTGGAGTTGCTGGCAGCGTGGGCTCCTACCAGTTAGGGTGAGCCCAACTAATGGTGGCTTTGGCCTCCTGCTTTTCAGTGGCCACTTTGTCCAAATGACCCAAGCCCAACGTGGAAAAGGAACAAAAGAGTGAGTGAGGCAGAACAAAACAATGATTAGGGAGCCTCACTATCTACAACTTAGCATCAGTGCAAAGAGGGATGGGACCGCAGTGTTCCCTCACTCTGATGCCAAGGGCAGGCTGCCTTTTTTCAGGAATGCCCCAGGTCCTGGCTAGAAAACCAGGGTCTGGGTCTTTACATAGCCGCACATTCAAGCTTGAGCCATGAGTCAGCTGAAGGTCTACAGTGGCCCTCCCCAACCTGGCGCCTTCCAGATGTGTTAGACTACAACTCCCAGCATCCCCAGCCAGCAGTGCTGTCTACAGTGAGTGAGGTGGGAGTGGCTGCACTCAGGCATCACCCACTGGGCTATGCTCTTTTGCTTCATGGATGGTGGGGGTGCTGTTCCAGTGGGAAGGAACTTGCTGTTGGTGTCTGCTCATCTCACTTGGCTCTGAAGGACTAGGAAGAGAAGAGAGTTAATGCAGGGGTGTTGAACATCTTTCAGCCCGATGGCCGAATTCCATTTTGGAGAAGCGCTAGGGGGCCACATTCCAGTGGTGGGTGGGGCCAAAGGGGTGGGCCAAACCACCAACAATACAAGCATATTTTATGTTAAAGCTTTTACTGATAGCAACTAAGCCTTAGAAGAGGCATTACAACCATTAGAACAGGGGGAAGGAACTACTTAAAAGCTGGGAAAGAAAATTTGTTGGTGGTTGGGGGAAAGGTGGTGGACCTAGGGGAAGGGAATGGTTTTCTGGGGTACACCCAGAAGGTCAGATTGGGGCCCCAGATGGGCCGGATTTGGCATGTGGGTCTGAGGTTCAAAACCTGTGTTTTAAGGAAAGGCCTCCTCACTTTTCCATTCACAGATCCCAGCTCTCCTGAACACTGTTCTCCCCAGCCAGCTTTCACCCTGTTTTGGATACAGGTGATGACTGGCCACATTGTGCAGGATGGGCAGGTCTGCCATGGTGGAGCTTGTCAGGGTGCTCTGAAGCCCTCAGACTAGGTAAATGTTGGCGTGTCCGAGCAAGGTTGTTGGCGGCGCCCAGTATCAGGACACACTGGGTTAGGCGCTGTGGTGACTACCAGGTTGTGACTTGGCCATGTGGCGGGGTTAGGTGACGTCATAGAGATGTTCCACGGCTGTCTTGTATAGAGTGGTGCTTTCCATGCATGGCTCCTGCATGATGGTCCCTGGTGTGCTGCACCATGATTGGTGGGTGTTGACAGTGTTGCTCACAATGCTAGGTAGTGCTGGGCATGCTTGCTACATATTTTGACAAATATGTGACATTAGTCAACAAAATGATGAAACAAATCCAGGCACCTAATAAATGAGATGACGCGGACGGTTTTATGGATATCCATTCGTCTCATTTTTAAATAATGAGCCACTGGTTAAATATTTTCTTGAGATATATATGTAATGATAGTCAGATATGTTTACAGTGTAGTATGCTTTGTTAGTGGTAGGGGGTTCAGACAAACCCTTTCATGCATTAAAGACACACATGAGGGGGTCACAGGACTGCTTAGACAAGCCCCGCCCCTGCACCTCCTAGCCCTGCATACCAGCATGACTGCACAGAGCTCCTCTATAGGAAAGGAGATCCTAATTGGTCTTACCTTGTGTGGAGGTGCTCTACACATTTATGTTGGTACATAAGGTCCCATCTCACAGTTGTTGTGGCAGTGTGTGAAGTGGGGGGTAGCACATGCAGACCCACAACTCTCCCACATGTGCTTTTATTATCCAATGGGAGTTGTCTGCATCCCCAAACTATGTGATTAAATTCCAAACTTAGTACCTAATTATAATGATATCCTGGTTCTATATCCTACCACACATCAGTTATTCTTTTTCTTTTCTTACAAAATTTGTACATTTTCCCCCCTTTCCAATAAAAACATAGTTGTTTAAAGTGGTATCATTTTGCTGTCATCTTTGCAGCGGGGATTTCACAGGATACTAGACATACACAATGCACCAATGTTAGCAGCTGCGGATGATGTAGCAGCATTGAAGGATTTGTCCATTATTATCTTGAATGGATGAAGAGGGTTGCCACAGAATTGTTAATACAAGTTGTTAATTGTTAACAAGATTTACAGACATTAGTTGGTTTAATAGGATGGAAATAAATTGCAAAAGCATGAACTAGTACATTTTGCACTCCTTCATATTATTATTAGCCTGAGATTTCTTTAAATTTAGCAGCAGTTATTAACTGCTGTCATCTAGCACATTTTGAAGTCTGAAGTATACGATGCATGGTCAATGAAAGATACAACAACAACAAAAGAGAGAGTTAATAAAAGTTTCATACATAAAGGGAATAAGTATGTGGTACATCTAAGATTGTCTCTATATATTCCTCTAATTTAATTTTTATCTTGGAACATATAGAGCAGTGTTCGCCAACCTTGGGTCCCCAGATGTTTTTGGCCTACAACTTCCAGCTATTACTCATGGGATTGTGTAATAGATTAAACCATTAAAAGGAACATGCTTGATCAATTTAAAATATTTTACCCATGACTTGACAGCTATAGTTTGTATTCAGGTACACTGCAAAACTCTTGTAGCAATCCAATCAACAAAGTGCTAAAAAAAAAAAAAGTCAATATTTATTGCAGATAGATGGCTTGCATTGATGTAGCATCTGCATCCAGTCTAGGAATTTTTTTCTTTTTAAACAAACACTCAGGATCAACTGAAATATCAAGGTAGGGGAGTAGCCACATTGAATGCCCCCCTTTTTTGGTGGAAAGGAGGGATCTAAATTAATTAAATAAATAAATAAACTGGAGAGAGGACGTAGGCTTTGAGTCAAAGCATATGATAGTACTCCCTCTGTGTTTTTTTGGACTTTGAGCCATTTTTACACATGATTAGCACCATCTATTTCCTGCATAGGAAATGATATGCGCATTATCAAATGTGTCTGTTTCTTCACAAGTACATGTGACAGGAGGCATGCCAATTTGCAGCAATATCGCATTAACAGACTTCACAAGTACATTTGTCACACATTCAGAATAGATGCAGTTTCCTACATGGAAGTTATATTTGTGCAGGAGGTTTGTCGTGTGTTATGCAGCCCTTTGTGAGGGGCCTCTTTCTTCTAGGTAGTTGGCCTGCTAGCAGTTCATGGAGCCAGACCTGGTCTGTCAGTCCAATATATGGATTTCAGGAGAGGCAGTGTATGTTTAATGAGTGACCACAGTAGTGTAAAATTGCCACATAGCCTTATGCCACTTATAATTTTTAAAAAATGTCTACATTTCGAATCATCTCCCTGACATCGGATTTCATCCAGTGGTGGCTTTGTGCTAAGCAGAAACTGCTTTCTCTCATACAAGGTAAGACACCCAATCCTCACAGATTCCCCCCTTACCTACTGCAGCCCTCTGTGCCACATGGCATAATGTTCCAGAGCATCCTGTGGCTTATACAGGCCTGTGGCTTATGCTGGCTCATCATGTCTGAGCGTGGAAAGCTAAGCAGGGTCAGGCCTGGTTATTACTTGGAAACTAACGGAGACCCCTCCGCTAGTTTCCTGCATTGAGCCTTGTAGGCTCCTTCCAACTCTATGATCTATCAAAACTATATGAAATCCCCACCCACAGCCTTTCTTGTTGTTAGCCACCTTGAGCACTGTTGGGGATTGCTAAAAGAGGTGGGAGAGGATATTAAGAGTTATTATCTCTCCCCTCTTGCGTTTGCAAGCATAGCAGAGCGGACCCCAACTACAGCAGAAAAACGTGAGCGTGTGGAGCCGCTGGTTAGAGCAGCAATAGCATTTGGTAGTTACAGGCTGCCCCTTTGGACAGACTGGATCTTTATCTGTTTTTTCTCTTTATACTATTAATAAGTCAAACAGTCTTTTGGAGGTTAAAAACAGAGTTTACTCACTCAGATCTTGCAGACTGGATACAGGCAGGCTTAAGAAAGTATTTACAGTTGTGCAGGAATTATTTGGTAGTCAACTTATTCTGAACTTGGGAAAAGTTCAGACAGACTACTCTCTCAGCTACATCTTTACACATGCTGCACTTACAAGTTCATGGCTCGGACTGTTCCCGGGCAGGAAGAGAAGGCACTGGCTACGCCCACATCCTGCCCCGGAAGACGTCTGGGTAATGTCTACAGAGTGTCTGCTCTAGGAGGCAGAAACTCTGTGGTCTCAATTACATCATGCACCTATATATGGCTTGAGGTTTTGACTGCACACCTCTCACAAGCACCATTTCCTGATAGAAAGGTGGGGTGGAAATCAAAACAATAAATCAATAAATAATCCTCAGCAGCAACTTTGGGGTGGGCTACAGTGGGTAGGGGAGTCTGTTGAAAATGGGGTGCCCTGCTTGCACAAGCAGAAGTGCTAGTGCAAAACCGCCATTGAATATAACCCATTCCCTTGAACTGAGGTATCTTGTGCATGGCAAGCCTATCTGCTAAAGAATATTTTGGCATCTGGTATAACAAGTCATGATGAAGCTGGTCCCCTAATATCCAAAATGCCTCACATAAGCTCACATAATTCTAAAACCAGGTATTCCCCGCTCCCCCTCATGTTCTCTGTATCATTTTTCCAAACGTCCTAAATTTTTATTGGGTTGTTTTTAAATGTGGATTTTTAAACTCAGAGGCCTGTAATTTGGCACGGCACAGTCGGCACATGGCATGATCCAATTGTGCTGTGCATACAGCAGCTGGGGCTCTGTCTGTGTAGTCCTGTCAAATAAGTTTCTCAACTGGGAGACAGGGAGGGGTCACTTACATATTACCCCAGAAGAGGAAACACATCACCAAAAAAGGGACAATGATTTGCGTAATGTTTGCCTGTGCTAATTTATACATATAGATGATGCTCATGTAGAAAAAACTACTATAATTAATCCAACTTACCATAGTGGGGAAGATTGTGACTACGTGACCTATCTGCCTGCTCAGTCTGCTGATGGACAACTTCAAATCTCCCCTGCTCTCTGTTCTGATGGCTCTTTACCTTTAAACTGGACACTTAGACTGGACAGCCCTTCAAACAGAGGATTCTCCACTGATGGTCCTTCAAATAGGGGACCATTCTCTATAAAGTAGGACACCTGGCAGCAGGACTGAATCTAGCCCTCCACTCCTTCTCGTGAACACCTAAGTAGTACTACTGCCCCAGCTGCTGCTGGATTGACCTGAGGGATCACACATACAGCAGCTGTTTGTATGAAAGATTCCCCATCCAGCTAAGAATAAATGTACAGATGCCCTGCTTCCATAGACTTATCTTCCCAGGCTCAACAGGGAGCAATTGTTGTTGAGCAACACTAAAGCAAAGCAGATGGAACCCTGGGATATCACTGAGAAAATTTAATAGAAGGGCAGAAGCTGTTTGTAATGATACATTTCTGTATGCTTAACATACAACTGCTATATTGTCTAAGCTATGACTATTGGCTGCTTAGTGAAATGCTATTAATATACAGCATTTTATTACTAAAATAGTATTAATAGTTAACACAAAGATGTCACTATGGAAGATAATAAAATAGAGAGCAATTTTAACATAGTTGCAAAATGTAACTATGCTGCAGTCATTGCTCCAGAATACTGTGTTACAACTTTGGATAGTTTTTTGTGCTTTCCACCTCAGACAGTGGGCATGATAGCAGTTGAAGCTGTGTGCTGTGTGAAAGAAGTGGAAGACCTATGTACTCTGTTGCCTCTTGTATAGATCCCTGACATAAGTATTATTAAATATATATCTGGCTGAACAGCCAGTTGGCCTGCAAAGTTAATAGCATAATCCTCTTCATATCTTCTCAGAAGTGAGCTCCACTGGGTTTAATGGGACGTACTCCCAGGTAAGACAGATCTCAGTCTCTAAGTATTAGTGATATGGAACACTTTAAGGTAACTTGGTCTGAAATGGGTGAAGCTAAGGTTTGCTCACAATAAATCCTGAGTAACAAATCCATAGACTATAGAAGCAGACTATAGACTATTGTAATATAATTGATACAATAGTTTTTCATGTGATATTGACAAATTGCATAGGGTAGATCTGTGGGAGACATCCATGATATGCAAGACTTTTTTGTTTGTTACAAAATAAAGATTGTGTAGTAAGGTTAATATGGATGATATAACATAGTTGCAAAGCAAATATTTCTTCTCTTTCCCCCCCCATTGCTCAAATGAATGGAAAATGAAAATCTTATGCATGCAGGGCAACAATACAGAAACCAGTATTCTGTTCCTATGTTATTTCTCTTATGAGGTGTTCTTGTATGTTTCATTTTGAATGAGTTTTCTATCTCCCTTGAATAATAAGATAAAGAAACTTCATGCTGCCTAACTTAACAGTAACAAATGCATCATGTAGAAATTGTGTGTGTGTGTGTGTGTGTGTGTGTGTGGATACTAAAAGAAGTACTTTTGAAAGAAAAAAAAAGACTTTGCAGAAAGGCTCTCAAGTGAGTTGTTTTTCGACTTTTACAATGGATTAGTTGAAAATTAATTTCAACAGTTCAAGCCATCCCTAATACAAAAGCTTTTTTCCTTCATAATTATTTCACATTTTCTTTTGGGTTTTGAATTCATTACCAGTATCCATTCAGTCACTTGAAAGACTCTCATTGATTTCAATTACCAAAATAACAATAGGGATTTTTCTTTCACTTTTGTATTGAATTCAATATATACATCTTACAACAAAAAAAAATCTATCTCCAATCTTACGTGTATATAATGCTACAAGTTCCAAAATACAATAATGGGATTCCATTTTTCATTCAAATTAGCTTGAACAGACCATACCTTCAATAGACTTTATCCAGCATCTTGTCAATTACTATAATCTTCAAAACCTTAATTAGCTACTCTATAACTATTCGGGTAGGTACTTTTTTCCAGTGGTCCAAACAACTTTGTGACAACCCCAGAATTCTGTTGTAATTAATTCTCTTTACTTTAATATTCATCTTCAAAACATTTATAAGCAACATTATAGTACAAAATGTAAGACTCCCAGTTATCTTGAAAATAACCTCTTCCAATAGGTTTGAACAAATGGACAAGTCCACCACACATTAAAGAATTTGCATTATGATATTTGCAAACATTAAGCCTTAATATTTTATTGAATCTAATCAGGATAATATATATTATCAGAAAACTGATTTATACTGAGACTCCCTTAAAGAAGAAAACAATGAAAATTGAATTAAAATTATTTCTCCAAAGTCTCAGATATTGTTCTGGACATTGCAGGATAAAAAGCCTAAAACATTGTGTGTTGGATCCAGACTTAGCCATGCTGAAAGTAGACTTAAGTTAGGGCTTCTCTACATGAGGCTTTTAACCCGCCACTTTACTGATGCTTCTGCTTCCAGATTCTCTGCAGGATTAAGACTGGCTCCTTTACACGTGCTTCCCCCCCCCCCCGGGGTTTTCTTTCTCTGACTTTCTATATGTTGCATTACAAAACCACAAGGTGGCAGGCACTGTGGTATAGTGGAATTGCGAAAATACATGAGCTTCTGATAGCGTAATTTTCTCATAATACTAGACTTTCCTCAATCTGAAAAAAGCTGCAGAAATGGTTGCAAAATACGGGAGGGGCCCTGGAAGATGACAATGTCATGTAAAGCTCCCGCAAACTACCAAGAGTGAAGAATCATAAGCACACAATAATTGCCTCATTTAGAGAACCCCTTAGTCTACTTAAGCAATGGGACTTGTTAGTCACGCTGGCTGGCTCAGCTTGTCTGAGCGTGGAAAGCTAAGCAGGGCCAAGCCTGGTTATTACTTGGATGGGAGACCCCTCCTCTAGTTTCCTGCATTGAGCAGGGGGTTGGACTCGATAGCCTTGTAGGCTCCTTCCAACTCTATGATCTATGAAATCTATTACTTACTTGTCCTGTTGATTTCAATGGGTCTATTCTAACTAAGGGTGAAATCCTATGCATGTTTAGACAGAAAAAAATCTTAAAATTCCCAGCATGCCACAGCTAGTATGGCTGGCTGGAGGGATGCTGAGAGGTGTAGGACTTCCCCCCCTGTCTAATATGCATAGGATTGCACCCTAAATCTGGAGCCAGCCCAATAACTGTGAAAATTCTACATGTAATGCATTATTTGCACATAGTAAGCTCTCATTTTGTTTGTTACTGTTTTTGAAATGTGTAACTCTTATAAAACTTTAATAAACATATATTAACAAAAGCTATATAATTAATTACCAACATCTCTTACCTAGAGCCCATTGTAAGAATCTGTTAATTAATTTTCAAGCTGGCAAATATTTTTATCTTATTTAAATAACACCATCTTTGTACAGCCATGGCACTTTATCAAAATGAGAAAAGAGGGCTCTTCCTCAAGGCATGTAAAAAATAGATGCAAGGGATAGAACAGATTAAACTACAGAACAATTGGAGTCAGAAGGAGAAACATTACAGTAATATGATATGAAAAATCACAAACAGAGGACAGGGGAGATGGAGAAAAATTATAAACAGAACTATGCTGGAAACCCTATACATATATGAAAGAAGAAAGGGAAGAAAATAGAGGATTGGAAGTTCAAAACCGTAAAGTGTCAAAGTTTGGAGCAGCAGTTGTTTAAAGGTAGAAAAGACATGGTAGAAAGTAGAGAACTAAAATATATGAATGTCAGTCAAAAACAGAAATACTGCAAGGGGAAAATCTGTTGACAGCAGTGCCTCTGCTGAAAAAAACAAAACAACCGTTTGGTCACGTACTGCTCCCCCCTCAAAAAGACATGGAAACATAAAGCATTTTGCCAGTGAGAAGGCAAAATATTTGTTGCATTTAAAATCAGTTATGAGGCCCTAAAAAAAGTACAGTAAAGACTGACATAAAGGTACATTTAAAACAAAACTGTGTGCATATGGTGGGGGTGGACTTCCTGCATTGAGCAGGGGGTTGGACTCGATGGCCTTGTAGGCCCCTTCCAACTCTACTTTTCTATGATTCTATGAATGTTTCTAAAATAGATTCAAAACATTTGAAAGTATATCGTCAAACAGATGCATGGCTCATACATAGTGAAGGGAAGCAAAAGAAAGCATTGCACAAATATACATACAATAAGAGATGGGATACATCTCTAAGCAAGCCAACAAAGCATAAGCAAAATTGTTTTCATAACCAAAGACACTAGGCAGGAACAGAGAGCAAAGGAAGAGGACCCAGAGAGGGGTGAGGGGTTTTCAGAGGCTAGCAGGCACCAGAAAATGAAAAAAGGGAGCAATGTCAGCTCAAGAAATGTTGCTGCCTAAAGTGAAGCCCAAATGTTGCCTCCCTCTGCTAGGCCAAAGTCTCACTGCACCATTAAGACACTAGTTCCTGCTTTTACATATGATAGTCCTTGAGACAGGTTGCTTCACCCTGCTTCATGGCACAGCTGACCCTGAAAGGGGAACAGGCTCCGTGAGCAAACTATTATTCTTCAAGGCCAAGAATGCTGTCCAAGTAGTCAATCCCTCCATGTGCCAGGTGGCAAAGTGCTAGCAGGCTTAGTCTCTTCTATAAAATGAGCATGAACACACTTGCTGTTTTGCTCTATGGCATAAGAGACACTGGGGCACAAGCTCTAGCTGCTGAGCTGTGCAAAGGAGTGGCCAGAGCTGTCTCCATCCAGCCCATGAATGGAGGAGTTTGCTTTGTATTTATCACTTGTTAAATCTGTAATCCACAACTGTTTGGATTTAAATGAAAATAATTATACTGTACTAACTGTTTCCCGTGGCTTTGCCCGCGTGACGAAGAGTGACCGTGCCAAGTTTGCATGGGTCGTCATTTTCCTATAGGCACTATTTGTTTGAAATTCCTTAAGGTCTCATAGTTTCATAGAGTGTAGAGTTGGAAGGAGCCTACAAGGCCATCGAGTCCAACCCCCTGCTCAATGCAGGAAACTAGAGGAAGGGTCTCCCATCCAAGTAATAACCAGACCTAACCCTGCTTAGCTTTCCACACGCTCAGACAAGCTGAGCCAGCGTAAGCCACAGGCCTGTCTTAGCTGACCGCTGTTTTGAATCGCTCCATAGGAAAGGTCCCCTGGGAATACATAATGGAATCCTAGCTCCCCCAGGACTACCAGCTTCCCCAGGACTTCCAGCTCTCCTCCTGGGACTGCACAATGAAATCCCAGCTCCCCCGGGACTACCTGCTCCCCCGGGACTAAACAATGAAATCCCAGCTCCCCCCCCCCCAGGACTACACAGTGAAATCCCTGTTCCTCCCCCAGGACTGCACAATGAAATCTCTGCTTCCCATCCTGAACTACACAATGAAATCCCTGCTCCCCCAGGACTACACAGTGAAATCCCTGTTCCCCTGGGACTACACAGTGAAATCCCCCCTCCAGGACTGCACAATGAAATCCCTGCTCCCCCCCCCCCAGGACTACACAATGAAATCCCAGCTCCCCCCCCGGGACTACACAACAATGAAATCCCAGCGCCCCCCGGGACCACACAATGAAATCCCAGCTCCCCCCCCCCAGGACTACACAATGAAATCTCTGCTCTTCCCCCCACTGGGACTACCCAACAATGAAATCCCTGTTCCCCTTCGGGACTACCCAACAATGAAATCTCTGCTTGCCCCCTCCCCCTCGGGACTACCCAACAATGTAATCCCAGGTCCGCCCCCTCTGTAGGCCCCAGCTGTGGTTCATATGAACATTCTGTTTTGACGCAGGAAAGATTTGCATATCCGCTCCTGATTGGGCCCCTGTGGCAGTTCATATGAACATTCTATATGTCGTTGGAGCGATTTGCATAACCACTCCTGAATGGCCCCAGCAAACATTCCAAGTGACGCCATTGACTCTAATCTATTTTGGGCCGTACAGGCGCAGTGAGGGTTTTTCGGAGATTTGAACCCACCAGTCTTTGTCTTTGGGTGATGGAGAGTATGCACACCAAGGTTGGGGCAGATCCATCAAAACATGATGGAGCATATGCGATAATGACACCCCCCCCAGCAGTCATTCAGTCAGGCCGTCATTTAAAAAGTTTCCCTCCCTTTTCACCCTCTCATAGAATATTCTAAATGGTAGAGATGTGCTAAAAAAGTCACAAGTTTTTTTTTCTTCGAGCAAGCTGTGTTCGTATCACTCAGCATAATTAATATTATTGTGAATCTCAACAGCCGCTCGTCTCCCACTGTGAGCCAGATGTGAACCAGAGCTGTTAAACAGGTTTTACCTGTGTCATGCTGTGACTTAGATTTTAGCATTTCTATTGAGATGTAAAAAGCAAGCAGTCTGCTGGAGCCTTGAAGGAAGAAGAACCAAAAGGTTACCTTAGGTTACCTTATGTGCTTAATATATAAAAAATCATAAATTATACCACCTACGTTTATTAAAAATTCCTCTGTAAAAAAGGTATGCATCTCACAAGAATGCATCTCACAAGAATTAAAACATTATTATGTCTAATCTGTAACAAAATCATTTTTCTAAGTAAGAATGAAGGACTATTTATTTATTATCTAGCCAGCCAGAGAGGCTGTGCTGTGTGTGCTGTTCTCAAATCAGCATTACAATCATCCTGGTGTTAGTAGGAATTTAGCAAGGAATGTAGCATATAAGTGCAGAGAGGGTTTTCCTCAGTCAGAGTTAGTAAATGAATATGTACCAATTAAGAAACACAAAAGCATTAAGAAGAAACACAAAAGCTTTCTGAGAGCTATCTCTCAAGCGAGCTTCGAGCAAAATATCTTTCGTGACTCGACTAGCTCGAAGAATTCGTGAGCCAGCTGCTGCAAGTTGCAGCATTTATTTACGGTAGTTCATTTAGTTCACACCACTACTAAATGGCCTAGGGGAGATTTGCATACCCACCCCTATTGGCCCCTGCAGGAATTCATACGAACATTCTAAGTGTCGTATGGGCTATTTGCATAACTGCTCCTATTGGCTCCTGCAGCAATTCTGAGGTGAGGCCGATTTGCATAACTGCTCCCCTGCTGTATTGCCCATAGGAGATATGAGAGTGGGGCGATTTTGCCCCCTTTTTTCACCCCCTTAGGGATGGAATTTCCAAAAATCCTTCCTTAGTGGGTGTCTACGTCATAAAATCAATGTCCCTTCAAAATTTCATGTTCCTAGATTAAACGGTTTGAGCTGGGCGTTGATGAGTCAGTCAGTCAGTCAGTCAGTCAGGACTTCTTCTTATATATATACCGTAGATTTATGGGGCAGCCTGAATCATATGCTTTCTTCACGGCTGCCACCTGCCCGCCCTTAGAGCACAGTGTAAGATCAGCTGGTAGCAAATGGACAGCGTAGGCAAGCGCCTTGGCTCATGTTTGCGGGGGGGGGGGTTCACCTACTTTGCACTGTGAGCTGGGTGGTGTTGCCCATTTAGTGCTGTGTGTAGAGATGTATGAGAAATTCATTTCAGGTCATTTTTGATCAGGATTTACCCAGTTTCCAGACTGAACACCGACTCATACACAATCTGCAGTTGAAGTTTGTACATTTTTGAGTTCACAATGTGATTCATGTACCAAAAATTGTGTTTGACAGCATGCACATATTTGAAAAATGTGCATGAAAAAATGCACAAATTTTATGCAATACTTTTGAAAAATGCACACAAACATGTTTCAGTCAATGGGAGAAGAATGCATACATTTCAAAGATTTGCACAATTGATGCATACATTTAGAAAAAACGTGCATGAAAATATGCACAAATTTTCATGCAAAAAGAAAACAAAGATTGCAATCTGAGATGAACACAAGATGGAATGAGCTTTGACTAACTCAAGTTAACTGGTTGCCTGTGAACTGGCTGTTATATATTAACATTTATGTCCACCAGATCTTTATGGAACAATGAGCACTGACACCAAATAAGTTTTATGAATGGAAAAGAAGCTGACTGAGGTCCTGATACAGAATACACATTCCTTGAATTAAAGAAGTGAGGGGAAATTTTGTGAAATTGATTATGTTGTACGATAAAAGCATTACACTATTTAATATAGTTATACTGCATGCAGGTTCACCATTATAACAAGATAACTCCAAAGGTCAAATATAAATGGTGACTTATAGTTGTCACATATTATATGTTACTATGTTTGAGAATTTGATGATAACATGTATTTCCCACTATGGGTTGACCTTATTAAAAAACAATTATCCCCCTATCAAAGAATTCATATTTGGTCTAAGCATCGCACAGTCACATTATATATGATGGTTTACGCAACAGCAGAATGGCCTCAATTATGGGCAGAAGATTAAGAATTGTGCATAACTACAGTTGCATATGGAACATCAAATATAGCAACTAACAAAGCAACCCTATAGCCTCTAGACAGCATCTAGGGGCCATAAGATTGTTCAGATTCCCAGCTCCAAGGTCAGAAAATTGCTCCAGCCTCAGAGCTGGGGATGCACACTCAGAACACCCTCTCTCCCTCACAGGCAGTGTGGAAAGAACCACGCTGGCTGCTTCTCCAAGGTCAAAAAGCACCACAGTTTTCTGAAGCGCCTCAGTTAGTCAGCCGAAATTGACTGTCTAGCTGTTTTGCAGGGCAGGAGGGGTGCAGAGGTGAAGGACTCCTCCACACTCCTCCTGCTCTGCATAGGATGCCCGTAATCCTCTGAGTTCAGAGGTTACAGGCATCCCCGTAGGACTGTGCTATGCTAAAACAAGCATGACCTGGATAAAACCGGATGGGTAAAGATGTGACATTTCTTTACTACGTAGGATTGCCCATGGCCCCCAGTCTTTTGCTTCTATGTGCTTATGGCTCTTCAACTTATTGTATGTCCTGACCCTCTATATCCAGTCTGTAATTAAAAATAAAATAAAATTCCAAGTTCAAGAACAAAAATGGCCAATGGAAACCAAATTGCCCACCAGTGGAATCCGATGGTTGGCCACTGAGTGAACAGAATGCTGGACTAGATGGACCTCAGTCTGATCCACTATGGTTCTTCTCATGTTCTTCAATTGCAAATAAAAAAATGATACATTTAAGATGAATCAAATGTACACATTTTTCTTTTCTTTGTAGTATTAATTAAAACCTTTGACTTCATGAGTTGAGGTTTCAGAATCTAGATTTGTATAAATAAACCTTATGATCCTTTGATTATGAGATCTTTCCCTGTCTTCCTGCCATGTCTTCTTGTTTTTCATTTACTTTCATGCTTTTCTCCACATGGCCACATAGAAGGATTTATTCACGATTCACTCAGCATGTTGCACTTTTCATCAATTCATTATGACTTGTTTTCTGAACATATTGTAAATTTTTCCCTTCTGGGCACATATCCCATTAAGGTATTTTGTATCATCTACAGAGATAATAATTCCTTTCTATGTCATATACAATACTGCTTTTTACTGGGCTTTTTTCATATCCCATCACTGTTTGTTGAACAGTATTCATTAACATAAAGTTAAAAAGGCAACTTTGATTTTCAGACTAATTGGTTCAACAAGCAGCAGCATCTCACATCTTTGAAAACCCCCAAACCATTTATTTTTCCACTGGGATGTTGTATGATTTCCTGCTCTGACATACTTTGACCTGAAAAGGGTGGGATCTTAAATGGACTTGATTGGAAGTCTGGGAATACTTTCCCCTGGCTTTACTTGGTGCTCTTCAATTTGCCCAGATAACAACAGCTTTGTGACTGATCTGTACTCAATAGCTTCTTCCTTCTTGTGCCATGAGAAGTATGTGCCTATTGAATTCTCACCAGCATTATCTTTCCCCAAAGATGTGCCCTTCTTTGAACTACTTGTGATCATGCTTCCCTCTGTTCTGCCTGAATAATAATCTGGTTAGAAGAGCAGCTCAGTTTCCCGGAGTGAAACATTTAAAGGGAGCACATCAGAGAAGGACCTAAACAAACAGCAGCTATACAGCACGACTTGTTTGCACAGTTGGCTGGGTTATGTATGAATTTAATGTTCCTGCCAACAAACATCTTTTGTGGAATGGCTTCTAAGCTAGCAAGGGCAGGCTTGTGTAACGCAAACAGATTTGAAATAGATTTTTTGCCGAATCTGGAACCCATTTGAAATCATGGATCCTAATATGACTCTGGACATAGGGCTGCAGTTGTCATTGTTGTTTTAATGTATTGCCTCAGCTCCTATTGTGTGAGGAATACGAGTTCCTTCCTCTTCCAGATGGCCAAGTCACAGAGATCCATCACAGGAGTGAAAGGGAAAGCAGCAGAATGAACATGTCACCAGAAGTCAGGGTATTTTACTACAAAATGATTGTGGAAACAGTTCTGTTGATTCCAAAAGTTTTCTCCTGAATACAGGATTAGGCTGTGTGTGGGGAGTGTGCCCTTTCCATCTTTTGGCCATTGACCACAGTCTGCTCCCGTGGTACTACCCCAACTTCAGCGGGACAGCACTTAGATTGTTGGTGTTGTTCCGGACAATGGGATCCTCTATTACTTTGGGGAGCTGAGAGATGGTTGAACCTTTTACCTGAATGGAGCTTTTCTCTCTTTAATTTCCATCCTTCCAGTGGTCCTAGGTAATGTTTTGGAAAAGCAAGGACCAACAAATTTCTATACCTTCCTTATGTTTTCTCCCACCCTTCACCCCAAACACATTTATCAGTGTCACTGTACTGTAAGGTGCTTTAAACATTTGTTTGGAAAATAGTATATATGCATCCTTTCAACCAGTGGTCTTCAATCTTTCCATGCCTGAGACCCACCTTTCATTCTCTGGACTCACGTTCTCCCATTCTTCCATTTCACAAAGGACTCCCACACTGCATGGAGAATTAAGTGACCTTAAGATCATGAGTGCAAAGCGATGGGGGTGGGAATCCGCACAATCACACTAAATGATTATAATGAGAATGGTATCTTCAGAGCAACAGAAAAGCAGTTTTTCTTTGGCACCCAGCAGCAACCCATTGCAAAAGGAGATACTGGGTAAGGATGCTAATGATGATATTCCCAGAGCCACATAGAAAAGTATCCAAAATCCAACTCTTTCACAGATACCCCTCTTCATAACTCCTCAGAAGTAACAGTTAGAAGCAGCACAGTAAAACAATCCAGCTTATGCATCTCTACTCACAGGTAAGAAGAACTGGATTACTCAATAGTAATTACCCAAGGAACAAACAGGTATTAAATACCTTCTCACAGCAACCCCCCCACCCCAAAATGAGATGGATTAAAATATATATAGAATAAAATAGGAATGCAACATTCCTAGCTTCTGTCTGCTGCTTTAGCTTTACTGCTAGCTTGGGGGGGGGCACTGGGCAAAATGCCCTTTCCCCCTCCCTCCACCCTATCTGCTTTACTGTCCTGCTAGTGTAAAAAATGTGTACCAATTTACCAATGTGTAAAAAAAATGAAAAGGGGGGGGGAGAAAAAAAACAAAAGAGAAAAAAATCTCAGGTACCAACTGAAATATTATATTGCCCAACACTGAAAGGAAGAACACTTGGTGTACCCAGTGGATGTTTGTGTGAGAGACTGAGCTTGGTCCAATTTTGGTACTAAAAACAAATTCCTAGGCTCAGAATGTACTCAGAGGCACCCTGCTCTTTAATCCTAAGTGTATTAAGTTGGCTCTAGTTGGTGTATCCTACATCACTCTGCCCTTTATCACTGTTCACTAAATACGAATTGTCTGCCCATTAAAGGGGAACACTTGGTTGAAGCTCATGCTCATTTTGATGAAATTCAGTTTCAAAGAAATGAGATAATAGCAACAACTACAACATTATAAACAACATGTCGCTATTACATGTCTGTGAATTATTACCATGGATTGTTAATAGGTACGTTATTTGCATTTAAGTAAGCTGCATCAGCAATCTTTGGCCCACAATGAAATGTTCTCTCTCTCTCTTTTAGTTCAGTGTAATATAGCACTTTCTGTTTGACTGAGATTTAAATTAGGGAGAGACATAATTAATATAAAAACCAATTAGTAACTTTGCAATATTAGTACAGAACGTGCTTTTACATCAAACAAGAATTTTAGCAAGGTAATTGGATGGGTAAGCTTTGGAATTAAACATAATTAAGTGTACAGTGAACTTAAAAATTGGAGCGAACTGAACTGTATTTCACAGGGAAAAGAATAAAACTTGTTTTATTCTCAAGTTTAACTTGTTTTTATTTTGCTCTTTGGGTAGTATCCAATGGTGGCACAGTGCTAGCACGAATGAATGGCGTGAGCTTAAAACAATTATAGCGCAACCTCATAACGCTTGCTAGTGCAAAGGGGGAAAGCATCGATTTTCCTTTATACTAGCAAACACTAATGTCGTTGTGCTATTTATTTATTTATTTATTTATTGCCTTTATACCCCGCTCTTCAGCCAGAAAAGGCTCTCAGAGTGGCCTTACACAGATTAATAATAAGACAGTCCCTGCCCTCAGGCTCACAATCTAAAAGACATGACACAAAAGGAAAAGGGATTGGGAGGGAGGAGGAAGAATGCCAAACTCAGGCACCAGTTCTTAGTTTAAAAGGTTGTTATAGTTTTTCCTTTCTTTTTTCTTGGCAGGGAAGGGCAAAACAAGCTCCCTGCAGCTGCTCCCTCTCCAGCTGATGTATGGGGCCAGGTTGGTCTCCCCCTTGCGGTGATGTTAATCCTGGGAGGCAGGGGGTGGAGCCTTCCAGTGGCCCTTGGTTCTCTGGCCGATGGATGAGGCCAGAGTCTGCCGCCCCAGGGAACTGTCAGTTGGAGCTGTGTGTTCCTTCCGGAAGGGAGGGGTGACGTGAGCTCCCTGCAGCTACTCCCTCACCGGCTGATGTATGGGGCCAGGTTGTGAAAGGGCGATGACACAGCCCTGAAGGCTTTCAACCAATCCACCCTGTAGGCCTGCCGGCCTCGTGGAAAAGCAGAGCGTGAGATGGAAGATTTAAGATCCTGTTCTTTGTGCAAACGGCCCATGAGGTTACATACAGAACTCCAGACCTGTCTCTCCCTCCTCACAGCATTCCAAGCATCTCGGATTACAGCCAGCTCGCAGCCTCCTCCAGCAGCTTTCAGTAATAAGGAAATAACTCTGTAAACGCCACAGGTTTTTTTTCTCTACCTGTTTATTACTACATCAAGTATTTACTACAGAGTATACATCCCTTCATTACAATGTTGCAGATAAGCATTAGTCCTGTGGAGCAAGTCCACCTCAGCACAGACGTTACATGATTGCATTAAGTCAGCAAGCAATAGTCAGAGCATCAGAGAGAAAAAGAAACAATCCATCTCTCTACTAAAATGGCTACAGAACGAAACCTAACAAATCATACAACGTCATCAGAAAGTACAAACCATATGATCAGCTCGTATTTCTTTCACACCTACTTTTCCCATGAGAACAGGACAGGAAGTGGCAGACATAACATGACTTGTTTTTCCAGCCATTCTGTACCTTTCCAAATGAAAACAATTGTGCCACAGCTGTTGTTTTGTTACATGTCACAACAGGTTGATCCCCCCCCTTGCCGTGATGTTACTCAGATAGCAGGAGCGTCTCAGATCCTGGCGAGCAGGTTTTTTGAGACGTGATGATTATTACTCCGCTCCTGATAGATGGGGACAACCGTGAAGACCTCATGCGGCCCTGGCGCCGGCGCACCTCCTCGAAGTTAGGGTCATTTGTGCCAGCACTGCACCACCACTGAATGCTACTCTTGGCTTAGAAGTTACTTTCTTTTCTTTTTTTTAACCCAACGGAGAAATAGTGAAACTGTGTGACTTAGCAGACATAGTCCCAGTCCAGAACAGGAAAGAGAATATTGTAATCAGTTAGCGGGCTGCTGAATCACAGTTTTATGTAGTTTAGGAAATGGGTGTGACCTGACATTATCCCTGGAAGCAGCACCGGGAAGGGGTGGAGCTTAAATCCTGTAAAATGTTTTAGCCCTGTAGAAGTGGGGGAGTCAGTTGGCCAATGAGGACAAAGAAGAGAGGTGAGCAGGTGCTCTCTGAGCAGCAATGGAGAAAAGGGGTGGGCAACTTCAGGAGGTCTGGGGGCCATTTTCACCCCTCACCCCCACCCAGTGGGCTACAGTCTGCAGGGAACTATGGAATCTGTAGGGCACCCCACAGACACACACAAAAGGAAAAGAGAGAGAGAGAGAGAGAGAGAGAGAGAGAAATTGCCGGTTTGCCATCAAAATTTGGTGTCAAACTCTCCACAGTGCTACAGAGAACTATGGTTAAATTTAGCTTCTTTACGTGGCTACGGAGTGTCAAATGGGACAATTTAGCTAACAAGCTAAATTTGCCTGTTTTTGTGCACCATAGCCACTACAGACAGCATTTTGGGGCTATTTTTTTATTTTATTTTGTGGGGAAGTGGGGGTGGGTGCACAATGAGGGGGGTGCATCATGGGCAGTGGGGTGTGCATGCAGCCTGCAGGCCACATGTTGCTCATCCCTGAGTAGAACTTTGGTTCTGGTTAGTCTGTGATTGTCATGGCGGGTCATTTGGTGGAGCCAGAAAAGACTCCACTGCTCAGCAGGCAGAATTAGGTAAGACTTTGACAGGTCAGGGGTGTGTGTGATGCCTGGCAGTTTGATCCAGATTTGGATCCAGTTTTAAGCATGTGCAACTGGGCTGATGGAATTGGACATCCCTGCCTCCTTCCTCCCCACAGCAGCCCTTCCAGCCCCCTGAAAATGCCAGACAGAGGGTTTGGGGACCCTTCTGAATGGGGCGAGCTGTGCTTCAGCGGGGGAAGGGGATCCACCCAAGCTATGTGGATGTACCATCTGGGAGTGGAGCCCTTCTGCCTACAGATCCAAACATCCATATTTTGCATCTTCAGAACTCCTTGAGGGAGATAATTTATATAAAGTGAGAGAATGGGGCTGCGCTGCAATTCTATACATTTGGTGGAGTAACTCAATGGCACTTACTTCTGACATGTATAGGACTGCCCAGTAAGTCTGTAACCGTAATGCATGCTGAATTAAGAATAGTCCCACACTGAATGCAACGGACTTACTTCTATATAAACAAGGATAACACTGGGCTGTGACTTGTTTTCTAAATTCTCTCTCAGCCTACCACCTGCCACTGGAATCTGGGATTATCACCTTTCTGTGGATGTTGGACTCCAGGGGAGCGCATACATTTTTCTATTGCAGTCTTTCAGCCAGCACTTTAAAAACATTTAGTTGAGATTTATCTCGGTGGATCCAGTCTTCTGGAAGCTGTTGGTTTTCAATAGGCATGCAATTACTACACAACAAGCCCTAGGCTGTTGAGTCTGCATGAGTCAGATGAAATCATCTTGACAAAGCTAACCATCGGTAGCTGGCATTTGGGTTGCAGAAGAACCTGGAGAGAGGAGATGCTTAGTGTAGATATAGGTATAGCTAGACACTCATGTCAACGGCTCTGCCTACAGGATAGTTTCATGATGTACTAGTTACCGATTGTCCCCCCCGCCCCTTGGGTAATCTTCACAGACAATGCAATGTGGAATTCAGAAATATATAGCAGGAGCTTTCTTAAATTTGTCTTCCAGATACCTTCCAGATTTTAATTTGTTCCTTCGATTCTTGGTGTGCTTCTCCTGAAACAACTAAGCTACTAAAATGACTTTCACTAAATATGTTCCCCAAAGACATATTTAGGCTTTGAAAATGCACTGCTGTCATTTATTTATTTATTTATTAAATTTATATCCTGCCTTTTTTCCTGCAAGGAACCCAAGGCGGCTTACATAATCCTCCTTCTCCTCCTTTCTGTTTTATTCTCACAATAACCCCGTAAGGTAGGTTAGGCTGAGAGTCAGTGACTGGCCCAAAGTCACCCAGGGAGTTTCATGGCCGAGCGGGGACTAGAACCCAGATCTCCTGAGTCCCAGTCCAACACTCTAAGCACTACACCACACTGGCTCACATCATTACATTTTGGAGAGCACAGATCCCTGTCTTTCCCTGTCCCCTTAGGGATGAAGAAATTCTTATACAGCTGCTGGTCTACAATTGTGGGACTTCCTACTGGTGGATCCAGAAAAGGTAAAATGCATTGAAGTCTCATGGGAAATCATTGTATTTAAGGGCTTACATGCGAATTTCAATTCTACTGATATTGATGAGACGTGGCGCCGAGAGCACATAATGCAGGACACATGCTGAAGCGAAGCAGGTATGAGCCGGGTCAGTGCTTGGATGGGTGACTGCCTGGGCTGCCCACATCCATTCTCCTGCGTTGAGCAGAGAGTTGGACTCGATGGCCTTGTAGGCCCCTTCCAACTCTACCATTCTAAAATAAAAGCCAAATAGCAAGTTTTATACCAGAGAAAATGTCAAACCTACGAACACCTTATGGGAGGCATTGGACAAGGCTGGACTACCTGGGTATGGATCAGAAGGTTGCAGTGGGTCAGAAACTGAATATAACCCAGAATCGAGGCAAATGCCATTGAGGTTACATTAGCTGAAACAACATTAAGTTAAAGGTACTCAGATAGTAACTACTATATTCCATGTTTGATTACAGATTTGGCTCTGATATTTTAAAGAGAAGTTAACAAACTTCCTTACAAAAGAATAATATGAAAGTGGGAGACAGCACCTACGGGAGCCATATGATAGTTACTAGATGTCCCTTCCTGAGTTAAATATGTGAAGGGGCTCCACACAATCAAATGGTTATATTTTTTCCCCATAAAATCTAATTTTAAAGTAAGCCATGAATCATAAACGGGTTCCTTGTGCTTTCTCCTTTCATGTAACTCAGTACTCAGTTAATGTTGATATTGCTGCCATATCCATGCCTCCCTGGGCTGGTTCGCATCAAACCCACCCTCCTCTATGGTTTCCATGAGCAGATGGACAAACAGGTAAGTATTCTTTGTATTCAACCTGTGCTAGCTACTTAACTAGACAAAGTAAGTTTTGCCCACATACTCTTCAATGAAGGGAGAGCTGACACTTTCTCCTAGGGTGAGTGAAGTCCTTTCTTACCTGTCCTTCCTCTCAGTGTTACAATTTCTCATTTTTCTGAGATAGAGATGAACAAAGCTGTCAGTTTTGCTTTCTCACACATTCATTTAAAAAAAAATAAAAATCTCAAGTTCTTTCCATCCTGATTATGATTTTCTTTGCAAATTTGGATAAGTTCTGATCAAATGACGAACCAAACAAAATTCTCACACACCTACACCAGCCAAATTCAATAGGTACAGCTATTCCTAGCATGGAGAAGACCATGTTGTGTACCTGCCTGCCATGGAGCTGTTGAAGATGAGGAACCTTTAAAAAGATAGAGGTGGCAATCCTAATTCAGCACCACAAACATGGCTGAATATACAGAGATTTAAACCCAGACTTTTAAGAGCTAAGCACTTAAAGCCCTGGGCCTGGATGGACAAATTCATCCGTTTCAGTTTCTCCCATATTCAGTTTTCCCTTGTTTCAAGTTATTTCCATCTGGTTAACAGGGAAATTAGTGAATTGGAAAGTTCTTATCAAAAATCAAACCTAACAAAACTCTCTCCCATCTATCCTCTGAGGTCTCAGTCTCATGCTTCTCCTGGGAGAAGCCTGGAGTCCAGATTGCAGTGGTTCTTGGTCTCCTTCTTTGTCACTCGTGTACAGGCCGTGGTGGAAGTACCCTTTCATTTGAGATAAAAAGCTGTCCAGTGTGGTAAGGTACGTACAGGCTCTCCCGTTGTTCCTCACTAATGAAAGCTAAGTCCATGTTCTCCCTGTTCCATCAGACTGGGCACCAGTTGAGGAGTACCCAATAGGACCATTCTGCCAGCCTCCGTCTTCCTCCTTTTTCTTCTGGTCAAAATTAGATGACAGTTTCAGGCATATTAGCCCCATAGGAGGAGCGATGCCTGCCAAATCTCAGATGAATAGATGCTGGGGTCTTTGTGCTATTTACTTTTATATTTTGAGAGTGGGTTTGTTTGTTTTTTAAGGGAACTGCCACTAACTGTTTCATTTCTTTGCAGGATTAGATGAAAATTGCAGGGATTGCCCCCTGTTTCGAGGGGATCAAGCTTGCCAAATTTCAGAATGATTGCTCCAGTGTTTTTTTTTCATGCAAGAGCAGCCTTGACATTTTGAGCATATCAGAGAGGATGTGCTTATCCCCAGTGGAGGCTGGTGGCTCCAAGGTCAGTGGGGTTGTGTATCTGCTCTGGATTTTACTCCAGCCTTTTAAGGAGCTATTCATGGTGCTGCACCATGGGCCCAAAATAGGTTCAGCACCATCAACAGCACCTTAAATGTTTGGAGCAAAATTCGAAGCAGATACGCAGTTCCACTGACATTGGAACCACCAGTCTCCATGGCTTATCCCCTTATGTTCTTTGAGGACCATTTTCATGAAAATCACAGGCACTCTCTAGAGGTGTCTCTAAGTAAGAAATGTTCAAAGTTTCAAAATGATAGGTACAGCAGCTCATCTGGAAGGGGAGTCATTTTTTGGGGGGGAGGGGAATGACGTGATCCATTTCCTATTCCCTCCCCCATGTTGTTGTTGTTGCTGCTGCTGCCGATCTTGTCAATTTGTATGAAAGGGCACACATCGTAGAGGTGTCCTCAGGCAAGAAAAGTTTCTGAAGGAGAGGAGCAGGGCCTGTGGAGTTATGGTGAGTAAAAACCAACTTAAGCTGTTTCAAAGTGGAACGTGGTCGCGTTTGGAAGAATGGCCATCTCAGTCCCATCCTGGCCCTACCCTGTTGGCTTGAACTGCCTGCCTAAGAGACACAAAACAGGGAATTTCAGGAGAATGAATGAATAATATTATATTACAAATGATAATTAATAAATGCTTATGTAATGTAAAATATATTGAATGATGAAACCAGGAACAAAAGGAGAATGGAAACGAAATGATGGGAAAATCCAACAACAACAACAAAACTTTTTTCAAAATTCAATAGGGGGAAAGAAGAACTGAGGTATGGTGAACAGCCTGGTGAGAAAGCAAAACAAGAGATACGTACAAAAATAGGGGGATAATCTCTCTCACACACAAGTGTGGGGCAACAAGAACTAAATTCAAATTATTATTTAATTTCTTTTTCCTAACTAGGGGAGGGGAAATGGATTCACTACCAAATTCTAGGCAAAGACACACAGGAAACACAGAATGACTGAGAAATCAAAGAGTATCTTAAAGAGAAAGATTTTGCAGGAAACAGTCTGAGAAGGAGCGAGTTAAAGCAGAAAGAATGAAATCATGAACAAACACAAAACATGATGAAACCAAGCACCCTCACCTCACCCCAACACACAAGAACACTTCACTTCCTCCTCCCAAACTGCTACACTGTACAACTGAGAGAAAACTGAAGACAGCAAGAATTTATTGAAACACCCAATAGAACTCCCTTCCTCCCTCCCCCCAAAATACAGTGACTGGAGTCCCTGGTAAAATGTTCCCTAGGATTAGAAGGTGGGTTTGTCACTCACTCAACTGCACTCCCTGCCTCCCTCCCTCTCCCATTAACTCAGCATTTTAGAGGAACAAAATTAAAAGACACTGTTTGCAGGAGACAAAAATTCAGCCTCTCCCGCATCTCTGAAACATGAGTCTGTAATGAATCCTCATTCATCTCCTCTCATGTATATCTGCCCTGACACCCAGGTCATTTTCAGAGGCCCTTCTTTGGGCACCCCTGCCAAATGAGGTGAGGTGGGCAGCTATGAGGAGAGGGCCTTTACAGTGGTGGCACCCTGGTTGTGAAATGCCATCTCTAGAAAGACTCACCTAATGCCTGTGTTGTGGTCTATTTGATACCAAGTGAAGACCTTTTTATTTTCCCAGGCGTTTCAGTTTTAAAAAATAAGTTTTATTGGTTTTGAGACCTTGGACACTACAGTTGCTAATATTATTCTGATGCTATTTTAACTTGTTTTCAAAGTTTTGTTTCTTTCGTAGTTTTTATATTTTATGTTTTTAAATTTTCTCTGTACACTGCCCAGAGAATGTGTTGTTAACATGTGGTATAAAAATGCTGCTAGAATGAATGAATGAATAAATAAATAAATAATGAAATAGAACCATCAACCCTTCCAAAGAGGTGTGTTTTATTGATACACTTGCTCCCGTGCTTTTGTACTAATGAGCTGGCTGGGCTAGTAAAAAGAGCCCTTTAGGTTGCAGCCTCAAGGGCAGACAAGATTGTAGCCTTTCACATTCAGCTGGTGTTAAACATCAGAGAGCATTTTCAAGATGAAACAACTGAGCTGTAAAATTTCTGTTTCACCATGAGTGCAGAGAACAAATAGCTCTTAATTACTTTGACACACACTGAGTCAGCTTGTCATTGAACACCGGCACTTTGGGGATCATTGTGTTATCAACCCTTTTCTGAACAAAATGAAGATGACAAGACATCTGGGTTTGGTATTAATCATTAAAAACCAAAGCACAGTCAATCTGGAATATGTCAACTGTTATCGTAAATCTGTAGCGTTACACAAAAATAACGGAGCTAACTGGTACTATGAAATGATAAACTGGCAACCCTGAAATGCACTTGCTCATAAGCAGTTCCACTGATGCTAAGGGGATAGTGTGTGCTCCTCCATTACTTGTGGATAGGCGAGAATTTTGTTTCTGCTCTGTTTTGATAATAATTTACCAAAACTTGCAAAGTTCTCCATTTGGGGGATAAAAAAGAACTTGAGACTAAAAAATTTAGATTGTGGGAGAAACTGAAACGGACAGATTCATTCATCCAGACTTTGAGTACTTAGCTCTTGAAAGTTTAGGTTTCAATCCCTGTGTCTGTGTATTCAACCATGTTAGTGCTTAGTTAAGGCTGCCACCTCTTTTTCCTGACAGGCTCCTCATCTTTAACAGCTGTATGGCAGGTACATCATGGTCCTCTCCATGCTGGGAATAGCTGTACCTATGGAATTTGGCTGGTACATTTCATTTTAGTTCGGTTTTGACAAGAATTTACCAAAACTTCCCTAGTTCTTTATATTCAGAAGAACTTGAGGTTGGGGGAAAAGAAACCTGAATGTGAGAGAATGTGAAACTGACAGATTTTCCCTGTGACGACGTCTTCTTTTTAAACACCATATATTAATGCAACACTAGTATTAATACAGGTCACTGTTGCAAGCTTTACATGTGAAAACAAATTGTTTCTTCTATTTTTGTTTCAGATGTTGAGTGGGTAGTTGAGAAGACAGCCCATGGAAGTCCTGTCCTGACCTTGATAAGAAGCAGATGGAGCAAGGCAGTTCCTTGGTGAGTGGTGCTGAATCAAACCAAGGGTTCATCTAGTCCAGCATTCTGTTCACACAATGGCCAACCAGCCACCTGTAGGTTACCCACAAGTAGCACATGAGTGCAATAGCACCCTCCCACTCATGTTCCCTAGCAACTGGTGTACATCGGCAGTGATGGCTACATGCTGCCCCCAGTTCCAGAGGTAGCATGTAGACTCTGACACTGGAAGTAGCACGTAGCCATCATGATGACTAGTAGCCTTATTTATTTATTTATTTATTTGTTTGTTTTATGAATCGCCCATCTGGCCAGACAACCAGCCACTCTGAGCGATTTACAATCTAATAAAATACAAGAAGGGGGGGGGGACACACACACACATACACACACAGTATAATACACAATTAAAAACAGTACAAAATTTAAAAACCCTAACTCACCCCATATTCCCGCCTGAACAGCCACGTTTTTAATGCACGGTGGAAGCTAATCAAGGAAGGGGCATGGCAGAGGTCACTGGGGAGAGAGTTCCATAAATTGGGGGCTGCCACAGAAAAGGCCCTCCTCCTAGTCCCCACCAGCCTGGTTTCTCTGGCTGATGGGACAGGGAGAAGGCCATCCGTGGCAGATCTTATTGAGCGGCCTACTTGATGTTGCTGGAGGCGCTCCTTGAGATAAACTGGACTGGAGCCATACAGGGTTTTAAAGGCCAACACCTTGAATTCGGCTCGGCAAACAACTGGTAGCCAGTGCAACTCTTTGAGCACTGGAGTGATGTGATCACGCCGGCGGCTGCCCTTAATCAGGCGAGCTGCTGCATTCTGTACCAGCTGCAACTTCCGAACCGTCTTCCAGGGTAACCCCACGTAGAGCGCATTACAGTAGTCTAGGCGAGAGGAGACCAAGGCATGAACCACTGATAGGAGCAGATGATTAGGAAGGTAGGGGCGCAACTGCCGTATCAGATGGAGCTGATACAGCGCCGCCCGGCTCACAGCTGCCACCTGAGCCTCCATGGACAGCTGGGAGTCTAGAATGACTCCCAAACTGCGGACCTGGTCCTTCAGGGGTAGATGTACCCCATTCAGCACCAGGTCAACATCCCCTAACCTTCCCTTGTCCCCCACCAGAAGTACCTCGGTCTTGTCGGGGTTCAGTTTCAGCATGCTCCTTCCCATCAAAACTGGGGGTCATCACTACATCTTGTGGTGGAGAATTCCACAGTTTTTGTGTTGTGTGAAGAAGTACTTCCTTTTATCTGTCTTGAATCTCCCACTTTTTAGCTTCATGGGATGACCCCAAGTTCTAGTATTATGAGAGAGGGAGAAAAACATCCCTGAGGAGTGGAAGGACTTCAAGGGGCAGATTTCTGGTTTGGAGCCTAGCACTCCTCCTCTTCTTGGACAATTTCTTCTAGGCTTGTTGCCTCCATTAACAGGTTAACCTGGGGAGTGCATCGGGTCCCTGGTGTGGAGGGGGACAGTTCTTTCAGTGGCACAGGCTTAGAGTATAATAACTCTGCAGGTCCTAATTCAGTGGTCCCTGTCTCAAGGAGCCTTGGTCAAGTAGGCTCAGGCACTGACTCAAGCCTGACCACAGTATTAGGGCCTGATCCAACTGATCCGGCTGGCCCCTTCTTGTCTGACTGAGTCAGAAGCAGAGTCCAAACTGCTGCTGAGAGTGACTCTTGATGTTCTTTCTCCTCCCCCCCCCCCTTGTTTGCCCTTTTCTCCATCTTGATATTCTAAGGGCCAGCACCAAAGTTCTGTCTCGGGATTTTGCAGATGCTCTCAGCCAATTGCCAAGCAGCCAATAAACAACAGCAGACCTTCATTGAACAATAGCATTACAAGCAATAATTCAGTCAGTCACTCAAGTAGAAAAGGCTGTTGGCATTTGGATGCAGCAGACACAAATGGCCAATGGTGGCCATAACTATGTTTGAATACCTCTCAGTATCCATGCTCTCTCAAGCACTCTGTGACACAATCACTGAAAATTTGGGGAATAATTATCTCCTCCCTCCAGTATTGACAGCTGACCAAGCTCTGCAGGGTAATCCTATACAAGTCTCGTCATGACATATTTACCTCATATCTTCTCTGTGGGAAACATTGCTACTATGTCTTCCATAAGGTGATGGAAATTGTAGTACTGCCTGCTTAAATCAACAAGGTAATATAACTAGCTAGAGTGAGAGGAAAGGGTTAATTGAACAATTCCCAGGGTGCATGTCTTTGTAACCCTTCCTCCCTACTTCCGGCTTCTCTGTGGCCAGCTCTCTTTGTCCCACATCCTGTCTCTACCTCTCCAACAAGATGGACACACGGTCTGAGCTGGCTTCCACCCAGTGATCTCCAATGAAGACTAATCTGCTTATATGCATCCTGCATACAGTAATACCTTGGATTGCCAGCATAATTCATTCCGGAACCATGCTTGTAATCCAAAACACTCTTATATCAAAGTGAGTCTCTGGCGGGCATGAGCGGGGCCGATTTCGGCCTGCTACGCCCGCTCGAGGTGAGCGGTTACATCCCTACGCTTGTCTTGCAAGACCTTGCTCGTTTATCAAGTCAAAAAAATTTTAAATTTTTTTGCTTGTCTTGCAAAACTCTCTCAGACCAAGTTACCGTACCTGCAACCCCAAGGTATTACTGTATATGATAATACGGACTGTAAGTAAAACTAATAAATGTTTTTATTAGTTTTAAACCTTGTATGGACAAACAATCCGTTTCCTTTGAAGAGCCTTTTAGCCAGGGTTTAGCAACCCACGTGGTGATGATAACCAGTTTCATTAACCAGGCTGCGCATAAGGGAGAAAAAACTCTGCTTTCTTTGTCCTAACCAGTAAAGGACCGACTCCTTCCCATATCCTCCAACATGAGGGAGGGTTGTTAAGCTTGCACACAGTTTCCACTAATTGCAAGGCGGGCATAGGAGACACTCTGAGGCCATGGATGTTTGGGTACATAGCAGCATCTTCCCTTCTTTTACCTTGATAGAAGACTTCTTCCCTTGGGGCTTTCCAGTGCTGCTGCTGCTGCTGCTGAAACAAGACCAAAAATGCCTCGCTCCATTTTTAAAAATGGTGCTGCTGCTGAAACAAGACCAAAAATGCCTCGCTCCATTTTCAGGCACTCAGCAGGCAGCAGCTCTGGAAAGCCCCAAGGGAGGAGGAAGTCTAGGGGTTTTTCCAGAAAGCACAAGCAGCCAGGGAGGCTGCAAAGCACAGAATGGAACAAAGGTTCTAAAATAAAGAGCACATCTCCCTCCCCTCGGCCACCTCCTTACAGTAAGGTAAGCACCAAAGCCCTGCACCCTGAGATATTTCTCTGAAATTCTCACCCCCTTTCCACAATTTTTTTCAGGTGCAATCTCTCTTCACCCTCCACCCAACAAATGGTTGAAAATAAATAGAAAAATTCGGCACAGTGCTAGTTACAGGCGTTCATTTTATTATTTTCACTTTAAAAATCTGTTATCCCTTTCTACAACAAAACACTGCTTATTACCAAGTAAATGCATTTAGCATCAGGGTAGCAGAAGCAAATGAGTTTAAAAAGTTAAACTGCACATGCTCAGAGTATTTCTTTTTTTTTTAAACAGGGTTGGCAATGTTGTTGTTCGTTTGTTTTTTGCTGTGACGTATCAGGAATGTAGAAGCAATTGTAAAGTATGGAATGTATGGGGTGGGTAGGAAATGTTAATTGTGTGCTTCACAACTGAAGTAATACAGGTGGCTGTTCAAAGGGAGGGGCATAAGGCCACTAAGTTCAGGGTCTAAAATTACCTAGCTGCACCTCTGCTTTCTAACATTGCAATTTGTGTGTGTGTGTGTGTGTGTGTGTGTGTGTGTGTGTTGTTCCTGGGAAAGTTTAGGTTACCTATTAGTTATGCTGGTGTAAGTCTGAGTGTAGCAATGATAAAGTTAAACTGAACTATAGGATCTCACCACTACCCCCCAAACACACACACTTTTCTTTCTTAAGGCTTTCTTGCCTGGACATCTATTCATTGCAGTAATTATGGTCAGTGACTCCATCGCACTCACCACCTGGCTGGCAGACGTTTTATACATTAAAGTCTGTGTGCGTGCACAGAAATATTTATGGGATGAAGGGCTTCAGCCTTCAAGGAACAAAAGCAGCTTCTGCTGGCACTAAAAATGAACAAAAAAAGTAGTATATAACTTGGTACAAAATATGAAACCTTCTAAACTTGAGGAATAATTTGAGGTGGGGAGTTTTGTTCTCTAGGGAAAACAAATAGGGAAGGCAATGAGCAGAGAAAATTTTCTTCCCCCAAAAAATATTTCTCCTTGTAAAATGGAAAAAAAAAGAGAGTATCTCTGTATTAGATCTACTTGTGTGGAATTACTCTCAGCTATAAAGCAGGTGGATATTCTGTCCTCCAAAGAAAGGAATTCTGATAAATGGTCAGTTATGGAAGTTTTTGTAATGCAATATTTGTTTTAGTGTCTTGATTGTATCAGAAATTTCTATAAAAAATTATAGCGGCAGAGAAAAGAAGGAAATAAATACTTTCTGGGTAATATAAAATATGTCACACTGTGATATGTATTGGAAGAACTTATTATATTCCAGCACTGCTGGCTCATTCTCTAAAGTAAGAGATGTCTGGTAATGCAATGTCAAGGTGAAGGTGAATGAGCTACTGCACTCAATTTGGTATTTTGCATCTCACACAGCTGGGGGGGGGGGATAGTGCTGGGTTGAATACCCTCACCCCATTTTCATAGGGCTGTTTGCTCCCCACAAAAATGGGGTGGGATTTTTTTGTCCAATTTCAGGGGGCTTTGATGAATGCTAATAATTTTATTCCATTCCTGATACTCAATATTTCAGATTCTAATAGCTGTTTATAACTTGCACAAAATCTAGAAGCAATTCTTCATCATCATCATCATCATCATCATCATCATCATCATCATCATCATCTACCTTAGGGGTGGGCAACCTGCAGCCCCTGAGTTGTATATGACCCTCAGAAGCTGCCTATGGGTGCCCAGTGCCACCACTGCCCCTCCCAAAATTCCCCTCTGCTGTGACCACTGCTAGGGAAGAGGGTATGTAGGGATAACTCTTCCCCACTGCTCTCTTCCCCAGTGCTGACAGACTCCCGACAGCCTGCCAAACAGCTGTTTGATGGGCAGGCGGGAATCCAATGACGCTTGGAAAGAGGGAGCACAAGACAAGTCATAGCCACATGCCTTCTTTCCCTGCGTGACCAGGCTCCTGATAACCTGCCAATCAGATGCTTAGTGCACTGCTGGAACTAGCATAATTGCACTGGGAAATTGAGCATGGAGAGATTACTCTCTTCGTCTGTCTTCTTTCCCAGTACCATCAGGATGTTAGGAACCTGATTGTGCTGGGACAGGGGTGCATGAGGAGAGTCATTCCCATGCACCTTCTTTCCTCGCAGGATTGGGTTCACTAGCAGGAGAGCAAGGTTAAAGCCTCTCCCCCTCCTCCCAGTGATATGGATCAGGATATGTGGGGGGCGGGGTGGAGAGAGAGCATGTATCCTTGTGTGGGCATGGATGTGCATGCATGTATACGCAGTCTCCAGTCCGCCACCCAGCACTGCATGTGGCCCTTAGGGGCAAAAGGTTGGTCCACCCCTGCTCTTCCTATATATCCAACTAATAACATTTTAGTATTGGTATGTAGGGGTGCACTTTTAAAAGTTTCTTATCACATCCAGGCTTACATACTTCATTTGCAAAACAAACTAGTCTGCTCTGATAGAATTTTGATGCATTGCCTTGCCTTCTGCAGGTGTTGAGTAATAATAAGCAATTTGTCAGTTCCTGCATATGGGGTTGTATTTTTTGAGGGGTGGTGGTGTTCAGTTATTATTTATTTATTTACTTCTATACCACTCATTAGCCAGAGCTCTCTGGGCAGTTCACATCATACCTTATAATATAAAGGAATATTTGAGTAAGCACAGTCCAGTTTGTTTTTAAATGGATGCTGCTCTCTTGGTACATTGCCATTTCCCAAGTAAGAATGCTGTTTAAGAAATAATATTCAATTTTGTACTAACCAAGGGTTCCCAGAATTGGGGGGACCCCATAATGATGGACATCCTGAAAATATATGAATGTACAGTATTCCAAAGGCAATAGCTGCATTATCAGAAAAGCCAGTGTTTGAAAGAGGACAAACCTCAGAAGAATTCACAAAAGGTCTGAGAAAATGCGAGGGTTTTTATTTGGAAAATCACTTGACAATATATCAAGCTGCCCTGTGTGATCCTTCCTTCCTCTTCCTTGGAAGAGAACTGGGGATTATCATCTTGACACAGCATGATGAAGGCATGATGATGTATCATTATGACTTAAAATCCTTGCCTCAGGTTCTACTGTGAGTTGAGCAGATGGATGCATACCTAAGGGTTCGTTCAACAGCTAGAAGCTTTCCTTCCACTTCTTCCTCTCTAGCTTCCTTACCAAGCCAGTCTCTTCAAATGCTATGGGGAGGGAAGTTATTGTGTTATTTATTTGTGTATTTAATTATTACATTTATAAATCACACCCTCTGCCCCCCAGGTGCCCAGAACGATGTACAATAAAGATCATTAAAACTTCTCATGAAGCCGAAAAAACACAGGGAGCAAACATAACAATACAATAAAATTTGAGAGCAGCATTAAAATGGAAGAGCAACAAAGCATTATACAGCATAAAAGCCCAACAGAACAGAACAGTCTTTACTGCCCATTTAAAAGCAAATAAGGCAAATAATGTCTCCAACCCCATGGTTTGGAGTATTGATTTGTTAGATCTATACTCTTCCAAAGAGCTCAGAGAGGCTTATGTACAATCCCTAGAGATTGACCTATCCACGCAGTGTACTGCTAAGGAACAGAACCACATTGCTTCAGCAACAGAAGAGTATCGTTCACAATTCTCTTGGCCAGTGAATGATTGCGTCCTCTCTAAAGACTCACAAGTGATACCTAAAAGAGTTGCAGACTCCTCTCTGATGGTTCCTTCTATCCAGTGGCTGTAAATACATTGCCACCAGCTCCAGTTGATGTGCAATTAAACTGGATTTCCTGCAGGTCTCATGTACACACAACCACAGTTTGTTTTAATTGATTTAGGACACAATCCTATGCATGTTTAGACAGAAAAAAATCCTACAATGTCCAGCATGCCCCAGCCAGCTGGCTGGGGCATGCTGGGCATTGTAGGACGTTTTTCTGTCTAAACATGCATAGGATTGTGCCCTTAAAATGTTTACAGAGAGCCAGTGTGTTACAGAGAGCCAATGTGGCATAGTGATGAGAGTGTTGGACTGGGACTCATGAGATCCGGGTTCTAGTCCCCGCTTGGACATGAAACTCACTGGGTGACTTTGGGCCAGTCACTGCCTCTCAGCCTGACCTACCTCACAGGGTTGTTGTGAGGATAAAATGGAGAGGAGGAGAAGGACTGTGTAAGCCGCTTTGGGTTCCTTGCAGGAAAAAAGGCAGGGTAAAAATATAATAAATAAATAAATAAATAAATAAACAAACTCTGCAGTCTCCTTGTCACAGGGTTTCATGAAGTGGCAAACAAATTTAAAAAACAATATCACAATAGAACCTGAGGTACATTAACAAATGCGCAACAGACTGTAAAAATGTCAGTACCACCTGTCTACTTTCATACAGTGTGCCAAATATGTTGTTTGAATGCTCCAACATTTGTTCCATTTATAATTCACCATGCTCTGGAAAATACAATCGAACCAGAACGCAGTGACTTTTCCAGTGTGGAGAATTAGTGAAATTGTTCCAGCTGAAAAACCATGGGTATTGCCTTCACTGCAGTTAGTGTGTTCTTTAAAAGTTGGCCTTGAGATGCTCCCTCATTCTTGAGAACAAGCACAGAAATGTCACCTTCCTTTCCATCATATCAATTTCAGTTATGAATCATTACCTTAAAGCTGGACCATATCATTTTAATTAACATGTAATTCCTCCCTAACTACATTTCAGAAGCTATATTAAGTGCTTCCTGATAGCAATCTTTGTGTGCTGTCTACTCATAGTCATGCTAGCTCTCCCCCTTGTGCTTTGGTGGGGCTTAGCTCCTGGTCCGCTATTGCAAAAGGAACAGGTACTTGAACAAGGGTCACCATGTTAGCCCATTGCAGGAAAAATGAAAAGTCTTGTAATACCTTAAAGCATCTGATGAATTAGATTATAGCCAATGAAAGCTAATGCCATCATAAATATATTAGTATTTAAAGTGCTACAAGACTTTTTTATTGTTTTTGAATTAGTACTTGGAACATCATAAACTATGGAGTCTTCCTCACTGCCTTGTCTTCACTTCCTTTTCCATTTTTAACAGTGAACAAGCATCCAAAATATTTGGGAAAGGCATCCAACCCTCAGGCTCTGAATGAACATTCCCATATTCTGGACAATCTGCCTGCCTCCCAAATTTGCCAATAGAAATAAATGATGCAGCTACAAAATCATGACTAACCAATATTTGTAAAATTGGTTTTAAATTTTTATAATGTTTTTATTGTTTATATTTTTAACTGTATTTTATTGTGTGCTTTTTAATTGATTGTGGTACACCACCCAGAGAGCTTCGGCTATTGGGCGGTATAGAGAATGAATGAATGAATAAATAAATAAATAAATAACAGGCCATTCCTATGCATGTTTACTAAGCCATCAAGTACATAAATAGCTATCCATCTTCTTCATGGCAAACTGTGATCTTCAACTGGGGATGGGGGCGAAATTAGTTCAGTTTATTTTATTTATTTATTTATTTATTTAAGTTCTCATTTAAATGCAAAGTTACCTAATTTTGCACCTCTGAGACACTCTATGTGAACTGAAAATCAGTTATCCCTTGAAATTTGCACTTCTTTGATTTTGCAATGGAATTCTCCAGTCAAAGAATTCGTACAAATATGAATTAAGGAAAAGAACATTACAAATCCATTATATCAGGGACATTGCTTTAAAAAATGTGTGTATTAGGCAAAAATGCATACAGAGAGGTCTGTATAAGGAAAAAATAAGAACAAAAATGCTTATGAATTGCAGGGCCGGTGCAAGACAGTTTGGTGCCCTAGGCAAGATCAGATATTTAGCGCCCACCCTTCCCACTTGAGCCCTCCCTATTTCTGGTGCCCCCTTTCTGGCGCCCCCTTTAGCCCTGCGCCCTAGGCAGCTGCCTAGTTGGCCTAATGGTAGCACCGGCCCTGATGAATTGCCCCTGTTAACTTTTTTGTTTAAAGTTCAGTGTTCAGGATGAACTGAACTTAACACTGGAGAAATTTGCATATTGTGAGATGAATAGAATTTAAGTCTGTGAAAATGAGAAAGTGAGAGAAACTGAAACAGATAGATTTGACCATCAATGCCTCCAGCTCCTTTTACCTCTCCATTGCTATGCTTAGGATGCCAAGCATCTACATCTGTGCTTCATATGCACTGCGGCTGCATTCCAAAACATTTAACACCCTTGTCGTTCCCCTAAGAATTCTCCCCAAGTTAGCTGTAACCTTAAAATGCTGTTTTTCATACAGTGGAGTGCCTCCTGCTCCTTATTCTATAAGAGCGAGAACATCCTTCCAGAAAAGCAATATTTCTGTAGTCTGTATTATAAACCAGAACTAGATAATTCTGATTGGAGTGGCTTCCATCAAATCTGAAAATCTCCCAAAGGGCTGCAGATGTCTAATCATTGCAGGAATTGCCGGCTGAGCACGGCAAAGGCTGTGAGAGCATCTCTTTATGTCACTCTCCACAGGGGAAAAAATGCAATCTATATGAAATACAGTGTATTTATATCAAGTGCTTGCTCTGTATTTAAGAGATAAGGAAAGAAAAGAGAGAGGCAAGGGAAGAGAGAATATAATCTCATGGCAAAGGACAAATGTAATGCATGAAGCATTGAAACAAGTATAAGGAGAGCACTGCTGAATCATATCAAGGGCCCATGTAATCCAGCATCCTAGTTCTCACAAGGCCAGCCAGATGCTTCCAGGAAAGTTATAAGCAGAGCATGAAGTCCTCCTCTGTTGCAAAACAACAACAACAACAACAACAACAAGCACCTGGGTATCCAGTGTCATTTTGCTTGTTAAACTCTTGTGGCTAATAGTAGTAAGTAAAGTAAGTAACTGCTGACAGACCTATCCTCCATGAGGAAAGCTAAGCAGGGTCAGGCCTTGTTATTACTTGGATGGGAGACCCCTCCTCTAGTTTCCTGCATTGAGCAGGGGGTTGGACTCGATGGCCTTGTAGGCTCCTTCCTACTCTATGATCTATGAATTCTATGAATTTGTCCAAATCCTCTTTTAAAGCCAGCTAAACCAGTGGCAATGTGTTATGGTACAAATTGGAGTGCAGGAGCTCCTCATAATCACTCCTCCAAGGAAAATCCACAGTCATGCCCCCAAGATATATATATATATATATACATACATACAAACATGCACGTGCGCGCACACACACACACACACACACACACCTTTTCTATTATTTATACTCAAAGGAGCTAGCACTGTTGTTAAAAACTCCATCATAAAATACAGACACCCACAAACAAACAAACAAACAAACCATTAATGAAACCTTACCAATTATAGGGATGTGAAGCCTGACACCTAAGCAGAATTGGGCTTACTTACAACTAACCCTCCAGGCACCCACACTTTTCCTGTGTCTTTCAGACCCAAATCCAGATGTGGAGGATGGAGTGCCTGGGACCAGCAAAGGTCCCACATTGTCCTGGTTCTATATTGCTTCATGAAGCATCTGAGCCTTACTGTATTGCTAGAGGAATCCCCCTGTGAGTTGACCCATGCCAGTTTGTAAGCAAGCACAATCTGTAACATTGCACATCATCATTGCTAATCATGGGGCACATCTGTTACGGCATCAGCCTTAGCTTCCAATTTCCTGGCTTTGTAGAGCGTGAGCCAACATGAGATAGCCTTAAGTCTGGTCTTAAACCAACAAGTTGTTTGATAATAACAGGTTTTTAAAAACGAAATGTATTATTACACTGTTCTGGGGGAAAAAAACAAGAACACAAACTAAAAGAAAAAATTGCAAATAAGTCATTAACTGAATAGATGTGTACAAATGAATAGATATGTCTTTGCATGTCCAGCATAGCTTACTTCTGAGTAAGCCTGCACAGGATTCCAGCATAGCATTTTCCTTTTCCTCCCTTTCTCTTCATCAGTGAGCAGTGAGAGTGATTCCCTCCCTCTAAGCCTGCACAGGATTCCAGCATAGCATTTTCCTTTTCCTCCCTCTCTTCATCAGTCAAGCAGTGAGAGTGATTCCCTCAGCCTTCAAGACTAAGTCACTTTTATCTCAGTTGACAGTTCCCTGCTACCCCTTTCCCACTGTCAGAATGCTGGCAGGAATTCCTCTCAAAACACTGGAGTACTGGCATCAATATTTTCCCCGAGAATTTGAAAGAAATATATATGCCGAGCCACAGCTTGAGTAAAAGGCGCAAACGTGTTAATTTTCAGCACTGTTTAACTTACTGTGTCTGTGGCCATTTGTATTGGATCAATTTGAAATGCTGCACAATTGTAGACCTCATCAGGTAGATTATGGATGCCATGTTTCAAGTTATTGGCTCTATAGGTGTCATTTTCATAAGCAGTAGAATTCTGAGACTTACAATAGCAAACCTCTTTGTGTGTGTGTGTGACTCACCTCAACTAAAGGGGCACTCCAGTGCCCATTTAATACCAATAATAATATGGGTGCCACGCCACCCTGCTACCTGATCTCCATGTATACAGGATTGTAGTCAATATGGTCATTGTCTAATTTCTCAGCCCTAACTCAGATGCAGTATGTTTCCTGTTAGTCCCTTTCTTGTTGCCCATTGCTCTGGCAAAGCAAAAGGCAAAGATCTTGACACCTGCCAAGGGCAAGAAAGATCTCTAGGAACAGTATGTCACCTGCCCAATCAACAATAATCTTTCCCACTCCACATATCCCCTCCTTGTAAGAGCAGTTCTGGAACCTGTGAACTAATCACCATTATGCTGAAGAAGGAAAAAGAACCCTCATCCGTGCATTGGCAGAATGCATTTCCCTCGACACTGAGTAAGTATAGCTTGTTTCCATACATCTGGCATAGGTATAGGGCATGAGACATCTAAGTTTGAACCATGTTAATGCCTGGTTTGTCGTCCTGGTACTATAACAGGATACTCAATTCTTAGACAAAACAACTGCCAAAGATGAAGCACTCTGGCGCCCATGGAGCAATGTAATGGATTTTGCAATGACAGATGCTAGATCCAATTCAGTTGAAGGCCATCTGCCAAAAGGCACATTGTAGCAGCAAAGTCAGGGAAGACAATTATGCATACAATTATGCATACAATTTCATATAAATCAGCTATGGCTTACATCCAAAGGTATTTCCACTCATTGAGGGGGAAATTGCCAATGTCCTCTCCCCTATATCTTCCAGAAAATTGGATCTAGTGGCTTGGGGGAAAACCCAAAGCAGCTTTTCAGGGGCCATGGAGGGTTGCAGATAGGGTACAAACTGGCAGCATCTCCTGTATTAATACAATTGGCTTCAGTTTCCACAGGAGAATCCTTAGATCCAGGTTTATACCATTCTTGTCTACCATAGGATAATATATCCTGCATATGGCCATTTATTGAAAATCAACCCCTGCCATTTGGTCCATAAATATTGTCTAGCCTGCCAAATTGGTTGTGTTTTAGTACTGAAAGGGTGATGCCCAAAAACTATTGAACAAGCTTAGTTGATTAATCATCTGCATTTTTAACCTATTGAATAAATATAAATAAATGTTCATATTACCAAAACCTTAATATAGATGGTACCTTTTGAGATGTTGATGAAATGTATGTTAATTTTAATAAGCAAAATCTACCACTCACTATCAGTTAGAAGAAATTGTCATTTTTAATGTTTCCATTTCCTATGACAGTTAGTGATGAGCAAACTGACCCCACTGAGATTCAGAATTGGGAAATGATTTACAAGTCTGGAGCTATAAATTTGGATGAAAGCTCTCCTGTATTCCAAGCTTTCAAATCATGGCTGGATGTTTGTGCATGCACATCTGCCAAAGCTTGGGAACATGATGTGCTTAGTGCAACATAGTTTTTCCACCCTTGTGTGTCACAGTTCACCCTTCTCTGATTGGCCATTATCACATGTGTTTTGTTTAGAAACTGAGTAGATAAACATGGAATCTATTAAAATTTTGGTCTCCAATTCATTCACCACTGCAAGTTTCTTTGGCAAAGAGCAACTAAACAGTTAAAGTAAAATCTTTCTGAGCATATGCCAACAGTGGACCTTTTCATTTTCTTCAGTAATAAAGGGTTACAGTAAGCAGTATCTGAGCATGTGCAAAAATGGTGGAGTTTGGCTGCTTAGCCATGCCAACTACATTGATCACACAGGTGCAGAAAAGAGAAACTACCTCAAATACTGGGTTTAATTACAAATACATTGCAATTACAGTGGATCAGAGACAGGGCTCGTTATACATGTGGGAATTACAAACAGCCTAAATTTGTAGTATGGACCAAATAATTATGAGTTGCAGTGGCATTACTAGTTACAGTAACATACTAGAACCAAAATAGCCTAAAACATACCTGATGTACCCTTAGTTTGCAGCACCATTAAGGGTTGTATCCAATGTTAGTCTTATTTAGACCCATTGAGATGAATGGAACTTAAGTTAGACTAATATTGGATACAACCCTAATTAATCCACAGCATAACACCACCAATAAATTACAATCTCACTTCCAGTAGTGTTACTATCACACTTCTTTGTATGGGTTTTCATAACCATATGCACTAAATATCATATTATAAACTTATCAGATATGAAATATTCTCATTGACAGACTATTTCTTGCTGGGGATAAAAAGGATCCATCTCAGATGGCTGATATGTAAAGGAAGTTCCAACTGAGCAGGTTATAGCATCACTTTTAAAAGACATGATAATGATTACATTTTGCATTAGATACATCATATACATTGATGTCATAGAAGATCAACTATTTTATATTTGCCACAAATTTAATGGAATAAATCTAGTTACAGTGATTTTGAGTCTTCTTTATATTTTAAAATTGTAAGAGGTGTGTAAAAACTATAATCTTCCTAAGTGGATTTTTAAAGTGATCTTTACAACGGCTAACAGGTTTTGACAAAGTCAAATGTCCTTAAAAATCCAGCTTAACAATAAAAGCTATAAAATTCTTCAACAAAGGCTGCCTGCAAATCTCCTGAGTGACAATTTAGGCAATATTGTTCAGAAACATTTTTATAACACTTTTATTTACCTGTTGCTGCTGAAATGTTTTCCAAGGAGTCCAGTAAGGAATAAAGCTGCACTTAAATGTACCACTAAAGTGTCAAAGAATAACTAGGAATACAGAAAAATACATTTCAATTTCCTCCAAAGTATTTTGCTGAAAAATAAAATAACATCATGTTATGAAATTAGTTTCTTACATTATTGCTCTGAAATTCCCTTTTGTCATTATTTTGTTTCCTCAGTAGCCATCTCGTAAAAACAATTGGGCTTTCATTTTACATTGTCTCTAATCTTTTCCTTTTCTTACCTGCTGAGGATAAAGAATAATTTTTCTTCTTATTCCTGTCATATTCACGAGGTTCCTGTTGTCATTTTCAGTTACCCTTGTGCTATAAAAAGTTCATTTAACTTTTGTTCATATATAATACATGTAAGACAAAGCTAGAAGGTATCCAATAATCACGTTGGAACTCCATGTACTACATGAAGATTTTCTAACAAGAGTAAGCATCCAAAAACTAGAGTATGTATTCTGCAGGACATGGAGGTAGTAAGAGATAGGGTGGCCAATTGTGAGTCACCAAAAAAGAGGACATCAATCTGCATAACCTTTGCATATGCTAATACATATGTGCAGATGCAGGTGCAGATGCTAATTTAGAAATAATCATTATAATTTAAATAGAAATTCAGTACATCTCACCATTGTGTGGAAGACTGCGACCAGGTGACCTGTGCGTCTGCCTGCTCAGCCTACTGTCCAGGTGCTAATGGTTGATGGGCAAAAGTTCCCATCAACCATTTCTTTATCTTTAAACTGGAATTGGACAGGACGGCCCTTCAAATAGAGGATGGCTACAAATAGAGGACAGTCCTCTGTAAAAAGAGGACACATGGTCACCCTAAGAGAGCTTTTGAAGGACTGAACCTACCATCCCTACGAATGATGGGATGCAGCAGACCCTTACGGAAATGGAAGAGGGTTTGTGGCAACCCTTTCTGCATCTCTTGCTACAGACAAACATATGAGAAAGCAGGAACTGAATGGCAAGAGCTCTTTGTTTCAACTACTGAGCACCCAAATGGAAAAGAAATTCTTCTGACACTACAAGAATCAACTTCCCCTAGGTAAGCTCAGCGCCAGTGTAGCACAAGTCCAAGATCCAGTCCTGACCTGAGAGGGAGAAAAGGTTCAGCTGGCTGAGTAGGGATTGGTTATCCCAGGAGGACTCAGGAGCAAACATGTCCCACGACACGAGGCCCCAAGTGCCAAACACTGTGCCAGAAGCAATGGACATGTGCATCTCTTTACAGTTCCATTGCAGCAAAGAAGTCCAGATGATGGAGTTTTTCTCCACATGAGCAGCCTATCTAACCTCTTCCTTCCTCTATGGCTATTTGCTTCCAGGTTCCTCTGGTATGTAATGAGCTGTATCCAAACATCACTCTGATGATGGGAGATCATCACAAGAGGCAGTGATGCGAAAGACCAAACAAGAAGTTACATGAGCTATAAATCAGATAAGCAAAACTGGTCTGATGGCCTTGGAAAGAGGTAGTCTGAAGCAAGGTATTGTGTGTTGGATTGTATTTGCGCGCGCAAAGAAGGAAATAAGAGCTAGAGCCGAGACACAGTATGATGGTACAAATTAGGGCCACATTTATTAATTCAAGGATCTGTAAAAGAGTGTGGGTGCTAACTAGACTGGCCATCGGCCAGTATACCCTTCAATGGGCAAAGCATCCCAATCTGAGGAGTGGCGCTGTAATTCGCCACTCCCCAGTTTTACACCACATGGTGTTGGAAGGCTTCCTCCATGTCACCTCCTCTCGGGGCCATGAAACGCCATGCGGGTGAGACGGAATTGGCCTCAAAGGCGAATCCTATCTCCCCCGGCCGAGCTGTGAAACCGGGCTCAGGAAAGCCCTAGAAAGTCACCTAAAAAGTTCCGTGGGATGATCACCGAACCTCACCCCACTGCCTAAACCTGCACTTACCACCAATGTGACCAAATTCATGAAACTAGGCAAAACAAAAAAGCACCCAACCCAAGAACACAGTGTAGAGTAGGTGAAACACGCACACCACCACCAGGCCAATCAGCAATGGTGAGCCAAAATTCCTACTCGGCCCCGTCAACCAGAAATCCCACACTGTGAATTGGGGGGGGGGAGCTGCTTCGAGAAAAGAGGCAGAGGGAGGAGCCCTGCGGCCTAATAAAGGCCTCCACTGCTCCTCCCCCCACCATAAGCCCATTGGTGGCTTCAAATAGAAACAACCAGGTCTGTCTCCCATTCCTGCCCGCACGCATATTATCTCCCCACCAACAGCTACGGGTTCGTGGGGAAGGGTATACTCTGTTTTATTATGCCTGCACAGAAAGTGTTGCAAATATGCTAAATACCCTGATGTGCTGAGTTCAAATCATGCACACAGAAGGAAGGAGAAAAAGTCTGGAAATGGTCCAAAAAGCTTTATTCTGCAGGGAGACAGAGGAGCTGAAGCTACAAAGCACTGTCTCACTGGACAGAGAGATCTTATCAGTTTTTTAGGGATGTATCCCAGAGACTCAAGGGGGCTGAAAGCAGGCCAAAGCCGGACCGCTCGGCCTGCTTTCAGTCCCCTCGAGACTCGCGCGCCTTACCTGGCTGCCGCTCGTCCCATCACACCACGCTGCGCTGGCAGCACGGGGTCCCATCGCGTCATTTCCAGCTGCCAGGAAGTGATGCAATGGGACTCCGCTCTGCATTTATGGCATAAAAACCAGGGCAACCTAGCTTAAAACGGCCACAAATAGCAAATCGTGGCCGTTTTAAGCTAGGTTGCCCTGGTTTTTACGCCAAAAATGCAGTGTGGAGTCCCATCGCATCACTTCCTGGCAGCCGGAAATGACGTGACGGGACCCCGCGCTGCCGGTGAGGCAGATCAAGCGGTGTGGGGATTCAGGCCTTCTGGGGGGGTGCTCACCGAGAAAAGGCGAGAAAAGGCGACCCCCCCCCCCAAAGGTAGGATTAACACCCCTAGTTTATATACATGGTATTTTGGGCATGCGCCTTGCTAACAGAAGCTGCTAGCTGTGGATGGAAAAACACAAGTCATGCGCATTGAGCCCTCATTTCTGAAGACAGATGTCGGTCTGTGCCACGTCTACATCTCTTTTGGCGCATGCACACTGTACAATCTAGAATGTTTTAAACTTGCAGAGAAAAATACAAATTAGCAAAGAGCTTCACCCTTTGACACACTCATTCACTCGCTTCCCCCTCCTTCTACCCCTCTCCTTATAAGGCTACATGGAATGTAAACACTTTCGGACTTCAACTGCTCTGCCATTAACCATTTCTTGCTCAGAATTTTCACAACGCTCCCCCCTCAAAAGGCTTTCTACACTTCTACTTATAATTTTCGTACAGACATCTAAGTACTATCTGCTTTTCTTTGTGTAGGGATGTGAGAACATGCCCTCTGTTTCATGGCTCAGGATAAAGATTATAGGTTGTATTTTTAATGATTGGGAACCTTTTCTTTATGCTTAGTCCAGGAATTCTATCTCAAGGTATCATTTAAAATATTTATGGGTATGATGAAAGATGGCCCAGAAAAATGCACCAGTTGAGGAGAGATAAGTCTGTAGGAACTGAAACCATGTGAAGAAAAGAACCTGCCTCTTATGAAATGAGTTGCATAGAAAAAAATATCCAGGTAACTGCTGAATTTTATATTTTCAAAAATAGGGTATCAGATTAAGCCAACATGTGTTTCTTTGTCCCAAGAACTCCATGTGCAACCAGAAACCTTCCTAACACCTAGTGGAACCTAATCCAATTAAAGCAGGGGTGGGCAGCCTTTTTTCCTGTTGACAGCCACTTTCCCTCGTGGCTAATCTGTCAGGGGCCACTTGTTGTTGGGATTCAAGCCAGTGGTGGAGAAGGCTCTAGCTAAAAGTGGATGTTTCCCCCCCCCTCTTTCTGCCATGCCCTTTTCCTGCCACCCCCTTTCCCTCTTTCTGCCACTCCCTTTTCTCTCTCCTGCCCACCCTTTCTTCTTGCTGAGCCAGGATCCAGGAAAGGGACAGATTACTCTTGCCAGAACTGATCGCATGCAGAGCACTTTTGGAATTAGGCTGAGGGCCATATGGAATTAGTTCTTGGGCCATAGGTTGCCCACTCCTGAATTAAAGGTGCAATCCCACACCCACATACCAGGGAATAAGTCCCACTGATCCCAATAGGACTTACGTCAGAGTAAACAGCTAATGCGAACACCAAACCAGCTTTTTTTCCTACCTGCCGCCACCACCCCTGCTTTGCTTGACATTCAGTGGAGAGCTTGAATACTTGCTCACTCATTTCTGACATTTCGGTTAGCACTGATAAAGGTATTGCCCAATTGTGGGTTTAGGAAAAGTAAATTATCCAGACATTCCACTGCTCAATAGTTTCAGCATTTAATTTTTGAGCTAAATAACTGCTCAGTATCCTTTAAAATAAACTTATTTTCTTTGGTGGGTTCATTTACAATAAATAAATAAATAAATAAATCAGTTTATCAGTTTTGCTCAAATGAGGTTTTGTAATCTGTTACTGCTCACTGCCTCTTTCAAGAATGGATTTCTTGCTCAAACAGATCGAGACATTGTTAGGTGAAGAAAGAGTGTTCAGTCTGAAAAATACATTTTATACTGTGAAGGACCACTGCCGGTCCTTTACTGCAAGAACTGGAGTTCCACGGCTCTTTTGACAGCTCAGAGCTCCAGCTTGCGATCCTCAGTTCACCTCGGGTCGCGAACACTGGAATTCAGCACGGAGTCAAAGTGAAACTACACTTCAGTCTAAAGTGAAAGTAAGTTTATTGAATAGTAAACAAAGTAAACAAGACAAATTGGAAAGGGAGATAAGGGAAGTGAAATTGACAAGAGGAAGTACCTTGTTACACACAGTCAGAACTATGCTTTTCTAGGCTCACACCAAAGAACTTACCCTAGCCTAAAACTAATAACTGAACGAACTCACAGAACTTTACCCAGGCGCTCTGTTTGGGGGTTAGAGGTCCGGGCTGGTCTGAGCCAATGTCCCGCTCTGTGCTTTTTTGCACCTTGCTTCCAACAAACTCCAGAAGCCTTGGCTGCTTCTTTTCCTCTCTCTTGCCCTCCCTCTCGATCCTCCTCCCCCCTCCCCTCACTGACAGGATGAACCGGTCCGACCAGGCAGGAGGAGTTGCAGAGGTTTCGGGGGCCACCTTGACTATGGCCCATCAAAGATGCTCAGAAGGGTGATTGAGGGTGCTTGGCAGACCATTGGGACGACCATCAATATGTAAATGTACCGTGGACTGGGCTTTCCTGCTCCAGGCAGAGATTATGCAGGTGGAATGTGGGGCAAAGTGTATGTTCCATCAGGCATTCTCTCCACATATACATATTATGATATCAATGTGATAGTCTTCCTGTGAAGGTGAAAAAGAATTAAAGAGGAATAATCAAAATGCACCACTTTGTTTTAAAGTGATTTTATAATGCTCAGTCTGAGAATATTGGTTTTACATCATGGGATGTTTCATATTACTTCATTGTAATAGGTTTTTGTATTTCAGTACCGTTAAAAAAGACCAGCAGGCTTGAAACATATACTGGGCAAACTTTAAAATATGAATCAGGTTTCTATGGCATCTTTGGGCATTTTTCAATGATGGAAGATGGGAAAGAATACAGTGGTTGCAGTGGATGCACAAGGTAGGTTTTAGAACCGCAAAGCCAGCCCTGCCGTGAAGTATTCAAATATGCAATAGATTAATAATCCCTGTTTGAATCTATGGGCAGCAGCATCCAATGTGGCTGCCTCCAAACCTGGAGGATTACGGGCATCCAATGGAAGGTAGAAGGAGCATGGAGGTGAGGATTGCCTCTGCGCTTCCAAAACTCTTAGACAACCAGTTTCAGCCATCTAAGTGTTTTACACTGGCTTACGAAGCCGCTGGGGCTCTGATTTTTCCTCTGGCCGTCTAGACAGCATCTAGCGGCCATAGGATTGCTCAATAATTCAATTACAATTGTGTCCCATTGACTTTTCCCATAATATTTGTCCTGCTATTGGTGCAGAGGACCTCTTCTTTCTTTTTTTTTGCCTTTTTTAAAAAGAGAGAGAGAGAGAGAGAAAAGGAGAGAGGAAAGAATAATCAGATAACATTCTAGTTAGGGATGCAATGAAAATGTGTGCTACCCTCCTTCTAAAATTAATGTTGCCATCACTTATTAAACTGTTGGTAGAATCCCCTTTATCATTTTATATGCCAACTTTTAAATGAAATCTAGCATTTTGAAAAGAGCATTCGAAATCTATGAGAGCAGCTGTCAAGGTGCATTTTCTCCCATAGATCAAGTTACATTACGATACACCACTACAGTACAACACATAGAAATGCAGTTAACATGCTGGGATAGTGGGAAACTGGTAACTTGGAGTATTTTTAAATAGAACAACAGACTCTCCTTCCAAAAGTCTGGTCTTTTTACTGGGTAAAAAATAATAATCACTGTTTACTGTCTCAAATTCAGTGTTTCTGTGCCTTCTCCACTTTGGATGACCTTGTATTTTTTAATCAATATGGATCCACCCCATTAATTGGTCTTAAAAAGAAATCACAAAATGCTGACATAAAGGAGCACCAAATAACTGGCTTCAAATCTGCTATCCTGTAGCAACTAATTCCCGTCTCCTGGGTTATAAATCCCAACAAATCAGTATGCAAGATTCTATTAAAATTCAAACGACATATTCAATAGCTACAAGTCAACACATTCACTTGGATCATTAATTTACAGACTACAGACTGGTATTAATCCTCTATCTTTTCAGCTAAAAATCAATATTATATATAATCAAATATAACAAACAGATCTGGGTTACCAATTAAAGATTTTGTTAATTCAAATGTTGCAATTTATCACAAAATTACAAAAGAGGGAGAAAATTTGAGAACAATGTTTACTGTTCTCCCCATTAAGTTTATGAAAGTTGTTTCCATATTTGTCACAAAATACAACACATTGTGCTGTAGCTTTCAATTATATTACATCTTTCATTTACTTGCATTGTTATGTATCATTAAGTTATTCAATTGTGTTTTATTGAAACTGGCTTTATTTGAAATTGTTTATATTTCATATGATCTGATTAGGCTGTAATCTTATGATTCTCAGGAGGTTGTTCCACGGGTTATACACTCTGTCAGATTTCCCCCTCCAAGAGCAGAAAGAAAGTCCACCTTTGGAGGGGGATATCCAGCCTTAGATATTCCTCCTGTAGCCAGCCAGTGCATACCCTCCAACAGTTCAGAGATGAAGATAGGGACACACATGTGAATTTGTAAGACGTATGGTTAAGCAACATGAAGGTGTGATCAAGAGGGAGCGGCCAGGCAACATCAGGGCGTGGCCAAGGGTATAACCACCCCATCCCAGGATGCTCTAACCGTTTAAAGGCTCTGATCAAAGCCACTTTGATCTCCTGACTGACCCATGATGATGATGGTGATTGCTCTTGTAGTAATTATTATTATTGTGCCATCAATGTGCATGGTGCTTTACTGAGTATAAGAGAAGAGTTCCCTGCCCCCCAAAACTTACAATCTAAAATGTAATATAGAGGCAACAACAAATGGTAGGAAGGGGTAAACTGGGGAAGAATATGCAATTATTTCAGTCAAACCGGCCAGATGGGTGACCGGCCAGATGGGCGATTAATAAATATAAGAAATAAATAAAATAAATCAAACATAACTTTCAGCCTACTTTCTCCACATTGTGCAGGAAACTCCTTGTTTTAAAGATCTGCCTCCCGCTTTAAAAATGGATCCCTCCACATGGTTGCTTTGTTCTCATTAGTAGTTTGCCAAAGAAATAATAATAATTCACATTTAGATATCTCTGAGTGTGCAAAGTGGTTCACAGGCCCACCCTGCAAGCTCCTATTTTCTCCACTCAGAAAAAAAACATGTGGGCTCTATTGTACTTTATTTAAAAAAAAAAAAAACAAGAACAGCAACACTGATTGAACAACAGTGCCACAATGGAATGACGATGTTTGTTGCTGCTATTTGAGGTAGTTGGGATTTTTTCTTTCTTTCTCTTGAGGAGGGTGTGATTTCTAACTCACTTCTAATGCATTAAAAAAAAAACAACCAATCCAAAATCCCTGCAGAATAATCCTCATCATTACTGTAGAGAGCTTTCTCCATGGCACTTCAGCATGTGTTAGAAAAAAGACTTTCACATGGGGTACACAGATAGAGCCAAGTAAATTTGACCACTGCTCTGAAAACAGAACAACAGTGCAATTCTATGCATGTGTACTCAGAAGTAAATCCTATTACATTCAATGGGACTTACTCACAGGAAAGTGTGTATATTTTAAAGCAATCTACAACACTGACCATCACATCTTGTGGCAGCAAATTGATTATGCATCGTGTGAAGAAGTATCGTGTACTTGAGGGATAATTGTGAAATGTTGCTCCTTGCTAGAAGAAGAGGTAGCAGCAGCAGCGGCAGTGCTAAGATGACTTTTCCAGAATTATATTATATAATATCTTATATATTATAATTATTACATTATTATTTCATAGATTTCATAGATTATAGAGTTGGAAGGAGCCTACAAGGCTATCGAGTCCAACCCCCTGCTCAATGTAGGAAACTAGAGGAGGGGTCTCCCATCCAAGTAATAACCAGGCCTGACCCTGCTTAGCTTTCCACACTCAGACAAGCTGAGCCGGCATAAATTATATATTATTTTATAATATTTTATAAGTGTCTTTTGTAATTTTTTTTAACCTTACTTAAATCCTTAATTATTGATATCTGGTGTTTTTCATGGGTGTATGTGTGTGTGTGTCAGTGCTTGCAGGGCAATCTTTCTTTTTGTTTTAAAATTGTCAGGATTGGCACAAATTCAACAGGTGAAGCTTACCCACCCACCCCACACCCCCAAACATGGAGCTTCAGAGAGAGGGGGAAGTTTCTTGCATTTCCTTCTGACACTGTATCTCACCTGTTACGAGGCACAGAGTCAGCTCTGTTAGGAAACAAAATCTTTGGCAATATAAAGATAAGAATCATGTGATAAATTCCTTCATTCACCTCTCCGTTGGTCCAGGCCAGTGGGTGCAGCTTTTCAGCAGGTAGAGCGAGTGCGTGCATGCGTGCACGCATGTGCCCACACATCCTCACAGCGCCTGTCTCTCCATGGAGGCTCTGCAGCTGTTCAAGCCTAAAAAGAGCTACACTTAAAGGGGCCATGCCATGGGCAAAATTGCAGCTAAGCTTGCAGTTTTCGGGATGTACACGTACCTGTTTCCCTGTCCGCCGGGTGCTTGGTGAGCACCCCTGCTGCTTGATTCCTTGCGGCAGCAGCGAGGCACCCAGCTGAACTTCCAGGTGCCCAGAAGTGAAACGACGGATCCCCGGCGCTGTGTTTTAAACATAAATACCAGGGGAAACCGCCTTAAAACGGCTGCGTTTTGCTTTTCGCGGCCATTTTAAGCTGGTTTTCTATGGTATTTATGTTAAAAATGCAGCGCCAGGGACCCTGGCTCCTCTCCGGGGAAATATGCCAAGATGGGGAAAGGAAAGTTCCGCGGGGCCCGGGGGGGTCGAGCAGGGCGAGTTCGTCCCCACTTCCACCCCCGATCAAGAGCCGTGTACATCCCTACTTAGCTGCAATTTAAAGTAGCTTGCAGTTGTGGGAAGCAGGGGAATTTGGGACTTTGCATGACAAAGTGAAAAGCCGGGATGGCTTAATGGTTTTTGTGATGGTCCCGGAATTTTTGGGGCAGTTGGAGACTGTGCCACTGCAGAAACATCCATGGCAGTTCCTTTCCAGTGTCAGAACTCCAACGTCAGGAATGGGGAAGAGGAGGCATGCTAAGGTGGGTTCTGTGTGTGTGTGTGTGTGTGTGTGTGTACGCGTGCATGTGCTGGGAGAGGCTATGGATCTGCAAGAGCCACAGCTCTCCTAGGCCCCAAGCATGCCCTCCCCCCACCGCACAGCTGATTATCTAGGCCAGCCCTGGGGTTGGCATAAAGCAATCCCCCCCCATTCATTTCAAGGGGAGGGGATTTGTCTGTTTTGGAAATGCCACTCCTCACCCTCTTCCACCCTGCTGTGCTTGTGTAGGCAGGGCTTTGGATTTCTTGGAGGCTCTGATGTTGGCGCTCTCTGCAACAGCAGCAGGTAGGATCGCCCTCTTAATATGTCCGTTGCATTGTTTTTTATGCTGTGAGCCCCTTTGGTCTTGAAAGGCAGCTAAGAAATGGATTAAATAAAATAAATAAATTCAGTTAAAGTCTTGACAGTAGGTTCCCAAGCTATACTTTTACATTAAATGCATAGCCTGCGGCTACGTCTGAGTTATTTTATTTAATACCAGGCATGGCAGGGAGTTTAACCCTTCCCTCACCAGCCACTATCCCAGTGGAAATCGCCGGCCTGTGCTTCAATTAGCCTTGCTCGGGGTGGGGGAGGGTTGGGAAGCTCCCATTGGTGTCAACGGGTGATTTACTTTGGAGCTTAATTGCAGCACAGGAGTGGCAATTTTCATCAGGATTGTGGCTGGGGAAGGAATATTTCAATCTCCTTTCCCCATGTGCTGCAGTCCCAGAGAAAATCACCCCCTCCCCTGCTTAGTACCGGTATTACATTTTAAAATCCAGATGTTCTTGCATGCTACAGATTTAATGTAATGTGCAGTTGAACCCTCAGAAAGGCGTGATCATCATTTTTCTCAATGTCATCTTATCTTCAAGTTATCCCTGATGGGTGAGGGTAGGATTGCTACTAAGTCTCCTTGTGCTATATCAGTGTTATACCATGCTTGTGCCTCAGTTTGCCTCTGTGTGAAATGGGCTTCTGCTTGAGTGCCTCCCCTCCCACCCCATTTTTAAGCTTGGACAAGTTGATGCAGTGTGGAGTACTTCCGTTCAGTGTTCCAGAAAGCTAGACACATCCATTCCCAGGTTAACACATCCCATCCGCCAACACCAGTATTTCTTCCCACAACCCATTAGTCAGCCGGCATAACATTCTATGCCCACAGAGTATCCCCAGTCCTTGTTGGGTTCTTCCTTTTGGGATTTGGTTTTTTGTTTTTGAAATCCTGTGCGTTTCACTCAGAAACAAGTGACACTTTGTTCAGTGGGGCTTACTGTCGTGCGAGTGTGCAAAGATAGAATTGCAGCCTTGGAGTGCAATGGATTTTACTACAAGTAAACTCTTTTCCATAGCTCTTTTCCTTTTCCTTTTCCCAGGGCTTTCCTGTGTCCAAACTCCTTGTTCAAGGAGTGGTGTGCTTAACTGCAGGATCGGGGTGGCTGTAAGGGTGGTGGAGGCCACATACCTTTTCTCCCAGCATAATGCTGGCTCAGCTTGTCTGAGTGTGGAAAGCTAAGCAGGGTCAAGCCTGGTTATTACTTGGATGGGAGACCTCTCCTTTAGTTTCCTGCATTGAGCAGGGGGTTGGACTCGATAGCCTTGTAGGCTCCTTCCAACTCTATGATCTATGAAATCTATGAGATCCAAGTGTGACAGCACTCAACTCTTCTGAACCAAGGTTAGACACTGTTCCTCAGTTTAGTTAGATGCAATGTAATTGGGGTGCATTGCTTAAGTGTCCTTAAAGTAGGTCTTTGCAAGAGAGAATTATGGGGAGAAAACTAGATCTAGTTGTCGGTCTCTGCTTCCTGTGACTCCCTTTGCTATGTCTACTGTGACCCCGTGGCTCTGCCTACTAGTAGCTGCCCTGCCCTCCACCCCACTAGTCCCAGTGGGCACCAGCGGCCACTGATTAGTAGGCTTTTCCTCCAGGTAATTATCTAATCCTTTTTCTTTCTTTCTTTTTTTAAGGATGAGGATATCATTCTGAACCAAAATAGAGTTGGTTATAGCACTTTGCATTTGATTAATCAGTGTTCCAACTTCGTTCATGTAATTAATTGTATATTTATTTATTATTATTATTTATTATTAATATTTATTTATCGCCCATCTGGCCGGCAACCGGCCACCCTGGGCGATGTACAGACAGTAAAATACATAAATACAATAAAATACATTAAAACAATATAAAAATTTTAAAATCTTAACCCACCCCATATTCCCGCCTGAACAACCAGGTTTTTAATGAGCGACGGAAGCTCATCAGAGAGGGGGCATGGCGGAGGTCACTCGGGAGAGAGTTCCACAGTACGGGGGCCGCCACAGAAAAGGCCCTCTTCCTCGTCCCCACCAGTCTAGCTGCTCTGGCTGAAGGGACAAGGAGAAGGCCATCCGTGGCAGATCTTGTTGAGCGGCCCACTTGGTGTTGCTGGAGACGCTCCTTGAGATAAACTGGACCAGAGCCGTATAGGGTTTTAAAGGTCAAAACCAACACCTTGAATTCGGCTCGGCAAGCAACTGGTAGCCAGTGCAAATCCTTCAGCACTGGCGTGATGTGATCCCGCCGGCGGCTGCCTTTAACCAGGCGAGCCGCCGCGTTCTGTACCAGCTGCAGCTTCCGAACCGTCTTCAAGGGTAACCCCACGTAGAGCGCATTACAGTAGTCTAGGCGAGAGGAGACCAAGGCATGAACCACTGATGGGAGCAGGTGATTAGGAAGGTAGGGGCGCAGCTGCCGTATCAGATGGAGTTGATACAGCGCCGCCCGGCTCACAGCTGCCACCTGAGCCTCCATGGACAGCTGGGAGTCAAGAATGACCCCCAAGCTGCGGACCTGGTCCTTCAGGGGTAGATGTACCCCATTCAGCACCAGGTCAACATCCCCTAACCTCCCCTTGTCCCCCACCAGCAGTACCTCGGTCTTGTCGGGGTTCAGCTTCAGCATGTTCCTTCCCATCCAGCCAGCCACTGCCTCCAGGCACTTGGACAGGGTCTCAACGGCCAACCTCAGTGAGGACTTGAAACAGAGGTAGAGCTGCGTGTCATCCGCATACTGATGACATCGCACCCCAAACCTCCTGATGATAGCTCCCAGCGGCTTGAGGTAGATGTTGAATAACATCGGGGAGAGGATGGAACCCTGCGGCACCCCACAAGTGAGCAGCCGAGGGTCCGAAGCCTCCTCCCCGAGAACTACCCTCTGGTACCTTCCAGAGAGGAAGGACCGGAACCACTGCAATACAGTGCCTCCCAAGCCCAACCCCTCCAGGCGGTCCAGGAGGATACCGTGGTCAACGGTATCAAAGGCTGCCGAGAGATCGAGGAGGACTAGAAAGGAGCATTCGCCCCTATCCAAAGCCCTCCTCATATCATCCACCAAGGCGACCAAGGCCGTCTCCGTCCCATGTCCAGACCTGAAGCCCGACTGGCACGGATCCAAATAATCGGCTTCATCCAAGTGTGCCTTCAACTGAGCACCCACCACCCGCTCGATCACCTTGCCCAGAAATGGTAAATTGGAGACTGGGCGAAAGTTGTTTAAATCCTGGGGATCCAAGGAGGGCTTCTTTAGAAGCGGTCTTATTACTGCCTCCTTGAGGGCTGATGGCATCACTGCCTCCTCGAGGGAGGCATTCACCACCGCCTTGATCCCCTCACCCAGTCTCTCACTGCAGCTCATGATGAGCCAGGACGGGCAAGGATCAAGCAAGCAGGTGGTCGGCCTCACAGATGAAAGCACCTTGTCCACTTCATCAGAAGGAAGAAGCCGAAACCGATCCCACAAAACCGGTCTGCCATTGGCCTCCTCCCGCTCGCTCCCTGTATCCACGACGCACGATATCCCAATCCGATCGATTTTATCTGCGAAGTGCTTCGCTAAAGCCTCACAGGAGGCTCTAGACTGTTCCAATGGGTCCGGAGCGACTGGACCGACCAGACTCCGGACCACTTGGAACAGCCTCCTGGGGCAGCACTCCGCAGACGCAATGGAGGCAGCATAGAAATTCTTTTTTGCTGCCTTCACCGCCACCCGGTAGGCTGAAGATGCAGCTCTAACCCGTGTTCGATCGTCTTCGGAGCGGGAATTTCGCCATCGGCGCTCTAGCCTTCTCACCTCTTGTTTCAGAGCACGCAGCGACGGAGTGAACCATGGCGCCGCTCGCGCTCTGTTTAGGCGAAGAGGGCGCTTTGGAGCAGCTCGGTCTAATGCCCTGGTGATTGCAGCATTCCAGTCGTCCACCAGGGTCTCGACCGAGCTACCGTTTGTGTGCTCCAATTCCCCAAGCGCGTTCAGGAATCCATCCGGATCCATAAGACGCCTGGGGCGGACCATCCTAATAGGTCCCTCACCCCTGCAGAGGGGTTGTGGCACCAAGAAATCCAACCCCACCAGATAGTGATCTGACCATGACAAGGGGGTGGCGGATATACCCCCGATTTCCAGATCATTTCCCCCCCCTCCAGAAACAAAAACCAAGTCCAGTGCATGACCGGCTACATGGGTAGGTCCAGTTAATACAGGGTGCAGCTCCCAGGAAGCCATGGTCTCCATGAAGTCCCGAGGTGCCCCCGTGAGGACAGCCCCCGAATGCACGTTGAAGTCCCCCAGCACCAATAGCCTGGGGGACAACACACGCACATCAGAGACCACCTCCAGCACCTCGGCCAGGGAGTCTGTCGTGCAGCGGGGTGGACGGTACACGAGCAGAATCCCCAGACTGCCCTTGGGACGCAACCTCCAGTACATGCACTCAATAAACTTGGTCTCCCGGAGAGGGAGTCTGGTAGGACCAAGGACTCCCGATAGATAACAGCCACTCCCCCTCCCCGTCTCCCAACCCTTGGCTGCTGGGCATACGAGAAACCAGCCGGACACAAGGCCGCCAGAGTTGGAGCAGCGGCCTCGTCCAGCCAGGTTTCCGTAATACATGCCAGGTCCGCACCCTCATCCAGGATCAAGTCATGGATGAGAGATGTTTTCTGGGTAACGGACCTGGCATTGCACAACAGCAAACGCAAGGTATGGGGAGGAGCCACACATCCCCCAGTTATCCCTTGGCTCTGGGCAGGCCCGGGACAAGGGATAGGTATTAAGCATCGATCCCTTGTCCCCCGCAGTTGGCGTGGCCTGCCCCTAGCGTTCTGCCAGCGCCTGCCGCTCAACAGTGGTATATTTTGCCCCCCAGAACTCCCTCCATCATCTCCCTGGGAGAGGCACATGCCCCCTCGCTTCCGTCGATCAGGCGGGAGACCCACCCCTAAAATTAACCCTAAAACCCCCAAGCCCTTCAAAAAGCAGGGCCTCTTAAAAACCCCAGCCCCACCTATATCCCCATCAACACGGGGGCAGGCCCTCGCCCTCGTGCCACCCCCGAAGTGCCTCCCCCAAAGGGGCGACCCCCTTTGGTGTCGCCCCTTCGGCGGCGACCCCGCCGGCGGTGGACCCGCCCCCGCTGGGGCCGGGTCTTTATGGCCCCACAGTTGCAGATGAGGCGGGGTGGCTCCTGGCTGGGCCCGGTCCTGCAGCGGCAGCCAGCAGTCCCACCGGTGGTGCGGGTGGTCCCTCCCAGGCACCAGGCAGCAGGCAGCAGGGAGCAAGCAACAGGCAGCAGGCAGCAACGCTGGGCTACTTGCCTGGCTTGGCCCTCTCCAGAGAGGCGATGGCAGATGGAGCCCAGCTGCCTGGGGCCGGGTCTTTATGGCCCCACAGTTGCAGGTGAGGCGGGGTGGCTCCTGGCTGGGCCCGGTCCTGCAGCGGCAGCCAGCAGTCCCACCGGTGGTGCGGGTGGTCCCTCCCAGGCACCAGGCAGCAGGCAGCAGGGAGCAAGCAACAGGCAACAGGCAGCAAAGCTGGGCTACTTGCCTGGCTTGGCCCTCTCCAGAGAGGCGATGGCAGATGGAGCCCAGCTGCCTGGGGCCGGGTCTTTATGGCCCCACAGTTGCAGGTGAGGCGGGGTGGCTCCTGGCTGGGCCCGGTCCTGCAGCGGCAGCCAGCAGTCCCACCGGTGGTGCGGGTGGTCCCTCCCAGGCACCAGGCAGCAGGCAGCAAAGCTGGGCTACTTGCCTGGCTTGGCCCTCTCCAGAGAGGCGATGGCAGATGGAGCCCAGCTGCCTGGGGCCGGGTCTTTATGGCCCCACAGTTGCAGGTGAGGCGGGGTGGCTCCTGGCTGGGCCCGGTCCTGCAGCGGCAGCCAGCAGTCCCACCGGTGGTGCGGGTGGTCCCTCCCAGGCAGCAGGCAGCAGGCAGCAGGGAGCAAGCAACAGGCAACAGGCAGCAAAGCTGGCCTACTTGCCTGGCTTGGCCCTCCCCAGAGAGGCGATGGCAGATGGAGCCCAGCTGCCTGGGGCCGGGTCTTTATGGCCCCACAGTTGCAGGTGAGGCGGGGTGGCTCCTGGCTGGGCCCGGTCCTGCAGCGGCAGCCAGCAGTCCCACCGGTGGTGCGGGTGGTCCCTCCCAGGCAGCAGGCAGCAGGCAGCAAAGCTGGGCTACTTGCCTGGCTTGGCCCTCTCCAGAGAGGCGATGGCAGATGGAGCCCAGCTGCCTGGGGCCGGGTCTTTATGGCCCCACAGTTGCAGGTGAGGCGGGGTGGCTCCTGGCTGGGCCCGGTCCTGCAGCGGCAGCCAGCAGTCCCACCGGTGGTGCGGGTGGTCCCTCCCAGGCAGCAGGCAGCAGGCAGCAGGGAGCAAGCAACAGGCAGCAAAGCTGGCCTACTTGCCTGGCTTGGCCCTCTCCAGAGAGGCGATGGCAGATGGAGCCCAGCTGCCTGGGGCCGGGTCTTTATGGCCCCACAGTTGCAGGTGAGGCGGGGTGGCTCCTGGCTGGGCCCGGTCCTGCAGCGGCAGCCAGCAGTCCCACCGGTGGTGCGGGTGGTCCCTCCCAGGCACCAGGCAGCAGGCAGCAAAGCTGGGCTACTTGCCTGGCTTGGCCCTCTCCAGAGAGGCGATGGCAGATGGAGCCCAGCTGCCTGGGGCCGGGTCTTTATGGCCCCACAGTTGCAGGTGAGGCGGGGTGGCTCCTGGCTGGGCCCGTCCTGCAGCGGCAGCCAGCAGTCCCACCGTGGTGCGGGTGGTCCCTCCCAGGCACCAGGCAGCAGGCAGCAAAGCTGGGCTACTTGCCTGGCTTGGCCCTCTCCAGAGAGGCGATGGCAGATCCCTATACATTTAGTTTGCTTGGTATAGCAAATGGAAATCTGACTGAAGGGATGTTCAATGTGTTTATTATTAATTAAACTTGTTTGTCTCATTTTCCCAAGCCCATAGTAATCCGTTGTTGAGAGGTATCAACTGAACTGTGAAGAATAAATCACTACTTTATTCAATCAAGGAGGGAGAGCTTGTTTTCCTTCCATTTTTAAGATTAAGTAGAAATGTATACGGTCAAATATCTGTCGTACTCTTACCAAAATTAACTGATAAAAAAATCATTATGGAACTATATTAATCTTGATCAAATGAATGATCAAGATCTTTTACCTGTCAGTGAGAAAACAATATGTTATTATGGGTGAAATTCTGCTGGTGAGATCCCTAAAACAAACTACTCTTTAACACTTCAGAAATCATTTGAACTGCAGTGGGATGGGGTGGCAATCCTGCATACCATCTATCAGACACAGGTTCAGCCAGTCAGCTCAATTCCTGCTTCAACCAGAGCTACCAGTGCTTTATGTTACCCTCTCAAGCTGAATTGCCAGAGATGCCTTTGAGGTGTGTCACTGTCAGCAAAGAATGTCTTTAATGATTTCATTATAATTCAGTGAAAGAACCATTCTAGACATGATCTCTGCTGCTTCAGAGGACAGGGCTAGATTTAATGGGTTTCGGAAGAAATGTCTTAACATTAAGAGCAGTTTAACAATGGAACCAATTACCTAAAGGGGTAGTGGTCTTCAAGTAGAAGCTGAACAGGGATCTGTTGGGGATGCTCTAGAGCAGGTGTAGGGGCCTGTGGGCACATTTGGCAATTTGAGTAACTGTCATGGGCACCACCACAACATGACCACCATGGGAGGTGTGGCAAGTCACAAAGGGCAAGTAGCCTGCCCAAATAACTGTGCTAAAGACAGAGGTGGGGTCTAAGCCATAGCACACTAAACAACTCCTTTGAACCCCTATCATGTAGCCCAGAGTTATTCATGGGAAATGAAGATGGCAGCAGCTGAAAGCCCTCACTTTGCTTAAAAGTCATCCCAGCTGCCAGTAAGAAAATGTGTTAATTTAAAAAAAAAAAGTGGGAGGGGTAGGGCACCAAGAAAGGTGTCCAGGGGCACATTTGAGCCTGTGGGCCCCACGTTGCCTACCCTGCTCTAGAATCACCCTGTAGGGAGCTCATGAATGGTGTGAGAGTATCTGATGCTGCAGCATTACTTAACTGAAGTGGTTGTGGACCTTTATCAGTCCCTTGGATGTGATTGACTCTCTCTCTCTCTCTCTCTGTGTGTGTGTAGATAGATAGATAGATAGATAGATAGATAATTATAGATAATAAATACTTTTAATAAGGAAACCAACAAGCCTATAAGGTTGTCCATTATTATTATCTGTGGCCTGTGGCTCATCTTGTCTGAGTGTGGAAAGCTAAGCAGGGTCAGGCCTGGTTATTACTTGGATGGGAGACCCCTCCTCTAGTTTCCTGCATTGAGCAGGGGGTTGGACTCGATGGCCTTGTAGGCCCCTTCCAACTCTATGATCTATGAATCTATCTGCATATTGCAGATGGAGACTGACAGTGAGAGATGCTAGTTTGACCAAGGTTACCTATTAGGTTCATGGTAAGGTAAGATTTGAATCTAGGATTTCCTGTTTTAGAGTTCATTTTTACACACTACACCACAACAGTTCCCAATAGAGATGCTATAAGTCCCACATGTTGTTATTATGGCCTGCGGATCCCTTGCAGGATTTTTTCATTCAGGCTTTCCTGACTAATGATAGTGCACTTTTTCCTATTTGGGAACTTGACCCTTGCTTCTGACACACACACAAAAAACAATGAGCATGATCTCAGATGAAGGGAACTGGATGGGCTATACTTAGGGATTGTTGAGAATTTTATTTTAGTTTTGTTATGATAAGAATTTACCAAAATTTAATGTGGGAGAACCCGAAACTGACATTCATCTATTTGCTCTTGAATGTTTGGGTTTGGATACCTGTGTATTCAACCATGCTAGCATTGAATTAGGGATTTTTTTCTGACAGGCTCCTCATCATGCACACTGTTAGGGAAGACCCCACCTGGGCATGGGCCCTGGATCTTTTGAGCTGTGCCCTACTGCCCCAGTTCTTTAGAGCTACACCAGTCGACATCATTTGCCTTAATACAAGCCGGCTTATTCCCTCTGAGGTCATAGCCTTACAGTTACTAGGAGACATTAGGACTCACTCCCTTAGCAGACTAATGGGATGTGTAACATGAAGGCATCAGCCTTTTAAACTAGAAGAAAGACTATTTGGCTAAGCAAAATAAAGTTGGTTTGGTAGAGAAGAAAGACGGCCACCCTTCCTTCCATAGTCTGCTATGTTTTTGGTGGGGGGAACCAGGGCAACAGGGCTTAAACAGTCCTGCCATGCCGGAAGTGACGCGGCGGGACCAGTGCGGGCGGTGCGGGCAGCTCGCCGCAGAGAGCCGAGCCAAGGAGCCGCTGGACACCCATAGGTAGGCCCGCGCGAGTGGGGCTGAGTTCGGTCCCACTCGTGCCCGCGTGAGCCAACGGTTACATCCCTAGTCTGCTTATTATTTTTCTCTCTTCGTACTTTTCTACTTTTACATAACCACTGCTGCTGGAAGCTTGCTTGCAATGAAATTTTGAAAAGGGAGAGGAAAGGGCAAAAAGAGCTCCCTGGGAAATACTGCATTTGATGTTACTGTCCCAAACTAGAACCTTTGGCTTCTGCAAAAGTTCAGTAGCTTCAGCACAGCAAAGGATTTAATCAGCTTCCACAAATTTCTTTCTCCCACTCCACTTTAATTTCTCCCATACAGCTTGAAGCAGCAGATTTTTTTATTTTATTTTATTTATTATATTTATACCCTGCCTTTTTTCCTGCAAGGAACCCAAGGCGGCTTACATAATCTCCTCTCCACTTTATCCTCACAACAACCCTGTGAGATAGGTTAGGCTGAGAGTCAGTGACTGGCCCAAAGTCACCCAGTGAGTTTCATGGCCGAGCGGGGACTAGAACCCGGATCTCCCGAGTCCCAGTCCAACACTCAGGGTTAGGACTATGTGATGGATTAATCCTGGAAGTGCTGGGGCTTTTAAATGGGCTTTACACTTTTAAAAAAGCAAGAAAAAGACCTCAGCCATCTCGCCCCATGAAGTTAGTTTAAGTATGTGCAACCCTCACACACCCTCCACAGCCTCTAAATTCCTCTGAAATCATGATACCCCTCTAAAAGGAGCCACTTGGCTTGGGGAATTTTCTCTCTCCCCCTCCAATTCAAATCACCATTCTTCTTTTCCTCTTCTTCTCTCACCTATCCAGGTCTTTCTTTCTCATCTTTGTTCCATCCAGAGCATATTTTGGGGGATTCTCAAGAGGGGACAGTGGTGGGCAAGATAATTCTGAACTGTATTTGATTTTATGTAAACAAACAAGAGGATTTGTTTTTCTCCTTCTCTTCACCCAGGTCTTTGAGAAAAGTGGGTTCAGATTGTTGCAGAGGAAGGAATTTTCAAGCTTAATAAACTGCTCATCCAATTCCAATCCATTGAATTGACTACCTGTTCAGTCCAATTTTATGCATGTTTTATCATCTTTACATGGACTCTCTAGCTTTAAAGGTGAGGGACAGGTGTGTAGGACATGCTCATGTTCCTGTGGGCGGGGATGGGAGGAGACCAGAGACGCCAGGATATGAGTTATCTTGAGCCTTCTCCTGTCTCCTTCCCTCTCACTCCGAAGCACCTTTGCTAGACAGCCTGAAAAATATGAGTGTACGGCTTGCCCTAGCTTGCTGGCTTGCTTGAGTGTGTCTGGCCTGGAGCTCCTTGGCGCTGCAATTATCTTTCTGGAGTGCACCTGCTTTTTGCATGATCCATGTGGCCAGATTCTGGTGGGTGCATGCTCCTCCTCCTTGGCATCAGGGGTGTGCACTAGGCTAGAGAAAGGTGAATAGATATGGGAAGGGGGGAAAGGGATTTCTTGTTCTTTTGTGTTCAAGAGCCACAATGCCTTGAAGACTCACACATTCACTGTGGCATAAAAAGCTTTCATGGACTGGAGTCCACTGTACAGAAAGTTATTTTGAAAGATGTTGCTTTGCATGTAACTGGAGAAAAATGGCACTTACTGAAATAAAGGTACAGGAGCCCTGATGATCCAGGGGCATCTGATCCCCCTGGACTAGCTGGCTTTTTGCCCATGTGTGCTTCTCCTCCTGTTGCCTCCTTTGAATCTACCGGTATTTATTTATTTATTTATTATATTTATACCCCGCCTTTTTTCCTGCAAGGAACCCAAGGCTCTTCATCCTCCTCTCCATTTTATCCTCACAACAAATCAAATGCCCTCTTCTCCCCTGTCAATACATTCCTTTTTACAAATAGGGGTGTCCTTAGGAGACAGGGTCCTACACACACACACACACACACACACACACTTTAGAACCTGAGGCAGCTGCCTCAGACAGCAGATTTAGGATATCATGAAAAACCAGCAACTTACCGGTATTCATTATTTAATTTATTAATTATGATTGTATTTTCACTGCCAGGGAAGGGGAGAGGTGCTTATAGGATTTTCTGCCACAGCTAGACTGGCTTTGAGTACTACTTATGCGCCTTGACTTGGGGTTAGGGGCATTTGCTGCTCTGCCTTAAGCAGCAAAATGTCTTGGGGGCAGCCCTGGACATGGCTGGATCTAGAGAGAGAAACCTTTGAGATTGATAACTTTGGTAATTTAAAAAACAAACAACCAAAAACAAAGGTAGCTATGGTGATCCATGAGAAATACCCCTCCCCCAATCCACAGTTGTGCAGTACCTTAATTAGGAATTTTGGTTGGTCCTAATAAAGACATCCAACAACTATTCATTTTGTTACTTTAAGCATATGATGATGAGTTTGCTAGAAACTTAATATTGCAACATTTGGGACAGATTTTAAGGTTCCAAGAAATTAGAACCCAAGCACTTGGGGGAAAAAAGTGTACTAGCATCCGAGAAACTATCCCCTGAAAGTGTTTGAAATAAAATGAGGAGCCACATTTGGCAGCGGCACTCTCTGCCTTCTCACCTGGTCTGGGGACCAGGATTAGCAAAGCAACATCCTCCAGTCCTGAGGTCTCTGTCCGGTGCTGTTGTGCTTCTTGGTGATGCAGGGGAGGGGCAGCAAATGAGGATTTTCTCAGAAGTAAACCCCACTATGCTTAATGGGGGGTTACACCCTAGTAATTGTGTAAGTTTGCAGCCTAAGAGCATGGGTTATTATAGTCTACAATGCATTCCCACACTCTCTGTTGCCACCAGCATGCCATGTTCAGTTTGCAACTGATCAGTAAATGTTTAAGGCGCCATACAGCTCTCTGCTGGTCCCTGGCACTCCGTCCTCCCCATCTGGATCTGTGTGCCTGAAAAACACAAGGGAAAGTTTGGGCGCACGGAGGGCAAGTTTTAAGCAAGCACAATTTGGGACACTGGGCAGTTCTGTCCTGAAAGCGAGCAAGAGGTTAATTAGTTTGCCTTCTATAAAAGTTAAATTATACTAGTTATTTCTGATGACGTACATATATTTGCATATGTAAATTAGCATATACATTTGTGCAATTTTTTGTCCTATGGGCCTGTGCCCTGGATCTTATAGGTACCTAGCACCGCCCCTGCTCCTCATTTGGGTGTCCATAATCAGCATTTTTGTGTGCATCCGAGAGCGCACGTTCGGCGGCCATATCTTATTTTTCGGGGGGTATTCACGAAAACACCCCCCGGCGTTCATGATCACCCCTCCTCTCATCCACCTTCCTTGCAATTTCCCGGGGAACCGGAAGTGACACAACGGAGCTCCCGTCGCATCACTTCCAGGTCCTGGCGCTGCATTTTTAACGTAGATACCAGGGCAACCCACCTAAAAATGGCCTTGAATGGCAAATTGTGGCCATTTTCAGTGGGTTGCCCTGGTATCTACGTTAAAAACGCAGCACCAGGACCCAGAAGTGATGCAATGGGAGCTCCGTCACGTCACTGCCGGAGCCGGGAATCCCCGGGTTGCTGCAAACGGATGGCAGGTATGGGTCATGGCGGGGGTTCGCAGGGTGCACGGGGGGAGAGGTGGTTCGCGGGGGGGGGTTCAGTAAGACTAACAGAATCATGATCCTCTCCATGCTATATTAGTATTAGTATTAGTATTAGGTATTAGTAGCTGTACCTACTAATTTTGGCTGGTGCAGAAGTTAGTTTCAGTTCATTTTTATAAGTATTTACCGAATTTCACAAAGTTCTTCAAATTTGGGGAGAAAAAGAAGTGCGTGAGAAAGTGAAATGAACAGATTAACCCATCACTAGTTATGCTGCTGCACAGAGCTGTTTACTGGTTAAAGAATGTATATGGCTGTATATGTCAAAAAACACCCATTGCCTTGACAAACCCTTTTTTTAAAAGGGAGCCTGAGTTTTGACAGCAAGCTGTCAAAACTCCCCCCCTCCAAAATGGGGTGGAATGCACTTCTGTAGTTTCCTGAGCAGCTAGAGGACAGTCATGGCAAAAAAGAAAAAGATGAGGATCTCACTGCCAAGTGGGTGTAAATCTTGCCACCCTCTTTTCATGAGCAAAGATCCCTCATGGCTTTGCTTTCCCTTGACAGCTTTCTTTTTGACAGCTGTCAAGAAGAGAAAACAAAGGGTTTAAAAAAAAACAAAAACAAAAACCCTATTTGTAGCATTGACTGGGTCAATGTCCAGGGTTAGTACCTGCTGCACTTTGATAGCAGGAACCCCCCAGGACATTGCCCAGCTGAGGGATCCCATTTTCGCACCCACAGAACTATGGAGGTCTGCAGTTGCGCAACTATGGCTAAAAAAATATTTTAAAAAATTATGAAAATAATTGCTCATATTGTGTGGGCACAAAAAATAATTTTAAAAAATATGCTGCCAACCAGTGACAGCCCCTCCAGTGTGCTGTTGGGGCACTTTGAAGGGGCTGCCACTGGCTGTCAAAAAGGAAATCACCAAAACTGGCTGTCAAACCAGTGATCATGATCTCAGGGGGGGGAGGTTAAGGGGGGAAAAGCTGTGGTGAGTGAAAAAGGGCTTGTGATTGCGGCAGGGGGGAGCAGAGAAATCAGTCCTGCCGTGGAGTCCCCTGGGAGACTTGTGGGAAGACTGAAGGGGAAGAAGGGGTAGGGAGTGGGTGAGCAATTGTCAGGATCCGCTCCTCCACGGTAGTGCCATAGCTCCACCTGGTGGTGAAGATACCTCCTTGTAGGCGCAAGCCCAGTGTTTCTAGTTACTCGCAGAGTGTAGCCTCCTGCTCCTGGCTGCTCTCACGCTGGCTAATGTGGCCCAGCTGGGAGCAGCCAGAAGGACCTATATAAGAGCTGCAGTTTGCCTTCAACTCTTGCCACAGCAACAAGATTCCTTGTGCTGTTGCAACTGGCTCCTGACCCTCTGTGACCAGCTTGACCATGCTTGACCCTCGCCTGTTCCTGACCTATGCCTCTAGCTCTAGCCTTGCTCTACCTGGTACGTGACTGACTCTCAACCCTGCCTCTGCCTCTGGCCCTTGTCTGGACTCTGTTACCCTTGGGCTTGCTTCTTGCTTCTGACCCCCACCTGAACTTGCTTGCTCCCTGGACTTGCCTCTTGCCTCTGGCCCCACCTTGTTTGCTATGTGTACTGACCCCGGTCTGGCTCCTGGATTCTGCGCTCTTCTCGCCTGCTCCAGCCTCCATCATCCCCTGGCCCTGGAGTTCCAGCCAGAGACCCTTGCCGCCCATGCCCCGGACATTACAGTAATCCATGGTGAATCTGATCATCTGTCAGGCATATCATGGGTTGTTTGGGCAACAACCAACCCACTGTACCTTATTGCCATGGTGGGTTAGCATGATGTGAGAACCCATCCACTGTAAACTGTTTCTAGAGTATAAGAAAGATTGAAAGCACGGGCAATGTACAGCCTGCACACAGCTCAACAGCCTTTAAGAACTTCCTTTTTATTAGCCTCTTGCTTTGCAGAAGATTAATATAAGGAAGTTCTTAGATGATTTAGGTACAACAGTATTAAGGTTACTTCTGAACTTCCTTCGTCCAAATGCTCCCTGGATTATTGCCAGATTCTATCAAAACACATATCACTTATCTTGGAGTCCAGAAATTGCTTGTTTGACCTCGGTGATCTCATTAGCGATTTCCCCAGGAAATACAGTGGCCCCCAAAGCACTGGTCCCCAAAGCACTGGTCCACCTGAGACCAGATGGACAATTGGAAGCCAGGACTCCAGCCTTGGAAGTGGAACATTGAAACTGGCTACCATTTTGCTAATTATGCACTTTTTCAAATACAGCATAATCCTCTAATGCCATTTCCTCCTAAGCTACTCCCCCTACCTCCTCCTGCTCAATTTTACTTTGTGAAAAATCACAGACATCGGCAACTGGCGACAGGGGCGGGGGGAGGTCCCTATTGATTTTTGCTAAGCTTGGGGAGTACTGCATCCCTCTGGACAATCTTTATGGAGCAGAAGTTGCTTCCCTGTCAATACCATTTTACAACTGTAACCACGTTATATCTTTTTAGTTCAGCATATTGAACAGCATTATAGGTGACCCATTGGTGCTCTCAGTGTTCTCTTGCCTGTGGCATTGGCAAATGATCCGCGGCTATTCAAAAGCCCCAGGTTTCAGCTCCAGGTTAAAGCTCTTGCTCTTTGGCTCATGCCTTTAGCAATGCACATTACAGTAATTATTGGGAGAGAAGGGGGGGGGAACAGCCTCAGTGAGGAATCCAGGTGGAAACAGAAGCTCTTCCTACAGAGTGTCGTCTCCCCACACACCCCAATGAATTATAGAGTTAGAAATTACCTGGTCTTGTTTCCAAAGTGGGATCAATGCATTAAGAATTTGCTTGTTCTGGTCCTCAAAATATTAAAGAATTAATAATTGTAAATCTGTTATCGGCAGGTAGATTAATGATAGCAAAAAAATGGAAAGTTCTGCAAGTTTTTTCTATTACCGATTGGTATAAAGAAGTGTGGGATATGGCTTTAAATGATATGTTAACTTGTAATATCAAATGCAAAAGGGGACAAATAAAGAAAAATAATTTTAAGGATATTTGGGGTTTATTTTTGGATTTTGTGTTAAACAAGGGGAAAGGGAGTATGCCGTGTCAAGATACGTTGTATTTTTGGAATAATAAATAATTATAGGTTATAGAGATAGAATGTAATGTATTATATGGTCCCGTAGTGATGGGAGCACTATATAAGTTGTATGTTTGTTATTTAGTTGTTTTATGTATTGTTTGAAAAATTTTAAAAATAAAATTATTAAAAAATTAAAAAAAAGAATTTGCTTGTTCTATATTTTGTTTTGTTCATTTCTAGATGTTGAGGAAAATGCTGTACATTTGCAGTGTACCACGGCTTCCAGTGCCTTCAGTTAATTAATTAATTTAGGTATCTCTTTATGCCTACATCACTGATGCACATAGGCACATTGATTAAACATAGCACAAAGGCAACGTTGATGCGATCATACATAATTCAGTGATGGTTGATACAGGGCAGGTGTAGATGACAAATTAGATTTGCTCCCAGAATTATTCACAGCACCATCTCATGCATGCCCACTCAAAAGTAAAGCCCACTGAGTTGAATGGGACTTACTCCCAGGTAGGTGGGGTTTAGGACTGCAGTCTCAGTGTCTTTAAGATAACCATCACCAATGACAGAAAAAGTAAGAAAGTAGATTAACAGTGGTTTCATGAACTTGTCCATGGACTACTTTTGAATAGTTTATGGAATGATCTGTACAAGTGATGGGGACTGACCTGGGCAGAAAGATTGGTGTGAAGGGGAAAAATCTGAAAGTTGGGATAGTGTCCATGAACATTATTCATACTATCAACAGAAAAGAGAATAAAGAAGGGACTGTAAAAAAAAAACAACCCACAAGCAAAAATATGCCAAAGATGATGAGATGCTTTTGGAATTAATGTCTTTTCAGCTTAGTAAGATAAATGCATTAGACAGCAATTTAATGTGTCAAGCCAGAAACACCTATTATCTGTATTTGCAAATGTACCATCTTCTTCTGGATAGATGAATCATTAAAGTGTGTGATTTCTTGAAGAATCACACAAAAACAAACTACTTGGCATGTTACATTAATTACATTACCTTGGCAAAAAGAAATCCCATGAGTCATTTTAAGTGAAAATGTTATTCTTCTGTATAGATTATCCCCTCGTCCTGGGGGTATCAGAGATTGCTTGCACAGGAAACAGGATATTGGGTGTGATAGACATGCACTAAGTGGCGAAAATGTGTTTTGGGGAGGCTCGGTGGATGGGGCCTGTTTCTTGTCCTGAGTCAACCTTATCACCATCTTTGGGGTAAGGAAAGGATCTTTATAACAGATCAACTTGGGCTATTATCTTTTTGTTTTTATAAACAAAAAGCTCTAAGTGAGATTTTTTTTAAAAAAAAAACAACAACGCACAATTCCCTCTAAGGGAAATATTTGGTGGACCATGTGCTCCACCATTTTAAAAAAAAGTTAATGTTTCCTAGAAGACTTTTATCCAATCCTATGCACATTTCTTCAGAAGTAAGCCCCACTTGTTCAATGGGATTTACTCACTAGTAAGGATGTTTAGAAACAAACTTACCTGTGAGTCAGTCCCATTGAACCCAATGGGATTCACTTCAGAGTAGATATGCATAGGTTGCAGTACTTATCTTACAGTGGACCTCATTGTACTTTATTATTTTTATTTTAAAAACGTAGATCCTGTCTTTTTTTTTTTAAGTGAACTGAAGGCATGTAACAAATCTAATTGTTGTGAACCACCCAGAGAGCTTCAGCTATTGGGCGGTATAGAAATGTAATAAATAAATAAAGACAAAAACGACACTAATATTTAATGTTGGTGACTTTTGTGGAAAGATGGTATAAAAATATTACTAATAAGTACGGTACATGTAAAAACAATATATCACCCCCACGTATTTCTAACAATCAAAATCATTTAATAAACAAACAAATAGTGACAGTTTTTAAGTACAGCAATTCAAAAGAGAACAATATTTTGAAAGCCAACCAAATGATCAGCTAAAATAAATAAATAAAAGCTTCTTAACCTTCTCCTCCTTCAGCCAGGGTTTCACCACCCACAGAAAATGGTAGACCAGGGGGTGGGGAACTTCTGGCCCTCCAGATGTTGCTGGACTACAATTCCCATCACTCCTGACTATTGGCCATTTTGGTTAGGGCTGATGGGATTTGGAGTCCAACAAGGCCCATCATGGAGAGCCAGTGTGGTGTAGTGGTGAGAGTGTTGGACTGGGACTTGGGAGAGCCAGGTTCTAGTCCACACATGGCCATGCAGCTCACTGGGTGTCTGTGGGCCAGTCACTGACTCTCAGCCTAACCTACATCACAGGGTTGTCGTAAGGATAAAATGGAGATGAGTAGAACCTTGTAAACCACCTTGGGTTCCTTGTAAGAGGAAAAAAGGCAGGATATAAATGTCCTCATGGATTCCTCATCCCTGCCGTAGCATATCAGGGCCTGAAGGTTCTCAAGAGGCAAACCATTCCACAGGGTAGGTGCCAATACAGAAAAAGCCCTACCACTAGTCGCTGCATGTATTACTCCTTGAGGGTAGGGGATCTGAATGTGCATACCTTCTCCTCGGTTAAATTAAAGAAGGCTGTTCCTTAAGTCCAGGGGAAACATGAAAATGTCTGCCTGATTGCCACACTACAACCCATCTGATTAATCATGTGGGTATCTTTGAATTGGCTAATAAAAAGCCCAGGTAATGGGGGAAATGATCTAAACTTGAAACACCTTCCAGCCAGATCAAGCACTGTCTACCTTTAATGACATCTTTTGTTTTGAAGATTGGGCTGTGTTACACGGTATAGCCAGCTAGATGAAAAATTAATCAAGAGGAAAAGAATCTCCCTGCACTTTCTGTTCAGTGGATAGAAGAACCAAACATTTGTTATTTATTTTATTTTATTTATTTATTATATTTATCAATCGCCCATCTGGCCGGTCACCCGGCCACCCTGGGCGATGTACAACCAAAATACAACAAAACACAATAAAATATAATAATTAAAACAATATAAAAAATTCTTATTAAAAACCTAACCCACCCCATATTCCCGCCTGAACAGCCATGTTTTTAATGCACGGCGGAAGCTCATCACGGAGGGGGCATGGCGAAGGTCACTAGGGAGGGAGTTCCATAATGTGGGGGCCGCCACAGAGAAGGCCCTCTTCCTAGTCCCCACCAGCCTGGCTGCTCTGGCTGATGGGATAAGGAGAAGGCCGTCCGTGGCAGACCTTGTTGAGCGGCCTACTTGATGTTGCTGGAGGCGCTCCTTGAGATAAGCTGGGCCGGAGCCATGTAGGGTTTTAAAGGTCAAAACCAACACCTTGAATTCCGCTCGGCAAGCAACTGGTAGCCAGTGCAACTCATTAAGCACTGGTGTGATGTGATCACGCCGGCGGCTGCCCTTAATCAGGCGAGCCGCCGCGTTCTGTACCAGCTGAAGCTTCCGGACCGTCTTCAAGGGTAACCCCACGTAGAGCGCATTACAGTAGTCTAGGCGAGAGGAGACCAAGTCATGAACCACTGATGGGAGCAGGTGATTAGGAAGGTAGGGGCGCAGCTGCCGTATCAGATGGAGTTGATTCAGCGCCACCCGGCTCACAGCTGCCACCTGAGCCTCCATGGACAGCTGGGAGTCTAGAATGACCCCCAAGCTGCGGACCTGGTCCTTCAGGGGTAGATGTACCCCATTCAGCACCAGGTCAACATCCCCTAACCTTCCCTTGTCCCCCACCAGAAGTACCTCGGTCTTGTCGGGGTTCAGTTTCAGCATGTTCCTTCCCATCCAGCCAGCCACTGACTCCAGGCACTTGGACAGGGTCTCAACGGCCAACCTCGGTGAGGACTTAAAACAGAGGTAGAGCTGCGTGTCATCCGCATACTGATGACACTGCACCCCAAACCTCCTGATGATAGCTCCCAGCGGCTTGAGGTAGATGTTGAATAACATCGGGGAGAGGATGGAACCCTGCGGCACTCCACAAGTGAGCAGCCGAGGGTCCGAAGCCTCCTCCCCGAGAACTACCCTCTGATACCTTCCAGAGAGGAAGGACCGGAACCACTGCAATACAGTGCCTCCCAAGCCCAACCCCTCCAGACGGTCCAGGAGGATACCGTGGTCAACGGTATCAAAAGCCGCTGAGAGATCGAGGAGGACTAGAAAGGAGCATTCGCCCCTATCCACAGCCCTCCTCATATCATCCACCAAGGCGACCAAGGCCGTCTCCGTCCCATGTCCAGACCTGAAGCCCGACTGGCACGGATCTAAATAATCGGCTTCATCCAAGTGTGCCTTCAACTGAACACCCACCACCCACTCGATCACCTTGCCCAGAAATGGTAAATTGGAGACTGGGCGAAAGTTGTTTAAATCCTGGGGATCCAAGGAGGGCTTCTTTAGAAGCGGTCTTATTACTGCCTCCTTGAGGGCTGATGGCATCACTCCCTCCTCGAGGGAGGCATTCACCACCGCCTTGATCCCCTCACCCAGTCTCTCCCTGAAGCTCATTATGAGCCAGGACGGGCAAGGATCAAGCAAGCAGGTGGTCGGCCTCACAGATGAAAGCACCTTGTCCACTTCATCAGAAGGAAGAAGCCGAAACCGATCCCACAAAACCGGTCTGCCATTGGCCTCCTCCCGCTCACTCCCTGTGTCCACGACGTACGATATCCCACTCCTAATCCGATCGATTTTATCTGCGAAGTGCTTCGCTAAAGCCTCACAGGAGGCTTTTGACTGTTCCAGTGGGTCCGGAGCGACTGGACCGACCAGACTCCGGACCACTTGGAACAGCCTCCTGGGGCAGCACTCTGCAGACGCAATGGAGGCAGCATAGAAATTCTTTTTTGCTGCCTTCACCGCTACCCGGTAGGCTGAAGATGCAGCTCTAACCCGTGTTCGATCGTCTTCGGAGCGGGAATTTCGCCATCGGCGCTCTAGCCTTCTCACCTCTTGTTTCAGAGCTCGCAGCGACGGAGTGAACCATGGCGCCGCGCGAGCTCTGTTTAGGCGAAGAGGGCGCTTCGGGGCAACTCGGTCTAATGCCCTGGTGATTGCAGCATTCCAGTCATCCACCAGGGTCTCGACCGAGCTACTGTTTGTGTGCTCCAATTCCCCAAGTGCGTTCAGGAATCCATCCGGATCCATAAGACGCCTGGGGCGGACCATCCTAATAGGTCCCTCACCCCTGCAGAGGGGTTGTGGCACCGAGAAATCCAACCCCACCAGATAGTGATCTGACCATGACAAGGGGGTGGTGGATATACCCCCGATTTCCAGATCATTTCCCCCCTCTCCAGAAACAAAAACCAAGTCCAGCGCATGACCGGCTACATGGGTAGGTCCAGTTAATACAGGGTGCAGCTCCCAGGAAGCCATGGCCTCCATGAAGTCCCGAGGTGCCCCCGTGAGGGCAGCCCCCAAATGCACGTTGAAGTCCCCCAACACCAATAGCCTGGGGGACAACACACGCACATCAGAGACCACCTCCAGCACCTCGGCCAGGGAGTCTGTCGTGCAGCGGGGTGGACGGTACACGAGCAGAATCCCCAGACTGCCCTTTGGACCCAACCTCCAGTACATGCACTCAATAAACTTGGTATCCCGGAGAGGGAGTCTGGTGAGGACCAAGGACTCCCAGTAGATAACAGCCACTCCCCCTCCCCATCCCCCAACCCTTGGCTGCTGGGCATACGAGAAACCAGCCGGACACAAGGCCGCCAGAGTTGGAGCAGCGGCCTCGTCCAGCCAGGTTTCCGTAATACATGCCAGGTCCGCACCCTCATCCAGGATCATGTCATGGATTACAGATGTTTTTTGGGTAACGGACCTGGCATTACACAGCAGCAAATGCAATGGTGGGGAAGGAGCCACAAACCCCCCCAGTTATCCCTTGGCTCTGGGCAGGCCCGGAACAAGGGATAGATATTAAGCATCGATCCCCTGTTTCCCTTAATCGGCATGGCCTGCCCCTAGCACTCTGCCAGCGTCTGCCGCTCAACAATGGTATGTTTTGCCCCCCCGGAACTCCCTCCATCATCTCCCTGAGATGAACACATGCCCCCCCTGCTTCCGCCGATCAGGCGGGAGACCCACCCCTAAAACCAACCCCTAAAATCCCTAAAACCCCAACCCAGCTCAGACAGGAAGGTAGGCCCTCGCCCTCGTGCCACCCCCCAAGTGGCTCCCCCAAAGGGAGCTGGTAGATGTGCCAGCTGCCCCAGCAGAGCCAACCACTCCCCAATCAGTCCAGGGGGCAGCTCCTCCTGGCTGCTGCAGAGGCAGGGCCCCAGTCCAGCAGGGAACCACCAGGGAGGGGAAAAAGCTGGCTGCAGATGTAGTCACCAGCTTACCTCCCTCCCTGGAGAAGCCCAAAATGCTGGCTGGGCCGCAGGTCTTCAGGGCAGTTCCATCCCTTCCTGGGATCTAGCCTCTGAGCCATCAAGCTCTTCGTTCCCTTTGTAACCCTAAAACTGCCTTGAAGTTCAGAAAGTCAGTGTTCTTTCTTACTGCTTGGGCATCTCTCACATTGCTGTGTCTCAGCTCTGAGAATTAAGCCGGTGTCCAATGCATCTCTAATATTGCTTCTTGTGACTCTTTCCTAGCACAATTCTCTGCTCTACTCTGGTATCTACCTCACACTTCCAGGGCCAGAATTGCCTGCTTTCCTGCTCCATTTGCCCCATATAGATCCCTTGGACCTGTATACCCAGAGAAAAAGCTTTTCTCCCTGGCAAAACACCCCATTGAGTCCAAGGATGGATTCCATGCAGAAGGGAGCAGAACCCACTAGTCTTACGATGCTTGGTAAGGGGCTGCAGCATATAAGTGAGTTGTCAGTTCTGACTCCAAAGGGTGGAATCTATGCCACTGGAAGCACAGAGCACTGGGGAAGTGGCTTGCAAAAAGTCTCAATCTGGACACTAAATTCTTGAATTTAATAAGGAGAAGCCCCATTGGCAAAGCTCTCCACCTAAATCTGTTTTTAACCCAGTTTGTGGTGGCTCCAAGGTCCCTAATAATGGATTGGCCTCTGTTTGGTCTCCCCATCATGGCTGTGAATACCCGAAAATCAAGGGCCCACCAATATTTGAATCTATGAACAAGCTGGCTGTCTTTTGATAGCGCAGCATTCAATAGTGCCTAACCGGCATGAGGCTAAGTTGAGAAATCCTAGGGTAGTCTGTGTTCACAGAATTTTTCTAATTTTTGGCAACCAACCAAGTGAAATTCTTTGGGTTCACCTTCCTCTGAACTCCTCATCCTTTCCTTTTCTCCTCTATCTATTTTAGCTCCCACGGCCCATCATTTCCATCAGCATTTGAGTTTCTTGGTCATATGGCCTTCCAAACTTCTATTTTCACAGCATTCCTTTCCTTACTTGGTAAATGTGAATTTCCTCAGTCTTTGTCTTTTTTCTTTTTTGTAATGGAGGTGCTGTTAGGTTTTGCATAGGCAGAACGAGATTACCACCTGACATCGGGATTATCACCTGACCTGGTGAGTGTTACTTGAGTTCAAGTACAGAAGGTCTTTGGTCAGGAGACATAGTCTCGAGGTGATATGACTCAGCAGCCTTGAACAGGTTTGGATAAACATGTTGATGAATAAGTTATACTACTGGGTGAGTAATGTCCTATTTATAGGTGCAGGGTCTGGGGTATATAAGCTAGCACACTTGCTTGCTTCCGTCCTTCCTCTCCATCTCTCTCTGCTGCTTGTTCGTCTCGACATGTATTGTCTTGGACTTCACTTCATCTAGCCTTACCACTGGGGTATAGGACTTGAGTCTGCTATGATGTAGTGAGTAGAGATGCATTGATTGCCTTAATCCCATGTAATTGGGTCTTACAAATAAACTCTTTAATCTTTATTAACTGCTGTTATCTCCTCCTTCCGCTTGCGTGACTGGGACTGAGGGTCATTGGCTAGGGGAGCTTTTGAACCCGGGTCAGTCCAACTCTCACATCGGTTATGGGCCCAGATAAGGATCAGATTACGATCTGATGGTTATCTTAGATGGGAAGATAAGCCACAGAGACGCAGTTCGGAAAAATTCAGCAGTTATAGAGTTAAAGGAATTTGTTTACTATTTGTAAGAACGGTTTGTAAACAAACCGGAAAGGCGAAGGTTTGTTGCTAAAGCTGGATGCTGATAACAGCGGCTTGGAATGCAGCACAACTGAAAAATGCTGAAACAGAGAGACGGAGGATTTTTCGTTTTGAAAGCAGCTAGAACGGAGGTGCCAGGCTTGGCAAAATCCAAGGCTACAGACTGTGAATGGGGGTGCCGGTTCGGGCAGCTACTAGGCTGAAAAGTGAACAACGCTGGACACAAGGATTTGTTTTCCACAGCTTGCTGGTGTGATTGTCAAGGAGCTGTATCGGGCAAGGAAATAATCTTCAGGAGGCTCTGTGTGTCTCATCAAGGCTACAGCAGGAGGATCATATTTCATTTACAGTTTTCTTCACACAGCAGCGGATCAGCTATCTTTTGCATTGTATCAACAAGTGGCTTGGATTACAAATGCGTGGATTACGTCTGACGTGGGTAAAGCGTCTGGAGCGTCATGTCGCAGCAAAAGGGAAACCTGATACTACATGAGAGGCTGTATCAAACCAGCGGAGGCGTGGTTTTAAAACAGAAAAACAGCGCGTCAGTTTTGAACAGAGAAAGCTGTGCTTAAAATGGGAAGCTGTTCTTCATTTTCTTCATGTGGGATCACAGAAGAAAGGAGCTTGAAATCAGCAGGGGTGCTGCTGAAGGAAAAACTTTGTGTTTTAACCCAGGACATAACAAAATGCACATTATTTTGTGTGGACAGAAAACAGTGGATTGTTTAAACGAAGCTTTCTGTGTTGGACATAAATAAACAGAAGGAGGACTATGCAAATGGTCAGAAGTTTAACAGTCATGTTTTTTTGAAATGTATTTCTTGAAAGTTGGATAACTTGGAATCAAGAAAGTGTAATATATGCTCTCTGAAATGTCAGGAAATGTACTGAATGTATATATGACTTGAGTATATTGTGGATTTTCTGTAGCAAAATGTAAAATACTGAATAATTAGGTATGTTTATATGGCAAAGCTAAGAGATGGATTATTTCTTTTATACTGTAATGATGTAAATAAAGAAATGGAAAGTTGTACTGTTGCAACTATAAAAAGGTTAAATGCTTATATGTATGACATGTACATGCATGCATATCACATGAATGTTTGATCATTTAGATTCACAGGCCTGTGAAAGAAAATGCAAACTGTGTTGTGGGGAAAGCATTGGGAAATTGTAATTTTCACATGAAAGGTAATTTTGTGCACATAAACAAGGGATGCTAGCTTCAACAGATAAACTGGAAGGCAAGCTGGAAACATCAGTTCATTTCTTTCAATTTGTTCTTGGTAATCTTGTGGATACTCTGATGGTTTGTAGAGGAAAAGCACGTTATTTCATGATGTCAATTGATCAATACACGAGGTACAGGTTGTGTACATGTTAGATAGAAAGCTGGAGTATTGAACAGAGTCAAGGTGTTTTGTGCTTGGGTGAGAACAAGCATATTACCCATGTTACCTATTTCTTTTGAGATATGGGGAAGTTCAATTCAGTGCATGCTTTCATGACTTTCTAACAGGATGTGATATTGAACACATGGATTGTGTGGAAGAGTAAACAAACACTCAGAAGAGGTGATACTAATTTGGATAATGAGGTTTGGGTAAAAGCTCTTAAATGTTTTGATTATGTACATGATAGAAGTTTTAGTTCTGTGTGCTGAACCGTACACCTTATAGAAAGTAGTGTAGAAGGAGGAATCTTCTGGAGAAACATTTCAGGATCTTGGATCTGATATGTAGGTACATACACCTCAAAGTTAGAAGAAATCTGTAAGGGAGCTTACATGAGATTTTTCTAGAAATGAGAATATTGTGTTTCACATGAACAACACTTGGATAGTGAGATTATCTAGAAGTGTTAAGTATAATGCTGAATGAAAAGGTGAGATCATTTTTCAAAATTAATTCTGTTAATGCAGGGGATGCATCAAGTTCAGAGTCAGAATAGAAAAGCATTTGCTGAAAGACAGTCAGGTAAATTTGACAAACTTTGATACACATTTGGTTTAGTGGAGACTAAACAAATGATTGTTCATCATTGGTGCAAATTTATTGGAACAGGAACCTGATAACTGATGAAGTAAGGAACAGGTGAGTCAAACAACCTGTGAGATATCAGGATGAATTTGCAGGAAAAGCCATTTGAAACTTCAAAATTTCAAAGAGGTGAACAATTGTCTGTTAAGGAAGCTGAACCATAGCTTCAGGCTATGCAAGCTGAGTTGAATTCTTTGGATAAAGAACAAAACATGGAAGCTGGGTGAAACAAACAGCAGTCCATGGAACTCATTGTTACCAGATAGATTTTTAGGTGAAAACTAACCAGATTGGAAAAGGTTATATGACAAATAGCAAGATTGGTTGCTTGTGATTTTTGCTCAGTAAAAGGAGCTGGATAATCATGAGTGAGTGCAACAACAATTTGCTTTGGAAACAGTTAGACTGATGTTTAAGAATGTGAAAATGTAAGGATATTTCACAAGTTGAAATATTGGAACATAAACATTTTAAATGAGAGGAAGTCTTTGGAAAACTGTGAGATTTTTCTGTAAGAAAAGCTAAAATCAGCTGGAGGCTGGAATTCTGTTTTTGAACTCAAACATTGCTGAATTGTGATTTGCACAGAGAGGCAGATCAATGTTTGTTTGTTAAACAGGAAGAACAGGGACATAGACTGTATGTACTTTGTTTAGATGGATGATCTATTGTTTTTTCTGGACAGATAAAAGCAATATGATATAATTGATCCAGGGTTTGGAATTTCATTGAATTGAAACTGCTTGGTGGTGGATCAACTGTTTATTTGTAAATAGAAGTTGAAGGAGAACCAAGAAGGCAGTATCTTACTGCAACAAACCAGAGAAATATCATGGATGTGATTGAGAATTTTGGAGATAGTTAACTCAGTGAGAGACTCCAAATAATTGAGGATTTTCAAGCACATGCTGATGGAAAAGCAGTTTGAATGCTACACAGAAGCATTGGGCTGTTGAGCTTTACTGTACAAGCAACAAGGCCAGGTATTGCTGTCAGTGTGATAGGCAGACTGTTAGACCAACAGGACATGCTTGGAGAGCTCTGAAAAAGAGTTGAGTGTTATCTGGAGGGAACATCACACTTCAGACTAAGAGTTACAAGTCAGAGCACAGGTGGCTTACAGATTCACAGAAATGCCAGTTGTGGTTGTGATAGTAAGAACAACAAGAACACACCTGAAGTTTGTTATTTTTATAATCATACTTTGTTTGATTGATTTTGTAGAAACAATCATCTAAAAGTTGGAGTTCAACTGAAGCAGAACTGAATGCATTGTATTATGTATTGTGCTATTATGCTATTGTAAAGCTTGAATAGTGAATGCATTTGTTTAAATAGTTTAAATTGTTAAAAAAATGTTTAAATGATGCTGGGATTGATGTGAAAAACCTATTACAGTTTTTTCAGGAAACCAAGGCAGGATTGCTATGCTGCAGGCAGATAGCAATATACAACGTTTTGGGTTTGCAAATAAAACTGTGTCATAAGGAGGGATACATCAGAAGTGATTTGATGGTGGTTCAAATTTCTGACAGGTAAAGTAATTCCTGCAGAAGTTTTTTTTATCAAAGTCCATAGATGAAGGAACAGCATCAGATGTCAACAAAGCTGTTGCTGTTGTATGAGGTAAATAACCACGTTCTGCGCAAATGCAAAAGCAGGGGGATGTTAGGTTTTGCATAGGCAGAACGAGATTACCACCTGACATCGGGATTATCACCTGACCTGGTGAGTGTTACTTGAGTTCAAGTACAGAAGGTCTTTGGTCAGGAGACATAGTCTCGAGGTGATATGACTCAGCAGCCTTGAACAGGTTTGGATAAACATGTTGATGAATAAGTTATACTACTGGGTGAGTAATGTCCTATTTATAGGTGCAGGGTCTGGGGTATATAAGCTAGCACACTTGCTTGCTTCCGTCCTTCCTCTCCATCTCTCTCTGCTGCTTGTTCGTCTCGACATGTATTGTCTTGGACTTCACTTCATCTAGCCTTACCACTGGGGTATAGGACTTGAGTCTGCTATGATGTAGTGAGTAGAGATGCATTGATTGCCTTAATCCCATGTAATTGGGTCTTACAAATAAACTCTTTAATCTTTATTAACTGCTGTTATCTCCTCCTTCCGCTTGCGTGACTGGGACTGAGGGTCATTGGCTAGGGGAGCTTTTGAACCCGGGTCAGTCCAACTCTCACAGGTGCATGCATATGTGTTTCAGAACATAAAGCTGTAAAAATAAAGTTTGTGGTTTTGGACTTTGAAGGTGTGCTTGAGCTTATTTCCCCATTTGAGCAGCAATTCCCCATTTAGTAAGAACATGGTGCATAAATCAGCTGTGTGCACACCACACTTCAGGTCAAAGGCTCCCCTAAGACCTGCACGGGTCATTCCATGGGTATACGTGCAAGTTGCATGTCTGTGTGAACCAGCACAAGTGGTAACAGCCCATCCAGCTACTCCAAGATTTAGTGTGGGGGAGGGGGCTGAAACTGGAAGGAGTCTAGTACACATGGATGCACACACTAATACTAATTTTTAAAAGGTGTAACATATCATTTACCCAAAAGGCAAAACGGGGACAGTAAATTTCCAGGCAAAAATAGGAAGATTTTGCCTGGACTGTCCCTGGTGAATAGGGATAGTTGGAGCATATGGCGGTAATAACACCACTCTTATGATGCACTGCTGTTCTGGAAATTTAATATTGAATACATCTCACAGCAAATCTTTAAACCTTGCTGTGAATCTTGCCTCACCCCGAGCCCCAGCCCACACACTCAAATCTACCTGCAGTTTCCTAGAAACCACTGCATGTGCACCTAGAGCAATTAACTCCAGGTTAATCCAGAAACAGCTGGAGAATATAATACAGTCCTCATTTATTGAACTGCAAGAAGAGGAGGAGGAGGAGAAGGAGGAGGAGGATGCTCAGGGAAGTCGTGATAGCAGAGGGAGCAGTGCCCAAGTACAAGCTTCCGGATGGTCTTTGCCCAGGTCAAATGTTCTGTTGGTGTAGTTGGCTGGGCCACTTCTGGAATAGCAAAATGTGAAGTCTGTCTCTTGTGCTGTTTCAGCATCATAAGGGGCTCGTAGAGAAAAGAACACGCCTAGAGATTTCACAGGGTATGTAAACACCGTCCAGCATCAAGCTGTGTGTGGGTATGGGGGTAAATTAATCAATTATTTAAATAGTCAATCTAGTGTGAGCTCTTCCAGAACCTGCTTGAAGAGCCCAAGCAAATAACAAGCTGAATAACAAGCTTCTCATACAAGTAGCGGGTCTTACTTATGAATGCATGGAGAGGTTTTAAAGATGGGATGACATTCATAGCCTTTCCATGCTTCATTACTTTACAAGTGACAGTAATTAGGTCTGCTAAGGAAGCAAGGGACAAACATTCATCTAGATGATCACTTTCTACTGACTTCAGCAACTTTGTATATGGTTCATTGAGAGGATTTCCTTATTCCATGACTCTGTGGGAAAGGGGGAGAGGAACAGGGGAAGAAGAGAAGGTTATGCTGGCAAGACGGAGTAGTAATTGAGCTCCGAGGAGATTGTCAGAAGGAATGTTATGTAACATTCTCTTTTACTCTGTTTTCTATACCAGGGGTAGGCAACCAGGTTCCCTCCAGATGTTTTGGACTACAGGTCCCATCAGCCCCAGCCAGCATGGCCAATGGTCGGGGACTCTTGGAGTTGTAGTCCAAAACATTTGGAGGGCTCCAGCTTGCCTACCCTTGTTCCCCAGCCTGGTGCTGTCCATATGTTTTGGACTACAACTCCCAGCATGCCTGACCATTGGCCATGCTGGCTGGGTCTGATGGGAGTTGAAGTCCAAAACATCGGGAGGGCACCAGGCTGGGGAAGGCTGCTATAAGGCATATGTGGGCAACCTGCAGCCCAAGGACCACATACAGCCCTCAGAAGACTTCAGTGTGGTCCACATGGGTGCCTCTGCCAAATTCTCCTCCATGCGGTGTTACACTCCCACAAGCCAGCTGCTCGGTTGCTTGGTGGGCTGGGTGTGTGTGCGTGTGCGATCTCCTTGGGAGGATGGCACGTTGGAATGACTTTTCCCATACGCCATCCTCTCCCTGTAGACCGTGCTCGCCCAGCATGCCAGTCAGCGGGCTGGATGGCACCACAGGATGGCAGCGGGGAGGGTGGCTCATGGGGACACGCACAGCATCGGTTTTCTGCTGCTGGGGCTTCTGGAAGGGACAGAACCAGTCCCATCCCCAGCCAGAAAAGATGCCCCACTGCAGCCTCAGGAGCACCCATTGCCACTTGCCTCCTTCCCCTGTCCTATCCTGGGGCAAGTTGCAGGGCTCTTGGGAAAGGGGGAGGCAGTGGTGGCCTCTTCCCCCTCCCCTAGAGTAAAAGAACAGGGATGTGCTAAGAGATTTTTAGCATCTATTTCTGCCTTCCTGAACAGTGGCAACACTGCTTGTCCTGGGACAGGAACTGCCACAAAAGCAGATGTGCAGGATTTGCGTTGACTGGATTTCTGTGGCTCCTGATTCGCTGTTGTGCGTCGCTGGTGCACGTCAGTGTTGCACACCGCTCAAAAGCACAGGTTGGACTTCCTCACATCCTCCCCCATTCAAAAACAAAGACTGGTCCATTTTTTTTCTTCTTCACACTGTTTATTTTATTTCTTATATTTATTAATCGCCCATCTGGCCGGTCACCCAGTCACTGTTCCCCATTCCAAAGCATGCATCAGCTCCCATTGTGAAAAATTGTTCAAAACTGCCCTATGTATATATGTATTTATTTACCAGCCTCCACTGAGTTGGAGCAGAGTGTTCTATTTCTCATGGGGAGGGGGAGGGAAAGCAAGCTCCCTGAAGCTGCTCTTTCACTGGCTGATGGATGGGGCTAGGCTGGTCCTTCCCTTTCCATGATGTTCTTCCTGGGAGGCAGGGGAAGCAACCTCCCAGTGGCTCTCAGTTGAAGGCCAGTGGCTGCTGTGGCTGATGGCAGAAGCTAGAGTTTGCTTCCTTTCTGTTCTTCAGTCCAAGGGCAGCTGAAGCTGAGTGCTTTCTGGCAGGGAGGGGTTTAGTAATCTCCCCACAGCTGTTCCTTCTCTGGCTGATGGAAATGACACAACATCTTGTCCAGTGACTTGCTTTTTCTCCCCCCTTTTTTGGGGGGGGGAGTGGATCTACAAAACTATTCACAAGTCTGTTGCATGTTTGGGGGACTGATCTGAAACAGCAAATATGCAATTTTTGCATGGGAGTGGAATATCACCTGTGTGGCATCCCTAATGATGACCGATTCTTATACAGTTGCAATGTTCCACATGCTTAACTTTCCCACTGGAATGGCTGGAATTTAAAAGAGCTTAAGGTAGCAAAACTATGCATGCTTTCCTGGGAGTAAGCCTCATTAAACCTAATGAGCTTGGGCTGCAACGTTGGCTTGATCATGCCCATTGGTCTGGATTTTAATTATCCATCTATGTATACTACCATTTTAAGGTTCCATTTTCTTTCTGCAAGAGATCATCTCATAATTTTAATTCTCTTCTTGAAAATAGTCATACATGCATACATACATACATACACACACACACACACACACCAGTAGTAGTAGACATATATACCCATAGTACATAAAAGAAGAGACAAACCTTTAGTGGTGATAGTGGCAGAAAGCTGATGAAAATGGCAAGCAGTGTGGTGGTAACATTTGACGTATAGGAGCTCATCATGACAGTCTCCGTAGCCACAAATGTAGACAGCTGTGTTGATCCATTATATACATTATTGGAAAACAAATTATATGGGTACTGGTTTTACGTTGTGTATATGTATATATATATTTATATTTTTTTACTGTGTACCCATATTGTTTTGCTGTCATAATTTACAATCCCATTTTATTGTTTTTAATAACAATTGTTTTTATGTAATGTTCATTGTTTTAATAACTCTTTTAACAATAATTGTCTTAATAATACCTGTTTTTATGTATTACCCTGTGGAAAAGGTCTATGGACCAAATAAACACTGTTTGATTTATTGATTATATATGGATCCCCCAAAGAACAGCTGTGCATCTCGCACTACCCATTTTCTTAGGATCAGCTGAAAGAAGTGCTTCCCCCGACGTGGTCCCTGCTCCATTACCCCAGGGCTGAGCAGACTTCAGGCTTGGGGGATCTACTTTATTTTTTGGTAGAACCCGAGGGCTACCAATTGGAGTGAGGTGCAAAATTGTGGCTGAGTTTAGAGAGAAATGCAAAAAGGTGGCTCAGGGCATGAAGCCAACTAGCTGCACAAGACATACAGTGGCATGACCTGCATGTCCAAGTACAAATCTACTTCTGAGCTAATACAGATCAGGGATTCTGTCACAAAACTTAAAACTGGCCAGCAAAACTGCACAAAGACCTGGTCAAGGGCAACCAATCAATGCTCCCTGTTTTGCCTGTGAGGGAGACTGAGACTGATAAGCAATTTAACACAAACTAGCATTGGCATCCTTTTCCCCCTTGCAATTTTACTTGCTATTGTTAAACTATTGGAAACCCTTGCTAATCTACTGCAGATCACCCAGAGATCTATCCGTAGATCTTGATCCACCTTCTGCCTACCACTGCACAACACCACTGAAAATGATGACAGTCTGGCAGAAAGCTAAGAAAGTTGGCAGGTGATGTGTTCGATCATGAAACGTATCTCAGTTCAAAGAGAGAGAGAACCTCGTGTTAATGATATCTTTCCATTCTTAGGGGGGGAGGGAGAGAAATGGTCCATACAGAGATGACTAACAGTTACCACATTTTAGGGAATGGAGCTGGCAGCTAATACTGATCGTCTGCATCAATTCACACAGTTGCTGAATCACAGCTCTTCTTTACGTTATTGATAGAGGACATGAACACAGACTCATACAGAAAATAAATAACAGGAATTGTAGTTACTGTCCTATAATGGTGGGGGAGCAGAGAGGGGAACAATCATTTAAAGTAAATGAAAGGTTTATCTGTCTGTATTCTGCGAAATACAGCAGGTCTGGCTGTAGACAGAGGCGTTAGGCACATAATTTCCTGCAAGACTGAAATGAAGTTATTTTACACACACATGAAATATTTATGAGAGAATCTCACAGAAATTGGAAACTGTCTCATTACAGGAAACGCAATGCAGTAAGCTCAAACAAATGCCCTGACTGAGAAATACAGCTGAGCAGTGGCAACCTGGTTAATTTTGGAACAACACCTAAATGCATCTGACTATTGTGGAAGGTCTGTCATTTCATTTACATGTGCAAATGCACAGACTTGTTGTCTTTAAATGATGGAGGACTGGGCTGGATTCGTGTCCTGTGTGCAAAGCAATTGAGTCAAATCAGGATGCTTATTACTGAAGTAGATGTCCTTGTTTCTCACGATTATTTTGGTTTGTTGCTTTCACTAACAAGGGCATTTATCTGCATTGAGCGTCATTTAGGCAGAAACACAGAGTTGGAGACAGCGTTGGAGGCCATCTAGTCCAGCCCCCTGCTTGATGCTGGAAATTACTGAGAGAATTGATGTGAAAGACTATATAAATGCACAGTGTTAATTATTTCAAGTATTCAAACTGCTAATATCCTTAGAGTCCTATAAGGTAAGGTAGGTTATTTATTATTTGCCCCTAATTGCAGATTGAGGGTATTGAGGTTAGGTTCATGAACAGTGGTTTGTCTGAGGCCACTGAGTGAGTTTGCAGCTATAGTGAGACTTAAACTGAGGACTTCACAGCTCACCTGGGTTATCTGGACCAATCCCAAACTACTTCAGCTGCTACTGCTACAACAACTACCACCTCCTCCTCTCAGCCCATCTGTGCACTCCAACATGATGAGGAGAGAGGCATAGAGTCTGCCTATGTAGGTAACTTACTACAGGACCTCAGAAAACATTTATTTACTTATTTATTTATTATATTTATACCCCACCTTTTTTCCTGCAAGGAACCCAAGGTGCCTTATATAATCTTCCTCCTCTCCATTTTATCCTCACAACAACCCTGTGAGGTAGGTTAGGCTGAGAGTCAGTGACTGGCCCAAAGTCACCCAGTGAGTTTCATGGCCGAGCGGGGACTAGAACCTGGATCTCCTGAGTCCCAGTCCAACACTCTCACCACTACGCCACGCTGGCTCCCTGTGTTCCTACCATTGGAGGCAAGCCATTTTTGCTTCAGCTTTGTGCGTGCGTGCGTGCGTGCGTGTGTGTATAAGTACGTTAACAGTGGCTTAAAGTGTATGCAGCCATGACTGCTGCTTGCCTCGGAGCAAAAATGAATCCCTGACTATAGTCCCTGAAAGGCACAGTAAGGTGGATTCAAAAATCTGAGACCATGGACACTGTCATGTTGCCTGTGAATGCCCAGATTTTATCTATGTATGTTTCTATTTATTATTTTTATACTGCTGAATAGCCAAAGTTCTCTAGGTAGTTCACAAAAATAAAAACTCTCACATAAAACAGAAATTGGGCTGACCATTCTTCTCCCGTGGCATACTAACAAAGAACAGGAGGCAATGAAGCCAACAGCTGTTTCATTGCACTAATGGCACTTTGGATCGGGGTACATTTCACACTAGTCACAATGTGTCTGCAGCTTACCATATGGATCAACGCAAGCACATGGAGAGTATCCATACCCCCAATAGTGTTGGTGAGGAATTATCTGTTGTGCCAAGGAGACCCTCAAAAAGTCACCCCAGAGAAATTCCTGGGAAGATTCTAATAACTATGGATGCAAATGCAACCCTCCTTCTATAGCATGTGTGCATGTATACATGCACATAGCAGGCTGCAAAGTGGGTAACTCTCTGCCTGTGCACATGCTAGGGAAGCAGGACTTTCTTTCTTTTGGGGGTACATTTCTGCATTTCCCGTTGTATGGACTGATGGCCTGTCATTTTTCCTCTCCCCTTATTGTATTGCATTGAACTGTATTGGCTTTTGCAGACCGCTGCATTATTATGATCTCATTAGATCAGGGGTGGCCAACATGTGGTCCTTCAGATGTTTTGGCCTACAGCTTCCATCACCCCTCACTATTGGCTATGCTGGCTAGGGCTGATGGGAGTTGTAGGCGAAAACCCCTGGCTTAGATGATGAGAAGAATTCTGATATATACATAGAGCTGGATGGATCTGTCCATTTTGGTTTATCTCAGTTTCTTTCTCCTTTTTTCCAATCTTAAATCTGTTTCTTCCTGTTTCTTCCTCTGTTTGCATTTTTTTTTTAAGTCTGAACAAAATTTTACATGAATTTTGTGCACATTTCTACTAATATAAGCATTTTTGAAAGCACAATGAAACTGACCTCTTTCAGTCTCAGCCGATCGTGCATTGGCTCGGGAATATTGTGGGTGGGTGTGGGGCATCACTGAAGGAACAGAGCTAGCCGCTGCACATTCCTGCAGGCCCCTTTGTGCATTCAGAAGTGAACTCATGGAGAGACCTTTACTCTGTTCAGAAACCCGAAGGAGCTTCCTCCTGCTGCTGTCTCCACAGGCAGCAGAGGCAACAGAGAATTGAAAGTTGACTCATCCCTTGCCTCCCCTGCTGTTCTGTGAAGCAAAGAACCCCAGCTGCATGCCAGACTCATAGCAGCAGCTCCTTGCCAGAGGGAAAGAAGAGGTCATCTGTTGTCCAGGGTGGGCAATCCTCTGATGTTGGCTCTTAAAACAGCCCCACTCAAATTGCTGCTGCATCATCATCATCAAACAGTTTGGAGAGTAACAGTTCACTCAGAAGCATGCATTTAAAGGGTTGGTTGCCGGCAAAATCTACCCTTTTACCACTCTAGGACCACCTCAGTCATGAATATTAGAAGGTTAGTTAAACTAATGCACAGAGATAACAAATGCCTTTAATATGAGCCAGCATATAAACTCTAAGGGGAATTGGGAACTGTTTCCCTTTAGTTCCTGAGGCAGCAGCATTTCTTTATGCAAAATAAACTACAGGGAGTAATTTTCTGTCTCTACTAAATTTGAAAAGCTTATTAAATCAGTAAATGGAAACTGTGAGCTGATGCATATTTAGTGGTTATATTTTTTTTTGTCCTACCCTTCCTCCCCAAAAATTGTGGGTGGTGTACCCAAGATTGTCCCCACCACCACCTTTACCATCACACAGTTCTGTGATATAGGTTAGGATAGGACTGTTAGTCCTATTCATTTAAGCATCTTCATAGGCAATTTGCAGCCAAGTCTCCGTAGTTTGGGGACGCCACTTTATCTACTATGCTATACTGGCGCTAATGAGCAAGCACATTCCAGAAAACCCTTCTTAGAAATATTTCATTAAACGTGAGAAAAATAAAGAATCATTTTGGCGCAAATTAAGAAAAATGCTGGAAAGTGTGTGTGGGGAAAATGGGTATTTTCTAGGTCAGCCGAGTTAAAGTATAGCATTTTAGGAAAGAAGTGCTCTTCTATTTTTGAAATGTGTGGAGTATAATTACCCTGAGATCTAGCAGCTATTTAGATACATTAAAGAATCTGGCTATTGTTCTGTTGTAAAAGGCAGAATGAATAATTAATAATCTGGTGGTAGCAAAAAAAAATATGTTATGAGCAAAGTTCTGGAAAGAAAATTGATTTCTACAAACAAAAAGTGTGATTTCTGCCTTTTCCTGCCTTCTTGAGTGGAGGCACCAACCATCACTGGATAATTCAGCAAGCCTATTCAGTCTTCTCTGAGTGTACTGGTCTAAAGAATGCTAATTCGGGTACTGTACTTCTTACTCAGATTTACTTCTTGGTAAATAATCTTAGTCTTGGTAAAATTACCAAGATGGACATCACGAGCCACAGAGTACACATACCAAAGACTGAACATTTGTCCAAATCATTTCATGGAAATTTTCCCAGCTATTTTGGGCACACTTGCATCACAATAAAGTAAGCCTTGATGAGATATATAATGCCAGTGCATATAGGCTGTAATTTGCTTCACAATTCTGAAACCAGAGCATCTTCCTTGTCAGTTAGACAAGCTGAATTTTGTACACAATTTTCTAAGGACTGGCAGGGTGGAGGTAGGTAGGCAGTAGTTAGGAAAGCCATTAGATCTGACCAGGAAAGATAAAATAATTTATTTTAGAGGGCTTCAACTATATACAGAAATGAATGAGGGTGGATGTTGGGACTGTGTGCCTCCTTAACCGGTCATAATATCTCAAATAGTTCTCGTATCTCCATCTCTCTACTTTCCTTTAGCCCAGGGGCAGTGGACTACTTCTGGCTCCCCAGGTTTTTTTTTTTTTTTTTGCCTACAACTCCCATCATGCATCGCCATTGGATGTGCTGACTAGGGCTGATGGGAGTTGTAGGCCAAAACTTCTGCAAGGCCACAAGTTGTCCACCCCTGCTAGCCACTCAGTGGAGCTTCCTCCCAAGAGAGTGTGCAATAGGACTTCAGCCTTAGTGACAACAACAGTTGTTCCAATTAAAGGCAATTGCCCTGATTGAGGGTGCTTCCAGACAGGCTTTTATGGTGCAATTGCCCTAGCGCATTCACAGAATGTTATGGGGGGGGGGGAGGTCCCGACATCAGTGTCTTCCAGTTGTAACCCTCCTGTGTTCTTCTTCTGTCTTTGTTCTTAATGCAGAAAATCCATTAAGGAGGAGGGAGAAAGACGGAATATTTATTTATTATATTTATACCCCGCCTTTTTTCCTGCAAGGAACCCAAAGCGGCTTACATAATTCTCCTCCTCCTCTCCATTTTATCCTCACAACAACCCTGTGAGGTAGGTTAGGCTGAGAGTCAGTGACTGGCCCAAAGTCACCCAGTGAGCTTCATGGCCGAGCGGGGACTAGAACCCGGATCTCCCGAGTCCCAGTCCAACACCCTAACCACTACGCCACACTGGCTCTCACACTAGCTGCCCAATAGCTGCCCAATGGCTTCTGAGTGGTAGTGCTAGGATTCATAGATCATAGAGTTGGAAGGAGCCTACAAGGCCATCAAGTCCAACCCCCTGCTTGGTGCAGGGAACTAGAGGAGGGGTCTCCCATCCAAGTAATAACCAGGCCTGACCCTGCTTAGCTTTCCACACTCAGACAAGCTGAGCCAGCGTGAGCCACAGGCCAGCCCTCCATCTTTAAGCACCCACTTGTGAGGGTGCTTGTGCACATTATCCTAAGCTGGATGAGGAACTGGGTGCTGCATGTGCAGTTCTCCTCCTTGCTCTGGTTACCAGAGCTGCTGCACATTAAGAGTTCAGTTGGCAAAGGAGTCATTGCTCCACTCAGCTGATGTTCAGCAGCAGGAGGGAGGCCGCATTTAGTCCCCCCCCCCCCAGTAATTTCAGAACAGCTGATCTGTGCAATCCCTGCTTCCCTAACAGAACTCCATTATGAGCAGCTCCAGCTGCTGTGTGTGCACACGGCTGGATCATCTCTATTGCCTTTCCTCTTTTGTATCTTTTATTTATGAGACTCTTTTCATGTGAAGATTTTTCTAATCCAGTGGAAAAAATGACAGAAAAGTGTGTTTTCTAATGAACTCTATGACTGTGTTTCCAGGTTACGGATTTGACTGCATTTACTGGTAAATATGAACCCAAACACCAAAAGGAAAAGGGATGTTATTGTCGTCCCCCCCCTCCCCATCCCACCTTTGTCCTGGCAGTTCACTTGGATTTTTTAAATTATTATTATTTTGGCAGAGGGCACAATAAGAGGTACGTTGTCATGTTAGTGTTTAAATCACCACCAACAATATTTCAAAAGAGACGCCTCCTGCTGTGCTAGAATGTTAATAACATAAATCAACAACAGCACTTCACAAAGGAATGGATTTTTTTTTAGCAGTCCATACAAATGCTGTTTTTCATTACTTTCCAGTTCATTTTCATTCAAAAGAAAAGTGCCTAGCTTATGCCAGGCCTGTGGCTCACGCTGGCTCAGCTTGTCTGAGTGTAGAAAGTTAAGCAGGGTCAGGCCTGGTTATTACTTGGATGGGAGACCCCTCCTCTGGTTTCCTGCATTGAGCAGGGGGTTGGACTCGATGGCCTTGTAGGCTCCTTCCAACTCTTATGATCTATCTATCATGAATTAGTTTTCCATAGGGAGTGTATAGCTTTGATTATCATAGATGTGTATAAACAGGAGAACAGGCCTGTGGCTCACGCTGGCTCAGCTTGTCTGAGTCTGGAAAACTAAGCAGGGTCAGGTCTGGTTATTACTTGGATGGGAGACCCCTCCTTTAGTTTCCTGCATTGAGCAGGGGGTTGGACTCGATAGCCTTGTAGGCTCCTTCCAACTCTATGATCTATGAATCTATGAAGAAACCCCAGACTGAAGCCATGAATTCTCTGCTGTTTTGCTACAAATCTTGTGACAATTTCAAGTTGGGAGCTGGAGTGGAATGGAGGGAGACCAGGACAAAAACTGTGCTGCTTTGAAGAATAGAAGATGAAGTCTCCTGCTTCTACAAAAATGCTATAAATTGCTCTACAACAATCCTATCAATCTGAGAAGGTGGACGGTGGTCTGTTGCATCCTTTATTCATCTCTTTGGTTTGGCAACAACACTTCCTAGTTCATGTGATCAGCAGGTCAAGTTCCAGGATAGAAGGCCCAAGCAGGGACGAACCCTCAGGCATGAGCTCAGATGGCTGCTGGGCTTGTTCAAGCTGTATGTATTACACTCCAGAACAGGGAGATGTCAAAATTTAAACGCTTCTTCTTGAAAACATACTCAAACTTAGTAGAGGTCTAAACGGACTACCACACATTCACAAATCTAAATGACTTATGGTCAGTAAAGTGCCGTGCAGTTTTATTTTTGTTTCATTTCCTAGTTATGCCTAACATGGAATTTTTCACACCGGCTGCACACTGGGTCGACGACATCTCCATTGAGCTGTCCACCACAACCCCAAGATCTCTTTCTAGGTCAGTCACCTCTAGCCCGGATCCCATCGGTGTATATGGGAAGTTGGGATTTGAGGGTATGTTAGGTTTGGGTGATTTGCATGCAGTTCCCCTCATCATCTTCCTCCTAAGGGCATCTTTTCTAAGCTCACATTAAGAAGATTCACTACACTAGAGCTTCACTGGGGCCTCTTGAAAGTGGAAGAAATAGTAGTGAAAAAGGAGGGGGAGGTGCAACAGGGATGTGCAAATCAGCAAAACCTGAGCTTGCTGAAGTTCTCTGAATTCCTTCTCAAAGCTCATTCTGACTTGAGTCCATATCAGATTACGAGCATTGTTCCCCCCCCTTTTGCATGAAAATCCATGCGTATTTTCATGCATATTTTTCCAAATGTACGTATCAATTGTGCACATCTTTGAAATGCATGCATTCTTCCATTGATTAAAGTGTATTTGTGCACATTTTTCAAAAGTGAACATTTTTCAAATGTACGCAAGCTGTCAAACACAGTTGGGAGGGGCACGGATCACACTGCAAGCTCAGGAATAGGTGGACTTCAAGCGCAGATTGCATCTGAGTCAGTGTTCGATCCACAAGGTGCAAACTGGGTAAAACCTGATCAAAAATGAACTGAAATTAGTTTCTCATACATACCTAAGGTGGAGTGAAGAAGCTGTGTTGCTTGGCCTGGGCTGGCCGACGAGCTCGCTCATGCAGCCACTGACCTACAGTGGCCACCAGGCCAGCCCATTCCAGGTAATATCCAAGCCCTGTCCAGCCACCAGACCCAAAAGACACTCACTGTAGCAGCAGCAGTAGCGACCAGATTGGGGCTGGGGAGCATGTGCAGAGTGTGTGTTTGTGTGCAGGGATGGGGGACATGGTATGTATGAGAATGAATAGCAAAGAGAAACAGAAATGTCTGCTTCTACACATTTGGCTCGATGCTAATTCATTCGGGAAGAGCTATCCAACATGCTGGAGAGATGAATGTTAAAAATAAGCGATGTTTCCAGCCTTTGCAGTTTAGCACGAAGTTACAAGAATGAATATGACAAATACAAGAGCTGACAATGTATGCTAGGGAAACATAGACCTGGTTCATACATAATGCTAAGTATGGTCTGGCGTTACGAGAACAAGCTACAGCAAGCCATGGGCTTGCACAACCCCCCTTCCCCTCACCTTCACGAACAAGAGGGTGGCAGTTAAAAGTTCCCACTCATGGTTTTCAAGAAACTTCAGGTTCCCATTATGTCCAAGCTTTGGAAACTGTTGTTTATTCTAACTGTGAATTTAACCAGGATTTCATAGATGTCATAGATCATAGAGTTGGAAGGAGCCTACCGGGCCATCGAGTCCAACCCCCTGCTCAATGCAGGAAACTAGAGGAGGGGTCTCCCATCCAAGTAATAACCAGGCCTGACCCTGCTTAGCTTTCCACACTCAGACAAGCTGAGCCAGCGTAAGCCACAGGCTAAAGTTTGATTCTGGTTTGCTTCGGGCCCAGAGGCTGAATCCAGCCCCCTGGTGGTCCCAATTCCCCAGATGGCCCCAGCACCACCCCTTTCTCCTCCTGACCACCAGTCATTGGGTGGTTTCCTGGCTTTTGTGCCATTTTTCCCCATTCTAAAAGGCTGAAATGCCGCTCCTAAGACATACTGGCAGTAAGGCCTTTAAGTGAAAATATGCTGGTATTTTCCCCGCATTTTGGCCCCACCCCTTTTGCCCTGCCCATCATTGGAATGCTGCCCCCAAGAGCTTCTCAGTTGTCTTGTAGGCACACAACCATACTTTAAATAAGCATTGCTGTTCTATTTTGCCATTTGTTTCTTTAATGGAAGGGGCTATTTTATTTTGCTAAGGGCGATTGTGTAAATAAGAATAAAATCTGCATTCTAGCCATTTCCCTTTAATGCTATTTCTCATTTTGTTTTAGTTAGTCGTGCTGCTCTTATGTTATATTTATTATTAAATGTTAAGTAAACTTTGCAAAGCAGTTAAAATGCAGAGCAGTACAGAAGTGGAAATATTAAAATGATAATGAAATAATACACTGCCATTGTTAATATCCAATCTGAAGTTTTTGTGGAAGTTACCTGACATTACATCTAGTGGCTTTAAAGGTGTATCTTCAGTTCATAAATAAAACATCATCTTCTATATTTTATCAATGGTCTTTTTTCTTTTTGTAACTAATTTTTTAAAAGTGTTCATATCTTACTTTTATTTTGGCTATTTGAGAAAACAACTCAAATATGGGCGTAGCTCAGTGGAAGAGCACCTGCTTTGCATGCAGAAGGTCCTCGGTGTAACCCCTGGCATCTCCACGTAGAGCTAGGAAGCAATTCTGCCCAAAACCTTCCAGGCAGTCTCGACAATCCTGGGCTAGATGGACCAATGGTATGACTCCGTAAGGCAGTAGGGAAAGGGGTTTGTGTGATCTCAACTACTGCCCCAAAGAAGATTTCACCATTACCAAATGGATAGACAAGTTACAAAATATTGTAAATTTTGTATAAGTTTACAGCCTTTGGTTGCAATCTTATCTACACGATTCCTTGGGAATAATTCCTATTGAACACAATGGGATTTATTTCTGAGTAAAGATGCATAGGATTGTGCTGTTAGTATTATTATTTTTTCTTGAAATTTTACTACCCTGAGAATATATTGGAATTTGGCTTGGGGTAGAAAAATGCCCCAAAAAGTGTTTGTGTAAGGATTACTATTTATCTTTTTGTTCCTGTCAGAGATGATGCAAGTAAATAAACAAATAAAGGAAACCTCCAGTCTCAGAGGCTTCTGCGTATCCAATGCCCTGTCTCAGGCTGCTGCTGGAGGGTGGGGGCGGGACCGACAGAGGCAAGTCTCACCTTGCTATTCTGCTTTTAAATGTTTTTCCTTTAGATGGGCTGGGGCTGGAGAGGTCATGGAATTTCTTGGACCCTGGCCTCTCCCCTCCCCGCCCTGCTCACCAAAATGCCTCCTTTTCCCTTCCTTCAAGGCTGCATTTGTGACCACGGGAAGCAGCCAGCCCCGTTCTTCCCACAGCAGCTGAGAAGGGGCAGAGGAGGGGATTGGAACTTAGCATCCCCCTCCCAAGGTCATAGCAGTGTTTATGGCCTCAGGAGGGGGACTCCAAACAATCCTATGGTCCCTGGGATGCTCTCCCAGGGACCATAGGATTGCTCTCTTAATAAATATTTACCGGTAATGTTTAAATACCTTTATGTTTTCTAGAAATAGATGCTGTTCATTTTTATTTTTTTTAAAAACCCTATTATTAGTATTAGTATTAAATTGTGAAGTGGAGGGTACTGGAGGCTAGCATTGGTCTGTATGGAAAAGGTTTGTTTGTCTCTTTTGGTCAGACTACTTTGACCTTCAGCTATCCATTAAAGTTGTGCATATCCATTGGCCTTTACATATTCTGAGTAGCCCTGAAGTGTTCACCTAGGAGGTGCAGAGTTTATACACACAAATGTGCTTGACTTTAAAGCTTTTTCTTTCAGCCACTCCTGTTGATGCTAGCAGACATTATAGGTGGCTGCTTGATGAATTATTTACCTTGGCATATGCTTCAAGGAAAATTTATACCATCTATCATGTGTGTGTTTATAGGCTTTTGGCAGCTGTATATAATTTGACACAGAGAGCATAATAAAGGAAATTCAATTAGGGATGCTTATTAAATTCTTCCCAACCCAATTTCTCCCCAGATTTTGATATTCCAAACTCTGGTTTTGTTAGCAACCCTTTTTTCATGTTTGATTTATGAACACTGTACAGACTGCTATGCATGAACACTCTGTGTTCATTGATGGCTTTCTTTCTTACCAATGCTGCACGCAATGTTTATGGGTATGAATGAAACACAGTGCAAACACAAAACTTGATATGGTGGTGCATGCTATTATATCAAGATTGCTTTTGTGCTGTATTTCATCAGGAACCTGGACATTAAAAAAAAGAAATTATATGAATGGATGACAGGGAAAGCACACCAAGTCTTGAATTCAAATCAAGCCGCAAATGCACCAAGTCTCGAATTCATTTTTTTTTTTTAATTCTCCATCTTAAATTGAAAGTAAGGCATGGCAGAATGTGGGACAGACAGAGTGAGTGTCATGAACAATAATAAGGGAAACTCACACATCCCTAGCACTTTGTTGTTTTTGTTGTATCTCTTGGAATTATTATTTTTATATAAATTTGCAGTGCTACTCAGCTGTATTTGGTTTTTCCTATTCCTTACCAAGCTGCAGGACCACAGTTTCCTCCAGGCCCTTAAACCAGTTAAACTTTATATTTGTTTGCTGCCTATCATACTCAGAAAGCAGTAGGTCCCACGGGTTTGTGTAGCTATCAGCCACAGTGGGAACAGACTTGCAAGGTTATGTTACGGACAAACTTTGGAGGTGTGGAAAAATACAGAACAGTGATGACATAGACTCATAGAGTTACTTCAGAATCCACTTGGTCTGGAGACAGGTGGGACCAGTTTAGCCCAGGCAGACAGTGGTGCAGCCAGGACCGGAACTCAGGGCTGAAGTCCAGGGGCCCCCAGCCAAGCCCCCCCCCGAAATGTTCACCCAGAGAGCAGCACACAGTACGTATGCTCTCTTTTTTAACTTGTAAAATATATTATCCTCTTCTTCAAGCAAGTGGTGCTTATTCCCAAGTAAAATTGTGTTTAGCACCAGGACAGCAGAAGCATACTCCAGTTTATTCCTGTAGTCATGACGGTGCTAGGATTTAAGTGAGTTTAAAATGTAGAACTGCATGTGTTCAGGGTCTGTCTGTCTGTCTGTCTTTCTTTCTTTCTTTCTTTCTAGCAGACTTGGCAAACTGTTTTTGTTTGTTTTTACTCTAATGTATCAGGCATGTAGAAGTAGGGATGTATGAAGGATCCGGTAGGGGGTGAAAATCTGATGGGTTTTCTTGACTTGGCCCTGAAGATTCCATTCTGTCAACCCCGCACTGGGGCTGACTCGATCTGATGCAAGTCAAGCCAGCACGTGGGCTTCTGCTTTTAAAGTGGGCCATGAACTGCATTAAAAAAAAAAAAAAAAAAAAGACAGGGAAATTTGCGCAAAATTTGGGCCGCCACTCCCCAAATTTGAGCAAATTGCAGAGCAGAGGCCTGATTTTTCCACAAATCAGAAATAAACTGACAGAAAATTCAAGGTGGCCAAGGTGGAGCGTGTGCACATGCAGTGAGAGGAGCATGCTTCCATACTTCTCATGTTAAATGCTACAACGTGAACAACCACAAGAGGAACACCAATGCCTCAAATCTAATGAGTCAGCCCTGATTTGTGTAAATTGCGATTTGTGCAAAGTGTGCTAGAGATACATGGTTCATAGCTCCAAATCTGCGCAAATATTTCAAGAAATTTTGCAGAAGCCAGAGCCCCCCACCCCCACCCCACCCGCCAACTCAGCCTGCTTTTTGCCGTCGGGTCAGAAATGTGTCAAAAGTTCATCGAGCTCAAATGAAATGAGTGTTCCAGTGTTGCACATTCCTATTAAAGCATGGACTGGTGGGGTGGGGGAAGAGTAGTTGTGTGAATTAAAACTGAAGTAATATGCATAGTAGTCTAAAGGGGCCCCGGTAAGGCCATTAAGTCCAGGGTCTAAAATTACCTAGCTGCAGGCAGATGGAGAGACCAGAGAGAGGCACGTATAGAGAGAACCACCTGAGGCAGCGCAGTGCTTAGCCCAGCCTTCCCCAACCTGGCGCCATACAAAGGTTTTGATATGTGACAACAAGCGTTCCCGAATACAGGCAGTCCACGAGTTAAGAACGTCTGACTTACAGACAACCCATACTTACGAATGGACCTCTGGGTTCCCCGGCGCTACATCGTTTACGCAGAGTACATACATAGCGTAGTATACGACGCAGTTTGCGTAATTTGTGCAATTTGCGTACATGCCGATGTTAACGTACAGAACGCTATGCTGTTACGACTTACATACACATTCGACTTAAAGACATTCTTAAGAACGGAACTCGTTCGTTCGTAACCTGGGGGCTGCCTGTATTGGCCATGCTGGGCCTGATGGGAGTTGAAGTCTAAAACCTCTGGAGATTGGGAAGGCTGCCTTAGCAAGACAGCTGGTGTAGTTCAGTGGGTAGCTTCGGCTATTGGGCAGTATAGAAATGTAAGAAGTAAGTAAGTAAGTAAGTAAGTGAGTTATAAAACCAATACGGAGTAGACAACCTTTAGGGAGAAGGGCTGTAGCACAGTGGCAGAGGACCTACTTTCCTTGCAGAAGGCCCCAGTTCAATCCCCAGCATCTCCTGGTAGGGCTGGAAAAAACCCTGCCTAGAAATCTGAGGAGGTGCTGCCTATCAGTGTAAACAATACTGGGCTAGATGGACCAATGGTTCAACTCTGTGTAAGGCAGCTCCATTTGTTCCTAGGTGGTGATGCATAGACAAATAGCTCCATTTAGGTGATTGCCTCTCCCAACTTGTGCGCTCTCTCTCCCTCTCTCTCTCTCTCTCTCTCTCTCTCTCTCATCTTTGTCTCCCTCTTCCCCTTACTGCTAACTATTCCTCTGACCCTCTCTTTGCTCTCTATCTCCCCCTCTTTCTCTTCCTCCACCCTTCCTTCACCTGGCACCTGATCCAGTGGGGGCAAAGCAGTGAAATGGGGGAGGTTTGGAGGTCCCTGTCCACCACTCTTCCCCAGCTTGAGCACAGGGAGCCCTGAGTGTCACCACGTCTCCCCAGTTTGCACAGGAAGGCCTGGGGAAATGTAGTGTTCATGTACCAGGGTGGCGGGAAGAGAAAGAGAGACTGGGGACTGATTCTCCCTCCTTCACCCCACTGCTGCCACTGCAGGAGCAGTGGCAAAAGTAAGTTTATGATCACAAGTGGACAGGAAGAAGGAGCTCTCCTTCTCTGGCTCAGATTTTAATCTGAAAACAACTCAGGAAAGTACTGTCCACCCTCATATTGAAGGTGACAATTATGAGCCACCACAGAGTTTTTATTCTGATCTTGGGACTTCAGCAACATCTTTAGTTTGCCATGAAAATGGTTTGAAATGCAAATGTGAGTAGTGAATGGTAGTACCTCCTGTCAAATCACCCCCCCCTCACCCCCCTGAATGATTTATGGCCATGATTTATGGCCCTTAAGCCCAGCCCCACCGGAAGACCCGCCTCAACCGGAAGACCCGCCTCAACCGGAAGACCCACGTCCGGAAGATCTGGTCAGGTGACCGGGGGTCACCTGATGGGGGTCATGTGACCCCTCTACGAACTCACCTGACCACTGCGGACCAATAGGGAGCGGTTTTAGACCCCTGGCATGCACAGGAACAAAGATGGCCGCAGGCCATCTCTGGCCCCTCTCCGGGTTGGTCCAGCGGGGTCATGTGACCCCTCTACGAACTCACCTGACCCCCGCGGACCAATAGGGAGCGGTTTTAGACCCCTGGCATGCACAGGAACAAAGATGGCCGCAGGCCATCTCCGGCCCCTCTCCGGGTTGGTCCAGCGGGGTCATGTGACCCCTCTACGAACTCACCTGACCCCCACGGACCAATAGGGAGCAGTTTTAGACCCCTGACGCCCCCCAGAAAGGAGGTGGTCCCGGCCACCACCGACCCCTCTCCGGATTGGCCCAGGGGGGTCATGTGACCCCTCTACGAACTCACCTGACCGCCGCGGACCAATAGGAAATGGTTTTAGAGGCCTGACGCACGCAGGGGTCCCTGTAGAAAAACGACCTTTCCCACCAGGCGGGGCAGAACAGGGTCAGATCGAGGCAGCCTTCTCCCTTGCCCGGGCAAGTTCCCCAGCACAGACGGCATGGCAAAGAAAGAAGAGCTATATATGGGGCCTTATGGTTTTACGGACCCCCCTTACCCCTTGGGCTACCAACGCCGAGAACGGGCATACCCTAAGATTTCACAGGAGGAGAGTGCTCCTGAGAATCTAATAAAAAAGAGTTCTGCGGCAACAAAGAGCTCAGCTTCAACTATATTTCACTTTGGACCGAACCCACCCCCTGAACCTCTATCTCAGGCCGATTGGAGCATGGATTGCACCGAGCAGTGGTCTGATACGGAGTGCGATTGTGGCTGCGATCCAAAAGCTGCATTCCTAAAGGCAAAAATGGCACAACTTTCTGCATCCGTGCGGCCTGCCGACGGCGTGGATGGCGGGGCACTCACGAAAACAGCCCAGCTGACTGTTGAGAAAATGGCTCAGGATGACCATGGCATGGACTGGTCTGCTTACCTACCATCGCTCGAGGGGGTGAATGAGACGGAGGACACAACAGTGAAAGGCGACACATCAGTAAGTGTTTCATTTTGAAACTTGTTCTTAGTGCGTATTGTATGATGGTTTGACGGTGACACAGCACTTACTAAAAGCTTTTTGTTTTGTTTTACATAGGACTATGATATGTGCGAGGATTTTGAGAGCTTGAGCTTCAGAGGTTCACCAGCAGTCAACATTTCATGCATGTCGTGTATCTTGCCAGACCGGTGCATTGAAAAGTAATAATAACCATTTTGTTTTTATTAATAATAAAATAAAACTATATAATTTTATATACTTATAAAAGTAATAATAACCATTGTTTTTGTACCAATAAATCTGTTTTCTATAACCTTGTATATCTATTCTTGTGTTAACCTGTGAAAATGGCAGAACACTCAGAAATCTTAAAGAAGATTTATTATACACCGGGGGGTGTTGGGAGTTTTGGTGGGGTGGACCCCTTATTTCAGGAAGCCAAAAAACAGTGCAAAACGCTAGTCAGAGGGGAGGTTATCAAATGGCTGGCAGATCAAGATGCTTATAATACATTGCATAAACCCGCAAGGATCCATTTTAAAAGGAATAAGACCATCGTGTCTGAAGTGGATGCACAATGGCAGGCTGATTTAGTCGACATGCAGCAATTTTCTAAATACAACGATGGCTACAGGTACATTTTAACAGTGATAGACATTCTTTCTAAATATGCCTGGGCGCGAGTTCTAAAAGGCAAAACGGGTAGAGAGGTGTCAGGCGCTTTTAAAGCAATTTTCACACAAGATGGAAGACAGCCTGTCAAAATGCAGACTGACCGAGGCAGCGAGTTCCTGAACAGGGATGTGAGTCGGCTATTAAAAAAACACCGGGTACAACATTTTGTTACTAATAATGAAGTCAAGGCGGGTGTTGTGGAGCGATTCAACAGAACATTAAAAACAAAAATGTGGCGGTATTTCACAGCTAACAACACCTTTACCTATATAGATGTGCTACAACCGTTCCTAAAAAGTTATAACCATAGTTTTCACAGAACCATCCAAGCCAGGCCTGTAGATGTTAATCAGTCAAATTCCCTGGCCGTTTGGAACGTGGTTTACGGTGTAAAAAGAAAGCAGGATGGGCTACTGTTCAGAAAAGGGGATCATGTGCGGGTTTCTAAAAGCAAGGGTGTCTTTGCCAAGGGTTATGAGCAGAATTTTTCTACTGATATACAGGCCTCTCTGCTCTTCTGATGACTTGGTCCACTATAAATAACTCAGTAGAAAAATTCTGCTCATAACCCTTGGCAAAGACACCCTTGCTTTTAGAAACCCGCACATGATCCCCTTTTCTGAACAGTAGCCCATCCTGCTTTCTTTTTACACCGTAAACCACGTTCCAAACGGCCAGGGAATTTGACTGATTAACATCTACAGGCCTGGCTTGGATGGTTCTGTGAAAACTATGGTTATAACTTTTTAGGAACGGTTGTAGCACATCTATATAGGTAAAGGTGTTGTTAGCTGTGAAATACCGCCACATTTTTGTTTTTAATGTTCTGTTGAATCGCTCCACAACACCCGCCTTGACTTCATTATTAGTAACAAAATGTTGTACCCGGTGTTTTTTTAATAGCCGACTCACATCCCTGTTCAGGAACTCGCTGCCTCGGTCAGTCTGCATTTTGACAGGCTGTCTTCCATCTTGTGTGAAAATTGCTTTAAAAGCGCCTGACACCTCTCTACCCGTTTTGCCTTTTAGAACTCGCGCCCAGGCATATTTAGAAAGAATGTCTATCACTGTTAAAATGTACCTGTAGCCATCGTTGTATTTAGAAAATTGCTGCATGTCGACTAAATCAGCCTGCCATTGTGCATCCACTTCAGACACGATGGTCTTATTCCTTTTAAAATGGATCCTTGCGGGTTTATGCAATGTATAAGCATCTTGATCTGCCAGCCATTTGATAACCTCCCCTCTGACTAGCGTTTTGCACTGTTTTTTGGCTTCCTGAAATAAGGGGTCCACCCCACCAAAACTCCCAACACCCCCCGGTGTATAATAAATCTTCTTTAAGATTTCTGAGTGTTCTGCCATTTTCACAGGTTAACACAAGAATAGATATACAAGGTTATAGAAAACAGCTTTTATTGGTACAAAAACAATGGTTATTATTACTTTTATAAGTATATAAAATTATATAGTTTTATTTTATTATTAATAAAAACAAAATGGTTATTATTACTTTTCAATGCACCGGTCTGGCAAGATACACGACATGCATGAAATGTTGACTGCTGGTGAACCTCTGAAGCTCAAGCTCTCAAAATCCTCGCACATATCATAGTCCTATGTAAAACAAAACAAAAAGCTTTTAGTAAGTGCTGTGTCACCGTCAAACCATCATACAATACGCACTAAGAACAAGTTTCAAAATGAAACACTTACTGATGTCGCCTTTCACTGTTGTGTCCTCCGTCTCATTCACCCCCTCGAGCGATGGTAGGTAAGCAGACCAGTCCATGCCATGGTCATCCTGAGCCATTTTCTCAACAGTCAGCTGGGCTGTTTTCGTGAGTGCCCCGCCATCCACGCCGTCGGCAGGCCGCACGGATGCAGAAAGTTGTGCCATTTTTGCCTTTAGGAATGCAGCTTTTGGATCGCAGCCACAATCGCACTCCGTATCAGACCACTGCTCGGTGCAATCCATGCTCCAATCGGCCTGAGATAGAGGTTCAGGGGGTGGGTTCGGTCCAAAGTGAAATATAGTTGAAGCTGAGCTCTTTGTTGCCGCAGAACTCTTTTTTATTAGATTCTCAGGAGCACTCTCCTCCTGTGAAATCTTAGGGTATGCCCGTTCTCGGCGTTGGTAGCCCAAGGGGTAAGGGGGGTCCGTAAAACCATAAGGCCCCATATATAGCTCTTCTTTCTTTGCCATGCCGTCTGTGCTGGGGAACTTGCCCGGGCAAGGGAGAAGGCTGCCTCGATCTGACCCTGTTCTGCCCCGCCTGGTGGGAAAGGTCGTTTTTCTACAGGGACCCCTGCATGCGTCAGGCCTCTAAAACCATTTCCTATTGGTCCGCGGCGGTCAGGTGAGTTCGTAGAGGGGTCACATGACCCCCCTGGGCCAATCCGGAGAGGGGTCGGTGGTGGCCGGGACCACCTCCTTTCTGGGGGGCGTCAGGGGTCTAAAACCGCTCCCTATTGGTCCGCGGGGGTCAGGTGAGTTCATAGAGGGGTCACATGACCCCACTGGACCAACCCGGAGAGGGGCCGGAGATGGCCTGTGGCCATCTTTGTTCCTGTGCATGCCAGGGGTCTAAAACCGCTCCCTATTGGTCCGCGGGGGTCAGGTGAGTTCGTAGAGGGGTCACATGACCCCGCTGGACCAACCCGGAGAGGGGCCGGAGATGGCCTGCGGCCATCTTTGTTCCTGTGCATGCCAGGGGTCTAAAACCGCTCCCTATTGGTCCGCAGTGGTCAGGTGAGTTCGTAGAGGGGTCACATGACCCCCATCAGGTGACCCCCGGTCACCTGACCAGATCTTCCGGAGGTGGGTCTTCCGGTTGAGGCGGGTCTTCCGGTTGAGGCGGGTCTTCTGGTGGGGCTGGGCTTAAGGGCCATAAATCATGGCCATAAATCATTCAGGGGGGTGAGGGGGGGGTGATTTGACAGGAGGTACTACCATTCACTACTAATGTGAAATCTACATTGACTAGAATGCACATGCAATTTCTCTTTCACATCCTGCCCTGTATTAACAATATGAGCAAGTGGCGCAAACAGCAGTGAATGAAAAGCTCAAAGATACAGTTAAGCCTCACATATGAAGACGGTCTTAACAAGGTACTGCCTAGCAGTCTACCCTACCATAGGCTGAGTGTAAAAAAGTAAATAAGGGGGTGGGGGAGAGAAACATGTACATGCTTGACACAAATCAATCTCTGGACTGCAACCATTTGCCCTGATGGCATTTTGAGCTTCTGCATGTATAGCCTTCCTTTTCATTTCAATGAGGAAGCAGCTTTCTGCATACAATGGAATATGCACTTTTTGCTCTCCTCTCCATTGAATTGATCAGGGAAGCCCTTGAGGACATGGAGGTGCCATGTGTGCAAAACAGTTCCTGTGCTTGCAAGACATCACTCAGATTGAGTGGATGGATTTAATAACAGACATACAACATATGTATTGCATTCTGGGAGACAAGCTCAATTAGCATCAGATCTCCTGTCTGCTGTAGCATGAGGGTTATGGAGAAGTTAATGTGCCAGTCGCTGAGTTGTCATAATTGCTAGTTTGCCCTCCAGCAAGTTGAGCCACTACAGAAGATATCAGCAGAGGAAGATCTTTCTGTGCTCAATGACCCCTTCTCCCAAGTGTAGACTCCAAGGATAGCAGGTTCAAGAAATAAAATTTCAGGTATCACCTCATTTATCCTCACATGTACACAATGGGTCAGCAGATGTCAAAAAAGGAGGTAGCAGAATTGCATGGGCCCATAGATATTTGGGCAGCTACTGCCCCAGGCCCATGGGGGTGTCTCCATTGTGGTAAATTGTTTATTTATTTATACATACTAAACTGGTGTGTCACTCTTAAATTGTACACCAGAATTTGATACTTTTAACTTTTTCCATGATTATTTATATGTACTTCCTGCTGGTTTGATAGCTGGCAATGCTAGGAAGTAGGGAAGTGCATCAGATCCGGACAAAGTCTGAACTCTGAGCAGAATCGGGCTGCTTCAGTCCAGTTCTGTTGGTCCTGAGGTGAAGCAGACTTGACTTCTCTCTGAAGCCAAATGAACCGAAGCCACTCCAGAACAAGGCTTCATTACTGACTTGTGTTTCAGATACAATATGTGCCCACAGACTCTAAATAGTGTCTTTTTGTCTGGTTTCTCTAAATGCTGCAAGGAGCGGGGGGGAGGGTGTGCCGTTGAGTGACTGGCAGGTCCAGCTTCCAGTCTTAGGGCACATTTGTTTTGCCTAAGAGGCAACAGTTCTTTTAAAGATTCAGAAGCAATCAACACACAAGTGGACAGAAGTCAAAGCTATTTATTAAAGAGCAGGCAAGGTGATACAAGAAATAACATGAAATGACATTTCTGACCAAGATAGCTTACATCTCCTTTCTGTTGTCGGGAACCCCAAGTGAACGGCAATGGAGAGACCCCAGGTGGCTGGCCACCACACAGCACCTCCCCGGTCCAGGTCCGCATCGAAGTCCCGTTTGGTTACTGCATCTTAGGGACTTATATACCTAAGATCCCTGGTGGCTACGTGCAGTTTGGAACAGCACCCTAATTAATCACACCTATGGCAATGGCCTGATTTTTAGGTCTCATGGTGTCTATGAATTCCTGTACCACCAAACAGATAAGCTGAAAGAGAGTGGACAGTAGCCAACATAATAAATTCAGAGATCCTCCCAATTCCAAGGTGATATGCCTCATGTAAATGAACAACTTTGAACAAGTCACACCAAGAGGCTTGGAGACCCTAAAGAGGTCTGGTTCTTAAGGCCTATCTGGAGATCCAGGCATGGTTCTTAAGGCTTATCTGGAGATCCAGGCATGGATGTTGCAGTATGTGCAACATCACCCTGACTCCTCAAGATACAGTGGTCTTCCAGGGCAATTCCTCTACAACATTTTACCATGAGCTCCAGTCACTGCGTTGGAAACCCTCAAAAGGCTGCTCTGGTACACCCCTGTGGCTATTAATCTGAAATTTGGCAGGCTTGATATACCCAGGAGGGGCAACTATCTCCACAATTGTCATTCACCTCTGCCAATTAAAGGGGAAAAAAAACTGATACCATCAGTTCCCTTTGAAAAAATAAAATCAAAATATAAAGCTGTGTAGCACTATTTTTCTGACATCTGGCAGGTGTGATCCCCACCCGAGGGGCTACTATGCTGGCAAGTATCATCCAGTTTTGACCAAGAGGGAAAAAAAGGTCTAGCCATTTTTTGATTTCCAATGATAATCAATGAGAAGCATAAAGCCTCAGTTTTCCAAACCTTTTGGGTTCAATACCAAATTGAAATGGACTGACCCCGAATCGGTCCGAGCAGAAGTGGGTCATTTTCACGAGCACTGAATCAGGGTTTGATCAAAGCAGGGTGTTGGTGCACACCTCTGCTAGGAAGTGTTATCATCCAGGGCTTTCCACTAGTTTCGAACAGGTATAATATACTGCACTGCTGGGCAGGCGGACATAACAAATAAATGGCCAGGTCACAGTAGCCTAAAGCTACTGTGATTCAACAGTTGTGCCATTCCTGTCTGAGGGGAATAACTTTTTATTATTACACTCATTTTTATAAACTAGACAGCCTGCTGCTGCTAGGGCCCCATATAACCTGAACTAATTACATTAATAATCTGATTTCAGTGGCAGCCAAGAACAGGCACACCCTGCATGCATGCCAAGTTTTCTCTTCCCACCCCCTTTACTCATGTTTCTTGGAAGGAAATGAACAATTGCCCAGCATGGCACATTCTCATCAGTCCTCAATATTACTTACACACTGACTGTGTCGTTATGCAGAGCCTTGAAAGGATAGAAGTGACACAGGCTGCATCACGGAATGGTTTATGCAGCTCACAAGGCATGAAATAAAGTTGCTTTCAAGCAATGCCTGTCGTAATGACGCTCTTGGCTTGTTTCTGCTTAATGTCAGGAAACACCGCTGATCCTTGTGTAAGAACAGAGGAGAAAAAGTTGTACAGATGTGGGTTTTGGGGGGGCGGGGAAGCAATTCTGGTCTAAAACCCCCACTTAGAATCTAAGACTCCAGTCCAAAGGCCATCTGCTTGTGTATCCCTCACTGGATGAGGAACTGTGTACATGAACAGGTGCTATGTGTGTGGTTCCTCTCCTTGATCCAGCTGCTGGGACAAAACACAAGGAGCCCTTTCACGCCGACTGGATGTTTGGAGAGTGGGGGATGGGCTGCGGGGCTGGCACAAGACTTCCCATCGCCTGAGACGGGAGGTCACACCACTGCCCTCTCTCTCTCTCTCTCTCTCTCTCTCTCTTTCTCCTGCCTCTGGTGGCAGTGGCAGCTACTGCTGCCTCCTTCCCTTCTCCTCCCCCAATGATAACACTGGTGGTGACTGTCCCCTCTCTTCCCCCCTGTGGCGGCAATGGCAGCAGCACAGCACAGGCCTCAGTTCTCCCTCATTGCTTTGCTTGAGGGGTCCTTTCTCAGAGCGAGGCATTGGTGGGGAGGTAGCCTGGAGAACGCCTGTGCCCTTGTAGCACAGGCAATCTCCAGGGCCACCTCCCCACCAATACCTCACTGAAGAAGGACCCATCATAGCAAGGCATTTGGGCTAGGCTCTCTGGAGAGCCTCTTCTGAGTGGCTGATGGAGCTTTCCAGAGAGTCTACCTGCCTGAGGGGTCCTCAAAGTGAGGCATCGGGGCAGGTGGCGCTCCAGAGAGTGGCCAGCATGACTTTCTGGAGCACTGGGCAGGGTGCACAGTTCTCCTGGCAGCAGCAGCAGCCTGGCTACACAGGATCTGCCACCCTTCAGGATCTACTGCCTGAGGCTGGAGATTCACCCCATCTCATGGAAGGGCTGGGGCCCTGATGGGCTGGGCGCAAAATGACTACTTTTTCCAATAGGGGGTTGTGAACAGAGCCCCAGTTCCAGTTGCTGTTTGGGTACACAGCTGGACTGGGCTTTATAGAATTAAAAATGACAGAGGGGTACTGCTACTTCCTAACATTTTGGATGACCACCATTCCTGACCATTGGCCCTGCTGGCTGTGGTTGATGGGGGATGTAGTTCAATGCATTTGGAAGGAACCAGGTTGGGGAAGGTCGCTGCCCACCATCTAATGCACAGTGGAGAATCCCGAGATTCTCTGTTTTACTTCTTGCTATTGCACTCATCTCCTTCTTGTGGGTTTCCTACAGATGACCGGTTGGTCACTGTGTGGACAGAATGATGGACTAGAAGGACTCTTGATCTGATCCACCATGGCTCTTCTTATGCGCTTTTGTTCTTAAATCAAGTGTCCTGCTACTATTGATTTCAGATCAGTTTTTTCACCCTGATCCTGAAATATTTACAGGGAAATAAAATCCAATAATTTAATTAGAACTCCCAATTAAATGTAATTAGGATTACAGCTATGAGATCACCAGGCACGTTCCCTGTCAATTAAATATCAATGCAGTCTTGGCATCAAACATGTCCTTGCCAAGCCCCCTAAGCCTCCTCACCCCACACACAGCTAATTAAAATGGACAAAGATTTAGATACGAAATATAGGCAAAATAAGCACATTTATAAAAGAATGGAAGCTATGTTTGGACACCTCAAGGTCAAAACTGTACACTGGGAATGTCATACTGAGAAATCTAGTTCACACATTGCACTCTTCTGGCCAAACACTTTCCTTCCAGGATATAATGAAATATTAAATAAATTACTGTCAGCAGATATTTTTGACTTTCATTATCATTTTTATTTAATTTTCAAATTTTCATAGAAGTGCTTTTGGTGGGTAGGATATGTGTGTGTGTGTGCGTGTGTGTGTGTGTGTGTGTGTGCGTGTGTGTGCGCGCGCGTGTGTGTGTGCGCGTGCGCGTGTGTGTGCGCGTGTGTGTGCGCACTTGCGTGCGTGCGTGTGTGTGCATGCATTTGTGTGTGTGTCATTTATACATTTATATATACATATATGCACAACAAGACTACTTATATTTATAATGGTTTAGGTAGAACTAGTAACTTTTCCAGAGAGCACAATCCTCTGCAAGCCCTGTTGAATATTCTATGACATATTTCTGTGCAGCCTAGCAGCAATAATTTCATGAGCAATTGCTTAGCTTAAAAAAAGAAATGCTCAAGATTCAAAAATTCCTTATCTCTACTGTTCATTAATCAAGAAGGTTGAATACTGCAACAGCAATATAAGGATTACAATATTCTGTCACATGTTCTTCCAGGTGAAGGAATGTCATTCAATCGGCAAAAGGGTACTGGGTTATCACCCAGAAACCCCTTATGAACCCATGTACACTGCATAACATGTAAATAGTCAAGTTTATTGTAATAGAGCAGTCAGCCATTATATACCAAACGTTAACACTAACAAGACATGCCTAAGCAATGGCATTCCAGAAACAGAGCAACTCCTAATCTTGTTTTACATTTATCCCTTTAGCCCTTGCACAGAACTGTAGGAATAGCAGAAGGAATTTGGCTGTTCTAAACATTATATATTTATTAACATCACTCAGCAGAAAAAACCAACACTGCAAGGAAAGACCTTCTTTCACCAGTTCTAACAAAGGGAGGATATACCTTATTCTAATATCATGATAGGTAGCACATTCAAGGACAAAATAAATAATGACCTCCGCAGTACATAAGAGGATTAGAAAAGCAAATTCTACCTTCCTTTGGGATGCCCTTCCCAGTCTGCCATAGGAAAGTTTACATGTGAATAACTGTATAAGCGTACAGATCAGCAATCTGTGGATGTTTATTGATGGAATAAGTCTGCAAAGTCTCCTAGGGGTTCTGGCTGTGAGTGCTGGTCTTGCCACAAACAGCACGCTTCCCCATTTGAAATGAAAGTGTCTGTTCTTTCTAATGAACTGAAGGATTTATTTGGCAGGTTTTATGAGAGCAGGTCTTTGAAATTCCAAACTACACATTATACCCAACCACAAGTCAAGGGAGACCGATGACCCTTTTAAAACAGGAAATGCCGCTTCCAGTGTGGCATTCAGAAGCAGAGACGCAAGAGGGAAGGGGTTGTTTAGCCCTGTCCTGATCTGACACCTCACCACTCCAAAGTGCCCCCCCTTCCAAAGAGCTTTCCCTAGTGCAGGGCTTCACTTCACATGCATGTTTGCAAGGGTGAACATCAGGATCCCCAGGGAAGAAAATTCAGCTGGGGAGGATTTCAAGCAAAAACAAAACAAAAACAAAAACCAGCTGGTGGGGAAAGGGTCCAGTTCCCCTCTAACATCCCGTGCTCAAAGTCACACACTTCTGAAGCTGATTTTTTTTGATGTGGCGGTGGTCTGGGCTTCCATTCATGTATTTGCATGTAACATTAAATTTGTCCCAGGAATATCTTTATCACAGAATTCATTATGAAAGGGGAAACGAATACAACCATTAAAAGTTCTGATTCCCAAATGGAAATGAACCAGGACTGTGGATGAATTTTAAATAATTTCAGTTAATTTCTTTCCTCAAAACTCCTGCTCTTGCAAAAGTTAGTGCTATCTAATGGCAGATCTATTAGAAACATGAGCAAGCAGTGCCATGGCATTTCCTGTCAATTCATAGATTTCATAGATTTCATAGATCATAGAGGTGGAAGGAGCCTACAAGGCTATCGAGTCCAACCCCCTGCTCGATGCAGGAAACTAGAGGAGGGGTCTCCCATCCAAGTCATGACCAGGCCTGACCCTGCTTAGCTTTCCACGCTCACACAAGCTGAGCCAGCATAAGCCAAATTGGCAGTGGCCGCAGAATATAATTAAGAAGCAGACAGGGACAAATACTCGACCAACCCGCCTCCGGTGCAGTTCGGATGTATTCGCCCAAATATTGGTTTTTTTCCCGGCCAATGGCCGGGCTAGGTTAGTACCGCACTTCGCCCTTCACAGATCTTCAATTCAATAAATGTGGCCCTGATTTGAAACCATATACTCTGTGTCTGACTCTTCTTTATCTCACCCATACACTCGCAACAGACTTCCACTGGCCCCTCATCTGGGGCTAGGGAGAAGATTTGCGAGTGGGGGAGGAGAGAGGAGTCAGGTAACAGGTCAGGTTGGTCACAGATAATGAGCCAATGGCTCAACTAGGGCGGGGACACAGGAAAGGGCTTATTTAGGCACCTGGGTTCCCGCCCACGGCCTCTTTTGCTGCTGTTTTCCGGCTCCCTCCCATCCCGCCCTGTTAGCAGTGTAGGCTCCTCTGGTCGCCCATTAACGGGGGCCGAGTAGGAATTTTGGCTCATTGTCTCAATTGGCCGGGGCAATGGGCGGGTTTCGCCTACTCTACACTGTGAATCAGGGTAGGGAAAATTTTGAATTTGATCTTGATCCCACCAGGGGGATCATAGCTAAATTGGTCGCATTTGCGGGAAGTGCGGGATTAGGCAGTATGGCTTAAGCTTATGGTGATCATCCAGTGGCACCTTTCAAGGTGACTGACGTTTACCCAAGGCTGCCCTCGCTAATGCCCTGAGGCTTGCCAGGAGGGAGATTGGGACGTCTTTGGGGTTTTGCCTTTCTCGCCTACATTGGGTGCCTGGAGGCATCAAAGTAAGGCGACGATGGTAAAGCCCTCCAGCTCCACATGGAGGGCAACTGGCCGGGGGCGGACCAACCCGCCTCCGGTGCAGTTCGGATGTATTCGCCCAAATATTGGTTTTTTTCCCGGCCAATGGCCGGGCTAGGTTAGTACCGCACTTCGCCCTTCACAGATCTTCAATTCAATAAATGTGGCCCTGATTTGAAACCATATACTCTGTGTCTGACTCTTCTTTATCTCACCCATACACTCGCAATATAATTAAGAAGCAGACAGGGACAAAAACTCGAAGACATTGAAAGAAATCCTGCTTTTAGGCTCAGGGAAATGTCATGCAGTGTGTACATAGATGATTGTGAAATTGGTTGAATGAGGTGGCAACATTTTGTACAAGTCTTATAAGATCAGCTGTTGGAAGCAGTTGGAAGCAATAAAAAAAATATTTCAGTACATTCAGAGAGCCAGTGTGGCGTAGTGGTGAGATTGTTGGACTGGGACTCGGGAGATCCAGGTTCTAGTCCCCGCTCAGCCATGAAACTCACTGGGTGACTTTGGGCCAGTCACTGACTCTCAGCCTAACCTACCTCACAGGGTTGTTGTGAGGATAAGATGGAGAGGAGGAGGAGGAGGAGGAGGATTATGTAAGCCACCTTGGGTTCCTTGCAGGAAAAAAGGCAGGGTATAAATATAATAAATAAATAAATAAATAAATAAAATACATAGATTTCATCGATCATAGAGTTGGAAGGAGCCTACAAGGCTATCGAGTCCAACCCCCTGCTCAATGCAGGAAACTAGAGGAGGGGTCTCCCATCCAAGTAATAACCAGGCCTGACCCTGTTTAGCTTTCCACGCTCAGACAAGCTGAGCCAGAATGAGCCACATCCAATTCTACAGGAAGTTGCAACTTGGAGAAAGTCATTGTTATGTTTTTGGTTTCTGTAGTTGTTTTTATTTAAAGCACATGATTTTATTCACATAAAGGGAGTAAGAAGAGGTTGTAAAAATGTTTTAAGTTCTGTAAGTACTAATTAGAATGGCAAGTATGGCTGAGCATCTGCAAGATGAACCACGATAAAAATGGATCTCTGTGCTGCAGGGGCAGAAACTTGTCTTGGACCTGAGGCAAGCAAAGGAAAGACACATGGCAATGCTTCTTCGTTTACGGTACTTTAGGAAGAGAGAGACCATGTGGAGGGACCTGGCCTGTGCTGGCCTTGAAGAATGAATACTGTCAACCAGCTATATATGGATTCAATTATGCCCCAAGTGATGATGCATGCTACACTTTGGGTACTACAACATTGCATAAGCAAAGAAGCATCTACCAGCCTATGCAAACCTGGAACCTCATTTACGCATAGCCTCTCAACAGTCAGAACGTTGCAGTGCCTGTGCCCTGTAAACTAGGTCCTCCGACCTAGCTTGTCTACCCCCACACATGGGCTGTATCTGGTGAGTGTGACTGTAATTCAGTGTTTGAAAGGTAACGGCTGTTTGGGGGACAAAAATTCACTCTCTTGTGTAATCAAGGTATCCCTAAAAACTGCCGTATGTAGGAAGAAGCTTACTTCTTTTATAGCAATTATTTATTTTATTTATTTATTATATTTATACCCCACCTTTTTTCCTGAAAGGAACCCAAGGCGGCTTACATAATCCTCCTCCTCCTCCTCTCCATTTTATCCTCACAACAACCCTGTGAGGTAGGTTAGGCTGAGAGTCAGTGGCTGGCCCAAAGTCACCCAGTGAGTTTCATGGCCGAGCGGGGACTAGAACCTGGATCTCCCGAGTCCCAGTCCAACACTCTAACCAGTACGCCACACTGGCTCTCAATTAGTGACATCACTTGGAAACATTCTTGCTTGAAAAAGCAGATCTTGGTAGGTGAGAATGTTTGCCCTAGGAGAAGCAACTACCCCACCAGAATCCCCAGAAAGGGAGCAACAATGGCTCCATTCTCTCCACCTGAGGAGGTAGCCCAGCACCCTTCCTCTGACTCACCCTTCCCCAGAAGGGCCTGTAGCTTGGGAGGGCTCACGTCAACTGCCACCACACTGAGGGTCAGCAGGAGGGTTTCCACACCCAGTGGAGGAGCCAGTGCCTTTAGAAGAGAGCATGACCTTCTTAAGCTCATGGAGTTTCCCTCTGGAGACTGGGGTTCACCCATCTTGCTGCAGGACTACTTACACCAGGGGTGGGCAACCTGTGGTCTTGCAGATGTTGTTGGACTCCAACTCTAATCAGCTCCAGACAGCCTGAGCCAATGGCCATGGATGATGGGTGTTGTAATCCAATGACATCTGGAGAGCCACAGGCACTCTGCTTCTAGCCTTGCCTTGTCTTGCCTCCTTCCTGATCATGTGTAATCAGCTGCCACAGTGATCTGTCTATGATCTGGATCCCCTGCAGCTCAACTTGAACTCTGCTGTACTTGGCCAGGACACCACTGTGGGCTCCAGACTAGGACAGAGCAGCGGGTGGGTGGAAAGTGGCTTGGAGGTTCACCATAGTTGAGGTTCTGGGAAAGGATTGGGCCCTGATGTCATCATTAGAGGCACGATGGCACCTGATTTGGCTTGGAATAAACTACATTTTCTGAGTTTGTGGATGGGGGAAACAGCTTGATTTTCTGACCATTTCTGGAAAAGTTTGTCCCATCACTATGAGCAACTCCCCCACATTTCATTTTATTTATAGGATTTTATCACATGCAAACTATAATTCCTGTATGAATTTCTAGATTCCTTAAGGCATAGGAAGGGTGGGTGGGTGTAGGAACTGTTTACATGGTTGAGCAGTTGAGCAGTGGTTGAGTAACTGCTGTTGATCTGGGTGCAACTGATGATTCTTTGTGGCAAGTCTATCCAAATAAATGCTTGATGTGTGGTGCAGTGGTTGGGCTGGGACTCAGGAGATCCGGGTTCTAGTCATCGAGTGATGAAGCTCACTGAATGACTTTGGATCAGTCACTGACTCTCAGCCTAACCTACCTCACAGGGTTGTTGTGAGGATAAATTGAAAGGAGAAGGACCATGTAAGCCATCTTGGGTTCCTTGCAAGAGGAAAATAGTGAGATATAAATGTTATAATAAATAAATAGCTATAGAAGAATGTGAAGTGTTTCCAATTTATTCTAGCACTCAATTTGGTTAGAGTCAAATATTCAGTTGCCTCAGTCATGACCAATGAATGTATACTACCTGGTCACATTTTTATCCATCATGAAATGTACATAACAGTAAACAAAAGTGAGAATGGGAGACGGTATTAAGAAACAGATAGTGTAAATAATGCAGAAGTCAAACATTCAACAGAGACTGAATTTAACATTCAACTTGGGGGGAAATGTGCCAAATGTTCAATGAAAACATGCTGCTTTTTAATGTGAAAAGGGGCTGTCATGGAGATTAGCCCCTTCCCCCCATTCACTCCCCCCCTCTCATTTTGCCACCAATTCAAAAGCTTTCTCTACCTGTTTCCATCCAGTTGAGGAATACACAACCAACAAGGAATGAAACAAATTTGGCTGCTTGGTGACATCACTGAAGACGAATGAAACCCTCACATTGCTGTAACTTTGAATGAAAGAGGTAAAAGAGAATGTCCTTTTAAACGGTTTGCACAAACACTCCTTTCTAAAGGTGTACAGATTTAAGAGCAAACCCCATGGCTTGGTGCACTGGTATGAATATCCAACAAAGGATCTAATGAAGACCACATCAGCAGGGGCCGATTGCAGTCAGAGCATGTGCTTTGCACGCAGAAGGGCCTGGATTATTTCAATGGATCCCTGGTTAAAATAATCTCAGGTAACAGAGCAGGGGGAAAGCCTCTGTCTAAGACCTTGAGGAGCTACCACTAATTCAAGTAAACAGAACTGAGCTGGATGGACGAATGGTCTCAGCAGCTTCACATGCCCTGTAGTCCAGCAGATAAGCCTCATCCAATATATAGGCCAATATAGCCTCATCCAAAACACACTGAATGCTTTTGTGTGATAAATATGTATACACTAACGTGAGAAGTGTATTTTCATCAGCAGCCATTATGTCCACATGTAAATCTGTTCTCAGTTTAGTTGATTTGCAATTCCATTTGTCAAGCATGGAATCATGATATATTGTTTGTCTAGCCGTTGAAAGGGGTGTGCTGATTCTCTGAGGTTACCTTTCCAAGGACAAAGCAGGTAGGAAGCTGCTTTCATGAATAAACAACAAACAACAAACAAACAAACAAACATGTCAGTCTTTAGAGCAGGAACTGAAGACAAATGAGGAACAAAGAGTTCCTGATACCACACATGAGACTGTTCAACAAAATACCCCATCCTCACACAGCACCCTAAAAAGCCAAGGCCAAAACACAGTGGACATAATCCAGTCAAGGTTAAGCACCACAAAGTCCAAATGTTTGCACTGGGGCGAGAGAGCCTAATCCTATGCAGATTTACTCGGAAATAAACCCAACTGAATTCAATGGACCTTACACACAGGTAAGTATGCATAGGATTATGTTAAGCACTAAATTGCTTGTCTTTGGCAGGATTGTGTCCCCCTCCTGCCACAAATAAAAAGTGAACAAATAAAATGGCTTCCATAGGTTCAGTTCTTTGCAGATTGAACTAAAAATCCTCTTTGTTTGAAAGCTTAATGCATCTTGAAATGAACTAAATGCAAATGCCAAAAATAATAAATTCAGGCTGGATTAATATTATTGCAGTCATTTGCTCACATTAAAACATAGCTTTGTCTTAGAGGGAATATTGCTTACATTAATTTCCCCTGCAGATCCAAAACTGCACATTTTAAAGCATCATTGTTTCCACTGGCCAGGTTGGACTGTATTATGTTCCAGATGGATGATATTAGGTTCAGTTATAACTTGTTACTTCTCACCTACTTATGTAATGTCTAACAAGGCATCCTCAATTACCCATTACTCCGGTGAAAGCAAGTGGAATCACGTGCATGTTTGCACTTTAAATATCCTGATGGGCATTGGTAATGAAAGGCAATTAGAATATTTATCATGTTACAAGGGTGGGAGTGGGAACCCCTAACATTCACTATCAGACAAAACTGCTTGGAAACAAGGGCTTTAGATTATGTATTGTAAGTTAGCTATATATAACATATTACAGCAAGATCCTCTTATCATTGTTCTCAAACCCAAATAATATATAATGCTGGGGTCAGCAACATGATGCCCATGGCCACCAGAGCACCCCCAGACACCTCCATTCATACCTGCTGAGGCAGCCAACCCCTCACAACAACAATGTTGATGATGATGATGATGATGATGATGATGATGATGATGATGATGATGATGATAAACCCTTATTGGCAGCTGGATTCTGGCTCCAGCTGCCATCATCGTAATGTTCTCACAATGCCTCTTGGGTCTCGGCCCTATATGGGCATTTTGCAGCTTCCCCTGTTAGCCATTTTATTATGGTGCCCATACAGGCCTGTGACTCATGCTGTCTCAGCTTGTCTGAGTGTAGAAAGCTAAGCAGGGTCAGGCCTGTTTGTTACTTGGATGGGAGACCCCTCCTCTAGTTTCCTGCATTGAGCAGGGGGTTGGACTCGATGGCCTTGTAGGCCCCTTCCAACTCTATGATCTATGAAATCTATACTGTTGGACAAAACAACAGTCAGTCTCTCCTAGGGGGCTGAACTCAGATTCCCATAGAAATTTGTGTTTGCTCTCACTCCCTATCTTCCTAACAACATCTGTTCAGGAGGCCAATATGTTCCCAAGACTATCCTTTCTGCAAGGAACTCTGCATATGCTTTTGAACCCCAATATTCTACTCAGGTAGGTAATATATAGCTCTTGCACTGAAATCAGTGGAACTGTAAAGTCTTTTATTTTCATTATCATATTTATACCCCACCTTTTTTCCTGGAAGGAACCCAAGGCGGCTTACATAATCCTCCTCCTCCTCCTCCTCCTCTCCATTTTATCCTCACAACAACCCTGTGCGGTAGGCTGAGAGTCAGTGACTGGCCCAAAGTCACCCAGTGAGCTTCATGGCCGAGCGGGGACTAGAATCCAGATCTCCTGAGTCCCAGTCTAACACTCTCACCACTATGCCACACTTTAACTGTTGTATTGCCATCTCATGCATTTCGCTGGAAGTCAAAATACCACATTTGGTCTTTTCAGTGAATCTTTCAGGAAACACTTTAGATATTTAGCCACCACCCCACCCAAATAAATGACTTCATACCATCTGAGCTCATGTACTTTGCATAAAGTCCTTACTGCTAGGTGAGGATGAAAGCTGTGCCTCTGTGAGGGGACTGGATAGTTCTGTCCCCTAGACCAGTGTCTGGAAAATAGAATAGTCCATGAATAGAGACGCTAGGCCAGTGTTCCCCAAACTTTTTCGAGTCGTGACCCCCTTTTATAATAGCAAAGTAACTGGGGACCCACACCACATTTGCATAAATCTGAATTTTAATAGGGTAATATATAGACTATTAAAACAGGCTTCCCCCACCTGGTGCTCCCCAGATGTGTTGGACTACAACTCCCAACATGACTGACTGGGGCATGCTGGGAGTAGTAGTCTGACACATCTGGAGGGTACCAAACTGGGCAAAGCTGTCTTAAAACAGACAAAATAGGAATTAGACAGCACCTTCCTCTTACCAGAGTGTGCATCTAATATGGAAACAAGATAAAATAATAAATAATTCAGGGAGTGACTCTATGGCCCCTAGACAGCATCTCGGGGCCCACAGGATACTTTGGATTCCCAGATCCAAGGTCGGAGACAGAGATCCGACCTCAGAGTTGGAAATTTGCACTCTGATCCCCTTCCCCCTCTGCCCCCATAGCAGCCAGTGTGGAAAGAAGTTCTCCCCATAAAGTCTAATGGGACTTATTCCCAGTTAAGTGAACATAAGAAGAGCCCCAATGCTGGATCAGACCAAGGGTCCATCTAGTCCAGCACTCTGTTCACAAAGTGGCCAACCAACTGCTCACAGGATCCCACAAGCAGGACATGAGTGCAACAGCACCCCGCATAAAATTTGCATATGCTAAATTATATCTGTATGTATACATGTAGATAGCATTACAAGGATTTCATTAAATTTCACAGAAGGCAAAGCCCACAATTAACTTCTCATCCAAATCACCTCAAATAAATGCATAAATAAATACATGCATTCATTTGCACCCCACCCCAGATCATTTCAAATCAGTAGCCCCAAATTACAACCAGTTTTCTGTCTGTCTCTAAATGCCCCATCCCGACTTTTTCTCTCCCCCACCCTGCAACATCTCTCTCTTTCCGTCCTGTAGGAAAATTGCCCCTCCCCACCCCATTTAATTAAGCTGAAAATCAAAGTTTCCTTTGGCATCAATGGAAATTTGGGGCTCTGGGAAATAGACCCCAGTTCCCATGAGCCCCTGACTCGCAGGAAGACAGGACCATTCTTAAATGGAGATGACTGTGCACGACACACAGTCAAGAGACCAACACACACCCCTTAGAAAACCCTACCCTTTCTCGCCTCGAGCACCAGCGTTGTCGAGGGGGGGGGAGCTGGCAGTTTTAGGGAGGGACAAAAGGGCGTCCTCGAGGCTGTTGCTGCTCTGAGGCGGAGGGAGAGAGGAGTGGAGAGTTGAAAGCCCGGCCAAGAGATTGGATCTCTGTCACCTTGAGCTTGGCAGGTGTTGCAGCTGGAGTTTGTGCGAGCAGCCTCAATGGGCCAGCACTGTGCAGTCCCAGCAGGCGCTTGGGCTTCTGGAGAGGCGCAGTTAGAGGGGTGGGTGGAAAAGGAGAGGGACCCCCCCACGCACACGCTCCGGGCTAAGCAGACTCCCCATCCAAGACCAAGTGCGGAAGGAGGCGGAGAGGCAGCCTGAGGTGCGAGGCAGGAGGCGAAGAAGACCGTCTCCCCCCCCCCCGGCCTAAAAGAAGGTGGGTGGGGTGACCTTGCATGGCTTCCCACATGTGCTGAATGGCGGGCAGGGCTGCTGCCGTTGGAGGTGGCGGTGGCAGCCATGGCCCTGGAGCAGGCCCTGCAGGCCGCCCACCAGGGGGATGTGGACACGCTCAAGTCACTGCAAGGGGATGGGCAGCTGCAGCCAGCGTCGCTCCGGGACACGCTGGGTGCCTCGCCAGCTCACCATGCGGCCCGCACCGGCAAGTGCTTCCCGAAGCGGACCCCACCCTGCCCTGCACAGACCGAGGGGCTTCATGACCCCGCCCAGAAAACACTTCGCGACCTCCTTGGGGGTAATGACCCACAGGTTGGAGAACACTGTGCTAGGCATTCCTATGCTAGAATACCCTAAAAGACCAGTCCACTGCCACTGGAAGATGGTAATGGTTTGTAATGCTACAATAATATGATTAGAAGGCCAGCATCTTTCTTGAACACTTTTGTGGTGGCACGGTACCACAAGATATTGAGCTATTAGTCTACAAGCCACTTTTTACAGAGGAGAATGTATTAAAATCAGTGGAAGCAAGTGGGCTGGTGCTCACATCATATTTATACACAGCAGGTTTAAAAGGTGTAAATCTGTAGAAAAGCAATGCCTTTGTGGACTATGAATTTTCCTGTTGAGAGGGTTTCAGAAATCAATATGCTTATTTCTGTTTTCCCCTAGATTAAATTGGAGAGTAATTTGAAACAATAAAGATCACTTTCTCGTTCCCTATTAAGATACTTTACAGCACTTTGAATAATTGTCTTCTCATAAAAAATAATGCAATTAAATGGTCGAGCCCTTAAGGTCATGTGTGGAATAAGATTAGTCTTTCCGCCTTCTCTTAACAGGCAAAGGAACCCATTATAGGCTCAAATGAGACAGAATAAAATGCTACCTTGATGCCTATTAACTTAGCTTTGCAATTCTAACTCAATTTGCTCTGCCAGAGTTATAGTCTGCGTCGTTATTTTCGATTAAACTAATCTGTAGATCAGCATGATACACTACCTTCGTAATTCACTGATGTTGGTTAGAGAAGAGACAGTTCCCAAAGTTTTTGATTTAACTTCTAGCCTTACTTCCTCACCCCCTAACCTGCTTTGGCTCTTATATAAAATGAGAATTCAGAAAATTGCTCTTAGAAATGGAAGAGTAAAAATGGATTGCATGGTTGTGACTTAACATAGATCTTCATTACTTTGTATGATCCTTGAATTTTAATCACTATCAGACGACAATGTTTTCATGGGACTTGGGGCTAATATACATGTTGCATTTTGTTATTAATGTTATGTTTCAAGGTATTTCAAGATGCAGGACCCCCTCATCTGTAAGCTCATGAAAAAATATATAATACAGATCTCTTGTCTCCTTCAGATCCCTTCTCAAAATCCACTTTTTCCGTGAAGCCTCTGGAAATACCCTAGGATAGAGGTTGGCAACCTTTTTTTTCTGTTGTGGGTCACACTCTCTTGTGGGTAATCTGTCGGGGGCTGCCTTTAGGCAGTGGGCAGGGCTGGGGCCAAAAGGTCTCTGTTTCTTCCACCTTCCTTTGTCCCTGTTTCTGCCACTCCTTTTTCTCTCTCTCCCTCTTCCTCCCCACCCCCCTGCGGATTGCAAGGGGAGGACAGATCACTCTTGTCAGAGGTCTGAACTGATCACATGTAGATGGCTTTGAAATTAGGCCAAGGGCTGAATGAAATTAAGTCAATGGCCACAGTTTGCCCACCCCTGCCATCCTAGGCACATAGGAAGCTGCCTTATATCGTCAGATAATTAGCTGATCTAGTCAGCATTGTCTCCACTAGGGTGGGCAGAAAGTAGTTCTCCAGATGTTTTGGATTTCAACTCCCAGCATTCCTGACCATTGGCCATTTGCCAGGGGCTTCTGGGATTTCAAATCCAGAACATCTGGAGATCTTCCTTCTGCCTACCCCTGGTCTACACCAAGGCCGGGGAACGTTGGAGTGGTCAGGGGCTGATTTACAAACAAACTTTAAGCATGTTAACTTTTTTTGCTCATGTTCCTCCCTCTTTCCCCTTGCCTTTTCCTTCTACCCCTCCAGCTGTTTCTGCAATCTAACTGTGTATTGTAAATAGTGTAATCTCCTTGGCATAGACACGGTTTTTCTGTGTCCTTATGTTACTGTACAATGCACTCTGCACAGTGAAATAAAAACTCGGTCTCAACAGGAGACAGATCTGTGCATTAATCCAAAATGCATAGATATGGATGAAATCTTTGTTTTACTACTTTGCCTGTTTAATTTCCTGCAGTTATGCAGATTGCATGATTTTTTACTTCTTTGAGTACCTTAAACATGTAATGTGAATAGTAGCCTTATTATTATTTTTTTCAGTGTAGGGTTTACTAGTTTTCAGGTAGATTTGGATGGTCACAAGCTGTACAAGCCAAAGTAAGCCTGGCTGAAAGAACCAGCAGAGTCCTACCAGGTCTTGCTAATACAAGAAGTCAGGAGTAGCCCTGTCCCTAACAGCATATTACAATTAAGAACGGTGTTCTATTTCTTTATCTGCCACCTTTTAGGACAATGTCCTTACAAGTCATTGTTAAGAGAGGCCTCGTGGCAAGCTGAGATTCTCTTTTAGCCACAGCATTCCATAACGCAAGTTGAAACAATGCTTCCCACTGAAAGTGAAAGGAATCGATTACATAATGCATTTCAGTGCTACCTTCATTCATTCATTACATTTATATCTCACTCTTGCTTCAAGGAGCTCCGCTCCCACCCCCTGCCATTTCATCCTGTCTGAAACTCTGGAGAGCTGCTGCCAGTCAGTGTAGAATTCTGAGCTAGATTGACCAATGGTCGGATTCAGAATAAGGCATATTTCTATTTTCCTCACCCCAAAATGCAAACATCATGCAGGAAAAATGGGTTCTGTGGCATAAAGGTCAGCTCTCAGGTACATTGGCACTGATCCAGGCAGGGGCATGTGCAAATGGAAGCAGGATTCTGTTCATGTAGTTCCTGGTCCAAAACAGATCATACATCGTTTACACAGGATAGTAAGGGCACAATCCTACATGGATTGCTGGGAGCTGTAGGTCTTTTTTCTGTCTAAACATGCATAGGATTGCCGCCTAAATGTAGGAAGTTGGGGAGCATTGGATAAGAAATAATAAGCAAGAGTCCTCTCCTTTTTGAGGACGCATATCTCAGTGCCAGAAAGAACTGATAAGCACTCCCTGATTCTGAGCAGTTTGCTTCATCATCTCTTTTTTTATTATTTTATTTTATTTTATTTAAAATAATGAATACAACAACAAAAAAATACAACATAAACATTGTGCACCCCCTCCCCCCCCCCACCTCTTGGGACCAAGTTATATTTCTCACCCCAATTTTTTTTTTTTTTTGTATGTGTATATATACAAGCTATTATTCTATATTCCAAAAATATAACAAATCTTGACAAGGTTTGTTCCCCCTCCCCTTTACCAACACATAATCCAAAAATTTGCCCCAAATGTTCACAAAGGTGTCTTTCTCCAATTGTCCTTTTTGACACTTAATATTACAAGTTAATTTATCATTTAACGCGATATCCCATACCTCTGTATACCATTCATTAATTGAAAACACATGTTGAACCTTCCAATTCCTAGCTATCATTAATTTTGCTGCTGTTAACAAATTCACAATCAATTCTTTTATATTTTTAAACAAACTAACTTTTCTGTAATTGTTAACAATGCTAATTTTGGGCAGACTTCTAATTCCATTCCAATTATTTCTGATATTTCTGCAAATACTTTCTGCCAAAATTCCAGAACATTTTTACAGCTCCACCACATGTGGGCATACGTACCTTTTACATTACATCCTCTCCAACACAATGCGGAGCAATTTTTATCTATCCGATTTAATCTTACTGGAGTTAAATACCATCTCCATACCACTTTATAAAAGTTCTCTTTTATCCTAGTTGACATAACTCTTACAATACGCCTATCCCAAATATTTTTCCAACTTTGTTTCGATATTTCCTCATCAAATTCATTATCCCATAACACTTTAAGAGAATCTTTATGCTCTTCTTCATTTTGTAACATCGTATATAAAGCCTTTGTTGTGCCTCTTGTTGAAACATTACCTTCTATAGCTTCTCTAGTCAAAACTATCTTTTCAAAATTGGTTAGTTCTCTTTCACTATCCATTCTTGTCCTCCACTTCTTTAACCACAATTCCAATTGCATTGAATTTAACCATGATATTCTCTCTCTTCCTACTATTTCTATTATATGTTCTCTAGTCTTCAATTTTTCCACCCAATCCATTAATTTAATCACCTTTTTTCTCCTTAATATAGCTTCTAGATGTCTTACATTTTCTGGAAAGTCCTCCATGGCCACTACCGGAGTTAACGGGGATACCTCTGGTATAAAAATTTTCCTCGTGTTATTCCAACTCTCTAACATACTCCTCAAAAAGGGATTTTCTAGTCCTTTTATAATATTATTTATATTTTTCTTAAATAATATATTCACCATCATGTTTCCTAATTCTCATGCTTCTAGTTCCAACCACATTTTGTCTTTCCCTGCTATAATGTCCAAAATATGTCTTACTTGGTTGGCTAAATAATACCACTTTATATTAGGAAGACCTAAACCACCTATTTTTTGCGCTTTATACCAACTATATTTATTAATCCTTGATCTTTTCCTTCCATTACAATATTCATTAATAATTGATTGCCAATCTTTAATTTCTTTTTCTATAATCTTTACTGGTAACATCCTAAACAAAAAGTTTATTTTAGGCAATATCTTCATTTTTACCAACGCTATTCTGCCAAACCAAGAAAGTCCAATTTTTTTATACTCCTCTATTTTATTTTTAACCTCTATCTTTAACTTTCTAAAGTTTTGTTCTCCTACTTTATCAATATCTTGTATAATTTCTATTCCTAAATATTTAATTACATTTGTAATTTTAATGTTATATTTTTTCTTTAACATTTCACTCTCCTCTTTTTTACTATAATTAAACTGTAAAATCTTGGATTTACCCCAATTCATCTGTAGCCCAGTTATTTCTCCAAATTCTTTCAAGTGGTTCTCCAACCTATCCATTGTTTCAATTGGATTTTTAATTGTTAATAAAGTATCATCTGCAAATAAATTTATTTTAATTTGATCTCCAACCCCCATCCCTATTAAATATTTCTATCTTCTCTTACTACATTTGCTAGTATTTCCATCACTAATGCAAACAAAATAGGGGAAAGGGGACATCCTTGTCTAGTTCCTCGGTCTAAGGAAATTTGTTCCGTAATACCATCATTTACCACTACATTTGTAATATTATGGGCATATAATTGATTAATTACTCCTTTAAATCTTGCTCCAAACCCCGTATTTTTAATTATCATTTTTAACGTAGGCCATTCCACGCAATCAAAAGCCTTGAAAATATCTAATGCTAATACACCCGCTTTAACATTATTTTTCTTTATACTATATATTATATTTAATACTCTTCTAGTTAAGTCGGCCATTTGTTGACCTGCAATAAATCCACATTGGTCCATCCCTACATATTTACTCATAAACCTATTCATTCGTCTCGCTAGTATTGCAGTAAATAATTTTGCATCTTGATTTATTAACGAAATGGGTCTATATGAATCTGGTTCTGTTAAATCCTTTCCTGGTTTTGGAATTACTATAATCATAGATTGTTTCCATGAGGGGGGAATTTCTCCCCCTTCCATTATATTATTATATAATAACTTCAACCTTGGAATTAACATAAGTTTAAAAACCTTGTAATATTCCACCCCTAATCCATCTACTCCTGGGGTCTTGCCTTCTTTTAATTTATTTATAGCAAAATCTATCTCCAAATCTGAGAATGGTTGCTCCATCGTCTCTCTATCTTCTTCTTGTATTCTTATTTTCATATGTTTTTCAATATATTCTTTAATCCTATCTTCCTCACCTATTCCTGCTTTATATAATTCTGAATAAAATTCTTGAAAATTTTTTAATTTTTCCTTCATCAAATTATGCCCTTTCCCTTTTTTATCCTTTATTATTCCAACTATATTTTTTCCCCGTTTTTTTTGTGTGGATCTAGCTAACATTTTAGAATTCTTGTTACTATTTTCAAAGTAAGCTCTTTTCATATAAATCAAATTTCTCTGTGTCCTTTCAATATCCTTGTTTTCTAACTCTTTCCTCTTAGCTTGTAGTTCTGCATAAATCTGCTTTCCCCTTTCCTTTAAAAATTTAGCTTCTAACTCCTTTATCTCCTCTTCAAGCTTTTTATTAAATACCTCCTGTTGTTTCCTTAATATACATGCTTCTCTTATACTAATGCCCCTCATAACAGCTTTCATTGTGTCCCAAACTATTGCATCGCTACAAACTCCTGTATCATTAATCTCCCAAATCTCTCTTAATTCCTTCTCTATCTTGTCTCTTATATGTTTGTACTGAAAGATATTACCGCTCAGCCTCCATCTTTTAGCTTCTTTATAATCCTTATTTATCTTAACATCCATATTATGTATTGCATGATCCGACACTTTTATAATACCTATTTCCGTGTTCATTACTCTTGAAATCAAATTTTTAGAAACAAATATATAGTCAATCCTAGAAAAATTCTTTGTAACAGGTGAATAATATGTATAACTTCTTTCATCTCCTTTTACACCCCTCCATACATCTACCATTCCCTCTTTGTTAATTACTGTATTTAATGCCGTTATATTATTTTTCCTCTCTTCTCCCGTGGGATTAGATCTATCTATCTTTTTGTCCATCACCATGTTGAAATCACCAGCTATAATAACTAACTCATTTTGTTTTGAACCCATTTCCTTTAATACTTCTTGATAAAATTCTGCTTGGTTTACATTTGGGGCATATACATTAACTAATATATATTCTTCCCCTCCTAATGCCCCATATACCATTATATATCTCCCCCTAGTATCCTTTTTAACTTTACTCACAATAAAACCACATTTTTTAGAAATAATAATTGCCACACCTCTTGACTTGGTGGAACCATATGCTTTCTCGTATATCATAGACCATCTTAGTTTAAGTTCGTTTACTCCCTCTTTTGATTGATGTGTTTCTTGTAGAAATGTTATGTCCGCCTTATCTTTATTTAGAAGTGCTTCAATCCGTCTTCTTTTCAGAATAGATCCCAGACCTTTGACATTCAACGTTGAAACTCTTAACTTAGGGTCCATCTTATTTTATTGTTGCTCAACCAACTTTGGTCCCTGTGCATAAACATAAATATCACCACAACCCCCCACCCCCCACCCACACATTTAATTCCATTCCCCCCTCTCTTATCCCAGGGATAATCACCCCGCACACAGCTTCTAGAGCCTTTGAAGGGGGGGGAGGTTGTGACTTCCGCCTACGAACTCCAATCATTTACTTCCTTCCAGTCTCTTTTTACCAAAACCAAAAAAACAAAACAAAACAAAACCAAAAAACAACAACAACAATAACAAAAAACCACTGTCTCCCCTTTTCTTTAGCCTAGCAGGAAATAAAAAAAAACAAAACCAACCAAACAAAGAAAAACTACATAAAATAAAATTAAATTAAATTTAAAAGGGAGAAGAAAAAAAGAAAAGAAAAAAAATAGTAATTATAGAGAGAGAAAGAGTTAAGAGAAAGATTTTATAAAAGAATAAGAGACAAAGGAAAAGAGTTATTTGTCCTTTCCTTCAACTGCACCGAGGGTTTCTTGTATATCTATAAATCCGACCGGCCCGGGCATTCCTTGTCCAGCTGCTCCATCTTCTCCCTGCAAGCCCAATTCTTGCAGCAACTGCATGCCTTGCTCCAAAGATGTTATCTTGTAGAATTTTTTTCCAATAAAAAATCTTTAAAAAACTGGGTAACCCCAAGTGTAAGAAATCCCATTTTTCTTCAAAGTCGCTGTGCAGGGTTTCACACTCCGCCGCCAATTTATCGTTTGAGCACACAAATCGTTGAAAACTTGGACTGGTGTTGACAAAAACATCAATTGTCCCGGAATTTGCCTGATTGCACCCATAAAAAACTCCTTCTTGTTATAGTATGTAAATTTTATAACAATGTCTCTGGGACTCATTCCTCCTCTTTTGAAAGTAACTCTATGGATCCTTTCAATATCCTCTTGCTCCCATGTAATACCAGGAGCAAGGCTCTTTATCCATTCAAGCACTCTAGCTTTCAAACTTTTAGAAGTTTCACCACTCTGTTCTGGAAACCCGCGAAGGCGTATGTTAGATCTGTGTTCCCGATCTTGCAAGTCAATCAATTTCAGTTCAATCTGATCAAACCTCATATTGTGATCTTGTATTTCAGACTTATTTGCCATTATCCCTTTTTCCATCTCAGACATTTTCAAATTCACAGATTTTAATTCTGTTTTTATTTCAGCAATTGATTTTTGTAGCTCCCCAACCACCTCCGCTACAATTTCTTTATTGTTTGCTTTCATTTCGTCTTTCCTCTGGTTTTTTATCACTTCATTATTTTCTTTTAAAAGCTTCTGGAACTGTGCCATCATTTCAGTCGACATGCTTTCTTTCTGTTTTTTTGGTATCACTACAGACTACAGAGACAGCAGATCCCACCTTCTGCTGAGACGAAATTTCCGGGATTGTACGAGCACTTCCTGCTCTCAGTGATTCAGCACTACGGCTGATCTTATCTTTTTTGATCTCCGTATTGTTTTTAAAATTAATTTCTTCTTCAAGCTGTACCCTATCCAGCCGTGACACTCTGATATCACTAGGATGGGTTTTCTTTCTCTCCCAGACCGATGGAATTTTGTATTTACGATCTCTAGACATTTGGCAACCAGCCCAGAAATACGAAAGAAAGTTTGGAAAACAATTCCGAAAAAAAACACAGTCCTTTGCCTTATTCAAGTTTGAAAGAAGAATGCTACTCACAGGATCCTTATTATTTCAGGGGAGATTTATTCTTTCATATCTTTTCCGACCGGAGCTCTCTCAGTATCCGTCCTACTCCATTCGGCTAGAAGCCCCGCCCCCCTTCATCATCTCTACCTGAACAGAAGCAGAAGAACTGAGTATAGGATGTCCTGAGTATGTGATACAACTGGTGTGAGAGCTATCCCAATAGCTCATTCCAGGAGGACTGGTGAATGTGTGGCAGGTAAATTTGAGACACCATTGATTGTTTACATATTGACCAAAAGAATACCATGTTGTATACACCACTCTGTTTCCAGTGGAGGCTGGTCGCTCCAATGTCAGTGGGGTGGTGTATCCACTCCAGGCTTTAGTCTGAACTTTAAAGCATCCATGGTGCTGAATCCGATCCCACAATTAGATTGAGCACCATGGAAAGCTCCTTAAAAGTTCAGACTAAAGCCTGGAGTGGATATCATCATCATCAGGCGATCACTCGTGACCGAGTAAGATTGTCTTCCGGGATAAAAGGAGGAAATTCTAAAGAAGATTGTGTAGACTCTAGCAATGGGTCCGTAAGTGACTGTGGAGGCCAATTCTAGATCCACACAGCTTCCCACAGTGAGGACACAGGCTACCAGATAGAAGATGGTCCTGTAAAGGATTCATTTGACGTGCTTTTCGCTTAGCACGTTTCTCCCTTTCACCTTGCACTCGGGCTTCTTCAAAGTCCATGGAACCTTTGTGAAAGGCCAACCTCCATTTAGATCGTTCATGGGCCAGAGCTTCCCAGTTTTCGATGTTTATATTGCATTTTTTTAGATTAGCCTTATGAACATCTTTAAACCTCTTATATTGACCACCGATATTCCGCTTTCATCCTTGAGTTGGGAGTAAAGTAACTGCTTTGGGAGACGGCAGTCAGGCATTCGAACAACATGACCGGTCCACTGAAGTTGGCGTTGAAGGATCATTTTTTCAATGCTAGTAGTCTTTGCTTCTTCCAGTACACTGACATTTGTTCGCCTATCTTCCCAAGTAATTTGCAGGATTTTCCGGAGGCAACGTTGATGAAACCTTTCAAGGAGTTGGAAGTGACGTTTATAGATAGTCCATGTTTCGCAGGCATACAATAAAGTTGGTAATACAATGGCTTCATAAACCAGTGTTTTGGTCTTCTTACAAATATCCCGATCCTCGAACACCCTATGTTTCATTCGAGAAAATGCGGCACTTGCGGAGCTCAGACGATGCTGGATTTCACTGTCGATGTTAGCTGTAACAGAAAGATAGCTGCCAAGATAGAGAAAATGATCGACATTTTCCAGTATTGTCCCGCCAAGCTGGATAGATGGCATCACCAAAGGATTGGCTTGCACTTGCTGATGAAGCACTTTGGTTTTTTTGATGTTAAGTGAGAGACCAAGTTTTTCGTATGCTTCTGCAAAAGCATTTAGGATAGTTTGGAGATCATCCTCTGAATGTGCGGAGACCACATTATCATCAGCATACTGAAGTTCCACAACGGAGGTTGTAATTACCTTACTTTTTGCTTTCAGCCTGCTGAGATTAAAAAGCTTTCCATCTGTTCGATATATAATTCCCACACCGGTGGGAAGTTTCCCCTTGACAAGATGTAAAACCATGGCGATGAAAATGGCAAATAATGTTGGGGCGATAACACATCCCTGTTTAACACCTGATCCCACTTTAAATGGAGCACCATGAGAGCCGTTGTTGTCCAAAACCGTTGCCGTCATGTTGTCATGGAGAAGTCGCAAGATATTCACAAATTTATTGGGGCATCCAATTTTCATAAGGATAGTCCAGAGAGCTGTACGGTCTACAGTATCAAAGGCCTTAGCCAAATCGATAAATGCCATATAAAGGGGTTGATTTTGCTCCCGGCATTTTTCTTGGAGCTGACGTGCAGTAAAAATCATGTCTACTGTCCCTCTAGAGGGGCGGAAACCATATTGAGTTTCAGGGAGGATCTCTTCTGAAATAGATAGAAGACGGTTTGCGAGAATCCTAGCAAATATTTTACCTGCGGTTGCTAAGAGAGAAATGCCCCGATAGTTTCCACAGTCTGTTCTATCACCCTTCTTAAAGAGGGTGATAATTATGGCATCCCTGAAGTCTTCTGGGATCTCTTCTCTTATCCAGATTTTTTCGATGAGTTTATGAAGATGTTGTACAAGTTCGGGCCCCCCTACTTTAAAGATTTCAGCAGGAATCCCATCTGGTCCACTAGCTTTGTTGTTCTTCATTTGATTAATGGCTTTTTTTACTTCATCCAAAGTGGGGAGTATTGCAAGTTCCTCTTTAATTTGTTTTTGCGGGATTTGCGAAAAAATCTCATTATTCACCTTAGACTTACGATTTAAAAGGTCATAATAATGCTCTTTCCAACGCAGTGCAATAGACTCTTTGTCTTTTAAGAGTTTGGTGCCATCTTTTGATTGTAAAGGGTTTGTACCATAGGTTTTTGGTCCATAAATGGCCCTTGTGGCCTTAAAAAAGCCCCGTGCATCATGAGATTCTGCAAGTTGTTGAATTTCTTCAGCTTTCTTTTTCCACCAAGCGTTCTTAAGTTCTCTTGTTCTTCTTTGGACCTCAGCCTTTGCGCTAGCGTAGGTTTTTTTTCTTGGCAGCGCAGTTAATATCATTTTGCCATATTTGGAAGGCTTTCCTTTTTTGGTCAATTATATATTTAATCTCATTGTCATTTTCATCAAACCAATCCTGATGTTTCTTAGTTTCATATCCAATAGTTTGTTCACAAGCTGCAGTAATGGAGGTTTTCAGCTTAGACCAATGGTCCTCAATGTTGTCAGGAGGTTCCATAGGTAGATGTTCCTTAAGAAGTGATTGAAGACGAGTTTGCTTAATAGGATCTTGAAGGACTTGGATGTTCATTTTACGCCTTGGTTTCCTTCCTTGAAGCCTACGTTGGGGAGCAATGTTGATAACCATTGTGGACCGGATTAGTCGGAGTGGATATACCACCCCACTGACACTGGAGCCACCAGACTCCACTGTCTGTTTTGATCTATTTTTTTGAGGTTCTGAGCTGATGCATTAATATTTCTTATGGGGCCATAGTGAGTTAGTCAGACAGTGAGTTAGTCAGAGTCTTTCCACCTTTTGGCTATTTCTTGGTGAGCTGCCACTAATAAGAATATAACAATCTCTTTGTGAAGCAGATCCTTGTGTGGGGCCATAATATAATAATAGTAGAGTTAATTTGGGGTCTGGATGCATAAGAACATTAGAGACAAAGGGTTGGGAGCAGATATAGGTGTGTGCAACTGGGCAGGTTGAAGCAGACTTCCCCACTTCCTCCTTCCAAAAGCAGCCTCTGTAGCCCCCTGAAAATGCTACACAGATGGTCAGGGGACCCTGCTGAACAGGGTGGGCTCTGGTGTGAAGGGGAGGGGGATCCCCAAAAATTGGGTGGAGGGAACTTCCAGTGAGCAGAGAGCCCTTCCACTCATGGAAGGTAGATCCTGGATACAATCCAAATACTGTTTTATCATTTTTTGGTACTTTGACAAGACCATTTTCTGAAATGTTTACTACCACCACATATGATCATGAAAGAATCTTGAAACAAGACTCAGACATTCTGCAACACGGTAGTGTTCAGCAAGTCCATGGCAGAACCAGGAATGAAAAACCCAAACAAATCCAATAGTAACAGCTTGTTGTTACTTGATGAAGTTATTAACAACATATTTTGTTACCATCAGTGTGATTCCCCACTACCCTCAACATGCAAAGAATGGTCTGATGTTCTACTGCTGAACTGCACAACTCCTTGGAACCATACAGAAGCTGCTTTGTGATCTATGGAAGAAGAGCAGATTATAAATGTAATAAATAAGTCCCGATTATTAGTTTAAACTGCAGAGATACAAGCAGGGGATTGGAATATTGCAGCCCAAGAGCTATCCAGTGCCTGAGAAGTGGCACAGAGTCCTAGGGATGTGCAAATCAGCAAAACTTGAGCTCATCAAGTTTCTCCAAAGTCCTACTCAAAGCTCATTCCAACTCAAGTCTATAGCAGATTGCGAGCTTTGGTTTTTTCTTTTCACATGAACATTTGTGCATATTTTCATGTGCATTTTTCCAAATGTAGGCATCAGTTGTGCACATTTTTTAAATAAATGCATTTTTCTCCCCTTGATTAAAGCATCTTTGTGTGCATTTTTCAAATGCATGTATTTTTCATGCACATTTTTCAAATATACACATTTTAAACACTTTTTGTTGTTCCATAAATTGCAAGCTTGAAAATGTATGGACTGTGATCACAGAATACATTCAGGTCTGCATTCGGGTCCTGGAGGTATGAACTGGGTACATTCTGGTCAAAAATATTAAAGGAATTTTTAAAAATGTATATAACTCTATTAAATAAAAAAAAATGAACAAATGAAATTAATTTTTAATACATTCCTATGGAGAACTGGCTGACTTCCACCTTGCACGGCTCTATTTCCTCATTATGTTACAGAGGGCTATTTTTACGGCATGCCTCTCAGGTGTCTCTTACTTTAAAGGCAACTCAAATTTGTTCTTCAGTCCAGTTCTCCTTTTGATCCATCAGCTGAACAAAGTGCCAACTACTTGGCCCTCTTGTTCCCTTCAAGCTTTCAATACTTGAAGAACAGATGGATTCTGCTGGATGGCCAGTGTAGTGAAGGACACTTGAAGAATATGATTCCAACTTCAGGGAAATCTTAAGGCTATATTCTTACCAGTGGAGCTCATCATATGACACATCTTACAGCTGCTCCAGAAACATTAACAAGGCTTCCCCCCAATCTTTTGCCTGCAAACAAAAACAAAAAACCGCTCCCTATAAGGAAAATCAGTGATGATACATGATATTTAGATGTATTTTTTAAAAAACACACACACAACAACAACCCATAATTCTTAGAAGCTTTTCAGGATCCCTAGGATGTGAATATGCTTTTGTTGCTGCTGTTCTTTAAGAAAAATGAGTCTTGGCAACAGTTACAAAAGCCTGCACTACTCAGTGGCAATACAGACCTTTGTAAATCATAGTAATAGATACATGACACCTCTGTTTGGCTATTACTTATACTAATATTATTGCAGCAATGTCACATTTGGAAAGTTGGGGGTGATGCATTTCAGACTTGTACTCTGAATCTGATAAACAGGTGGGAGATCTCTATGAGTCATACGCTTTCTTCATTCCAAGCTAATGCCTGAGTGAAACGTTCAGCCAAACAGAGCAACAGAGATGTGGTTGATTGAGGCTTTTGTTATTTCACCACTGAAATATTGTAACTTCTATTTTTGGGTCCCACTGATTGTGCTATTCAAAATCTGCAACTTTCTTTAGCTGCTGAAATAGAAATATCTGACAAAACTAAGTTACTCTAATCCCCCACTCTCGCTCTTTTTAAAGCCTTGAATTTGTCCTGCATAAAAATGTGCAATCATTTTCACACTGTGAGTGCTTGTTTGAACCGATTTTTTCCTCATTTCCCCCTCCACCACTACTCCAGCCATCATCCAATTGCTCCATTGTCCTCTACATGAGTGACTATCAAATACTGATGACACTTCCATTTAATCAACAACAAAAACAACAAAAGACTTGTTGCTTCTTGGGAAATAAAAAATGGCTGCTATCATCACAGGGTATCGTCAGTGGTCTTGGTGCTTGGAAAGAGAACCTGCCTGGGGCAAATGACAAACCCAGTTTCATTTCCACTTTGGGTGACTGTTCAGTCAATGTTCAAGGGCAGCTGCCACAAAGACAGGCTGGGCAATCCTATGGCCCAACCATGCCACTGACAACTTTGCACTGGTGAGGTAATAATATCAGCAGAGGTTACTCAGGAGCCTGTGCACTTCCAGGAGCAAAACAACAGCAGAACAAACACAGAGCAACTCCCTCAGCCACTCCCACACCAACACAACAAACTCCCACCAACCACAGAGGAGCATGCTGATGGTGCTGCCACAGCAGTCCAGCATAGATGGAGCCAATCTACACATGGCAAAGAAGAAACACAACATCACCTTACCCTGCCACACCAACAAGGCACCACTGGTCAAACACAAGGAGAGAACAGTACGCTCCATAGCAGCAGTGAGGCAGACAGAAGTAGGGATGCATGAGAATTTCATTTCTCTTCAGAAATCATGCAAACATTTCTGATTCACAACCCCAAACACAAGCAGAAGCACAGGTTTTTTTCCCCCAAGAGATGTTGTCAAATTCCTGAATTTGTGATCGCCAGATGCTGGCACCCTCTATTTCAAGTCCTAACTCTGAAATGTTACACAGTAGCAATTAGCCTAGCAGAAGGGCTAAATTTAGTACTGAGGTTTATATGTAAGAAAGCACACACAGCTCTAAAGGTAAAAATGAAGTTTATTTATAAGAGGGAAAGGAAATGGGATAAAAGGTGTACAAAGAGTCAGTGAGAAAACCCTTTGGAACAGTACTCCAGACAAAAAATAACAAAGAAATTCCTAACCCTACACTGTACTTTACCTAAGCATAGGTCTCCCAATAGGACAGGGCCCAATCCAGGATCCAAGAGCTCACCAGCCCGAAGGCAAGTTGGCACAGGTAGACAGAGGGCTTTCCTACATGAGGCATTTATTGTGTGCTCATGATTCTTTGCTCACAGTTTTTTACGGGCTCTTCAGACGATATTGTGATACTCCAGTTTCACTTCTGGTGTTTCAGAGCACTTTCTCTGGGGTTTTTTTAGAATGGGGAAAATGAGCTATTAAATTACCACAGGAAAAATGGCACTCTATCTCCAGGTGTATTCGTGCTATACCACTATAGCGCAGCTCCACCTAGAGGTTGTGCAGCAAAAAAGCAGGAAAGAAAGAGCTTTTTGCGCAGAGCTTAGATTACAATGCTGCGATGAAACTGAAAGTAGATACAGCAATTAACAGCACAATAAATGCCTCATGTAGAAAAGCCCAGAGACAAAAGGACGATCCCCATCCTCCATCTTTTATGCTCAGGCCCCTGACAACTCAGAGAAGATTTTAAAGGGGCCAATCACAGATCCAGTACTGTGACTTCTCCAACCCTGTAAGGGAGGGGGGACAAGTTCCCACAGGAACACAGCAGAGATCATTCAGTCCCAATTAACTGAGTCTTACTCTGGCCTTGAAGCTTGGAGCAGCTATCTCAAGATAAGAGAGCTCACAAGCACAAGGGGTTACATATGCTGTTTCAACAGCCAAATGGAGTAGTCACGCCGTTAGGGCACAAACAGAAAATGGAGTTCATTAAAACAAGAATAAAATTCATGACAGGGTCTTATTGAAATTCTTATTATTTCAGTCAGGATTTTGCTAATATTTTGCCTCAGCCAAACCATTTGCTATCAATGTCATTTTAAGGTGAAAGTTGGTGGCAGCTCTCAAAGATTTTTTTAAAAATAAAAATCTCTCAACACTTTTCTAAAACTGCTAAAACAGTTCCAATGGTTGTGCACTACCATTGTTAGTGGCAGTTATCCTTATCATTCTTTATTCCAAAATAGCTGGCTCTGTCACTCTGGCGTATGCGGTAAATTTCAGCCGTTCATTCTGGATACAATTACAAGAACAACACATTTATTTATTTATTTATTTATCAGTAATACCTACGGTACATACTGCTTAATATACTAAAATCCTTAAACCACTCACACACATATATTTAAAAAATCTCATTTAAAAGACACTATTAAAAACAATTCCACAATTAATTTTCTTGTGAGCGTCCACTCTGGTACCAGTTATACCTATGTGATTCTAGATCTGTAACAAAGGGCTTTCACTCATAAATCCATATTTTAATTTTTTTTTAAATAATCTACCAACAAGGGACACATAATTTCTTTTTGGAAGAAATGCTTCCCAGGGTATTCTGCTTGTTCTGTTTTTCTAACAAAGCAGATTTTTTTCCCCCAGGATGGCAATTGCAACCCTGTGGAGAAAAGAGCCTTGGAAAGCATGCAGGTTTTTCTACTTCCAATTCCCTTTCTTTACTTTTCCTTTCCTGTGAAAGGTCAATGCAAAAAAATTCATTGCTATATAATGGACCGTAATCTTTCTTCTAAATGTATAAAAAGTATTGGGCAATGGGGAGAAAAGCCCTAAATGGTGTGTGTGTGTGTGTGTGTGTGTGTGTGAGAGAGAGAGAGAGAGAGAGAGAGAGAGAGAGAAAATAGCATTCATGTGACACTAGTAGATGTAGATGTTAACTTTTAAGGATGATGATGATGGCTCGGCTAATACAATTAAATTCTGGCTATTGCTTTTAGTTTTTTTTAATTTTTACTGGTCATCATTTACTATAGCGTTTTGCAGAGACAGGTGCACCTGTATTTCATATTGACCTCAAATACAGCTTTATGGCTGCTTGCTTGGGAATAGAATGCACTGGCCAGCCACCTTGGGCTGACCTTTCAAAGGAAATCACATGAGCTGGAGAAGTTACAGAAGTCTGCTAGATCCTCTGACTCTCCTTCCAAGAGCAGCTTATGGGGCTTGCGCTGGGAAAACCAATGGCAGCTGTTTACTGGGTTGTGGTGAGCAGCACCCTCCTTCCCACCTCAGAGATGGAGCACACATTAGAGTCACCACAGGAATGCTGCTCACAGTGGCTTCCCATGGTGAATCATGCTCATCACAGCCATACAGGTACTCAACACATGGACTGATGCAATTACTGCCTTTGTAACTCACTGTGCCCTTTTCTACTGCCACTGGGAAGGTGGAAGGAAGGCGGCATCTTACCACCTGATTGTGTATGTCTCCATCACCAGTATTGAAGTAAGATTCAACTGGCAGTCTAGTCAGCTTTGGTATGTGGGATGGGAAAGGGGCGCCATCTTGTCCTTCACCTCGGGCAATAAAAAGTCTTGGGCCAGTCCTGAATATAAGGCTATACAATTGCCATTTTCTGCAACCGCTGCACATCTCCCTGATGTTGTACACAAATACTGAGCATTTAACTGTATTTATTGGAAACTACCCTATGCAATTATTATTTTTAAACAGTTCATGTTAAGATCTTCTTAACTTCACAAGTTAACCTTTACGGCAGCACTCAAAAGGACGATTACATTAGAAAGGTCTATGTTAATATGGGATGTGAGAAGAGGGTAAAGAGGATGAGGGGAAAAGAGGAAGGAACAGTAATGAGCAGCACCAGCAGGGAGCACAGGAGGAAAAGTTTCTACTGGGAACTGTATTTGCATACACCCATACAAAGTATATTACTTTAATGAAACATCTTAGAAGCTGCACATAGCCTGAAATAATACAAGATCAAAGGCTATGGTTATCTGATATACTATTAGCAATTTAAGTAATGACAGCAGTACACTATTTTTTTTCCTACTTCCCCTAACGAGCTACAATGAAAGTTGACTGTGCTAGTGTGCTAATGATGTGTCTATCTACATTAACACATCCATTAAGAGGCATATTCCTCTGGTTTAATTGAAGAACATTAATTGGACCTCAGTGGGTTGTGTTTTTTCTTTTTTTTCTAGATGGTGCTGTGCTGTGTGAGGCACTTGGAAAGCATAAAAAGCATATCTTTGAGATGCTAATGACCATGCAATAGTATGAAAACAATATACCTCAATATATGATTAATTTTCTGTTTTGCATATTTGGCAAAGAACACTTTCGACTCTCAACAATTCCACATTCTTATTTGTGTCCAATGTGGGTTTCATGCATTCAGACCGTGCATCCCTTTGCTTTGGCAGAAGGGAATGGAAGGCAAGATGGAACGCTCCTCATCGGCGCTTGAGTGAGGATGAGTTTGCCCAACCTCACTGTGGAGGAGTGAAGCCACATGAGCCTGAGGCATGTGAGATGCAGGGGGTATCAGCATGCTGGCATGGGTGGCACGCAGCCTGCCTTATAAGGCATCACCATCCCTTCAACGGCCTCTTTCCTTGCAGTGTGGCACCCCTCCCACTCATCTCTTCATTGCAGTGTGGGATTAGCCAGTCATCCATCAGGGGCTGTGTAGGAATGGGGGGGCTTTTCTCTCAATTGGCCAGGAGGATGCCAATTTCCCCCCTGCTCAAATCTACAGATTTGACCCTGGCATTAGAATGTGTTCCATTGTGCAGAATTGGCTTTGCATTTGTCACAACTAGCAAATTGTGCCTCCCCCCCCCGCCCCGCAGCGGTGTCTGAGAGTCAGCTATATTTCTTGCAAGTGAACAGCCATAGCAATCCAGGTAGCAGCCCATTGAGATCAATGTAACTTACTCCCTGGTAAGTGAGTATAGGATTGAGACTTTACAGTACAATCCTATCATCACCTCTACTAAGAAGAAAGGTGGGGAACACAATCTATGGCTGCTAGACAGCGTCTAGATGGCCATAGGATTTTTTGGAGTCCCAGTTCAGATGTTGGGAAACCACTCCGATGTCGAAGCTTGGACTCCAAGCTTTGAGCGTCTGTAGCAGATGGGACCCCTCCCCCAAACCTCACACCCTCAACGTGTACTTCGCTCTCACCAAGTGCCACCTTTATTGGTCACTTCAGACTTTAAGCTGTCTTCTTAAGTTGCGTTAGCCGATTATATGTCTTAGGTCTCTTATATGTAGCTGTTCACCCACGTTTGTTTGTCTTTATTAAAAGCAGTTTGTTTTATTTGATTACTTGAAGTAGGGTGCCCTCCGTTAATTCACTTCTAACTTCCCTGTCTACCAGTCAGACTCTGGACACTTAGAACTTTGAATAAAAAGATTGATTTATTGCTCTAACAAAGTCTCTAAACGGATATTCAACTCAGGCACAGATAACTTGGATTTTCAACAGTTAATTCAAACTTGTTCTTTGCTTAGATTCAGGTTAAAGGCAGGCAGATGGTATACACTCTTTGTATCAACTTGGTTACTTGAAGTTACAGTATCAGACCAAGGAACTTAACTGTCCCTGTCACTAGTCCAGAGCTTCTCCTTCTTCCTCAGACAGAAGGTCCTTCACTCCCTAAGTGGAGACTCCTGTGAACTGTTCTCTCCTAACACCTTCACGTTTGCTTTCTCACAACTTAGTCACTAGATTTCCTGTCTGAACTCTTCTCTTCAGTACCACCTTTCCCTGCCTACTCTACTAATCCACTCCCTCTCTCACTCCAACCCACTCTCTCCCCAACTGACAGCCGACTCCCCTTAACTGCCAACTCCCTGGGGTTCTATGCTCTCTGCTTCAACCAATCAGAGCCTCTGGAATGTTCAGGTTGGCCCCTCCCTGGGCTTCTGCCTGTCACTCCGCCACAGCGTCCTCCCCCTTTCGCAGCCAGCACAGAAAGAACCACACCAGCTGCTTTTCCAAGGTTGCAACAGCAACCTCAGAGAAGGGGTTTAGGGGGCATTCCGGCTGGGCAGGGAGGGGAGGAGATCTGTGCCACCAAGATACAATGTATCCTGGCAGTGCCTCAGCCTCCTTCCTTCCCACTCTGAAGCCCCTCATCTAGATGGCTGGTCGGCCATCTAGCTGAGTTGCAGTATGCGAGGAGTGTGGAGGTGCTCTTCGCCTTCGCGCTCCTCCCGCCCTCCATAGGATGACCGTAATCCTCCAAGTTCGGAGCGTTACAGGCATCCACGTAGGATTGCACCATCATTTTCATTATTACAAATTGTTGCAGGAGCCAGGTGAGAGAGTATGTATCTCCTATTTTTACAAATGGTCATAATCCAGCTAAAATTAAGTGGCTAATCATTGGTTTCTATCATAACTTTGGATGTCTACTCTAGCTTTTGCTACGTATTGGACATTTGTGAGTATGGGTACCTGATTTTCCCAATTTGTAATTCTTTAGAAAACCCAAAAACTAAATTAAAAGTAAATTAAATTTAAAAAAAAACTAAATTAAAAGTAAATTAAAAACTAAATTTAATGTTGGAGCTTAACTTCTCTTTTAAAATGTCCACCTGTGGGTTAAATAACTTTGGAACAGGGCCTCTGTGCTCAACTCATAGGTGGACATTTTTAAAGAGAAGTCAAGCACCAATCATTGTATTGTTGAACCATTTTACAAATAAGATGCTTGGGTACAATTCAGCCAAAGAAAAGTACTTTTAATAAGCCCCCGTTGATTTCAAGAGGAGTGAGAGTTGAGTATTTGCTTATCCCCTCCCATTGAAATCAATGAGTTTTAAACAAAATAGCTATAAAAATATAAATGGCACCATCTGCATGTCTGTTTCAGGCCACATGTCTGCTCAAGGAGCCCTCTTCTCCAGTTGAACAGATAATAAGCACTGACCATCCATCTGTTCAGTGGTCCTGATGCAGTGCAGATGTATCATGCTGACATGTATTGGCCGCTGAACACTCCTCTCACTCTTTCCTAGCACGGCCGGCCCTACCATTAGGCAGAGTGAGGGGCTGCCTCAGGCAGCAGATGCTGGGGGTGAGGGAGTGGTGGCGAGGTGTAGGAGAACAGAGCTGTACAGATCACACAGCCTGTCCCAGTGCCCCCTACACTAGCCTGCTGCCCTCAGGAGGACATTGCCCCATTACTAGTGTCGAAATAACATTCAACTGCCAGTCCAATCAGCATCTGTACATGAATGGGTGTGGGGGGGGGGCATTTCTTCCTTTGCCTCAGGCAGCAAAATGTCTTGGGCCGGCTGTGCCTCCTGGTAGATGAGTTGTGTGAATGGAAGCCTGCTGCCTCGGGCCAATCACATTCTTGGCAATCGTTCTGCTTTATGGTCCATTTTAGCTGAAATATAACTATTTCTTATGGGCTAGTACAGGAAATACTTCATGTCTGATTTGTTGGTCTTTCTTGCTCTGAAATGAATCAGAACATAAATATTGTGGCAAAGAGACACCTGCTTTCAGCACTTACATCCTTTAACAATTTTTAGCTGCTCTCTTAAAAAGGAATTAGAAACTGGTGTAGTAGGTTTGGCTTTTGCCATTATATATTGCTTTGTCTTTTCATGGTGACAGGGTGATTAAGGGAAATCAATGTTTGGCATCAGGAATCAGGAGGTAAAACAGGATTGGATTGATGACTTTTCAGTTAAATGGGAAAAAGTTTTCCTAATAAAACCCACACAACCCAACTTAGACCTTTGCAAAAGGGGACAGGAATCCTGCACTTTTAATAGTTGTATAGAAGAGGAAATTTCAGCAGGTAGAGTTTCTCCCTCTTCTACACACCTATTAAATTTATAGGAGCCCTGTCCCCTTTTGCATCAGGCCACTCTACCTGTGTAAGTCATTCTAAACTAGTTGTATGCATTTCATTCACAATTTGAATCAAAGGATTAAGATATCTAGTATAGAGGAGGAGATTTCTATACTGTATTGATGTTGATTTGGACTTTTTAAAGTTACAGTGTTAAAATAAGCAGATAAAATACTGCACTGATGTCTTCTTTCTTGAGGAACTTGTTGAATGTGATCATGCACAAAAAAGTAAAAGGAGATGAATGGAACCAGGATGGGAGAACAATGGCAGATATTTCAGAGCATGCAGCTCAGAGTATGCACAGTCATCCCACTTTGGAGCCTGAAGCCATATTGCCCCAATCAAGTCCCAATAATGTGAATTGTTTGAAAAACAACAACAACCTTGCAACATGTATTTGACCAGAGGCAACAATAGGAGAAGAGAAATGTCCATCTACATCTACTGTGAGAAGCAAGACCATTCCAAAACCACGTTCATCCTTCTAGTGTGTCAGAATCAAATGAAGTATGATGCAAGAGATCACGCCATGGCCTCTCAGTTCCAGGTGGCATCTCAGCTCCAGGGGTTTATGGACAAGGCGGATTACCTAGATCAGTGGTTCTTAACCTTTTTGGTGTCACACCTCCCTTGTGAAAAATCTTATGACCCACGCCTCCCATGTGTTAATGGCCCAAAATTTAGGCTTAGGCAGGACGAGTTTGCATTTTTTAGTTTATGCTCTGTCTCTGGACTAAAAAAAAAAGCATATTTAATTAAATGAATGGCGTAGCTCCCAAGATTAGTAGAAAGAAATAAGGTTGGGCCAACTGCCAAGCTGCGCTGCTATGTACTTGTAAAATAAACAATTTATAGTTGAGGGGCTACTCACAGCTCCCCTGGAGTCAGTCCAAACCTCCCCTGGGGAGGCGTACCCCACAGGTTAAGAACCCCTGACCTAGATCCATTTCAATCTGACTTCAGACTTCATTATGGGACTGGGACTGTTTTGGTCACCTTAATGGATGATATGTTCCAGGAACTGGATAAGGGGCATATGTCCCTGCTGGTTCTCTGGACCTCTCAGCAGCTTTTGATACCATCAACTATAGTATCCTTCTGGATCTCCTGGCTGAGATGGGACTTGGAGGCACTTTCTTATTGTTGCTCAGATCTTTCTTGGAGGGTCAATTTCAGAAGATGGTGCTGGGATACTCCTGTTTGATGCAGTGGCCATTGGCCTGTGGTATCCCTCAGAGCTCAGTCTTGTATCCCATGCTATTTAACATTTGCATGAAACTGCTGGTACAGTTTGGGAGTTTGTTGCCACCAATATGCTTATGATACCCAGCTCTATCTCTCCTTTTCACCTAAATCCAAGGAAGCTGTTCAAGTGCCATTTCTGGTATATGTAGTAGTAGTAGTAGTAACGTTTATTTTTGTGTAACCAAAGCCATTACAAAAATGATAAAATCAGATAAAAATACTTTAAACAGATAAAAGAAACATTTGACCAACATTCCAGCAAATAAAACTGTTCATCTAAAATATTTGGTTTATCATCACTACCAATTTTCCTTCTTAAAATTGACGCTCTAAAAGCAAAACAGGCCACCTTTTCAGAGAGATAAGGAGAACTATACCCTAATAAAAAAATAATCAAATACCTAACAGGTCTATTGGATGAAAGATCTAGGTCTATAAACAGGGCTGCTTCAAGCACATTAGATCCACATGGGCAGACTCTCTCTTCTAGAGGGATCCGACGATAGCGTCTGTAAATGCCCTCCTCCATTTAAAGTTTGTAATATTAGATACATAATGTGGAAGAGGTTTGAATAGGCAATTTAGCATACCAAGGAGCACATTTCGACAGGCAGACAGAAGCACGGTTGTCTTGCCATTTCTGGTATATGTTGACTTTTAGCAGGTAAAAGGCCTGAGATAGATAGATAGATAGATAGATATAAATTGAACAAGACACTGACATGCTTGACAGAAAGGAAAGCTTCTGGATCTACAGACTCAGAACTCTTACTCCATGTGGCCTTAATCTGGAGAACAATTCATAAGCTTTCTACCTGTGATACCTCTATTTTTTCTCCTTAGGAATTTTCATCTCCCAGCATTCCAAACCACCACTCTTTATATCCATTTAACATCACAGCTACTGATGAGGGTGGCAGCTGAAACATTTAGATCTAAATATATTTTGAAATTACTCTGTTGTTAGTCTATCTTTCACACACACACACACGCACGCACACGCACACACACACACACACGCACGCACATGCACACACACACACACACACACACACAGAGTCAGAAAGAAAGAAAGATGGATCCAGTCATGACAAATTTAAGTACCATTGATTTCAATGGGTTGACTTTACATATGACTAAGTCTGGATCCAACCCATTGTGATTTTGAATATATTGTATGTTACACACTTTCGATGAATTTTATCTCTGGTGACTCAGTGAGTGGTTATGTTTGAGGAATGAGTGCTAATATTGCTTAATTAAACCAATTAAAAGTTGGTTAATTTATTGCTGTTTTGTAATTGAATTTTTTTCATATAAATAAATACATTTTAAAAAATCAACCTAGGAGATATACAGAAACCAGGAACAGCAATGGTGTAAAATACACAATGGACTTTGATATAGGTAGACTGCAATGAATTATACAAAAAGCACACCCAAATCCAGGTGTTCGAAAAGCAGAAAGACAGGAAATGTGATATCTAATTTAGGGTGCAATCTAATGGGGCTGCCCATAACCCTCCAAATGCGGAGGATTACAGGCATCCTATGCAGAGCAGGAGGAGCACGGAGGCGAAGATCACCTCTGCATTTCTCCCACTCCGCAAAGTAGCTATCTAACTGCAGCATTTTGGAGGGGCAGGGAAGGAGGCTGAGGCACCACCAGGATACGTCATATTGTGGTGGCACCAGTCTCCTCCCCTTCCTGCCCCCTAAACCCCTTCTCCAAGGTCACTCTTGCGATCTCAGATAAGCAGCCAGTGTGGTTCTTTCCACGTGGTCTTCAAGGGGTGGGTGCTCTGAGTGTGGAGTCCCAGCTTCGAGGTCAGAGTTGTTTTCTGATTCTGATGTTGGAGCTGGGACTCCGAAAAATCCTATGTCCCTCTAGATGCTGTCTAGGGGACATAGGATTGCTCTGCTAACTACTCAAACTGCAAACCAGGAGGCCAAAAGATGTTTGTAAGGGCTGCACAAGACTTTTTGAATCTACTGTATAGCCTGTGCCCTGAGACTTGACTGCTCACTACAGAGGAAGAATGGGGCCTCAGTTCAAGACATGTATCTCTAATATGTACAGATTTTAGAAATTTTTAAATGCTATTATTAGCAAACCATTTTTCACAACTCTTTTTACTATGGTGTTTGGTTGCCATTGCCAGCCAAAAATGCTTTATACCAGTTAATACTCATGTGTGCATGCAATGAAACACCTTTATCTTTACTAAGATGACAACTTGTTTCACCAGTTTCAATTAGCCCTTCACAGCAATTTTTTTTTTATTAAATTAAAGTATTTAATGGCTGATAGGTTAATTGGAATGCTTGACACTGAATTAAATGAGCTGCTCTTGAGAAGTGTGCTAATTCCTTTTCTACGTCTTCCATTTAATTGCATTTTTTTTTAAAAAAATGACAAACTATTTAATTATATATACCCAATATTTGCAGTGAAGCATACATTCACCAACTTTCATTTGTTCTTATTAAAATTATAGTTCAACATTATAGTATTTCTCTACATTTGCAAACTTAACACAGAGGTTCCAGTTTATTTAGTTAATTAAACAGGTCACAATTGCCAAAGACATTCCCTTCTTCCCTCCCCATTCATTTTTCCTTGTGTGTCGTGTCTTTTTAGATTGTAAATCTGCAGGCAGGGACTGTCTTGTTAATTGTTGTAAACCGCCCAGAGAGCTCCCGCTATTGGGCAGTATAAAAATGAATGAAAGAAAGAAAGACATGGAAACTAGACGTTTGCTTCAATTTCAGTTAAAGTTCATGGAACAAAGTCACCTGTAAGATGATGGAAGGGCTGTAGTTCAGTGGTAGAGCACCTGCTTTGCATGCAACAGGTCCCAGGTTTGATACGCAGCATCTCCAGGTAGGGCTGGAAAAACTCCTGCCTGAAGTCCTGGAGAGCAGCTGCTAGTCAGTGTTGGCAATACTGGGCTAGATGGATGCATGATCTGATGCAGTATAAGGCAGCTTCATGTTCCTGTGGTAGACTGGTGAATTCTGCTTTGATTTGGAGTCATGAAATTATATATATTATGATATAAATAATATACAATATAGGGGAAATTGAGTATTATTTCTGAAAGTGAAAGAAAACATTTTCTTACTTGTGTAATTGTGCTATTCTGCTTTAGAAAACCCTGGTAGGGTTAGCATGTCACCCAAACCCAGACAGCACACTAACCCTCTTATAACCCAGAAAGGCACAGAGCCCCTAGGCTGGAGCGGCAAACAAGGGCTGCCGCTCTGGCCAAGGGGCTCTGCCTGATGACAGCCAGCCAAGAGCCCAAACAGCATTTGGCGTGGCTGTCATCGGCTTCCCTGCGTGCTCCTGCCAATATCCTGCATCGGCAGGAGCACGCGGGGAAGCCCAAAAGGACAGCATCAGCGGCGGGTAGCCAGTCTCCCGGCAGCGCTTGCTCTCGAAGAAGCAGGGACGGGAGCCTGGCTACCCACCGCCAATGCCGTCCTTTCCCCAAAAAATGGCAGGTGGGGACACGGCAAAAGGAGAGAGGAGCCAGCTTCTGGCTGGCCCCTCTTCCCCTTCGCGGCATCCTCACCTGCTGAAGGACCTGCTGTGCTTTTGTTTCTCTCAAGGAAGGCAAGCACAGCAGGTCCTTCCTACCCAGCAGAGGGGAGAGGAGCAGCTGTCCCCTAGGGTCTCTCTGGGAGGAGGCTGTGGAGGAAAGCAGCCCCCCGGCCAGGCAATGTGATAGCTTCACAATCGTGCTGCCCAGCAGGAGAGAAAGGAGGTGTGTTGTCCTGGGTCTACCAGGGCCGGTGCTACCATTAGGCCAACTAGGCAGCTGCCTAGGGCGCAGGGCTAAAGAGGGCGCCAGAAACGCCTTGAAAAAAAATACGGCGCGCTCAAGTGGTAAGGGGGGGCGCTAAATAGCTGATCTTGCCTAGGGCACCAAACTGCCTTGCACCGGTCCTGGGGTCTACTCAGGAGCAGGCCCAAAAGAACAGCCTCCTTTCCCTCCTGCCTGCCACACTGATCCACCCACTGGGGCTCCACACCCAGTGAGAGAAGGGGGTGGGTGCGGGGCTTATCTTATTTGTCCCTGGCACGAACGTGCATGCCAGAGATAGATAAAATAAGCCCCCTGGATCGTACCCATTGCCGCAGCCATGTGCCCCCTCCTTTCCGAGCCCAAACGGGAAGAGGGCACATGGCAGACCCCGTCACTGCTGTCACCAGTGCCACAGCGTTCCCTAGCAAGGGTGGGTTAAACCCGCCCTTGTTAGCGAGCACCGTGGCAGCAGGAGCAGTGGTGAGGGTGGTTGGCCATGCGCTATCTTGGAAGGACAGTGTGCAGCCAACCCCTCCCACCACCGCCCAGCTCACCCCCCTGTCCCCTGTTTTTGCTGCACCTGTGGGTGCCACAACAAGTGAGTGTGGGGGGGGCAAGCTGGGGGGAAACAACCTTTCTTGGCATGGGCGCTGCTCAGCTGAGCAGTGGACATGCTGATAAATGGCTGGGCCAAGCCCCTTGGCACTGCATTTCCTCTTGAGGTTGAGTAGCGGCCCCACCAAGTGAGGGCCATGAGTTTCTGATAGCTGCCAAAAAGTGCCACTTGGGCACTTTGGGGCAGCTGTCATCCCCACTCCTCTCCCCTCAGTGCTCCCACAGAGTCCCACGGGAGGACTGAGGGAGGAAGAGGGGAGAGGCAGTACCTCCAAGCCCCCACTATGCCCAACCATTAGTTGGGCATAGCCAGGGCTTGGTGAAACTTTAAGCTGGGCTTAAAGTGATGTGCGAACCTGTGTGTTGACTGAACCTAGCTGTGCTAACAAGTCATGACTTGTTAACCATGAACAACCCATGATTGTTGTTGGGTTGTGAACTGATGGCTGTTCACTATCTTAGCTGGGTTCAGACAACCTGATAACCCACATTTCAACAACAACCCACGGCTCAATGATAACCCACACTCAACCCATAGTCCAACCTTGAGTGTGGGTTATCATGTTGTCTGTGAACTGTCACTCTCTGGCTCATCCTGAGTGGGCAACAGGATAGGGTGGGGGGCAGGGTGGGTGGGGAGAGAATGGCCTCTCTCATAGCATTTCAGTGGAGGCCCCAAAGAGGTACCAGACAGGCTTCAAATGGTGCTTGAATGTAGGCAATGAAGGTACTGATCACCCACCACCACCAGAAAAGGAAGATCCCATCTGCCTTGGCATTCCTACTCATGTTTCTGGTGCTGTTGGGTGGATTGGAAACAATTGCAGGAAAAACCAGATCGCAATGTATAAAATTGCTTTATCCATGGTAAAAACTATTCATTGATCTCTGGCAAATATTATCTACTCAGAATTGTCTACTCTGTCTGGCAGGAGATATCTGGTGTTTCAGGCACAGAACTTTCCTATCACCTGCTACCTGATCCTTTTCACAGGAGACGTTAGGATTGAACATGGAACCTTCTGCATACAAAGCAGGTGCTCCACCACGGACCCGTGGCCTGTCCTAAACTGTAGTTTATGGAAAACACTATCTTGAGTTCTTCACTGAAGGTGTGTAAGACATTCCAACTAGGGCTGTGCTAACTGGGTGAAAGAGTGCAAATGAGAGGACAGAAGCGGACAATGTCTGAGGGTGCAATCCTATGCATGTTTAGACAGGGGGGGAAAGGCCTTCAACTTCCAGTATGCTCCAGCAAGCTATGCTGGCTGGGGCATGCTGGGAGTTGTAGGCCTTTCCCCCCCTGTCTAAACATGCATAGGATTGTACCTTGAATAGTCCATCCAAAATGGATGTTGCCTGGCTTACACAGAGCACAATCTTGTGTGAAATTTATTCAAGTTTTTATTGAAGAGTTAACATTTGTAATGTAGAGATACACACAGGGGGAAGGGTGGAATGCCACTGAAGGAGATTTTGTCTCTAATTAAGAAGAAGTAAATGTTAAATAAAGATTTTCATTTCGGAGCCATTTTTTTACCATGGCTCAGCAATTAGATGGTTCACAAGCCCAACCTGGAGATTCTGACTGTCAGTTTAAAAGAGCAATCCTGTGGTCCTTAGGCAGCATCCCAGGGGCCATGGGATTGTCTAGAAGAACCCCTCCAAGGTCTTAGACAGCACTTTGACCTTGGAGAGGTTTTTCCCGAGTGAGAGCTCTGCTCCTGGCCCCTCTGAGCCACCACAGAGGTCTCTGGAGTGACTACGTCAACAAGGTTGGAACTCTAACCCTGTAAAAGGGGAGAAAGAGGAGGCCTAGACACACAAGTGGGTGGGATGAGAGTGGCTGAGGATCCAAGGAATCCTAATCCTGCCCAGCCCCCAATCATGTCCCCAGCACAGAGGGAAGGTTAGACGGGTTCTGAGGCCTGTCTAATGGAAACTCCCTTTTTGGAGGACAAAGAGGCAACAAAAAAAAAAGCTTCCACCAATCCACCATTCCTCCTGTCCTCCCAAACAGGATGAAGTCTCCAGGATTTGAGTGCTCTATCAGTAGGGCTCCTTACCATTAGGATTACACTGTTCCAAGGCAGTGAGAAAGTATGTAGTAGCAAAGAAAAGTAAGGAAAGGGGCTGCTGGAGCAGTGAGGTGGAAAATCTCACTCTGACATTCTCTCTCTCCCTCCCCCTTTCCCTCTCTCTCTCTCTCTCTCTCTCTCTCTCTCTGTGAGCTTTTTCAAGTGATAAGTAGAATTTCCGAGTGGAGAACCCTGCAATCTGATATCCATAGAACAGAAAACAGATCACAGACAGTGGAACCCAGTGATGCTTCTGCACTTAGTTTCCATGGGCATGAGTGGATAGGCTCAGCCCACTGAATGAGCTTCAGGGGGAAAAAATTGCTCCAAAGGGTTGACATGAGCAATACTGTCCTGATGAATAGCATTTGATTTGTCGACAAAAAGGAACATAAGATAAAGCCCTGTAGAGCTTTCACTGGCTCTAAATGTCAGGCCCAGATTTCTTGTGGGTTCTTGCAGCAGTGTCGCAGGCCCTCAGCTCACACTAGTTCTCTTCTTTCTACTAAAGGAGTTCTAAAATGATATAACAGAGGAGCCAAACAATGTTGTTCCATCTTAAATGATGTCTTTCTAGCTTTATGCCATTCCTCATGCTTTATACTCAGGGTTTTATTTTTTCCCCAGGAATATCTCTAGTGCCTGTTGGAAGCCTGCTGCTGTGACTGTAACAAGGAACACATTATGAAGTAGCCCTGGCAACATAAGTGGTTTCATATAATAGTTCTCCCCTCCATACACACCAAAAAGATAAAATAAATCACGGTCATTTCAACCCAGTTTCTATGTTCACTTTGCATTTGATCCCCCCCCCCCCATGCAAGAACATTTCTTGTCTTGCCCCATGGAGTTAGTAATAGACTTTAGTCAAGTACTTCAATTTTACACTGTGGAATATCTAATACATAACAGGATTACATGTGGGATTCCATCTGTAACCATGGAAATGGATCCTGCTGTACAATCCGAAGTATTCTCCCTTCCTAGGGCACCCACCCACATCACATATTTTGCTCATGTGTAAACACCACACATATACACAACAGATTAGTGGTTCTGCATATATTTCACTGAATGAATTAACAGAGATGTTTATGGTTAAGATGCAGTTAAATCTATCAAGTACAAAGGACAGGTTCACACAATACATTTTTTTAAAAAAATTATTTGCCCCAAGTAATCTTTACTCTTCTCAGGAAAACACATGCTAGACATTTCCATGGACATAGAGGAAGTAGCATCTAACCTGTCCTGGCCATGTTGACAGCCAACACTTCCCAGCCAGATAGAATGAGCCTGGTGGCTTTTTTAGGTATAAAGTGGCAGCTACTGCATGGAACAGCATTAGCATATCTCCTTAGTAGGGACAGTGCAGTACCTAATATTTCGGAAAGTATGGAGAATGTTATGGTTCCAGGAGCAAGCTAGGTATCTACCTCTTATATTCCATAGCTGTAGATCAGGGCTTGGCAACCTTTTTGGGCCATGGGCGCATTTGAGAATTTGAGAAACTATCCTGGGTGCCACCAAAAAATAGCTGCCATGGGAGGCATGGCTAATCACAAAGGACAAATAACCTGCCCAAAAGGCTGAGCATAAGGCAGAGGTGGAGTCTGAGCCCCAATGCACTAAACAACCCATTTGAATCCACAGTTTTCACCACCCACAGAAACATATTTCACAGTGATCCCAACTGCAAGTAAAGAAAATGTGCTATTTTTTTTAAGTGGGAGGGATAGGGCACCTTAGTGGCTGCTAAGATGCCAGGGGTGCATTGGTGCTGTAAATGTTGCTTTAGCTGCAAAAGCAAACCTTTCTGTGTGCTACTGCAGGTAAAGCTGACTGTAGTGTTATGATGGAGCTCCGTGTTGATTACAGAGTGGGCTCTGGTTACATGCATGAGAAATCATATTGCTAAATAACACCCACACACATTTGTGAAAGAATTTACAATGTGATGAAAGGGCAACAGAGTTCATAGTCTATTCCCTAGTTCATGGCACCATCATAATGCATACAAATGTTTCATGAAAAGAAGGGACATAATGTCCTCTTGGAGAAATGCAGAACAAAAACAAAATGATCAGAGAAAGAATTCCCCGCGTGTTGAACTCCAAATATCTGCACAAAAGTGAAGCAAACACAAATAGGTAATACTTTTAATCAAGAATAATTCTAACATTACCTAGTCAGGTCTTAATTAAGATGCATGACTGCACTAATGACTGAACCATCTTCAGAGCTAGGAAGCTGATGCGCTTAGAACAGCACAGCAGCTTACCAATCATTGTATGTACGGTATGTTTTACACTTTTTTATTTTTTAATCCTATCAAAAGTAAGACCCATTGACTTCAATGGGACTTGGTCCCAGGAAAATGTGTATCAGATTGCAGCCTTACCTTATAAGATTCCACTATATAGGATTGTGCTGTATAAGATTGCACTACCCCTTTAAGAGGAACTGTCTTTTAATATACCTGAAGGGTATTTAACTGACCAAATGTTTTGAGTTAGTAGTCACTCTCTCTCTCCTCGTCCTTATATTTCTCACTCTTTGCGTGTTGTATTGTGTGTTGGCATCTGTCTTATGAATAAGATTAAAGGATGACTCTTTTCTAATCTCTTGTGTTGGAGTTATGATTACGCCTGAGCTGAGCCTACGGAACCCATGAAGGATAAGATATCACACTGTTAGTAACCAACAGAGGTGGAATTGATACTTTGGTGTTCAATCCAGGTGTAGCTTTTTTGTGTTAAAAATTATGGGCACAGCCTCTGGCATTTGCCACATAGTGAGACTGGCTTTCCAACCCATTGGAGTTTGCCAGTGCTGTTGGTCTAGAGTCTAGAAAAGAGTTGTGAGGCATTCAGAATCTTTGCTGTTAGTTAAAGTATCCTCTGTCCTTCGTTCATTTCATTTTGATTAAAACCCTAATGCTTCTTGATTTATGTACATTTCCATACCCCTCAAATCATTATAGAGAATAATTTAGTATTGTCACATCTACATTCCATTCTGTTTCCTTCCTTTTAAGAAACAAAAATCCCAAAGTGTGTACTGCTATGATTATAGAAATATAAATCTTGCCTATGAACAATCGGAGAAAAGGTTGTCAGAAGTGGTTTGCCATCAACCTGAGAGAAGCAATTTAGCTGTAGCTCCTCATTACAGCTCCAGAACAGGTAGAGGAATAATCACAGAGCTCAGCATGGTGACAAGGAAACAAATCAGGAAAAAAGGTAGAGGGTTACTCCCATGTCTGGCACTCTCCTAGATCAGGGGTGGGCAGCCTGTGGCTCTCAGCCTAGCCTAATTTCAAAAGCCCTCTGCATACAATCAGTTCAGACCACTAGCAAAAGCAACCTGTTTCTTCCCTGTCAGTCTGCTGGCTGGTCAGGAAATTGGTGAGAGAGAAAAGGGAGTGGTGGAAACTGAGAGAAAAAGGGGGTGGCAGAAAGAGAGAGAAAAAGGGGGTGGCAGAAAGGAGGAGAGACGAGAAAGGGGGTCAAGAAAGCGAGAAGAAAAGGGGTGGCAAATGAGCAGAGAAAAGGGGGTGGCAGAAAGAGAGAGAAAGGGGGGGCAGAAAGAGAGAGAAAAGGGGTGGCAGAAAGAGAGAGAAAAGGGTGGCAGAAAGAGAGAGAAAAGGGGGTGGCAGAAACAGAGAGAGAAAGGGGGTGGCAGAAAGAGAGAGAGAAGGGAGTGGCAGAAAGAGAGAGAAAGGGGGTGGCAGAAAGAGAGAGAGAGAAGGGGTGGCAGAAAGAGAGAGAAAAGAGGGTGGCAGAAAGAGAGAGAGAAGGGAGTGAGAGAAAGAGAGAGAAAGGGAGGCAGAAAGAGAGAGAAGGGGGTGGCACTGGCAGAAAGAGAAAGGCACCCACTTCTGGTTCTGACCCTGCCACTGCTGGGACCTCATCCACCACTGACATGCAGCCCGCAGCAGATTATCTACAAGGGAATGCAGCCCCCAGCAGAAAATAAATTGCCCACCCCTGTCTGAGATTAACAGGTCATCTACAAGTTTATGGACAACAGAAACAATATTGAAAGACATCTTTGGAGAAAGGTTGGTTTTCGTGGCTCTTGCTCAAAGCTGTACTTCAGTTTCAGTTACATGATCAACCAAGGGTACAAACCAGCCTACACCAAGGCCCTTAGCTGTAAATTCGTTTGACCAGTTTGATGGTAGTGAAACTAACTGATAGCTCAGTGATCTACCACTTTTCCTGTTGCTGCTACTATGCATTGTGATAATCCACCTTTAAGGGATCTTGCTTGCAGTATGTTTTTTCTGCTAGCTAGCCCATCTCTTGTTCTGCCCCACCTCCAGGGTCTTGTCCTGCTCTGAGATGGGACAACAAGGCAATGCAGCAAACAACAGAAGGGGCAGTCTCCTGTGTTAAAAAAAAAAGATGGCTGCTGCCATTCCCTAGTTCTTATTGTCCACCTCTCTTAGCCTTTTGCGCACATCTGAGCATGAACAAAGACAGTAGCAGCCTTTTCTGGTATCTCAGTCAGTGCTGGGCCCCAGACCCCATCAAGTGCCCAACCATACCAAATGCTGATACCAGGCATGTCTTTGGAGGATGCTCTTGGACACATCCTTCTTGGCCTGAGAGACAGAGACAGAGACAGAGACAGAGGCAGAGAGAGCGCGCACTCGCTCCTTTCCCCTTTTATATATAGTGCTTAAGCCCCACCCACATCTTGTGTTGATACCTGCCATGGAGCTGGGCAGGGTTGCTGGCTGCCTCAACTGAGTTACATACCTATGTTGGACCCGACTCTTGCGAAACTGAAGGTGAGGTGAGGCAGAAGGAAACTGAAGACAGCAAGGGTAGTTCTGGTTGTTGTTCGGACCAGCAAAGAATCTTGTCTAGAAAAATGTACAGGGTTCAGGGAGCATCAGCTGACTTGGCCTGGGCCATAAAGTGCAAGGAGACTACCTCGGCTGTTGTGGCTCTTTCCTTGCAAACTCCCTACCTGCTATATCATTGAGTCACCCATTCAGACCTGCTGCAGGCTCAGTTCCTGGGTAGGAGCCTAGTAGGCTGGAGGCTAGAATCTGGATGGGATTACTTTTTAATGGAGGCCAGTTTGGGTGTTGTCTTGTAGAGGAAAATCTCCCGATACTTTTGGACTCCCTATGTGACTGCAAGCAGCTGGTACTCTCTTCCGCATGTGGGTAGTGCAGGAGCCTGTACATTGCGCCTTGCAATGGGGGGCATGCATGGCCTATATGCACATCTGGAACTCACATCTCTCTACAGAGAGATGCATATTCCTGCTTCCATAGTAAAATAGGATGTATGTCTATTGTGCCATGCTTATCATATTGGAAGCTGCTCTGCCTTCATTTCCTGGAGAGTCAAATAGGTTAATAACGGCAGTGAGTCACCAAACAAAGAAGTACCTTGCAGTCAGAGTTACAGCTACCAAAACAGTCTTCCATTCCATGCTAACATTTTCTCCTTAAGAAAACCTGTCTGTATGTACGGCTAAACAAGAAATAGCACACAATGCAGCAGTTCCTTGGGCCAAAAAACCTTCCTATTTTTTTTACTAAAAAGCCCAAACCACAGACCATTGTAGCTGTCCGCCTGGAATCTGCAGCAAACTATAAAGGCTTATGTTCAGGTTTACTCCAGAAAGCCTAATTGAGAAATGAAAGTGAAAACACACACACCAAGCAACAACAAATCAAGAAGCAATGTAGAGGAAGAAAAGACCTTTGGGATGGGGAACTATTGACAACTCAATAGTGCAGCAGGCTTATGTTTTAGATGTTTATCATCACCCCCCATAGATGCATGACAGGAAAGTAATGGAAAATGGCTTATTCTTCAGATATTTCTTTAGGCCAGATGCTCAATCAAAATATGGGGGAGTCATTTTCTCCTAAGTTGTATATTCCCTAATCTAACACAGACAGGGGGCATGTAACAAGGAAGCCCTATATACAACACAAATGTACGTAAATGTTAATTTAGTTGCCATGCAGAGTACTAGGAATCCCACTGATCTTAAAACTTCTATGTAGGTTAACTGTGATAGAACATTATGGGGCAAAGCACTAAATATGGTGCAAGGATTTAAGTCACTGGTAGGTGCCATCTTGCTAACTGCGACATACCATACATGCATGGGATAGGGGACAAGGAGATCTTATGATTATCCCTCAGGAGCATCTGCATTTCAGATCAGCTCACTTTTCCCACACACTGAGTGACTAATAAGAACATAAGAAGAGCCCTACTGGATTGTTCTAGTCCAACATCCTGTTTCATTCCCACAGTAGACAACCAGGTTCCAGTGGGAAGCTCACAAGCCGGACATGAGCGCAATATCCCTCTCCCACTGTTGTTCCTCAACAACTGGTAATTCATAGGGATATTTCCAAAAGAACCTGAAGGTAATATCTAGCCATCAAGAACCTGAAGGTAATATCTAGCCATCACAACTAGCAGGCATTTATAGTCTTATCCTACATGAATTTGTCTAATCCTCTTTGGCCGTTACTACATCACATGGTAGTGAATTCTGTTGTTGATACCATTTTATGACAAAATCATGCTAAATGACACCAGCATTTTGTAGCATTTGCTTTTGTAAGTAGCCAGTTTCTGAGGAACAGAAATGCAGAGAAATAACTATATCACAAGTTCAAGCAATGAATGTGTCTTCAGGGCAAACAATTAGAAAAATCCAAAGACTCTACTTAAAGAATGGATAAGCAGGTTGGGCAAATAACACAATTAATTAAGTTAAATGGAATAGTTAAATTGAGAGACAAAAGATAATAGAAGACAAGATTTATAACTAAAATGTGTCCTTCTATTGAGCTTTTGAAAGGTGGACAAAATATTGTTTTTACTATCCATAGTTGTTTCTGTATCATGTGGATGTGGTGTTTTAAAAAAAACTTTATTATCGTTATAATTCCCCGAACCCCCCCACAACTGTATGTGTGTATATGCATGTATACATACACATATACACACACTTATCTATTTGTATTTATTTATTTTCATTTATTACATTTCCATAGCTACGTATATCTGTAAGTTACAGGTTAACACTGAATGCATCTGATGAAGTTGACTGTAGTCTACTTAGGCCATAATCAATTGGTTAGTCTTTAAAGTGCCACAGAACTCTTTGGGGGGGGTTTTGGGTGTGTGTGTGTGTTGCTGCAACACATTAACAGAGGTACCCCTCTGGAAAATGTGTATATGAATAATGTGTCTTCAGGGAAGTTAAAGATTGCTTCTGGGCAGGATGATGATGATGATGATGATGATGATGATGATGATGATGATGATGATGATGATGATGATGTCGATGTCTGAAACCCAGACCTTCTGATTCTACAGCCATGACCCAAAACCAATAAACCGTTTAGGGACAGATGCTGCAAATTCACATTTTTAGGTCTGATTCACATGACACACATGCATGTATACACCGATAACTTTCAAACCATCGACTTCCATTTAAAAACATGTATGTGGGAATGTTGGTGGATGAATGGATGGATGGGTAATGCAACTTAAAAGTGAAGCAGATTCTTCCTGAGTACCCTCTGGTGGTTGGCTGTGGAAATTCAATTCTTCTCTTCAGAGATCAGCGACAGTAGCTGTATTTGGACATTCATTGGATACAATGGAGACATGCAGGGGAATTGGGATGTCTTGCCCTTGACCTTCATGCATTTTGTATGAGACTAGCCTACATTTGTACAACATCTATATGCATAGATTCTCACTTCTGTGCCCAAAGGAATAATACACATGCAGCGGTTGTGGAGCAGAGCCAGTTGTGTGATGCCGGTCAGGGGCAGCCCTACCATTAGGCAGAGTGAAGCTGTCAGCTCAGGTGGTAGATGCTGGCAGGCAACAGCAAGATGTTGGAGGAGAGACCTGTGTGCCATGAGGCCTACTCTGAATCTTGTAAGTTAGCCTGCTGCCTTCACATGCTGTCCCATCATCAGTGTTGAAGACAAATTCATCTCTCATTTACATGGAATGGAATGGGGTGCCATCATTCACCTCAAGCAGCAAAATGTCTTGGGCCAGCCCTGATGCTATTCCCTTCTTGTGGCAAAGGTTGACCAAGTTCTGGGCCATTCTCTCTTTCTGCTTTCCATAATAGTGGACTTTCACTGCCACCACCTGCTATGGAGAAAATCTGAGAGAAAAGATCCATGGGTGAGACCACATACCTTTCTGTTCAACAACAGTCAAAGGCTTCTCTCAGTCCCCCCTTCTCTTTTGCCCCAACAACCTCCTTGCATGTGTGAACTGCCAGGATTCCTGAGTTTCAAATTCACTCATCAGAGCAGATCTCCAAATTAAGAAGTTTATTTCAGATGCACAGAAGCAAAAAAGGGAAAGGGATTCAAAGCAGGCAGTGTAAAAGAAAACAAAATGATTAATCTAATATTGTTGTACATTTCAAAAAGCCTAAGGGAAGTCTTCTCCCAAACTTATGTGAGAGAAACCAGTCTTGAATTCCCAAAAAACAGATATCTTTCTATTTCCCAAAGGGTGGTGAGGGGTAAATACCTTAAGAATATAAGAAGGGCCATGCTGGATCAGACCAAGGGTCCATCTAGTCCAACTTTTTGCTCATACAGTGGCCAACCTGCTGCCCATGGGAAACCCACAAACAGGACATGAGTGCAACAGCACCCTCCCACCCAAGTTTCTCAACAACTGTTTACATAAGCACACTGCCTCTGATACTGGAGGTAACATATAGTCATCAGGACTAGTTGCCATTGATAGCCTTCTCCTTCCAGAATTTGTCCAATCCCCTTTTAAAGCCATCCATGTTGGTGGCCATCACTACATCTTGTGCAAGTGAATGCCATAGTTTAACTTTGTGCTGTGTGAAGAAATACTTCCTTTCATCTGTCCTTGTCCAATCAGCTCTTAAAAGTTAAAGATAGGATTAGGATTACACACACACACACACACACACACACACACACACGCACCTGTCAAGGCAATTTTCTCAGTATGTGTGGAGATGGGGTTCTGCTGCCAATGCCTATCTCACCTACTGTTTATATGGGAGCAAAATTGGTGGCATCGAGAGCACATAATGCAGGGCACATGCTGAAGCGAAGCAGGTATGGGCCGGGTCAGTGCTTGAATGGGTGGCTGCCTGGGCTGCCCACATCTGTTCTCCTGCGATGAGCAGGGGGTTGGACTTGATGGCCTTGTAGACCCCTTCCAACTCTACTATTCTATGATTCTGTGAAGTCAGATATCCTTGTGGGCCCCAAAAGGCAATTTAATCTTAAAGCAGCTTAGAAGTCAGCATTGGGGCTTTTGTCAGCATTACAAAGAGATTCTTATATCTAGAAGTGGGGCTGATTGTTGAGATCCTGCCTTGACTTGCTTTTACCCATTTTACAAGCATCTGAATAGGACTAGTTTAATGCCTCTCTGCATGGGGAAAACCGGTTTGGGTTGTCTGTCTGTCAGTTCCAAATCCATTAGCAGTCCTGAGCACTGAACCTCAATCCATCTAAATAGGAAGAAAATTGGTTTTGCAGTTTTAATATTGTGAAAATTGTAACAGCCTGTGGCAAAAACAAATACAATAATGACAAGTAATACTATGAGGCTTTTAAAATGCAAATATGCATGATAATGCTCAAGATTCTTTTGTTTTGTTTTGTTTTGTTTTGTTACCCAAGTGAAAGTCTCACCTGGTCTACAAATGTGTGCTATAAACTACACACATCACTGCCACTCAAGTTAAAAGTAACTGAAGCAATTTTCTTCACTCCTGTGCTGTACTACTTCCAATGACCAGCAATATAACAACAGTCACCTTTTTACATTTATAGTTTTTATGTAGTTTATAGCCATTTTCCAGTTACTCTAGTGTGAATGTATTCCTGGGCTATATCGGAAGGGTATAAATGCTCTCTTCATAGCTAGGTCCCAGATGCATTGGGTAGCTACAACTGAGTTAAGGAAATGAAGTTACCAGGGAGGTAGCAAAGAAAAATGGCTTTAATGACAGGAATAGAGTCATCATCATCAGGCGATCACTCGTGACCGAGTAAGATTGTCTTCCGGGATAAAAGGAGGAAATTCTAAAGAAGATTGTGTAGACTCTAGCGATGGGTCCGTAAGTGACTGTGGAGGCCAATTCTAGATCCACACAGCTTCCCACAGTGAGGACACAGGTTACCAGATAGAAGATGGTCCTGTAAAGGATTCATTTGACGTGCTTTTCGCTTAGCACGTTTCTCCCTTTCACCTTGCACTCGGGCTTCTTCAAAGTCCATGGAACCTTTGTGAAAGGCCAACCTCCATTTAGATCGTTCATGGGCCAGAGCTTCCCAGTTTTCGATGTTTATATTGCATTTTTTTAGATTAGCCTTATGAACATCTTTAAACCTCTTATATTGACCACCGATATTCCGCTTTCCATCCTTGAGTTGGGAGTAAAGTAACTGCTTTGGGAGACGGCAGTCAGGCATTCGAACAACATGACCGGTCCACTGAAGTTGGCGTTGAAGGATCATTTTTTCAATGCTAGTAGTCTTTGCTTCTTCCAGTACACTGACATTTGTTCGCCTATCTTCCCAAGTAATTCGCAGGATTTTCCGGAGGCAACGTTGATGAAACCTTTCAAGGAGGTGGAAGTGACGTTTATAGATAGTCCATGTTTCGCAGGCATACAATAAAGTTGGTAATACAATGGCTTCATAAACCAGTGTTTTGGTCTTCTTACAAATATCCCGATCCTCGAACACTCTATTTTCATTCGAGAAACGCGGCACTTGCGGAGCTCAAACGATGTTGGATTTCACTGTCGATGTTAGCTGTAACAGAAAGATAGCTGCCAAGATAGAGAAAATGATCGACATTTTCCAGTATTGTCCCGCCAAGCTGGATAGATGGCATCACCAAAGGGTTAGCTTGCACTTGCTGATGAAGCACTTTGGTCTTTTTGATGTTAAGTGAGAGACCAAGTTTTTCGTAAGCTTCTGCAAAATAGGAATAGAGTAAAACTGGTTTGGTTCAGAACAAGATAGTTCATGAACAAGCTGGCAGCCCAACACAAAACCAATTGTTCCAGCTCAGATGAAGATGAAAGGATCCGTGGCCCACTGCACTTGAATTTTGCCCATCATGGTGTAATAGTTTAAAATAGCCATGAAACTTATGCCATGGGCTGGAGGGAGATGTACCATAGGCCTAGGATTACTATTTGCCTTGATTGCTTTCTCAATGACGTTTCATCTTATGCCATCCCTAAATTGCCGTTTATATGGTTTTGTTGGTTTGCTGATTGCTTTCTTTTTACCTCCTCTGGCCATTTATAATATTTTCTAAATACTAATCTTTAGGAAGCTGGGATGTGGGTCATGTATTGCTGTACTGCTCCTTTTATTGTGAATTTTGGCACATTTTCATTACCCCTATTTTGCAACGATTACCTGGGAGATCTGACCAGTTTTATATAGATTATCTATTGGTGGGTCAGAATCTTCAGGTAACTTCCAAAGTGGCTAGATTTTGCGCAGCTGCAATCGCTTGTCGATGAGGGATGATGTTGACTGTTTGAAAATGTTCTAACTTGTTAAAATCTTGATTTTTATGAGTGGGACACCTGCCAGTTTTAATCAATTATTTTAACTAATTATTATCTTTTAAAAATATATATTATTGTATTCACTGTGTATGTCTTGTTGGTCTTCTGAATATTATTGTTTTATTTTACTTGCTGGTCTTATGACCTTAATAAATTAAATTGAATTAATGTTTAGGAATGGCAGAGAAATCTGCAATGGATTCAAATGAGTCTGGATTTCTATGAATCCATCCTGTGGGTCCTGCAGCGGCGTGGCTTTTTCCAAGTCACACAGGTTCTTTGGACTTGTGGATCAATTTTTCACTTTTGAGGGTGGGGGGGATTTGTGCTAATGTGCTGTAGTGCTAATTCACATTAACAAATGCGCATTAGCGCATTTGTGCAAGTGCTCAAGTTCGCATTAGCACTAATGCACACTTGCACCAATGCAAATTAGCACTAATGCAAATTAGTGCAAGTAGAACAATCTGATTCTGTCCGTGAACAGACAACAGAACAAAATATACCTGACACAATCCACAAAACACAGACAGGACAGATTTAACAAAATCCGTACATCCGTGTTACTATATCTCTCTTTAAGTTAATGATATTATTTTCTATATGAAGATAATATTAATTTCAGACATTGTGTATCAATGAACTGGTTGATTTGTTTGAACCAAAAACCTGAGTCTATCGTCTTTGATATGGATCATGCTTTATCCCCTGACCCACCGGATTGCAGAGGTGCACATTCAAAATCGGATTAGATGATGGAATTACCGTAACTAGTCTCTGCAATGGCTTTAAGCGGTTAAGCAGCACAGAAGGATCTACTGAACTCAGGCAACAAGCGCTGAGCCAGCAGACACCGAGCCCAGGATCCAAAGAACTGCTTAGCCTCACACGGGCAACATGTGTTGGCAACTCTAGCTCTTGGGATCATTGAAGTGGTTTCACGGTCTTTGAGATCCAAACTCAAGAAAGCATTCGCCAAAATGCACGAATATATTTATGCAAACTATAAGAAGTATGCCCCATTAATGTTGGGAGATCAAAACAATACCACAGATTGGAAAGTGGAAATCCCAAAATACATTGCAGGCAACTTTGAAATGCATGCTTTCCAAAAAGCACACTGGAGTTGGGCATTGCAGGATTGCGTTTATGTGTAGTTGCAAGGAAGTATGGGCTACCATCAGAGTACACAAGTGAAAGAGTGCCCTCTCCTGTATTAGCAGGAAGTCTCATCATCCACTGTTACAGTGCAGAAGCCACACATGAATGAATGTAGTGTGAATTTACTGGAATGATGGGGACATCATCAATTCATGGGGTGATAATTAAATACATTTCTCTGCCTTTTGTCAAACACTGTTGGACTTCACTTTCTCTTATCAAGCTTGAGTATCCATGGACTGGTTATTGGTGGCACGGAAGAGGTGTACAGTACATAGGGATGTGTGATTCAGCAAAGCTTGTCAAGATTCTCCAAACTCCACCTTGAAGCTAATTCTGACCCATGCCTATAGATTGAAAGCTTTACAGGGGAGGGTTCACACAAAAATTCATGCATATTTATTGTGTGTGTGTGTGTGTGTGTGTGTATATGTGTCTCGATGGTGCACATTTTTTAAATGTATGTATTTTTCTCCCATTGAATGAAACTTGTCTGCATGTATTTTTCAGAAGTACACTTTTTTTTTCATACACATTTTTCAAATGTATGCATTTTTCAAACACATTTTATTTGGTTCCGCGAATGGCATCATCACAAGCTCAGAAATGTATGGACTTTGACCACAGGTTGCATTCAGGTCTGTGTTTGGTTCTGGGTAAATATTGATCGGAACCAAACTGAAATGAATTCCTCATACATCCCTAGGTGTAAACTAGCTGTATGAATTTGTTATGGCAGGCCAGGAACTATGTGCTACCTGAGGCAAAACAAGGAAGGAAGCTAAAACCAGTGGTCATGGGGAGGGATTCTCATATGGAATCTACTCCCATTGTCCTGTTCCCTTCAGTCTCATTTTTTCACCATCCCTAAATCACTTCTCCTTCATCCTCAATTTTTCATCTGTCAAAATAGAAGAACATTAATCTACCTACTGAGGTATTATGTAAATGGCACAGATAAGAATTGTAAATCACTTGGCACAATTAAAAGGCAATATGAATGCTCACTGCAGTAGTTAAGGAAAACAACAGCAACCACCCTATCAGAACCCTGCTCGGTTTATTAAAAAGGTCTCCAAAAATTATGAAAGTATTATGAACTCTGTGCACCAAATCTCACTGGTGCCAAAGATGGAAGTTAACCTTTGTTTGGTGACACAAGCCTTTGAGTGACAGAGGAGAATGTCAACGATATTTTCTATGCTTCGAAAATGTAATCTGCTACTTTCATCAAAATTGAGCAGCTTTAAAATGCAGCAAGCACAAAACTGCTTTGATTAAACATATTAGGAACTGAGATATGACACTCTAGAATAAATATCCTGATCTAATTGTATTTGGCATACATTTGTGGATGCCAGAAGCTCACGGCTGTTCTCCCCGCTGACAGGATAACTATTGAGCTTGCTCATTCATTGCAATAAAAACAGATGGTGTTTTTGCCTCTGCTTGAAGCATCACAACTAGCCTTCCTTTGTCCCTGGGTGTCTTTCTCTCAAACACAAACACACATACAAAGCTAAGCAGGCACAGCGAAATAGAAATCCATTCTTTTAAACAGGACCAAAAGTCTAAAGAAAAGTCACACTAACAAGTAAGATCTAACTTGCAGTGCAACCCTATAACATGTCTACTCATAAGTAAGCCCCACTGAGTACAATGAGACTCACTCCCAAGTGAGTATAGGATTGCAGACTTACAGTGCAATCCTATGCATGTCTACTACTCAGAAGTAAACCCCATTGAGTTCAATGGGGCTTCCTCCCAGATAAGTACCGTATGTAAATGATTGCAGCCTTAGGGTGCAAGCCTATGCATGTTTAGACAGAAAAAAGTCCTACGACTCCCAGCATTCCCCAGCTAGCGTGGCTGACTGGGGAATGCTGGGAGTTGTAGGACTTTTTTTCTGTCTAAACATGCATAGGATTGTGCCTTTAGTGTCCTAAATATGGTCAAAATGTTACATACTGACCTAAGGCTCAGTTTATTTAAACATCATCATCTAACACAGAGTTAAGCATGCTTATGCTATCTGAAACCAATGGCAGGTGCTGCCCTGGCTCCTGGCTCCACCATAATGGCTGGTCGGAAGAGGGAACGAATTACAGACACTTCCAGCTTGGGCATTCACACCCCAACCCATAATATTTCTGGTCTAGAAAGTCAGGTGATACCCAGTGGCGAATCTGGTGCTTTTGCCTAATATGAAACTCCCAGAGCTGCTGCCTTCCCACAGTCAGGGCAATTTCTTGCTAAGGGAGGCTACCAGGTCCTCCCTTCACTCTTTAGCAGGGGTGGGGAATGCTTGCCCTTCCAGGGGTTGTTGGACTGCAACTCCCATCAGCCCTTGCCAGCATAGCCAGTGGTGGCGAATGATGGGAGTTGCAGTCCAACAACAACTGGAGAGCCACACATTCTCCAAACCTGGCCTACAGTCTTCAGTGTGCCCCTCTGTCTCCTGTCCAAGGTACTACTAAGTAACTAAGCCATCCTCTGGTCTAACAATGAAGGAGCCATATATGTACTGGACTGAGGGCAAAATCTTTAAAAATCAGCCTAGATTTCCCCCCCTCCCCTGCTCAGTTGAATGGTTCTTCAGCTTTATCATGTGCTGCCTCTAACTGATGGGATCTGTAGGATTGGGCCCAACACCTCTGCAGACGTGCCTGTGGAAGACATTGGGAAATTATTATGAGTCAGATGGGGAACAGGAGGTAGAAAGTTTTGTTGAGGGACCAAGGATGTGGAAGCAGAAGGCCAGTGAGAATAGCAGCAGGGACAGAGAAGAGGAAACCCAGCTGTTGTCTAATCTTTCAGAGGACAGCTAAGCTGGGCCCTCTGAACTGGTGGGAATGCAACGAAGAGGAGGATGGTGTGAGAATACAAACCCCAAGAGTTAAAGGAAGGGGCAATGCAGGGTCATGCAGTGCTCAAAGAGACTTGCAGCCAGGGAGGCCACCCCATGGAAAAACCCACCTGGAGGGCGGGACATGGTAGCCCATTCAGCTTTAGAAAGGCAAGCCATAGTAGACAGTGTCAGTTTTGTGACAACTCTCTTTCATGGTGCTCTAGCACAGGGAATTAACTGAAGCTTATGAGGTATTGTGTTATGCAAAGCCTGCCTGGAACTTTTGCCTCTTTGGGCTGAACGAGGATACTGTTTGTAGCCTGAGGCAATGCTTGCTTATTTGTAGTTTGCATAATAAAGGTAATTGACTAGAAATATGACTTGACAGCTTGACTGCAAAGAGAACCAGGGGCCGGGCCCTCGACAGGATCGGAAGAAACACAAATGAAAACTTATATTTATGTACTTGCACATTCTGTAGCACATAGTCAAAGCTACAGGGTGTAGAATGGGGGTGCCATTGACAATAAATGCAGATTAAACCCTGCTTATCTGCCCATACCATCCCACCACAACTACTACTCATGCCTAAAACAACATTTAATTTTAAAAAATTAGAACTACAGTTGGGGGGGGAAGGAAGGGAAGGGAAGGGAGAAGAGAAGAGATCTATACATATTATTAAAGAGAGAGAGCGAGATTAGGTGTTATTTTATCAAACTTTATTCAATCACTGCCTTAGGAACATTCCTTTTTGGGAGGGAGGCAAGAAACAGCGCAAAAGTAAAATCAATAGTACAGCAAGATGAGAACAGCCTCAGACCTTCCAATAACACACACAAAAGCAAAAAGAAAAAGAAAAAAAGAAAAAAAATGAGCTGACCTGAATCAAACACTTGAGTGAAAACAAGATAGATACAGAAGGTAAGAAAAACAGCATATTATGTGCAGCGGAATAATATCTTTGAAGTGTATAGGTTGATCTTCAGTTACTTACTTATTAGCCAGGTTGCACTCAAGGGGCAGGAAGGCTGAGCTACAAGAACACTTTGTAAAGTTTACCAAAACCCCATGGTTCTGCTATAGATTTTTTTTTTCCTAAATGGGATGAATAAACAGCAGTAGAATAAGTGCAAGTACTATGCAGCTGTTAGAGATGTTTTGGGCTTGGCTTGTTCGTGGCAAACTATCAAGGGTATTAGGCATAGCAATAAAGCTAAGACTGGATCCAGATTTGAGGGGGGTGCCTGGGCAAAGTGTCCTCTGCTGGTCCCTCTCCTCTATCAGTGGACCTTGGTGGGCTTACCTGGCTGCAGCGGTGATGCATCTGGGCCTAGCCGCCCTTTTGATTTCCCATAATGCCACAGAGAGACAACAGGTCAGGGTCAATTTGGGAAATTAAAACACTGGCTAGATCCAGCAGCCGGACATTGCTCAGAGTGCCAGAGCAGGATCTCCACTGGTGTACTAGGAAGGGTGGGCTGAAAGGTTTGCTACAAGAATCCACAGTTGATGCTCAGCTGGCACAGGTAACACCTATAGCATACAGCTCCCTGGTAATACAACTATCCTGTGAACATCTCCTGTTTCAACAATCATGTCCTAGCACCCATTTCTCATCCTTGCTTGCTGGACCATTCTACCATCTTGCTTGCGAACCTAGGAGTCCAAGCCAACTTGGTTCCTGTGTTGGCAAGAATAGGACATAGTCTGAACTGACTCTATTGAAAAGCACTGGGATTGAGGTGATCTGAAAATGTATTTCTTCTTATATATGTATTTAATTTATTTAAAGCATTTTTACCCCCAAGCTTTAGCAACACATCTTCCAGAGGGGCTAAGAAATATCAGTAGAGAAATCTGTGATGGCCCATTCACATGTAATGTATCGCTTATTTATTAAGATAACTTCTAGCCCAGTTTTCCTCTGAGAAAGGAAGCACGCAGCCTTGAAAGGTGCCTAAAAATGCATTAAATAGCACTCAATGTGGCTAACATCAAAATAAATAGATAAATAAATAAAATCACAAACAATTGGTAAGCTAAAGAAGTTAAAAAAACCCAAAAAGAGAGGCAGCATGACACATAATTAAAACATCTGAGTGCATTAAAAATTACCAAGGCTAATAAAAATGGTCCCGTTACAGTCATCAAATGATTACCATGTATGTGTAAACCAGCCCTTAGTCATCTAGACAGAGGTAAAGAGCTAGCTAAGGAACCAAAGCATAAACTAGGAGAGGACACACGGGCTTGAATCCTGAGTTGCCCTAGAATGGATGGGCCCCTTCTGTTCATGGAAGGGTCTCCAAGCCAATCCTGCTGGTAGAAGAGGGAGGGGAGGAGTTTTGCACTAATCCCCCCTTCAGACCCCAGCACTACCTCCCATGCTGCTCCAGAAGATCTCTCAGCCCTCTTGGACAGATTTTCAGAGGGCAATGGGCTGCAGGGGCAAAGGGAATTTGGCAAAAAAATCACCTTCCTCTAAGGACGGACAAGTGTCTCTTTTGCTTTCTCCTGCATTTGAGCTTTTTAAATCTCAAGTTCTTTCTGCCCTGAATATAAAGAATATGGCAAATATTGGTAAATTCATCTCCAAAATGTTCACCCATCTGCACTGGCCAAATTCAATGGGTACAGCTATTTCCAGCATGGAGAGGACCATGATATATCTCTCTGCCATGTAGCTGTTAAAGATGTGGAGCCTGCCAGATAAAAGAGGTGGCAACCCTAACTGAGCACCACAAACATGGCTGAAAACACAGGGATTCAAACTCAGACTTTTCAGAGCAATGCAATCAAAGCTCTAAGCTTGGATGGATGGATCTGTCAGCTCTGGTTTCTTCCATATTTGATTTTTTTTTTTTAATCTCAAGTTCTTTTTGTAGCAAATATGGAAAAGCGTGCACATTCGGGTAAATTCTTGTCTAAACCAAACTAAAATGAAATTCTTACCCATCCTGACCTCCTCCTTTTTGCCAGTAGAGGTATCCCATGAGTGGAACTCTGCTCACAGGAAGTTTGGAACCAGGTCATAGGGTTCACACATGAATGAACATCACTTGATTTCTCAGCACTTGGATGGCTCACAGCTGAACGTGTGAACTATTGAAATGCATTGTGTTTGAGTTGCTGCGATGTCTGATGACCTGTGGTTCATCCACACACTGGGTGACATCAAGTGGGGGGAAATGCATGTGTGAAGCAACCATGAAGAAGAAATGGGACACTCAGAAAAAGCAATTCAGCATATCTTTTCTTACATCAGCATTATTGTATTGCAAAAATGAGCACAATGTAAAGTGAAGTGCCTTTGTTTTGTGAATCCACAATGATAATCATTTTGCAAGTTTGCAAGAACAAATACTGTGATCTGGATACAGCTGTATGTGGTTGCTATTTCCTCCTTTATAATCCTGAGGAATGAAGCAGTGACATAAAGACATTCTGCTTCAGTCTTGAATGTTGTGAGCCTTAGCATATGGTTCATTTAAAATCAGAGTAGTGATACCTAGAAGGTCAGTCCTGGGTAGACCATAGCATCTGCCAGTTGCTTTCAGGTGAATCTATTATCAAGAGAGAAGAATGACACCACAGAGTGCTTCCATTCTACTTGCAGTGCTCTGCTTTTAGCGTCAATGTTTTCAACTCATTATGTATGAGTGGATAGAAGGCATTTTCCACACTCTAGGACTGTCCTTGATAACTTATTAGCTTGCTAGTGATAACAACTACCAGCAATCTCTCTTTTTTTTCCTGCTGCCCGACCACATGCTCAGGTTGTATCAATTTGCTTGCCACAATGATCAAGGCCATGAATCTCAGTTTATACAGACCAGAGCCAAATGTTGACTCTTAATTGAATTTGACATGCTGAACAGAAAGTGATAAAAAGAATCTATTCCCTTCATGACTCACCTTGTCCTGCTGTCTCTCCCTTGTCTCAATGCATATGATGTAACCCTCTAAGCATCACAATTATCTCCTATCTTAATGGAACATAAAAAGAAATAACACAATGATTGTATTTTTATACATACTATTAGCTCATAAAAGGGCTCCACTTGTACTGGTGTGTAACAGTGACTTATTCCCACATATATTTCCAATCGTTCATTTGCATGGCAGACTACTGATGTCTTTGTCTCTAAACATGTGAAATTGTAGAGTAATGTCAGCTCTGACAATGTATATGAATTTATTGTTATAGGCAACCCATAATAAGTAACAAAATTCTTACACTTGTGATTTGTTCAGGGTGTATATGAACCAGATAGCAAGCTGGGCATGAGGAGAGTAAACCGGGAGGTGGAGTCGCTAGGGATGGGAGATAATTTGGTTTCAGTTCGTTTTTGATAAGAATTTACAAAAAAAACAGAAATTTCTTCATATTCAGGATGAAAAGAACTTGAAATTAAAAAATAAAAATATGGAAGAAACCTAAACTTGCAGATTTGTCCATTAAGGCCCAGGGCATGGACTACTTACCATGATAGTGCTGAATTAGGTTGGCCACCTTTTTTTTCTGTTAAGCTGCTCATTTTTAACAGCTATATGGCAGGCAGGTACATCATGGCCCTCACCATGCTGGAAATAACTTTAGCTGTTGAATTTGGCTTGTAGATATGGCTGAGAAATTTGTTTCAGATCATTTCTGATGAGAATGTACCAAATTTCAGTACCAGATTCAGGACAGAAAGAACTTGAGGTTTAAAAATGTCAAATGTCGGTTGGAAACAAAATGGACAGCATTGTCCATCCCTAAATTATGCAGGCAGATCCAGTAGAATGCAGGGAAAAAAGAGGTGTGCCAGCTTGAATGAGTCTACCTACGAGGGCTATGCCCAGGACGAGACTGAAGGATAAATCCGCCTTCATGCAGCAGAGGTTCCAAGAAGTCCCCAACATGACCTGTCTAGGAGCCCCTCCAATTCCTACCGCAGCTTCTGGATGGTGGGTGGGTACAGATCTGAAGAAATGTACAGATCAGTTTTACATCCAGTGTGATGTAGCAGTTAGAATAGGATGGGGGAGGCCCAGGTTCAAATACCCACATAGCTATGAAGTTAACTGAATGACCTTGAACCAGTCTCCATCAATCAGCCTAACCTACATTACAGAATTGTATGGAAAATAAAACAGCGGGGGGGGGGGAGAGAAACTTGTACACGCTGCCTTGAGCTTCTTGAAGGAAAGGTGTGATATAAACATAGTAAATCAATTTATTTATTTATTTATTTATTTATTTGTTTATTATTTACATTTATTAATCGCCCATCTGGCCAGCCACCGGCCACCCTGGGCGATGTACATAGGCTAAAAACAAGATAAAATACATTTAAAACATTATAATTTTTTAAAGAAATCTTAACCCACCCCATATTCCTGCCTGAACAGCCAGGTTTTTAATGAACGGCGGAAGCTCAGCAGAGAGGGGGCATGGCGGAGGTCACTCGGGAGAGAGTTCCACAGTACGGGGGCCACCACAGAAAAGGCCCTCTTCCTCGTCCCCACCAGTCTAGCTGCTCTGGCTGAAGGGACAAGGAGAAGGCCGTCTGTGGCAGATCTTGTTGAGCGGCCCACTTGGTGTTGCTGGAGATGCTCCTTGAGATAGACTGGACCGGAGCCGTATAGGGTTTTAAAGGTCAAAACCAACACCTTGAATTCGGCTCGGCAAGCAACTGGTAGCCAGTGCAGCTCCTTGAGCACTGGTGTGATGTGGTCCCGCCGGCGGCTGCATTTAACCAAATTATGGATGTATTTATTATTTATTTATATTTATTAGTTGCCTATCAACCTATATACCTTTACGTACAACCCCTGTAGTCGACGTATATCGAATTTGGCAACAAAAATTAAAGTGCAAATCAAATAGCATAATAAAATATCAGATACATCAGCACATAAATTACAAATATATTAAAGGGGCTGCGATAATCTTTTAGGGGTAAAAATAGAATAATCAAACACTGTCAGGGTAGAGACAAAACAATAATCAATATCAGGTTTAAAATAAAACTTGGACACGTAATATTTGAAAAGGCCTGGGTGAACAAAAAGTTATTTGCCTGGTGCTGAAAAGATGTAGTTGTATGCGCCAGGCAGGCCTCCCTAGAGAGACAGTTCCACAGCAAATCCATAAAAAGTCTTTAAGAAAATCCATAAGAGAATCTTCCATATGTGTGTGTGTCTGTGTGTGTGTGCGTGGCAGGGGAGGATCATACATGTAAACATGAGAATGTAATAATGGTGAGATTCTTTATTTGTAAAATAAGGTTATTTCATGTGAAGTTCAACTATGTACAGTATAAAAAATTGTTTTTGGAACTCTACCCTCATATTTCATAGAGTTGGAAGGAGCCTACAAGGCCATCGAGTCCAACTCCCTGCTCAATGCAGGAAACTAGAGGAAGGGTCTCCCATCCAAGTCATGACCAGGCCTGACCCTGCTTAGCTTTCCACACTCAGACAAGCTGAGCCAGCGTGAGCCACAGGCCTGTATGCTTACATGCTTACGCCACATACAGGCATGTCATGGGATATATTATTTGTCATGAGATATCAACAAAATGGCTTCCTGGTGATTCTGCTCCCCAGTCAGCAACATATTGTTTGGAAGTACTCAATTCATGCTTCGGCGAGATGATGAGCATTATGAGTTGTTATGCTCTTGTCCACAGGTGCTAGGACTCTGGATTGCAGACATGAAGACTCACAGTGTGTGCTTACCCAAAACATAATGTTTCCCATCATTGCAACCGTCACAATAATAATAATAATAATAATAATAATAATAATAATAATAATAATAATAATAATAATTTAAAAAAAATATTTCTTACCCGCCTCTAGATCGAAGCGGGGAACAGCAAAAAAACATAAAACACATAGACCAAACAAAACACAACACATACCGTACCATTAAAACATCTTTAAAACATCTTTAAAACATCTTTAAAACATCTTAAAGGCATCCTAAAATTCTGCCGGATATGCCTGCTGGAAGAGATCAGTCTTTATGGCTTTTTAAAATTCTAAGATACTGGTGAGTAGGAAACATAATGTGTGATCCAGCCCTAGCAGTTGACTGGTAGTAAAGGAGTGAGGAAAAGTAATTGGAAAGCTTGTCTGGGAAAATGGAGCATGGTGACCTCTTGAACTGTGCTGTTTGTTTGTTTGTTTGTTTGTTTAGTACTTTCCCACATGAAGTCTACAGAAAGGGAGTTGAATATTTTCAGCTGACTGCAGGTTACATTCATATAATCAACCTCTGCTTGCCAGCTACGTATTTGACAGTTCAAGAGGAAATGACCTATTTCTCAAGTACAAACTCTGAGTGACAACTTGAAAAGTCATCTCCTTCCTACATGTTGCCTTCACCTGCACTTACGTAACGGAAAAAGTCTGCCCCATTTCTTGAAGTAAACACATTCAAAATGCATGCTTTTTCTTCAGCCCTGATTACTGCAACTCTGTTGCAATCTGTACAAAGGAAGCTTGAAACCATGACTTCTGCAAGGCTGTCAGGCAGTTAAACTACAGCTATACAGAAGGTGAAATGTCTGAGATGGATCAAGGTCTAGTCTCTTTGAAGGTCTAGGCCAGGGCTCTCCAGCCTTGGGTCCCCAGATGTTGCTGGACTACAGCTCCCAGAATCCCTTGCCATTAGCCAAGCTGGCTGGGTATGCTGGGAGCTGTAGGCCAGCAACATCTGGGGACCCAAGGTTGGAGAGCCCTGGTCTAGGCTCTTCAAAGCAACATCTACAGCTCAGTTGACTTTAATAAGGACAGAGAGTGTGACAATGCTTTCCCTGAAGTGGATTATTTATTTATTAACAGTGCAGTCCTATGCAAGTTTACTCATAAGTAAGTGCCATTGATTTTCATTGAGGCTTACTCAAAGGTAAGTGGGTATAGCCTTGTAGCCTTGTTTATTTAAAATATTTGTATACTGCTGTTCATCCTACGTAGGATTTCAGGGCAGTGTGAAACCAAATTACCGTAACTCACAAATTCAGATACTGTAACATAACCATTAAAATTGTCCGTCAGATTAAAATGCCTGGGTGAATAAAACCATTTGCACTTGGTGGACAAAGGATTGCTGCTGCAGGAGGAGAAGACCCTGGTGCCTCAAAAGGATTGCAGGGGCCGGACTACGAGTTTTACTGCTAAACCCCCAGTTGATTTTCAGCTGGTGCAGATGCAACACCTGTACTGCTCGGCTCTCTCTCCGGTGGATACCTCCCCTGCACTTTCAGCAATCGTGTGTGTCCCCCGCCCCAGCCCCTGGCTCCAGCATTAGTCTTTCTTCCATCCCAGACAGCCATACCACCTTGCTTGCAAACCCGTGAGTCCAAGATGCACTTGTTCCTCAGGGCTGACAAGTGAGACAAACATGCTCAATTTCTGCATCTTCATAATGGCTGTGCAGAGTCTTTCGCATTGATCCTGATGTCTGGGTACCAAGTCATTCAAGGCAAAATTGCTCCATTTAAAGCCGGGGGTGCAGAAGCTCAGGCCTGTGGACCAAATCCAGCCTGGCTGCATTCCCAATCCACCCCAGATGACCATGCCCCTTCCCCTGGCCCCACCCACTTCCCCCCCACCAATGCTGATCATTTGGTGGTTTCCCCCGGCTGCTGCATGTGTGTTTTCCTACTCTAAAAGCTTGAAATGCCTCTCCCAAGGCTTCGTTATTGGCAGTAAGAGCTTTAAGCACAAGATGCTGGTATTTGGGGTATTCTTGCCCCACCTCTTTTGCCCCACCCCTTGGCCACTGGCCCCACCCACTCTTGGAATGCAGCCTCTGAGAACCTCTCCTAAATTGAATTCAGTCTTCAGTGCTGAAAAAATGTTCAGCACCCGTGCTTTAAAGACTTCTGGCCACTGGACATTCTGAGAGGGCATCCCCGCATGGGGGCGTCCTACATGCCCAATCTGGTGCTTTAACAGAGGAATGGGAAGCAGTGCCTGAAAAAGGAAAATGTTTCAGCATAGTATAGGAGGTCGTTATGTAACAACACTGTTCCTTCTGCGCAGACAAGGTTAGCCATTTCCCAGATCTATTGCATGCATGGGAAAGGGCTCAATACCGGCAGGCAGGTTATGCAGCATGGCATGTGGCTGATAAAATCCACAGCATCTACAGCTCTCTGCCATTCTCTGGATTAAACCATTGCTGTTTTCACAGCTGCGCCATAATGGTCCATGCACATGAAACAAAAACATATCAGCCTAATTGCCATTCCTTCTTTTTTCCACCCACCCCCCAAAATGAGGATCATAAATTTTATTCTATCCAATGTCACTTACTATTTCATGTTGTCCATGATTTGTCAGGCTTTTAAAATTCAGATGACTCACTCATTCGTGAAGTGGGGCAAATCTTAATTCATGATAGAATTTGGCATTCTTAATTACTCCATCTGCAGTGCCACATGTACTGAATTCAAAGCAGCCATGAACAAGCTTTGTTGACCACTTTATGCCCATCTACCCTAACCACTGAAAAAGTTTTGTGTTCTGTCGTTCCAGCTCTGGTTCTCTTTCAAATCCAATATTGATGGATCCATTCATTTTTACACCCCCACCCCACCCTATGGTCTAGGGGTAGGAATAATATTTTTAAATTATGGAAACAGATACATCTGAAACACACTTATAGCAAAAGCAGTTCCAATGACAATAAATCTGAGCCATCAAATTCAAGTCCAAGATTCTATATCTATATATATTGCAGGCACTAGAGAGTTATCAAAGTTAACATATATCCTAACCATATGTATGACTGATTGGGGCATGCTGGGAGTTGTGGGCCTTGTTTCTGTCTAAACAGTCAGAGGATAAACAATTGTCCTAAAAGAGCTACTGTGAGAGATGTTTCTACCTCTCACTGAAAAAGAAACCAAGTATGAAGAAATAACAACAACAGCAACAGCAACATAACCTAAATGTTAGACATAAACCATATCTGGACCCTCCAAGCAATTTGTGTTATATCCTTCTTAATAACAGCTACAGGAATCATTCCAAATATCCTGAAGCAAAACTTACTATCATTCCCAGTAAATAAAGAAGGTTCTGTAGGTTCCCTTGGTGGGGGCGGCAGTTGGGCTGAAAGGTGGCTCACAAATGTGCAAATAAAGAAATCCATTTTCTAAACAACTACCCTAACATTAGGCAAAGTGAGGTGGCCGCCTCAGGTGGCAGATGTTGGGTGGTGGGGAGCAGTGGGGAGCTGTTGGAGGACAGAGCTGAGCATGTGCCACACAGCTGGCCCTGTGCCCCCTAAGCTAGGCAGGTGCTGCGGAGGACACTGTCTCACCACCAGTGTTGAAGCAAGATGTTGAAGTAACTACCAGTCCAGTCAGCTTCTGTACATGGAATGGGGCAGAGGGAGAGAGCTTGTCTTTCTCTTCAGGCACCAAAATGTTTTGGGCCAGTCCTGCCCTGGAGCAGTGGTGGGATATGCTGCCTACAGCTGAAGTCCATTGAGAAGTGAGTGCCTGTATTCCTTTAGTCTGGGCCTCTGGTTGCAAAGGCAGCAGGTCAGAATTTGAAAACAAAGACAGAAATGGACAGCAGCTTTCTCCCCAGAATAAGGTAACGAAAAACACATCTTGTCATCAGTGGCAGAAAAGCTCAGCCCAGGGGTCTCGAGCCATCAGCTTCTGAGGAGATTGTCACCAACCTGGGGAAGCCCCTTTCCCAACTTCTTGGGGACTACTTGCAGACCAGTGTGCCCCTGAAGGAAGATGGAAGAGAAGGTATCTAGGCAAAGGGGACCATCAGCTCCTGAAGGGACTATCAGTGGCCTGAGAGAATTCTGATGTTTTATAATCTGCAAGACTTATTACAAAGCAGCAGCAGCAGCAGCAGCAGCATGTGTATGTCAAAGAAAAGAAGGAAAAGCAAAACAGAGACTATCCACATGTCAGCTGCCCATGCTAAATTGGGACTGTAACAGACAGCTAAAAATGCAAAATAAATAAATAATAAAATAGAAAATTGAAGAAAAGGAGGGAAATACTAGTGTTGTGCCGAAAAATTTTCCTACATTTTTTCAGCCATTCAGTTTGACAGAAGAGAAGTTGCTTTTGAAAAGAAATTCAATGAAGAAATTTCAGAGGAATTTTCATGGGTTGGGGTTGGGTTTCTTGGGCTTACCTTCCCTAGGAGGTGGCCGAGGAATGGGCACAAGTGTCCTATTTTTGATTGTCCAGCCATCTCTCTAGCAGCCAGCAGCCTCCTCAGCTTCCCACACTTCAATTAAAGGCCAGGGGAAGGCACCATGAGGTAATTCCTCCCACAGGGCTTTTTCAGATCAGGAAATGCAGGCAGCCTGGGAGGCCAGCAGTGATTAGGTAAGCTTAAAAACTCTACAGAAATAAATTATATAAAACACCCTGAGAATGAGGCAGAACAATGGAGGCCCCTTTCATGGGGAAAGGAAACTTTCAGGAAACCAGAGGACAGATTTTGGCAGAGCACAAACTCCACCTCATCCCTGGAGTGAGACACAACACTGCCCCCCCCGCCCCACCCACACACCTGCATTGTGGTGGGTGCAAAATGGGGGCCAGCCTGCCAACGCAGTTGCTGCTGTTGCAGCACAAAAGCCCTTACCGGAAAAGAAAGAAGCTGTGCTACAAGCCCTGCCAATGGGGAGCCCTACCTGTGAGAAACTATTGAGAATTTCTCCTCCCGCTGGAGAAATTTGGTGAAATTGTCTCCCAAATTTCCCTGACCACAAATAAGGTGGGAGAATTTTGAGAGGCCATTTGTGCACTGATCTAGAAAAAACACCTTTTCCACTGTCTCCATAAAGTAAGTGGGATTGGATGGCAATCTGTCTAACACAGTCATTTCTGTCCATTGCATAGATGTGTTGGAGGACAAGTATGGCCTGAAGGCCCATGCTCATGTGGCTCACAGGGGTTGTTTGGACCTGTCTGAGAATATCCAATCCCAAAAATAAAGCAACATGCAGATGTGCCCTCACTGCCATACGAAGGCTGAAATCAAGGCTGGTAGGTTTGATACATGTATGCAAAGAACCCATAGAAAGATCTCTTTTCCTGAACTGAAATGTTCAGTTTCAAAGGGGAATGAAACATGGCAGACATTTTACAACTAGACCAGGATGTTCAAACTATATAAGTCACTGGAAAATAGAGCAGAACTTTGGCCAGGAATAATGGCATTACTCATGATACAATTTAGCCAAAATGTCAGAGTATTAATCCATCAAAGCAACCTGCTCAGGATTCAATCATTCATGTTTGCGAAGGATGACTTAGATTTCTCAGGTGAAGGCACTAGGGAGAAAAAGCAAACATTTATTCTCTGCTATTTGTTCCTGTCTTACAGTGGCTCCATCTAGCCATTAGTTGGTTGTAGAACTAATTTCTTCCATCTAGTACAGACTTCCCCAACATGGTGCTCTCTAGCTGTTTTGTATGGCAGCTCCAATCATTCCTGTACATTGGCCATACTGTTTGGGGCAGATGGGAGTTATACTCCAAAACATCTGGACGGTATCATATTGGGGAAAGCTAATCTAGCCTAACCTTTAGAGTGGGGAGAGAATAACATTACCAACTGTTCGAGGAATCATGCAATCATAGAGTTGGAAGGGACATCAAAGGTCATCTCCTGACCCCTGCTGCTGCAGGAAATCTACTCCCACAGCACCCTTATAGGTGGACATCCAGCCTCTACTGAAAAATCTCCAATGAAGAAGAGTCCAGTACTTCTGAGGCAGCGTGTTCCACTGACGAACAGCTTGTACCATCAAGGAAGTTCTTCCTAAAGTTTAGTTGAAAAAAGTGCTTGGAAAATGAATTTATGGCAACCCCATAGGGACAACATAATATCTGCATTTGGGCAGGGAGGCAAAAAACTCCAGGACCTTAGATTAACAGTTCTCTGCAAAATTTTCTGCAGTGTTTTTGATGGAAGACATCTGAAGGAACAGCCATAAAATTGATTTTTGTACACAATGACCTGGTTCACACGATACAACAACCCATCATGGGCAACTGGCCATGGTGGGTTGTTGTGTCATCCAAACCCAGACCACTTCACACAGCCTGGCTTATTTTTTTTGGCAACAAGCCACCTTGACAAACCATGGCTTGTTCTAGGGGTTGTTCGATCCACAATGGATTGTTGTGTCATTCGAACCTGGGAGAACAATTTCATCATGGGTTGTGGGGAACGACTAGCGAGCCACTCAGGAAGAGCAGCAAAAACCGCTGCCACTCTTCACAATCTCACCGTTGCCACTGCTAGTGACAGCCCCTTGACTGATGCGATGCCCAAGCAGCACTTTGGAGCGACGATCACTGGTACGCCACCCTTTTTTATTTTATTTTTTCTGATCCCAGAAAATTGTGCAAAAGTGTTCATAATTTTTTTTTATTGGGGGGGGGGTCAGTCTTTTGCAAATGTACTCTTGTCTTGCTGCTGTCCAATATCTGTATTCTTGCCTGGGCAGTTTCCTTATTTATTTATTTATTTATTATTTGCATTTATTTATCGCCCATCTGGCCGGCAAACCGGCCACCCTGGGCGATGTACATAAGATAAAAACAGAATAAAATACATTAAAACAGTATAAAATTTTAAACTCTTAGCCCACCCCATATTCCCTATGAGTAAATCACTTTTAAAGAAAGTTTGAATTGGCTGTGGGGTGGTGGTGGTTAGGTTTAGACCCCAAATGACTAACATACTGACCTGGTTTACATGCAACCACAACTCATTAGTTTAAAAAAAAACCTTGTATGTTTCAGCTGTCAAAGGGAGCCCTGAAGTGGAGTGGGTAACATGCATGGAAACTGACAAGGCGAGACTGCATAAGGGCTAATCTGTGCATAGTTGCCAGGGATCAATTGCTGAGCTGTCAGCTGTAAAGCACTGAAAAGTGGGGGGGGGGGAGTGGCAAAAGTAGGTGCAGCAGAAGGAGAGGGGGACAGTCTCTCTCCCTTGGCAAGCCCGCTCTGCTGGCATCAGCAGCAGTGCAGGGCAGCCGCTTGGCACCCTGGCAGCAGGTGTCAGTGGCGCTTGCCCGACACAGCCACTTGGCAAGAGCCGTGAGCCTTTTTGCCACTCTTGCCAAGTGGCTCTGTAGTGGTTTGGGTTACCCCTGGGCTTGTTGTGTTGTCCAGGTTCAGATGACATGGCATGCCCACGGGTGGCTACTAAGCCCTGCAACAAACCATGGCCAGTTAAGGTGGCTTATAAACCCAGAAGCTGGGCTTATAAGCCACTCTGAACAAGCCATAATGGGTTATAATAATAAGCCATAATGGGTTCACACAACACAACAAGCCCCTCTGGCTTATAAGCCAGAGGGGCTTGTCGTGTTGTGTGAACCCAGTCTTTGTTTAAGGAAAATCAAATGTACCTCTTAGAACCCCAAGACCTGGTCTTTCATAGATTTCATAGATCATAGAGCTGGAAGGGGCCTACAAGGCCATCGAGTCCAACCCCCTGCTCAATTAGGAAACTAGAGGAGGGGTCTCCCATCCAAGTAATAACCAGGCCTGACCCTGCTTAGCTTTCCACGCTCAGACAAGCTGAGCCAGCGTGAGCCACAGGCCTGTATTTCAACTGCATATTATACACCAGGCTGAAACTGCATATTATATCCTATCATCTAGTTTCCACCTCCATTAGATAGTCAAGACCAGGAAGTAGGACCAGGACATAGGGCCAGGGACTGATAATAACACAGATGGCTTAAGGCTGCCGTCTCCAACTTGGTGTCCTCTGGATGTGTTGGACAACAACTCCCAGCATCCCCAGACAGCACGGCCATGATAGGAGTTGTAGTCCAACACATGTTGAGGGCATGAGGTTGGGGAAGCCTGGCTTAAGAGAAGCTGTGTAACAGTTCTAGAGCTGGCAAGGTGAGAGACTTAAGTGGAAGTTGAGAAGGAGGACTTAGGGCACAAACCTATGCATGTTTAGACAGAAAAACATCCTTCAACTCCAAGCATTCCCCAGCCAGCAGGAGTTGAAGGACATTTTTCTGTCTAAACATGCATAGGATTGCAGTTGCACCCTTAACGAAGGAGAGAATTGATAAGTAGCAGGTGCCAAACATTTCCAATCATAAGAAGCAACACATTGCAAAAGGTATATGAAAGTGGGGAAAGGAGATGAGCACTGTCAGTGATGCAAGATATGAGAGAGAGAGAGAGAGAGAGAGAGAGAGAGATCTTGATTGTTTGAGAAAAATAAAATCTGTGTGCATATTTGGGAGCCATTTGTTAACAGAATTCCTGAGATAGAATTGTACTGCAGGATGCTGGTGGGGAGGGGTGGAAGAGAGAGCCTTAGAGAAGTTAATGCTAACCCTGCTCATGCCAACTACCGTAGTTCTACCCCTGCTCATGCCAAGCTGTAAGGCTCATAAAAGCAGCTAGAGCGGTGGAGCTCGGCAGATTGTTTTCCATGTACAGCCCAGGAAGATAATTAGCTTGAAGAGATTGGCACTCTGAATAGGGTTTGCATTTGGGATCTAATGAGATTGGCTTGTTTGGTGTGCTCCTGTGGCATAATGCACCTTAAGAAGGTTTGAGTGTACTTTCCACTAAAACATAAAAACCTAAACTCTGCACCGAGTCAAGCTACATTTCGCAGCTTTCACAACATGAATGCACTTTGGCTTCTTTTGCACAAAAAAGATCACAATAGTGAAGCAAAAAGCCAAATGGGGTACTAAAACCCTACTGCCAAGCCATAGGAAATCCTGCTTAAACCACATATACAGATGCTGCAGATGGGCTTATTTCAGCAGGCACTGTCCACATACTTTAAAGACTATTTTAACCACCATATAAGCTTCTATACTAACGATGGGAACTCCCCACCCCAAAACCCTTTTTTTTTTTTTTCATTTTTAGAAATAAAACTGTGACATTGTCACAGCATATTGAAAGAGAAAACGTGTGGTAGAATATTCTGAGAGGTAGAAATACTGTGCGGGTTTAATCACCCCCAAATTATGAGACGATTTTCATAATTAGTGATACTGATTTAGATTGAACTCTGATTATAATGAGCTGCAATGTGTCAGTCAATACACAGCTGGCTATGCCACCTTTTTGGTGTGTGTGTGGGGAGGGTGGGAATTCTTGATATGAGGTGTGTTGGCATGAAACCGTCCTTTCCTTTTCATTTTGTTTGAGAATCCAGTATACAATTCCTTGGACTAATAGAAGTACCACCATTCTCTCCCTCCCGCAATGTCTTCTCTGTGGAAGAAAGTACCAAGCATATATTGTAAATCAGGTTCAGCTGGAACTCAGATTATACTTAAATTGTCTGCCTTATCTGGGGTATGCTAGGGATGGGTTAACAGCAGGACCAAGAAAGAGTCCATCGAGATCTCTCTCCAGGCACTAATTATTATTGGCAACTGAGATTTGTAGAGTATAGACTTTTAAAAAGAAAAAGATTAAAAGAATGTTACTACTTTATATTTAGGCTGAATGTATTTTTCAATGCTATTTTTGGTTAAGTGAGCAGGATCTTATGAAACCCACCCCCACATAGTAATATGGCAATGTTGCATACTGGGGTATGTTCACAAGGTTAAGAAAAACAACCAACCCCCCCCCCCCCAACAACAACTCATAGTGACTTTTCAAACTCAGAAACATTTTGTGGGAATCTGCCTTCAGTTACAATGTAATTAATGCCATCCTACTTTTATTTATTTATTATATTTATACCCCGCCTTTTTTCCTGCAAGGAACCCAAGACGGCTTACATAATCCTCACCCTCCTCTCCATTTTATCATCACAACAACCCTGTGAGGTATGTTAGGCTGAGAGGCAGTGACTGGCCCAAAGTCACCCAGTGAGTTTCATGGCCGAGCAGGGATGAGAACCCGGATCTCCCGAGTCCCAGTCCAACACTCTCACCACTACACCACACTGGCTCTCACTTTTATGATAATTGATTTACCAGGATTTTGGAACTTGAGTGAACATGGAAAACCCTTAACATAATTTGTTAAACAGAAAGGTTTTTTTAAAAAAACAACCTTGAATATTATTTTTTTTATTTATTTAATACATTTTATACCACCCAATAGCCGAAGCTCTCTGGGCGGTTTACAACAGTTAAAACCATAAAATACAATATAATGTAAATATAAAATTTAAAACCACAGGTAAAAAAAACAAACAGCAAAGCTAGCAGCAGCAGTTCAAATTACAATACTACTACAACTTAGTTAAAACAACTACAAGATTAAAGTGATTAAAATGCTTAACATGATTAAAATGATTAAAATGCCTGGGAAAATAGAAAGGTCTTCACCTGGCACCGAAAAGAGTACAATGTAGGTGCTAGGTGAGCCTCTTTGGGGAGCTCATTTCACAACCGGGGTGCCACAGCAGAAAAGGCCCTCCCCCTGGAAGCCACCTGCCTCACTTCCTTTGGCAGGGGCTCTCAGAGAAGGAACGCTGAAGATCTTAGTGGCAAGTACATATGGGAGGAGACAGGTACATATAGTGGCAGGTACATATGGGAGGAGACAATCCTTCAGATACCTTGGCCCCAAGCCGTTTAGGGCTTTGAATGTTAGTACCAGCACTTTGAATGGGGCCCGGAAACCGACTGGCAGCCCGTGCAGATGAGAAAGCACTGGCATAATATGTTCACGTTGGCCAGTCTCCATATTACCTCATACCTGCACAAAAAACTAGAGCAGAAAAGCAGTAGCCAGTAGTCAGCACAGTTGAGATAGGTACATTGCTTTATTTTCTGGAGCTCCCTCAGTATTTATTTGATTTGATTTTTTAAAGATGTCTAAACAGAATGTTCTTTTTTTACCTGGGTGGCTTGGATGAGTGGGACCAATTATGGGGGATGTGTCCTTACCAAACTGTTTTCAATTTATTTTCATTTCCCCTCACTTATTTTCAGTTTTTATTCCATCTCTATCTGTATTTTCCTCAAATTTTCTCACCCAATTTGCCTTTTCTGTGTAATGGGTTCCTGTACTGAAGCAGATAAATGTGGATTCAAATGACACTTTTCTGTTGTTGTATGTACCACGCCCGCCCCCATCCAAAATCATTTGGTACGTTGTCCTGATTATATTTAGGAGCCCCATTTTCCCAAAGGGCTTCTGCACTGATGCAGAGAAATGTGGGTTCACAAGAATGCTTCTCCACCTTCTTGTATGGAGCACCTTCTGTTCTGCCAAATGTTTTCCCAAAGGGCTTGGCAGGGGTTCTTTGATGAATTCTCATGCCATAATAAAGCCAGGAGGATCAAGCCAAACATCTTGGCAGGGGTTCTTTGATGAATTCTCATGCCATAATAAATCCAGCAGGATCAAGCCAAACATCTTTTATTGCGAGTTAAGATCCTTATTATACAAAGTGCAACAATCCCAAGTTCTCTAGTAAGAGCCCCACCCCTTGGACAGGCGGCAACCACAATATCACCACCAACCAACCAGTCAAGAAGCTCTGCCTCCAGTATCAGTTGGGTCCTTCCTGTAGTCACTCAGCCTTGAGGCCTCTCTCCCCCTCTGTCCATGTCAGGGTTCCTGCTGGTTCTTTGTCCTTCTTCAGGCTGGCAGCCAAACGGTTCCTGGATCTCTCTCTTCCTTCTCACCACACCACACCACACCACACAACCACAACCAACCAACCAACACTTCAGGCTGCATTTGCTAGTCTTATATACAATTCTAGCACCAAACTCCATGGGCTGCAGACCTCGTGTTTAAATGATAGCACCTGTGCTGTTCTGCAGTGTCATTCTTCTGGCCAGCAGCCAGGTCACACCTTACTGGAGATTGCATCAGCCTGTCGGCTGACAACTCCTGGCTAGCAGCCAACTCACATGCTAGCAATTCAAGCAAGGTCATGCCTTGCTATTACAGCGCAAAATACAGAGTATAGTATAATACAGAGCATAATACAGAGCATCAAGGCAGGACTGTTGTGCAACACTGCACTCCTCGTCATCTTCCTCAACTCCCATTACACCTTCTCACTTTTTGTATATACTCCTGAAGATCTTTAAGTTATATTGCTCTGATTTCCCAAAAGAGAAATGTGAGTTTAAAGGAAAGTAACCCCTCAGTTCTGTCTATCACAGTGTTCTCTAACCTTGGGTCCCCAGATGTTTTTGGCCTACAAAAGATGTAGGCCAACAAAAACAACTGGGGACCCAAAGTTGGAGAACACTGGCGTATCATTAACCACCTTATCCTCTACCCCACCAGTGCCCCTGGGCACCAGCTGCCACTGATGCCATGTTGGCCACATAAGCAAATGATCTGGACATTGGAAATAGAGGGAATGTATGTAGAGCTCTTTGGATTCTTGCACATCAACAACTGTGTCTCGCAAGGTCAGAAACTTATACTAGGCACAGAGTTCAGAATCCAGAGAATCCAGAGAATCCAGATTTTCAGTACAGGGATGTTGAAGAGTCCTTGGTCCCGAGTCGAGTCACGAGTCTTTGGACCCAAGTCTCGAGTCGAGTCTCGAGTCCGAGGTCCCAAATGGTGACTCAAGTCCCGAGTCACTCCCAAAGCAGCGGCCCATAGAGGGAGCGGGAGGGTCTCCGTGAGAGGAAGAAGAGCTGCCCTTCCTCCCACGGAGACCCTCCCGCTCCCTCCATGGGCCGCCACCACTTACCGTCGGTGGGTCCTTCCCTCGTCCCTGCTCCTGCCGCTGCCGCTGCCGCCCCAGGGATATATTATGAGCCCTCCCTGGGCTCATAATTCTCCGCAGTGGAGCGGCCCAAACTCGCTCTTCTGAGCGGTGTGGAGCATTCTCCGCGCCGCTCGGGTAGCTGCCGCCTCGCCGCCGCCTCACCTCGCCACCGCCCACACACTGCTGCCTCCGCCGCCACCGCCCTCACCTCACCTCCGCCGCCGCCACCGTCGCACGTCGCCTCACGCCGCTGCCGTCGCCTCAACTCACCTCCGCTGCCGTCGCACACTGCCTCACGCTGCCGCTGTCGCATGCCGCCTCACCGCACGCCGCACGTCACACGCTGCTGTCGCATGCTGCCTCACGCTGCCATCGCTCTGTTTTTGGCAGGGGGAACCACGGCAACAGGGCTGTTTCCCCCGCCAAAAACAGAGTGCCGGTGGCGCGAGGCGGCGTGCTGCATGCGACGGCGGCGTGAGGCGGCGTGAGGCAGAGTGCGACGGCGGCGTGCGACGGCAGCGTGCGACGGTGGCGGCGTGCAACGGTGGCGGCGGCGGAGGGCGGCGGTGGCGGCGAGGTGAGGCGGCGACGGCGTGCGACGGCGTGCGACAGCAGCCAGGTGAGGTGAGGTGGGCAGCGGTGGCAGAGTCCTTGGACTCGAGTCCCGAGTCGAGTCTCGAGTCCCATTAAAAATATTGGGACTCAAGTCTGACTCGAGTCAGAGGGGGGACTCAGTCCGACTCACAAGTCGAGTCCCCGAGTCCGAGTCCCCATCCCTGTTCAGTACACTCTAATTGTAGATAGGGTTACAACAAGGCTCATTACAGGCCAAGGGTCTTGTACTTCTAGTAGGTATGTAGAAGGGAAGTGCATGGCAGGTACCACTTTGTCCACTGCCGCAGGCCTGTGACAGAAGAAGCTGCACTTTCTGTAATTCTATACATAAGCAGGGGTGCAAAAAATCCAGCCATCACTGGCCCCTTAAAAATTAGGCCTGGTTAGCAGCTGGGTTGCCAAAGAGGCAGGAAGCAGATAGCTCTTCCTTCCTTACGTGCTGCTGGGTGAAGAGAAGGCTGCTTGCATCATGGCGGCAGCATCTTCCAGCTGCTCAGCCCCCCCCCCCCGGCTCAGAGGAGGACCTCGGTGGGAGCTGTTGCCTGGCAACTGCCAGCAAAGGAATACTTGCCTCCATCACCAGCCTAGTGAGATCTAGCTGCTCAGTCCCTCTCCCTTGCCTAAGATTTTGGTGGCACCAAGGAAGAATAAGGAAAAGGGGCAGGAAACGCTTCCTGAATAGTCCTGGTTCCATATGTACAGCACCATGTATTTCCTGTTCTAGATTTGAACTAGATTTGAGTGTCTTCTGTGGCTTGTTTTGAGAGAGCCTCTGTGGGCTACAAAGCAGGATATAGGTGTATTCCAAATAAATACACAGGACTTTCTTCTTCATCATCACCTCCCATTGCTCCTCTCTCCCTTTTTAGCAGGCTTTCTTTTTTCCCATGGCCTTTCCCTCTCCTCTCTTTGATTTTTCAAAACATGTATATACTGCTTGGACAGCTCAAATCTTTTATGATAAAACAAGAACAGTAAAAAAAATGTCAATAAATACATGCATTCTTTAAAAAATATCAACAAATCAGTTGAAGACACAGGGGTTGGGTGGGCGGGGGGGATGCCTGTTCAAATTCCTGCTCAAAAAAGGAAGATCTTGCCACAAAGGCATGTTGAAAACTGCAGGGCCCTCCTAGCCATTAGGCAGAGTGAGGCGATTGCCTCAGGTGGCAAATGCTGGGAGGTGGCAGCAAAGTGTTGGAGGAGAGAGCTGCATGCCACACAGCGTGCCCTGAGTCCCCCAAGCTAGCCTGCTCCCCCCCCCCTGGTGTTGTGGAGGATGTTGTCCCATTGCCAGTGCTGAAGAAAGATTCAACTACCAATCCAGTTAGCTTTTGCATATCAAAGGGGTTGGGGCGCCATCCTGACCTTCACCTCAGGCAGCAAAATGTCTCAGGCCAGCCCTGGCAAATTGATAACTAGTGGAACTGATGCAGAAAAGGTTGTTATTATGCACACATCCTGACTTCTGAGAGAAGATGCACTCTGCACCAGTAGTAGCTTCCAAGCCATCTTCCAGGGTACCCTGTGTAAAGTATAGCACACTTTATTTATTTCATTCCATTTCATTTCATTTCATTTTTATACCACCCAATAGCAAAGCTCTCTGCGCGGTTCACAACAATACACAAAACACAGACCACCAATACAATAAAATAGCACATAATCTTTTTTCAATATACAAAATTTTAAAACAATTTAACAGCCAAAAAAATATCAATGCAAACTAGACCTGTCAAAAACAGCTGACATAAATTCTCCCATCATGCTGTTAAATGCCTTTAAATGCTTGGGAGAAGAGCGTTTAATGGCATTTTAAATCATAGAATCATAGAAAAGTAGAGTTGGAAGGGGCCTACAAGGCCATCGAGTCCAACCCCCTGCTCAATGCAGGAATCCAGGTCAAAGCATCCCTGACAGATGGCTGTCCAGCTGCACCTTGAATGCTTTCAGATTGGGAGAGCCCACCACTTCCCTAGGTAGTTGGTTCCATTGTCTTATTGCTCTGACAATAGCAATAAATTTGCTATTTTTTTTCCTGATTTTTAGGTGGAATCTGGGTTCCTGTAACTTGAGCCCATTATTCCGTGTCCTGCAAACTGGGATGACTGAGAAGAAAAAATTATCCTTCTCTCATCATATTAGAACACAATATGGGTCATCCCATGAAGCTGATTGGTGGAAGATTCAGGACAGCGAGAAGGAAGTACTTCTTCACACAGAGCACAGTTAAACTATGGATTTTGCTACCACAAGATGCAGCGATGGCCACCAATTTGGAGGGCTTTAAAAGGGGATTCAAATTCATGGAGAAGAAGGCTATCATCGAATTCATAGATCATAGAGTTGGAAGGAGCCTACAAGGCTATCGAGTCCAACCCCCTGCTCAATGCAGGAAACTAGAGGAGGGGTCTCCCATCCAAGTAATAACCAGGCCTGACCCTGCTTAGCATTCCACGCTCAGACAAGCTGAGCCAGCGTGAGCCACAGGCCTGTCAATGGCTACTAGTCATCATGATGACTATATGCTACCTCCAGTGTCAAGAAAGCAGTATGCCTCTGGGCACCAGCTGCTGAGGAACATGAGTGGGAGGGTGCTGTTGCACTCATGTGATACTTGTGGGTTTCCCACAGGCAGCTAATTGGCCACTGCATGAACAAAATACTGCACTGGATGGACCCTTGGTCTGATCCAGAATGGCTCTTCTTATGTTCTTATGTTATTAATGTTCCCATTGAATAGTAAGTCAATGGGGACAGTAAGTCCCCATTACAGTAATAATCAAAGTGTCTCAGTGAAAAGAAACAAATAAACAAAACACGAACAATGCAAATAATGTATCAATTAAAATAGAAAAACAAGAAGAATTTAAAACAACACTCCCAAGATTGCACAGAATTTCACCTTTCATCTTCCACAAGCCCCTTCAGTTCACCATTTTTAATAAAATATATTATACTGATTTATTTTCAATGAGCACTCATAGTGTGTTGGGATGACTAAAGAAAGACCTAAGGATCTTATTCCAATTCTGGTTCAGTTTTAGCTATGTGGTACCTGAGCACTCAGCACCACCTCTGGACAACAGCAGAAAATGCAAGTGAGAACCTAGCTGGAAAAAAACATTTAAAATGCTACGCACATAGGAGAAATTAATCTACCAAACAGATTCATAAACAACTGGGAACAAAGGCACCACATCCTTTGTAGAATGTGACAGAACTGATAGGTGACAAGGAGATGAGCAGGTTTCTTTCTAATGTGAAAATCTAATCAAGGACCTAAAGTGCTTTTTCTCACATCGTAGAATAATTGTGTGTCATGCATTGCAAAGTGGGCTGCTTCTTTGTCTCCAGGATCAAAGAAATATTAAGAATCAAATCTACGTTTTCTTCCTCCTTCAAGACTGTCATCATTTCAATCAGGACTTGTTTACACAGTCAAGACTCGGAAGTAATAATCTCTCTACGGTTACCCATGTCAACATCTACAGTGAATTCTAGAGTACTTTACATGCACCTGCTTGTAATGCTTAGTATCTGGAGGCCATTTTCAGAGCATGATTTATTTATAGAATGGCAGGCTCCACCCATCATAGAGACCAAGCCTGCTATTGATCACATAACCACATCGCTGAGGCTGAACTGAGTTCAGTGTTTTTTGCCTTGGGATAACTGAACATGTAAAGAGAGCCTGATGGATTGGCCTTGAGCACTCTCAGCTACTTATTTGATTTATACCCCACCTTTCTACCAAAAGACGGAACTCAAGCTGGCTTACAAAAACAATTTAAAATAGATTAAAACAATAAGATACAGCAAACTACAATCAAAACATAACAATTACAGAATTAAAACAGCATCCAAACCAACAGACCCACTTACAGGCCAAAGGACTTCTTGAATAAAGTTGCCGGCAGAAAGACAGCAGAGAGGGCGTGCACCTAGCCTTCCTTGGGAGGGAGTTCCACAACCTGGGAGCAGCCACCAAAAAGGCCCTCTCTCACAGTGCCACCCAAAGCACCTCTGATCGTGGCAGTCTCAAAAGAAGGGCCTCTCCAGAAGATTTTAAGGACTAGGCAGTTTCATATGGGAGAAGGCGGTCTTTCAGGTAGCCTGGTCCTAAGCTACATAGGACTTTGTAGGTCATAACCATCACTTTGAATTCTGCCAGGAAACAGGCAGGTAGCCAGTGAAGCTGCTGTAAGATGGGAGTCATGTGCTGGCCCCAGTCAACAGCCTGGCTGTAGCATGCTGGACCAGCTGAGGTTTCTGAACAGTTTTCAAAGTCAGTCCCATCCAGAACATGTTAAAGTAGGCCAAATGGAATGTAATGAAGGCATACATGACCATGGTCAGATCAGACATCTCTAGGAATGGGTGCTGTTGGTGCAGTAGCCTCAGCTGTGCAAATGCACTCCTGGCCACCGGAAAGACCTGGACATCCAGGTTGACGGCTGAGTCCAAGAGTACACCCAAACTGTGAGCCTGAGTCTTCAGTGGGAGTGTAGCCCCATCTAGCACAGGTTGAATCCTTATTCCCTGATCTGCTTTTTGACTGACCAAAAAGCACCTCTGTCTTGTCTGCATTAAGCTTCAATTTGTCTGCCCTCATCCAGTCCATTACCGACATCTGGCACCAATGTAAAACCGGAACAGCTCCCTTGGATTTAGATGGAAAGGAGAGATAGAGATGGGTGTCAACAATATACTGGTGGCACCAAACTCCCAAACTCCAGGCAATCTCTCCCAGCAGTTTCCTGTATCAGTTAAATAGCATGGGGGATAAGATGGAGCCCTGAGGGATACTATTGGCAGTGGCATTCCATGTGGTTTTGTTTATGGGTCCCTGCAACATCATCACATCAGCTGTAGTGCTGCACTATGGTCAACAAATCACATGGGTTGCAACAGCCAATAATGAAGTGACAGTGGGGACAAATGAGGCCAAGAACTGTGAGGGCAAAGAAGCAAGACGAAAAAGGGCACCAAAATGACAACATCATACTTCTGAAATGGGAGATGCTTTGCGGCACTCATGTAAAGCAACATATCTACAAATATATAGAGTTGCTTTGTCTAGTCTGACTGGTGGCAGCTTTGCAGGGTCACAGACATCTGCTACCTTTTACCTGGTCCTTTTAAGTGCAGATGTCAGGCACAACACTTGTAGGGCCGTCCCTACCATTAAGCAGAGTGAGGCAATTGCCTCAGGTGGAAAATGGGGGATAGCAGTGAAAGCCTCCTCGCTGCCCCTCCTTCCCAGCTATTCCCGTCTGTTTGAGGGCAGAGCTGTGAATGCCACACAACCTATCTTGGGGGCCCTAAACTAGCCTGTAGCCTCAAGTGTGGTGGAAGACACTATCCCAACTGCCAATCCAGGTTCAACTGCCAATCCAGCTGGCTGGCTCCTGTTCATGGAAAGGGGAGGTCTTTCGGCAAGCGAGGTACGTGCTCTACCACTGAGCTTTGGCCCATCCCCATAAAATCAGGTAAGTAGGTAGTCAAAAGAAGTATTTTACAATGGCCAAAATGAAGTTCTCATATTTGTGCTTGTGCAGAAAGGCCCTTTAAAGTAGTGGGCCTGTTGACTAAGTAGTAGAAGAAAGAAAGGCCTAATTCTAAGCCTTGTGCACAATCCGTATACTAAGCAAGGAAATGTGTATGATGATCAGGGGCCATAGCTCAGTGGCAGAGCACATGTTTTGAATGCAGAAGGTCACTCATGCATCCTTTTTTCTTGGGGAAAAGGTAGACCCATCCACCCTGATTTTAGATGTAAATGGGGCAAACACATGAGCCAAAAACATAGCTGCCCCACCCCATATTTGGACCTTAATAGACTGGAGAAGGGAAGGGAGATATGGTAGGAAGGATGCAACTGTGCATACAAAGCTTTACTGACATCTGACTTGAGATTTTGAGACCTTAGGATTAAAAACAAAAAACAGAATACAAATACTAAAGGCAGTGAGTTCACTCACTGCACCAGCAAAGTTTACAAAAATGATACCGAAAATATTCCAACTTTCAACATGTAAATTAACTGTAGGCCTGTTTGAAAGGAAAGTGAAAATGTGGGTGTTGCATTTACATTATAGAGATATATACACATGACTAGAGGATAGAAATAACCTGTACAGTAGACTATTGGCTTTAATGATGGCAAGGCTATTGCTTTCTTTGTGCCTCATGTGCAAAATCTTGTACACCTCCAGCAACGCAATGGAACATTAATTAGTCAATAAATCAGCAACAATACTGCATCCTGGACATTATTTGAAAGCTGGTTATATGTATCCCTTTGGCTGATCTGCAACTGTTTGCTGTCAAAACATAATACCTTCACTATGCGTGCAACTGGTATCTCAGCTGACAGATCCCATAAAGCCTCCATATAAAGATAAGCTTGAATTAAAAGCTCTTAATGCTTCTAAACATCCAGATAAGTGGCAAAGAAGGTAATCCTGCATCCAGCTATGTGTGGTTAAGCCTATCGAATTCATTGGGACTAAGCAAGCTAGTAACTGAGTCCAGGACTGCAGCCAAATCCTTTATCTAGGGGAAGCTGACACAGCTTCTGTTAGCCAATAATACAGTTCTTAGTAGAGCTGCCAAGTCCACAATTCCAAGAAAGCAACTGTTCTAGAGCTATGGTCTCTGGAAAAAGTAGAAACCACTATGTCCAGTCAGGAACTATGATACTTTGAAATAAGGGACGATCCTATAACAAAGGACCATCCTTTTTGAATGAATTAACCACAGATCATGATGCCCCAAAGACCAGGCAATGAATATCTCTCTCACGTGTTTACAAATTCATCTGCACATCACATCAGCCTAGCTGGCACCAAGTCAGTTGGCAATGACCTGGAGCAAGCAGCAGCAGTGCTAGAATAGGGAAGGGAAGATGAGGCTTCATATGGATGTGATTGAGAGTTTTCCAACTCATGCTTCCTTTCCCATACCATCCACTACCGAATAATTAGAAAAGTAATGAGCAGAACACTGATTCTGAACCACCCCTAAAGCCACAGACATCTTGAACACAACCACAGACTGGGTAACCTCTGACTTGGTGCTCTAAGCAAACAGCTCATGGAGGAGAAGGCTATCAATGGCTACTAGACCTGACTGGCTATATGCTTCCTCCAGTATCAGAGGCAGTATGCCTATGTACTCCAGTTGCTGGAGGACATGGGCGGGAAGGTGCTGTTGCACTCATGTCCTGCTTGTGGGGATCCCATGGGCAGCTGATTGGCCACTGTGTGAACAGAATGCTGGACTAGATGGACCCTTAGTCTGATCCAGCAGGGATCTTCTTATGTTCTTCTTATCTTTAACTCCAACCTACACATTGTGCAAGGTCACATGGAGGAGACTTTTCTAGACCGTGCCACTTCTCAGACTACAGGTGGGAAAATCTCCCCTTTCAGTTGTATGATATTTTTCTACCAGGGGCAAGCGTTCAAAAAGGTGATCCTCTACTAGCTGCAGTATAAAGTTGTTCAGTCCAAGAAGAACATTACCACATGAGTATAAGGCCACTTATGGGAGCTAGGCCTCCCAAATATTCTATGTTAAGGCATATCCACAAGTGAGATCGGCAACTGAATATTGCAGTGTGGAGTTCTCCCCCTTCAGGATTCAAGTCTTTCTGTCTCCTGTCCCTGATTTTCCACGTGCCCCCCTGCAACAATTAGTCAGACTTCTGTGCCTACTGAATATGCTCAATCTTTATTGGGCTGTTGGGGGTGGGTGGGTGTCCCCCTTGAAGTTTATTTGTAAAGGTGCTTTCGTCCTTCTGCAAATGCCAGGGGTTCCCCTGAATCTGCTGATACCTCTCTTCTGTATGGGTGGTGCCATTTTGGTTAGGACCAGCACTGGGAGAACTGAGATTGCTATTAGCATGTGGGATACTACATTTACTGTGGGGGCGATTTAGAATAGGGCTGCACGCAAGTTTTGCCTCTCAAAATTCTCCACCCTATTTGTGGGCAGAGAAAAGGGGGGCATTTTACCAAATTTCTCCAGGGGGAGGATAAAATCTTCAACAGTTCTTCATAGGTAGGACTCACCATTGGCAGGGCGTGTAGCACAAGCAGTTTCTTTCTTTTTTTTCCTAAGCATCTTTGGGTCTTTTTGTGTTGTGACTACAAGTGGCAACAGCATCCACTGGGTTTGCAGCCTGGCCCACATTTTTCATCCTCCACAATGCAGGTGTGAAGGGGGCAGTGTTTCGTCTAGCTCCAGGGAAGCAGTGGAGCTAGTCCTGTGCCAAAATCTGTCCTTCAATTTCCTGAAAGTTTTCTTCCCCCATGAAAGAAGAGGCTTCTATTCCCCCCCCTTTTTTTGCCTCATTCTCCAGGTATTTTATCATTTATTTTGAATTTGTTTTGGTGGTGTTTTTGAGCTTACCTAATCACTGGGAGGTTGTATTTCTATTACACATCTCTCCATTGTTCTGCAGCCTCCCAGGATGCCTGCCTGCACTTCCTGATCTGAAAAAGCCCTATGGGAGGAATCACCTCTTAATGTCTTCCCCTGGGCTTTAATTGAAGTGCAGGAAGCCAAGGAGGCTTAGGCTGCTGGAGAGATGAGTGTACAATGAAAGACAGGAAACTCACACGCACTCCTCAGCCACTTCATAAGTAAGGTAAGCACAAGAACCTCAAACCCAACCCAGGAGTATTTCTCCAAAATATTCTTCTCTTTTTTAAATTTCTTTTTGAAAGCAATTTCTTTTCTGTTCAATTGAATAGGTATGGTCGAAGAAATGTGAAAAATTTTCAGCACAGCACTAATTCAGAAGGTCATGTTTAGCAATTCTGCAGCCACTCCACTTTCTAGAGCAGATATCTTCACAAAGCACACAAAATAACAAATCGGCAGTGCTGAACTGATACTGAGATAGGCCGGATGGGGATCAGATCAGTTATATAATGTTGCCCATTATTCTTAAGATATTATGTATATGAACCAAGCTGAGGATGGGTCAAATTCTGCTCTTGCACACAATAATGCCAATATAATGCAACTTGGCTGATGTTAATGGCATTATTATCCTACCTTTGTACCAGTGGAAGTGGGAGCAGAAATCATATCTTACTTTTGACATTAAAGAAGCTAGCCAATTATATCATTGTTAACTTGACTTTCCAGACTCCTTCTCCATTTCAATAAGTACTATGAAGCAACTATTTGAATTCAATGTCTGAATTTCATACTTGGAACTATTATATATACCTGTGAAGACACTTAAAAGAAAAGGTCTGCTTTGCTTGATCTGTATAGTGCCTAACATGTATGCAAAACTTAGAAGTTTTGAAAGATATCAAACCAGATTCTTGACTGGAATAATCTGGCATAGGTCTGCTAACTTTGCTGGAGATATACCAACACTGCTGAATTAGAATACAGTAATACCTTGGATTGCAAGTAACTTGGTCTGAGAGCGTTTTGCAAGACAAGCAAAAAATTTTAAATTTTTTTGACTTTAAACGAGCAAGGTCTTGCAAGACAAGTAGTCGTAGGGATGTAACTGCTAGCCTCGAGTGGGCGTAGTAGCGGGCTGAAATCGGCCCTGCTCATGCCTGCCAGAGACTCGCTTTGATATAAGAGGGTTTTGGATTACAAGCACGTTTCCGGAATTAATTATGCTCTCAATCCAAGGTATTACTGTAATAGAATCACAGAAAAGTAGAACTGGAAGGGGCCTACAAGGCCATCGAGTCCAACCCCCTGCTCCATGCAGGAATTGATCTACCATCCTTAGATGTTCTTATTTGGAACAGAAAGGCAATGCATAATGATGCTCTGCCAAAGAACAGAATTACTATATCCAGTTCCTTGTTCCAAACAGTACTTGGAAAATATACCATAACAGATAGCTAATTCTGCTAGGATGTTACTACAGCTCAGAGCTATAGTGATGCTCCAACATGATCCAGTAGCTATCATTCACATTCTGAACAATATTCTAGGCAGGAGGCTGGATTCCAACACTGAGTTCCTACACAGACTTTCTCCCAGTGTTCACTTGCCTGGTGTTTACACCAGATACAATACCAGTGCTAATAATTAGAAATGAGGTACCAGGATTTGGGCTCATTGAATTAGCATTTAAAGTACAGTCATGCCTTGGATTGAGAGCATAATTCGTTCCGGAAACGTGCTTGTAATCCAAAACACTCTTATATCAAAACGAAATCTCCCCAAAAAAATTTGTACAGGGATTTTTAATTTAAACCGTACTACAGTACTTGTATTGCAAGACGTCGCTTGTATATCAAGTAAAAAAAAATTAAATAAATATTTAAAATTTTGCTTGTCTTGCAAAATGCTCTCAAACCAAGTTACTTGTAATCCAAGGTATTACTGTAACTGTGGATGAAACCCCTGGGCTTGATCATTCAGGAACACTGGGAAGAGAGTATGGCTGTAATCCTAAGTGCATTCAGTTGAAAGTAAATCCCACGAATTCAGTGGGACTGACTTTTACATAAACATGGATAGGATTGGCCTATATGCTTTATATTTATACTCATAGAATCATAGAACAGTAGAGTTGGAAGGGGCCAACAAGGCCATCAAGTCCAACCCCCTGCTCAATGCAGGAATCCAAGATTGGATCAAGGCCACATAACTTTCTTCCGGCGTGGAGGAAGTGACGCAACGGACCCTGCTCCAGCGCGCTGGACCCCCATGCTAGGTTTTTGGCGGGGGAAATGAGGTTCCCCCCGCCAAAAACATAGCGCGGGGGTCCAGCGCTCCAGAGCAGCCGGATGTGATGCGGCGGGTGCTGGCGGCTCGAGCAGCAGCAGCAGGTCGAGCGGTGCGGAGAACGCTGCACGCTGCTCAGAAGAGCGAGATCGGACCAGCAGCGGCGCGGAAGACTGAACCGCGGAGAACTTTGGCCAAGACACATGTACGTGTAACCCCCATACGAACATCCGACTTATGGACAACATGTACTTATGAATGCCGGACTTCTGGGTTCCCCGGCTCTACGTCGTTTACGTAGAGTATAGCGTAAGGGCCGCAATTTGCATAAATGTATACTACACTATACTGTTCCGACTTACGTAAAAATTCAACTTAAAGACAGACTTAAGAATGGAACCCGTTCGTAACCTGGGGACTGCCTGTACTGTTGGATCTTTCTCCTGAGAAGAAGCAGTTAAAGCCTATTTTAATTCCTCCACTTACAAAAAAAAATAATATATCAGTTGGTTACAGGTAGATCCTCTTCAGAAGCTGTGGTGGTGGTTGTTTTCAAGATCAAAGTTAGGTCGTGAGTAGAACAATTTTGGGAATCAACTTGATACTGAAAAAAAGGGAAGCCTGAGGTAGACACCCCCATGGTGTGTTCCCAAGTAGCTCCATTTGACAAATGCAACTGCATGAGTGGCCAGCATCAGCACTTGGCTTCAATGGCTACTCCTCATGATGGCTACCAGTATATATTACCTGCAGTATCAGAGGCAGTATGCTTCTGTATACCAGTTGCTGGGGAACACAGTCTGGAGGGTGCTGTTGCACTCATGTCCTACTTGTGGGTTTCCCACAGGCAGTTGGTTGGCCACTGTGGGAACAGAATGTTAGACTAGATGGACCCTTGGTCTGAACCAGCATGGCTGTTCTTATGTTCTAATGGCATTCTTGAGCTATCCCTGTGTACAGGGGCAAGCCCTATGCACTGGGCAGATGGTGTGACTCCATCAGCACCCAGCCAAAGGGGAAGACACTGACTGGGTAGGATAACTGATGAGTTTGGCCCCACTGATAGCCCCCTTCACACATTATTCCATGGGAAGCGACTCCATGTGATGAAAGGGTAGTGGGGCCTTCGTGCTAGCTCCATGCCCAATGTTGTGCGCACTAACCTGGCTCTGCCTCCAGCTTCGACATGTGGAGAGGCAGTCTGAAGGGGGAGCTGGCTGTACTTGTGTAGGCTGTCCTGGGCTCCCAATCCTGTGGAGGAGCCCCACAAGTGCCAGCAGCTTTGCAACTGCTCTCAACACATGGAGGTCGGGGGAAGAACCAGGTGAGTGGGTGCAATGGCAGGGGCAGAGCCAGAGGTGGGGACTCGCCACCTTTTAATTGCATGGAGACCATTCATGGGGAAGAACATGGGAAGGGGACTGATGGCTTGTCTCATTTCCATGCAGCCTCATGGGATTGTGACATGGAGAAGCAGCTCCCACACTGCTTCTCTGTGTCACGGTGTGAAAGAGGGGATCCAAAACAAAACAAGCCATGTGGTGGAAGCATCCTGTAAAGCAGGGGTGCAAAACCTCAGCCCCCCAGGGGAGGCAGATGCGGCTCTCCGGGATTCTCCAGATGGCCACACCCCCTTTCCCTTCACCAACAGTTGTTTGGTGGTTTCCTGGCTTTCGTCAGGGCCGGATTAAGATAGGGGCTATTGGAGCTGCAGCTCCAGGCCCCTACCACAAAACAGGCCCACAATACTCAGCCCCCGCCCCGTTCATTTCAATGGGTCTACTCTTTTTAAAGTCGGAGTAACGCGGGAGGCGAGGCAAAGACGGGGAAAAGGGAAAGCCGATCCGAGGCCCGCTTTTCCTGGGAGTAAGCCCTCCCCGTGGGAGGGAATAGGAGACTTACTCCCGAGTAGCCACGTATAAGGCGGCTGGAGTGCCGTGTGTGCGCTGTTAATCACCCGTGGAAGCTCTGCGCACGGAGGATACGGGCTGCCCGCGCATCAGCATCCCCACAACCTGCTTTCATTTCTCCTCCCTGGTCTGCTGCGCTCTGCGGCAGCCGCCCGGGCTTCTTATATGGAGGGCTTCGTGGACGGAGGGAGCGGAGGAGATCGAGAGAAGCGGGGGCGGCGGGGGTGTTCGTGGAAGCCGCGTGAAAGGCCAGGATTGTGCCAGACGCGCGGTGTGAATCAGCTTTCTGGGGAGGGGGAGTGAGTCAAGGCCAGAAAGCCGAAGTTGAAAGGGGCCGCCTCCTCAGTCCGGCGAGAGCGTGGATCGAGCATCGTGTCGAGTATTTTAGGCTTGCGAGTCTGAGAGGCAGTAAATTACTTTTTTTGCTTCCCCTTTCAGGGCCCAATCCTATAGCATGTCCAGACAGAAAAAGTCCTACAACTCCCAGCATGCCCCAGGCACGCTGGGAATTGCAGGGCTTTCTCTCTCTCTCTGAACATGCTTATTGGATTGCGCCCTTTTAAATGTTATTGATAATACAGTAATGCCTTGGATTGCAAGTAACTTGGTTTGAGAGCGTTTTTATAACGGTTTTATTGAGTTAACAAGCTTATTGTTTACAAAAAAAGAAATATTTTCAATATGTTTCTGTTTTGGCACTTTAATGGTAATTAAAATATTTAATTTGTTTTAATATAAAATTGCGTCTTCATTTTATTTATTTCCATAAAAAGGCTCACCAAAATCCTCAGCACCAGGCCCATAATGCTCTTAATCCGGCCCTGGCTTTCGTGCAGTTTCCTCTCTATTCTAAAAGATTTAAATGCCTCTCCCAAGGCTTAGTTACTGGAAGTCAGAGCCTTAAGCTAGACTGCTGCTGGTACCTTTGGAGTTTTGGCCCCGCCCCCTTTGCCTTTGGCTCTGCCCACCACTGGAATGCAGCCCCGAGAGCTTCTCTGAAATGGAATTTGGCCCTCAGGCTGAAAGAGGTACAAGACCCCTTCTCTGCCTTAAAACAGGGGTGCTTCCAGATGGAAGGCCCCTGCTGCTAAGAATCTAAAGGCATGGAGCAGCAATTCCACCTTTCCTTAAGCAAGAAAAGATGGAATAACTGCACAAATATGCGATTTGATTTTGGAGCAAGAAAGAAGATGGAAGAAATGAGGGGAGAACATGAGAGGGTTACAAATTGAATTCAACATAATCTGTACCCCCATAAAATTCTGTGAACAAGGCAGTACAATTGCACAATAAAAGATTCATCTGGAAACACCTTTATTAAATAGAAATTGGATCCCAGAATAAAACAGCTTCACATATTTAGCAATGAAAGGAATGAAATTTACTCAGTGCTGCTGAAGTAGAACACTAAGCAATCTCCTAAAATATAATTTTAATGACTTCATTTGACCTCTTTTATTTCCCAAGCTGTTTAATTAGCTGTTGCTTAAATTAAAAAAGCCCTTCAGGTATCAACATGTAGATTTTGGGGGAGACATTACTGCAGCCTTTTGAACCCATAAGACGAGGCAGTTAATGAATAGAAACAAACAAACAAATAAATAAATCACACAACAACTTCACAGGAGGGGGGAAAGCCTCCACGTCCTAACTGCATTGATTCAACATACACATGTCACCCACAACCTAAAAATAATTGTGTGGATGGGCTCTAATAAGCCTGTAGGAGGTGTGGTGTTGGAGATATCATGTGGAGGAGACAAACTCTAAATAGCAAGGCAGAAGTAAAATTATAGGAGAGATTTCCTTCTCACAGAAACAGCAATTAAGGATGAGAAAAGTCTACTTTTTTTCCAGTCCAGTCGGTATAGCAGTCCAGTCTGTAATGTGACCATGACATGAGTTACTGTGACCAGGTTATCTCAACTCTATAAACTCCAAGGCCTACCATACAGCATACACCTCACTAAGTAGACTTATAGAAGCAGGAAGCAAATGGTGTACATAGGCATACTGCCTCTGATACTGGAGGTAGCGTATAGCCATCAGGACTAGTAGCCATTGATAGCCTTCCCCTCCATGAATTTTGTCTAATCCTCTTTTGATGCCATCCAAATTGGTGGAAGTGAATTCCATAGTTTAACTATATGCACTGTGAGAAGAAGTACACTTCATCCTGAAACTCCCACCAATCAGCTTCATGGGATGACCCCAGGTTCTAGTATTATGGTACAGGGAGAAAAATGTCTCCCTATCCACTTTGTCCACCCTAATTTTGTACACTTCTATCATGTCTCCCCTTACTCACCCTTTTCCTAAACTAAAAAGCCACAAATGTTATAGCTTTTCCTCATACGGTAGTTGCTCCAGCTCCTTGATCATTTTGGTTGCCCTTTTCTGTATCTTTTCCAACTCTACAATATCCTTTTTAGGTGCAGTGACCAAAATTCTACACAGTATTCCAAGTGTGGTTTCTAGATTTGTATAAGGGGGGGGTATGATCTTGGCAGTTCTATTTTCAATTCCTTTCCTAATTATGTCCTAACATGGAATTTGCTTTCTTCACAGCAGCCATACACTGGGTGGCTCTGTCATGGGAGGATAAGCTCACATTCGCCCCATTCTGCAACCCTCTTCACCAGGTTGTAGGTTGAATAATGGAGAATATAGGCTAATGATTAAAAGTGCAATCCTATGTATGTTTAGGCAGGAAAAAAGGCATAGCTGGCTGGGGCATGCTGGGAGTTATAGACCTTTTTTCTTCCTAAACATGCATGGGACTGTGACCTAAGTCTTATAGATGAAATAGGAATGTCAATCAGCATCCCATCAAGTCACTTGAACCAAGTGAAGTTGTTCAAGAGGAGTAGTATGATCTACCTCAAACTGAGTTATTTAAAAGCATATAATTTAACTTACTTCAGTTGTACGTGTCAGCATACAGAAGATCGTAAATGTCACGGCACTCCCCTTGGTAGGTGTTTTTTCTTACACATCTTCAATCCTTTCTACATTCTGTTATTATACAATGTGATATACAACAAATATTGATATGATAATTTCAGCTCCATTTAACACTGGCATTAATAGATAGACATTACTGTTGGGCATGTCCAGAGGATCATCTTATACAGGAACGGTGCAGGGCTGTTTGGCGCCCTAGGCCAAATTATATTTAGCGCCCCCCCTCGTGCCGTGGGGGGGCTCCGGAGCAAAGCAGTCCTGCTCTGCAACCCCCCCCACGCCGACGCCAACGCCACCACCACCACCTACCTTCCCCCCGCCCCCGCTGCTGGCTGCTGGCTGCTGCTGCTGCTGCCGCCGCCTCCTCCTCCGACGCGACAGGACCCCCGCGCTTTTTTTTTTTTTGCCGGGGAAACCAGGGCAACAGGGCTGTTTAAGCCCTGTTGCCCTGGTTCCTCCTCCCGCCAAAACAACGCCGGCGGGGCTCCAGAAACGACGGGAAGGTAGGTAGGTGGCTGGCGGGCGCGCGCGGGGGGGGAGGCGCAGCGGCGGCAGCTGGCAGGCAGGCGGGGAGGCGCGGCGGAGGCGGCAGCTGGGGCAGGAGCGCGCCGGAGGCGAGGAAGGGGCGCAGAAACACTGCGCCCTCTTCCGCCACGCGCCCTAGGCAGCCGCCTGGGTCTGCCTAGCGGTAGCGCCGGCCCTGATCTTATACACTCTTAACATGGCATTGACATCCAACACACACTCTGCTCCATAACTAGCACTACAAGTGGCCAACGAAATAGCTGCCCACTCTTGGCTTTTCCCTTTAATAGCAGCATGCTGCAAGCATCCACTGCCAAGTGGCTATTTTTGAAGAGATGCTTCTTCAGCTTCCCACACATCTGACCAACCAGCCTATATTCAGAATCTAGCTAACAAGTGAGAAAATGGCTTTATTTCTCTCTTTATCTCTCTCCCAGTTCAAACATTGCCAACTTCATTTTGCTATCTCTCTGCCCTCAGCTTGATGGGAGTCAACTTTTCCAAGCTTTGATGGGTATCTCATTCTCAAAACTGGATCCCCAGCTATCAGGAGTTCATCTTCTGTCATTAGCTCCCATTGATGAATCATCAACTGATCACTCACGTCTTTTCTCTAGCCATCGGCCATAATAATATGACTGAAGTGAAAGAATAAAACAATTTGAGGCACAATCCACTGTTTCCCCATAGAAGCTCCATTGGAGTGAATAGAAATATTGATTCATTTCTGTGTCTAGTGAGATTATGCCCTTTAATACCAATTTTACCTTGTGTCTTCCTTCCCCCCCCCCCTCTTGAATTAGCTCATGTAGGAACATTGCATTGCTAAATATGGGAACTGTTAAGAGAGAATAGAAAAGGCTGTAAATCTTGTTCTGTTCTTGTTAGTTCCTATAGAGAGAGATTTCTGACATCACTGGAGCCAAGAAAATAAAACGTACAAGAAAATGTGACTTTCAACTATTTTCTTCCTCTGCCCTGTAAGCTAAGTGCAGATATGAGGAGGACCCGTCAATGGTAATTACAAAGGCAATGCTACCATTATGATGTGGGTCATATACTCTCACCTGGACAAAGATGTTTGTTCTGAGTTGCAAGAGCTGATGCGGGTGCTTTTCCACACCAAAGGACAAAGTGCCCCCCTCCCCTGCCCCCATTCCACATACAGAAGCTGACCGGACTGGTGGCTGAATTTTACTTAACACTGGAAACAGGATAGCTGGACAACCTCCACTGCATCTGAGGGCAGCAGGCCAGCGTGAGGGCCACAGGCAGGCTGTGTGGCACAGACAGCTTTGTCCTCCAGCAGAGGTGATTGGCTGGAGAGGGCTGCCACTGCTCCCCTTTCCCACATTCCCAGAATCCACTACCTGAGGACTTGGCCCCCTAAATTTGATCATGGCAAAAGAATGAAATGGGGTGTCACACAGGGTGCTGATATGGGCGTACCACTACAGACACAGCACATAGACTTGTGCACTGTCTTCAATACAGTGAATAATAGAGGGGGCAGTATCCAACACTGCTCATGTGCTAGTGGGACCACTGATAGCGCAATGGGAAGGTAGCACTTCATAAGGAACCATAAATGAGCAGAAATACTCATTTCTGGAATGGAGCAGATCAGCGGAGCTTGCAGAAAGGAACTCCGCTGACCTGTCCCATTCCAGAAACCAGCGTTTCCACTCATTTCCAGAGTTGATTTCAGAATCACTAGTTCCTGTTATGCTAGCGGTAGGTCCTAAGGGAACAACGGCACTAGCAGAGGTGCAGCAGTAGTACCGGATACTGTCCAGGGAGTTAGCAATGAAATCAAGGAATGTGGGAAATTGTTACTGGAGTCTTATGGACTTGTAGGAGGATGTAAGAATTCACAGACATCACAAGGCAACACTAACAAGGATGGTCTTTGTTCTGGCAGAAATTTATTTCTCTGTTGTTCATCATTTGGGCTACACGTTCTATGTAATCTAGAACTAAAAGAAGTTGAATGTCTGTGTTACTGTCCATATTCATATGCACTATAAGACAGTATCGATTTTCAGATAAGACTCAATTTCCTTTGCCTGGTTCCTCAGTCTGTTCAGCAGTGTGAAACAGGTTCTTGCTAAGATTACTAGTAGCATTGTCAGTATTATTCATCTGATCATGAAGAAATTAGAACAGTAAAATATTTCCATCATCATCATCATCATCGTCGTCGTCGTCGTCGTCGTCGTTATTTCATTTCTATACTGCCTGATAGCCAAAGCTCTCTGGGCGATTAAAACAATTCATACAATGTAATAAAATACATTACAAAATACAAATACAATAAAAACAGCATAAAATTTCAATATGAAAATTTAAAACAGTATTTAAAACTATTTGAACAACTAAAGCTAGTTCAATACAACTAGACCTATTAAAAGAGAAAACAGCTGACATAAGCTCTACAACAGTGGTTCTCCACCTTTTTCACCCCATGCACCTTTTTCACCATATGTCAGAGTGTCATTCTCCCCTTTCCAAGATTGTCTGACTTAATCTGTGCCATACAATAAGGTGTGATGTCCTGTAGATTATGTACAATCTGTGGAATTGTAATTTGTAGAAAGATCAGTATTCCAACAGTTTGAGTCTGTGGTCCCAATTCCCCCCCTGAAACCCTAAAATTCCCCCCCGGGGGGAATTCCCCCCTGGTTGAGAACCCCTGCTCTACCATATGCCATTAAATGCCTCAGCATACAGGGCAGTCTTAACCTGGCACTGAAAGGATAACAGAGTTGGCACCAGGCGGGCCTCAGTTGAGAGATCGTTCCATAATTGGGGGGGCCGTCACTGAGAAGGCCCTCTCCCTTGTTGCCACCATCTGAGCCTCCCCCAGAGGTGGTACTTGGAGGAAGGCCTCAGACGTTGAGTGTAGTGTAGATTTAGGTCAGGAGAGGTTCTCTGACAGGTATTGCAGTCCTAAGCCGTATAAGGCTTTATAGGTTAAAACCAGAACCTTAATCGGGTTTGGAAGCATACAGGCAAGCATACAAGATTTCTGGCTTTTGAACAGAGTTGCCTTGATCTTCCAAGGGAAAGAAAAGCTCTCCAAATGTAAGTAAAAAAACTCATTCAGAAAATATGATTGATTGTTTTTATAAACAACGTTAGGTAGGTCAACAAGGAGTGTGACTTGAGTGTGTACTGTTGGTCCCAATCTGACTGCTTTATTATCTGAGTTTCTTCTTCCAGGAAAAAAACACAATAGAGGAAGGCACTACTCAAAGCTGTTCTCTCCTTTGATGGGAAATGATTCAAACATTTCTTATCAATTGGGACAATCAGTGATGGTGAAGTCTTCCATGTGGCCTTTATGCAACACAGATTTTTTCCCCTTCTACTTCATCTACTTCATCCCATCACTCAAAAAAGAAGCAGCATAATAATTAGCTGTCAAATAAGGTAATGAAAAAATAAGGATGAAAATAGGCTACGAAAATATACTGCAAAATATAATGTTAAAGTGATCCTATGCCACTTACTAGGAAGAAAGTTCCATGAAAGGCTGTCAAGGTTGTCCATCAACCATTATTTTACTGGCCCAAGCAGCAAAACTGCAGGTAGTCAGTGTTCTGGTCTTAAAAGCCAATTAGGCTGCAATCCTATATACACTTACCTGGGAATAAGTACCATGGAACTCAACAGAGCTTACCTCTTAGTAGACATAGATTCATAGATCATAGAGTTGGAAGGAGCCTACAAGGCTATCGAGTCCAACCCCCTGCTCAATGCAGGAAACTAGAGGAGGGGTCTCCCATCCAAGTAATAACCAGGCCTGACCCTGCTTAGCTTTCCACACTCAGACAAGCTGAGCCAGCGTGAGCCACAGGCCTGTATGTATAGGATTGCACCATTAGTTAATTTTGGAACCAATCAAAATATTTTTCCTTTTGATTGCATCTCTGGTCTGGTCAGCCAAGACCCACGGATTCAACCCTGAGCCTATCCAGGATTTGTCAAGTTCCAATGGTACCATTTAGGGAGGAGAGGCATCATTTGCCATCACACATAGAAACCCCTATATTTCTGAGCAACTCACCGGTTCTGCATACTGAATAACTATTATTATATGGGTGTGCATATTAGGCATGCAGAGGTATAAATCTCTTTGCTTAAAAAAAAATGGATATGCATCAAGCTATTTATTTATATTAAGATTACGAAAGTGGTAATGTCACAGTTGGAAATACTGGAATTCAGAATTCTTTCATTCCTTTATTCATGTATTGGCTTATTTCATTTCTATACTGCCCAACAGCCAAAGCTCTTAGAGCGGTTCACAAGAATTGTTAATTTCTTGAGGAGAGGGTTGGTTTGTCTTTATTTTATTTATGCTTTGGTTGATTTTAGGTTATATTTTTTCCATATTCTTTCCAACAGAAGTTGTAAGTATTTAGTTTGACTTGCTCTGTATTCCTTTGTTCATGAGAAATGCATTATTCTTATATAAAATAAAATTTAACTTTTTTAAAAAAGTGGCCTGTTTAACCTATGTTGATAACACTGATATGGTTATGATGAGATATAAGTATCTGGAACAAATTCTCACTTTAAAAAAAACCCCTCACAAGCTGTTTTTTTGCAGCTTAATATTGAATACATAGCCAAGAACATTCCTCTAGCCTTGCTGAGCATATTTTGCATCCCCTCTGCTGTTGTCTCGAGACTGTATCTCCCAATATTAGGCTCCGACGCCAGCTAGGAAACAGTTTTGAAATCAAAAGTTTGCAGCTGTAATTCCACACCTTGGCCACAAGGTGTCTGGACTATGTGCAGCAGGGCGGCTATTTCTAAATTGCTGATTCTCCCTCCCTCTCCATGAGGGTTTGTGAAGCCTTTTGGGGTTATTTCAGAAGCTGCTTGGAATGAATCTCAACTAGTATTCCATTGCTTTTAATATACACACTCCCATTTGGATTTGCTCTACCTGAAACATGTGATGAATCATAGAACAGTTTGAGATGGTACATTTGATTCTTCTGATTTATTAGCAGAAATGGCTTCAAATACCCTTGAAGAATTAATGTGCATTTGAGTCCGCACACACAGAAATTAAGCTAAGGACGGAAGGGTAAAAGGAGCTGCATAAGATTCTGGAAAGGAAAAATGGTACAAGCTGGCTTGTGTTCATTAGCACCACACTTCAAAGCCACTGTCACATTAAATAGGGTGATTTAATTAGGAGGAGCAGTAAATTCCACGAAGTAAGATCTTATGCATTTATATTACATGCCAGTGAGTATTCTAGGTTAAAAAATTTTTAAAAAAAAGTCGGGGGAGGAAGAAACAAATGAAGCAACCAAATCAATCAGTTTGGGTATTAGCAAGATACAGTAAGGAGGTGATGAGAAAAATCAGCTCCAGGAGGTACATTTTGAAACATTTGTTTTGTCCCCCTATTTCTGGAGCTGAATGCTTCAAAACCTCCATTCAGCAGGCACCCAAAGATCAGAAGTAATATGGATTCTTTTTATATTCGAGTTTCTTTACCCTGTCGCTGATTGGTTCTCTCTACATGCCTTTGTCATGGAGCACCTCCTTGATGGCATGCCACAGATACATCATACTCTAGCAGGAGTGGGACCTTGTCCCATAAATGGGGGGGGGGGGAGAGAGAGAGAGAGAGAGAGAGAGAGAGAGAGAGAGATTGCTTATTAACACAGCCCCCTTATGGCATCTAGCTCCAGGATAGGTTGAACTGCAGCAGGGAGCACCCAGATACACTCCCTGCTATAGCTCAAGGCAGATTTCATAGATCTGTCATAGAGTTGGAAGGAGCCTACAAGGCGATCAAGTCCAACCCCCTGCTCAATGCAGGAAACTAGATCTCAACATGGATGCAATAGAACTGGAATATTTGTGGAAAGGACCAATGCAAAGTTGAAAGCAAGAAATGCTTTTATTCATATGAGAAAGGACTGACAATATTGTTACCTGCTCCCCCTTTCTTAAGCAGCAGGCCAGGAAGTTACTTGACAGCTTTACAGAGGCAGTTTTTTTTTTTTTTTTGAAAGATGATGGTTCTAAAGAGATATAATGAATTTTGTAATATCTGTTCGTTGGCTTTGTTCACAGCTACACAGGCAGACCACGTAGGAAAGCAGTGAGCCTTTTCAGCAACTTCTAACAACCCTCCTAAATACAGTGATCATCTCCAGTATGGAGTCCCTTAAGGTTTATAGTCATACTGAAACAGATTTCTCATACAGCCCGACTGAACAGTTTGGCAGAGCTGCAGCCTGTAAAGGAGACAGAAGTCTGTCTTTTGCAGATTGGTGGAGTGTTCCAAGGCTATTTTGTTTGCTTTCTAGGCTATTTTAAAGATTAGCACTGTCTGGCTGAGTATTTGGCAGGGATGGGGACTTGGACTCGAGGACTTGACTCGTGAGTCGGACTGAGTCGCCCCTCTGACTCGACTCGGACTTGAGTCCCAATATTTTTAATGGGACTCGAGACTCGACTCGGGACTCGAGACCAAGGACTCTTCAACATCCCTGGGCTATGCCAGAAGGAGTGGAGAGAAGTGCGATCGCCAGCGAAGATTTTATTTTTTAAAATCATTTTCCTAAAATGCAACCTTTCAGACATTTTGGGTTTGGCTGCCTCTGCCTGTCTGCTTTGGGGTTCCCTGCCTCCTCTGCCTGTCTGGTTATTTTGGGTTTGGCTGCCTGGTCTGTTCTTGTCAAAATCAGTGGCAGAGTTTTGAAATAAAAAGGCACACTTGTGCCTAGAATTTATTTAAGCCACACATCTGAAGTAGCCTTATTTCATTGGGGGGAAATCCCATTGATTTTAATAGGGACTCGTGGAGTCAGTTTTGGGAGTGACTCGGGACTTGGGACTCGGGAGTCACCATTTTGGACCAAGGACTCGGACTCGGACTTGAGACTCGGGTCCAAAGACTTGTGACTCGGCTCGTGACTCGAGACCAAGGACTCTTCAACATCCCTGGTATTTGGATACATCAATGTGGTCAACTTGTTTATTTGTAAATAAACAAATGTACAACAATGGAAAATGTGCCCAGAACTCTCTTCTTCAAAGGAAATGAACCCTAGAAGTGCTGTCTTTGGAGCTTTCTCCTGGACCAGGAAGGAGTAAAGCAGTTAACACTATATCAATATAGTTAACAATAGATCCACTGGATGAGCTTATCACAGTAAATATGAACATGAGTTCATAAGGACAAAAGAAAGTGAAAAAAAGATGAATAATATCAACGTTGGCATTGATATAAATCAGCCCTTGGCCTAATATCAAAAGCCCTCTTCTTCAAGTGACCAGTTCAGACTTCTGGTAAGAGCAATCCATCATTCCTCTGGTAGCCCACTGGGCAGGGAGTGGGGGAGAGAGAGAGAGATGGAGTTGTCAAAAAGAAAGAGAGAGAGAAAAGGGTAACCCCAACATTTGGCTCTGGCCCCATCCAGCAGTCAGTTTAGTTTCACACATGACTGGCATGCAACCCCCAATAGAGTTATACAGTCCTCAGAAGTAAAAAGGCACCCCAGCCAAGAAACGTGGTCAGTGCAGTCGCCAAGCATCCTTATCCTTAATATTGTCCTATACTTGCCTTATGCTTCCAAGATCAATATAATGCTCGGTGCAGTTGCAGAGTTCCAAAACTCCTCTGATTGGCTCTTGAATACAGCACATTGAACAAGCGGTATACAGGAGGACCAAAATTCAGTCAGAACACATGATTAAAAGATCTGCAATAATCTCAGGGTTGCTTGATAGTCGTGCTCTGCTTGAGAGCCAAACACACATTTCTTGGCCAATAATATTACATAAAACGTAGAGCTGCTTCCCTAGAGATCTATATGTGCATACCGTGCTACTGACTGGGTAGATATTAAGCCCCAGAAAAGCTCCACTTTTCTTTTCCTTTCCAGGAGCCTGCTTCAAATATGCAATTTCAAAGCATTTAAAAAGAAAAGAAAAAAGATGCACTAATGGCTTCAGTAGCAGCAGAGGTAATTTCAGAGATCAGAGCATACAACTGTGGGGGAAAGGCCTTTTTGACCTAAGGAGCATTTCATACTGATATCAGATAATATATTGTCAATGTCTGAGCATTCCAAAATGAATTTAATTTTTAATATGCTCTTGAAAGCGCTATTAATAAATCACAATCATTTTGCAAGTGAATCAAATTGGTATAAATGATGATTCAGTGCAAATGTACAAAAATGACCAACCACATATCCCAATGTCACTGTTGTTTTCCGTTACATATGCCATTTAGTTTGGAAAAGGTGTTAAAGAGCCTTGAGGCAAGACTTTAAAAACAAACCAACCCTGAAACATGTATGGAAAAAATGCAGATCCCAAATCACTTGCTTCTTCCTTTTCTTTGGTGGCATCAGCTCACCCTTCCATGTCAGCTTGGTACCAACAAGCTGTTGCTAGGATGTGAATGTTTCCATGGCAATAAGCAAACCACTTAGCAGTACTCACAAACAGAATTCTCTCTTTCCCTCTCAACTTTCCCCCCATTTCATAGATTTCATAGATCATAGAGTTGGAAGGAGCCTACAACAAGGCTATCGAGTCCAGCCCCCTGCTCAATGCAGGAAACTAGAGGAGGGGTCTCCCATCCAAGTAATGACCAGGCCTGACCCTGCTTAGCTTTCCACGCTCAGACAAGCTGAGCCAGTGTAAGCTACAGGCCCACATATTTCTCTAGTTCAAGAAATATTCCCCTGCCACCACCATGATTATTAAGCTGAAACAAAATTTAAAAGACAGTACTGCTGATGACATCCTCTATTGAGTAGGATGGATCTGCAAACTCAATTACTTCAGTGAGACATTTGATTAGTGTGTTGTGAAATATGAATTTAATTTACCCCTGGGAATAATGTGCAGTTGTTTGATATGGAGCCTGACTTCCAATGGAGAGTAGGCACTGATTATACATCATGCTCCACCAAAAATTATCTCAAGACTTAGGAGGAACACCCTGCTTCCCTTAAATGAAAGTGGGTTGGTGATCTGAGAGATTCTGGCTTTCTCTTGCTGCCTTCCTTGTTTTGTTCTATCTGGGCTACTTATAGATGTTCAATCACTTCTTGCAGCATGAAGAGTCTGTGGTGTGATTGCCACCTGTTGGGTCTGAAACTGTAACTACAATGCTGTGAACTCTGATGTGCAAAACATATGGCTCCAAAAAGGCAATAGAGTGGTTTTCTGTATGGTCCCAAATACCTACTTCCAGATTCCTAGTTTTCATGCACACATCCACAGACTCGGGGTGGTGCTTTCATGGAAAAGAATACTACTTTCTACCTTTCCTACGTTCTTTGGTAGCTCAGTCTCCAGACTGATTGTCTGATAGAGTAGCAGCCCTGCCTTCAGTAAATCCAAAGAATATAAGAAGAGCCATGCTGGTTTAAACCAAAGGCCAATCTAGTCCACCATTCTGTTCCCCACAGTGGCCAACCAGATGCCTATGGGAAGCCAACAAGCAGAACATGAACATGAAGACAATAGCACCTTCCTGCTCATGTTCCCCAGCAACTGGTATTGAGGGACATACATACTAACTTTGATAATGGAGTGAATATGCAGCCATCATGACTAGGAGCCATTGATAGCCTTATACTCCACCAGATAGCCTGACTAACCAGTTATGTGCCTATTGGGTAAATCTCCATTACCATGCATTGCCACTTTGCTTCCTTAGAAGAGCTGGAGATGATAGAACATAGGAAGCTGCTTTATACAGATGAAGCTTTCAGTTGAAGGTCTTTCAGATGCTTTCCCATCCCCTGCTACCCTGATCCTTTTAACTAGAGGTGTCAGGAATTAAACCTGGAAGACCTTCTGCATGCAAAGCAGCATGTGCTCTACCACTAAGCTATGATCCTTTCCCATGATTATATGTATCTTCCGCTGATGATAGATGTCCTTCTTAAATAGAAAAGACAAAGGCAGCTATGTTGGTCATAAGAAAAAAATCCAAAATCCATATTAGTATAATACCTTTATTGGGCCAACAAAAAGGTCTCAAAACTGTGCTAGCTTTCAAGATCTCCAGTTCTCTTCATCAGGCAAAACATTACAAAAAGCAGGTTAGTGGCAGCAGGAGTAGGGGGATGTGGAATAAGGAAAGAGAAAAAGAATGAGTACCGGTAGATATTGGAGTCAGGATACCTGCATGGTTAAGTTCTGAAGATGATAATGGAGAAGGAAGTGTTGCTGACATTCAAATTGGGCCCTGCCAGGTGATGTGACCATTTCCAGTTACAGTGCCCCTAGGACCACTGGGTAAAAGAAAGTCTCAGACAATTCTAGATCCTCCAATTTTGAAAATATCAAATCCAGCTGTTAACTCAAGATTATCTCCATCCAGGGCAAATGAGAAAGGTTCCTTAGTTGGTGGAAAACAGAAGTAGAGATCAACTAGGCAGGCTTCATATTAACAAGGCTGGGGATAAATTTATTTCTTATGAAGGGCTCAGTCACAGGACTGAAAAATACAAAAAGTCAATCAAACTTAATCTGTGGCAAAGTCTTTCATTCAGATCTTAAACCTCTAGGTTTGCCACCGTATATTTTGGCAGGTCCCCTGAGTCTTTGAAGAGCTAGGCAGAAATTCAACAGGTGCATGGAGGTGAAGTGATGTGGAAAGTTTCACCTATAAAAATCTGTGTGTCATGCAGCTGCTGAAGGGACAGAGGTCCAGCCAGACAAAAGGATGGCAACCCTCCAACCATCATCCTTCATAATCCAGAGGTTAGATTATAGGATGTTTTCAAATGTCATAAAATGCTGCCTAACATTGGCCAATGAAGAGGAAATGCTACAGATAGTGTTGCCAACTGACCAGGAAGAAGGGCTTGATCTGCTCCTGTGTCTTTAACAGCAGCTTTATCTGCAAAAATCACCAGGAAAAAACTTTTCACAGTATGGGAATCCACATTATCACCTGCTAATATCTGAAGAACAAGCTGCTGTTAAAGACTAGGGAGGGATTTTTGGGTTTTTTTGTTTTTGTTTTTTAAAGCCCCTCTAGGAATCCTGGCAACCAGAAATAGTTCATTAAAGGAGCTATCGACTAATCCGGTCCACTATGGTTATCAATATTGCTCCCCAACGTAGGCTTCAAGGAAGGAAACCAAGGTGTAAAATGAACATCCACGCCCTTCAAGATCCTATTAAGCAAACTCGTCTTCAATCATTTCTTAAGGAACATCTACCTACGGAACCTCCTGATAACACTGAGGACCATTGGTCTAAGCTGAAAACCTCCATTACTGCAGCTTGTGAACAAACTATTGGATATGAAACTAAGAAACATCAGGATTGGTTTGATGAAAATGATAATGAGATTAAATATATAATTGACCAAACAAGGAAGGCCTTCCAAATAGTGGTGAAACACAAACCTTTCGGGGGTGCCGCCTCTCCGCAGCCTCACCTCTCCGCGGCAGCAGGCCCCCTGCCTCGATCTTCTAAGCGGCGCGGAGCTGTTCTCTGCACCGCTTGAGCCGCCTGCACCGCCTGCGCTGGTCCTGTCGCATCACTTCCAGCACACCGGAAATGATGCGACGGGACCCTGCGCCGATACGCTGGATCACTGCGCTACGTTGTTTGCGGGGAAACCAGGGCAACATGGCTGTTTAATTACAACCTCCATTGTGGAACTTCAGTATGCTGATGATAATGTGGTCTCCGCACATTCAGAGGATGATCTCCAAACTATGCTAAATGCTTTTGCAGAAGCATACGGAAAACTTGGTCTCTCACTTAACATCGAAAAAACCAAAGTGCTTCATCAGCAAGTGCAAGCTAACCCTTTGGTGATGCCATCTATCCAGCTTGGCGGGGCAATACTGGAAAATGTCGATCATTTATCTTGGCAGCTATCTTTCTGTTACAGCTAATATTGACACTGAAACCCAGCATCGCTTGAGCTCCGCAAGTGCCGCATTTTCTCGAATGAAACATAGTGTTCGAGGATCGGGATATCTGTAAGGAGACCAAAACGCTGGTTCATAAAGCCATTGTATTACCAACTTTATTGTATGCCTGCGAAACATGGACTATCTATAAACGTCACTTCCACCTCCTTGAAAGATTTCATCAACGTTGCCTCCAGAAAATCCTGTGAATTACTTGGCAAGATAGGCAAACAAATGTTAGTGTACTGGAAGAAGCAAAGACTACTAGCATTTAAAAAATGATCCTTCAACGCCAATTTCAATGGACCGGTCATGTTGTTCGAATGTCTGACTGCCGTCTCCCAAAGCAGTTACTTTATTCCCAACTCAAGGATGGAAAGCGGAATATCGGTGGTCAGTATAAGAGGTTTAAAGATGTTCTTAAGGCTAATCTAAAAAAATGCAATATAAACATCGAAAACTGGGAAACTCTGGCCCATGAATGATCTAACTGGAGGTCGGCCTTTCACAAAGGTTCTATGGACTTTGAAGAAGCCCGAGTGCAAGGTGAAAGGGAGAAACATGCTAAGCGAAAAGCACATCAAACGAATCCTTTACAGGACCATCTTCCATCTGGTAACCTGTGTCCTCACTGTGGGAAGCTGTGTGGATCTAGAATTGGTCTCCACAGTCACTTACGGACCCATCGCTAGAGTCTACACAATTTTTTAAGAATTTCCTCTTTTTATAATTTTATTTTTGTAATTTTATCCTGGAAGACAATCTTACTTGGTCACGAGTGATCACTACTACATAGAGTTACCCTTGCTGTTTTGGTGCAAGGGTAGATCTGTCTCCACCAGTACTAATCTTTCCAGTCTCTATGATTGAGAGTACCAATCAACAGCAAACTTCTTCATATGGAAACTATTTAGTGTACTGCAGGCATTTAAGTCCTGCTGTGCCTTAAATGCTACAAATGCCTGAAAAATACACCAAGTACAGTAATGCTGACTAATTTGTAGTTGGGCCTGGGCTAAGGAGATGATGGTAAATCTTCATTAAAGAAGCCTCCTTCTCTTTGTTGTATATTGCATACTAGCTGTTGCCCGCGGCTTCGCTTGCGTGGATTTTAGGATTTGGTACAATTGTTTTTAAAAGAAACATGGTGGAATCCCAGCTCCCCCGGGAATCTCAGCTCCCCCGGGACTGCGCAATGAAATCCCTGCTCCCCCGGGACCACACAATGAAATCCCTGCTCCCCCCCGGGACTACACAATGAAATCCCTGCTCTCCCCCCCCGGGACTACGCAACAATGAAATCCCAGTTCCCCCCCCCCCGGGACTATCCAACAATGAAATCCCAGCTCCCCCACCCCCGTGTAGGCCCTGGCTGCAGCACATATGAACATTCTGTTTTGACGTAGGAGAGATTTGCATATTCGCTCCTGATTGGGCCCCCGTGGCGGCAGTTCATACGAACATTCTAAATGTTGTTGGAGTGATTTGCATACCTGCTCCTGAATGGCCCCTGCGAACATTCCAAGTGACACCATTGGCTATCATCTATTTTGGGCCGTACAGGCGCAGTGATGGCTTTTTCGGAGATTTGAACCCACCAGTCTTTGTCCTTGGGTGATGGAGAGTATGCGTGCCAGGTTTGGGGCAAATCCGTCCAACCATGTAGGAGCCTATGTGATGCACGCAAACACAGAGACACACAGACACACAGGATTTGGGGGATGCCCCACACACAACAGTCATTCTCTGACTGAAAGTGTAACATTTAGGCTGGGTGCTGGCAGCAGAAAACTTTTCTGACAGAAATATCTGATCTTAAAGAAAAATCAGGTTAATCCTGAGAGTCTACAGGTGATGAAGAGTGACCGTGCCAAGTTTGGGGTAGATCCGTCAAAATGTGATGGAGTGGAGCCTATGCGACGCCCCTCCCCCCAGCAGTCATTCAGTCATTTAAAAAGTTTCCTTCCCTTTTCACCCCCTCAGAGAACATTCTAAATGGCTGAGGGGAGATTTGCATACCTAGCCCTATTGGCCCCTGCAGGAATTCATACGAACATTCTAAGTGTCCTATGGGCTATTTGCATAACTGCTCCTATTGGCTCCTGCAGCAATTCTGAGGTGAGGCCGATTTGCAGAACTGCTCCCCTGTTGTTTTGCCCATAGGAGATTTATTTATTTATTTATTTATTTATTATACTGTCATGCCTTGGATTGAGAGCATAATTTGTTCCGGAAACGTGCTTGTAATCCAAAACACTCTTATATCAAAACGAAATCCCCCCAAAAAAATTTGTACAGAGATTTTTAATTTAAGCCGTACTACAGTACTTGTATTGCAAGACGTCGCTTGTATATCAAGTAAAAAATAAATAAATAAATATTTAAAAATTTGCTCGTCTTGCAAAACGCTCTCAAACCAAGTTACTTGCAATCCAAGGTATTACTGTATTTATATTATACCCCGCCTTTTTTCCTGCAAGGAACCCAAGGCGGCTTACATAATCTTCCTCCTCCTCTCCATTTTATCCTCACATATCTCACAATATGAGAGTGGGGCGATTTTGCCCCTTTTTTTCACCCCCTTAGGGACGGAATTTCCAAAATCCTTCCTTACTGGGGGGTCTACGTCATAAAAGCAATGTCCCTTCAAAATTTCACATTCCTAGATTAAACGGTTTGAGCTGGGCATTGATGAGTCAGTCAGTCAGTCAGTCAGTCAGGACACCTTATTTTATATATATACGGTAGATATTTCTTTAAGAGAATTGTCACATTCCAGCATAAAGTTAGCATGTATCATACTTAAGCCCATTAATTTTGATCAACTCACTGAGCCTAACTCTGTGCTAGACTGTGGGCCAAATAAATCTCTTGGTGGTGGTGAGCAGTTTATTGGGTATTTCTATTTTTCAATACAACAGAAGCAATGAACATCCTCCCCCACCATCCCTTCCTCCCTATCTCCTAAGTACCATAATTGTTATAATTGGTTCTTCGTGAAAAGATGCAAGGAGTGTGTGTGCATGTGTATGACCCGCTAGCAATAGGCTCAGCATATTTTTAGGAACACTGTCTAAATATTTTCACCATGTAGCATACAATACGGTTGTTTTTGTCTTCCTTCAATATGTGACATTTGTTTAATGATTTCTCGGGCACCAACCCAAGCCTGACAGTGTTCATTATAAGTTTTAATGAAAGTGTGTGTGAGGGAGAGGGAGGGGGAGGGAGAGAGGGAGGGGGAGGGGGGAGTTCTTTACTAAAAAGTGAACAGTGCATTCCGCATTCAGTCTTCCCTTTATAACCTAACTACAGCATGCCAATTAAAAAGGAAATATAATTGGCTGAAAGATCACTTAATTCTGAGATTCCCAATGTGGTGCCCACAGACACCTCTCTTGGTGTCTGCCAGGCTCTTCCTGGGTTGTTGTTGTTGTTGTTGTTGTTGTTGTTATTATTATTATTATTATTATTTTCTTAAGATTTTAAAAAAAATAATTATTCATTTATTTACAATGACTGACAAACAAACACACTGAATTTAAATCTAGTTGTTGACAGGGGGTGGCATGTTTCAAGTGTTTTCCCCCTTTACTTCACAGACAAAAATATAGGTGGAATCTATTAGCTGCTTAGAGGTTTTCTTTATGGTTCTTTATAATAACACATTATATTTACAATCATAAACATATTTACTCACAAGTAAGCCCGACTATGTTCAATAGGGGCTTACTCCCAGGAAAGTGCACATAGCACTGTAGCATTAGTCTCTTCCCCATAATCTGAGAAAGGTTTTTGACAGATATTGGTGTGTGCATCCCCAATTTATACATACAATAATAACATGACACTTTTTATAAAATTCAATTAACAAAAAACCTTTTGGTTTAACATGTATTGAGGGCTTTCCATGTTCACTCAAGCCTGTGTAGAAGATGTACAGGAGGAATGAGGAAGAATGCATTACCTGTGGCTTATCCTGCACTGAGCAGGGGATTGTACTAAATTAGGAATATACAAATTTTGTTAAATCCAATCTGTCTGTGTTTTTATGGTGTCACAAGGCCTGTCTCCCCCATCCAGGGGAACATGTCAACTCCCACTGCTACCCTCTAAGAATAACAACTTGACCATGTAAATATAGCCACTATAAACTTTATTGATCCTGGTTACCTCACCAGATCATTATAATCCATTGTTGCAGAATCAGGACCACTTGTTAGTTTACTATGCAAGTATTCACCAGATAAGGCAACATGTCCTGCAGCAATACTGGTAAGCAGTTACAGGACCAGGATGAATGTCTGTGGGTGATACCAATAAGTAGTTGCAGGACCAGGCTGAAGATTCACTGAGTAAGGATGGCCTTGTAGGCCCCTTCCAACTCTTTGATCATCCTATGATCATCCCATCGAATTGGTGATTCTAACAATGGAAACTTTTTAGGACTCATTGAACTGCTCTCAGAGTGGGACCCCATCCTTCAGGAACATGTGCTAAATGTAGAGGAGTCACAGAAAAGGAGTGAGTGACTTCAAGTTCATTATCTGTCCCGACTCACAAAATGAATTTATTGCAGAATGCTCGAATCTTGTAAAACAACACATTTTGCTTGAGAGGCAATCTACAAAGTACTTTGCAGTAATAGTAGATTCCACACCAGATTCTTCCCATATTGAACAAACAATATTTCTTTTGAGATGCGTACTTTTAAAAGAAATGCAGTAGGAGATTCAAGAAAGATTTCTCAAGTTTGCAGATTGTAGCAACAAAAGAAGGGAAGAAATTGCTCAGTTGATAACTGATACATTGAAAGAACATGCTGTTCCTCTCAGTGATTGTAGAGCTCAAGCCTAAAATAATGGGGCAAATATGGCCAGAAAATACAATGGCATACAAGCAAAAAATAAAAGAACAATGCTCAACAGCAATGTTTTTACCTTGCGGTTGTCACACACTCAACTTATGTGGAAATGATGCTGGTGAGTGCATACCTGAAGCAATAACCTTTTCCGAAACAATTCAAACTGTGCACCACCTGCTCAGTTCCAGTCCTAATGGTGGGAATTACTACAAAACTGTATTGGTTGTGCTCTTCATGATTTGTCTGAAACAAGATGGTCAGGTTGTGTTGAATGTGTAAAGCCTTTTGCAGCTCACTTGACTGGCATTAAATTAACACTGGAAGACCTCCTAGAACTAAATTTGACAGCCAAAACAAGAAATGAAGTCCATGGAGTTTTATTATATGTGACATGTGTGTGTGTGTCAATGTCAGCCATGTGGTACAAAATATTAGCTGGCATCGATATTTGCAACAAGGTCATCCAAGCTAGAGATGCCACACTGGATGTTGAAGTAGCAAACATAGAAACTCTCCTCACAGAGCTGACAAAACTTTGAAACACCTGGAAGTGCATGTGGAATGAAGCCAAATTGGTTGTGTCAAACCTAAATATAGAAATAAAACTCTCCCATAGATGTGATGGAGTTAGGCGCAAGAGGGCAAGGCCGCATGACCTTCATGGATACCTTTAAGCCATCATGGCTTCCCCCTTTGTTATGCAAAGTCCCGACTTCACTGGTGCCTCCTGCAAACTGCTTTAAACTTCTAGCTTAGCTGCAATTTTGCCAATGGCCCCTTTAAGAAACAGTAAGCAGGGAGGGAACAGACGCTAGGATTGTGTGTGTGTGCACGCGCACGCGCGTGTGTGCCCACGCCCAAAAAGGAAAGAAGGTGGAGGTGGCACCAGCTGACTCTTTGCCTCTAACAGGTGAGTTTACAGTGTCAGAAGGAAATGCAAGAAAGTTTCCCTTCTCTCAAAAGCTCTGTGTTTGGGGGTGTGGGGTGGGTAAACTACACCTGTTGAATTTGTGCCAATCCTGACATGTCTCCATTGTATCCAATGAATGTCTAAATACAGCTACTGTCACTGATCTCTGAAGAGAAGAATTGAATTTCCACACCCAACCACCAGAGGGTACTCAGGAAGAATCTGCTTCACTTTCAAGTTGCATTACCCATCCATCCAGCATTCCCACAAACATGTTTTTAAATGGAAGTCGATGGTTTGAAAGTTATCGGTGTACTGTATACATGCATGTGTGTCATGTGAATCAGACCTAAAAATGTGAATTTGCAGCATCTGTCCCCAGATGGTTTATTGGTTTGGGTCATGGCTGTAGAATCAGAAGGTCTGGGTTTCAGACTTTAACTTCCCTGAAGACACATTATTCATATGCACATTTTTCAGAGGGGTAGCTGTGTTAGTGTGCTGCAGCAACAACAACACCCCCAAACACCCCCCCAAAGAGTCCTGGGACACCTTAAAGACTAACCAATTGATTATGGCCTAAGCTTCAGTAGACTACAGTCAACTTCATCAGATGCATTCAGTGTTATCCTGTAACGTACAGATATAGCTATGGAAATGTAATAAATGAAAATAAATAAATACAAATAGATAAGTGTGTGTATATATGTATGGATGATATATACACACTTATCTATTTGTATTTATTTATTTTCATTTATTACATTTCTATAGCTATATGTGTATGGATGACGGTGGCTTCAGGGTGGTCAGAGCCTGAACGGTTAGAGCATCCTGGGGTGGGTGGCTATACCCTTGGCCACGCCTTCATGTTGCCTCTTGATCACGCCTTCATGTTGCTTAACCATACCTCTTACAAATTCACATGTGTGTCCCTATTTTCATCTGTGAAATGTTGGAAGGTATGTACATAGCCTGGCCAAATCCACAAGACATTGTAGACCTTAAATAATTCTTAATTAGCTTAAGTTTGCTAAATGACTTCTCTCTAGAAGCTACTGTTGCTGGAATTATTAATAGCATTCTTAAGCTAGTACAAACATTTGGAAACAGGTCACCAAGTCGGTACTCTGTTAACAAGGTCAACAGATCTAACGGCTTTAACTGTGCATTTACAAAATTTGCTTTATGTACTGAGGGTAAATGTTGCATTTCTTTTCCAAAATCATCACCATTTTGGTCAGCAGGATATTGCTCTGATAAAGTTAAAGCTTTTCTCTCCACATCACTTTCGGACATGGTGAGATATTTCCACAAGAAATCAATTTTTTCTGCCAACTGCTTAACAGCATTGAAGTGGACAGTTAATCCTGCTATAATGTTGTCTATACAGGCCTGTGGCTCACGCTGGCTCAGCTTGTCTGAGCGTGGAAAGCTAAGCAGGGTCAGGCCTGATTATTACTTGAATGGGAGACCCCTCCTCTAGTTTCCTGCATTGAGCAGGGGGTTGGACTCGATGGCCTTCTGGCCCCTTCCAACTCTATGATCCTACCAAAACGTAAAACACACACTTTCTGAAGTAAGCCTCTTCTGGAGTATCATATCATGTGCCATTCATTTCTTCCAAGTTAGCATCAGGTGTTCCTTTTTTCTTTTTTTTTAACTGATACTTATGTCTTCTGATGATTTGATCTGCATTGCCATATAAAAGGATGTTTCAATGTGAATTCTTTCTCCTGTATTGTAGCATAAACAAAGATGTTCAAATAAAATGTGCTTTCTTATCTCTGATCCTCTTTTATTTTATTTATATTTATCGTGGAGGGAGTATAAGAGCATAAGGCCTTAAATGCAGAAAATTAACAGAACACTCCACTCCACCCCTCTCTCGTCTTCCATACCCTTTTTGACCTTACAGGCTACAACTCGTTGCATCAAACTGTAGTGAATAAAAACAGAAAGACTAATGGAGAAGGAAAGGGACCCAAAAGAAACTTGGCATGCAGAAAAGGCCCTGGCTTGGCATGCAGAAAAGGAAAGTCCAGGCTGCAGCTGTACGCCACTTTAAATCACAATATTTCCCCTAGTGTGTGAGGCAATGAGCTGAACCAATCAGCTGAGCTTGCTAAGTTTGGAAGGTGTGAAGCCACTGGGGGTGTTAGAGCAGTTGGGGCCTCATGAACCCATTCCATGCTGTTCAGGAACTGAGAGTGGTAGCGTTGGAGGGTGCCAAAATTGTACCTTGCTTAGGGCACCAAAATACCCTGAGATGGGCCTGGTTCTCTCTGCCCGAGATGGCCCTGGTTCTCTCGTCCTGAAAATGTGTAGTACAGCACAGCATACAGAGTGACATCTCCCCAACCCTGATAGTCAATGATGTGAGGCATGGAAGGAAGGAAGGAAGGAGGAGCAGGAGGAGGACGCACCACACACTGTCGTATGCTAGATCACCCTTCCCCAGCCTGGCCCTCTCCAGATGTCTTGGACTACAACTCCCATCATCCCCAGCCATGCTGGCTGGGTATATATGGGTATTGTTGTCCAAGACATCTGGAGCATAGCGGCTTGGGAAAGGCTGCCTGTGCTAGACATTCACTGGAAGCAGGAGAGGAAAAAAGAGATACAGACAATCTGCAATTCAATGACTCGTTCTGCCCAAATTAAAGTAAGTCCAGAAATAAAATGGCAACAGATGTCTGTTATATGGTTTGCTGCCATTTTCTAATGAATAAAAAAAAGCCTTCCATTTACACTGCAGGAACTTCTGTAGCCTCTTCTGTTAAAATGATTGAATACATTGAAATAAGCAGCAGAGTTTATTTAGTTTATTTCATCCAACTCCATGCATCCCTGTCCCACCTGCTCAGTTTGAGCATGCTAAAGTATATAATTTACATATGTAATTGCTTTTACTGACCTGACATCTCCACTAAATAGCATAGAGAAATAACAGATCATAAATCCAGTGAGATAGAATAAATACAGTTTTGGTCATGCAGTAAAAGTTTATTTCAAAGTAGCTTAAGTACAAGAGATTTCCCACTTTAGTACTGAAATAATGTTTGCAGCGACTGATGCTGTGCTCGTTAGGTCTGCTAGCACTTTATCTACCAGCACTGGCCAGACAGTTACATCAGGGAGGTTTATAAGCACATTATGATGGCATATATCATGTATACTAATAGTGAACTCAGGTGCTGAGTCATGATGGCTACGTGACCAAACTGGGGCTACTGAGAAATAAGAGGGAGGTAACAGAGAGCTTCTGCAGTACAGAAATGTAATAAATAAATAAAGTCCAACATTGAGAGACGTGGAAAAAACCTTTAGGGGAAAAAACCCTAAGGGAGCAAGCAAGCAAACAAACAAAATGTACAACCCCAAAAACAGCCCAATGAGGACTGAGTATGCTCAATAGCCACAGGATCTTGAGTACCGGTATCTGTTAGTGGGTGGGAACAAAAAACTGCAGGGGAAAGGGAGTGGAATGGAGTATCCGGGAAGAAGGCATGGCTGGCTGGCTGGCACACTGAACAGGGACACTCCATATTGATACATTTTGTTGCAGGGTCCCACTTGTTCATCCCTTGTTATCAATCCTGGGCAGATGATTATTTATTTGTTTATTTGTTTATTTAATGTATTTCTACACCACCCATCAGCCAAAAGGCTCCCTGGGTGGTTTACAAAAAACAATAAGTATAAAACAATCTATGTATTAGAAGTATACAGTTTCTGGGAATTGTATTGTGCTTTTTGCTTAGCATGGCTTTAGCTGTCTTACATGCATTTGTGGAATCCTTCTGAAAAGATGATTTAAAAAAGTTAATCAGGATGGAAAAGTTTGAGTGTGAAGGATGGATGTGGATTGGATGGTGTCCCGCAGACGTGGGTCTTGGATGATGTCCAAGTATTTTCATGCCCTGCACCTCTATCATTCTGTCATTGCTCGGAGAGCTCGCTCTGTGGCAGTTTGCAGAGATGCTGATGAGAAAATAACACAATGAGAGGAGATGGCTGGAAAAGCTAAGGAGAGCTTGACAAGGTAAAACCAAAATGCCTGCCCCGCAGCACGACAACCTTTGCCAGTGCATGTAAAGGCTCATTGGATGGATCCATTCCAAGAAACCGATATGGCAGGGCTTCGTTACCTCAGGCCCTGGGGGCAAATCTGGGCTGCCTCAAGCCCCAGCCTGGCTCTCCAGGATTCCACGGATGGCCACGCTTCCTTCACCTGCCCCCCATCTTCCCCACCACCAACAACAACCAACTTGGGGTGGTTTCCCAGCTTCTGTGCCATTTCCCCCCCATTCTAAAAGGTTGAAATGCCTCTCCTAGCAGGGCCGGCACTACCGCTAGGCAGACCCAGGTGGCTGCCTAGGGCGCGTGGCGGGAAAGGGAGCAGAAACGCTGCTCTCCTTCCTCGCCGCTGGTGCGCTACTGCCCCGCCTGGCCGCCTCGCCGACAAAGGCACCGGTCCGCAACCACCAGGTCTGTGCGGGGGGGATTGCGGGCGCCGGGCGGGCTCACGGTCACGCTCGGCTTTCCTCTGCGCCTGGAGCTAGGCCGGGTTAGGAGCGCGCGCGGCGGCAGCGGCAACCAGTTGGCAGCGGGGAAAGCGGCTGCTGGAGGAGGAGGAGGAGGAGGAGGAGGAGGAGGAGGAGGAGGAGGAGGCAGTGGGCGGGGGGGCGGGGGGGCGGGGGCGCTGGGCAAGCAGGCATTTCCCGGCTGCTTTGCTCCTGAGCCCTCCCCCCCGGCACGAGAGGGGGGGCGCTAAATATAAGCCAGCCTAGGGCGCCAAACTGCCCTGCACCGGTCCTGTCTCCTAGGGCTTAGTTACTGGCAGTAAGAGCTTTTAGCTGAAATAGGCTGACATTGGGGGCTTGCCCCCTTTGCCTTTGGCCTGCCCCTTTTGTCTTCGGTCCCACACATCACTGCAATGCTGCCCACTGAGAGCTTCTCTGCAGTGGAATTCAGCCCTCCGGATGAAAGAGCATCGTCAACATCCCTGCTACAGGGCAAAATGTTATGCCTCTGCTAGGGCCCCTCGTTGTTCACTCATGCAGACGTGTGCCAACGCCTTAAGGATTTGAGAGTGTCATGAGCCCAAGCCCTCCTGATCAGTTTTCCCAATCTGATCACAGCTTTTTCGGAACCATTTTCAGATGGCACGACTTCATAAGCACTGGGTCTCAGGAATCTCAAAGGAAGCATAAGCAATGCTCTAAATTGCTCACTATCTGCTCAGACAGGTGTAGCTTATCTTAAGGGACAACTCCAGAGCCCATTGAAGTTAATGAGTTTTTTCTTTTCTTTTTTCCAATTGACTCTGGGGAGCTCAAATGAGGAATGCAAAGTGGGTGAAGCAAGCAATAAGCATCCAGGGGGGGGGGGGGCGGGCATGTTGGAATTTAAACCCGGAAACTGGAGCTTTTCTATTGCCTTTAACTACGAGCCTTCTCTATAGGTCAAATCGTTTGTCATGATTTCCACTTTCCGAGAAGTGGAACAGGGATGTGTTACACATGGATAAGCAGAACAAGAACCTGAAGTGAATAAATTACTGGGCGGTGGGGCGGTTTAAGTTCTGAAAGCAATATCAGCCTTTGGTGCTCAGAGGCTTGCCCAGAAAATCTCCTTGCCTAAACACTTCAACCCCTTCCTTACTGTGACAAATCCCTATATGCTGATGTACCTCTAAAGTTGGCGCCATGGGTGTGCTGACCTGAAGTGGGTGGGGTGTGGGGGGCATCCTTAGCAATAGGGCTCAGAAACTCCCTAAGCAGCTGGACAGACTAGAGCAGTGATGGCGAACCTTTTTGAGCCCGAGTGCCCAAACTGCAACACAAAACCAACTTATTTATTTCAAAGAGTCAACACTGCAATTAAACCTGAATACCGAGGTTTTAGTTTTAGAAAAACAACTCATACAGTTGCCCGAACTAATTAATGTCTTTTGTCTTTAAAGAAAAACACAGGGCTTTCAATGATACAAACAGTTTTTTGTTGAAAAAAAAATCAACTCAAAAAATTATTATAGTACTACATTGTACACATAGCCTGAAGGGAATTTATACAAACTTTTTAAATAATTAGGCACATGTATTTTTGGATAAGGGATTCTCAACTTGTAATATGATTATATGCCAGACTGAAATTGTATGGGGCAAGCTTTACCCCGGGTCCTTTCCCTGCTTCTACAGGTGTCGGATTAGTAAAAGTAAAAGTCAACCTGTACTAGGATGAGCAAGATAAAGAAGAAAACTAAACGTGCTTAACACGTTTGAAACACTTTATGTCTTGGACTGCAAACACTGCATTAGGTAAAAGTTTGCATTGGGCATGCTTTTGCACAATTAATGTGATTTTGCTATTGCATGCTGATAATTTGTCAAACCTTGGCTCATACTCCATTAGTTTGAGAGCAACACATGCAGCACTCAGGTCAACTGTTAGGGCTTTACATCCAAGCCATGCTCTTCAAAATCTTTTAAATGTGATAACAATGTAGAAAAGAATTCTGTAACAAGAATTCTAGAATACAATCATTCTGTTCCACACTGTGAGAAAGAACAAAATAATTAGCGTTTTGCAGAAGGGGACAGTCTTTTCGTGATCTGGTGACCAATGGCTCGAGTGCCCACAGAGAGGTCCCTGTGTGCCAGTGGTGGCACCCGTGCCATAGGTTCGCCATCACTGGACTAGAGTATACCAGGAGGTTCATCCTGGCTGGTGTCAGCCTATCAGATTCTTGGATGGGGGGGACAGAACCCTTCTAAAGAAGGTGGTCCACCAGTAGAGAGTGTCATCCCCCCCCTCGCAGCCTGTAACCCTTGCCAACAATGCCTCAAAGGGCCTCAGAACAGAAGCCCAGTTACCCCACTGAAGAAGAACAGGGTTTATTGAATTAGCTCAAAGACCATATCAAAAGAGAACAAAGTAAAATATGTTTAAAATTCCAAGTAAAAGTCAGCATAGGGCCACGGACCATATTAAAAGAGAACAAAATAAAATACAGTTTAAAACTCCACATAAAATTATACACAGGGCAGAATTTAGTATTTGGACTTTACTAAAACAAAACTAAGAATTAAGATTAAAAGCACTAAAAATTAAAAAACGAGGAAGTAGTGCTAACACAAGTACTTATGGCTCAGAATCTCCCCCACAGTTAACTAAGATGGATTCCGGGTCTCTTTTTCTAAGGTTGGAAGGCTTTACCCCACCGGCATATCCCTTATAGCCTGACTGAGGGCCAAAAACAGACATTTCTTTAAATGTGTTCCGTATTCCAAAAATATAACATATCCTGAGTGACAACAAGGCATAGTCCCTTTCCCCTTTATTAACACATAATCTAGAAACTGACCCCAAATATCCTTAAAATTATTTATCTTTAGCTGCCCCTTTTTACATTTAATACTGCAAGTCAATTTATCATTAAGAGCTATATCCCATATCTCCTTATACCAATCAGTACTTAGAAAGTCATGTTGAACCTTCCGTTTCTTTGCAATCATTAAGCTAGCCACTGTTGACAAATTTACAATTAATTCCTTCATATTTTGAGAACACATAACTTTCTCCGTTATTGATAACAGGGATCTTGGAGGTCATCCAGTTCAACCCCTGTTCAATGCAGGATCTATAACACAGGATGGAACTACAGCATCCCTGGCAAATGGCTGCCCAATCTCATCTTAAATACCTAAGACCATAAAAAGGGCCCTTCTGGGTCAGACCAAAGGCCTATCTAGTCCAGCATTCTGTTCCCACCGTGGCTAGCTGGATGCCTATGGGAAGCCCACAAGCAGCACGTGAGTGCAATAGCACCCTCCTACTTATATTCCCCAGCAACTGGTATAACAAAGGCATACTGCCTCTTGACACTGGAGGTAATATGCAGCTTTCGTGACTAGTAACCATCACTAGCCTTATTCTCAATGAATTTGTCTTATCCTCTTTTGATGTCATCCAGGTTGGTGGCCATGACTACATCATGTGGTAGCAAATTCCATAGCTTACCTATGAACTGTGGAAGGAAGTACATACATCCTTTTTCTGTCCTGAATCTCCCACACCATTCACTTTCATGAGATGACCCCAGGTTCTAGTATTATGAGAGAGGGAGAGAAACATCTCCCCATCCACTTTCTCCACACCATGCAAAATTTTATACATCTCTATTATGTCCTCCTTTGGTCACCTTTTTTCTAAACTAAAAAGCCCCAAATGTTGTAACCTTTCCTCATAGGGGGACCAAAATGGTCATTGACCAAAATGGTCAAGCTCCAGCTCCTTGACCATTTTGGTTGCTCTCTTCCGCATCTTTTCCTGCTGTACAATATCCTTTTTGAGGTGCAGTGACCAGAACTGTGCACAGTATTCCAAGTGTGGTTCCACCATAGATTTGTATAACAGCATTATGCTATAGGCAGTTATATTTTTGAGTCCTTTTCTAATGATCTGCAACATGGAATTTGCCTTTTTCACAGCAGTTGCACACTGGGTTGACATTTTTATCAAGCTAGCCATCAAAACACCAAGATCTTTCCTAATCAGCTCAGACCCCATAAGCATATATGTTAACTTAGGGTTTTGGTCCCAGTGTGCATCACTTTAAACTTGCGTACATTGGACCACATGCACCATCTTACTGTGTGTTCCTCCAGGATGATGAGATCCTTTTAGAGCTCTTCACAATCCCCCCCTTCCCACTTTCAACCATCCTAAATAATGTGGCTTGCCCACCTCATTGCTCACACCTAACTCCAGATCAGTTATGAGACAGTCTGTCCTACTCTCAATTAGTATTACCATTAGCATGGGAGGCTGGTGACTCCTATTTTGGTGGGGCTCCTTTTCCATTACAGGTTTTATTTGGAGCTTCGTAGGAGCTATCCATGGTGCTCCATGGCAGTGAACCTATTTTGGAGATGGAGTTCAGCACCGTGGATAGTTCCTATGATACTCCAACTAAAACATGCAAAACCTGTAATGGAAAAGGAGCCCCACTGAAATAGGAGTCACTAGCCTCCCCTGACCATTAGGAAAATTCTCCTCCTGTTTAGTTGAAGTCAGCCTCCCTGCAATTTCCACCCATTGGTTCTAGTCCTGCTTCATCTTCTGCATGACAGCCCTTTAGATATTTGAAGATTGCTATCATGTATCCAGGCCTGTGGCTCATGCTGGCTCAGCTTGTCTGAGCGTGGAAAGCTAAGCAGGGTCAGGCCTGGTTATTACTTAGATGGGAGACCCCTCCTCTAGTTTCCTGCATTGAACAGGGGGTTGGACTCGATGGCCTTGTAGGCTCCTTCCAACTCTTTGATCTATGAAATCTATGTGTCTCCTTAAATCTTCAATTATTTGGGCCAAACATACACAGCTCTTTCAACTGTTCCTCACTTACTTCTGACTAGACATGTATAGGATCGCATTGTCAGGGTGTTAAGCAGTCAAGTAACATCTTTTCGTGTAAGCTGTGGGAATTTCTATTGAAGGGACTTACTCCCAGGTAAGTGTGCGTGGGTTTTCAGTTTTAAAAACTCACCGACTTGCGGCTGTAGTATGTGTTAACTGACTCAGCTGAAATGTTCTGCATTTGAAGTGATGTGAGATGTTACAAGTGTTCTTTCTGTGGTGTTTGATCTGTTATTTTCTCATGCCAGACTCCATCTGATGTTGCAGTTCTTCCAGTCATGAGTATGTATATGTGAACTATCCCTCTACTGTTACTCTAGTTCTATGTGGTTGTAACACCACCAGTGCATTGCTCAAAGGGTGAACTGGGAATAGGACAAGCTCCTGAAGATCCTATTAGTACTGCTGTTGTCCATCTAGTAATTATACAGGTGATGGGTTAAAACACACACACACACCACCATGAAAACCGGACCATTTACATTTAAGCATGTCCATTCCTGTTGTCTAAGGGACTAGGGGTGCTGTGCCAACCAATGCGTTTTTAGACAGAAAAAGTCCTACAACTCCCAGAATGCTGGGAGTTGAAGGACTTTTTTCTGTCTAAACATGCATAGTATTGTGCCCTAAGGAAGTTTAAGGCATTTGTAGATTGCATGATGGTTAATAATTCCCCGGAAAATTGTACAAGCAGGAAAGTTTATCCCCATTTGACTTCAAAATCATGAACTCATTTTTCTGCCTTGTGGTGTAGTCCCATAGATCAGTTTTCAATTGCCAGTCTAGGTTGTTGTTTTTTTCATCCATTGAGTCATTGATATTGCTCTTTTATTTGCATCTGTGGAATTGTACATTCTGTGTTTGCCCAAGATTTCTCTTTTGATGATGGTCTTGTTAGTGATAAAGTTTTTCTCACATCTCCAGACAGATCATCTTTAATACTCCCATAAGCAATGTATGTAGTGCCTAATCCAAGTCAACTGGAGCTGAAGCAAACTGGAGCCTCTGTAGATCAGTTAAATTTAATAAAGTCAAAATGTACTCTGATTAAGATCTGTCTGACTGAGTGAGCAGGTTCCAATCTTTTCAAAATGTTTGTCATCCATCTTGATAGATCTGTGGGCCAATGATGTGTTTCAGGCATGAAATGTATTATGTGAATGAGAAATATTCTGGAGGATAAGTCTATCAATGGCTGCTAGTCCTGATTGGCTCTATGCTACCTCCAGTATCAGAGGCAGTATGCCTATGTACAACAGTTGCTGGGGAACATGGGTGGGAGGGTGCTTTTGCACTCATGTCCTGCTTGTGGGTTTCCTGCAGGAAGATGGTTGGCCACTGTGTGAACAGAATGCTGGACTAGACATACCCTTGGTCTGATCCAGCATGGCTCTTCCTACATTCTTATGTTCTTGATGAGAACTCTTGTCTGAGATTACATGATTTACATAATTTACAGGAGTTCTGCAGTATGCCTATGTACATACTGGGGAACATGGGCAGGAGGGTGCTGTTGCACTCATGTCCTGCTTGTGGGTTTCCCATGAGCAGCTGGTCAGTGACTGTGTAAACAGAATGCTGGACTAGATGGACTCTTGGTCTGATCCAGCATGGCTCTTCTTATGTTCTTATGTATGAGTAGGGAAGAGACTGTGACTCAGAGGTGCATGAGATCCAGGTTCAAGGTTTAGAAACAAATGGCATGTATGAAAGGAGGGAAATTGTGTTCAGATAGCTCTGCATGACTTATCTAGTTGTAAATCTTTACAACAGCCATGTAAGATAAATCAATATTATCACCCCCCCCCATATTGCAGATGGGGGGGGGGCTGAGGCTGACAGAGAGTGGCTGGCCTAAGGCCATCTAGTGAGTTCATGGTAGAGGTGAGATTTGAACAAGGAACTTCCTGACTAATAGCTGGGTTACCTTCACCATGATGATGATGCTATACACACTCTCATACTGGTGAGAATACTCCCCCAATATTGATCTATCTCCCAACCCTTCTACTGTTATCAAAACATCAGCTTATCATTCAAGCAATGTTCATATTTCATGTTGAGATCTGTGGAAATGGGATAAGAATGTAAAACTGGGCACTCATATCGATTATTTATCTAACAGCCACAAAACAGCACACAGTTAAGTGCACTTAAGGCTCCTGAAATCAATAGGCTTCAGGACACATAACAACTGTATTGGATTATTATGCCCAATGTTGAACTAGTTTAGAATCCAATTTTTAGTAGCCACTCAAACTGTACTTACAATATCAGTGGTCACATCTGTTTAAAATGTAGCAAACGCTTGTAATCACAAGCAATTACTTGCAATTACATATACTTATTTCATCCTCTCCACCCTGCGTTTGATTATGAAACTACTGTAGTCATTCTAAAAAAGAGACACTCAAACAAATATTCCTTCAGTAATTAAAGAAACCCACTCTATGCTCCAGACTTTGGCTTGTTATTATGTTTTAATATAGACCTCATAACTCGTGTGCATTTGATATTAGCCTGAAAGAGGAAGCCCAGGAAAAACAGGACTGCAAAAAGGAGAAAATAGATTGTATGCATGTCTGCTAGCATTTTTATATTATGTCAGTTAAAAAAATTCATCTCAGATAACTACCCAGTTTTATGAATAAGATTCCCAGAAACTGAGAACTGATATATAGCAAGTGCCATTTCATGATTGAAAAGGTGATAAAGTGACACATTAGAGTGAAAGTATGCTCATATCTAAAGAACCTTCATATTTCAACATCATATAAATAAAAATTTCCTTCTTCTACAGTTTTTTTTCTGTCCCATGAACCATTATGAAACTGTTAAGTTAGCCATAGGAGTCAATGTCCAGCATGGTTATGCACTTTTAATGTCAATTGATTTCAGTGAAAAATATAGTGCCAAACTATGGCCCAAACATTTTCCAGTGCAATGAAATTATGTCTGGTTTTTACATCTCCATATCAGTAGTGCATAACAAATGTGATAACTGTTGCTCATCTAGATGGTACTTCTGTGTAAAGTTTCCAGATAGCTTTTTGCATTGCCTACATTTTCTGCCACGACTGAGTGGAATTGTGTGCGTATTCTACTGGTTTCCTCTTGTGGCACAGGAAACAGGATGCCAACCCAATGCTCGGAGTTTACACACCTTCTTTCTATTCCAGCAGAAGGAAGCTTGCATCAAGTCTCCTCAGACCTCCACTCATCCAAAGGTTGGGGTCTTTGGGAGAGTCTTGGAGAACATTCTTAGAGAACCATTGGGCAATGCTAGATATTTGAACATCCCTTGCATGGAATTGGACTCACCCTCAAGTTTTATTCTAGGCAAGGTGGATCTTGGAGCTTTTCTTCTGTTGGAGCTACTAGTGTTTTACTCCATCTATGTAGATACATTTTAGGATCCAGCCGCCCTCCCAGCCAATCCCCTGATACAAAGAAAGTTAATTGTGCTTAAACAACGTAAAATGCCTATAGCTGGAAAGTTAACCGCTAAACAAATCAAGGGGTCTTGGAGAAAGTCTATCAATCTAGTGACCAATTACTGCAATACTCCATTGTCCAAACCTGACAGCTGCTTATCTACCTGTGAGCTTCCTCAGCCAACCCTGCCTGGGCTTCTGGATAAGTTCTGATACCTTGTAGCTGCTTATTAAATTATTCCTTATCCCTTTATGTGCAGTCTCCAGACTCTCTTTTGGGATTGCTTTAATAAAAGTCCTGCAAAGCCTCCATTTCCTCATTAAGTCAATGCTCTAAAGCAGGAATGCTGAACCTCTTTCAGCCTGAGGGCCAGATTCTATCCTGGAGCCATTCTCAGGGGGCGCATTCCAGTGTTGGTGGGTCCAAAGGCAAAATGGGGTGGGGGAAAGCAAAAGGGTTGGGGACAAAATACCCAGGGAAGGCTGGTGACTCCTAGGTCAGTGGGGCTCCTTATCCATTGCAGCTTTTATTCTGAGCTTTATAGGAGCTATCCATGGTGCTGAACTCAAACCCCAAACTGGGTTCACCACCATGGAGCACCATGGATAGCTCCTATAAAGCTCAGAAGGAAAGCTTCAATAGATAAGGAGCCCCACTGACATAGGGGTAACCAGCTTCCCTGAAAATACCAAAAATACCAGCCTATTGTAGCTTATAGCACTTACGGCCAGTAACTAAGACTTAGGGAGGGGCATTTCAACCTTTCAGAATGGGGAAAACACTACACAAAAGCCAGTAAACCACCAAATGATTGGTGGTTGCAGGAAAGGGGGTGGAGCCATGGGAAGGGGATGTGGCTATCTTGGGAACCCCAGAGGGTCAGATTTGGACTCCAGGAGGGCTGAATTTGGCCCCTGGTTTGAGGTTCTGCACCCCTGCTGTAAAGCTTCCATTTTCTGCTAGGATTGTTGGGTCACTCTGGGGGGTTTTCAGGAGTGTTATTGTTTACTCCATCTTGGCTTATGCACCCAAAGAAAGTCCCTGAGCCCCACAGTCCTTCACCGTCAGCTAACTCACAGATCTCCCTCTCTGTATCATTAAATACAAAGCTGCTTCTAACTGTCTCTCTGTCCCTCCTCCAGATGGGTGGCTGATGGGTGCCACATGCCAGAAGGCTAGAGGCGCTATCATGGAACATTAAAGTACTTTTGTCAGATCCCTGACCCTCCCCTCCCCATTAGTCAACACCCTAAGCAAAACCATTCTGATAGACCTATTCACAGTGAGCCACAATTTTATTCAGCAGCTTTCTCAAAAAAAAGCTTTTATGGTTTAAATAATGGTGGCTGTGCTTTCAACATTGTGCCCTCCAGGCTTAATTAAACTACTTTCTTGCAAACGTGTCATGCTGAAAGAGAATGGGATACTGACATTTGGAGATAATGTGTGAAAGACAAAAATAATTTGGTGTCTCTTGAACAACTGTTTTAACACTAATGCTGTCTAGTTCTATTTAGTATTTTATTATTATTATTATTATTATTATTATTATTTTAAAAAGCAAAGGTACTGTAGCTGTGTTGACCGTATGAACATTTCCAAAATCCATGTTGCTGAAATACCTTAATTAGGCCAATCAAAAGATAACCAAAAAATTGGTCAAGCTTTCAAGATCCCTAGAACTCTTCTTCAGGCAAGATTTTATCAAGAGGGGGAGGGAAGGGGGGAAAGGTGACTAGATAGTGAGGTCACATTGTCTGCAAGTTCAGACTACTCCCAAGGTGTTGAGTAGGGGGAGGAGGAGTCTGCAGGTCAGCAGGTTACAGGAAGGTTATGTTTCCCCAGGTACACTGGGAAGACAGAGTGGGGTGGAAATGCTGGAACCTCCATTTTGGGGACTATAAAGTCCAACTATTCTCAGAAGTGTTTTTCATCTTGGTCGATGCCCATGTGCTCCTTTTGCCAGTGGATCACAGAGAGAAATTAGACAGTCCTTATATTAACAAAACAGGAGATACTTTTAGATGCTGTTCTAGTTCATAAAAGTCAATGGAAGCCAAATTGGGAAGCATTACCTAGTAGCTGGAAGGGATGAACCCTCAGAGTATAAAGTTCCAGCTTCTGGTGGTATAAAATCCTCCTCCATTGTAGAGTCCTGCTGTAGGACGGCTTAACGTGGTATTCTCAAAGTCTCACCAAAAAAAAGCAAAGGTAGCTGTGTTGTTGAGCATAAGAAAATTCCAAAATCCCTGCTGCTGTAATTATCCACTCCTGAAAAAACCAGATGATGTAAACAACTATATAGGGCAGTTGCTAAAATCATCTTCTTGGGCAAGTGTTTGAGCAGGTGGTTGCTAGTCAACTTCAAACTCAGAATTGTGGGCTGTTGCGGGAGAGACAATCCAGAGTCTCAAGAACAAACTATGTGTTCCAATCGTGGGTTGTCTCTCCCCCAATAACCCAGAATACCCAGTTCAGACACCACAATCAACAACCCAGGGATGGGGCATCCTTGGGTTGTTCAGCTCCACCCGGATGCAGCAGGAGTATTCAGGCGGTAAGAAGCAGCACACTCACTCTCTCCCACTCATTCACAACTACCCATGGTTTTAACAATGCATGGGTAGTCGTGACATGCACAATGTGTAGTGGATCCAGGGCTCACAGGGATGGAGTGCCAGCACTTCTTTATTCGCTGGGATGCTGACATCACCTGCCACCCCCTCAGAATTCCCTGTTTCCTTTGACCTTCACTCCAATCTTGACAGTAGCAGGCAGAAGGGGAGGAATGAATTTTCCCAGCATCAAATTTTGCTCCGCGTAGCAAGCAATGCAAGCTATTTTGTGGTGGCCTGGTCTTGAATGGGCAATTAAGATCCATTAGTTTTACAAAAGACCCACTCTTAGCAGATGAAAACGGCTAGAACTGGTTTTCTGATGTGGATCAACACACCTGCCTACACTTCTGGACTATCCTTGGGAGTGTGCCTATGGGCACTGTCATGATGAGCACCTGCACGCCAGAGTTTACCACCACACCACTGGCTGTGCGAACCTGCTCTTACACGGACTCCTGAATTCAGATTCTGACATTTTGATTTCACCGTCCCACCTCCCATGGGGGAATTGCAAACCTTTCTATGGCACTAGAGCTAGTGTTCAGCCAATAACAGCCAGAAGGGCAGTTACACAATAGGCCTCAGAGCCTCTAATCTTGCAGAGGGCACACCGATCATAGTTTAGCAATCAGTATGAAAGAGAATTTCCAAGCTGGTTTTTTTTTTTTCTTTTTCCTAATGAAAAATGCTACTTCGTAGAGATGTCTGGTGTTTGGCCACTGAACAGTCTGCTTATGAAAACAGTCTGTGCTTCTCTTTTGCTCTGCGGCAGATTGAAGCCTCTGAAAAATGGCTTCACGAATGATGGCTCCAGAGTGTTTAGCTTCTCAAACTCAGACTTGCTTCATTTGCCAAAATTAATCATTATAACTAAAATGATTTACAAATAAATCATTTGTAAATCTGGGGAGAGGTAACGAGCAGGGTAACTGGGGAGAGGTAACGAGCAGTCCTGGGCCCCGTGCTCTTCAGCATTTTTATGAATGACTTGGATGAGGAGGTGCAAGGAATGCTTATCAAATTTGCAGATGACACAAAATTGGGTGGAATAGCTAATACCCTGGAAGACAGAAACAAAATTCAAAGTGATCTCGATAGGCTGGAGCACTGGGCTGAAAACAACAGAATGAAATTTAATAGGCATAAATGCCAAGTTCTGCACCAAGGAAAAATAAACCAAATGCACAGTTACAGGATGGGGGATACTTGGCTCAACAATACTACAGTGTTGCGTAGAGCCAGTGTGGTGTAGTGGTGAGAGTGTTGGACTGGGACTCGGGAGATCCGGGTTCTAGTCTCCGCTCGGCCATTAAACTCACTGGGTGACTTTGGGCCAGTCACTGATTCTCAGCCTAACCTCCCTCTCAGGGTTGTTGCGAGGATAAAATGGAGAGGAGGAGGAGGAGGATTATGTAAGCCGCCTTGGGTTCCTTGCAGGAAAAAAGGCGGGGCATAAATATAATAAATAAATAAATACAAGCGAGAAGGAATTGGAATTGTTGTAGATCACAAACTGAATATGAGCCAGCAATGTGATGTGGCTGCAAAAAAGGGCAAATGCTATTTTGGGCTGCACTAATAGAAGTGTAGCTTCCAAATCACATGAGGTACTAGTTCCCCTCTACTCAGCACTGGTTAGGCCTCATCTTTAGTGCTGTGTCCAGTTCTAGGCAACACACTTTATGCAGGATGCAGACAAACTGGAAAAGGTTCAGAGGAGGGCAACAAAGATGATCAGGGGACTGGAAACAAAGCCTTATGAGGAGAGACTGAAGGAACTGGGCATGCTTAGCCTTCATAGATTTCATAGGACATAGAGTTGGAAGGAGCCTACAAGGCTATCAAGTCCAACCCCCTGCTCAATGCAGGAAACTAGAGGAGGGGTCTCCCATCCAAGTAATAACCAGGCCTGACCCTGCTTAGCTTTCCATGCTCAGACAAGCTGAGCCAGCGTAAGCCATCAGAAGAGGAGACTGAGGGGAGATATGATAGCACTCTTCAAGTACTTGGAAGGTTGTCACACAGAGGAGGGCCAGGATCTCTTCTCGACCATCCCAGAGTGCAGGACATGGAATAATGGGCTTGTTACAGGAAGCCAGATTCTGGCTGAACATCAGGAAAAACTTCCTTACTGTTAGAGCAATACGACAATGAAACCAATTACCTAGGGAGGGAATGCCACAGTAGAGGCATTCAAGATGCAGCTGGACAGCCATCTGTCAGGGATGCTTTGACTTGGATTCCTGCATTGAGCAGGGGGTTGGACTCGATGGCCTTATAGGCCCCTTCCAACATTACTATTCTATGATTCTAAAAACCTCTGCTATACTAAAGGGGAGAGGGAAGGGACACAGGGCCGGTGCTACCATTAGGCCAACTAGGCGGCTGCCTAGGGCACCGGGCTAAAGGGGGCGCCAGGAGCATAGGGCTGGAGGGAGGGAGGGCTCAAGTGGGAAGAGGGGGGCGCTAAATATCTGATCTTGCCTAGGGCACCAAACTGCCTTGCACCGGCCCTGAAGGGACAATAACTCAGTGGTAGAGAACCTGCTTTGCATGCTGAATGTTCCAGGTTCAATCCCTGGCATCTCCTGCTAAAAAAAAACGAGCAGCTAGAAGCTGTTGGGGGGGGGGGGAACCCAGCCTGACACCCTGAAGAGCTGCTGCTGCAGTCAGAAGAGACAATACTGGGCTAGATGGACCAGTAGTCTGACCTGGTACAAGGCAGCTGTGTTATAAGCAGGGAAGGCTGGTGACTCCTAGGTCAGCAGGGCTCATCCACTGAAGCTTTCCTTCTGAGCTTTATAGGAGCTCTCCATGGTGCTCCATCCTGGAAAAGGTTCAGAGGAGGGCAACAAAGATGATCAGGGGACTGGAAACAAAGCCTTATGAGGAGAGACTGAAGGAACTGGGCATGCTTAGCCTTCATAGATTTCATAGGACATAGAGTTGGAAGGAGCCTACAAGGCTATCAAGTCCAACCCCCTGCTCAATGCAGGAAACTAGAGGAGGGGTCTCCCATCCAAGTAATAACCAGGCCTGACCCTGCTCCATCCTGGTGAACCTATTTTGGGGGTGGACTACAGCGCCATGGAGAGCTCCTATAAAGCTCAGAAGAAAAGCTGCAGTGGATAAGGAGCCTCATTGACCTAGGAGTCACCAGCCTCCCCTTGCTATAAGGATGTTTCCCTCACTTCCCACTCTCACTTCCTGTGTGTAAATGGAAAAAAATCACTCCCTCCATCTCCCCTTTCCTGCCTCTGTTCTCCCCCTAATTCCATACCAAACAAAAATTATAAAAAGTTTCAGCATGTTCCTTGAGACCATCTTTGATCACATTTTAATGTTATGAAACCACCTTGCTAGTCTGATGGCCAAGATATTTTGTGGCTTAAATGGGGCATGTGGTTTTGTGAATGTTTATTTATTTATATTTTATTTATTATTAAATTTATACCCTGCTTTTTTTTCCTGCAAGGAACCCAAGGTGACTTACATAATCCTCCTCCTCCTCCTCCTCCTCTCCATTTTATCCTCACAACAACCCTGTGGGGTAGGTTAGGCTGAGAGTCAGTGACTGGCCCAAAGTCACCCAGTGAGCTTCATGGCCGAGTGGGGACTAGAACCCAGATCTCGAGTCCCAAGTCCCATTTTCTCTCAACTTATATTGCACCACAAACTCAAGGTTGCAAACAACATTAATACCTCTATAACTGCAGTAAAAACTCGGGCTTGGATCCAACCTTGCACGAGCAGCTGTCCACTCATGCAATGGGGGCCCCTCATGCAATGGGACTTCCTTGTGCTGTCCTCCCCAGTGCAGCCCCCTTCAACCCCCAAATCTTCTCCAGTGGGTCTCCCAACCCTCTGGAGCATAAGTTTTTGGGAGAGCACGCAAGAGACCGCAGTGGAGATGGGAAATCCGTTCTGTCAGTGGTTTCCCTTCTGCTGGTGGAATGACACCATTGGATCCAAATCTCAAATGATAGTATCAAGACAAATAATAAAGGGAATGGTCCAACCAAACTTAAGGTGCATGGCTGGCTGGGGCATGCTGGGAGTTGTAGGCCTTTTTTCTGTCTAAACTTGCATAGGATTGTGCCCTTATGCCCTTTTAGGTTCCATTAAGTTACACGTGCTTAACCTCTTGCATTGAGGTTAATCCAATCAATGGACTCTAAAATGCCTTCACTTTGGCTGGATCATGGCCAATATACTAGAACAAATCCAGCTCAGATCAAGTCACTGTAGGTCAGATCGAATCAAATGCCTCCTAAATTTGAAAAAGAAGAAGAAACCGTTGACTTGCCTGCACATAGATACACACACATTTACATGCGCCATAGGGTTTATTTCACATTCCTTCCAATGCGTTAGGGGTTCTGGGCATAGCTGAGCACCTTCAGGTATCATTAATTTCAATGCAAGAGGCAAGCTACGTGCTTGAATCTCTCCCACTGGAATCAATTGGATCTTAAAATGCTGAACTTTGGCAGAGTCATGTTTAGTGTGCTTTATTAACAAAGTGGGACAAGAGGCACAGCGTTAAGCATGGAGAACAAAAGAAATCAAATGGAAGCTAGAGAAGCTAGACAGTTCTGTCTTCACTATGCACTTAGCCAAAGCACATCGCTTTCTTTATTTGCCTTTGTAGACGAGTGGCAGCCTAGTACGTGCGGCTCAGAATTCAGGCTTGGCACAGCTTGCTTTGGCTTTTGTTCTGAGAATGCAGCATAGCGATATTCCAGGACCCTCAAGGCAATGCTTGGTTAAAACCCTGTTTTTACATAAGGTTGGATGCAAAGATCTCCACTCATGGAAAGGGTATGCCAGGTGCCCTCCAATGGAAGGAAGGGCGGAGATTTTTGCTGATTCCCTCACACCCATGCAGCCTAGTGCTGTGCTGAAAATTTCTCCTGTGTTTGGTGGTTTGGGAAGGCAAATATATGTGTAGTGGAAGTCAAAGCATCAGACCAAGGTCTGGGGGGGGGGGGGGATCACCCATCCAAATTTGTCTAGATTGTTTCCCTACTTAAGGCAAGTTAAATAAAGCAATTTCTTGCTTAGCCTAGTCCATGGGCAGTGCAGCTTCCAGCCTTCTTGTTTCCAGCTCAGCTTCTTTTCTCCCTGGCTTCTGGGTCCTCTGCGACTGCAGGTCTCTCCACCTTGGCTTACTTCTGATTTCTAGCTCTTGAGCTGACTTGACTGCCTGCCTACCAGTTTCACTTCTATATGCTATTGCAGCTTGCCCTCCCAAATGCTTAGGGTGGCCAGGTGTCCTACTTTATATAGGACAGTCCTCTGTTTGAGGGGCTGCCCAGTCCATGTCTGGTTTGAAGTCAAACAATCAGGAGGCAGAGCAGGGGCTTTGAAGTTGCCCATGAAGAGTTAGCACCTGGGCAGCGGGCTGAGCGGGCACGCACACAGGTCTCCTGGTCAGTCTTCCTCGCTATGGTGAGATGCATTATGTTTCTTTTTTTCTTTTTTTTTAATATTTTATTTATTTTTCAAAACAAATTATAACACAGAAAATATATTTAGCAAAATACAAAATTATCACACAAATATAACATAATCAACATACAATAAATCATAAAGTGCTCCCCCCCACCCTCCAAGGGACCAATTAATATACTTCTATCCTCCTGATCAAATAAAGTCTAAATTCCAAAAATATAACATATCCTGACAAGGCATGTTACCCTTCCCCTTTATTAATACATAGTCTAGTAATTGATTCCATATCTCCATAAAATTATTCTTCTTTAGCAATCCTTTTTTGCATTTGATACTACTAGTTAGTTTATCATTTAGGGCTATGTCCCAAACTTCCTTATACCAGTCTGTTATTAGGAAAACATGTTGTACTTTCCAATTTCTCGCTATCATTAGCCTGGCCGCAGTTAACAAGTTTACAATTAACTCCTTCATATTTTGATCACAAATAAGCTTCTCAGTTATTGATAACAATGCTAATTTTGGACAGACCTCTAAATTAGAACCAATAATTTTCGATATTTCTGTAAAAACCTCTCGCCAAAACACCAGCATTATGTTTCTATTTAAATTATTATTATTGTTTCTAAACTTGGTGTAGTGGGATTAGAGTGTTGGACTAGGACCAGGGAGACCTGGGTTCAAGTCCCCACTTGGCTATGAAGCTCACTGTGTGACTTTTGGCCAGTCACTGGGCCAGTTCGCACAATCTCCGCAGCCCACCATGGCTTATTTAAGCCATGGTGGGTTGCAGTGCATGCCAGCAGCCATTTTGGATATTCAAGCTGCAGCGGGTGCACGGCACGCCACAGTTTATCGTGATATCTGAATGTGGTACTGGGGTGGGTGTTGTTGCTGTGGTTAACAAACCACCCCAACCCTAAAACAGCCCATGGATTGTAGGCGGTTTGTTAACCATGGCAAAAAACAAACAAACCCACCCTTGATGGGTTCAGACATCACAATAAGCCACAGCGACTGCCCACCACAGCTTGAATATTCACAATTGCCACCAGTGTGTGCTGCAAGCCACCATGGCTCAGATAAGCTATGGTGGGCTGTGGTGATTGTGCAAACCAGTGCACTGACTCTCAGCCTAACCTAACTCACAGGGCTGTTGTGAGGGACTCACCAGAAAGTTTAAGAAGATGCCTTTCCACAGAAGTCCACTTAGGTTATATACCAGATTACATCCATTTTACTTCTTAATTAATCCTGAACTCAGAGCAAAAGAATTGCCTACCTCGATCTGACTAATGTCCATCTACTCCAGCCTCCCTTAGCCTGGTGCCCTCCAGATGTTTTGGACTACAACTCACAGCATCCCTGACCGCAGGCCATGCTGGCATGGGCTGATGGGAGTTGTAGGCCCAAACATCTGGAGAGCGCCAGGATGAGGAAGGCTGATGGTCTCCATCATTGTGTTTTCAACAGCAACCAGCCAGATGGCTTTGGGTATTCACAACCTAGACATGAAGGTTATGCAGCATTGAATATTTGGAGGCAATACTGCCTGTGTATAGGTAAGTTCCATTTAGCAACTACCAGCTATTGGTTCCATATTTACAGTCACTAACAAGGAACAGAATCCCCACTTTGTCCATAGGCATATATAAAAACAAAGGGAAACAGCTCCCTTTTACAACCCTCCTGGTTGTTAATACTTTGTGAAACTATCGATGGCATTAAATGACTTTGAGATGTATCCTTAGAATGTGATCCTGAAGATGTTGACATGGAAGTCAGCTCCTTTCCCAATAATGCTTGGAATTGTGAGCTTAATATTCAGTCTTCACACTCTCTTCTGGATTCTGCCTATTTAATCTACAATTTACCAAAAAGCACGGAAACTGGGAAGCAGTCCAACATCATTTTGAAGAGAAGTACATTGCCTGCACCAGTACAGCAGTGTCTCCTCCATCTACTTGTCTCCACTATACACCATTTCGGCAAGGGAGCACTAAGAAGAACACTTTCAGCTCTGGAATATTTATTGTGGTGGGAGGCAAATCAGCTGAAAGCAACTATTTATGTCAAGGGACAGCAAGGTCCCGTAAAGACATTGTTTTTACACTAGACAACCTTTTGCAGCATACACATTTCTCTACAACTTGAAAGGGAAATTACCACCTTGACGATGCTTACTACTTCCATAGGGAACACCACCCTTCCCACTCCATTATTTTGTACTATACGTCACTTAAGGGCCACTGTTTCCTGGTGGTTTTGCTCTTTCAGCCTCTGTGCTGTCAAATAATTGGGTCAGATCAGGCACAAAGTCCACCACTGTTTAGGTCACTTGGGTCACTGCACTAGCAGCACTCACACTGCAGCACTGCAGTGGTCATGGGCCATAAGTGACACAAAGGCTGGGGGTGTGCAGAGTTTACACTGCAAAAATTAAAATTATGCCAGAAGGTAACTCAGATGCTTTGACTAGAAGAATAATAATAATAATAATAAATGCATTTTAAAGTAAATTTGCCTTCTCAAAGTAAATGCATCAGATTCTTAATTTGCACAATTTGTGTTTTGGTTTTGTTAGTTAGAGGGCAGACGATCTATGCAGAGACCACTGAATCCTCACGCCAGACCCACCATCATTTCCCCTCACATAGACATATACATGCAGGTGCTGATATTTCACCAGTCATCACAGCACACATGTTTACAAACTAATTTCTGCAAGATTAGAAATTGTGTGTGTCTGTGTGTGTTTAAATTTGAAAAAGTGAAATCCCCAGGATGCTGAATTCTGCATATGACTCTAGTTTCTACACTGGTGCTGTGTACTTGCAGAAACACAGAATACAAAAAATTCTGATAAAGTCCTTAGATCAGGGGTGGGCAACCTGCGGCCCTAGAGCCCCATGTGACTTTTGGCACAATTTCATGCAGCCCCCGACCTAATTTCGTATGGCTCTCTGCATGCAATCAGTTTAGGGGCTTCTCTACATGAAGCATTTATTGTGTGCTCATGATTCCTCACTCATGATAGTTTGCAGGTGCTTTACACAATGCCATCATCCTCCAGGGCCTCTCCCGTGCTTTGCAACAATTTCCACAGCTTTTTTTAGATCAAGGAAAGTGTGCTATTATCTGGAAATTGTGCTATGTGAAGCTCATGTATTTTCGTAATTCTGCTATACCGCATCGCCACCTTGTGGTTGTGTAATGGAATACAGTATATAGAAGAGCAGAGAAAGAAAAGCCCTGTGGGGAAAAACACATATAAAGGAGCTGATCTTAATCCTGCAAAGAACCTGGAAGCAGAAATAATAAATAAAATTTATTTATAATAAAATAATTAATAAATAAATAAAATAAAGGACCAACCCAACCCCATGACTCAACCTCAGTGAAATCCCAGTGTGCTGGTCTCTGCACCCCCTGCTGGCTGACTCTGAGGCAGCTACATCGCACTGAGCAGGCAAGGAGCGTATCCCTGCAAAGCTGGCCTGTTTTGCATTTCGAATTTTAGTGCACCATCTTAGGAAGTGCCCCCCAGTTGCAGAAGACCGTGTCCCCGAAGAATTGCCAGGATACTGCACATATTGTAAACGGTCTGTAAGACTTTCTGGTTTGGACTGGCTTTTAATTGCCATGGTTGAACTGAATTGAAGTTAGTTTGAATTTATTGTAAGCATTTGGGGCACAAGACAGTCCCTCCCATGGGGTAGCACCCAAAGAGATTCCCCCAAAGGCAAGGGTCAGATAACATTTCTAGCCCCAAGGCCAAATTCAGTTTTGGAGAGTGGTAGGGGGCCAGTGGTAGGTGGGGCTGAAGGCAAAGGACAGAAGGGGCGGGGCCAAAAATACAAAACACACACCACCACCACCACAACAACAACAACAACAGCCAGCACACTGTAACTTAAAGCTTTTCCTGCCAGTAGGAGGAATGCCTTAGGAGAAGTGTTCAATTCCTACTTCGGCTCGGTCTTCTCCCAAAAGAGGGTCTATGACCCCCCTGGCAAACCTGAAGTGCAGACTGAAGGGGCAGAATTGCAGCTTGAGATTGATAGGCAAATGGTCAAGGAGCACCTGATTACTCTGAACGAGTTTAAATCTCCATGGCCTGATGAGCTGCATCCTAGAGTAATAAAGGAACTGGCAGAAGAACTCTCAGAACCACTGTCTATTATCTTTGAGAAATCATGGAGGACAGGTGAAGTGCCAGATGACTGGAGGAGGGCAAATGTTGTTCCCATCTTCAAAAAGGGCAAGAAGGAGGAACCTGGGAACTATAGGCCAGTCAGTCTGACATCAATCCCCGGGAAGATTTTTGAGCAGATTATAAAGAAGTCAGTCTGCAAGCACCTTGAAAACAATGCAGTGATTACTAGAAGCCAGCATGGATTTGTCAAGAACAAATCCTGTCAGACTAATCTGATCTCATTTTTTGATCGGGTAACCCCCCTTGTGGACTGTGGGAATGCTGTGGACATTATATACCTCGACTTCAGCAAAGCTTTCGACAAAGTGCCTCATGATATCCTGATTAGTAAGCTAGCTAAGAGTGGGCTAGATGGAACAACTATCAGGTGGATCCACAATTGGCTACAGAATCGGACTTAAAGAGTGCTTATCAATGGTTCCTTCTCAAACTGGGGAGAGGTAACGAGTGGGGTACCACAGGGCTCGGTCCTGGGCCCGGTGCTCTTCAACATTTTTATTAATGACTTGGATGAGGAGGTACAGGGAATGCTTATCAAATTTGCAGATGACACAAAGTTGGGTGGAACAGCTAATACTCTGGAAGACAGAAACAAAATTCAAAGTGACCTCGATAGGCTGGAGCGCTGGGCCGAAAACAACAGAATGAAATTTAATAGGGATAAATGCCAAGTGCTGCACCTAGGGAGAGGAAACCAAATGCAGAGTTACAGAATGGGGGACACTTGGCTCAACAATACTACAAGTGAGAAGGATCTTGGAATTGTGGTAGATCACAAACTGAATATGAGCCAGCAATGCGATGTGGCTGCAAAGAAGGCAAATGCAATTTTGGGCTGTATTAATAGAAGTATAGCTTCCAAATCAGCGGGAAGTGATAATTCCCCTTTACTCGGCACTGGTTAGGCCTCATCTTGAGTACTGCGTCCAGTTCTGGGCACCTCACTTTAAGAAGGACATAGACAAACTGGAGAGGGTTCAGAGGAGGGCAACAAGGATGATAAAGGGGCTGGAAACAAGGCCCTATGAGGAGAGACTGAAAGAACTGGGCATGTTTAGCCTTCAGAAGAGGAGACTGAGGGGAGATATGATCGCACTCTTCCAGTATTTGAAGGGATGTCACACAGAGGAGGGCACAGATCTCTTCTCGTTCATCCCAGTTTGCAGGACACGGAATAATGGGCTCAAGTTACAGGAACCTAGATTCCACCTAAACATCAGGAAAAATTTCCTGACTGTCAGAGCAATAAGACAATGGAATCAACTACCTAGGGAGGTTGTGGGCTCTCCCACTCTGGAGGCATTCAAGGTGCAGCTGGACAGACATCTGTCAGAGATGCTTTGACCTAGATTCCTGCATTGAGCAGGGGGTTGGACTCGATGGCCTTGTAGGCCCCTTCCAACTCTACTTTTCTATGATTCTATGATTCTATGAGGCATTTCAACATCCTCATCCTCCTCATCATCATCGACTGGCCCAAAGTAACCCAAGTGAGCTTCATAGCCAAGTGAGGACTAGAACCCAGATCACCAGAGTCCCAGTCCAACATTCTAACCACTACGCTACACTGGCTCTCACCTTTGAGAATGGGGGAGAAACTGCAAAAAAAGTCGAGAAATCACCAAATGATTGGTGGTTGGGGGGAAGAGATGGGGCCAGGGGGAGGGGGTGTGGCCTTCCGGGGAACCATAGAGGGCAGATTGGGACCCCAGGATGGCTGGATTTGGTCGTCAGGCCTGAGGTTCGCCCCCCCCCCGCCGTAGAAGTCAATAAAGCCCTGTTCCCTCTCTGCCCTCAGAACACAGGCAGAGAGTGCGTTAGGCCATTGCAGTCAATGGAAGTGCTGTGCATGCCTCCTCTATTCCCATCCAGCCCTCCCTCTCTGCTTCATGCAACGTATTCATGCTTTGGAGCCCCCAAGTAAATGTGTAGTGCACGGAGACAGTTCTGGACATGGATATGGGAATTGTGATGCACATCCTGTACTGGCCAGTCAGTGCATGTCTCTTGAGAGAGGTAATAGAGCTCTATTGAGCCGGTGGGGGCCGGGCATTATTGCCTGAGTCTTCTCTTAGTGAATCAGAGAAACAAGTTGTTTACCGGTCATTAGTTAATGAAATCCTGACCTGCCAGCAATTTCAGTGAATGAGCTCCACAAGAGACCCATACATCTGATCTCAGGCCGGGGGAGTCAACATAACATTTTAATAGCTATATTAGATCCAGTGTAGTGTGTGTACCTGCCTAGCCTGGAAAAAAAGATTGTTTCTCAACACCAAGCTTGTCAAGTGGCCTGTCTTCTGTTTAGACACAAATAAGCCCTCTAAAGACAGTGGTTTAAGGGTAACAAATGGTTCTGGATACTGACATATAATTATATAGAAAACATTGTGATGGATAACCATATTGAACTGTTTACAGGAGACATAACAGGCTTCAATCTAAATATACCCATGGAGAAATCCATAAACTGGAATGCAGAATCCAGCCATTCCCCAGAGATGACATTGGGAATAGGCTAATGACTTATTAAAACTTATTTTTCTGATGTTTCCCATTTCAGATTCTACCAAAGCTAACTACATATGCTGCAAACCCCTATCTTGTTTATGTAGGACCTCTATACCAGGGGTGGGCAAAAGGTAGATCTCCAGATATTTTGGACTTCAACTCCCAGAAGCCCCTGTCAGCATGGCCCATGGTCAGGAATACCCCCAAACTTCTGGAGATCTACCTTCTGCCCACCCTTGCCCTATGCAATTCACTCCCTTACCACCTCCTACTCTTCAGTGAGGTTGAACACCCCACAGCCTACAAGAATATGAAGGCTTGAGTTATATTGTTCCCAACATATATTGTCCCCCCCCCCCAGGGCTAACTTCTTCAGACTTCTATGCAGAGAATTACTGCCGGAAGAAGTAATTAATATTCCCCCTTCCCTCCCCATTCCTTTTTCCTTGTGTGTCATGTCTTTTTAGATTGTAAGCCTACGGGCAGGGACTGTCTTGTTAATTGTTGTAAACCGCCCAGAGAGCTTCGGCTATTGGGCGGTATAAAAATGAAATAAATAAATAAATAAATAAACATTCAGCTAGGTAGGACAAGCTGGAGGAATAATAGGCCCTGATTCAGGAAACAACCAACAGGAAAGTAAACTAGGAACCTCAAAGATTTCACAGCATCTGTAGTGCTAAGTGATACAAACTGAACTAATAGGGCCTATGATCTCCATTTGAAGGATTATCTCCTCCTGTATAGCTGCCCAGACTATGGGTGCCCTCATCAAATGAGGTGAGGCAGGTGGCTACTAAGGAGAGGGACTTTTCAGTGGTGGCAACCCAGTTATGGGATGCCCTTCCCAAAGAGGCTTGCTGGCACCTACATGGTGGTATTTTCAACCCTTTTTATACTCCAAGGCTTTTTAGTTCCTCAATCTAAAAAATAAATAAATAAATAAATGGTAGAGTGCATCCTACGCATGTTCAGACAGAAAACATGCATAGGATTGCGCCTTAGTGTGTTTTAAAATCTTTGCACTGCTGCTGACTTTTACTTTGGTTTTTAATCTGGTTTTACTCTGTTCTTTTAAACTTTTTAAGGTTTTTATATTATGTCTTATTATGTGATTGCATTTTATAGTTTTTAAGCCTTGTTTTATGGACAACCCTGGGAGCTTCGGTTACTGGGCATTATAGAAATGGAATAAATCAATCAATGAGCAAATCCAGACATGCTACCACTGCATACTAAGACAAGAATGTGTTATACAGGCCACAGTGCCCGTGCTACAGGGAGGAAGAATTTGGAGGAGGAGGTAGTCATACTAAAGTCCTTCCCATACCATTTTAAGGGCAGGATAATGTACACTCCTGTGCACCAGGGAGGTGGGTGTGCTTAGTATGCAATGTGGGGGGGGGGGCTCACATGGGAGCTCAAACTATTCTTCAGGAAAAGTCTGGAGAAGCTCCTTTTCATCTGAGTTTAGCTGCAGTCCTGACAATAGCTGGGTGGGCAGGGGGGATAAATTTTCAAAGCAACAATATATTGTTCTTTGTAGCAATGCAAAGTATTTTCGGGTGACCTGTTCTTGAACAGGCAATTAAGACCCATTCGCTTTATGAAAACTGGTGGAGATTCAAACTTCTAAAACTGATTTGTTGATTTGGTCCAACACAGCTGCCTGCATTTTTGGCCTGTACTTGGGGGTGTGGCTATGGGGACTGTCAAAATTTACCACTACACCACTTTTTGTTGGGATGAGCATAGGACTGCCACTGAAAATGGCCACCTCGTGTCAAGTTCTCCTTCTCCATAATGTATCCTCCTGACATAGTGACTGGGTTCAGACAACATGATAATCAAGGGTTGAGTGTGGGTTGTTGTTGAACTGTGGGTCGTTGTTGAAATGTGGGTTATCGTGTTGTCTGAACCCAGCTGCACTAACAAGCCATGGCTTGCTAACCACAAACAATCCATGAAAAGAACCCATGGTTTGTTACTGGGTTATGAACTGTGGGTTGTTCACCATGGTTTGTTATCTTGGCTGGGTTCAGACAACATGATAACCCACATTTCAACAACAACCCACAGTTCAGCAACAACCCACACTCAACCCTTGAGTGTGGGTTATTGTGTTGTCTGAATCCAGTCACTGTGGATTTCTCTCTACCCTGCCCCCAGTGGCTGTCAATGGATATCTAATCATCCAGTTGTGTTCTAAAGACTTAAGGCAGTTTATTTATTTGCAGGCTGAGGTCTGGTTTTAAAGTTGCAATGAAGGGTGATCACAGGAGCCGGTGTGATGTAGCAAACACAAGGCTGTCTCAAGGTACTTTGGCCCCCCTAGGCAAGGTACAATTTTGGTGCCCCCCTCCAATGCTACCATTATTAGCTCCTGAACAGCATGGACCCTCTAACTGCTCTAATGCCCTCATTAATGCACACCCTCCAAACATAATGAGCTGATTGGTTCAGCTTGCTGCCTCACATACTAGGGGAAATATTGTGATTTGCATGTGGCTGCAACTTAGACTGGCCAATGCAGCGTTTCCCTTTACTGCATGCCAAGAAGACTTGCCTGACCATGATTGCTGCTGCCTGCCTGGGGGTCATTTGGCACCCTGGATCTCTTGACACCATAGGCGATTGCTCACTTTGCCTCCCCCTAGAAATGGACCTGAGCAAACAAGATGTTGGACACGGATGAAGGATATCCTGCTCAGTATCAGTACTGAAGAGACATAGGAAGTCACCACCTCTCAGGATAACCTACCTCACAGGGTTGTTTTGAGGATAAGATGGGAAACTACCCAAGCATGCCACCCACAGCTCCTTGGAGGATGGGTGGGATACAAATGCAATAACAAACTAAATAAAGTTGTGTGTTGCTCATCATTAGTGCCGTCACAAAGATTGTCCAGTGGGGAGAGCGTTGCTCACGCACTTTCACAGGCAGCGCTCCAATTGCCATGGGTCTCACTAGCGGAGAGCAGGGGGGGGGGGGAGAGAATTACATTTTCCCTGCAAAAGTATATTGCAATTTCAGTGCTGGGGAATTGTGGTATCTCTGAAACAAATGAATTTTTTAAAATGGAAACATCTGGATGCCAGGCAAAAAAAATGGGCAACAAGCACGTCTGAAAAAGGATGAACAGTTCAGATCCTTATTCCAAAGAAGCAGTACAATGAAAGTGGATTTTGCATCCAAGAAAAGGCATTGTCAGCAGAAGCTTGATCACTGGAGTTTTATCACTGGTGCAAATTCAAAAGGCAAAATCCTGTGTCTAATAAAACTGAAAGAAAATCACAACTGAGATTAGGAAGCACATGAATTCCCCCATCAGTAGGTGCTTTGTTTGTTTGTTGCATTAGTGATTTGCACCTTGTGGGTTTTATTTTCACACATTGCCAGATCAGCCCCAAACAGATGGCTGCAGCCTGCATGACATAATCAAGCAGTAGGCTAGCCCAGGCCTTCTTTGAACACATTCTTGTAATGCTGTGTTTGGAGGGGAAAGACGCAGTAGTTGCTCAGAAGAACACTTTCTACTACTCAGCATGTATAATCAAAAGAGGTAATAATGCATAGCCCAAAGCACGCTGCTGATTGCCTCTTGAGCTCAATCATCTACACAAAGGATGCACCATGCAAATACAAGGTGGTTGCAATGTTGTTTACAAACAATACCTATAACTGCAAACATCATTTTGGGGTGACCTGTGCTTTCACAGTTCTCACCATGGTTAAGGAGCATAAGGAACTGTGCCAAAATGAATGTGCAGAGTCACCTTGGGCTTTGCCCTACATTTAGTTTGCCCCACTCAGCAGTTCCCTGAAGATGATCTGCCACTTATTAAAAAACTTAAAAGCACCACAGCAATGAATCAGGGATGGGACAGTGGGCCACCCAACTTATTCCTCCCATGCCATTTTCCCAGTTTAACACATACACATGTGTGCGCATGCATACTGAAGCTGCTATTTGTCCTGCAGGGAAACCATAAAGGTGCCATCTCTCTCTCTCTCTGTGTTTATATCTATACCTATATTTCATAGATTTCATAGATCATAGAGTTGGAAGGAGCCTACAAGGCTATCGAGTCCAACCCCCTGCTCAATGCAGGAAACTAGAGGAGGGCGGGTCTCCCATCCAAGTAATAACCAGGCCTGACCCTGCTTAGCTTTCCACGCTCAGACAAGCTGAGCCAGCGTGAGCCACAGGCCATATCTACGTATATCTTTATTCCACTCCTCAGACAAAAAGACTCCTGGAGTGGCTTATATACAGTCAGTTAAACGAGATGGTCCCTACCCTCAAGCTTACAATCTCGAAAGACATGACACACAAGGAAAAAGTGATGTGGAGGGAAGAGGGAAAAAATTACCGGTAAGTATTCTTTCAGCAGGGCTGGTGCAATGGCCACCATATCTTGAAGCTCACCCTGCCCCTATACCAGTGCCATAGCTCTAGTCTGATTCAGGTCCTTGATGGCTGCTTTTATCTTCATGGATTCATATTCATGGATCTCCTGTATTACACTGCGTTTGGCCCTCTTTGGCCCCATGACTCTATATTCCTGATTCATTGCTATAGAACCAATCACTAGGAAAGTCTTCTGTGCAAGCCCCATTGGAATGAATAGGAGCAGTATGTGTTGTTATGCATGTACTATTCATTTCAACGGAGCCGGTGCAAGAGAATTTCCTAGCAGACTGTGCCCTTTGTGCTGTAACAAAAGTGCTATTTCATTCCCAGGTACAGTACAATGCGGCACTAGAGCTTGTTGCCTTAACAGTGATCCTTCCCTCCATGTGGGCTGCATGCCCCCATTTGTAGCATGGAATTCCCAACAAACATTTGGAATTGTATGCTATGAATATACAATGCAGCTTATATGGAGGGAGAGGGTCACTGTTCAGGCAAAAAAAACCTAGTGCCACATTGGTGTCATGTGGTTTGTGGCCTGGGATGCATAAATAATGCTTAGCCTGAACCAAGAATAAGCCTAATCAAGCTAAACCACATTTGTGCATTTACATCTCCTCTTAACCTTCCCTCCCTCCCCTTCATCTGTTGCCTCCTCCAGTATCAAATTTAGATTGTATGCGCTAAGGGATGGGGACCTCTCCCTCCCTGCCCCCCCCCCCAAATTCTAGAAGAATGCACATGCTGGTCTGTGGCAGGAAAAAGGCACTAAACCTTTCAGACAGCTTACAACTGTACCACGCACCTGTTAAAGTAGGCACTCTGTTAGTGATGGGGGAAACCCACACTAACATCTTGATTCTGAACCATTTTGGAGTGTGTGGATTCTTGGGAAAGCCTGGACTCTTTCCAAGGATCCTCCAAAGGTCAGAAAGACCCAACTTGGGGTGTTCTTTCTCCATCACCAGACTTCTTGTTGGCCCATTTCCTCCTCCCGCTCCAGTTTCTCACACTTTCCCAGGCTTACAGTTTGGGGCAGGGGAGAGAAGTTCTCATGGAAGATCACTGCACCAAACTGACTATTTCTCCTACAGGTCACTCAGAATATCTTTGTGATATATATACTGTACTTCTAAATTTATATACCTAAACACAGACACACACTTTTAGGATTCTTTAGTCATCGTAATCATCATCATCATCATCATCATCATCATCATCATCATCATCTTGTGCATACTAGCTGAAGGGAACAGATCACTGGCAGTACTGTGGCACTGCTAGTTTCCCAATCATGACATTGTGCCATTTTGAATACTATCAAATGTTAAAGACACATAAGGAAGGATCAACCCAACTCTCTCACCTCCTGAAGTGGGAAAGAACACACACTGCCGCATCACGTCACCACATCACACCATCCCATTTTGCCCCTTACCCTCTTCCCCCATCTCCTTCCCATGCCCCTGCCCACGTCTCCTGTCCTGAGACCTGGGGGGGGGGGGCTTTACCTTTGCCATCACCACCGTGCTGGCTCTATGGACAGCCATGCCGCTGGAAGAAGCAGCCACCCAGGGTTGTGTGAGAGAACCCTGCAGGCACTTCTTCCAGCCACACAGCCCATGAGGAGGGAAGCAGGGGGTGGGCAGCTGCTGCTGAGAGGCCCTGCTGGCCATTTTCTCACTGCAGCAAATGCCATGGTGGGAGAGTGGCTAGCAGGGCTCTCTAGAGCACACACTGGAGGAAGCAGGGGCAGGAGAGTGGCACAATTTGCTGCTTCTCCCACTCTGCTGCCTGATGTGGGCACCTCACCCTGCTTCATGGGTGGGCCGGCCCTCGGAAGGTTGCAGTCTATGCCCTGCACACAGTGATGCATTTGCACAGCCCTCACATGATGTTTGTAAACTGTACTTCTGTAAACTGTCACAATTTAGTAATTGATCTTCAGCTGCAATCTTCTTAAGCAGAAGAAGCATGATCACTTACTAGGACAACTGGATGTCCCCAAGTACTGACATAGCTTGATCCCATTGAAGCATGGATTGTGGGTGCCTGGAGTATCCATTTCTTACAGTGATTAGTGGCAAAAAAAACCCACAAAAAATCCCCACTGCTGTGCCACATCCAAATATGGGAATCATACTTAGAGAAGTATTACTCAAGTGTTAGAACACCTGCCCTGCCCCTTACACAGGGATTCTGTATGAGCAGAGAGGTATCTGTGGGGCAGAATTAGTCAAGGATTTTATCATATTACCTATTATTATGCACCTTAAGTCTAGAGGAAAACTACTATTTCCAGTTTAGGGGTGGAACTAACTACTGGGTCCATAATACAAACTATACACCACTTCTTCTTGGTAATTATCTGGGGATTGCTCATACAGTGGTCACATTTACAGCATGAAATTAACAATGGCTTTGTACATGCCAATATAGTTTACTATTTTTGTTGGGACTTGAAAAAGATACTAGGAGAGGATATATTGTGGGGTAATATCCTTCCTATCTCACGTTAGTGAGATCAGCAGAGTAGAGTCCCTTTCCAGCTTAAAAGAAGCTTAGATTTGGCTAGTGTTGGCCAGTTAGCATTTGGTAATCCAGGATGCTTTAAGGCAGACTGGATTTCCCTGGTTTTGCCCCCTTTCCTCTCCCTCAGAACAATAATCAGAGACACAGTCTTGTTAAAGTTAAAAGTAACATTTACTCACTCAGATTATGCAGTTTCGTTCAGGCAGGCTTAAAAGCGTTTCTTACAGTTGGTTACAAGTTCATTTGGAAATACTTGGGGTCTGAACTTGTGGAGTTCAGACCAGCAACTCTGGCTACATGCTGCTACAAGGATCACGTGGAGACAACAACAGAAGGTGCTACATTCACTAGGAGTCTGAACAGAAAGAGGAAGAAGCTGAGAGCTACGCCCACTTCCTGTTCAGGCTGTTAATAATTCAATAAGTACCTTCCAGGAAAACCACCCTAGAAGGTATCAGTGATCTTAACCATTTCACCCAATTACCTGGTGAAACATTAGCCATAGGTTTTGACTGCAATTTTAATTATCCAACCATTTTAAAGGTGTCAGATTGGAGACCTTGGTCTGCTTTGTGATCTTATTCTTAACTGCTGTTGTACACCAAAAACTGTATTACATGCTGGATGCTATGTGCAATAATTAGATGTTTCTTTCTTCGTGGTATTTAAACATCTGGTCCTTTTCTCTACTATTGGAGTTCACACCTGACCAGATGTTTAAATAAGGGGATCAGCCGTAGAGCCTGCCCACTGCAGAAAATCTGCCCCACGATCGCACAATTGCCTTTTGAATCGCATCTTCGCATGCGGTATAGCCTCAAATGCGAGGGAATCACGCACATAATGCCTGGATGAGAGTCCTTCGTTTACCTTCCTTTGAAATAAACGAAGCACAAGCCCGGCGATTACCACTGGGCACTGCAGCCACCTGTGGTATCGCTGTTCCAGGAAAACTGCATTAATAGAATGAGCAAAGTTTCCAAGTTCGTTACATAATCCAAGATAGCAACATCCCGTGAGTTGGAGGCTAACCAGTCCTAGCTAAGGCTGCAATCCTGTACACACTTGGGGAGTCCGTCCCATTGAACTCAATGGGGCTTACTTCTGAGTAGACATGCATAGGATTGCGCTGTCAACCTCCTTCCCTAAACCTCAGTCTGGTAGCTCCCATTCACTCGGCCCTCTGGCCGCTCTACTGAATCCTTGAGTGATGCTTCCCTGCACTCAAAACTTTCACGAGCAAGCTATCTTGTTGTTGTTGTTGTTGTTGTTGTTGTTCACAGTCATTTTAAGACAATAGGACAGCCTTTTGCTTAGTGCCTGCTTTGGATGGCAAACTGAAATGTTGTGGGGGGGGGAGGGGGAGGGGGAGGGGGAGGGAGAGAGAGAGAGAGGGAGAGAGATGCTGCTCACCCACCATCCTAGGCCACATGATCGCAAGCCCCTGCTGCTGACACTGTACAGGTTGGGTTAAAAAGAGCGCTGTAACACCCAGCCCTCCCCCCGCCTGTTCCATCAGCCGGAGGCTCCTCCTCCTCCTCTCCACACGCTTAGCCATCCAACTTGCACACGTGTGGCCGTGTGTCAGAGCCAGCTGTGTGAATGCAAGTGTGTGTGCGTGCGCCAGCGGGCACATCTGGAGGGGGGGAGAGAAAGCTTTGGATTGCTTTCTGTAAGATCCCTCTTCTTTCTTCCCCACCCTCTTTCTCCCCACCCTCCTTCCCTCCCTCCCTCCTTCCCTCCTTCGGTCTCCTTTCTCTGTGCGCACCTGAGGAGGGATGAGGCGGTGGCGGCGGTGGTGGAAGCTCCCAGCGGAAGGCTGCTTTCCCCGGGGCTTGGGCGTTGAGGTGCGACGGGTCCGTCGCTTCTCTCTCCTGCGTTGGCTGCAGCTTCTCGGGAGCTGCCGGGGTCCCGCCCTCCTCCTGTAACTGGGACTGGAGCGCCCCACGCCTGCCTCGCCCGCTGCCTCCACCGCAGGGAACTGCCCGCGCCCGCCTAGCCAGCACCACGGACAGCTCCCTGGCTGCCCAGTCCCTAGGGGGCCAGCCCAGCCCCTCTCTCTCTCTCTCTCTCTCTCTCTCTCCTGCTCCAGCCCGGTCCGCCTCGGGGGAACAGCTCCCCGGGAGCATGGAAGGCGACGGCTGGAATCAGAGCGAGCCCAACGGCACCCAGCTGCCTTGCGGCGGCCCCAACAGCAGCCTGGGGGCAAGAGGGGGCAGCCTATGCCCTGGCCCCGGGGTCAGCCCTTCCATGATCACCGCCATCGTCATCATGGCTCTCTACTCCGTCGTGTGCGTGGTGGGACTCTTCGGCAACTTCTTGGTCATGTATGTCATCATCAGGTAAGAGGAAGGGGGCTCGTGCGGAGGGGGAGGGGCCGCCGGGGAGCCGGCGGAAGGGCGAGGAGGGGAGCCTGCGGGCAATTTACAGGGGGGTCACCCTAATCCGGGAAGCTGTAGAGCAGCCTTCCCCAACCCGGCGCCTTCCAAGTGCCTTGGACGACAACTCCCAGCATTCCTGACCCATTGGCCACGCTAGCCGGGGCTGATGGAAGTTGGAGTCCAAAACATCTGGAGGGCACCGAGTCGGCGGAGGCTGCTGGAGAGGGAAATGCTTCCTTCGTCAATTTCATTGCGCCCGCTCCAACGAGGAGTCAGTTTCATAGCGCCCGCTCGAAGGTATCGAGCAGCGCCTTCCGTCCGTTTGCCCTGGGGAGGCAGAGAAAAGATGCTCCGCCAATATCCAGGTAGCAACCTAAAGGTGATGCTCTTCTCTCCAAGGGGAGATTTTCCAAAGCCAGCGACTCTTCTGCGTGTACGACCGGTCTTCTGCAGAAACCCCTTGTCGCACTTCATGATGAAAGCAGCTGGCGGTGGATCAAACCATACTAAGCGGCAAACCCATTAGTCTCTCCTCTCTTCAAGGGGAACAGTACTGGAGCGATTGGTGGCGGGAAGGAGAAGGCATGTTATCATTATTACCTCTTGTTTAGATGCCAAAGGACTGATGCGAGCTCGGATGCCTCTGTGCTGGCAGCAAGATCTGTAATCAGAAGGGGAAAGTAGCAAAAGGGAGCAGATCTGATTGGGTCGTCCGAGTAAATACATTTGGGAACGTGTTGGTGATCAGGGGAACATAATACTTTCTTTAAATAAATAAATAAATAAACAAACAGAACAGAGGAGGTTCTTCATGGGGGTGACTGGCAAACATATGTTTCCAATTACAGGGAAGAGATTCATGGAGAGATAAGGAGATTGAACAATCAGGCTGTTTAAAATGTGCCACCACCAGACACAAAAGTGCAGTTACTGAGGAGGGGGGATGTGCAATTCCAAAAGAACATTTTGGCAGCTTAAGTCATCCAAACATAGAATTATGTTGGCTGATTGTTTATTTATTTTAATGACTAATCATGTGAAAAGTATGTGAAAAGGAGAGTGAGCAGGCTCTTCTAAAACCCCAGACTCTGATCAAATGTCATGGAATGGACTCTAAGCAAGGAAGTATGTGCACACGCACACACAAGGGAAATGCACAGATGTGTGATAGAAGCATGTGCACAGCACACAAATTACAGTGACAAACCACTGTGTGCATTCAGAATTTTCCTTTTCAAAAAGCCCTGATTGCCCTTTTACAAATAGCCCCAAAGCTGTGTGTGATATGCTCAGGACTGCAGTGTTACAGCGCAATTCTATGCATGTCTACTCAGAAGTAAGCCAAACTGAGTTCAATGGGGTTTACTCCCAGGTAAGAGTGTACAAAATTGCAGCCTTAACAGTACACACAGAAATGAGTATTCATTTTCCTGCCTCTTAAGAGGGTTTTCCCCTTAAAGACGGGCTACAAATAATTTAAATAGATAATTAAGGCAATAAATCACTCACATGTGTACAGGTGAACACCAGTTCTACTTTCAGATAAATCAATGGAGGACAATGATTGGTCGTATCATTTCAATTGTTCCCTCTAACTTCCGTACTAAAATGCCCCCTCTTTCTTTCAGTTGCAAAAAGATTTGAGCCCATTGAAACAATGGAATTCATTTTCCGGACAAGTAAATGCTTCTCCCAAAGAAATAGTAGATAATATGCTTCCACAGAAATAGTTCTGTTGGACCGAAGTACCTGCAAAGAGATCTGACTAATCTTTAAGGGAGATTTGTTGTCCATTTTTAATAAAAGAAATGTTTTCTTTCATATGTAGAATGGGTTTTCTTGTTACTGACGTCTAAATTAGATTCATTTAATGAAAATCAGGTAGGAAAAGCAATCAAATTTGCTCCTAGCACACCCTAACATTTAGGAGAAATGTGATTACAATCAATTTCTATGAGAACACAGCACCATCTATTGAAATGATTGATAACAACAGGTGGAAAATGCTGCTTCTGAGAACCCCATGTGTGAATAGAAACAAAAATGCTGCCTTAAGAAACAGTCTGTTTGTGTGTGTGTGTGGGGGGGTGTATTCATTGTCCTTCAAACACACCTCTTTTAAAAAACTTTTTTTTCATCCTGGAATGGCAGCAACCTGAAGAAGTGAAATCTGCACTTTTAAGTAATATAGACATGCAGTCATACTTGAAGACAAGTCAGTGGGACCTGGGCTGGAACCAAATGTTGTAGGGTATCCTCAACTCCTCTCAGGAGCTGTCTTGTTCAGGGTTCCTACCAGCCAGCGAGGGATGCCTTCCTCTGTGATGTTATGAACTAGGCCTCTTCAACCTGCTGCCAAGATAGCCATCTTGGCTATCTTGGCTGGAGATAGGGGGGGGTGTACTCCAACAGATGTGGAGGGCCCCAGATTAGGAAAGGCTGCTCTAAGCAGCTCAACCAGGCATTCTATCCCACGGTTACCACCACCACCACCACCACCAGTTTTCCATTTGTCTTTTCCAGCTGACATTCAACATTGTGTAACTACTGAGTATGCTCAGTCCTCATTGGATTGTATCACACACACACACACACACACACACACACACACACATTTTGGACTCCTTTGGTTGTTGTTGTGTGTTTTTTTTTTCAATTGTGTCCGATGTGCCTCTGAGTTCCCTTGAGTATGCTGAGACCTCTACCTCTCTTTTCTCCATGGCTACATATCCATTTGGGCTCCATAACCATTGGCACTCACCAACCGAGTTAGCTAGCAGAGGGAGAGTTGTGCGCTGCTGCTTAGGCAACAATATAAACTCCTAGCACATTGACCTGTATTGCCTTGTTAATTATTTCGACTGATCATCTGGTTAAGAACTGGGCCTTGTGCAAAAGGATCTCAGCTTGCTCAGAGACATGATGGAAGTGAGAAAGATCAGAGACTCCTTTGAAAATGATTATTATTTATTTCAACAACAGTGATATTGTGTGTGAGAGTATGTGTGTGTCTTTTGAGATTAGATTTATTTATAGCACATTGACCTGTATAGCCTTGTTAATTATTTCTATTGATCATCTGGTTAAGAACTGAGCCTTGTACAAAAGGATCTCAGCTTGCTCAGAGGCATGATGGAAGTGAGAAAGATCAGAGATTCCTTTGAAAATGATCATTATTTATTTCAACAACAGTGATATTGCGTGTGTGTCTTTTGAGATTAGATTTATTTATATCCTGCTCTTCCTTCACGGGACTTGGGATGGCTTGCATGGAACTCCCCATGGTCTCCCATAGAGGCACTGATCAAGTCCACACTTCCTCACTGCAATGGGATGAGTTGTTCAAGGGCCTGTCAGTGACCTAATCCTTCCTCCCCATCATCTCCAAATGACTTAGGGTGCAATACTATATATGCTTAGACAGAAATAAGTCCTATAACTCCCAGCAGCCTCCAGCCAGCCATGCTGTTGAAAGACTTATTTCTGTCTAAACATGCATAGGATTGAACCCTTAGGGCTTAATCCTATGCATGTTTAGACAGGAAAAAGACCTACAACTCCCAGCATTCCCCAGCCAGAATGCTGGGAGTTGTAGGCCCTTTTTCTATCTAAACATGCATAGGATGGCACCCTTAATTGCTTTTTCAGTCATTTTTACAGTGTCTGACTAGTGCCAGGGAGATCCAGGTTCAAACCTCCACTCAGCCATGGTGCTTGCTTTGTGATCTCTCAGCCCATTTCGGTGGGGCTCCTTTTCCATTTCAGGTTTTTCAGGCTTTCTCTGGAGCTGCATAGGAGCTCTCCGTGGTGCTGAACTCCATCTCCAAAATAGGTTCACTGCCATGGAGCACCATGGAGGGCTCCTACAAAGCTCCAAATAAAAGCTGAAAAACCTGAAATGGAAAAGGAGTTCCACTGAAACAGGAGTCACCAGCCTCCCCTGCCTGCCTCACAGGGTTGTTGTAAAATAGAGGGAATCTTGTTTGCCACCCAGGGCTCTTTAGAGTCCATGTGGGATAAAGATGAAATAAATAAGTGTGTGTGTGTGTGTGTTCGTTCCAGAGAAGGCCACTTTCATTTCTGATGGAGCTGGAAAAGAACAGCAATTAGAAATTCTGGCATGAAGTCTGGTCACTCTCACTGTGGGTGCAAATCCACAACCCATAATGCTCCATAGTAACATTGTCACTGATCATAGTGGAGCTGCACTATAGGAGACCTTTAAAAAGAACCATGTCAGAAACAACCTCAAATACTGAACAAGAGAAACCCCATAAGAAATAGACAATGTTAAGGATTGGGGGGGGGGGGGAGAAGAATGTTACATGAACAATCATTATGACATCAGTTTGCTTGGTAGGCATTGGGTAAAATCCAACATAAGTCCTATGTAGAGCAGACCCATTGAAATAAGGGGGACTAAAGTTAGTTATGATTAACCTAAGTCCCTTTCATTTCAATGGTTCTACTCTAAGTAGGGCTTATATTGGATTTTAATCAGTGGCTACAGAAATCATAGACCGTCTTTTAGAGGGGAGAGGTAGTATATGGCAAATTGGATTTTGGTGTGGGAACCCTGAGTTCCAGTTTATACCCAGCCATGAAGTTCTCTGAGGCTTAAACTACATGTGGCAGTCCATCACATGGAAATGTCCTCTATTGTTGTTGTTGTTGTTGGTGGTGGTGGTGGTGGTGTTGCTGGAAAGGTCACTGCTGGAGGCTCTGTGCTGGAGGGGCTGCTTACCTCCTTCCTTTTTTGCCATTCCTGCCACTTGCCCACTCAACCCCATCCCAAGAAGCTTTCCCAGCTGCAGCAACAATTCCATGGGGCTTGGTTCTCGTCCTCTCTGGAGAGGAAAGCAATTTGGGGCTGAGGATTTGGAGTGGAAATGCAGTTGAAAGAGGAAAAGTTTTTCATTATTTATTTATTTTTAAAGACAAGATTTATTTATTTATTTATTTATTTCAGGCGTTACACACGTCTGAATGTCACACACATACTTCTGAGCCTGATCATGGGTGAGCCATTACCTCTTGGTATAGAACTGTTGTGCAGATAAAGCACGTTGTACATTGAACAGTTCTATAGAAATGCTTGACCATACTCCAGCAGTAAAGGCTATGGGTCAAAACGGACATGACTCTAAATGTATGTAAGACAGCTACATCTTTTTCTTTTTTTTTACATTTTTACTCTGGATTAGGCACAGAAGCTCTGATCTGCATCAAGCATGGGGGTAGGGGGGCTTTTAAGATCTGGACTGGGACCTTTACACCTCTCCAGAGTAAAAATGATAAGACATAGGGCAGTATCCAGTCGGATAGTAACATTAAAGTAAATTACATTGCCCTGGCTCAAGTGACCTCCGGCACAATGGCAATACTGGATGAGATGGGTTTTCTGGGGAATCTTGTTGCGCCAGCAGACATTCTTGGTGTTGTGCTAGAAGTCCCTTATGCTAGTGCAATGTAATTTATGTCAGTGCTGGTGTCCAATTGGATACTGCCCACAGCTGCTAGCCACATATCTAAAGTTACAGTATGTCTGTTTTGGCCCTGTTTTTCACAGCTAGCCAAGGAACTTACTGCCATGGAACTAAGACCAATAGATCTAATGCCCAAGTAAGCGTGGTTAGGATTACAGTCCTAAAGTTGTTTTGGCATTTCCTGAAATTGTGTGAAGATATTGAATGCCTGATTAAATGTTAACATTTTTGTGATGATGTTGGATGCTTGATTATATGTTAACATTTGTACACTCTTGGAACTACTATTCCTACTATTAATGAAAAGGGTTAAGTTGTTGTTGCAGCAGGGAGAAACAAGATGTCTCAGCTAGAGCTATGCAGAGGCCACCCTGACTGACGATTGTATAGTGTGGGCTACGTATGTGAGGAAATGTGCACTGAATGATCACGTGCGGTGAGATTATTTTAGATGAATACAGAATGCAAGAACTGCAAGGAAGCTTTTTGGCCAAGATCACATAAAAGGCCAGCCAGTCTCCCTAGGGTAAAAACTATCATATTCTCAGGGCACTCCTTTAATGGGTTGTTGTCTCCAATAATAGTCTAACTTAAGTCTCATTCATTTCAATGAGTCTACTCTGAGTAGGGCATAAGTTGAATACAACCTGATAATAGCACTTCTTCACGGAGTGCATCATTAAACTAATTATGGACTTCACTACCACAATAAGTGGCCTTGGCTACCAACTTAGATGGATTTAAAAGTGGATTAAATAAATTCATGGAAGATAAGGCAACCTACTATTCATGATGGCTACATGCTACCTCCAGGATCAAAGGTGACATGCATTTGAATACCAGTTGCTGGGGAACACAAGCGCTCAAGTCCCTCAAGTCCCGCTTATATGAGCTTCCTAGAGGCATCTGGTTGGCTACTGTGGGAAACAGAAGTTAGATCAGATGGGCTTTTGGTCTGACCCAGCAGGGCTCTTTTTATGTTTTTCTGTTCTGAAGTTGATAGTTACCAGCTCCTGACCCAAAGATGTGCTTTTTAAATAATGTCCTGAACGGGGAGATTGTTTCTCTTGCCATGTTACTGTGGTAATAGAAATCACTATATGGGTTCAGATTTTGTTAAATCTGTTCTGTCTGTGTTTTGTCGATTGCCAGGCATCTTCCATTCTGTCACCTGCTCATGGATGAAATTGAATTTTTTAAAACCAGAATTCCATTCTACTTGTGCTAATGCACACTTGTGCACTTGTGTGTTAGTGCTAATATGCATTAGTTAATTAACTAATTAACAGATGCACATTTGCACATATCCCCCTTGCCCCAAAGTGAAGATCTGGTCTGCATGTCTGCAGAATCTGTGTGACTTGGAAAAAGCCAGTCCTCTGATGCATCTGCAGGTTGGCTTCATAGAAATCTGAACTCCTTTGAACTCCTTTGCAGTTTTCTCCAACATCCCTAGAAAAACACCCACATCTGCTAAGCTCCTCCCCGGCACAGAAACACCCTTCAGTGTCATGTATTCAGATGACATGACTCCTGACTCTTCATGGTGCTTCATCAACATCCAGGGGGGGCTGGTGACGCCTGTGTCATTGGGGCTCCTTATCCATTGCAGCTTTTATTCTGACCTCATAGATTTCGTAGATCATAGAGTTGGAAGGAGCCTACAAGGCTATCGAGTCCAACCCCCTGCACAATGCAGGAAACTAGAGGAGGGGTCTCCCATCCAAGTAATAACCAGGCTTGACCCTGCTTAGCTTTCCACACTCAGACAAGCTGAGCCAGCGTGAGCCACAGGCCTGTATAGGAGCTTTATAGGAGCTATCCATGGTTCTGTACTCCATCCCCAAAATAGGTTCACCCCCATGGAGCACCAGCCTCCCCTGTTAACATCCATGCCAAGCAACTTCATATAGTCACACAATCCAGAGCAGGACATGGTGGCCCACTTCATTTCTCCAGTCAGGAACGCAGCATTCTTGAAGTCACTGTGTGTGGCTTAAAAGAGTCAGCAAACCAAGTGCTCTTGCCCCAGCAGCACCCTGCTTCAGCATCTCAAGGATATCTCCATGCTGGGCCTTTGGGAGTTATGGCCCAACCCTGCCTTTTGTATTTAAACAATGCATCTAATTTCTAAGTGCAATATAGATTAAAGAGGGCAGGAACAGGGTTTGATTTCTGCAAAGGGTGAAGCCTGCAATTTAATTTGACATTTAAGGTGGTTTGGCTGATATCACATAGGTTGCAATTAAAAAAAAAAAAGTAGCATGATTTATGGCCATCTTTAAATGAATATGAGTATGGCCCAACCCTGCCTTCTGCACTGTAAAAGGCACCTCCCACAGGTTTTCTTTTTTAGAGGAACATGAATCAGAAAACAAAACAAATCAAGCTGAAATGCCATTTTGAAGAGTGCAAGTTACAAGCTACTGAAATTTCTCTGTATAAATTCTTGAGAATGGAGAACTGTTTTTCAGGTACACATAAAGGCCATAGCTAAGATATCATGTTGTTGTTGTTGTTGTTGTTGTTGTTTTAAAAGAATGACAACATTGTATGTAATGGCTTACTAGGGCTAAAATCTTAAGCATACCTACTTGGAGAGGCATGAGATCAAAGGTAGGCAATATGGGGCCCATGGGCACCAGTGCACTCCTGGACAACTTTCTCGGTGCTCACCAAGGTGCCCTATCCTTCCCACTTTTTTTTTAATTAACACATTTTCTTACTGGCAGCTTGGATTGCTGTGAAATAGGTTCCTGTTGGCGTTGAAAACTGTGAACTGTTCAGTGTATTGGAGCTCAGATCCTACCTCTGTCCTGTACTCAGCCTTTGGGACAAGTTATTTGTTCTTTGCCATGTGGCCATTTTGTGGTAGTGCCCAGGACAGATTCTTAAATTGCCAGATGTGCCCGCCGGCCCAAAAGGGTGGCCTACACCTGGACCAGATAGTGACAGAGCACAAATGTGATGGGGTGGATCCAGAGTTCCCATGAGCAGAACTCCATTCATGGGACGCTCACACTGGAGGAAGGGGGGAGGTGATTTTCACCAATCTGTCCTTCCCCCTGCATCCCTTTATGCCCTCTGAAAAGTTGCTCCAGAGGGTTGGGGGACCCTCTGGAACAGTGTGGGAGGTGGTATGGGAGCTGCAGGAGCAAGGGGAGATTGGCAAAAATCATCACCGTACTTCCTCCAGTATGCTTCTCCACTGGATATCAGTCCCTTTTACCAATGGAGGAAGCCCATTCACAGATCAGACAGTCTGGATCTAACCATACACGTCTAAATCCCAGGTTTAGTTCCTGTATCTCCATATTAGGTAGCATGGCTCAGGAAAATCTCTGCCTGATACCCTACTGAGCTATACGAACCATCTAACCTAGTATGCTGTTTCCAAGGGCCGCACACAGATGCCTCCTGAAACTCCACAAGCAAGGCATGATGGTTTTGGCCAGCCCTAGTTGTTTGTCCCCCAATGGTAATGGTATACTGCTTCTGGACACAGAGGTTCCAAACAGCTAATAGCAGTTGATGAACTGATCTTCCATGAATTTGTCTCATCCTTTTTTTAAAGCCATCCAAGCTAGTAGCCATAACCACATCTTGTAGTAATGATTTCTGTAAGTTCAGTGAGTATTAGGTGAAGAAGCTCTCTCTCTCTCTCTCTCTCTCTCTCTGTCTGTCTCTAAATCTACTGCAAATCAACTTCATTTTGTGATTCCATATCCTAAGCAGTACAAGAAAAATGCCACTCAAGCCACTTGTCATCCTATTAATGTGCCACAGGATGTTTATAGAATATGTGTGAGGAAGCATCTAGTGGGATTTCATATTCCATCATTCATTCTCCCCATTCAAAAGCAAAATGCCCATTGAGTTTAACACATCATCTGTTATGCCAGTGATGGCTGACAAAGCATTGATCCACTGTTATGCTGGCAATGACTGTCAAGGCGTTGACCCTTTTTTGCATCCCCAGGAGAACAGATGGCTTACTTTGCATAACCTTTCCAACAGTTACTTGCATCCTTCAGTTCTGTTGCTGGATAACAGAGTTTGAGTTCCATAGTTTATTGTAACCTAGGTGATTAAGGAAACCAAACTAAGGATAGGCATTTTTATACCTTTAGATTTATCTGACTGGAATTTGAATAATAGAAATTGTAGCTGTTCCCTGGCTACATTCTTAGTTCAAGACTCTATAGCAGCCTTCCCCAATCTGATTCCCTCCAAGTGTGTTGCACTACAAGTTCCATCATCCCATCATGAGTATGCTGGGTACTGCAGTCTAACACATCCAGAGGACAACAGTTTGAGGAAGGCTACTGTATAGCCATTGTGGCATGAGAAAGCATCATAAATGAAGAGCTGAAAGAACCAGAATGTCAAAATAGTAAGCTGTCAAAGGGCTGGGCAATAATTCCACTAGGAACGTTCAGTTGGATGCAAGATGGTGCTTTTGCAAAGCCATCACGTTGCTCTCAAGCACCAAGCAAATTGTTTACATGATATCGTGTCATTTCACCCTCACTAAATAGGAACATGGGAAGCTGCTTTACACTTGGTCAAACTCTTCATTCAGTATGACTGGCAGCAGCTTTCCAGGGTCTTTCCCATCAGCTGCTAACTGATCCTTCTTTTAAATACCAGGAAATGACCTTCTACATGTGCTCTAACACTGAGCGGTAGTACCCCCACCGCCACCACAAGCTGAGGTCCCTCCTCATAGATCTCAACAGGCTTGGAGGTATATACCCCATTTCCAATGAGCATTTTTAGGAAGGAACCTTTGTTTGAAATGACATCAGCCACATCTGCAGAGCACCAGGCAGTGTTGTGTGTAGAGAATCACTGGAGTGTTGCATTAGTTGCTATGGGTGCAATCAGTTATATTGCCTTCAGCAAACTTTGCTAAAAGTGCCATGGAAGAAGTGCATGGTTGAAGATAACATCTCTTAGTGGTTTTGTTTTGAACAAACTGCATAATTTAAAACAAACAAACATTCCATCTGCTGCTGCTGCTGCTGCTAAGGAGAATGATTTGTCTATTTATTTACCATATTTATATACCACTTTTTCCATGCTCAAAGAAAATGTAAGGAAACATTTTAAAAACAGTAATTTAAGGTCAACCACTAAAAACTAATCAAAACTCAAATAAATACAATCTTAACACTCTACCAATGGCCTCAGAAGCCAAAAGCCTTCCAAAATAAATATGTTTTGCAATCCCTTCAAAAGACCATAAAGAAGAAGGGCTTCTGACCTCACTGCAAAGGTTATTCCAAACCATTGTGGTAAAAGCCCTGGGCTATGCAGGATGTTTTACCTCATATAATGAGGCTCTGTAGTGTAGGGCCTGATAACCTGACTATAACCAGTCAGACCAGGGGCTCATACATGGAGAGACAGTCTAAATTTCATTCTCTAAAGCAGGGGTGGGCAACATGTGGCCCATGAGCCACATGCAACCAACCCCGGCCTGTTTTGCGCCCCCACCCTAAAATGTGCACCACACCACCAAATGTCCAAAGTAGAAATGCTGGGGGGGGGGGGTTGCTGCCATCGCACCACCAAAATTCAGCAGCACAACTGCTGCAATTTAAGCAGCATGGGGTGCAGGGGATGAAAATGCCCCACCCCCGACCCTCTGAAGTTGCCCGTGTGTGCTCTAAAATATGTCAGTCACAGGACCTAAAGGGCTTTAGAGGTTATAATTCACTGGTAGCCAGAATTGCCTTGATATCTTTTCAGCACCCAATATTTAGCAGAAAACAAGTGCTGAAGCATTCTGCATCTGCTGCAGCTGTCAGGTTGTCTTCAAGGGCAGCCCCAGGTAGAGCACATTACAGCAGTCGATCCTGGCAGTTACGAAATTGTCAATAAGTGTATTGAGATCCAATGTCTATCAAAAAGGGATGGAGTCTCTAAGTAACAAATGCAGATGATAAAAAGCACTCTTAGCCATTGTCACCAATGTCTTATCCAGGAGCACCCCAAGTTCTGAACCAGACCAGATAGGATGATTACTACCCCATTTCTCATAGGCATAGCTACTCCTTGTCCATCAGCATTACACCTCTGCCTTGTCTGGATTCAACTTCAGCTTCTTTAACCTCGCCCCTTTTCCACAGCTTCCAGATGCTGGCTTAGAAGAACTGAGATGGATGCTCTTGGATGCTTTGTCAATGAGATAGAGCTGGGTGTCATCAGCATATTTGATATTCAGCCCCAAAGCTCCCTAAAGATGTACATTATCTGTCTTACAACCAGCAGCCCAATGTTCAAGATCAGAGTTTGCACAAGTGAACACACGGAGACTCCAAAGCAAACAGGAGTCCTGATATTCACAGCTCCTAGGGCAGCCATTACACAGCAACATTTTCAAATGCAAAATGTGACAGTGTTTCAAAATTCAAGAAGCAAGAGTGACATTCTGAATGAAGCCACGTTTTAGCCCCCATGGGGCATTGCCTTTTAGCTCTGCTTCCAGTTCCTCCTGTGTGTGTGCATGTGTTTAAAGCAGCATCCAAGCTTTATGAACTGCAAAGAGTCAAATTGATATTTATTTATTTATTTATTTATTTATTGGACACACAGACCTGCCAGTAGCCAGCAAATCAAGCCCTCTCCTTGCTCAGCTCGACTGACTTGCCTTCCCCAGCCTCCAGCTCTTGTCCTGCCTTGCCTGCCCAAAACCAACTCCTCAGATACCATTCCTTGCTTCCACACACTGACCAGAAATCCAGCAATCTGTTGGGGGCCACATGCTAGTGACAGGTGGGTCCAGAGTCAACAGAGTGGGTGGGCCGTCCCCTTTTCATTCCCTTTCTCTAATACCTCTCCACCACCCCAAATCTTGCCACTTCCTTCATGCCCAGCAGGCTGCTGGGGAAAGGACAGATTGCTCTGGCCAGAGGTCTGAACTGATCACTTGCAGAAGGCTTTTGAAATGGGACCAGGGATGACATGGAATTAGCCCAAGGACCACATGCAGGTTGCCCAACCCTGTTTTCGGGCCTAAGCCATAGGTAGGCAATGTGGCACCCGTGGGCACCAATGTGCCCCTGGACACCTTCCTTGGTGCCCACAGAGATACCCGATTCCTCCCAATTTTTATTTTTTAAAAATATGTGTATATGTTCTTACTGACAGCTGGGATTGCTTCAAAACAAAGTGGCAGCCTCTAGCTGCTGCTGCCACCTTCATTTCCCATGAATGCCTCTGGGCAGGTTACTTGGCCTTTGTGACTAGCCATGCCCACCCATGGCACATCCATTTCATGGTTGTTCCCGGGACAGTTTCTCAAGTTTCCAAATGTGCCCACAGGCCCAAAACATTGCCCACTGCTGGCTGAATCAGACAAGTCTGACAGGTCCCGCATCAATCCATCCTGGCTTCCAGCCCCTGGGGGTGCCATTAGGTGGAGTTACACCTTGTGATCAGGCTCTTAACAGTTAGGAGCCTTAACACGGTTGCTTGCAGGTTATTGCTTTTGCGCCTGACCATTCACTTCGCTTAATTTATTTTCCTTTTTAAAATGAAATCCCTTAGCAGCTATCTGTGGGCGGGGTGGGGGAGGATGAATAAAATACAATAGGAAGAGTTTTGCACCAAAGTATTTTATGAGTCTATATTGGAAGGCAAACAATAGATCTTTTGCCCCGTGCCTGTCGTTGTCCTGCTAGGATTACAATAAAGAAATACAAATAAAATACACCATATTGCTTTTTTTATTTCACTCCTGCCATAAATATGTAATAAAAACCATGAAACAAAATTATAAGGAAGTGACTCTGTAGCTATTACATATTCCATCTAAAATACAGCTCCAGGGTTCCTTATCTTTTCCTATTCTAACTTGGTTACAATAAAGGAACAATATAAACATTGCCCTTGCAAACAGGAAATCATCCGTCTTAAACAGAAATAGGCACTATTCTTTCTATTAAAAAAAAGAGAGAGAGAGAATTTCATTTGAAAAGTAGCACAAAATGTAACATGACCTAGCCTAAGAATATAAAATGCAATATGGAGAAGATGAATAATGTTAAAATGTCAAAAGCATTATTGGAATAAGTGGACTGTATCCCATTATAGTATATATTATTAGTCAGTCTTACCAGCAGGCACATACGTAGGTGGCAGCACATTGTAATAGACAATTTTACTGTAGCAGCAGGCAGAAGAGACTGTTCCAAAGACACATTGGTAGGCCTGCTTCTTTTTCTCAGGAATATCATGAATTCAGTTCATGGGTTGAGATTGTTTTATGTATGAAGAATACCTCCAGTAGTTAATTTCCGGAGGGGTAGCTGTGTTAGTCTGCTGCAGCAAAAGCTACAAAGAGTCCTGTGGCACCTTAAAGACGAACAAATTTATGTATTTATTATAAGCTTTCATGGACAATAATGTCTGTGTTATCACCCCACAACATTTTGTGGATGGCAGCTGTTTGGGTAATTGTCACTGTCTGTACTTTCTGCATTTCAATTCCCTCCGACAACACAGTTTGCATCTCCACGACCCCACACCCTCCGCAGCATGCATATATAAATCTGCCAATTTGAGGTTAACACTACATGCGCCTGATGAAGTAGACAATGCCCTTGAAACCCTATGCCATAATCTTTAAAGTGCCACAAGACTCTTTGCTGTTTTTCCCAATAATTAAGGGATGGGAAACTTATAGGCCAAGATTAAAAGTGGTTGGCTCATTTAACTTAGAAAATACATCTTTGAAGAGCTGGGTGCCCATGTATCATACTTTACAAAGGACAGGCCTCTGTTTAAAGGCATCCACTATTTGATGGGCTTTCCTGTCCAAGTCTGGTTTAAAGATAAAGTGCCGATAAGAAGGGAGAGCAAGGGCCTTGAAGTTGCCCATCTATAGTGAGCACCTGGACCGCAGACTGAGCAGACGCAGGGGTCACTTCTTGGTCATGGACTTCCCCAGTATGATGAGATACATTGTATTTCTATTTTAATTATAGTAATTATTTCTAAATGTGCATCTATACATATAAACCAACATATTTATTTAATTATCTATTAAATTTATATCATTCCTTTTCACTAAAAATCATGCTTGAGGCAGCTAAAAATAAAATACAGATAAAATAAGAAAGTTATAGCTAATACTTTAAGACTCATCAAATAAAAATCATATATGCAAATTTTATTCACAACTGTGTCCTCCTGTTCTGTCTTCTTTTTTGGTGATGTATTTTCTCATTTTGGGTGATACATAAACTATTATTATTGTGGAGAAAAAGAGCCTCTGAGGGTTCCTACACACACACTCACACGCCTGCACACACACACACGCACACGCCTCCTCATGTGAAAACCAAGTAAGGCCGGTTGGGGGTTGGGAGGAGGCAAAATGTGCATAAAGTATCGGATGGGACATGGCGCCTGAAAGTCCGGTCTATGGCTTTTCAGATGCAAATGTCATGAGTCATGAGTTCCCCTCCCTGCCTGGCCAGGTGAAGTTCATCCTGATTGGCTAAGAAGCAGCAAAGCTACAGAAAGGAGGGGGGGAAGAGCTATATTTCCCAACGTGTGGGTTTTGTTCTTTGTCTTTGTCATCGCGTGGTTGCTGCCGGCTGTTGGAGCAATGGCGGCAAGCCAAGCAGAGGCCCAAGCCTTCTGGTGGCCTCAGGATCCGACCCCAGGTAGCTCCTGGTGAAATTAGCTGAATGAGGGCTTTGGCAAGGCAAGCCTTGTGGAGGGCTACCCATCTCGGACTTTCGGGTAGGTGTGTAGTCTTCCCGGGCAGCAAGGCTGTGCTGGATCCAACCCTGGAAGAGAACTGACCCCCAGGTAACAGAGTGTGTGCCTCGGAGATATAAAGAATTAGGTTTTGTTATTTTTGTAGCTCTATTACTTTGTACCAAAGTGTCTCTCTATTTTGTGCTTCTCTCATTTCCCTATTCTTGTTGTAAGATGCTACCTGAATAAACCTTCTTTTGGTTTTTTACCCCACATGGTGTTTGTGGATTGCTCTGTGGTTCCAGCATCTAAATCCAGGTTACAGACAAAGGGCAAGTCCCTGAACAGAGATTCAAGTAGGATTGCAGACAGCTGAGGCTGGCAATCTGGTACCTTGAGATCTCTGGGGGTCTTGGGTCCTTTGGGGTAGGAAAGGGTGGGGGTGTGGCGGGTCAGCCAGCCCCCCCTTCCTCCACAATTATTATTATATTATTATATTTATTTATAACCTGCCCTTTTCCCAATATTGGGACTCAAGGCAGCTTTACAACATTAAAATTTGTACAGTTAAAACATATAAATAGAGAAATACAAAAGTTAAAAATATAATTAAATCAGCAATAGTAATTAAATCAGCAATATTATTAAAATTATATAAAATATCAAAGGTAAAACAGCAATAACTATAGGAACAGTGCAAACCCATCGCTTTCTCATAGGACCAAATTTATTCCCCGAAGGTCTGCCGCCCGGAACAAGAAAGTTTTTGCCTGCCTTTGAAAGCATACCAAAGAAGGTGCCATTCTGTACATCACTTAGAGTGGCCGGATATCTGGCCAGATGGGTGATTCATAAATATAATAAATAAATAAATAATAAATAAATAAATTCTAGCCTCCCTGGGAAGGGAATTCCAAACTGTTGGGGCAACCACTGAGAAGGTCCTCTGCCGCGTTCCTGCCAGGTGTGCCTGAGATGGTGGCGGAAATAAGAGAAGGGCCTCCCCAGAAGATCTCAGATTACGGGCAGGCTCATATGGGAGAATACGGTCTTTCAGATAGCCAGGACCCAAGCCATATAGGGCTGTATAGGTCATAACCAGCACTTTGAATTGTGCCCGGAAACAGACTGGGAGCCAGTGAAGCTGTTGTAACAGAGGAGTTGTATGCTTCCTGTAGCCAGCCCCAGTCAGCAGTCTTGGCAGCAGCTCTTTGTTTCCGAACACTCTTCAGAGGCAGCCCCAAGTAGAGTGGCCACCCTGTTGAAAAGCTGTCATGAACAGAGAGCACCTCTTTCAAAACAATGTTGGACTACGACTGGTGTTGGAATTCGACATCAGTGACATAGCTTGGAGGAGAGTGGTTGTAAAACACACACACACACACACACACACACACGGAGGCTCAGGCCTGGACTCAGATTTGAGGGACAACCCCGTGAGTTTTGTGGGTGGACCCCCTTTAAGTTTTGCTGGGAGCTTTCCTCATACTTCAGAAGAGTAGTGGAATTAAAAATGTAAAATAAAACAAAGGAACAGCAAAGCTCCTGAGAGGCAGCTTCCAGGAAACCGTCAGCTTCCCTGATGAAGGCTCCTCCTCCCTCAATTGTTGAGGCCAGCAGCCATTCCAGCAGGTTGAGCTGAGGGACATGAGAGGGGAAAGCGGGGCCTTTCCACCAGCCCAGCTGAAATAATTATTTTTCTTCCCTCTTCCCTCCCCCTTCCCCTTTTTCCCTGTGTGTCATGTCGCTTTAGATTGTAAGCCTGAAATCAGGGACGGTCTTGTTTCATTGTATGTAAGTCATTCTGGAAGCCTTTCTGGCTGAGGAGTGGCCTAAAAATACTTCAAAGAAATAAAAATTTGCTCTTTCCATGTGGTGCTGGATGTTGTGTTGGTTCGATGCATTGTGGGGGGGGGGGGGGGACAAAATGGCAGCTGACAACCAGATTGCAGCTGCTGAATCTTACTCCTCCTAGCGGGGGGTGGGGGTGGGCAGGCATCAATGCATTGATCCTGCTGGGTCGCAGAGCCCCAGTACCTGCCTGAAGATGCCGTGTGCTGACACCAGGCTTGCCCTCCTCCTGCTTTTCCCTCTCTAAAGCCCCCTCCCCAGGCAGTGGGTACAAAAGTGACACATTTGCTTTGCCTCTGTGGAGCAGGAAGTAAGAAAAGCCAAGCTTTGCTGGCTACTATGAACACTAGTTAGTTACCAAGCACAGCCAAAATGTGTGCACTCCAATATTTCCATAATGGAAATACTGTCCAAAATTTCAGCAAAAGCATCCAGCTACAGCCTATCAATTAACATTTATCCTAGGTGATAAACCATTGCTAGCAACATCAGATAAAATAAAGGAATTGAAAAAAAGGATACAGTAGTTCCTTGGATTACAAGCATAATTCGTTCCAGAACCATGCTCGTAATCCAAAAAACTCGCATATCAAAGCGAGTTTCCACATTAGAAATAATGGGAACTCAGATTATTCGTTCCACAACCATTTAATCTCTGCTTTGCCAGCTCCCTGGCAGGGAGCCCCATGGAGGGAGCCGGCAAAGCAGTGAGTAAATGCTTGTGGAATGAATTCCCGGGAGCCAGCACAGCAGCGCGAGGCGCCTGCAGAGCAAGCGACCGCGCTGCGCCGCACCTCCACTCGCTCTGCGGGTGCCTCCCGCGCTACCGTGCCGGTTCCCAGACAGGGAAGCGGCACCGCAGCGCGAGGAGCCAGCAGAGTGAGCGCCCGCACCTGGCCTCTGCGGCTCCCTGCCAGGGAGGCGGCAAAGCACTGCTGTCTCCATGCGTGGAGGTGCTCCCGCCGCTCCCCACCTTTTCTTTTCCAGCGGTGGCTCGCCTCTCTGCAGCGAGCCGCCCGCGCTGCCATACCCGGTCCCGTCGCATCCTGAAGCGGCTCCCTTTTCTCTAACCATGTGGCTCCCTTTTCTTTTCCAGCGGCGGCTCACCTCCCCGCGGTGAGCCGCCCGTGCTGCCATTGTCGTTCCCGTCGCCGGTGGCACCAGCGGCTCACCGCGGAGAGGTGAGCCGCCGCTGGAAAAGCGGCTCCCTTTTCTCTTCCATCGCGCCGCCCACGCTGCCATTGCTGGTCCCATCGTGTCACTTCCGGATGCGACGGGACCGGCGATGGCAGCGCAGGCAGCTCACTGAGGGGAGGCGAGCTGCCACTGGAAAAGAAAAGGGAGCCACATGGAAGAGAAAAGGGAGCCGCTTCAGGATGTGACGGGACCGGGTATGGCAGCGCGGGTGGCTCACCACGGAGAGGCAAGCCGCCACTGGAAAAGAAAAGGGAGCCACATGGTTAGAGAAAAGGGAGCCACTTCAGGATGCGACGGGACTGGGTATGGCAGCGCGGGCAGCTCGCCGCAGAGAGGCGCGCCGCCTCTGGAAAAGAAAAGGTGGGGAGCGGCAGGAGCGCCTCCACGCATGGAGCCGGCAGTGCTTTACCGGCTCCCTGGCAGGGAGCCGTGGAGGCCAGGCGTGGGCGCTCGCTCTGTGCCGGCTCCCAGGCGGCTCCACGTAGCATGGAGCCGCCCAGAGCCGGCAGCGAGTAACCCGGTGTGCTCGTTTTGCAAGACCTCGCTCGTTTAGTGAGTCAAAATTTTTGCAAAATTTTTGCTCGTCTTTCAAAATGCTCGCACACCGGGTTACTCGTAATCCAAGGTATTACTGTATATCCAAGTCAGCTAGTTCTAGATCGGGAAGATTCTAAGCAGTGTGCTTTTTTTTCAGGTAGGCCTTCTATATCCAGGGTGGACAGAAAGTAGATCTCCAGAAGTTTTCGATTTCAACTCCAAGCATTCCTGACTGTTGGCCATGCTGGCAGGAGCTTCTAGGAGACGAGGTCCAAAATGTCTGGAGATCTATCTTCTCTGCCCATCCACCCCGTTCTATATGACCTTGGAATGTGAAGAAACTTGGGGGGTGGGGTGTTTGATTTAAATAAATATAAATAAAGCCACATATGAGATCACAGAATATTGCACTGGTTGGCAAAGGCTTTGGACAAGGCTTATGCTGATCACTCAGGGCTTTCGGTTAGTGGAGAAGCCTGTTCATAGTACTGGGTCAGATGTAGCAATTAGAGTAGACCCACTGAAATCAATGGGAGTTAAGTTAGTCGTGGCTAACTTGTTTCATTGATTTCAATGGGTCTCAGCATGACTACATCTGGATGCAACCCATATTCTTTACTAATCCAAGGATCAAAGTAGACAGAATTGGACATTGTTTTTTGTATTTTTTGTATTTCTGACTTCACTTCAGTGCAGTGGTGTAATGGAGCCAGGGCTCTCAGGGCCCAAAAAACCCCATGACTTCTTTATTGGCGGGGCGATGATGCCATCTGCCACCCTCCTCAGGCTCCCTTGTCACCTCTGAGCTTAGCTGTAAGCCTCAGAGTTGCTGTGTATGTGGGATGGGGGGGGATTGATTTTCCCAGCAGCGATGTATTGTTCTGAGCTATCCCTCAATACAAAATACTTTGGGGTGGCTTGGCCTTGAATGAGCATTCAGATCTATTAGCTTTAGAAAAAACCTGCTCCTGGTGGAGTTAAAAGCTGCTAGAATTGGTTTGTTGTCTTTGAGATAGGTGTGTGTGTCCACATGTACACACACACATGTCATGCATGCACATAGTTATAGAGCCAGTGTGGCGTAGTGGTTAGAGTGTTGGACTGGGACTCAGTTTTGGACCCTCCTTGGGGACATGGCTATGGGGACTGCCATGATGAGGATATGTACTTCAACGTTTATCATGACACCACTGCTCTGGTGAACTTCAAGTTCTGGCACAGCGGGCTGTTGGGTAACCATTCCTTATGCACCATCTCCTTCCTTTGTGAAGCCTAACTGTGCTGTGCCACACGGGCAAGACAGGGCAAAGTTCCAATGCAGGAGAAGCATACTGAAACTTTCCTAGAGAGCTATGTCATTTGCACAGGGCAGGAATCCTCTTGCCTCCTTGTCAATTTGCTCCTGATCAAGGCACAAGAAAAATATGACAGTATGTTCCCAGCATGTTAGCCACTAGTCTTTTTGTGCTTCCATTTGATCTTGGTCCGTGTTTTCACTCCTCTACCTTGTTGACTCCCTTAGATACACCAAAATGAAGACTGCCACCAACATCTACATATTCAACCTTGCCCTGGCAGATGCCTTAGCAACCAGTACACTGCCATTCCAAAGTGTGAATTACCTCCTGGGAACATGGCCATTCGGTACTGCAATTTGTAAGATTGTTATATCCATAGATTACTACAATATGTTCACAAGTATTTTCACCCTCTGCACTATGAGTGTGGATCGCTATATAGCAGTTTGCCACCCGGTCAAAGCTCTGGATTTCCGCACCCCCAGAAATGCCAAAATTGTCAACGTCTGCAATTGGATTGTTTCTTCAGCCATTGGCATACCAGTTATGGTGATGGCAACCACAAAGGAGAGTAATGGTGAGTAAGAATACCACTCACCGCCTTCAAGCGCTCACTCAATTTCTTCAGCAAGGAGGGAGAGGGAGGGAGATGCACTCACGAATCAAATTGCTAGGGTACTTCCCAATGACTTAGAGCCAGGAAATTTAGTATACCGGTACATGTAATCCTTAGGGATAACTAGGGGATCTGAAAATGGAACATTTCTATACCTCTTGTTCAAAATGTGGGACTCAAAATGCATTTCAAAATGGTTAGGCTCCCACACTAGTAAGAAATCTAACATTTGGTTTGCACATACTCTGATATATTCTGATTATTAGGGGAAAAAACTTAAAAGAGGGATATTTGTAAATTGCTCCCAAGAAAGAGAGGGGAAGATGCACTCCAAAATGATTAAGGTATTTCAAGGATACTCAGAAATCTGAAATTCAGGTAACACATAATCTGAAACACACTGATTACTAGATAAGATTCAAAATAGGATATTTTTACCCCTAACAGAGCAACCTGGTGACCTCTGGGCTACAATTCCCAGAGGCCCCAGTCAGCATGGCCAGGGATTATGGGAGTTGGAATCCAAATGTCTGGAGGGCACAAGGTTGCTTATCCCTGCTATACATATCTATTTAGTATGTACGTACCATTGAGTTCAATGAGAATTACTCCCTGCTAAGTGTGAATAGGACTGCAGTCTAAAGTTCAAACCTTTGGGAAAGGAAGTAGAGACAGATGGGTCAGTCTATTTCTGTTCCATGTCAATTTCACACGTGTTCATTCATAAGTCTGTTCTGTCCTGTTTCTACATCCATGTGCAGATTTTTAAAAACCGCACAAAAATGTATGTTTGTATACAGGGCTTTTTTTCTGGTGGAACTCACCAGAACTGAGTTCCAGCACCTTTTATTCTATTAATTACATTACAATTTAATCGCCATCTACTCCCAAGGAAATGTAATCCAAGAGTTCCGGTACCCTTTTCTCCAGAAAAAAAGCACTGTTTGTATATATTTTCTCACTAAATACACATTTATCTAATGTGTTTATCTAGATGTAGCATTTCTAAACCTATATGATTCTAAAATACACATTTAAACAACAACAACAACAACAACAACAACAACAACACATTTTAGTATGTTGCTTGAGCCCAAAAGAAATTGCATTGCAATTCTGAAGAAGTGCATAATCCAAAGGATAATAATTACATTCTGATCCTCACATTAATCTGGGAGGTGAGGATCAGGTCAGTTTACATGAGAATTTGGAAAGGTCAAATTCCTCAGGCATCTTTAAAATTAATTGTATCTAATAAGAGAAAAACAACGAATCAGCTGGGATTAAAAAGAACTGGTGAAAATAAACAATATCCAAAAGGTGCAATAATGCAACTTAACATCAACAGGCTAAAAACAGTCATCATACAATGCAAGAAAGCATAACCAAAGTGTACAGTCATGTCATTCAGTACCAAAAGCAGCCAAACACATTTCAACCATAGGTCTTCTTCAGTGGTCTAGTATATATATATATATATATATATATATATATATATCCACACATATCTATCCAAGCTTCTCACACATATTCACAATGTAAAATACTACGTATCCACCTGCAATTATAAAAACAAATTTATTTTTTTTAAAAAAACTTGCTAAGAATACACACACACACACAAATATATTACATGTAAAAAAAAAAAAAACCCAACAACCCTCACCAATTCAGGCTCATACTAATAAGAGATGCCAGCACAGAGGAAGTCAAGCTGCAGCTGGTATAGGATATTTTTGCGGCTTCTTCACACACTTCAGTCAAGCCATGATTACGGGAAGGAAGACCTCTAGAAGCAGCTAAAACCATTATGGTTTCAGAATGCAGGTGTCATTTAGCAATGGGTGGATCCAGGGCTTTTTTTCTGGTGGAACTCACCGGAACTGAGTTCCAGCACCTTTTCTTCTATTAATTGCATTACAATTTAATCGCCATCTACTCCCGAGGAAATGTAATCCAAGAGTTCCGGTACCTTTTTCTCCAGAAAAAAAACACTGGGTGGATCTATATCTATTTATCGATTTAATTGGACTAGGCTGCAATCCTAGGCCAGCTCACCTAGGAGTAAGCCCCATTGAACTGAGCGGGGCAATTAATCAACTAACATTTTAGCTTAGTGGTGGGGACACTCAGGCCCGCAGCTGTACGAGGCCTCCCCATCTGACCTGCCGAGGCCCCTCCCCCTTTCCAAAGCCCTGTCTCAGCCCTGTGATCAGGAGCCACTGCCTCAAGGCATATGGAGCACCTTGAAGGGGCTGTTTATGGAGGCTCCACTTGCCTGATGGGAAGGGCAAGGGGCAAGCAAGGCTGGCTCAGTCGGGAGGTGCCACCTTAAAGTGCTTGGTGTGCCTTGAAGCAGCAGTTCCTGAAGGCTCTGCTTACTCCTCCCCACCTTTCCCAATCTTCCCCAGAATCTCTCAACCCACCCCCACTGGCTAGCTCAGTGGGGAAAAGGGGGCTGCAGATTCCTGCTGCTCAGCTTCCTTTCCGCCCTCCTCAGTTCTCTCTCTCTCTCTCTCTCTCTCTCTCTCTCTCTCTCTCTCTGTGTGTGTGTGTGTGTGTGTGTGGTGTGAGAGAGAGAGAGAGAGAGAGAGAGAGAGAGAGAGAGAGAGAGAATCATAGAGTTGGAAGGGGCTATTTAGGCCATCTCGTCCAACCCCCTGCTCAGTGCAGGAATCTAATTTAAAGCATTCCTGACAGATGAAAAGACAGACAGGCAGACACCTTGAGAGGGTTCCACCATTAACAGCCTAGAAATAAGATAGATCTATATCGATAGATAGATAGATAGATAGATAGATAGATGGAGGTGGGGGGCATGTGAATGGTATGTGCATGGCAGAGAGAGCGGGGGTGGTTTTGACCCCATCTGCTCCCTCAAGTGTGTCCCCTGACAGGTCTCCACAGGATGATGTGGCTCTCAGGCCAAAAATAATAATAATCCTCAGCCCTGCTTTAGTTCATGGGTGGGCAGGGGGAGACTGATTTTAAATTATGATCTTGTGAGTTAAGGGCACAGTTGCCTATTTTGTAGGTCATGGTGGATTCAGTGACTACTTAGGGAATGAAAAAGTAAACATTGTCTTTTCTAATAGCAATGAATGACAGCTTTTATTATTGAATTGTAAATGATCTCACACTTCCTTTTTGTCCTGACAATAAAAGAACTGACAGAGATGAATGAAGACAGTTATGAATTTCTTCCACTAAGCTATCTAAGATGTTCAAAGTTCAAAGTTATACATTTTGACTGAAATGACTGCTGATCAGCTTGAGAAAGCTGCGTTATACAAATCTTGCCTACTCTTTCCTTATTAAAAATGCTTACACACAAAGAGAGAGAGAGAGAGAGAGAGAGAGAGCAAATCTTAGCCAACAGTCTTCTCCCTCTATCACAATATGGCTCCAGTAAGGGCACAATCCTGTGCATGTTTAAACTGGGGGGAAAGGCCTACAACTCCCAACATGCCCCAGCCAGCCATGTTGTCTGGGGCATGCTGGGAATTGTATGCCTATTTTCTGTCTAAACATGCATAGGATTGTGCCCTAAAGCTCCTAAAGCAGTGATGGGGAACATGTCATCCTCCAGATGTTGCTGGACTGCAACTCTCATCATCTCTCGCAATTGGCTATGCTGGCTAGGGCTGATGGGAGTTGCAGTCCTACAACATCTGGAGCAGTGTTCTCCAACCTTGGGTCCCCAGATGTTTTTGGCCTACAACTCCCAGCATGCCCCAGCCAAGGTTGGAGAACACTGATCTGGAGGGACACACATTCCCCATCCTTGTTCTAAAGCAATTGATATTTCACAGTGAATGTGAAATCAGTTGTCCCGAAGCAGCTATTTCCATTTAAAAAATAAAAATAAACATGAACATTAAAAATGTAGTTATCCATTTCATAGATTTCATAGATCATAGAGTTGAAAGGAGCCTACAAGGCTATTGAGTCCAACCCCCTGCTCAGTGCAGGAAACTAGAGGAGGGGTCTCCCATCCAAGTAATAACCAGACTTGACCCTGCTTAGCTTTCCACACTCAGACAAGCTGAGCCAGCATAAGCCACAGGCCTGTATTTACGTAGCTTCATGTGTGATTTGGTCCCAAGGGGTGTCTTTGGCCATAATTTACTACTCCATAAGTTTCGCTAACTTCTAGGATGGCCAGAGGCAAAAGAGGACAGGGCTCCTGTGCCTTCAATAGCTGTATAGAAAAGGGAATTTTAGCAGGCGGAGCTGAAGCAGCCCCTGCTGAAATGCCCTCTTCTGCGTAACAGTCAAAAGTTCAGGACTCAGGAGCTCTGTCCTCTGTCCATCTGGCCCCCTTAACCATGAGAATTACAATCTGCAAGAGGCTTTTTCTGGCTGGGCTGGACCAGAATCAGATTTCTGAGTCTGGTTTTGCTTCATGAAAACTCCACCCACCCCTTATTCTAACCAATTGAAACAGGGACGCTTATTTCCTGTTCCATAGATTTCATAGATCATAGAGTTGGAAGGAGCCTACAAGGCTATCGAGTCCAACCCCCTGCTCAATGCAGGAAACTAGAGGAGGGGTCTCCCATCCAAGTAACAACCAGGCTTGACCCTGCTTAGCTTTGTCTTCAAAATCAAGGTGCGTTTCTTTCTTCCTAAAGCAGGAAACTTTCGACTGAGCTCTGCTCAACAAATATAAAATATCTCTTTTACTTTCCATGGCTGCTTCTGCACTGAGCATTTACTGTGGAAAAGCCATGCTTGGTGCATTCACTTCTTATGAGGCATCTGCATGATGTTGTGATGAAAACATCCTCTGCCTATGTCGGAAAATTCAGCTTGTTTTAACACCACAGAACACCCAGCTGACCCATTATACCACCATTCAATGGTTGGTTATATCCAGAATAGATTGCTCTACCCATTTCATTCTCTATGGCCTGTCCCTCCTCTCTAGAATTAACTCTATCACTTAACCCTCCCCTTTGCAAATAACATTGCCTTTATATCTGTTTCTTTTCTCCCTGTCCCCACATTGCAGGGGGGTGGGGAGATAATCTGGAATGCAGCGAGGGGGGGAAGGAGTAGTTAACCCTTTCCTTGCATACCATGCTTGGTTCCCATGAAACTCATCCCCACCCCAACATTTGGAGCTGGGGAAAGGGGAATGGTAGCCACCAGCTCCAAAATGTTATTTGGATTCCAGAAGTCTGGAAACAATTACAATTCCACTTGCAGCTTAAAGCAGAGCATCAGTGGTTGGGTACTGCTCAATTGTCCACATCTGAAATCATCCTGTGCCTCTAGGGGACTAAACAGACATTGCCCAGATATACCCCTGGCTAAGCTCATAGTTATGTGTGGGCTCACCCATTATCCACCCCTCAATGTCACACCTTAAATAGTGCCCCTGCTTTCCCCTTGCATAATCTGCACACATCACCTTTTGACCAAAATAACATTACACTAATTAAGTGAGAGCTTTTGCAAATTAAACATTAGCAAAAACATTGAGTTTTAGTAGGTCATTTAACAGGCTTCCAATGTATTATGGTTATGGTATAGTTATGGTCTTGGGGTTGTGATGGCTGGGGGTAAGAAGAGATATTAAAGGGTGACCAACAATTCACTAAGGTCACTTCTTTTTTCTTTTCATAGGATCAATTGATTGCACACTTAAGTTCTCTCACCCAGCATGGTACTGGGAGAACCTGCTGAAAATCTGTGTTTTCATCTTCGCCTTCATCATGCCCGTCCTAATCATTACGGTGTGCTATGGACTTATGATTTTACGCCTGAAGAGTGTCCGAATGCTCTCTGGCTCCAAGGAGAAGGACAGGAACCTTCGAAGGATCACCCGGATGGTCCTTGTGGTCGTGGCTGTCTTCATCGTCTGCTGGACTCCCATCCATATTTACGTTATCATTAAAGCCTTGATCCATATTCCAGAGACGACGTTCCAGACAGTCTCCTGGCACTTCTGTATCGCCTTAGGGTACACAAATAGCTGCCTTAATCCCGTCCTTTATGCATTTCTAGATGAGAACTTCAAAAGGTGTTTCAGAGAGTTCTGCATACCAACAGCTTCAACCATTGAGCAACAAAACTCCACCCGTGTCCGACAAAACACCCGTGACCATGCCTCCACTGCCAACACGGTGGATAGGACTAACCAGCAGGTATGACTAGCAGTGGAAATGTTATCTGTGGATTCAGGGATTCCTCCTGGAGATGACATGAATTCCGAAATCACAGTCTTTACTGATGTATAGCTTCTGGAAGATTTACAGTGCCCTTTTGATTTACCTTCCTTAGCTGGGGTGATACACAGACATGGAAAGACGAATCCATATAAGCTGGCTAGACATCATCAGTGAAGCCAGGGAGTTCTCAGACACGCCTTGCATGACCGGGCCCTATCGGTGTATCAATGTACTGCTTATTAAGTAGATGAGAAAGAAGGAGAGGCTGTTATGGTTTCCATCTTGCTACTGCGCAGCATTCTACCGACTCATGTCTGCTTCTGCGCAGCATTCTAGAACTGTATATATTAAGAACTGCTTATACCAAATCAGAGCATTGGTCCATAAAATAAAGAACTATCAGCCCCAACTGGCAGCTGGCCACACAGCCAGCACTGTGGGTCCCTGGACAGTCCTGCTCCTTTATACTCCTGACTGACAGCAGAGGTGCAGTTAGGTAATTCTAGACTCTGGACCTGATGGTCTTACGGGGGAGTGGGGCTTTTTAGATGGCAATGTGTATTAAAGTCAGTTCTGCTGTGATTGGGGGCCTTCTGACTCATTTCGCTGAGTGGGGCCATGGACATCTGCCCCAAAGTGGTGATGACACCGCTGATTGACAGGCACATCACTATAGACTTTCTATCAATACTTGTAGACAAGTTTTCACCAACATGATTCATGCTCCATGAGCAGACTTTGACTATCCATTTCCCCACCAATGTCTTTGTGAACAAGTAACCTACACACTTGTATAAGCTGTAATCTCACCCTGATATAGTGATCCAATTGGCAATTATTTATATATTATTAAGACAGAATGGGGTGGTGTTTTTGTTAGCAAACTTGCAACATGCACACTATAATGAATTCGGCCCATAGGGGTTAAGAAAAGCTGTTGTACTTTCAAATTTCATGTTTGTCTTGATTTCATTTTAAAGAGTAACTCTTTCTCTGGACTTTTCTACACGAGGCATTATTGAGCTCTCATCATTCCCTACTCAGGATTGTTTATGGGTCCTTTAGATAATGTTGTTACCCTTCAGTTTCAGTTCTGTGTCTAACAAGTACTTTCGGCAAGTTTTTTTAGAGCAGGGAAAATGCAGCATTTAATTGTGAAAGAAAAGAAACTGTTGTTTTCATTTGCGTTGTTCCACTATTCCACCGTGCCACCTAGAGGTTCTGTAGCAGAAAAAGCAGGAAAGGAAATGCTCTTTGTGTAGTGCTCGGATCTCAGTCCTGTGATGAAACCAAAAGTAGATACAGCAGATTAACAGCTGATTAACAGCCTCATGTAGAAAAGTGCATCTCTCTCTCTCTCTCTCTCTCTCTCTCTCACACACACACACACACCATTTCAGAAGTGTCCAAATGATCCATTCTCTACATCAAGAGAAATAGTCTGTCTCATCCTTTTGTTTCTCCTTTACCCTCCATGGTGACTTTCTTCCTCTTCTCTTAAGAACAATTTCTCCTCTTTCTCCTCCACCATAGAAAGCAGCACTGGGGCCTTATCAGATATTCATTGTGTATGAATATAGTGGGAGTATAGCTATGATGATGGAGGGATGATGGCTGCAGATATGAGATGTTTTTAGAGATATTTTTAAATACGCTCAGCAGTATATAAATATTAAATTAATTTATTTATTTATTAATAAACAAATAAATAAATAAATAAAATATGATTACAGCTGAGCAGACCATTGACAAGGGTGCTCAGGGTGGGCAGCAGAAAGCAACAGATGGAGGCATCTGAACCCTTTTTGGGAGCAGATCCAAGTGTCAAATCTTCCTTTCTGATTGAGATCTGCTCATTATTTGCCTGAAGCAGGGTTTCCAACTGTATATAATTTCTGCAGAATCTTGATACATTTTTGGGATCTCTGTCCATAATAAAAAGAAAACCTTGTGTCTCTCAACAAAGCTTAATCGGTTTTGCCTTCACTTTCAAAAATATGTGTCTGTGGGGCAGGGAAGTGATTTCTGGGAGCAACAAAGAGCTCCCAGAATAAAAATAACTAGTAGAGGTAAGTAATTCTGGAGAGATGTAATTACATACCCATTCTGAAAATGAAAATTGCGCCATGGGTTAATCAAGAGCTGAAATGTCCATTGGTAACTGTTAATGGCAATTAGTGACTTGTTTTCCATTTGATAATTTAAGTGAGGTGATGATAGCTCTGATTATACTTTGATCCCAATAAGCATCTTAACTAATTTTGTCCCACTGAATTTTGGCCCAATGAATATCTGAATAATTTGCAAGTTTAAATGCTAGCCTAACTTATAGCCATGCATCCCACCCTAGTCTCTCTCCATTACCGTCCCACATGTTTTGTCTTCAACTTAATCATGCACCTTGTCATCCAACATTAAATCAGCAGTGAAAGGGCAGATGTAATAGATTGCTTCCCTGGAAAGCTAATTACCTGCAATCTTCAGCTTAAGTGCATATATGCACATTCACATTATCTCTTCTCTAGCAATTGTGGTTGAGCTGAAATGCTGAGGTTAGGAGGCAAAGAAAGGATCATAACACTAAAATTGAAGATATGGCAACCTGACCAGGGCCGAGTCCCAATGAATTACGTTTAAGTAAGGATTTTGAATGCCATTATCTCAGGACCACTTGGAATGTAATATTTATTTATTTTATTTCTTATATTTATTAATCACCCATCTGGCCGGCCACCCAGCCACCCTGAGTGATGTACAATTAAAACAATACAATAAAACAATACAATAAAATATGATAATTAAAACAGTATAAAAAAATTCTTTTAAAATCCTAACCCACCCCATATTCCCGCCTGAACAGCCATGTTTTTAATGCACGGCGGAAGCTCATCACGGAGGGGGCATGGCGAAGGTCACTAGGGAGGGAGTTCCATAACGTGGGGGCCGCCACAGAGAAGGCCCTCTTCCTAGTCCCCACCAGCCTGGCTGCTCTGGCTGATGGGATAAGGAGAAGGCCGTCCGTGGCAGATCTTGTTGAGTGGCCTATTTGATGTTGCTGGAGGTGCTCCTTGAGATATATAGATATAATATATCACAGAAGTGCTCTTGGAAGTCAATCCTGTGTCTAAAATTGCCTGTGTCTAAAATTGATGTATTCATGTGCCTGCTTCCAAGAAAAAGAAACATTTATGTCAAGAATCCAGGAAGGGTTTGGTGCATCTTTCTCAGAATGGATATTGAGGGATTCATAAAGCCCTCCCACTTTACTGTGTGACTTCTTGGACATCCATGAACTAAAGACTTGGAGGAGCCCTCCCATATATTGAAAAGTCATTATTTATTACATTTATATCTCAGCTGTCCTCCAGGGAATTCAGGGCAACACATAGGATCCTACACTGCCGCTGTCACAACCCTGTGGTTAGGCTGGATGGCAAAATGGTGACTGGCCCAAGGTCACCCCATGAACTGCATGGCTGAACAGATTTGAACCTGACTTTCTCCAGTCCTAATCCAACATTCTAAATACAACAATGTTCCAGCTTTCAAATCCTCTTTGAATTTAGCATTTGAAGTGGTCATTAGGTACCATCCCAAGGCGCTATTCTACACTGTAAGAGGCCAAAAGTGCCACATGGAACCCTTTCCAGGGTTTGGCGATTCAGGCTACTCTTGCATATCCATCTCTTTCAAAATGGGGGCATCTCAAAATGGGGACATCTCAAAAATTACATTCTTCCTTGGGAATTTTTAAAATTTCTGTACACTTTCAGCAATATCCAAAGCTGGAAGTCCACCAGTGTGCATCAGGTTGCACTAGTGGGAATGACCACCAGTGCAGTGGGAAGCAGGCCAGTAGCACTCCCTCCTGCAAGCTCTGCTGATTTATTCCATTCCAGAAACACTGACTTGGGCTAGTTTCCACTTGCTGGAAGAAGCACTACCTTCCCATTGCGCTAGTGGTCATTCCTGCTAGCACAACGGCACCAGTGGATACTCCCCTAATACTCTCTAGATTTAATGGGAAAAATAGGGTTAAATTACATGAGAACTCACAGGCTACTCATGAGTACTTCTGCCATTTATTTTCTAAGAAATAAAGACTTAGAGGAAGAAGATTTTATTGCAAGAAAGAGCAAGATATCTGCTAAACAGAACAGATGCTAACTAAGTGCCAGTTCTTTCTCTTTAGCTTCAGAACAGTTGCACAGAGGGGAAATTATCCATTAAAGATGATCTCTTTATTATGCAAAGAAAAAAATCAATAGCATTTTGCTTCATCAATAGAGAAACCAAGGAGTGCATGTAGAAAATGAAAAAGCATAAGTTTTTTTTTAAGAAGAAAAAAAGAAAAGAAAGGTATACATCTCTAAAACGAGTATCCGCCCCCCTCCACTTGATGTCTGCTAGTGTAATGGGACTTTCTCCCTCTCTCTTCCCCCTTGCAGCCCTCCTATATTTGTTTCCTAGCCCTCCAAAGCAGATTTTGAGGGCTGCAGGGGGGAAGAGGAATCGCCCCCTCCCCTGGTTCTGCCGATGGAAGCACTCCTTTATCAATGGAATTATACCACCGGTCACAACCAATTAAATGCCAGCCTGGGAGCTGGGATTCATCTGAAACTATGACATTTGGATGCATGGTGATACTGCTTTTGGAGAGCTTTAGAAAGAGCTCTGATGAAAAAGTAGCAAATACAGAGCCAAATGGATGTTTGATAATAATAACAACAACAACAACAACAACAACAACAACAACAACATCATAGTGGAATTTGTATTTAAAAAAAAAAAAGGCTTATAAATCCATTTGAAAGTGTAAGGGCCTCAGAGGGACTTAATGTAGCCTGTAAGGGCACAATCCTATGCATGTTTGGACAGAAAAAAAGTTCTACAACTCCCTGTATTCCCCAGCTAGCATGGCTGACTGGAGAATGCTGGAAGTTGTAGGACTATTTGTCTGAACATACATAGGCCTGTGTCCTAAATATAGTTGGAATTTCTAGAGGAGTAGCTGTTAAATGCCACAAACAGAACAAAGAATATTATGGCACCTTAAAGATTTATTATGGCATACAGACTTGTGGACTACAGCCCACTGAGAGATGCATGAAGTGTATTCTTGAGTTACAAGTATATATTAAAAACTGGGGCGGGGGAGGGAGGTAAGCAGTGAGGTCGGAGGGAAATGAAATGCAGAAAGTTATAATTACCTTATTAACAGAGTTATTTTAGCATGCTTGTACAAAATAAAAACATGTGGGGGGAGTTCTGGAATCATATCCTTTAAGCTTGCTGTATGGCCTTTTAAAAAAAACAAACCACTGGAAATGTTTGATGGCTTTCTAGAAGATGAAAGAGGAAAAAAGGAACCACCCAATATTTCTGTTGGATTTGTTTGTTCATTTGTCAAGTGTTTCAACCTTCCATGCAAGAGGGGAAAAGGCAGGATATAAATGTAATAGATAGATAGATAAAAAAATAAAATTAAAATAAATCATAAAAGTGCAAATGTTTACTTAAGGCTGCAGTCAAACACACGTGGTGTTTAAATACCATTGAAAACAATGGGATTTTAGCAATCTACCTGTGGACAGGATTGTTGCCTAAGAGTACTGTAAATGACATTATGGGAAACAGTTGACATGGAAAACTATGGTCAGATTTCAAGCAACAGCTTTCCATCAGTGGCTACAAAAAGAAAACTGAATTGGGCAGGCTTCTGTCAATGCAGTCTACGTACTACATAGGTCCTGTTGAAGCAGAAGAACAATTAGTAATCTGTGCTTGATATTTAATGGTGTGTGTGTGTGTGTGTGTGTGTGGTGTTGATATTTATGTATTCTATATGGTATATTTTGGATGCATAGCACCAAACTCTCTGTTGTAAACTACCAAAGCTTTGTTCAACTCAGTAGAGGTATGCTGGCTTACAAGATGAAAAACAGTCCCACATATTCCAATCTTCTGTGTAGGAAATCCCATTACTGCTGCTGAAATTCATTACTGAGAACCTTGTAATATTCTCAAGTACAGTAGAACCTTGGTGGTGGTGATATGAACCCTAAGGACAAATATTAGGCAATCATCAAAAGGCACCTTCCCATGACCTCAGTCACACAGGGGACTACTCTATCAACTTCAAAGTTCAATGTGTCTACAAGTGAGCACTCCCTAATCAATCACTCATATTCTTTGGTATAGGAAGAGTTATGTGTCTATTTAGAAAAGGCGCAGAAAAGGTTGGTAGCTATTTATGGAGAGGGCCTTGGGGCTGCTGAAAATGGGGAAAGCAGTTGGGTTGGGTGGGTGAGCAGTTCTGGGAGAGACACAGAGGGGGTGAGAAATTTTCCACATTAAAAGGGGAGTTATATTTTGATTGTAAGAAGCAGACCCATTTGGACGGGTTTATAAACACTGAAGTTCTACTGCTGGTGCTCTGTTCATTTGAAAGCTGTGCTTACCTGTGTGTGTCTCTGAAGGTCTTCTGATTGGATTCTTGGAGCTGCCAATCTTCATTCTGAAATAATGGGTCAGTTCCAACCAACCACCATCGTGTATCAGATTTTCCTTTTGGAATATTGAAATATTTTTTACTTCCAATATACATTTATTATTTATAATATTGTTTATAATATTATTTATTAGTTCTGGAAAAACCTATCAAGGTGGTTGAGAAAAAAATAAGAAAACAGAAATCACAAACAAATAAAAATATAGTAAACTGTGAAACCTTGACAACTATAACAATTTAAAAAGCCAAAATAAAAAGAACTGTCTTGACCCCCTGCTTGAATGCAGAGAGAGTGAGGACCAGTCGTAGCTTCAGAGGGAAAGCGTTCCAGAGTCTGGGAGAACACAGGAGAAAGGCAGGCCTCTGTGAGCAAGGGTGTCTTCAAAAGGGCCTCTCCTGCTGATCTTCATAACCAAGCAGGGCTGCACCAGTACCGTGCACTGGTTAGTAGCCTAGCTGTTGCATTTTGCACTGGTTGAAGCTTCCAGACTCTCTTCAACAGTAGCCCCATGTAAATAGTCTAACTCTGATGTAACCAAGGCATGAATAACTGTTGCCATATCAGACCGCATCCCTCTATTGGTGTTCCATGCTGCTCACAAGAACACACCATGTAGTGGTACATCTGTGTTGCCTCCTATCAGTATTATTCTCTTGACTGTAGACACCATATCAATCCTACAGAATAACTGGAACATCTGTGGGTCCCCTCAAACCCCATGTCAAAGGACCGTCGTGGAATCCTGGAAGGGTGGATGTGGGAACAGGCTCATTTAGTGCTAGCTCCAGGTCTGGAGGGCAGTTGGCTAAACACCCTCAATGGCCTCCCCTCCTTCAGTGAGTCTACTTTCTTACCAGCATTGGCGCCAACTCCTCCTCATTATTGCTACCACCTGCTTGCTTGCCAGGCAGAGAGCCAATGGACAAATTGATAGTGCCATCTACCGCTTCTCCTTCCTTCACACCGCCACTGTTGTCTGCACCAGAGCAAGAGGAAGGTGAACAAGTTGGTTGCAATGGTGAAGAGAGCAGGTCCAGGGGATGCTGACCCTGGATTCTGCTCAATTATTATGTATCTTTATAGTGCCATCAATGAACATGGTGCTTTACAGAGCACATGAGGACAGTTCCCTGCCCTGAGGAGCTTACAATCTAAAAATTGGCATAGGGGAAACAACAGAGGAAGCAGAGGGAAGTAGGGTAAACAGGACAAGAATGTGCATGTATTTCTGGTACATGTACTTAGGCTGAGTTACAGTAGGACACGGAACTAGAGGGTTGTACCATTATACCAAAGGCTCCATGGAAAATGTGGGTTTGTGGGAGTCATTTGAAGGAAGTAAGAGAGGTGGCCTCATGCAGGTGACCTAGGAGGAAGTTCCAAGCATATGGGGCAGCAAGGGAGAAAGGGTATACTCTTTGGGGGGAGCAAGAGACCTTTGGGTGTCTGTACATGTCTGCTGTGTAATCTCTAGATCATTCGACATCACAAGGAGACCTGAAACAAGCTGTAATTACCACGTACATAGCAGTGACTTATGCTGGAAGGTGGTGACTTCCCCATGGCTTTCCACTGAGTCCATGAAGCTTTCAACATAGGTCTCCCACCAAGCTATCCACTGTTTCACATTTGCTTTTATTTATTTATTTTTATTTATTATTACATTTATTTCCCTCCATTTTTCCTCTTGCAAGGAACCCAAGGTGGCTTCCGCGGTCCTCTTCCTCTCCATTTTATCCTCACAGCAACTCGGTGAGGTAGGCTAGGCCCAAAGTTACCAGATCTCCTGATTCGCAGTCTTCAACACTCTAACCACTATGCCACACTGGCTCACTTATTCTAAGAAAAGACACCAATGATTCCAGATGCTGTTTGTGCTACCTCTTCCATGGGGATGAAGCCTCAGGGTTTAGGTTGGAACTGGCCCAGTGCCCGCAGCCCTTGTTCTTTCATGATGTAACGTGAAAGGGTATTCCTGCCTTCTCAGAATGACATCACTGTGCTTTGTTCATTGAGAAAGTGTAGCAAAATGCTGAGCAAATTCGCCCAGCATCGTTTGCAAGCAGCTGGGTGGAGAACTTAGCTCATTTCTCATTGTATTTCTTTCCTTTCAGCTGGAACTTCTGGAAGCTGAAACCACACCACTGCCGTGACAGCACCCCCTTCCCCTTGCTGTGTAGCATCTAAAACCAGGGCCACTAAGCTATTTATTTATTTATTTATCTATTTATTTATTTATTTTTATTTTATTTATTATATTTATACCTCGCCTTTTTCCCTGCAAGGAACCCAAGGCGGCTTACATAATCCTCCTCCTCCTCTCCATGTTATCCTCAAAACAACCCTGTGAGGTAGGTTAGGCTAAGAGTCAGTGACTGGCCCAAAGTCACCCAGTGAGTTTCAAGGCCGAGTGGGGACTAGAACCCGGATCTATTTGTGGCAGACAGGGGTAGGAGGCTGCTTTCCCCCTCTCTAAGTCACCCAATCCTAAGGCAAGTGCCCGCCTTAAACATCCATCAGAACAATTTGCCTCTGTGACAAATTTCCATTGCACATTTTGAAAACAGATACAAAGTCAGACCAAAGGGGAAATTTTATGACCTGCCTCTAGGATACTAAAATATAGCCACCAAGAATATACGTATTACATACAGGATGAATCTGAAAGATTAGATAGCTTTCCCTTAAATCAGTCCGAAAGTACAGCAGAGCAAAATCAGACTAATATCCTACCACTACCACCTAAGAAAGAAAGAAAGAAAAAGAAAAGAAAAGATTATGGGAAAAGGCTACATGATGGAGATTATCGCTCAGTAGTATATCCAGTGCATTTTATTTAGGGGTTTTGAATAATTATTTTTATGGATGCATATTTTATTTTTTCATACAAATATTTCTAGCACATAATCCTCAGTGGGGGAAAAAGATTTACAAGCTAGCTGCAGTAAAAAGATAGATCAAAGCTACCTCTGAGATATTATATATATATATATATATATATATATATATATATATAAGCTGACTGAAATCCTCATCTGTTGAAGACCTCCATTTCACTAAGAACAAGATTCCATCTCAAGAAGATTCTCCACCCATAGTCTGTGCCAACTTGAGCACCAAAAGTCTCCTTTTCTACAGATTTACAAATATTTGAACTATAAGATTATGGATTCATCCTTTCAGGTAGCAGATGGATGGAGTGTGAACAATAGCTAGAAAAGCTTTTGTGCTGTTGCTGAATTTGTGTATCAAAAGCAGAAAACCACAGTTAAGTTTTGCAAATCCCATTGTCAATATGTGTACAGTGCTAAGATTTTGGCAGTGAAATATGTTGTGGTTTTGCATTTTTTAAAAATGTACAGTCATCCAACTTGACTTTGTCCCATATAATTCAAATATCCTGTTTTCATTTGAAGGCTGTTTGTACACTTAGTGATGGGATAGCTTACATTTATATATTTATTACAGATATAAAATATGTAACTTACATTGATATATTATTACACATGTAAAATAGTGTGTGTGTGTGTGTGTGTGTGTGTGTGTAACTCTGTGCGTGTAATTACATCTGTAAAGTAGATAAACATTTCTAAGTATACTTTAGAAAACTGATTTAGCAGCAGGAAATTATATAGATTCCTTTTAAAATTAAAAAATCATTTTAAGTGCACAGTCATACTATACAGGGTTTTCTATTCCATTAACAATGTTGTCATCTGCATCTCTATTTTATGATAACAACTAAAGTAATTAACAGCTTACAAAAGCATACTCAATCAAAAGAATAATAATGATCTCATCTCTGGCGTAAGCAACAGGAATAATCGCATAGATAATTTGTAGTTATGTAACATTTTATACTTGTTTCGTGTGTCCTGTAATTAAATGGTCAAAAATTACCCAGGAAGCAAAAAGCACTTAGATGAATTTGTGTGCACTGTAAAGAAAATCATACCCATTGTTTCCTTTTTAAAATTTCGACCAGTGCATTTTCATTGCTTCTTTATGGTTCAAGTATGTATATGTAAGTAGTACATAAAAAGTAGTACATTGTTCAATTATGTAAGTAGTACTATTGTAAAACACAAAAAAATGTTTCTGTGAAGAAGGAAGTCTACTCCTCATCCTGAGTTGAAGAGGTGAAACACAGTTGAATAAGTGGGGTCAATTTAGCTAGTTGTATCCTTGTGTACAAAGCTATGTAAAACCTGATATGAAAAAGTGCCTTTTTTTTCCCTTGCATCTCAATTCTCTTTTGAAATGATTTGTCTTTGGTAGCTTCAGTGTTTGCCACTAGCAAACTACAGTTATGTTAAGGTATCATGGAGGTTGGTTTTATTATTAACTAATCTTTACTTTTACTTTTCATACAAAACAATTCATTCCAACAGAACTTTCCTGCCATCCAGTGGCTATCAGGCCAGGCCAGCATCCAACCCAAAATTATTCCTACCATAACCCTCACCTCTGCATCCACTCCATTCTCTTCCTTTGAAATGTTGTCAAACCCACCCACCATCAAGTTTTGGCTCAAATAAACCTTCAAAGAAAGAACAGCAAAAAGGGAATAGGCAGGGGAGACTGGTGATGCTTATGTCAGTGGGGCTCCTTATCCGTTGCAGCTTTTATTCTGAGCTTTATAGGAGCTATCCATGGTGCTCTATGGTTGTGAACCTATTTTGGGGTTGAGGTTCAGCACCATGGATAGCTCCTATAAAGCTCAGACTAAAAGTTGCAATGGATAAGGAGCCCCACTGACATAGAAATCATCAGCCTCCCCTGGGAATAGGGAGAAGGAAGTGAGAGACTTTGAGTGTGCCAAGAGCTTTCATATTAGAGGTGCCCACATTTTTTTCACTCTGATCATGCATGCACTGTTATATTCATTGGTCCCAACGGCCACCCAATAAAACAACAGTTAGTTCTATAATATTCTCTCACCTATGCATGCAAGTATGTAATTAAGCATGTACAACACTAAACATTATCTATCACCATCCAGTATTAAGGAATTGATCTAGATCAAGAAGGAAAAATTCTAGACTGCCTAAAAAACAACAATCATATATTTGTCTCTATGTAAAAAGAGGTGTCTGTACTGTTATAAGCATCAGTGTCAAGAAAAGGTTGAAAAGAATTTGAGAAAATATCACGCTACTAAGGAAAGAAATAGGTTGTTAAAGAGTCGAGGAGCATCCTGAAAAAGGAACTGCCTGAATAAATCATGGAAAATGAGACTGGAACCGAAACTACATCAAAGTGTATGAAGGTCTCATTGAAAGCTCATTTAAAAAGCAGATTCACACCATATTTAGCAGATGAGATGGAGGTGCAGAGCTTTAATAAACACAGAAGGACATGCAGTGGGGACACACACAGAGGCACACATGGAAGCACACACACAGGAAGAAGCCATGATACAAACACGATTCCTCAATTTCAAACATTGAATTTATTAATGGGAAGAAATATACCTATTTGCCTAACAAAATGTGAATCAGCCCTGTGGAGCACCCCAAAATGGCTTGTATCTGGATCCTGAAATTTGGCATTTGGGAATTGCTAAGTAAAAGTCTTGACCACACAAAAGTGAGATAGTTCGCCCCAGTTAAACCCATCCCTGATATATATGGGAAGGAAGATTTTTTGCAGATAATTCCCATCTATAGTAGAATGCAGACCCGGTTTCTTACTCTTGGCAGAAAGGGGCTCTGTGGCTGGAGGAAGAATACAATTGATTCACTTCTAATATCAAGAGGGATGAACACGTTTCTTTAGTCCAGAGAAGCAGGAAGCAAATCTATCAGGCAGCACCAATCTTTGGCATGGAGCTTGAACTTGATAACCATGGATGTGCATATATTCCTGTTATTTGAAGGCCCAATGACTTCATTGGGCAGACAGCGGTCATTATTCCAAACATACTAGCTGCTAGAAAGGAACCCAGTCACAGATGCAAAGATGTTACATTATTATTGGAAGCATCTTACCTGTTATCGGATGAAAAATCGAATAGGATGAGCTGAAAACAGCTTGTGCAAAGAGCAGCCCAGTGCATGTTACTGTTCTACCTTAATGTAGACTTTAGAGCTTTTTAATTAAAAAAAAAAAAAAGGAAGTTATGATACTCAGTGTTCATTAAAAACCTCTTCTATTCCTCTCAGATATAATGTAATTAGAACAGAACCTCACAGGTAGGTTCCCGCCTTAATCAGCTTTTACAGTCACTCTTGATTACTTTAATAAACTATTATTTCTTTTATGCCAGGAGTGAATGGATGTCTCTGAGCACCACAAATTCTCTCTGGTGGTTAGTCAAAGCACAAGAATTTGAAATATTCATTTGGCTCAATAGAGGAATCTGTTTCAGCGCATTATTCCGTGCACTTTGTTGAAAGTACTTATGCAAAGGCCGTGAGGCAACACACAAACAAACAATGTGGGGCTGTGCTTTTCTGAGAAGCATCATGGATACTCATTGCAAATGCTTTTCAATAAATTATGCCATCTTGCTTTTTTGCCTCTTGATGCATTAATAAAGAAGAACCTGAATCAAACATGGTTTTCATTAATGTGCTGAGTCAGTTGCACAAAGACATTTAGGGTACATCCATTGCACTTAGGGTTCTCTAAGTCTTTTCTAAATATGCCTGCGCCCTCACAGTGCCTGTACCACATTTATTTACTCAGGCCTGAATTCCAAATGCCCCTTGGCCAAGTTAATCATTGATGTGACTATTATTTCATTTGTCCTTTTTAGAGAATTTCCTTCATAACCAATTGAGGATTAGTGCACAACAGTGCTGCAACCCAGAGGCCAAAAGTGTTTCTCTGAGCTCTTGAATATATATTACAGCTTTAGCGGTGGTGTGCACAATCAAATGTAATGAAACACAGATGGAATATTGATGAGGAATCATTACTTCAATATTTTTAGATGCTTGTTTGCTTGGTGAAAGCTACTGCCTTAGGATAAGGAGTAACTAAATTAAACTGCAGCGATTTAGTGAACTTTGCTTGGGAAACAATCCTGCACATTTGGGACTACAAATAGCACAGGAAAATGTTTTAAGAGGGAGAACTCAGATTTACTCAGTAAGAATAAAAGTCCCATTAAAGGAATAATCCTATATCCCCTAGACGGGGTCTGAGGGGCCATGGGATAGTTTGGATTCCCAGATCTGAAGTTGGACCGGATCCGACCCCCCTCCCCCTCGCAGTCAGCGCAGAAAGAACTGCACTGGCTGCTCTCCAAGGTCAGGAAAGAGACTTCGGAGAAGGGGGCATTTCAGGGGGAGGGGAGGAGACTGGAGAGGCTAGGATATGAGCGATCCTGATGCCTCTCCAGTCTCTCCCCCTTCAAGATGCTTCAGCTAGATTTGATTTATTTATTTATTTATTATATTTATACCCCACCTTTTTTCCTGCAAGGACCCAAGGCGGCTTACATAATCCTCCTCCTCTCCATTTTATTCTCACAACAACCCTGTGAGGTAGGTTAGGCTGAGAGTCCATGACTGGCCCACAGTCACCCAGTGAGTTTCACGGCCGAGCAGGGACTAGAACCCGGATCTCCTGAGTCCCAGTCCAATACTCTAACCACTATGCCACACTGGCAAAAATGCCCATCTATCAGAAAATGTAGGGTGGAGGGACAAGGAGGCGAAGATCACCTCTGCTGCTCCTCCCACTCTGCATAGGATGACCATATACTTCCAAGTTCAGGGGCTTATATGTTACAGGCATTGCAATAGGATTGCACCCCTAAAAAATATTTGGATCCTGGTGAAACTAGTGCACAGGAGCTACCGGTTCCCCATCTCCTCAGTCATTGGCCAACTTCCAGTTTTGATTTACAGCAGAGGTAGGGAACCTGAGGCCTGGGGGCCAAATTTGTCCTCCTGTGGGGTCCCACCGCAGTGCCCCAGAGGCCCAACCCCCTTTCCCCCAACCACTGATTGTTTGGTGGCTTCCTGGCTTTTGTGCAGTTTCTTCTCCATTCTAAAAGGTTGGAATGCCTCTCCTAAGGCTTAGTTACTGGAAGTAAAGCCTTTAAACTACAATATGCTGCGGGGGGGGGGGGGGGTTTCCCATATATTGTTGGCCCCACCCCTTTGCCTTCAGCCCTACCCACCACTGGAATGCGGCCCCTGAGAGCTTCTCCAAAATTGAATTCAGCCCCAGGGCTGAAAGAGGTTCCCCACCCCTGATTTACATTGTCCAGTTGCCACTCTCCGCTTGGGCCTGCGCTGTGACTGCAGAGCCAGCTTGACCATACAGGCAAATTAGGCAGCCACGGAAGCCCTACTCAGCCTTACCAGACAAGTGGATACTGAATGCATGAAGGGACCAGTAGAAATGGGCGGGGCTGCCCTGTCCACTCAACAACATGACACTCCCCGGCTGATGTTCTGAATTTTGTTTTTTATTCTTTTCTTTTACACCCTCCCAGTCTCCCTCTGCAAAACTCCTTCAGTTCCCTCTAACCAGTACAAACCTCTTCCCCCCACCCCGCCCCTCTCTGTCCTGTTCCTAGGCTGGCAGCAAGTGCCCCAGTCCAGGCTCTGATAGTCTCAGGAATAACTAGGAGAGAAATCAGGCAAGTCCAGGGTCATACACAAAAGTACCAGTACAGTTAGGAGAAGGCAGAGGCAAGGTCAAAGAGGTCCAGAGTTCAGTTCACAGGAGCCAGCTGTATCAAGCGTTAAGGCCAGTCAGGGGGTGTCCAAAAGAGTGGTCCAGGGGGGCAGCTGAGAGTCTGACAAGTCCAGAATAGCAAGGCTAAGCACAGCAGTTCAAATGCTGCTCATGTTTGATCCTACGCTGTTCAGAGGGATGAAGTATCTCAGGCTCTGATTCCTGCATTTGGGGGAGTTCAGGAAAGGTATGGGAGGGGCCACGTTGCTCATCTAATGGCTCCAGGGAGGGCTGTCAGCCAAAACCTCCAGTTCCTTGCCTGGCTCTGGCTGGCTCTCCCCCTCCTCTTCTTGATGAATTCTCCTCCAGGTAGGGCATGACACTGTCTCTGGACCAAAGGAGACATTACTTTAAATCTGTATCTAACACCTACCCTTCCCCCCATTTTTACCCTAGAGTAGGTGCATGAAGAGGCTCTAGTGGGGGGAGGGACCTTTTAAGATCTGGATTGGGGGCCATGCACCTACTCCAGAGTAAAACAACAACAACAACAACAGATGTGGCTGCAAGCTTCAAATTTAAAGTACAGTAATACCCTGGATTGCAAGTAACTTGGTTTGAGAGTGTTTTGCAAGACAAGCAAATTTTTAAATATTTATTTATTTATTTATTACTTGATATACAAGCGACGTCTTGCAATACAAGTACTGTAGTACGACTTAAATTAAAAATCTCTGTACACATTTTTTGGGGGGGATTTCGTTTTGATATAAGAGTGTTTTGGATTACAAGCACGTTTCCGGAATGAATTATGCTCTCAATCCAAGGCATGACTGTAATGTCTGTTTCACCCACACCTCCATCTCTCTGGTCCTGGCTTGTCACTGGGCACTTATAGCCCAGATATCAGAAGTCTGTTCTGTCCCATTGGGGCGGGAGTTCTTGTGAAGCAGCAGCAGCCAGGTTGCCAGACTCATGGCTGAGCCTCCTCCATCCTTCCTTCTGCCTCCACAAGCTGCCTTCCCATCACAGCCCCCGCTCCCGCCCCTGCTATCTGCCTCTGCTCTTTATACACCTGCAGAAAGGGAGGGAGAATGTTACATTTCCAGCCACCACTGCACCAAGCCGAAGCTGCTTCCAGCCTGGCCAGTTCCAGGCCACCTGTAGCATAGAGCAGCATTACGTACCAGTCAAGCCAAACTTCCCACAAACTAGGATCCCATGGACAGGGAATGGGATCTGCAAGGCACTTGTATTTCTTAAGATGGGGGCAGGTGGAGGAATCAGGGGTGCATTCATGGAAAATGGCTCAGTGCCTTCTAGAAATGCCTTCTGCGTGCTTAATCTCTCTCTCTCTCTCTCTCTCTCTCTCCCCACAGTAATACCTTGGATTGCAAGCATAATTCGTTCCGGAACCATGCTTGTAATCCAAAACACTCTTATATCAAAGCGAGTCACTGGCAAGCATGAGCGGGGCTGATTTCGGCCCGCTACGCCCGCTCGAAGCGAGCGGTTACATGATACATCCCTACACTTGTCTTGCAAGACCTTGCTTGTTTATCAAGTCAAAAAAATTTTAAAAATGTGTTTGTCTTGCAAAATGCTCTCAGACCAAGTTACTTGCAATCCAAGGTATTGCTGTATATAAAAGTGAGAGCCCTGACTCACTGACTCATCAATTTATCTCCTATTTCCTATTAAGCTAGAAAGCTGAAATTTGGCATGGTTGTTGCTTATTTTACTAATAAAAACTACATTGTGAAAACTTTCTTTTAAAAGGGGGGGCAAAGGGGGGGTGTTGAAGTACTCAGAGTACAGGGTAGAAAGTAATCAGTTTTTTAATCCATTCGAAGAATGGGTCCTTCAGCTAGTTCCTTGATAAAGTACTGCACAGGCAAACATATGAGTGACTTTACATTTAGTCTGTAGCTGAGTTCACTTGTTTGGGTTATCAGCTTTGCATGCGCTTTTAGTTTTTGCTTTGGGTTTTGTGATGCAGCTGTAGTCTGGATTGTATTAGGGTTGATCTGTGTTGGCCTGTTGCCTGATCTACGTGGATGAATCAGTGCTTGGTAACAGGGCACTTGGAACCACTTTCAATAGCTAGCTATGCTAGAGCATGTGTTTAGATAAATAGAGTGTTCTTCGTTGGCTCGGTTCCCTGGGCATGGGCTGGATCAGTCCCCAGTCCTGACCCAGATCTATCAGGACCCATCAAGGCAGCCTAGAAGTTATTTTAAATAAATAAAATAATAAATCCCTTGATTCCTGGGCTCCACACCGGCCCCCTGCCCACCCAAGTACCAAAGTTTTGTCTTTCAAGAGTTGGCAACTCTACTTCTAAAGGAATGAGATGAGATAAAGTCTTGGTGGTTCCTGCATACCAAGTGCTACTACCTGCAAGGAACTGCTGGGATATGTATGCAGCTCCCCGTGTGGCGAACTACTGAACTGCAGGTGGCAGACTTCTCAATGAAGTACCTTCAGGCCCTGGACTGACTCCACCCACCCAGGCCAGCCATTGGATCCTCCTGGGCAAGTAGGTGGATAAGAGAGCTTCCTATTTGTGATGAGTCTTGCTTGAGCAATATGGTCTTCCTGAGCTCAGATGTGCTCCTGTATCCTTGGTTATTCTTTGATCCTGACTTCTGCCTTGTCCATTGATTCTGACTTGTTCTTTGGTGCTGCCTCCTGGCTTGCCCTTTCATTGTGACTACTGGCTTTTCGCATGGCTCCAGGCTCAACTCAAACTGCTGCCCACAGCCAGGCCCGGACATCGGCTTGTTCTAGGGCAGTGATGACGAACCTATGGCACGCGTGCCACAGCTGGCACGCAGGGACCTTTCTGTGGGCACTCGAGCCATTGGTCGCCAGATCGCGAAAAGACCATCCCCTTCTGCATTCAGCGTCAGGTTTCCATAGTAACTCCTCTCCACTCATTCCTCGCTGGCCTCCACAGGCAGGCACACTCCAACATCTCCACCCCCAGAAGCAGACTGCACAGGCACCCAGCCCTCCTTCTAACTGAACAGACAGCTCAGAAGCACAACGCGCGCCCGAATCTTTGCGCGCCCGGTGAAGAGCCATGCCCTGAGACAGAGCGGGGCGCGATTAGCTAGTGCCCCCTCCTCCTTCCTGCCAAATTTAAGGCACTTTGAAATAAATAAGTTGGTTTTGTGTTGCAGTTTGGGCACTCAGGCTCAAAAAGGTTCACCATCACTGTTCTAGGGTTTCAGGGTGGTTTGTACACCACCCCAGCCAGCCAGCCTTGCCAGGTTTGGATGGCATGACAACCTGTGCACGGCAAACATAATGATGTTAATTAGGTGGCTGTGACACCAAATGCTGCCACCCAGTGGAGGCTGGTGATTTCTATTTTGGTGGGGCTCCTTTTCCATTACAGGTGCTGAACTCCATCTCCAAAATAGGTTCACTGCCATGGAGCACCATGGATAGCTCCTATGAAGCTCCAAATAAAAGCTGCAAAACCTGCAATAGAAAAGGAGCCCCACCAAAATAGGCGTCACTGGCCTCCCTTGCTGCCACCACTTATCTGTGACTCACCCGCCTCTGCCCCCACACTTGTGGAAGCCCTAAGTAGTGTGTTTGTCAGGTATCTTAGCCACCTTGCTCTTAGTTTATACAGCTCCCTCACTCGAGCTAAGTATGGGCCTTTATACTCAGGCCCCACCCCCAGGTCACTATTTTCCCCTCAGGTACCCTGCTCGGCCCTCACCCAGGGGTGTCACAGAAGACACTCAGCCTCTTACACTCCGGCTCCCCTTCCCAATCCCCCAGAGACACACCAGCAGTTGCCTGGAGCACTCCCCTCCTTCCACAAGCCTTTGGCCCAAACAGCCTCAGCTAACTAGGGTAATGACCTGAAATCCCATTATTTCCCTCGCTGCCAGTTGGCCTCTAGATGTCTCCCCTTCTCATCCCCAGCCCAGAATGTGTAAACAGGCAGTTTACACCTGCCTGTCACCGCTCTCTGCCCCTTCCCAACATTCCGAGCACTGTGATTGGCTCTGGACTCTCAGGGAGGGAGAGGCGGAACTCCAGCTGTCCGTCACAGAGGCTCATGACCAGCACGTGCATGGAGGGGAAATAAGCCACCATGGCTTATTTTCCCTCAGTGATTTTGCGAACCCGCCCATTGCCATATGATGAACCAGGTCTAATGAAATTACTTCCCCATTAAGGAAACTGGGCTCAACTGATGGCGTGGGGAGAGGAAAGACAAAAAGATGGCTCTTTCTCCAAGCAGTGCCTGACACAGCATCAACCCATCAAACTCATGCGTGCTTTGCTAATTTATGAATGAACATTAAACGACAATGCACCAGCCTGTGAGTCTTAGCAAACACCTAGAAAAGAAATCAGACCCCAATACACAAAGTTCATTATCATGAGGGCTGTTTGCATGTGAGAAACTATAGCTAGGCCCTGCAAATAGTGCCTAGAATTGAAACAAAGCTCTAAGCAACAAGCATAAATATTCTGGTGTGCTTGTCTCTAAGCACGTCTCCACCCACCCCAGTAAAGCACTTCTTTGACCTCACAGCTAGAAAACAGCTGTGTCTCTTTGCTTCAACATGACACAAGTAGTAAAATCCAATGCTTATGCAAATCGAAATAAATTACATTCTGCCTTCTGGCCAATGTACCCTCAAGTGATCAAATAACATCAAGAACAACAACAACAACAACAACAACAACAGTTATAAACATGAAAATATACACTATCAATGCATGTAATGCCATGAAAATCCAGCAGGTTGCGCTTGTGTATTATTCATTCAAAACTCCAGCACTTATAAGCCTAAAATAAATAAAACCAATTCTTCCCTAAAGCAACCTGAAGATGAACTGGGAATGTGGGGGTGGACCACCATTTTCTCCCCTGTTGCTATTAATACAGGAATAAAAGGAACTTTTAAAATATGGTATACATCTTTTCTGCCACAGATATTAGAGCACAGAGTTTTTAATTTTAAAAAGCATTCAAAATAGTTCACAGTACTGTAATAAATTAAAACCATTTCTTTATTGAGTATTCAGTCAAATCTTATTATTATTACAATACATAATACAAAAGGGAGTTCTCTTTTACGAAAGGTGCCATCTTGACACTGTAATCCTATAATTCCATATGGATCCACAGTTGGGGCAATCTCACAGAAAACACTAGTTGCAAAGGAAGTACTCTCATGTCACCTGATTTAGGATCCCTGCAAACATTGGCTGCACTCAGTATGTTAAGGGCACAATCCTATGCATGTTTAGGCAGAAAAAGGTCCTACAGCTCCCATGGTTGGCTGAGGGATACTAGGAGTCTTTCAAAACAACATAGAAATTTCATGTGCTGGACTAGTTTTGTGGGACTCAATTAGAATGGAGCCAAAACTACTCACCATTGATTTCTTCTTTTGATGAAGAGGATGAGGATGCAGCAACACCAAAATATATTTCCCCTTTTCAGTGATTTTTGGCACGCCTTGTAAAAATCCCAAAAGCCATATCCCTGTAATTCCTTTATCAGGCCTACTCAAAGGTCACAATGAGCTTTCGAGATCTCCAGATTTCTTCATCAGGCAAGACGTTACAAAACAATGGTTCAGCCCCCAGTTTTGAAAATATAAACTCCAGCTGTTACTTGGAACTGACTACATCAGGGGTCCTCAAACTTTTTAAACTGGGGGCCAGTTCATTGTCCCTCAGACTGTTGGGGGGCCGGACTATAGTTTGAAAAAAATATGACCGAATGAATCAAGTAAAAAAAGAGGACCCCAGTCCTTTTTTTTTTTACTTGATTAAATGGAAAGTTATTATAAATTAATAATAAATTAATTATAAATTAATTTGCTGTCTAAAATTGAAATACATTAAATTTTAAAAAGGTATAGAAAGGCTTGATTTGCACACTGCACATATCTTATTTGTAGTGCAAAAAAACAGGAAAAAAACAATACAATATTTAAAATGAAGAACAATTTTAATCAACATAAGCTTATTAGTATTTCAAATGGGAAGTATGGGCCTGCTTTTGGCTAATGAGATGGTCAATGTCTGGTTCCATATTTGTCACTGCTAGTCATAACAAGTGATGCAAGTGTGCATCAGTCTGGATCTGGTTGGAGATTTCAGATGTTTCGTTCGGGAAAAAGTCTGTTCCCAGACATAGGTGCTGCCAAAGATGGTTGCTCCTGAGTCTGACTGGGTTTGCATGATGATGTCAGGGGCATGCCAGGGGGACTTGCATAATTACCCTTACCAGCACAGCTTGCTGTATCATGCAAACCCATTGAGGGTGGCTTGTTGCCTTGGTTAACAAGTCACCCAGAACCCATGGGCTGTTATAGGGTTCTGGGGTGGTTTGTTAGCCATGGCAACAAGCCAGTCTCACCAGGTCCACACGACATGGCAAGCTGTGCTGGCGAGAGTAATTATGTGAAACCCAGTCACTGTCTCTCAGCCTGACCTACCTCATAGGGTTGTTGAGGATAAAATGTAGGAGGAGGATTATGTAAGCCGCCTTGGGTTCCTTGCAGGGAAAAAGGCAGGGTATAAATATAATAAACATAAATAATACTCATAAGAAAGCCCTGCTGAACTCCACAGGGGGTTACTAGACAGCAGGGGCAGAAAACTATAGAGAGGGGGCAGTGAGATGCCTCCCACCCCTCTATGCCCCCATAACTCTCTCCCCAACCCAAATGAGAGCTTTCCAGTTGCCCCAACAGGCCCAGTCTTTGCACTTCAACCATTCCCCCTCCACCACCGAGCCACCTTCAAGCAACCTGCCTTGGGGGAGCTGCAACCATAGCACAATAATTTGGGAGCAAACCAATACATTGAGAGAGAGAGAAAGGGCTACGGATGCTACTGTTTATTAGGAGCAAAACTTTCACTCCACATGAATTATGTTATGGATGTGTAGCTCAGTCAGAACCCTCCTGTGCCCCCACCTCTCCACGCCATCAGTTCAGCCGCGCCTCCTCCCCTTACCGATGCAGGGCCTCCCCTTACCCATCTTGCCCGCCGGGGGAGTGCGCTGCTGGCCGGAGGGGGCCGGGCTGGGGCGGAAACGGGCTCACCTTTGCCCACCTTGTCCCCGCCGAGCGGAGCCGATCATTCATTTCATTTCATTCATTTATTTCATTTATATACCGCCCCATAGCCGAAGCTCTCTGGGCGGTTCACAACACTCTATACATAAAAACAACATTAAAACATACAAAACAGTTTAAAAAATTAAAAACCAAATTTAAAAACACAGTTTAAAATAACAATACAAAAGCCAATAAAACTGAGCCTACAGGTGACAATCCCCCCCGTGCTATTCCAAGCTCCTAACTAAATCATGCCCGGCTCCGGCGCGCAGAAGGACCGCAGTAGCTGCGGTGCCCTGGGAGCGCCGGCACCAAAAAGCGTGCGCACGGAGGCGACGCGAAGGAGAGCGATGCTCGCAGGGCGGCCGCGGACGGGGCTCCACCTGCTCCGCGTCGTCGGCGTCCTTTCGGTCCCTTTCCCTGCGTGGCTGCTGGGGCTCCCCTTACCCCGCAGGGAGGCAGGCAGGTGGGCGGCCTGCGCCCCACCGCCGGCTCAGCCACAACCCCTCCCCTTCCTCCCCCCCCCGCAGGAAGTTTTCTCCTCGCCCTCCCATTCCTGCTTTGTCCATCACCCACCGTCCCTGCGCAATGCCTTCTATGGGCGCATTGCTTGGAACTGGCGGGAAGCTGCAGCTGCGCGCTCTGCCGCTCCATGCGCACGCCCGGCAGGCTGTGAAGCGTTTTCCACGCAGCAGTGCCTGAGGGTGCTTAAAAAGGCTTCCCTCTGGGGGATGGGTGTGTGTGTAGGAAGACACCACCCAACCCTGAAGGGGCGCATTTGCTTACTCTGAGCACGTGGGAGCAGTTTCAGCCACGCCTCCTCCCCTTACCGACGCAGGGCCTCCCCTTACCCATCTTGCCCGCCGGGGGAGCGCGCTTTGTCCATCACCCACCGCCAGGCTGGGGTGGAAACGGGCTCACCTTCGCCTGCCTTGTCCCTGCCGAGCTCCGCATCGTCCACGTCGGCGTCCTTTCGGTCCCTTTCCCTGCGCGGCTGACGGGGCTCCCCTTACCCCACAGGGAGGCAGGCAGCCCGCGCCCTGCCGCTGGCCCAGCCGCTCCTCCTCCCCTTCCCCCACAGGGAGCCTCTAGATCGGCCGCCGGGCCGGATGAAAAGACCCAGCGGGCCGGATGTGTCCCGTGGGCCTTAGTTTGAGGACCCCTGGACTACATCTTTAAGCAAAACACAATAATTTCGTGCTGAGTGGGAAACAGAAGTAAAGAGAAAATAGACCGCTTCTTTAAAAAGACCAAAATGAGGCCGTAATTGAAAAAAGTTCAGTTCCTTGTTTAAAATATCCTGTGTTGCTCTGGGCTCCCCTCCCTCCCACAAGTTAATCTTGTTTATCTCAGGAAGCTTCATGGCTGAGTGGGGATTTGAGCCCAATTCTCACTGGTCAAAGCCTGACATTTTAGCCAATATGTGACACAAGCTCTCAACTTTTATCATCTATGAATGAGGGAAAGCTGACAAATGAAGAAGCCCTGCACTGAGCATTAGAATGCCAAGACCTGCTTTACTTTCCTCATTTGATTCCAGTGGCACACATCTAAGTTTCCCAGTGGACAGGTTCACACATCACACTAACCCACCCTGGCAATAAGCCAGGGTGGGTGGGTTGTTTCTAAGACAATCCACTGTGCGCCCGACAGAACATCGGATTCACTGCGGATTGGTCCCCCAGCTGGTCCTCTCCTTCCCCATTGGTCCTCCAGCTGGTATCCCACCTTGGCTCCTCCCCCCCATCACAATCATGAGCCATTTTTTATGGCTCGCTGCATTTCCCCCCATTTACCCCCCCCCCCCGAGATCATGAACAGTGATCTCCAAATTGACAGCCAGTGGCTGCCACTCCAAAATACCCAAGTGGCACATTGGACAGGCTGTCACTGGTTGGCCACCCCTTTTTTTAGAAAAAATAAAAAAATAAATTGTGCTCCATATGTGCACAATTCTTTTCTGTTGTTGTTGTTGTTGTTGTTGTTGTTATTATTATTATTATTATTATTATTATTCTAGTTGGACTTGCACAAGTGCAGAAGTGCACACTTCTGCGGGTCTGAAATGGGCAGCATCGCCTGGGCAATGCAGCAGGTACCAACCCTGCACATTGCCCCAGAGAGGCTGCCAAAAGGTGAGTTGTCAAGGGAAAGCAAAGCCGCGTGAGTGATATTTGCTCGTGAAAGGGGGCAGGTGTCTCTTAATTCCCCTTTGCAATGAGACTCTCGGGGTTTTGAATGTCCCGCCCGTAGGCCCCAGTGCCCCTAACTTTTCCACCCATTCCAGAGGTTCTAGGTGCTCAGGAAGGTGGGAAAGTGCACCCCAGCCCCAGGGAAGTGTACAGATTTCACACCAAACCTCCGTCACCAAAGGGCTGGAAGTAGGACCTCAGATGTTGAATGAAGAGTCTAACACAGGGCACATATGGGAGAAGGCAGACCTTAAAGTATCCAGGTCCAAGCTGTTTTAGATGTAGGGCTCAACCAAACCAAAGGATACTTTTTGTAAAAAAAAAGCTTGCACTGCCTGAAAAGTGCCCTCTCCCCAGATGTGAATGGGTTTTAAAGGGCCTGCCCTTTCAGAGTGAGATCACGAAGCACTGCCCTCACTCTGAACTGACTTTGTGATGTCATCACATAGCCAAATCTGTATCTCAATGTGGCATTATAACCTTATTACACTCACTACATCAGGGGTAAGCAACCTTTTTGGGCCCTTCCCCACCATCTCTGTGGATTATCTTTTCTGCCCCCTTCCTCCTCCTCCTCCTTCTTCCAACACCATCTCTCCTTCCTTCCTTCTTCTTTCTCCACAATGACGTGCTCACCTCCTCCTGCTCCCTCCTGCCCATGATTTCCTTCCCCACCGCTACCACTGCGTTCCACACCTCCTCCTTCTCCTGCACATAATTTCCTTTCCCCCACTGCCATTCCCGTCCACTTCTGCCACCTCCTCCCCATGTCCTCCTCTTGCCTGCTCACTCATGCTCTTGCCACCGCTGCCACTTCATCTGCATTGCCATGCCGCACACCAACTTCCTGCTTCCTGGTTGTGAAGGTTGGGAGAAGCAGTGGCAGCAGCAGCAAGAGAGGGGTTGGGGTAAGGAATGGGCAGTGGGGTGAGGAAGGGGTGTTGGCAGCTGCTGTGCCCAGGAGCATAACATTGCCAACCACTACAGTGTGTGATATCTGGTTGGCTGGGTCATGTAGTCAGGAAAAAGCAGTGCCAGTTGTTTATAAATAGTACCAATGCCGATGCTAAGAAGAGCAGTGAATAGGTGCAAGAAGGCAAGCGTTTGTGGGTTTCAAGAAACACTTTGGGTCCCCACCTCCTTTCATGCAGGAAATGTTTGCCTGTGAACATTTGATGCATCAGTGCATAAAAGCCAGCTGCCAACATTCCATCACCTTCTAGCACAACTATCAAAACTGAGTCCTGGTAGGGGCTATGTAGATTGCATGTAGATTGCCTGGGGTCACCATTAGGGATGAAACCTATTCTTTAGCAATGCAGACAGTATGGCTGGTGAGCAATGACATAAGATTTCTAGGATAAGCCATTCAAATATACTCTGCTGCAAATTAAAGATACATTTATACTGTATAACCAGGATGCAAAAAGTGCAGCCCATGGGCCACCAGCACCCCACCCAGTGCTATATGGCACCCTCCCAGACCCCCAGCATCTGCTGCCACTGAAGGGGGTAGAGGGGAAAATGCTCTAGGAATGGGGTCAATTGTTCCTGCCATAGAAACCTCATTGCTAGGGCATCCTAGGAATAGGAAACAGTGGTCAAAGGTTCCTGCATGCTTCCTAGGACACTTTAGGAATTCGGCTTATATGCCTGTTCCTAGACAGATTTTCTTTTTATTTTTTACTATTATTTTTCTTTTGTGCATGGTGGTGGATGGAAGGGAAGGGTTAAAGCTGTGAGTGAGTAGGTGTATGTGTGAGTGAGTCAGAGGAAATGACTGTGAGGGAGGGAGGGAGGGAGGGCATGAGTATAGGTGCATGTGAGTGTGGATGGTCTGTGCATGCGTGTGGGGCGCATAGGGCCCCCGGCCCTTGACAGATTACCCCCAAGAGAATGCAGCACAAGTTGCCAACCCTGTCTTAAAACTGAAGATGTTAAAATATTGGAATGTATACAAGACAAACGTGTGTGTGTGTGTGTGTGTGTGTGTGTGTGTGTGTGTGTGAGAGAGAGAGAGAGAGAGAGAGAGAGAGAGAGATGTGAACACACGAGCAGCCCCTGCCACCTCAGAAGACACCTGATGTGGCCCTCAGAAACCTAGCTAAAAATATACATCTTTATAAAGACTAGAAAGTTCCTTAAAATCGGGGGGGGGGGAGCAGAAACTTACAGAGTTTGCACAACGGTGAGGAATTTATTTGGTCACAAAAACCAGTCCAAATGCAACTTTTTCCACATGATGCAAGGAAACATCTTTGTTTGGCCATTCATAAATATGGAGATATTATAACTGTAAAAGGTGTCCATTGAACAGATTATGAAAAGGCTTTATGGAGTACAGGCATTGCCCTTCTTTTACTTATTTCCTCTGCTCTCAAAACAGTTCATCATCAGCAATGTGAAATTTTATTGGAAGCATATACAAGCTGTGGCAAAAAATGGTGCATTTAATTTTTTACCCTGGTAGCATTCCTACAATTTAAATATTTTGCTTTTCTCAACGAAGTTTAAAATAGCCCGGCACTTCTTATTTACAATATGTACATACTCCTTAAAATTCAAAATGTCCAGGTGCCATGCTTGCTTAAAATATTCCTGCTATGAAGGTCAGCCATTTTTTTAAAAATGGAATTCCAATTCCCATCTACCAGGTAATTTTTTTCCTCAGAACTTCACCATGACTAGCATCATGATGTGACCACTTGTGTGGCAGCTTTGTGTCTTAGTGAATATTGAGGGAGGAAATAACACGCTGGAGAATGAGTTGAAGTTGTCCATTGTAGGAAGTGACAAGCTCCTAGAAAAACAAAACCTGAAACTGTAGCAGCTTAAACTATTTGTAAGTGAAAAGAATCAGTGAGGGGAAGTACCACACAGTCCACTGTTTTCAGATAGTACTTTCGATGAAAGATGGTTGTATCATTGCCCCTGAATCCATGATATTTCCTTCAGACGTATTCACAACATCTTCCTGCTGATAGATATCCTGGACTAGCATGGTGTTTGTATTCTTCCACTCTCTGTACTTCCTCGCTGTTAGCTCACGATCTTCCAGCAACTGGTTGATCATGGCCAAATCGTGTTCTTTGCACTAGCAGAAAAAAACACAAGATGTTTATGGAACTGGAAATGTGGATTGACCACTAGAGGTCTCTCATATCTGGAGTGTTGCCCTTTCCTGTCGCTGTTCTCTTCAAGCTTCTTGAACACAAAAAAAGTTTATTTATTTATTTATTTATTCATGATCCTCCTCCTCTCCATTTTAGCTTCACAACAACCCTGTGAGGTAGGTTAGGCTGAGAGTCAGTGACTGGCCCAAAGTCACCCTGTGAGCTTCATGGCCCAGTGGGGACTAGAACCCAGATCTTTGGAAAACTCTTTTCTTCTCAATTATTAGAAACTTCCCCTGTGTTAAATACAATTATGATATCAAGAGGGGAAAACATTTTTCAGTGACTGAAAACATCCCATTAATCACAATGAATTAAATGGAGGCATTTCCCCCCATCACGGCTGAAGAATAGCTCCTCCAGAAAGTCTTACCTTTAACGTGCTATTCAGCGCTCGGATTTTGTGGAGTTTCTCGTTGACCGAGGGGTTTTTGCTCCTTTTGATAAAGGACTTCCTCAGCTCCCTTTTAGTAGAAGGCCGCCGGTCCCCGATGGGAGATAAACTGGCTTGCTCTAAGGACTTGTAGAGTTTCTCCATTTCATCTTCTGAGCATTTTGCACGTTCTGTATGGAAGACAGAGGAGAGAATGTCTGTAATGAGAAGTTCTGCTGCTGCTGGGGTTTACGCAGGGCCGGCGCTACCACTAGGCAGACCCAGGCGGCTGCCTAGGGCGCGTGGCGGAAGAGGGCGCAGAAACGCTGTGCTCCTTCCTCGCCGCCGGCGCGCTCCTGCCCCGCCTGCCGCCTCCGCCGCGCCTCCCCGCCCGCCCGCCGCTGCTGCCGCCGCTGCTGCACCTCCCCCCCGCATGCCCCCGCGCGCGCCCGCCCGCCCGCGCGCCCGCCCGCCCGCCAGCCTACCTACCTACCTACCTACCTACCTTCGCGTCGTTTCCGGAGCCCCGCCGGTGTTGTTTTGGCGGGAGGAACCAGGGCAACAGGGCTTAAACAGCCCTGTTGCCCTGGTTTCCCCGGCAAAAAAAAAAAAGCGTGGGGGGTCCCGTAGCGTCGGAGGAGGCGGCGGCGGCAGCAGCAGCAGCCAGCGGGGGGGGGGAAGGTAGGTGGTGGTGGTGGTGGCGGCGTGGGGGGGGTTGCAGAGCAGGGCTGCTTTGCTCCGGAGCCCCCCCCCACGGCACGAGAGGGAGGCGCTAAATATAATTTGGCCTAGGGCGCCAAACAGCCCTGCACCGGTCCTGGGTTTACGAATCAAGCATGCTAATTGGGCAAGTATGTGCTGCTCCCAACAGTCTGACAGAGATTATGATGGAGAGCCAGAGTGGCGTCGTGGTTAGAGTGTTGGACTAGGACTTGAGGGATCTGGGCTTTAGTTCCCATTCAGCCATGAACCTCACTAGGTGACTTTGGGCTAGTCACCGACTCTCAGCCTAACCTACCTCACAGGGTTGTTGTGAGGATAAAATGAAGAGGAGGAGAATTACGTAAGCCACCTTGGGTTCCTTGTAAGAGGGGGAAAGGCGGGACATAAATGTAATACTCCTAACAAAATAAAAATAATGAGAAGAAACTGATGTGACAAATTGGTGCTCAGACAGACACTTTTTTTTTTAACATTCCTATGCATATGCTGCAACAGCAGACATATGGGGGTTGCTAAGAAATGGATCCACATGAAGGGAGGTTCCATACAGAGTGATCATAATGTACATAAAGCAGTTCACCACACAAAATGGTGCTTTCATGTTGAAGGTCTCCATGCCAGCACCTGAGGGTTGTTGACACTGGCATGGAGAATCTATGCCAGCCTTCCCCAATCTGGGGCTCTCTAGATGTGTTGGGCTACAGCTCTGATCATCCCCAGCCAGCCAGCCAGGCTGGCTGGGGATGATGCTAATTGTAGTCCAACACATCTGGAGGGCACCAGGTTGGGGAAGACTGCTCCATGCAAAAGGGAGGCATAGTATAGAAATAGCTGCAGCTGCCCCTGTTCATAACAGCGTTGCCAGTAATGTTTCTCCATGGAGCTGTTTATGCATCCGAGTATATTATCACCCAGAAGAAGAAAAGGATGTGCTGCTTGTTTGGGTACCAGCTCTCGGAGTGTTTTTAGGGAGTTCTATTTTTCATCATTTCCCAGCTCTAATCTGTTCCGTTTATGGCCTTTGCTTCCCCGCAATCTTTTAAGAACCCTTCTTTTAATAGCAAAACTTTAGCTCCATGTGCACTACAAATATTTGTCTTTGAATACTTCCTAACATGTGCATTTATTCATTTTACAACATTCTGCAAATATAAACAACCCGTCAATTGTGCTTGACCGACTGCTAAATATAGCTTACTACTTTAACACTGAAGAAATATGCCTTGTTCTGTAGCAAGGAGACTACAGGAAAGAGCATTACCAGGGCCAATACGCTGCTGTAGCATTTCCTGTGCAAATCAAGGCCTCGTTAAACATGTCTCAGTGATAGCACAAACCCTTCCTACTTGTTGCGGATAAAGCAGTTGCATACAGTTAGTTAACAGAGATGGTCAGTACAGGTGATCTTTTTAGGTGTACACTTTCCATTGTAAAGCGTGAATATGACAAATATATTTATGTATGGAATATTTATGAAAACACACATGTCATACAGGCACACTCACTGGAGCAGGGATTGCTGCTCATTGCTGGATAATGTGCTAAACAAGCCCTAGAAAGTTCCTACTCGTGCCAAGATCGACTAATCACAATGTGAAAATAAGATGTTAACTATGGGTTGAATGTCAGAACAAGGCCTATCTTTATTGCACATTTGCACTTTTATTGTTTTCGAGCATCAGCCCAAAAACGTCAGTTAAATATTAGAGGAAGGAAGCAGCTACTTTGGGAACCTACATAAGCTGCTTCATGCTTAGTTATCAAAGTGCAACAAAGGAGTGCTGTGCCGAACCCTGTCCCTGACTTTTGCGAAATTCTTCCTTCCCTGTGGAAGCGGCATTGTTTTTTCTGTCCCTTTCCGCAAGGAGGGTGAGAATTTCGATGAAATTTCGAATGGGGAGTGGGGAGACAGGAGTCCCATAACGGTTTACCTTATTCAGTGAATAAGGTCGCCGAGGAGGCTTCTACCTATAGTTTACATTTACGTTGCCTCCCCCTGCCCCGCTCACTCGCTTGTTCCCAGGATGGCTAAAGTTGTGTGGTCACGTGGCCATTCCAGGAAGTGCTGCGGGGCTGAACACCTGTGTTGTGAAGAGCCTCCCCTGCTGCAAGCGGGAACGAGACTTTTCTAAAGCCCTTAAAACTTTAGAAAAGTCCTGTTTCTGCTTGCAGTGTTAGGAACCCTCAGATGCAACATTCTCTCGCCACTGAACCAGGGAGGTGGCTGCTGCTGCTGCTGCACAGCGAGAAAAGGACCTTTGCAAGCACAGGGGCACCAGCTACAGCCAGCGCTCCCTGTGGTTGCAAAGCACTCTCCCGGCTCAGGAGGGAAGAGGCAGCAGCCACCTCCACCCCCGAGCAGGGAGAGAAGAGCCTTTGCAAGTGCAGGGCACCGGCATGTGGAAGGAAGAAAACACAAACACATGCCTCTCAGCCACCTCATAATAGTAATAACTGTAAGGTAAGTGACAAAGCCCCACGATCCGAGAATTTCTCAAGACAATTCTTACACCTTTCCCACAATTTTCACACGTGATTTCTTTTTTTACCCTCACCGCCTCGAATGCTCAGGGTGAAAAATAGATCAAAAAATGTGTCACAGCACTACACCAACAGCGTCAGGCCTTGCTCCTTGTGTAACCATGCAAGGGACTCTGCGGACCCAAAGAATGGAAAAGCAGGCACTGTCAGCTGATAGCAACAATATCCAATGTTTTTTCTTAGACCAGGATTTCGGGCTGAGCAAGGAATGGAGAATTTACCAAACATGACAAGTACCCTTCCACCATGAGCCCTTCCCAGTGCATTCCTTCCCTAAATATAGTGAAGTCTAAGGGGCATCCAAAAGGATTTGCAGGAACCATAAGTCCTGTACTGAAACATGAACAACTTGTACAACGACACCCAAGTGCACCTGGAATCATGGAGATTATTTATTTATTCTATTTTTGAATCGCCCATCTGGCCAGTCATCTGGACACTCTGAGCGATGTACAGTCGAATTAAATACAAAACAAAAAACAGAGCATCAGTTAGCCCTGGGGGGAGGGCAGTCCAACCGGAGCAGGCCCTGATGTTCCCTCTGCCTGCTCCTGCCGCCTTCACTCCTTCCTCTTCCCCACAGGGCCCTCGATGTCAGCTAGCCCTGGGGGGGGGGGCAGTCCATAAGATTACATTTCTTATGCTCTCAAGCATGTCTGGGTGGTGTTGTGCATCCTTGTGGCAGTAACCAGGCCAAAGCCGATGCAAGACATGTTGCTGCCTGAGGCAAAGGACAAGAAGGTGACCACTCCCTCAGTTCCACCTACAGAAGTGAAGTGGACTGGCAGCTGGATTTTACTTCAACACTGGTGATGGGACAATGTCCTCCACTGCACCTGAGAGCAGCAGGCTAGTTTCAGGACAGCAGGCTAATCGCAGGATAGATTCAGTACAGGCTGGGGGCACACACTGCTCCAACAGAGGGAAATGGCCGGGGGGCTGCTGTCCCCCAGCATCTGCCACCTGAGGCAGCTGTTGCACTCTACCTAATGGTAGGGCCGGCCCAACCCTGATCCAGGCCTCAGTCAGAGGCCCTACAAGACTCAGCAAGTCTTTCTCCACCCCAAGTTTCTCTTACCCCTCAGTAAATTTTGGGAAGTGGGAGTTTGGAGGGCTTATGACTGAAGAGGTGGGAAGGGAAACAGGTCAATTTAGGATTAGCACAGACTCCAGAGGAAGTCTGAGTTTAATCCTAAATGGATCCAGGGTGAACCCAAGATTTTTAGATTCTATCCCATCCCTCAGCCAATCTCAAGACATCTCAGTGGAGCTCTTATAGACAGATTATACATCATTCATTCACCCCAGTTTTATCCCACCACGTAGTTCAGGGTAGTGCTACTGGAGTGTTGGACTGGGACTCGGGAGATCCGGGTTCTAGTCCCCGCTCAGCCATGAAACTCACTGGGTGACTTTGGGCCAGTCACTGACTCTCAGCCTAACCTACCTCACAGGGTCATTGTGAGGATAAAACGGAGAGGAGGAGGAGGATTATGTAAGCCGCCTTGGGTTCCTTGCAGGAAAAAAGGCAGGGTATAAATATAATAAATAAATAAATAAATAAATAAAAATCCTGTGAAACAGGGTAGGCTGAGAGAAGGACAGGGAGGGCAACTGTCCCAAGGGCACCCAGAAGGCTTGTCTTTTGAAAGTCCAGTACTTAATCCACTACACTGCACTGTACAACAAACAGCAGCAGCAAAACATGACACTGAACAATAAATAAGCTGACCAAAAGAACAATGGTCACACAACTGAAGCAAAGGAACCGTGTTCTGGGGCACCACAAAGACTTGCCAGAGGCCACTTTAAAGGGACCAGATACAAAAGAAGAAGAGTCCCTTTGCATCTTTAATACAGCAGGGCTGGCCCTATCATTAAGTAGAGTGAGGCAGCTGCCAAAGGACAGGAAGGAGCAGACAATACTGTGTGCCATGCGGCCTGCTTTGTTCCCCCTAAGCTAGCCTGCTGCCCTCCAGTGCAGTGGAGGATGCATCTTGCCACCAGTGCTGAAGTATGATCCCAGAGCCGGTCTGGCTGGTTTTTGTACATGGAATGGAGGGAGGCACCATTTTATCTTTTGCCTCAGGCAGAAAAATGTCTCAGGCTGGCCCTGAATACAGAAACAGAAGCGAGTATTTCAGCAAGGTCAGCTATTGTCACTGCAGCAGGAGAAGCTATGCCAGCCAAAGTCCCTTTTTCGGCACACCTGTTAAAGGCACAGGAGACCTTCCTCTCTCTCTTAAAATAGAAGAGGATGACAGCTTTGAAAGCCTCCCACACACACACACACGTTATTTCAATCAACTGGATCCGTCATTTTGGGTCCAGAAATATCTGAAAATTTGGGAGCTACGGCCAGTCCCACTCGCTACAGAGATATTCCACCCCTCACCACTGAGTTAAGAAAAAGAAATATATAGAAGAATTAGATGTGTTGCAGGATCAGAGAAATTGTCTTGCCTGTGGTCATTTTCTCCAGCAGATCCATAAATACCACAGGAAGAAGGATGTTATTACTGCTGCATAGGGAACCAGTTATAACCATATAAATAAGGGCCCATTCTGTTGTAGCAGTGTTTCGTTTTCTAAAGCTTCCTTTATTTTTTCTTTATTTTTTTACCATCTATTATAATCAGGCACATTGCTCCAACAACTGCCAAGGGAAATAAAAATGTGTATTTGGCTGTTGCTTGTGTCAATCTGCCCCTTAAATTAGAAGAAAAGCCTCTGGACTGAGGGCACGTACACAAACCCTTATTTATATAGTCTCACATTCAACATGCTACATGGAGCTCCGTTAATTTCCCCCCTTCAACTTACAAAGCTAAAAATAAAGGCAAAAATCAATCTTGGCAGGCTGCAAGTCAGAGCAGGCAGACCAATGCTAACAGTTTCCTCTTGGGTTGGTTTTTGATGAAAGCAAGATTCACACCCTCCCCATTCAACATATTCCTCCACAAAGGGGAAAAGATATGGGGCAAAATCCCATAACTTTCCCCCATGGATTTTAAAAAGAAACAGCTTGCAGAGTAAGATTTCAGCTGAAAATTGCCCATTCAAAATTGATCTATTTGTTATACCAAATAATTTGACATGGTTGGGCAACCTCTAGCCCACGAGACTAGTCCAGTCTGTACGGCAGAGATCCCCAACCTTTTTGGACCCATGGGCACCTTTGGGAACTGGAGAAACTGCTGTGGGTTTCCACGACTTCCATGGAGGACGTGGTTCAGGACCGGTGCAAGGCAGTTTGGCGCCCTAGGCCAAGTCGGGTATTTAGCGCCCCCCCTCGGGTGGGGGGGCGGGCTCCGGAGCAAAGCAGCCTAAAACGCCTGCTCGCCCAGCGCCCCGCCCCCCCGCCGCGCGGCCAGCAGCTCTCTGCGGGCCTGGAGCAGCAGCAGCATCTCGGCCAGCAGCAGCGCGCTCAGAGGGGCCCGTCCAGGATGCCCAGCCGGGCGCTGGCCCCGGAGGCGCTAGGCGAGGGCGAGCACGCGGCAGGGAGGGAGTGGCGGGGCGGGAGGGAAGTCAAGGGGTCCAGATACCCCACCCCCCGCATCTCCTTTTGCTCTTTTCTCGGGCAGGTAAAGCGAGGCTGCCTCCCTCTCTGCTCCTCCTCCTGGCCGCGGGATCGGAGCCCTTATTTACTCGGGACGGAAGTTAACTTCGATGGAGCGGCTGATTCCCAAGCGTGCGTGCGTGCAGGGAGGGGGTTGTAGCTGGGAGGGGGTTGTAGCAGGGGCTGTGTTGGCCCAGACCTTCCCTCCCTCCTGTGGAAGCTACCATTATTCATCGGCTGCGTAATACCTTCACCTGCCCGTCAGGTCCCGGACCTGGTTCCCGACTCAGGGCTATGGAAGAAAGAAAAGTTCTTCCGAGCAAAGGCGGGATGTTTTCTTGACTCCCGAGTCGCCCTAAGTGGCGTCTGAATAAAGATCTCAAGCAGCAGGGGTATGCCTCACTCCGCGGCATCTTCTCCACCTTGGTCCGTTTGCAGGCAGGGTCCCGAGGCGGCGGTGGCTGCCCCCTCCCCTCCTCCTCTAGCCGGGCTCGGGCCCAGCCTCGCCGCCTGCCCCGCACCCGCCGAGGACCCACTTGGGCATCCCCGCGGGAGGCGCCGGGGAGGAAGGGACAGAGCCTCCGCCTTCCTCCCCGCCCCGCTGTCGGCTGCGCGGCCTGCGCCTGCCCGGGGACCGAGGCTTAGATGGCGAGCGCCGGGAGAGCAGGCGGGAGAGCAGGCGGGGCGGCGAGCCGGAGGAGAGGCGGGCGGAGGCGCCCTGGCTCATGATGGCGGGCGGAGGCACGCCCCCCCGCCGAGGAAAGCTGAGCGCGACACCGAGCCTGCCCGCAATCCCCCCGCGCTGACATGGTGTGACTGGTGGCCTCTCCGCAGCTGTCCTGCCCGGCCGCCTTGCCGACAGATCCGGGCTCCGCGAACGGCAGGCGGGCAGCACGTCGCCCAGCAGTCCCGGTGGAGGTGAGGAAGAGTCGGCCGGCAGGAGCAGAGTGCGCCCCCTTCAGCCACGCGCCCTAGGCAGCTGCCTAGTTGGCCTAGTGGTAGCGCCGGCCCTGACGTGGTTAGTCACATAATGGCTACCATGGGGGGCCTGGCTAGTCAAAAGTGAGCTAAAGAGGTGTGGGATGAGAGAAATAGTGACGCTAGAGGCTGGGAGGGAGGTGGAAACAGAAAGGCAAAGGGGTATATGGGAGAGAAAGAGTAAGACTAGAGGCTGGTGGGAGAAACAGCAAGCTGGGGGAATAGCAAGGCTAGAAGATGGGGGAGGGGAAAATATCAAGGCAAAGGGGTGGAGGGGAGGAAAAGAGCAAGGCTAGGGGCTAGAAAGGGAGAGAAAGAAGACTACCCTAACATTTTCCAAGGTTTTTATTTTTTTAAAAATTGAAGGGGGCAGGAAGTGTAAATCTATGTGGGCATTGTTGGAGGTCCCCACAGGTGCAATGGCTCCAGGAGGGCCACAATGGGGACCCCTGCCATAGAGGCTTGGGTTCCCTCTGTGGGCCCCTCCAGAAGCCTCGCCCCCTGGCCTGGAGGCTACCAGGAGGGTTGGGAGGAAGAAGGGAGAAGAATCCCCTTCTTATCTCCAATCTGTGATCAAAGTTCACCAGGGAATTCCCCCGTGCGCAGGGGAACCTCCTTGTTACCTCTGAGCACAGGTTAGAGATAACAAGGGGATTCCCCTGGGAGAGTAGAGGCCAGGAAATTCATCAATCAGCAAAACATTGTCCTTTCCCCTCAATCTACATCCAGAAATTAAGCTTTTTCGTAATATTGCAGGTAGTTGAAATTGGCTAACTCTTTTGATATGTAGGTTCGGAGTCATTAGGTGGATTTAGCTTCAAAATAATGTTCTGATTGGCTGGCTCTAGACCACTGGCATGAGAAATGGAGCTTATCTCACCACTGGAGGAAAAACAACAGTCCATCTCTGCTAGGGATGCCAGAGAAATTCCCAGCATCTCCAGGCAAGGCTGGAAAAATTCCTGCCTGAAACCCTGGAGAGCCACTGCTAGTCGGTGTCGTCAAGACTAGATGGGCCAGTGGCCTAACTCAGTATAAGGCAGCTTCCTGTGTTCCTAAATCCAAAAAAGGATTCAAATGACTTCAGATTTCTATGAATTCAACCCACAGATTCCGCAGTGGCCGGGCATCTTCCGAGTCGCATGGATTTGCAGGCCATTTTTATTTATTTTTTTACATTCCAGAACTGGACGCAAATTTAGTTGTATGAAAGTTACTGGAAAATATGGTAACATATAGCCATTTAAAAAATAAGTTTGTATACACCTCCAATCTCTGAACGAAGAAAAATACACAAAATATTGCCTATCACCGAAAGTTATGTAAATTGCGACGGACGCTTTTGCCTACTTTTCTGAAGAGGGGGAATCAGATTCTGTCAATGAGCAGATGACAGAATAGAAGATGCCTGACAATTTGCGAAACACACACAGATCAGAAAATGCAGACGACCCTGATTTCTATTAAGGGCTAAGCTTTTACTGGTCTTGGATTCCCATAAATATGTGAGACTTTGGCCTCAGTCTTTGTCTGCCTGGCAACAACTGGGGCTTTTCTACAGGAGGCATTTATAGTGTGCTCGTGACCCCTCACTCACGGAAGTTGGCAGGTCCTTTTCACAATGTTGTCATCCTCCCAGGGCCTCTCCCGTGTTTTCCAGCCACTTTCACAGCTTGCTTTAGAGAGAGGATAATGGGGTATTATTTAGCTGCAACGCTAAATCATGCTACAAGAAGCCTGTGTATTTCCGGAATTGTGCTATACAGGAGCGCTACCTTGTGGTTGTGTAATACAACATTCAGGAAGGCAGAAAAAGAAAAAAACCCGGGGGGGAAACCACATGGCCAGGAGTAAAAATGAGGCACTTTTTACTCCTGCAAAGAAGACGGAAGAAGAAGCATCAGAAAAGTGGTAGGGTAAATGCCTCATGTAGAAAAGCCCCTAATCAGGAATCTAAAGATGCTCTCTCTCAAACTCCCTTCTCTGCAAGGAACTCTGCACATGCTCTGAAATCCAAGATTCTAATGAAACAGGTACTAGCTAATTTAGATTGACTTTATTGGTTTTTATTTGGAATTTTGTGTGTGGTGGTTGCCTTCCTTTGTTCTTCCTCCCTCCCCCATGCCACCAGCTTCTTTTTCTATCTCGACTGCATTGTTTTAAAAAGGAATTTCTCACTAAACCTTTCCCCATATGCAAGACTGCATGGTTGCTAAGCTACCCACTGTATTCTTAGGATGTTTCATAAGGGTCTGTTAAGTTCTGTTTCTTCTAGGCTTTGGGGGAGTACATTCAAAATGCTTTCATTTTAATTTTCCCCTACATTTAGGCTGAAGGGCTTAGAAACTCCCCAACCAGCTGTGCAGACTAGGATGTTTCACATAGGAACTTTAACATGATTGGTGGCAGCCTATCAAGAATTCATTTTTGGGGAACCCTTGTAAAGAAGGGGGTCTGCCAATTGGGGAAGAAAAACCCAATCCATAACAACATGTTATTAGCTACTATCTCAAAGCTTATGACTATTTGAACTTCATGTATTTGTACATGTTTTAATGTCAAAATAAATTGTTTTCTAATAGTTCCTCACAGCATAGGGGTTGGTTAATTTCTCTGATCACTCTCATATTTAAGTGAAAATTGAGAGGAAAAATGAAAGAACAGTCACTATGTACTCAGCATGCTGAGATATATTCAAAATAGGGCTGTAAGCAATATTAAATTGATTAATTGGTTACAGCAGTAGTCCTATACCCACTTACTTGAGAGTAAGCCCCATTGAATTAAGTGGATCTTACTTCTGAGTAGACATATATAAAAAATATATAAGTGAAAATAAAACAAAACCTTTTGCTTAGCTATCCCCAGTTAATCAATCAGCATATGCATATATAATACAAGTACTTCTAGAAACTGCCAGTAGGAAAAGCTCCATCTTTGAAGAAGCCCATCCTTTCTTACACAAGAGAGACTGCCTCTTCCGATATCTGCTGTGACACGCGCATATATAAAAACGAAGTCTGCTTTTTGATTCAGAACTACTAATTGACCAAGAGAGCAATCCTATGACCCCCAGACAGTATGTGGAGCATCACAGGATGCTGCGGATCTCTGCCTCTGTGCCCCATAGACAGAGCTAAGAGCATGGAGAAGAAGATCTAATTGTGGATCTTCCCGCCCCCTCCCAGCTGCCACAGAAAGCTTCTCTTACGAGGTCACAACTGTGACCTCGTAAGAGAAGTCAGAGAGGGAGAAATGGTGGGCATGCTGGTAGGTGGGGAGGGGAGAGAAGAGGCCAGCTTCCTGTGTTCCTAAATCCAAAAAGAATCCATGAAGAATTCTATGGCTTTTTGCATTTAAATGGAGGAATGAAGGCAAAATCGCCTCTGTCCTCCTTTCACCCTGCCTGGTTCTTGCCAGTAGGGCATAGGCTAGGTGAGGGATCTAAACTTGGAGCCCTGTATCAATTGGGAGCACAACCCAACCCATAGGATTGCACCCTAAGTGACTTAGATTCCTTTAACCGGTTGACAGCCATAATTAGAGCATATTATTGTCCAGGAAGATCACATCCTATAAGCAAAGCAATCAAAATTAGATCCTGATTGGATTACTGCAATGATGTGATGTTGCTTTTAGAATTATTTTAAATAAGAAACAGACAGATCAAGATAAGACCAGAGAAAGAATAGTGTCTGATCAACAGGTCTCCTCCTGCTCGACTCACCTTTAGGTAGAGTTTTTGATGCTATTTTCGCAGGCACAGCTAGGTTATCCTTGGCACTACCTAATGAAGATGCATCTTCATTCAAAGAAATCTGAAAGCCGCACTGGGGTTTGAAGGTACCACTTTCCATGGTTTCATTACAGTCTGTCACCAGGCGATCAGTATCTTCAGAGTCACCAGAGACAGCTGAAAGTTGATTGCCCAATTCTTCCCCAGTGGAAGAGCTGTTAACAAAGTCAAGCCATGATTGTCTCACTGGATGCAATACTTGGGACAATGAGGAAGAAGAGGGTCCTTGAGACATCGTAGTGCTTTCTGGTGAGGACAAAGAACATGATACTTCACTTGATACATGCGATGTCAAGGAAGGTTCTTGCTGTTCCTGTTTTCCAGAATAAATAAGGCAGGAGGGAAAAAGGTCAAGTCATAAGCTAACAATAGGAAGCTCCACAGGGGGTCAAGGGTCAACAAATTCCCTATCATACTGCTCATCCTGGCTGCTGTCTGGAAGTCAGGACCACTATATTCACAACCTTTGTGGAACTGTTCACAACCTTTGTGAAACTATTTGGTTAAGTTTGTCTCTGTTTCACCCAGCCAAAAATGACTTCCTCTAGGCAGTGCTGGATTCAGGCAGAAAGTACAAAGTACTTAAGGAGGTAAACTATTTTGTCATAAATCTCTTGGTATATTCTGCCAGGGGGGAGGGTCATGGATGATTTTTGTGACAAGGAAAAAGGTCTCAGCTTTTGCCAAGTTAATAAATAATATCTAAAACAGAGATTCCAAGAATTATCTCCCCACAACAGATGCAGTTTAACCGTCAACCTGACTTTTTATGAAACCTAGTGTTCCTTGCATTTGGGGTCCAGCCAGACCCACCCAAAACGTGGTATGGCTGGCAAATTGTGCCAAGCAAGGCAAATTGTGCATATGAAAGGCTTTTGTTTGACCGAATGTTTCCCCAAGGCTGTTAGGATCAGAATAAGAATGGAATTCAGGTTTCAGCTACTTAAGATAACTGAAGACTTAATCTTTCCTGAAGTAATGTAAATCCAGGCAATCTGCATAACCAAAGCATAGCCTAGTGCAAGCCAATTAGCATTACAAAAGCCTGAAAAAGGCCTGAGGCCTATAAATTTAAATAAGCATAACAAAGCTTTCCCTCAATGGATTTCTTTTCAGTTGGAGAGGCGGTGGGGAGAGCTCCGGGGACGCGCCCTCCCTCAGCCAGGCTATGGAGGCCGCTTAAGCGAGGTGTGTACACGCGCGCCTTTGGAGAGCTCCATGCGCCCTGCAGTTCCTCCGGGGCGCACAGCATTGGGGCAGGAAGGGGCCGCCGGGAGCCCCGAGTGGGGGCTATTTGAGGCTGGAGGGGGCTCTCTGGCTGCGTCGTTGGTGGGGGCTTGGCATCCGGCGGCGGGCTGAGAGCCAGGAGCTGCGTGCGCCCTGCGTTTGGAGAGGGTCGCCAGCTGCGTGAGCCCTGGATTGCAAGGAAGGGGCGGATAAGGCGGGTTTCTTGAATTTTTGAGCGAAGTGTGTTGAGGGGGGGATCACCCCATGTTGGAGGACTAGCGGCTTGCTTTTCTTTCTTTCTTTCTTTCTTCCCTTCCTTCCTTCTTGGGCTGGGTTGAATTTTATGTATATTTGTGTTTATGATAATCATTTTTTTAGGTTTTGCCAATTGACTTTTATTTCATAATGGGGATAGGGCTGGAGGGAGGGAGGGCTCAAGTGGGAAGGGGGGGCACTAAATATCTGATCTTGCCTAGGGCAGGGCACCAAACTGCCTTGCACCGGCCCTGCGTACTTGCTTATTATGATGAGGCCTAGTGACTGGCTCAAATCAAGCCATCTAGATAGTTCAGTAAAACGATTTCTCAAAGCACCTTTGCTACGGTATTTTTGGTTGCCACCTTTTCCTCTGACAGGGCTCCTCCACTTTGAAGCAGCTACATAAGAGACAGAGATTCAACAGGTGAAGCTTCCCATGCATATCCATGATGGAGAGGCTTCTCCTGCTAAATCCCTGTCATGGAACTGTTCAAGGCAAATCTTTCCACCTCCCCAAGGCCTACTTCTACAAGAAAGTTCAGAAAGGCTCTCTATTTTTGTCATTCAAATAGAAAATAACAAAAAAGACGCAGATTTTTAGCACCTAGAGATTGCAACCAAATCAAAACATAAACAGAATAGAAATCTTAAAATTAGAATTTTAATTAAGCCTGCAATCTTAAGTATACTTACTTGGATGTAACAATTATTAAACCAATGTATGGACATGTTTAGGATTGGTGCCCTCCAGATGTTTTGGACTACAACTCCCAACATTCCTGACCATTGGCCATACTAGACTGTGCTGTTGATAGCTGAAGTCCAAAACGTCTAGAAGGCATCAGGTAGGAGTAGGCTGGTTTTATATGTGAAACAAAGCTTCCTCTCCCTGCTAAAACTGTGGCTTACGCTGGCTCAGCTTGTTTGAGCGTGGAAAGCTAAGCAGGGTCAGGCCTGGTTATTACTTGGATGGGAGACCCCTCCTCTAGTTTCCTGCATTGAGCAGGGGGTTGGACTCGATAGCCTTGTAGGCTCCTTCCAACTCTATGATCTATGAAATCTACTTCACCTCTTCTGTGTTCACCCCAATTATTATTTTCTAGTATTGCCACTGAAGCTAACCTCTCATTATTGTAATACAAGTTCTGGTTAAATGTTATATGTTAACTGGCATCCCCACTCTGTGTAACCTAAAGCACCAAGACATTTTATCCAATTTTCACCAGTGCCCAAGCATAAACCATCAAGCTTCCCATAGGCTGGTATTTTTTAGCCTTCACAACACAAGTGCAAAAAGTGCAGGCTCCAGGCAGCCCCCTAAGTTGCGGGCCTACCATGGGAGGGGGTCCTACCATGGTGGGGGGGAGAACAGTGGCGGCACTCAAAATAGAAAAGAAAAGAAAAACACTCTAGGAATGAGTTCTATGATAACTGCCACAGAAGTCTTGCTCCTAGAGTGTCCCGAAGCTTCCTAGTGAACATTGCCTGAAGGCTCTTTCCTCTTTCCTAGGATGTGCTAGGAGTGGGGGTTCTATGGCCAGAAGCATAGAGCCCGTTCCTTCCTAGAGCAGTTTTTCCTGCCTAAAAGATTCCAGAAAATGATCAGTAAAGCATCAGTCGGGTCAGGGTGGTTGGGGTGGGGAGCGAACTGCAGCCTCCTCCCTCCCCTGTGTGTGTTAGTGGGATGTGTGTGAATGAGTGGGATGTGCATGAGAGAGAGAGCGGAGTGTGTGTGTGTGTGTGTGTGTGTGTGTGTGTGTGTGTGTGTGATGAGTGGGGTGTATGTAGTTATTTGTGTGCATGTGCACATGTACAGGCCCCTCCACCCCAGAAGACACCTGATGCAGCCTTTGGTACTGAAAAGGTTCTGCACCCCTGGTTTGTACTATGTTTGATTCTTCCTTTTTATAGTGCATACAGAAATTGGGGGCTACATTCCCTGCTTATGGGACACTCCTGCTGGAGAAGCAATTTTCAGTGATTCGTCCTTCCCACTGTAGGACACTCTGCCCCCTGAAATTCTGGTCCGGAGGGTTGGGGGACCCTTCAAAACAGTGTGGGAGAGGCATGGGGACTGCAGGAGGAAGGGGGAATTGGCAAAAAGCACCACACACACACACACAGCACCTGCTGGACTCCAGTCCCTTCTGGAAGGAGTTCTTTAATTACATATTCCTTTAATTTTGTATTACTGTAATATTATATATATATATATATATATATATATCAGTGCCTGCTATTCTCCATAGTAGAGTTTAATGAGGATGGAGGCAGTGGGGATTACCTTATCTTACTGAAACAGAAGAAAAAAATTTAGGAGAGGATATTGGTGGCAGCATGAGGCACTATCTGAACAATATAAAACCAAATTTAGCAGTTGCAAAGCCTGACATAACTGACAATTGTACAAGCGTAGCATCTTCCTGCCTAAGCTTTTGAATTATTTAAAACACCTAGGCGATGAGTCATTTCAGGGCACAATTCTGTGGTTTAGGAAAGAGTGCTATAAAGTGGGCTCTCTTGATATGGTGAGATATTGTGCAAGATAAATACAGAGATGACAGGAAATGTTCAATTCAGAAGTGTTACAATATATAGTGAGAATAAAGAATGTTGATTGAGGTAGTGCTGGAAGCCTGAGAATAGTCCCAGAGTGCACTAGATTAATCAAGAACCAGGTAGATTTTGTTACATCTGCCTCTAATTTCAACCGAAATTCCACTTTGGGTGGATTTGCAGTAATCCTATGCAGTATTCATGTGCCAAATGCCATGAGAGGCTTGTTCTTTAAGCCAAGAAATAAAGACGCCTGCATGGACACGTCTTAGGAATTTCTTTTCACTGGTATCTTAATTGTTACTATCAGGGATGGGGACTCGGACTCGGGGACTCGACTCGTGAGTCCGACTGAGTCCCCCTCTGACTCGAGTCCCACTCGAGTCCCAATAATTTATGTGGGACTCTAGACTCGACTCGGGACTCGAGCCCAAGGACTCCTCCTCCTCCGCCTCCGCTCTCGCCTCTGCCGCCCTCGCCGCCCTCACCTCCTCCTCCTCCTCCTCCTCCTCCGCCGCCGCCACCGTCGACCTCGTCGCCATCGCCGTAGCACACAGCACGCCGCGTCACACCGCCAGCGCCGTCGCTCTGTTTTTGGCGGGGTTGCTGTGGTTCAAAAACAGAGTGACGGCGCTAGCGGCGTGACACGGCATGCCACGTCCAGGGATGTTGAAGAGTCCTTGGTCCCGAGTCGAGTCCCGAGTCTTTGGACCCGAGTCTAGAGTCGAGTCTAGAGTCCGAGGTCCAAAATGGTGACTCGAGACCCGAGTCCCTCCCAAAGCGGCGGCCCATGGAGGGAGCAGGAGGGTCTCCGCGAGAGGAAGAAGAGCTGCCCTTCCTCCCGCGGAGACCCTCCTGCTCCCTCCATGGGCCGCTGCCGCGGCCGCCCTCACCTCCACCTCCGCCGCCCTCACCTCACCGCTGCCGCAGGCCTCACCTCGCCACCGCCGCCGCCCTCACGTCGCCTCTGCCACCGCCGCCGCTGCCCTCACCGCCACCGCCGCCACCGCCCTCACCTCCACCTCCGCCGCCCTCACCTCACCGCCGCCGCCGTCGCCCTCGCCGCCGCCCTCGCCTTTGCCGCCGCCTCTGCCGCCGCCGCCGCCCTCACCTCCTCGGCCTCCGCTAGCGACGGCACTCTGTTTTTGAACCACAGCAACCCCGCCAAAAACAGAGCGACGGCGCTCTGTTTTTGAACCACAGCAACCCCGCCAAAAACAGAGCGACGGCACTGGCGGCGTGATGCGGCGTGCTGTGTGCTACGGCGATGGCGATGAGGTCGGCGGCGGAGGCCGAGGAGGAGGAGGAGGAGGAGGAGGAGGAGGTGAGGGCGGCGGCGGCGGCAGAGGCGAGAGCAGAGGCGGAGGCGGAGGCGGAGTCCTTGGGCTCGAGTCCCGAGTCGAGTCTCGAGTCCCACATAAATTATTGGGACTCGAGTCAGAGGGGGGACTCAGTCGGACTCACGAGTCGAGTCCCCGAGTCCGAGTCCCCATCCCTGGCCACGTCACGCCACCAGCGCCGTCGCTCTGTTTTTGAACCACAGCAACCCCGCCAAAAACAGAGCGACGGCGCTGGCGGCATGACGCGGCGTGCTGTGTGCTACGGCGATGGCGACGAGGTCGGAGGAGGAGGAGGAGGAGGAGGAGGAGGAGGAGGAGGAGGAGGAGGTGAGGGCGGCGGCGGCGGCGGCAGAGGCGAGGGCGGCGGCAGCGGTGAGGTGAGGGCGGCGGAGGTGGAGGTGAGGGCGGCGGCGGCGGCGAGGGCAGCGGCGGCGGTGGCAGAGGTGAGGTGAGGGCGGTGGCGAGGTGAGGGCGGCAGCAGCAGTGAGGTGAGGGCGGCGGAGGTGGAGGTGAGGGCGGCAGCAGCAGCGGCCCATGGAGGGAGCAGGAGGGTCTCCGCGGGAGGAAGGGCAGCTCTTCTTCCTCTCGCGGAGACCCTCCTGCTCCCTCCATGGGCCGCTGCTTTGGGAGGGACTCGGGACTCGACTCGAGTCACCATTTTGGACCTCGGACTCTAGACTCGACTCTATACTCGGGTCCAAAGACTCGGGACTCGACTCGGGACTCGGGACCAAGGACTCTTCTACATCCCTGGCAACTATTCTTTGCTTTCAGCATCTAAAACTGCAACAGTCTATTAGTGAAGAGACCCAGTGTGGTGTAGTGGGTTAGAGTTGGGCTAAAACTGGGGATACCAGGTTCAAACCCCTACACTGCTCAGTGAGTAACCTTGGAGCAGTCTTTACCTCTCAGCCTAACCTCACAGGGTTGTCATGAGGAAACAACAGGGGCACAGCCACATACACCATGAACCTGCGTTTTTTTTTTAGGAAAGCCAGGATATAAATGTAATAAATAAATAATGAAGATGCATTTTACATTTATTTTCTCATATGGCTGATTTATCTCCTCCTGTAAAAAACAAACAAACAAAAAAACACCTAGCGCTGTGCTGAAAAGTTCTTCCATAATTTTTTCACCATTCTAATTCAATCTGACAGAGAAGAACTTGCTTATGAAAAACATTCAAAGGGGAAGGCAGCTTTGGTGAAATACTCATAGATCGAGTGTGGGGTTTTATCATGCTTACTTGAGTTATGAGGTCACCGAAGAGTGTGGTGGTGTTGGGGGGGATGTCCTGTATTTATTTCATGGTACAATCCTCTCCCCAGCTGCCTGCAGCCTCCCTGCCTTCCTGCACTTCAACTAAAGCCCTTCAACTGAGGTAATTCCTCCCCCATGGGGCTTTTTCCAGATCAGGAAGTATGGGCAAACGTGGAGTCTGCTGAGTGGCAGAGAGACATTATATGGTTTCCCTTCCTATTACACAGCACCCACAGACACCTCACAATAATATAGCAAGCTCGAAAACACCACCAAAAGAAATTCTAAAACACCCTGAGAATGAGGCAGAAAAATTGAAAATTCTTTCACAGAGGAAGAAAACTTTCAGGAAATTGGGGGACAGGGGACCCTGGGGGTCTGCATTAGCTCCACATCTTCCCTGGAGCTGCACACAACACCCGCTACAGAGCTTGTGGGGAAGGAATAGAAGGAGTTGTATTATAAGCATCTGCATGAGAGACAAGATATACGCACAATCAGCCTTCAGAAACGTACGGTTTGGGAGACCTTGGGGAAGGAGTTGATCACTGAACAGCTAGAGCTGAGCCAAATAGCTCAGAAGACATTTCACTGATAAAGGTTCTGAGATTTTTCTTCTATTTTTTTTACCACCCTAGAAATAGAAGGCCACTCCGAAGAATTCTTTCCACCATTTTTATTTTGCGGTGGATGCCTCACCCCACCACGCCAAACACACACACACACACACACAATGCCTGGAATGATGCTACGTGTAGGGCATTGTGAAGGAAGCAAAATGGCGGCCAGGCGGCCAACACAGCTGCTGCTGTTGCCGCTTGCAGTGGCACCACAGAAAAACAAAAACAAACCCCTTGGGGAGGGGGAGAGAAGCTGTGCTACAGCCACTGTTAATGGTAAACACCACCTCTGAGGCACTGTCAGAGAAATTTTCCTCTCCCTGGAGAAATCTGGCAAAAATGGTCTCCCCAGTTTCTCTACCCACACATAGGGTGAAATTCTGAGAGCCCATTTGTACACAGCTAAAAAACAGAGTAGAGGAGTAATTCACAACTCTTTCCTGGAGATTATTTGTCAGAGAAGCATCTTGAGAACTGGATAGGGTGACATTTGTACAAGCCATTTAGCAACTGGAAGCTAGCTACTAATTACTATAATACATACCGCATGAGGCAGCAGCGTCTGATCTGAATATGGAGGCGGGGGTGTCTCCACGTTTATTTCTGGATCTTCATGATCACTCTCACTATAGCACTCTGAAGCAAGAACACAATAGTTAAAAATGTTCCAATTCCGCTTAATACTTTGAAGACTAAAGCATACTTCTTCAAGATAACGAACTGAAAGCAAAACACATTTGTTCTGCTCCAGTCATGCATGTAGGGTGATCTGTATGCAAAATAAGGTATTTATTTTCTGATTTTCCTAAATTATAAATTCTTTCTTTTTTCCCTTCACCCTCCTACATCATGGACAGGGGGCAGGGAGGAAAAAAAGCTTTTTAAAATTCTCTAAGTTTACGGAGTCTCCTGCAGTGGGTGATAGGAGGCATGTTACTGCTTGAGAAGGCAAGAAAATGCCACTTTACATGAACAAATCCGTCTACGTGTGGAACAGCTCCTCAAGACAGGGCTGTTATATTTAGACTTTCTATGGTTAACTAACATAGCTTTTTGTCTAATTCTATAAAAAAAAACAAAATGAGTTTGTCCTAGCACGGGATTTCACCATTTTATTATGCACACGCATTTTCTCTCTCTCTCTCCTCTCTCTCTCTCTCTCTCTCAGAAATGCAATTAACACATTAACAAATACTGGTGAGATTTGTCCACTGCTAGCAAAGTAAGTGGTCAGCCTAGAGCAGGGCTAGGCAGTGTGGTGCCCATGGGCACTGGTGCGCCCCCAGACACCTTTCTTGGCACCTGCCAAGCTGCCCTACCCCTTTTTAAAAAAAAAAATAACACACTTTCTTACCAGCAACTGGGATTGCTGTGAAATAGGTTTCTGCTGGTGATGAAAACTGTCATTTGGGACTGAGACCCCACCTCTGCCTTGGGCGGGTTACTTGCCCTTTGCCACACTTCTCAGGGCAGCCATTTTGTGCTAGTGCTCAGAACAGTTCATCAAATTGCCAGATGTGCCCATGGCCCAAAAGGTTTGCCTGCCCCTGACCTGGAGGACCATAGGTATGTATGCCAGTGGATGGACTATCCACTGTATCATTACAGCAGCCAAATTATCAGTCCTAGATCATGCATCAGAAAAATTAAGGCCTTTCCCCATTTATATCGTTGGCAGAATGTGATCAGCCCTCATAAGGCTTAGCCAGAGGAGATCTAATTCTATCTGTATGTCGCTCACTTCCCACTCTGTTCTTTCTGCATTTGGGTTCCTCTTTCCACTGGCTCTCTCCTACCTGGCTTGGTTCCTTCTTACTGTATACTTTAAGGGGAACATTTAGCACAGATCACTTACTTGCCCCATGAAGGAAATACCCAAGTCATGTAACTTTTTCAGTTCCTCCTTTAGTACACCACACTGGATTTAGCCATTTCCTCTGCTCTTATTTTGCTACGGCAGATGGTTGGTGTCATAGCATATGCGGGAAATATGAGGACGTCAAAACTTTGGGCATTGGAAGATAGTAAATCCATGAAATCCTCACATGTGCCGCAACAGAAGGCTGATATCAACCTTACCAAATCTCAACGTTAAACCCCATCCATGATTTAGTTCAGAGGTGGGGAACTTTTTCTGAACACATGCCAACAGTGGGCATGCGCAGAGTCCGAAGTAGGTGTGGCCACCCTACTCTCACATGCACCATTCACACACACACCCCATTCACATATATACATACATACCCTTCCCAGCCCCACCTCCTCAGCTGATCCATGCAGGACAGCTGGAGGTGCATTTTCCCTTCCCTGCTATGAAAGAGGCTTCCTTTCTCACTGCTGAGCAAGCAAAAGGTCTTATCTCTGGTGTAGCTGGGTTAGGCCTGAGGAAGAAGCCGGCAGGCTGCAGGAAGAACCCTTGCAGGCCATACCTGGCCCATAAGCCAGTGGTTCCCCATGCATGCTTTAGGTTAAATGAAAGCAATTAACTACACAATCAAATTCCACATCGTGACCAAATTCCAGATGCTGTTTTAATGGGTCAAATATCCTTCACTTTCTCCAAGTCTGTTGCATATCATTACAATGATTAAAACAATCAAATCAAGGTAAACTATTAGAAATGACTTAATATTTAAGCATGTGGGCAGTGCATCATTATTTGTTTAAAAGGCTTTTGCTACATGAGGCGTTTAACCCGCTGCTTTACTGAGGCTTCTTCTTCCATTTTCTTGGTGGGTGGAAGAGTACGTCCTTCACACGTGTTTTTTTTTCTGGGGTTTTTCCTTCTCTGCCTTCCTGTATGTTCTATTACACAACCACAAGGTAGTGCTGCAGTGTAGCACAATTGTGAAAAATACATGGGCATTTTCTAGCGTTTTCTAGTGCAATAGGAAACAATACTGCACTTTCCTCACTCTAAAAAAAGCCGCAAATGGGCAACCATTCAGTGGGTGAGCCCCAGTTTTAAGATGTGTCTGACTTTCTATGCACCCCAAACCTCTCTTCATTCAAGTGCATTCAAACAACCCCTTGATGCCTAGTAAAGCATGAGTTTTTCAAATGCAAAAGTGTTCTTCTATTTGAAAGCCACTGCTCACATATTCTGAACAGGCTATCATGGCAAAAGCCACCACAAGATTGATGTGAACAGGCTATCAGATGATCAATGCACATCAGGTCATTCCTCATTCTCTTCTCCCACTTGTCTTTTGTTTCTTGTGTATTTGATCTGTCTGTCTGTCTGTCTGGTATGTCGGTATATGTGACTGAACTATATGAGAGTCAACAGTGTAGAGTCAACACTGATGAGAACAGGTAGGGTAACTGTTGAGAGCGGGGAAGGGGTAATTTTAGGGAGGCATTGGTGGGCTGAGGCCTGAGGATACTTGGTATTATTTCTCTGTATAAAAATACTAATAAAACTTTAAATTTTTTTTAAAAGGCAAACCAAATAAAATCCTCAAGCATCCCTAGCCTTGGCCTGTCCATTGTCCCATGTAACAGTGCAAAATGCATGATTTGGAAATCATTGCAACATTGTCAGAAGTTCATAATTGCTAAACAAATCAAATACAACCTTTCAAAAAAATAAAATGGTATCCTGCTGTAGTCAAACATTCAAGCTCTAAGTATTTTGGAACATGTTTAATGGCATATGTTTTATGCCAGTAAAAGTCCTCAGGTAAAAAGGTGTAGAGATTGAGAGAGATTCCAATGAAAAAGGAAACATACCGTCTTCATTCTTTTTATTGGCTTGTTCATCAAGGACAGCCAAGCCCAGTTTATTTAGCCACCTGCAATTGAAAAGAAAGCATATGCATTTGTACAGAATGGGCTATCCAAGTTGTGTTAAAACATACTAGCTCACAATACTTATAGTCACCCATCCACATTTGTCTTAAGCAGAATTGCACTAACAATACAATAAGCGAAACACTCAAACCTATGAATCAAGTAAATTGCCCATTAGAATTACTGTATTCACCTGAGCCTCCACCCTGTTACATGTTGTGCATCTCAATGCAAACCACCAGGCACGGGCCATCAGGATATGTTACATTCCATCTATTCTTTGCCCTTCGTGCCCGTTAGGTATGTTCAACCACCCTGCTTTCTGTATACAGCACATTATAAACAGGAATCTGTCCATCAGCTGTATACTTTATCATTGAGCAATCTATTGTGAAAACTCAGAGATGGGGGAATCTGTATAAATGGACTAATGCAGCAGTGGGAAACTTCTGGCCTGCCAAGGCCCTGGTAAAAGATAAGGGAAGGCAGCTTTCCCAGTGGGAAAGAAGAGTAAGGCTAGCAAGCTTCATCAGAAGCTGCTACTTCAAATTACCTGGTGGGAGCTCATGACAGAGGAGCTCCCTCTTCCCTGCTGCTCAGCTGTTTCCTGAGATTGCAGGGAGGAGAAGCTTAACTGTCTCCTCCCCATGATCTCTCCTCCCCCAAAGAGGGAAGCTGTTTCACCAGCCCCATCAACTATATGGGGGCAAAGTACTTTCTGTCCCTGCTTTGGCAGCCAGGACAGAAGCTGATCAGGCTGGCTAAGCAAGGACAGGCGGTTCTGCTTTGCCAGCCCCATACTGAGCAGGTGAAGCGGTTCCCGCTTCTGCATTCTGTTCCCGCTTCACCCCTGTTGCCTGAGTAGGGGGCAGGGAGAAGATGGCGGGGAGGTGAGGTTTAAGCTCAACTCCCCACAAACTTCCCCCCTCTCTGCTACTCCGGAAACAGCTGAGCAGTGGTGAAGGGGGAGCTGTGTGTGTGTGAATGAGTGTGAGAGTGTGAGTCAGGGGCAGCCCTGCCCACTTTAAATTTGGCCCCACCCACTCATGGCAAACAATCCCCAGCTGGCTAGTCAGGAGGCTATGCGGCCCTCTGGCTGAAAAAGGTTCTCCACCTTTGGACAACAACCATGGAAAGAAAAGTCAAACAACGAGGTGGTACTCCTTGGGCAACAGAAGGAAATGGAGGTTGGACATTGGCTTTTACTTACCTATTCATTTCCTCCCCATTTTCTGCTGCAAAATAAAATGTCTTGATTTGTGGATGGATGATCTTCATAGCACTTGGGGGGGAAGTCAAACACATATAGTCATATATATGGAAAAGATTAGATTAAATAAATGAGTGTTTTGTCACATTTTCAAAATAAAGCAAGGTAATCTATCCAAATAAATTAACTTGGATTATTAGAGCTAACCAGGGAGGGAAGTCTTATGCCACATTTGAGCAACAATTAATATTGTGTTGTTGATCTTTTTTTTTCCCTTTGGAAAATTCAATTTTTAACAATTAATACAAAATAAATAAGGAAAAGTCAGCTGTCCTTCACATACAAGTTCAAACAAGATGGAAGGCACATCTTTCTAAAGCCTATGATATTACAATACTGAGTGCCATCCTTTTCCTTTGGAAGCAAAACAAAGCAAGATTACCATCACATTTTCATGGACTTGCAATCATAGTTCAAGCTACGATCAATCCCACCCTTATTTGTCCCGATGTACCCAATCAGTTTGAAATGTAGACTGTGTTACAGTGGGAGTAGGATTCCCTGCTGGAGAGTTTCACATAAGCATCTGTGGGAAACCAGATGCTAGACTAAAGGGACCCATTGCATGATCCAGAAGGGCTCTTCTTATATTCTCATTTTGGTTGTTGTTGTTGTTGTTGTTGTTGTTGTTGTAAAAAATCATCTTCTCAAAGCTCCAGGTAGAGCAATAGACTTACTACTTTTTCTTGCATTCTGTTGCTTGATCCACTATGAAGTTTGGGAGGCTGAGGAATCCTTCAGCTTTCTCTGCCTAATGACAAAAGAAGTCACCAACATTAAGCATGCCACATTATAGATCTGCATTGGGCACTAAGAATAGACTGAACTTCAGATAGATTTTCCTATTATACAAAGTATTTCTATCTACTTGAGAGCTAGATTGTAAAGCAGGGGTGAGGGGCATGTGGTCCTCCAGATGTTGTTGGACTGCAACTGCCGTCAGCCCTAGCCAGCACAGCCAATAGTGAGGAATGATGAGAGTTGTGCTCCAACAACAACTGGATGGCCACACATTCCCCATCCATGTTGTAAAGCATATTACTGTACAGTGTGAGGAGAAACTGTTTCTACCATTCTTGAGCATATATGTGGGGTAGGTAATGGTGGGAAAGGTGCAGGGTCTTTGCTGCATTCCCATGCTCAAATGTTTAGCAGTTTGAGTCATCTGATCGCATAGGACTGTAATATATTTTATCTCAGCAACCACACTTCCTTGGATTCTGAACAGTTGCAAAAACTAGATGTTCAGTGCATTCTTGATTATAGAACTTCAAAAATTGAGTTGGTGCCTTAACAAAACTTTTTTAAAGTATTTCAGGTGGTGTGTTATTGGTAACTTGACATACAATTGGCAGGGATGGGGACTCGGGCTCGAGGACTCGACTCGTGAGTCGGACTGAGTCCCCCCTCTGATTCGACTCGGACTCGAGTCCCAATATTTTTAATGGGACTCGAGACTCGACTCGGGACCAAAGACTCTTCAACATCCCTGGGCTGTGCCAGAAGGAGTGGAGAGGCGCGTGATTGCCGGCGAAGAGCGCATGGAAGCGAGGTGCGCCGCTGCTCGGCCACCATGGACGGCTACCAGGAGTGCAGCCCCAACAGTATGTCAAGATTTATTTTGATTGATGTGTTGCGTACTTGGGAGAGGCAGAAGAAGGATCTGAGATTACTCTGTGTGGCTGCTCTGAGTGTGTTTCTGGTTCCAGCAAGTTCATCACCAGTGGATCAGGTGTTCAGTGAAGGTGGAATTGTGATGAGATCTCACCGTTCCAGAATGGGGGCCAAACATTTAGAAAAAATCATGTTCCTCAAATGCAACATGGATAAGTTTTAGGAAGTACAGCAAGTTTATTTTTTAAAATCATTTTTCTAAAATGCAATCTTTCAGACATTTTGGGTTTGGCTGCCTCTGCCTGCCTGTCAGGGGTTCCCAGCCTCCTCTGCCTGCCTGGTCTCTTCTTGACCAGTTCAACAGTTGAATTGTCCAAGACAAAGGCCTCTGCCTGCCTGCTTTGGGGTTCCCTGCCTCCTCTGCCTGCCTGGTTATTTTGGGTTTTTCTGCCTGGTCTGTTCTTGCCAAAATCAGTTGCAGAGTTTTGAAATAAAAAGGCACACTTGTGCCTAGAATTTATTTAAACCACACATCTGAAGTAGCCTTATTTTGTTGGGAAAACCCCCCATTGATTTTAATAGGGACTCGTGGAGTCAGCTTTGGGAGTGACTCGGGACTTGGGACCAAGGACTCGGACTCGGACTTGAGACTTGGGTCCAAAGACTCGTGACTCGACTCATGACTCGAGACCAAGGACTCTTCAACATCCCTGACAATTGGATATGCACCTCTCTTGGAGAGACCTTGGGCAAGACAACCTCAGTGGCCCCTTCCCTCAGTGATTCTACCTTCTTACCACCATTGTCACAAGCTGCCGTTGCTCCTCCTCCTCTTTCTCACCATTGCTACCCCTTGCTTGCTTGATAGGGACAGAGCCAGTGAGCAAGTCAGCAGTGGCATCTGCTGCTTCTTTTTCTCATCACCTCCCTGGTCTGGGCCAGAGCAAGAGTCAGGTGAACAAGCAGAATGGTGAAGCAGAAGAGCAACTCCAAGGGGCTCCTGTCAGTGGGCCCTTGCTGGAAGTGTGTGGGCCCTTGGCAAGTGCCCGACCATGCCTACCTTTGACACCAGCCCTGCTCTATTGGATAGTACAGAAATCACTCTCATTCCCAAGCTTTACACCAAAGCAAACCATAAAATTGCAACACCTCCTACAAGAAAGTTGAGTTTAATTTATTGAACTCCTTTCCTATTCCTCCTTTAAGAAGCTCAGAGCTGCCTCCATGGAGCTCCGCATTTAGCTTTATGGTGCATGAACACCACTGTGGGGACTGGAAGTGCTATTTCAACTCTCCAGATTCATCAGGCACTTCAGGTTGTATAACTTTTCTTCAAGTGAGTAGGAAGCTTAAATTAAATTTAGGGATGGTGGAGAAATTGGTTCAGTTTGCATTTTAATGGGAACTTACCTAATTTCACACTTTCGAACAAATATGCAAATCGAAAGTCAGTTAACCTTCAAAATTCACACTTCCTGAATTTTGCAATAGAGTTCTCCAACCAAAAAATGTGTACAAAAATGTCTGTATTAGGGGAAACTGCATACATGTGTATATTGGTGACAATAACATTAAAATGCATTATATTAGCAATGTTGTGTGCAAAATATATGTATAGTAGGCAAAATGGCTACAAATATGTAAATATTAGCAGAAATGCACACAAAAATGCATACAAATTTTCATTAAAGCTTTAAAAAAAATTCTCAAAGTTCGGGACAAAATTAACTTAAGAATGGAAAAATGACTGACAGATTTGTTCATCCCTAGGAGGGTCCGCCTGTGCCCAGGACTCTTTCTGTACTTCTGATGCTACATGCCTGCCACAAGCATGAACTGAGAGCTGAATGTGTCCCTTGATGCTCCCCTCAACCTGGGCAGGAAGGTCTAGAGAGATCTCTATGCAGTGGGGGATGGGGAACCTTTAAACCTGTCAGCTGAGAATGTTTCATCTTTAAGCATTTCATTCCTCTGTCCAGCCTTCAGTATTGCTCTTTCCTTCTTTTTGTTCTAAAGGCCAACTGTTCATCACTGTTATCATAGAGAGGACACCTAAAATGGCCTCCATGCAGAGCAGGGATAGGCAAACTTTTGTTCTCCAGATGGTCTGGACTACAACTCCCAGAATCCCTGAGCATTGACCATTCTGGCTGGGGCTGATGGGAGTTGTAGGCCAAAGCATCTGGAGGACACCAGCTTTCCTATCCCTGTTGTAGAATCTCTTCAAGGTTCCTCCATAACATATAGTCCTCATATGCTTCTTCCACATTGGATGTAGCATTTCCATTCAAGTGTCAGTCACGGCTAAAAATATAGCTGTGGCACTGGCAGAAGAACAACCCAATGAGCTGTGCTACATGGAAGCAGAAGCAAGTCAAGGCTCCTTTTAGTGATAATGACACTGGGTAAACCAGCTCTCAACACATGGTTGCTTTTAAAGCTCCTCCACAAGAAATGCAACAGATGTTACTCTGACAGCATCCATCAAGAACTAAACACTGGAGTTTGGGGTTCTCAGGTATCATCCTTTCTAGGGGCCTGCTTCTCAGCCACAAATCTGGGTCAATTTGTGCCATCCACTTACATCCTCCAATGTTATACCCTCCAACTACCTGAGTTCTGCAATGTGTTCACTTCTCAATTATGAGTATTTGTGACTCTACCAACCAAACAACATTGACATCTACTTTCGATTTCATCGAGTAACACTACTTTGACCACTAATTACCAGACTGTGCAAAGTTCTAGATACTGCCAGACCAATCCTGTGCATGTTTACTCAGGAGTAAGCCCCACTTTATTAAGTGGAACTTACTTCCAAATATACATGTGCATAGGATTGCAGCCTTCGCAGTCAAGAAAGGAATATTGCTTCATATTCTTGCGTGTGCACATAGAGAACCGAATAGAAAGAAATCTCATTTCTAAGGAGAGATTTTGCAGTGCATGTGGCCTGCATTAGCGGATATTTTGGATTATGTTACCAAGCAGTATAAAAGGTTGTTTTCTTATATGCATGTTTGTTCAGAAGGATACATTTCAAAATGGGAACCTTGATTTAAAATAAAGCTCTCTGGCAAAAAAATTGGGTGTCCTGCCTCGTGTGAGTGGAAGCACTTTCCGCTAAGGCAGTGCTTCTCAAATAGTGGGGCGGGCCCCCCAGGGGGGGCGCGAGGCTCCGTAAAGGGGGGCTCGTTTGACCTCAGTTAAAAGTTTTTTTTAATATTGTGTTCCTTTAAATCCTGTGCTCCTTTAAATCTTTTCTGCTACAGTTAATAAAGCTATTCTTTGTTGTAAATTGATCCACATTTCTTTCTTTTTTTATTCTCTTATACGTTAATAAGGATACAGTGTTATGCAGAGGTGTACTTATAACAATTTTATAGACAAATGATACTATTTACAGTTGCGCGGGGGGCGCGAAATGTTTTCTTCTTCCTAGGGGGGGCATGACAGAAAATAATTGAGAAGCACTGCGCTAAGGCAAAGCCACCATTCCATACAACCCATACAATTTCCTCTCTCTACTTAAGCTCCTCCACAGAAAACTGTTTCTCAGGACTGGGCTGGGCGGCCCTCACCAACAAATGGAATCTATATATATAAAAGAAGGTGTCCTGACTGACTGACTGACTCATCAACGCCGAGCTCAAACCGTTTAATCTAGGAATGTGAAATTTTGAAGGGACATTGCTTTTATGACGTAGACCCCCACTAAGGAAGGATTTTGGGAAATTCCATCCCTAAGGGGGTGAAAAAAGGGGGCAAAATCGCCCCACTCTCGTATCTGCAGTTCTGCAAGTAGGCCTCACCTCATAATTGCTGCAGGAGCCAACTTGCTGCAGGAGCCAATAGCAGCAGTTATGCAAATAGCTCATACGCCACTTAGAATTTTCGTATGAATTCCTGCAGGGGCCAATAGAGCTGGGTATGCAAATCTCCCCTAGGCCATTTAGAATGTTCTCTGAGGGCGTGAAAAAGGAGGGAAACTTTTTAAATGACTGGGTGAAAAGGGAGGGAAACTTTTTAAATGACTGACTGTTGTGTGTGGGGCATCGTTGCATAGGCTCCATCGCGTTTAGACAGATATACCACAAACTTGGCATGCTCACTCTTCATTACCTGTAGACTCTCAGGATTAACCTGATTTTTCTTTAAGAACAGATATTTCTGTCACAAAAGATTTCTGCTGCCAGCACCCAGCCTAAACGTTACACTTTCAGTCAGAGACACTGCATCTTTTCCATACATGTTTCTTTTAAAAACAACTATACCAAATCCTAAAATCCACGCGAGCGCAGCCGCGGGCAACAGCCAGTATGTCATGAAGGGCTGCAGTAGGTAGGGGGGAACTGGTGAAAATGTTGGAAATAGTAATATTGCCTGCTTAAAATCAGCAAAGGGATGTAACCACTGATTAGAGTGGGAGGAATGTGTTAACTAAAGAAACCTCTCCTCCCTTTTTTTTGGCCTCTCTGGCCAAAGCTGTGCTGCTCTCTATCTACTTCCCTAGGAGGGAAGTTAGGTTGCTCTCTGCAATCCCTCTCCCAACATGGAGGACGCAAGTCAGAGCTGGCTTGTAGTAGCCAGAGATCTACAGTGAAACTAATCTGTCTATATGCATCCTGCATATATGTGAGTGATCTGTAAGTAAGAACTGATAAATGCCTTTAGTTTACACCTTGTGTGGACATTCCATTCCTTTTAATAACCTTAAGAGACAAGAGTTTAGTAACTCGTGTGGTGAAACCAGTTTCAATAAAGCAGGCTGCGCTTAAGGAGGAAACTGTGCTTTGTCCTAATCAGTTTAGGACTGACTCCTTTTAACCATATCCTCCAACAGAAAAACTGTCGGCTGAATTCATTTCGAAGCCTAACTACTACTTATTTTCTCTCAAAGCTTACTGATAGATGAGCAGACACACCACACCAACTTGCTGTTGCTATGTTACACTCCCCTGCATCTCTGGGCAACTACAGACGTTGCTCAAAGATGAGCAGAATTCTTGCTTCCTAAAAATATGACACACACCCATCACACAGAAGTATGCAAAGCAAGCGAGACAATGGGAAGACGAGCATCATTTCTTTGAACAGAGTCGCTGCCCCCACAGATGCATCAGTGCATTGCCTCCAGACTCTCTGCTTATAACCTGAGCTGTGCATTCAAGTCGTCAAGGGGCTGTCCCAGAGCCCCAACAAAACAGTAAATGTCAACCACCACCCCACGTTCCCCAAACCGCAGAAAACTGCAGGTGGGTAAGTGATGTGTGTGGGTAAGTTCAAAAAGTGAACTTTTGTCTGCAGAGGAAGCTTTTGAACTTTTATACCAAGGATGAAGGTAGTCAGTTTAAGCGGGCTGAAAAGGATTAATATAAAAACTGCCTTGTTGTGTTTATGGCCAGTGCTCTACTTCCAACAGGAGTTAGCCAGAAGTTGCTGGGAAGCTCACAAAGCAGGTCATATAGGATGGGTGGGCAACTTGTGGCCCTGCTGATGTTTTGGCCTACAATTCCTGGCATGCTTCACCATTGTTGGCTATGCTGGCTAGGCCTGATGGGAGTTGTAAATCACAAGTTGCCCATCCAACTTTCCTTTGATCATCCCCAGCATCTGGTATTCAGATAGATAGATAGACAGACAGACAGACTAGTGCTGTGCTGAAAATTTATTCCACATTTTTTAACTATTCTCTTTCAATTTGATAGAAAAGAAATTGCTTTTGAAAAAACATTCAAAGGAGAAGAAAATTTTGGAGAAATTCTCATGGGCGGGGTTCTTGTGCTTACCATAGTTATAGGGGTCCAAGGAGTGTGTATGAATGTCCTGTATTTTATTGTACAATCATCTCTCTGGTGGTCTACTCCGCAGCCTCCTGGATTTCCCCACTTCAATTGAAGCCCAGGGGAAGACGTGATGAGTTAACTCCTCCCCTACAGGTCTTGTTCAGATTGAGCAGGGGCAGCCAGGGGGACTGCAGAGTGATGGAGAGATGTGTAATAGAAAGAAAGGATACACACAACACCCTTGGCCACTTCGCAATGATAAGGGAAGCACAAAAAGACTACCAAAAGAAATTCAAAAGAAATTCTAAAATGCCATGAGAACAAGGCAGGAAAACGGAAGCCTCTTTCACACAGGGGAAGAAAAACGTATGGGAAAATGAAGGACAGATTTTTGCATACCACTAATATATACCATGTCTGAATATGGAGGTTTCATTTGGCAGCCTTCCTCAACCTAGTGCCCTTCATATGTTTGGGACTAGAACTCCAATCACTGGCCATGCTGGCTGGGACTGATAGGAGCTCTGGAAGGCACTAAGTTGGGAAAAGCTCTCCCATTTCTTTAACCCAACTCTCATCACTAGTCAAACAGGTTTTGGAGCATTTAACCTCCTGAAAAAACTGGTTGGGCCAAAAATTGATAGTGGCTCAAAAGAAGAGAAACACACACAGCCATGTACAACAATGGCTCCCATGGCTCTAACAGCTTTCTGAAAAACCTATCCACTATCTCCAGGCAGCACCCAGGGATCATGCAACAGAAATTGTCTTAGTTAATTTAGCAACTAAATGACAGGTGCAACATCTAATCTGGAAGTGAAACCTGAACGATAGCTTCAGCTCAAAGCACCAAAACGATCTTTCCTGCTACACGGGATGGTGGCCATGTGTCCTCTTTCACAGAGGACAGCCTTCTGCTTGAAGGGCTGCCAGAGGACCATCCTTTATTTGAAGGTGTCCTCTGTTTAAAGGGCTGTCCAGTCCATGTCCAGTATAAAGTTAAAGAACCATAAGAAGAGAGCAAGGGCCATAAGCTGCCCATCAGTAGCACCTGGAGAGAAGACTGAGCAGAGCACACCGGTCATCTGCTCACAATCTACACTTTGGTGAAATGTACTATATTTCTATTTAGATTATAATAATTCATTCTAAATTTGCATCTATAAGTCTAAATTAGCATATGCAAAGTGTATGCAATGTGTGTGTGTGTGTGTGCAAATCAGTATCCTCTTTTGTCCTCTTTTTTGTGGATGCATCTCTGCTTTTTTTGGCAATTCACAAGTGACCACCCAACAGGTTTGTTTGTGAAAAGGAGGCCCTAGGCTGAGACACATTTTGGGGTTCTCCATTGACTCAGAAAGCCTGCAGATTCAGGCAGCTATTGGGAAACATTTACCTTTCTACACTTAATAAGCTTGTGACCCTTGTACACACAAGAGGTACGGATGTGACTGGAATGTTATTTAAGTACAAATCCATATTTTGTGCTGGATATTAGGGAGCTTGAAGTCAGCCAGCTGAAGGAAGAAATTTACTCTTTTCTACAGTATGGGAGACAGGGGGATTCTGCTCATGTGGTATATGCCTTAGGCAGCAGAAGTGTCTCAACTTACAGGTTTAGATTTTGCTGAGATGTGCTTGTTTTTAATTTGCACCTTATGCATGGGCAGTACCATGTGGAGAGGCAATTTTGTAAAAAGCAAGGCTTTATTTGTGGATCTGAGCAAACCAGGGGATTTATAATGAGCAGGAGGTCCACAAATTTTGGCTGACCTTAGTAGCCAAGCCAAAATTTGGTTGACAAGATCCTGCCTTTCCTCTTCAGTGTCCAAGAGATAACTCCTGGGGGACTCTGCATAGGATTGCAGCATTAGTCTCCAACTTCATGTTGCACCTCTGTGGGAGGTCATGGACAATCCATTCATAGCTTCAAACTTGGAGATGGGAGAAAAGACTGGAGTTTTAGTGGTGGGCAGCTGAGTTGCTCAGAATGCCTTGGCTGTACACTGTCAAAATAGTCAGCCCCAATCTTCTCCTCCAAAGCTGGACAGAAAGGTTCAGTCACATTTTGGTGGTGGTTGGCCAAGGGGCTCTGAGCATCTCAGCTGCCCACTGCCAAAACACCAGTCCCAAATGGCCTCCCTAGCTTGAAACTGGAGAGGGTTGCTGCCCCCAGGACAGTTATCTTCTCCATTCTTGTGCTGAGCCTGTTGGAGCTCAGCACAACTGCAGGACTGATCTTTGTCCCTCCTGAGCTCCGAGCTAGAGAGGAAGGCTGGAGATGTTCTTATCACCCTCACCAGAGCCCAATAAAACACTTAAGAACATAAGAAGAGTCCTGCTGGATCAGACCAAAATCCATTCTGTCCCTACAGCAGCCCACCAGATGCCTATGGGAAGCCCACAAGCACGGCATGAATGCAATAGCACCATCCCACTCATGTTCCCCAGCAACTGGTATACAGAAGCATACTACTTCTGATACAGGAGGTAATATATAGCCATCATGACTAGTAGCCATTGATAGCCTTGTTCTCCCTGAAACATGCCAGAGTGTAGGTGGTAAATGGAAATGTGGACCTTGCATATGGAAGATGCCATTCCTTCAGGAATGCCAGACCCAGGTTTGGCATTCTCTGGATGTGTTGGATTACAACTCCCATGACTCCATCCAGCATAGTTGGGATTCTGGGAGTTGTTATCCAAAACATCTGGAGGGACCAAGTTGCCTACCCCTGGCTTTGGACTTTAAAGATCAGAGTCAGCACCCTAAATGGCATCCAGAAACTAACTGGCAACCAGTGTAGCTCTTTCAAGGGGAGTGGGAAATGTGAGCCCTATGGGCTGCTACACTCCAAACAGCCTTTAAAGGCAACCCCGCATAGAGTACATTATAATAATCCAGTCTGACTCTTACTCAGGGGCACTCACCAGTGAAAACACGGGTGGAAAAGCGCCCTTAGCCACAGATGTCACCAGGAGTGCTCACCCAAAACTGCGCATTTGGTCCTTAAGGGAGACTGTGACCCCATCCATAACGAGGAAATCACATTCCCCATTGTTAACCGGACCTCCCATTGTCATCTCCAAACTTATCTGGACTTAGTTTAAGCTTGTTTTTTGTTTGGGTTATTTATCACACTTCTATCCTGCCTTTCAGTAAAACATCCGAGACAGTTGACGACAAAAATTAAAATCATCCATTTAAAACAAATACAGCAATAATAGGAAGAGGAAGCCAACAATAAACCAGCAGCCACAAACTAGAAATAAAACCCTCATCCATCCCTTCATGTCTTCAGAAACTGTTCAGGGAAACCACAAGCAAGCCTAGATTACCACAAAAAGAAAAAGAAGAACTGGTGTCACCAGTATTTTGAGGATACTGGTCCCCATATCCCGTGATGAGCACTATCAATGATATCATCTATGTTAGATAGCATACGAGACCATATCAAAACTGATGGTGCCCCACATGGCAATGGGTAATTTCCATTGGGGTAGGGCAGCATTTCTCCTAGTACTTTATTATCAGGTGATAGGGATGGCAGAGAAACTCGTTCAGGACACATTTTAATGCAAATTTACCTAATTTCACATTTTTGAACCACTATATGAACCAAAACACAGTTATCCTTCAAAAATCCACACTTTTCTGCAATGCAGTTCTCCCAACAAAAAACGCATACAAAAACATACATATTAGAGAAAATAATGCTAAAATATGCATTATATTGGGGAAACTGCTTGCAAAAAAATGTGTATATTGGGCAAAAATGTGTACAAAAATGCATGTATTAGGAGAATTGTGTCCAAATGCTTATGGGTTTTCATGCAAACTTTTGAAATAAAAATCTCAACATTCAGGACAAACCAAACTTAAAAATGAAGAAATTCTCAAAGTTTGAGATGAACCGAACTTAAGATTGGAGAAACAAGAAACTAATAGAAACTGAAACTGACAGATTTGTCCATCCTTATCAGGTAGGAGCAGAACAAGCTCAACTCCAAACCCTGATAGGTGGTCCAGAAGGATACTATGCTTGGTTTTATGAAAAGCTGTTGCAAGGTCCAGGAGAAACAATATGGTCACACTCCATCTGTCTATCTCCCATCAAAGGCAAACAGGGCAATTTCCATTCCCTAGATGGATTCAAATCCACAGACTGAAATTGATCCAAATATCCAGTGCCATCCAAGAGTACCTGGAGATGTTCCGCTACTATAAGCACAAACACCATTCCCTCCCCCAAATCAAATTGGCACCGAAAATTGTCCTGATTGGACTGGCCCAAGAAGTAAAAAAAAAAAAAAAAAGTCTTAGTATAGCTTCCTTTAAGGGGCATGAGCTGGCCTCTTATTTCAAACACTTGACCAGTCTGGCCCATCTCCTTTGGCTGCGTGTTATCAAAGACACATATGGGTAAGGTGGGCAGTTCCAAAAACTCTGTCCACATCATCAGATAACAACTGAATCGCATCCAAGCAACTTTGATGAAGGAAGCCAACTAAGGACACTTTTGACATGTATTTCATAACTAATGCAGTATTCAAGTCAGACTGATCTTTATCTACAAAGGGATTTGCAAACAGGTCACAAAGGGTGGTGAACAAGTGGTTCCTCCTGCTCATCTGGGGCTCTGCCACCCAGATTCTAACAGCCCTTTAGCCTGTCAAAACAAAACAAAACAAAACAAAAACCCTCTGCCAGATGGTACTGCACAGATGCAGCAGTGGTAGAGAAATAAGATTTTCCAGCGCTGCCAAATTGTCTACCTGATCCAGAAGTTTAGTATGGCTTAAACAGGATAGCTAGCAAAATTAGCCAGAAACCGCAAGGGCAGTGGAGGGGGTGGAATCTACAATCATTCTTATGTACTGCAGTAAAAAAGAAAGAAAAAGACACTGGGATCCCCCCTGCTGTATCAAAAACAGAGAAGAGGGTTAGCTGGACTGACAGACAGCTAGATAAGAAGCAAGAAATTGCCCAGTTATATTTTATGGCCCCAGCATTGTTCTCAAGCAGGCTGACTGAAACGAATACAATTTACTTATGCTGGCCTCCCCCAACCTGGTGCCCGTCAGATGTTTTGGACTACAAGTCCCATCAGCCCCAGCCAGCATGACCAGTGGCCAGTGATGGTAGGGGTTGTAGTACAAAACACTTGGAAGGTGGGTGAAGGCTGACGTATGCAGTCTGATGTTATCGTTCAGTACAGCTGATGTTTTCAATACAGGATTTTTTAAAAAAAAGAAAAGAAAATGAAGTGAAAACTAAAATTGCTCCCCCACTGGTTTAACTCTGTCCCCTCCTCATGGCAGCCCAGGCACACCAGACCTACACATCCTGGAATTCTACAGAGGAATATTGCCTAGAGGAGCAAGCTCTTCATTTTATTAACCTACACTAATTAAGAGGTTAACATGCTTACCAGCTGATTGCTGTACCAGTATAATGAGGAAGCCTTCAGGACACACCAGAACTTTTTCCATTTGTTGCCAATAAAGCCTCCTTTCCCCTTTTTCTTGTATAGCCATCCCTGGCAATCTGCTAGTCCCAAATCCTTACACGAGATTCTTCGGCGGCTCATTACATAAATTCCTGTGAAATTGAAAACAAGTGTCACTTAAAACACGCACACACACACACACACACACCATGCAGTCTACTTTTTTTCTCTTTTAAATATAATCCATAATTATTTCTGTATCAGGAAGGTCAGCAGAGTTAAATCAGTCAAAATTAAGCTTTCAGGAAATCCATAATAATAGAGAACATCCTTCTAGTGAATCAGAATTAAACCAGTTACTGGATATTATGCTTAAGGTAACTATATATTTTTTTAAAAAAGACTTCAGCAATCATAAATATATAAAACTGGGCAGAAAATTATCTTTTTGTGCCACAGTCAGAACAGATAAACAATGAATCAAGCAAAACAGTCTCTCTCTCTCTCTCTCTCTCTCTCTCTCTCTCTCACACACACACACACACACAGCATTATTGACATACCAAAACACCCTAGTCCAAATGAAGAGCCTGTCATTGTTTCTCTCCTGAATCAATGCAAAACTAAGCAGAATAATATGAGCTGCCCACCAACAACTAAATAACGCAGCAACAACAAAAAACCTCCGCTTTGTGCGAGCACGCTGACACACTAAACAAAAAGAGGAACAAAAGGAAGACCTCATTACCTTTATTTTTCTTCCTAGTCTTCTGACGCAAAGGAACCTGCAAGAAATGCAGGAAGGAAAGAAAAGAGGAAATTTCAGATTGGGTTGCAACATGTGTAGAAAAGGGAGGGGGCCCTGGAGGAGGAGGAGGAGGCAGCGGTGGTGGTATCTCAGCATAGAATGGAATCTTTCAAACACACCCACATGGCTAATGGGGAAGCAAGTAGCTGAAGCATAAAAAGCTGTAATTAGAATTGATTCATATGAAGCTCCACGAGAAAATACTGCACTCCTATGTCTCTGTCACTAAAGCTTCCTGTTTTGCACCCACAGGCAGCTATTCTGTGTAAAGGAGGCTCAATGTATAAAGTTAAACCAAAAGCAAAACATAAAGTAAGATCTTAAGATGAAGCTTCCTTGCACTATATCAGCTCCCAGGAAGGCACACAGTATTCAAGGGGTGAAAACATGTATATTAGTCATTGATAGATGGATCACTAAATTTGCATCCCCCTGCAGTTGCCACCACAGAACTAGTCTGTGAAGAGCCAGAGAGTCAAAGGAAGGAGAGAAGAGTATGCCCTTGTTGCAAGTCCAGTCCACAGCCTAGCCAATGTCATGAAACCCGAGTGTTAAGTTTGCTCGGGTGGTGAGAATTATTTTCGGTTGTGAGAACAAAAAGGGATTGTGAGGAGCTTTTCAATGTAAGCAAGTGTAAAGTGATGCACGTTGGGGTGAAAAATCCCAACTTCAAGTATAATCTGACGGGATCTGAGCTAGCAGTGACTGACCAAGAAAGAGATCTTGGGGTTGTGGTGGACAGCTCAATGAAAATGTTGACCCAGTGTACGGCTGCTGTGAAAAAGGCAAACTCCATGTTGGGCATAATTAGGAAAGGAATTGAAAATAAAACTGCCAAGATCATACTCCCCTTATACAAATCTATGGTGCGACCGCAATGTCCTTTTTTAGGCGCGGTATTCTGTGTACAGCTCTGGTCACCGCGCCTAAAAAAGGACATTGTAGAGTTGGGAAAAGGGCAGAAAATGGCAACTAAAGTGATCAAGGGGCTGGAGCAACTGCCCTATGAAGAAAGGTTACAGCAGCTGGGACTGTTTAGCTTAGAAAAAAGGCAAGTAAGGGGAGACATGATAGAGGTGTACAAAATTATGCATGGTGTGGAGAAAGTGGACAGGGAGACATTTTTCTCCTTCTCGCATAAGAGTAGAACCTGGGGTCATTCCATGAAGCTGACTGGTGGGAAATTCAGGACAGATAAAAGGAAGTACTTCTTCACACAGCGCATAGTTAAACTATGGAATTCACTTCCACAAGATGTAGTGATGGCCACCAATTTGGACGGCTTTAAAAGGGGATTGGACAAATTCATGGCTATCAATGGCTACTAGTCCTGATTGGCTATATGCTTCTTCCAGTATCAGAGACAGTATGCCTATGTACTCCAGTTGCTGGGGAACATGGGCGGGAAGGTGCCGTTGCACTCATGTCCTGCTTGTGGGATCCTGTGGGCAGCTGGTTGGCCACTGTGTGAACAGAATGCTGGACTAGATGGACCCTTGGTCTGATCCAGCACGGCTCTTCTTATGTTCTTAAGTGTCAAGCCACATATACACATACAGCATATTGTGACTTCCCTCATGATGACTAGCAGCTGCAGATATGAATCATTTCTGCAGTGGAAACTACTGTACTTACAGGGATAGGAGAACTATCTCTGTGGTGCTTCACCTGTAACAGTTGTTTCACACATGCAAGTCAGTGCCTGATGTTGTATTTTCCCAAGCTATTATTGTGTGTCACACGTTTTTCCATTTCCCTGCCTTTGCATTCCAGAAGGCCACTTAGGTGCAGCTATTGCTCCCTGGTGTGGCTCCTGTGAAAAGGGATGCAAGGAAAGAAGGGGACAAAATAACACATCCCAAGCAAAAGTGGGGAAGGCGCTGTCAAAGAAGTAAGGCAAAACAGCCCTTATCCAGTACCCCTCCAACTTGTCTGACATCCACTCCCCCGACTATTATGGCAGAAGGGGCTCTCCTCACCTTCCAATCTTCTCCTGACTTGCATGTCTTCACCGTAGCCCTCGTTTATATGATTCCCCACACATCCTTTGTCCATACCTATCATTCATTTCCCACTCTTGTGTGTCTGTTGTTACCAGCTTTCCTTGGGCCTCTTAATTTCCCTGGTCACCAGAACCACTTGTCAGCTGTCTTCCATGCAAATGATGCCCACACATCACAGCATACATGCTCACCCTAAGGTCCAATCCACACAACCAACCATCTGCACATGTTGAACCTGTCTTGTGAATATTTTATGTACATCGCCCAGGGTGGCCGGTTTGCCGGCCAGATGGGCGATAAATAAATGCAAATAATAAAATTCAACAGCCCATGGTAAACCTGATAGTCTGTTGGGCACACCACGGATTGTTCTGCAAACAACCAGCCCACCGTAGCTTATTCTCAGGGTGGCTTATTAGGGATGTGCAAACCCACCCAATGTCTTCAATGGGACTTACTCCCATGTAAGTGTGTTGAGGATTGCAGCCTAAGTGTGAAAGAAGGAAATGTGACATCAACTCTATCTCAAAATCTATGTTGAAAGGACAATGCTGCATCATCGTCACCATGTCGATGAGTAAACAGCCTACAGCTTTGTCATAGATTTTACACATCCATGGGATTTAAAATTTGCAACGTTGTGGCAGGAAATGGATCTTTTTGCTCAGTTTTAATATCAACTAGTCACCCCGTACAAATCCACTAGTGGTTAGCGCTCATGTACACTAATATTGATTTCTTTGTTTGTTTAAAGAATTTATAGACTGCATCTTCACCACCACCACCACCACCACCCAAAATAGATCTCAGGGTAGTACAGATGAAAGATCTAATTCTACAACACAATTAAAAACAATATAAGACATTAAAGAAAAATATGTAACATTGAGAGAAATAACGTTTCAACCAACTGAAAATACATCCATTTAATATGCCCTTGTTGCTACTCAGTCCACAGTCTAACCAGTCAATGAGACTGAAGTGTCAAACCAAATATTGCACAGTGACTTCTCTCATGATGACTATCAGCTGAACATATAAATTGTTTCTGGAGTGGAAACTATTTTGCTTACAGGGATAGGAAAGCTGTCTCTGCGGTGCTTGACCTGTAATCGTTGTTTCACACATGCAAGTCTGTACCTGATACTGCACTCATCAATCAATGATTATGTGTCACACATTTACTGGGAAAGTAAAGATGTCTTAGCCTAGCACCGTAAAGAACACAGTGGGAGGATTTGGATGACACAACAACAACCCACACTGTGTGATAAGCTACACAGTGTGGGCTGTTGGCCCGAGGGCCCACGATGTGCCCGACAGATGATCGGGCACATCATGGGTCCGTGCCCATCTCCTCCCCCCTCAGACCTCCTGCAAGTATCCTAGGGGACCCTGTGGGAGCACTGAGGTTTCCCCACTCCCCACAGCAGCAAAAGCCCCAGCAGCAGCAGGGAGCGTGGGAGCCGGCATCACTGACATCTCCCATCCTGGCTCGTGAAGAGACCTTGCGAGCTAGATGGGGGATGTTGGTGGTGCTGCACCCCCCTCCCCGTGCATGCAGCAGTGGCAAGGAGCAGTGGACAGGGGGAACCAAGCCCCAATCTGCTCAGTCAACTTGTGAGTCAGACGAGCATATCTAGGATCCCCCCTGCCCCATGCCACAGCCAATCTCAACAGAGAGGACTTGCTCGCGATGAAGCCCTCTCTGCTGAGATCAGCCATGGCTATGCTCAATGGGGGGGGGAGCCAAGCCGTGCTATGCTTGGCCAACTCGCGAGTCAGCTGAGCACGGTGCTGCTTCTGACAGCCACCCCGAAGTGCCGCTCAGCAGTGCTCACCCACCAGCAACTTGGCAAGAGCAGCAAGGGTCTCTTGCCACGTTTGCCAAGTGACTCACTTGTAGTTGGGCTTGACCCACGGTGGGTTGTAGTGTCCGGGTTCGGATGACACGAGAACCCATCATGGGTCAAACAACCCCAACTACAAGCCATGGCTTGTCAGGGTGGCTTATAATCCAAAAATTAAGCCATCCTGACAAACCCCTCCTGGGTTCACATGACACAACAACCCTCCATGGCTTATAAGTCACGGTGGATTGTCGTGTCATGCAAACCCAGTCATAATCAACTCCAGACATGCCTCCCTTGCAAGAACATTCCAAGGAAAATCAACAGGATTGCACTCCCCTTGTCTCTCTCCAAATAGATCTCCAAATAGATCCCCATTGATCAGGGTGGCCAAGGCTCTTTCAGTGCTGAACTGTAACCTAAATCTGAATTGAAATGGGTCTAGATAATCTGTTTCACAGGACCTGGAGTTGGACTGCCACCACCCTCACAAGTACATTGTCCCAAAAGGGTATATTTGCAACTGGGTGAGGATTTCTTCAGAAGTGGTCTCACTACCCCTTTCAAGGCAGCTGGAAACACTCTGTGGAAATACCCACAGATGCTTGATGCAAGAAGCCAAGATAGGCGAGGGTCAAGGATGCCGGTGGTTGGGTGAACCTCCCCAAGCACCTTGTCCATGTCCTCAGGCTGCAAGAACTGAAACCGATAGCACAAAACCAGATCAGACAGTGTTCCAGATGCCTCCTTTAGAACTGTATCAACAATGATGGCATGTTGGTCAGAATGAATACACGTGATTTTACCCTCAGTCTGGGTAGCAAACTTGTCACTGCAGGTCTTCCAGGGTTCCAAGAAATCCTTCCCAGGTTCTAGATGTAAGAGCCCTTTCACCACTTGAAAAAGCTCTACCACATGGCTACCTGAGAATGCAATGGAAGCAGAGAAGGAACATTACTTCACTGCCCTCACTGCCATAAAGAAGGCACGACAATGTGATCTTACTTGTGTCTGGTCATCGTTGCTATTTTACCATCCGCATTCTAGCCATCAACATGCTTGTTTCATTTCTATTCTCCCAATTCTCTAGTAAACTAGGGAGCTAGTGGGGCTTTGCAACACAGTGTGAGTGCCATTTCTCATTTAACTAAAAATGTTCCAGCAGGAAATATATATATGGGGGGGGGGGGCAAATGCTAAGGGGGGAACCCCAAAAACAGTCCAGTGAACCACAGAACTCCATACAACAACATTTCACTGCAGTGCATTAAATAATCATTGGGAGGGAAGAGAGAAACACCTACACAGAGACACACACATCTATAGTGCTCAATCCTTAGAACCTTTTCCAAATGGACTTGAGAAAGCACGTGCCAGGAATGAAACTCCTAATTTGGCTTGTCTCTATTAGAACAATTTGATTTAGATAGCCTTCCAGTTCCAGCAAGAAATTAGTTCAGAAGGATAATGGAACAAAGCATCCAATTCCCTTAAAAGCATTGTAAGTGTCAGTGAAACGCTGCATGTGAATTTCAGATTTCCAACTATCGTTTCTAAGAGACAAGAGGTTTCAATATGTCATTGTGGGGACAAACATTATCAACAACATTCAACCCACGACGAAGTATGCAGAAATCATCAAGCCTCTTCTTGTTTCAAGGTTGCAAATAAACTGATGGCCTGCTACATAACCATTTCAGGACATGGGTGAGGCTCACGCTGGCTCAGCTTGTCTGAGCGTGGAAAGCTAAGCAGGGTCAAGCCTGGTTATGACTTGGATGGGAGACCCCTCCTCTAGTTTCCTGCACCGAGCAGGGGGTTGGACTCGATGGCCTTGTAGGCTCCTTCCAACTCTATGATCTATGAAATCTATGAATCACGTGTTTTTTTTTAGTTTTGCCCATGTCACAAATTCCCTGCACATGGATAGGGAGCATGTCAGGGAGAAAGGTTCCAGCCAAGCATGCTCCCTGAGGTGGTGGCTTTCTTTATGCAGAGAAGGTATTACAACATACACTACTTTCAGAAGTCTTTTTTTTCCCCAAAAGAATTTTAATCATAAAAAAGACACAAAGACACATATACAACAAACAATAAACAAAATTAAAATGGACTTCCAATCTTCTCCACAGCATATAAGCAACCACAGTTATTCTTAGAAAATTTTCTATTAACCAAAGATCACTTCCAGTTATGGCAAAAAAACAAAAAAGGACAAACACCCCAATATAAATCAACTATTTAATCTACCTTAAATTCAACATTTATGGATAAACAAAAAACTATAGTTTCATTTAATATTGTTTCCAATTACAAGATGGAGCATATTGAAAATCCCAAGGATAAGAAGTAACTATGAACTATTTAGTAAATAACCACATGACAGAAGTTTTTAATACTCCCCCCCAACTCTCTAGTACCAAAACATCTAGCCAGCACATTTGTCTTATTACAGTTGCTCATTATTTCTTTCTATCTATCCAACAGAAACTCCTTCAATTTTAATTTTAAAAATTAAGAGATAAGTCATAGCTAACAAAACAGAAGAGGCATGTAAGCCATCTTTTTACTTTAAAAAAAAAAAAAAAAAGACTCCCATTTAATGCTTCAAAGCTTGCACAAAACATACTAAAAATTTTAAGCCCTACACTGCTTTCAGAAATCTGAGAAAAGCTATACCATGTGATTTTTCTAAACATAATACAGTAAAGCCTTCACATACGAAGCAGTACTTCTTCTTTTAAGAAAGAGACACATTATATTTCACTGATACAAATATTCTTGTTGTACAGGGAGTTTGTGTACTGTTTCGGCACTGGAGAGACATCCACTCTGTATTTATACTGACTCCCTAGGAACATTCATTCATTTGCTTTGTACACTGCCTGCCCACTAAGAAGATGGAGCTCAAAGTGACTTATGATCATAAGAAAATTTAAAAATACATTCAAATTTAGCTAGAACAACACTAAAACAAATACAGTAAAATACAGTTTAAAAACACAGCAAGAACAGAATAAAAACAGCACCCAATCTAACGGACCAGTTATATGCAAAATGCCTGCATGAATAGAAACGTCTTTGCCTGCCAGCAGAAGGACAAGAGAGAAGGAGTCAATACAGTCGCCCTCGGCAGAGAGTTCCATAACATCACGGGTGCAGAGGCCCTTAGAAAATACCCTCATCTTCTGGAAGATTTCTAGATCTTTTACATCCCACATTGACTAGTTCCTGCCAAAGCTTTAGTCCGCATTAGCTTTTTTGAAAGATTTCCAGATGACTCAATGGGCAGTAAAGGCTTTATGCCCTCAAATTATTCTGCTTGTTGTAATTGTTTCCCCCAAATGGAAAATATTAATGTTTTCCACATTAATGTTGCATACTTACAGAAGCTTTGCCATCAGCTGCCATGCACAGTATTGAAATTGATGGGGAAGCTGGAAAAGAAAATATATAATTACATTTCACATAATAAACACAGACCTGCGCACCCAGCCAGCATCTGGGACACTTTTCCAGGGAGAGAGGTAAGCTGGTAACTTACCATCTTCTAGCCAGTTTTTTTTTTCCCTCCCTGTTTGTTCCTTGCTGGACTAGGCCCCTGCTTCCCCTGAAGGCTGCAACCAGCATTGAAGGAGCTGCCCCAGGGACTGATTGATTGCAGACCTGTGGCAGGCCAGCTGTCCTCGCTTGGGAGGTCTACCTCTGCTGGCCTGAGGAGCGGGGCAGTGACGCCCCAGCAGTGATGTCACCAAAGGGGATGATGCCAAAGGGGGTTGCCCCTTTGGAGGAGCCACTTCAGGGGAGCTGCAAGGGCCACCTCCCTAATACCTGACTTTTTAAAAACCATTTCCCTGCACCATTTGCCCCTGAGGAAGCTGCTGTTTGTTGCCAATAGCACATTTGGGAGTAAATTTCAGCTGAGGGGGGAATGATTTTTAATGGGAAAACAGGATGGGTAGAATGGGTTGAGAAAACCCTGGCACTCCAGATTACTGACCATGGTCTCAAATCCATATAGCTGTGTATATATATATATATATATATGAGGATCCCAATCATAGGATTAAAAAAAAATGTTTAGGTTGACCCTTAGAATTTGATACAAGATCAGCATTTGAGCAGCATGCTGTAGGAGTCTTTGTTTCCACTATGCTCTGTGGGTATATCTTTAAATAAAATAGAAAAAATAAATTAAATAAAAAGTCTATGGCGTTCTTGTGAATTTAAGTGAAACTAAACTTTATGGTGCAGCCCCTGAGCTGTTCACCACTCAGGAAAGTAGGGCACCCGTAACAGTAAGAAACTTAGTGAGTTGTTTAAAAGGATGAAGGGAAGGCAACTCTCACCCTCTTCAATCTACTATCTTTTCACCAGTTCATACCACAAAAGAACCACTGCTGGAAAACTGCAAATCACTGCAAATTAAATATGTCACCAGTCACAGGATTCATCTTGGAGAAATATCTTTTCAGAGTTCTCTGCAGGCTTTATAAAAAAAATAAAATCTTAAGTATGCACAGGCATTATTGCAGTGTGTGTGGATATATAATAATTTTTAACTTGAATGTTTAAACATTTGTTTAAAATGGCTATTTATGTGTTTTATTGTCCCTTTCTTCTTTTTGTTTAGCCCCTGAACAAAATATACCATACAGGGCTGAAATGCATTGGGCTACTTCGAGGACAAAACCCATAATTTCAACATCCTGAGATGTTGTCTCTTTTTTTCCATCAGGAGGTGTGAAGGAGCAATTTAAGTAGCCCCACCTGGAGCTTGCAGTATTAACAGTGGACTACATTGAAGGGCTGCTTAGCTTTTCTCTCTGCCAGCACAGCTCTCCTATCTGCAACAGGGGCATAACAGCAAACTACACCACAGGACTGAGGAATATTACTCTCTCAGCCCAACATGAAGGGAGATATAAAAGCAATGGATACATGTTCCCAATCCCAGCTACATTAAATTCTTTACTTCCTCCACTGATGTCTATGAAGAACTCTCCTATCCCGAGGGACATTTAAAAATAGCTTCTCAGTGTGAACCAGGAAGTGACCTATCCAAAATGAGAAGGCTTTTTCTCATGGGGCTGTTGCGGAGTTACGTTTGTCTTCTTAAAAGAATTTTTCCTTGAGATTTTTTTTTGTGGGGGGGGGGGGGTATCTGCAAACCTCAAGATTACCCTGAGTGTACTGATTCTGCTCTCGCTCTCGCTCTCATATGCATGGGTCTACTGTTTTGGCTCCAGTACCATCAGAATGGGAGACCCAAATCGGTATTAGTATTTGATAATATTGTATGCAAGCACAAGTACCTCAAGATTCTAAAACAGTTTACAGCTTTAAAATGTATATACATTGTCCTGAGTTGACACACAGCTGCAAAGCACACAGCCGGTGAGGGGAAATTAAGAAGTAGGGGATTATAATTAAGCTCCTCAATCCATATTTAGGCAATTATACAAGTGATTTCATCTTCAGAATTTCAGATCTTATGTAAGGTATTCCTGGGACACAATATGACCAACTAGGCACTCTGAAAAGAGATTCCTCTCATAGCTGCTCACGGCTGAGGCCATTATAAAACTTCTGGTCCATTTTATTTCCAGAGAATAATCTCACTTTGAAGAATGTAGCAATTTTCCAGAGCAAAAAAGCAATAGTCTTTCTTGGCTTGAAAAACAACAACAACAACAACAACAACAACAACTTATCTAGTATAAAAAGTATTAATTTCATTGTCAGCTAGCTGCAGGCAAATATTATTGTGAAATGTGTCAGTTGATATAGCCTGAATACTAAAATGATATTAACCAACCTGACAGCTATAGCATATATCACTGTCTATAAAAAAGAAGAAAACAGAGAAGGAGTTGTATGGATTGAATGTGACCTAGGGATGCTTGAGGATTTCATTTGCTCTGCATTTTTAAGTGAACCGACCCGATTCACACTTTCTAGACTAGGTAATTCACAGATCAGAACCGAATTATCCTTCAGTTTTTGCACTTCTCCAAATTCTCCAAATTTTGTGATACAATTTTCCACTTTAAAAAAAATACCAAAATACATATTAAAATGTGTGTTTTAGGATAAAATGAATTTGAGCCACTACTTTGCACCTGGCTCCAGTTGCTGGACTCCAGGGTTCTGTTAAAAGACAAAGTAGATCACATAAGCTTGGACTCTGCCTGCATCTGCTCTACTCTAAAGCGCCGTATATACATATGCCAAGTATTGTTATTACTAATTATGATTGAGTAAGCAAAACATAGCAATTCAATTCTAATCTAGATGAGTAATGAAAAATGTTCTGTCTCATTATTAAAAATTAAGACAGTCAGAAGGAAGATAGAGATCTATTGGTAGATTTGCAGTAGATCAGCAAGGATTTCTGACTCCCAACAGTTTGACAACAGTGACAGCTAAAAGCCATTTTCCTCTCCTAAATTATGCTGCAGAAAAAAGAAAAACAAGATTGAGGGGAAATAGAAGTACTGTATATTTGTGTATGAGTTTTCAGTTCTGGTACTGAAAACAAATTCCTGGGCTAAGCATGTACTCGTGCCAAAGGCACCTTGTTCTGCACTTCTGTGTCTGCCTTCTTGAGCCACTGGGTGGGTTCGCACGACACGGGAAACCCCTTGGGAATGTAAGCCAAAGGGACGAGCCTGCCTCCCCACACAGGGTTTTCCTCAAGTTTTGAAGTGCCCGGGGGGGGGGGCACTGCCAACACTTGAGGGACCCCTGGGGCAGCAGACCTCACCCAAAGAAATGGAGGGATTGCACCGCACAAAGGGGGAAGCCGCTCCTTTCCGTGCAGCACGTTCTCCCGAGCCTTTGCAAGGAGCCGACCTTTCAAGTTTGACAGCTTGGCTCCGCGCAAAGGGGAGGGGCCTGCTCAGTTTTGCCAGCAGACACCCATCCTACCCAGTACCTACCTGTGGGTCCATGTTGCACTAAGGATACCAGTCCCAGTAGCTCTAAAGATCCTGGTCTCCTTAGTGCAAATGACAGCTTTGGTGTAAAACAACAACCACCACCACCACCTGATACTGAGCACTCCCGTTCGTGGACTTAAAAAAAAAATTTTTTTTTAATAGTGGGCAATCACCAGCAGCAGCACCCCCAAGGTTCCACTGGGCATTCGGGGGGGCACCTCCAGGATGCCCCAAAACAGGATCACAAAATTTGCCTTTAACAGCTTTCGCAATCTTAAAAAAAGTGTTTTAAAAAAAAAAAAGCCGTGGTGAGCCCGAAACAGCTTGCAACAACTGCAGGGATGGGGAAAGCCTTTGACAGCTCTCCCCATGTGCCGCTCTGGAACTTTGGGGGTGGCTGGCAATAGCGGTTGCCCACTAGCTGCTTGGCTAGAGTGGCATGGCATTCTGCTGCTCGTGCCAAGGGGGTCTTTTGCTTTTGACCATGGTTTGGTGTGTTGTCCGGGTTCGGATGACACTCTAAGCCATGGTGGCTTAAATAACCCTAGAACAAGCCATGGCTATGAAAGGTGGCTTCGTAGCCATGGCTAACTAAACCATAGCAAGCAAGTCATCCTGGGTTCAGATGACATGCTAAGCCATCATGGCTTACTAACCACAGTGACTTGCCATGTCGTGCAAACCCAGTCACTATTGTACACCTGGCTCCAGCTGGTGAACCTCTAGTTGAAAAGTAGATCCCATATGCCTAAAGACCTCCTGGCCCTGAATTAGATTTCACTAGCCATTCATTTCAGAGTTCCTTTTTTAATTTATTCCCCAAAAGCAAGCATCATCCAGGCTGTTAGAAAAGAAAACAATATATCCTTAGCCCTGTTAAGACACATTTCCTGCAATGGTCCATCATCTTGTCTTTTCTCACCAGAGTCTTGAAAGACATCAATGGATAGGGGGGAGATCTCAGACTCTTTGCAGAAGAGTCTGTTCTACAAAGCTTGTGTTATCCTTCAGTTAAAAGCTTATTCATAGATCATAGAGTTGGAAGGAGCCTACAAGGCCATCGAGTCCAACCCCCTGCTCAATGCAGGAAAGTAGAGAAGGGGTCTCCCATCCAAGTAATAACCAGGCCTGACCCTGCTTAACTTTCTACGCTCAGACAAGCTGAGCCAGCATGAGCCCAGGCCTGCAACCCTGGGCACAGTTAGCAAGGGACAAGTCCTGCTGAATGTTCAAGTTAGCACATGTATGGTTGGGCTTAGAACTGGTTTGCTTTTTAAACATTTTCATTGCTGAGATAATTGATACATTGCATTGGCTGATTAAAAAGCTGCCCATCTCTCATGATAATAATGTTTCTCTTGACAAAACAAATGCTCTAGCTCTACAGTGCTCCCCACCAGGCATAACAATGCCTGACCATGCAACTTGTTTCTCACCAGCTGGAACAACACACTTCCTGCCATGCTGGTTTTCAGTGGCAGGAAATTAATGTAAATTATAAATAAATACTTCAGATGCATCCAGGACATTTGCATACATGATGAGATACACCCCAGAAATATTTTCATTGAAGGATGGGATGTCAATATAACAGTATAACACAATACTGTTGTAAACCGCCCAGAGAGCTTCGGCTATTGGGCGGTATTAAAATGTATTAAATAAATAAATAAATAAAATACAACCAATTAAGAATGGGGGAGAAATTTGTGCAGTTTGCACTTCCAAACCACTATGTGAAACAAAAGACAATTATCCTTTGAAATTTGCACTTCTCCAAATTTGCGATGGAGTTCTCCAGTTGAAAAATACATACACAAATATGTATGTTAGGAAAAATAATGTTAAAATGCATTATGTTGGGAGCAATTGCCTGCAAAAAATGTACTTGGCAACAATTCATACAAAAATGCATGTATTAGGAGAAATCTGCACCAAAATGCTCATGAATTTTCATACTTTAAAAAAAAACAAAAATTCTCAACGTTTGGGATGAACCAAACTTCATCCTAGAGAAATTCTTAAATTTTGAACTGAAGATTGGAAAAATGAGAAATTGAAAGAAACTGAAATTGTTAGATTTGTCCATTTCTAAACACAATACAATTCATTGTGGAGGTTTTATATACACACACCTAAAAAGAAAACAGATTTAAGCTGGATCAACTGCGCTGGCAGAAGTGGACTTCCCCACCCCCTCCTTCCTGTGGCAGCCCCCCAAAAATGCTACAAAGAGACCTGGTGCATACAACATGACAACCCTCCATGGCTGATCACCCATGGTGTGTTGTCGTGTTGTGCGAACTCGGCATGGTTTTCGTAAGATGGCTTATTTTGCGCAAAGAAGCCACCCTGAAAACCCATGGCTTGTTTAAGGCTTGTTGATACCCATGGTGGCTTGTTGTGTTGTCCGAACCCAGCAGGGTGACTTCATCATAGGCTGTCAGGAACAGCTACAGAGCTGGCCAGCCAGAGCAGCAAAATCTGAGGTAGAGGCCGAGGCAATGAGGAGTCTTGATGCAAAGGCGCCTTGGACAGATGCCAGAGCCAGTGGGAGGACTGAGGGGGAATGAGGGGGGAAACAAGCCACAGCAAGCCCAATCATCTCGTGTTAGCAAGCGAATAATCAAACCATGGTGGCTTATTCACAAGGTGGCTTAGTGTGTGTGTGTGCACGAGTGCACACACATGCACACGCAAACCCTCCCAGAAAATCAGGGGACCCTGCTGAATGAAGTGAGCTGTGGCATGAGAAAAGGAGAGATTGGGTGTAGGGAGGTTCTGCGAGCATAGCCCTTCTTATTGCAGAGGGAAGATCCTGAATCCAACCCAGGGACTCTTGACATGTCAAACTCATATGCCTATAGGGCCACTGGAATCTTTGAACTTTGATATTCTTTTCTTAATATGCATTTTGCTTTTAATAAACCAACCCCCACCCCTAAACAATAGACCAAAATGCTCACATTGTGGCCTTCAGCTATTAGAAATTTTTTTTTTAAAAAGGGACATGTTTCTAAAAGTAGCTAAAGGTAAGGAAATGAAAAGTGAGGAGGGATCGTATAAAAGAAAAATTTCAATGGTGTTTAGAAATTATGTGTCATATGTAAACAGGCAAATAGGAAACACCTTCTACATCATGCAAATTATTAAAAAGTTCAAAAAACTAACCAAAAACAAGGAAGCAGTACAACCAGTGCTTTTTTTCTGGAGAAAAGGGTACTTGAACTCTTGGATTACATTTCCTCGGGAGTAGATGGCGATTAAATTGTAATGCAATTAATAGAAGAAAAGGTGCTGGAACTCAGTTCCGGTGAGTTCCACCAGAAAAAAAGCCCTGAGTACAACAAAACAATAATGGCATAACTAAAACAGTACAGGAGCAGCAGAGAAGCTTATGGCAATGGTAGTGAATGAAAATATATATATCATAATTTGTGGACTCATTGGTTTCGATAGGGGTTCAAGAAAGGGTAACCCAATCCTGGACCCCAAAAATGGGAAGTTTTAACCTGCATACATTACTTAAATGTGCATGTATTTTCTTATTTTTGTGTAATTTCTTATGTTTATTATTAATGAATATTTATTATTATTTATTCATGTATACATACATCCAATTTATAAAAGGAGTTCTCTGGATGGCTTACAGGGATAAACAGGGAGCAATAAAATAAACAAAATTACAATAAAACAATAAAGTACAGCTAATACATCATCATTATATAAATTTTTAAAATCTCTTTAATACAGAGAGAGGGGCGGGCAGGCGGGGAGAGTATAATTGTTGGCTATGGAGTTTTGTGTGTGTGCACAATTTGTGTTGTTCTGTCATTCGTATTTGCGCTGAGTAAAGTATAGAGTTCAAAATTAAGAGATTGCCTGTTCTCTCCTGGCCCACTTGCTTGCTGTGCTCATCAGGAGATACTTTCCTGGTGGTAACCAAGATTTCGGAGGTCTGGTCCATGATGGCTCGGCATTGGGCCTTTAGGATGCACTGAGAGCCGGTGTGGCATAGTGGTTAGAGCAGTGTTCTCCAACCTTGGGTCCCCAGATGTTTTTGGCCTGCAACTCCCAGCATGCCCCAGCCAGCTATGCTGGGAGTTGTAGGCCGGGGACATCTGGGGACTCAAGGTTGGAGAACACTGGGTTAGAGTCTTGGACTGGGACTCTGGAGATCCGGGTTCTAGTCCCCACTCGGCTGTGAAGCTCGCTGAGTGGCTCCAAACAGAATTCTTTTTTCGATGGCATCAGCTTACCTATTTGGTTGACGGACCCCAAGTCCTGCATAATTACAAGTCTCGAGAGATGAAGGGCATGGCCCGTGGCTCAACGGCTTTGCGTGCGGAAGGGCCCAGGCAGTGTGGCGTATGGAGAGAGTGTTGGACTGGGACTTGGGAGATCCGGGTTCTAGTCCCCGCTCAGCCATGAAACTCACTGGGTGACTTTGGGCCAGTCACTGACTCTCAGCCTAACCTAGGTTGGCCTTTCACAAAGGTTCTATGGACTTTGAAGAAGCCCGAGTGCAAGGTGAAAGGGAGAAACGTGCTAAGCGAAAAGCACATCAAATGAATCCTTTACAGGACCATCTTCCATCTGGTAACCTGTGTCCTCACTGTGGGAAGCTGTGTGGATCTAGAATTGGCCTCCACAGTCACTTACGGACCCATCGCTAGAGTCTACACAATTTTCTTTAGAATTTTCCTCCTTTTAAAATCACCTTTTTTGTAAATTTTTATCCTGGAAGACAATCTTACTCGGTCACGAGTGATCGCCTGACTGACTGTGAGGATAAAATGGAGAGGAGGAAGAGGATTATGTAAGCTGCCTTGGGTTCCTTGAAGGAAAAAAGGCGGGGTATAAATCTAATAAATAAATAAATAAAACAGTATAAAACCACAGTGTAGTTTAAAAGGTCTGGGAAAATAAAAAGCCATTGGGAAGACATTAAAATTAGCACCAGTCAGGCCTCTCTGTGGATGGCATCCTACAACAAATTGACCGCTACTGTTTTGTGTGTTGCCTCTCTACCAAAAGAGCTAGACTGAAGGCAAGTCACATAAAATCCAGTTATCTGATCACTGGAAACCATGCTCACTTTGTCCAACTCCTGCCTCTTGTCCCCAACACCTGAAATTTCAGCATCTACTCACAGACAGATGTTCAAGCCTACTGGTGCTTTCGGAGGGCATTTGGGAGTGGGGAAAAAGTGCATGTAGGGAGTTGGACCACAGTAGCAGGCTATTTCCATCTGATCAGGAACCAGGGAAAGCAGAGCGAAGCATAGGCTTTAGACCTCCCAAATGAATGTGTGGCAGTGCAGGGGAGTGCGTGGAGCCTGTGACCGATTCTGCTCCCTCCCCTTCATGCATATTCTTCATAAACCAAAATGTAATCTGAAAAGTGCCAGTTCTGCAGCTGTAAGGGCTAGGAAATCATTTCAGGGTTTTTAAAAAAAACATAATTCTAGAAATGTACAAGTAAATGATGATATACAAACTGCAACTGAATCATCACAGCCTTCTCTGAGTTGTATGACCAGCTGCAGGAATCCTTTTGATGAGAGGTCTTGTCAACAAGGTTTGAGCATTACGCACTATTTGACCAGGTTTGATGCAGCTGACACACACAGCTGAAAAGTGCAGCTTCCTCCCACTAAAAACAAAATACATTCCTTCTGAATTTATATATATAAAAATTATATACACACACATACATACATACATACATACACACTGTATCTGTCTATCTATCTATCTGTCTGTCTGTCTATAGATAGATAGAGGACTTTCCTGTAGAAATTTAAAAATCTCAGTATGTGTAGAATTTTCATCCCACTCAATTTCAACTCTTCTCTTGATCATGAAATCAGTAAGAGATTTTCCTTCAGTTGACCCAGATTAAGTATAGCCTTTTAACTTTCTCAGAATTTGTTTTGTAATCATTAAGATCTCACATGCCAGGCAGTATCTTTGTCAAGATCCGATTCTCCTGTTGCTTTTTAAGATGGCAAAATCACTGCGAGATGATTCTGGTGCATTCTTCTCTTGAAGTGAATATTTTCAATTGCATCTGCCCTCATGTGGCAAGAGCTGGTATTTTCCCCGCTTCAGGATAACCCCTTGCTTTCAGGGAGGATAAAAGAGTCCTGGGGTGAATTAAAACCCACTAATTTACTGCAACAGAAACTTGTGTAACCAAGAGCTATATGAAATGGAATGCCTTGGCATGAACCTTCCCAGCTCTGCCTGCCTCTTGCCAGAGGAGGACACATCAAACGGCCATATATACCACACAGAACTAAAGCAATGTTGCCTTTTGATTTTGTTTTACCAAATCAAAAATCTAACATGAAAATTAAGTCTGCATTTGGTTAGAATTGTCTCTGTGTGAGACTGCAGGCAAAGTGCAGCATCTCTGCATTTCACAGGGCTCTCTTTTGGCATTGAATTAGAAACTGGTAATATGTTTTTGGGGTTTCTTTTATAACGCAGGGCCGGCCCAAGACACTTTCCTGCCTGAGGTGAAGAACAAGATGACACCTCTGCCCATTCCACCTACAGAAGCTGCTGATGAGACATCATCCTCCACTGCCACTAGGGGAAGCAGCCTACCTTAGAGGGTGCAGGACAGCCTGTCTAGAGCACACAGTTCTGTCCTCCAACAGAGGGGAACCACAGGAGGGGGGGTTGCTGTCATCGCCCCCTCCACACCACTCAGCATCTGCTGCCTGAAGCAACAGCCTCATTCTGCCTAATGATAGGGTCGGCCCTGCCTGTGATACAGCCACATTCTAGACAGGGCTCCAAATCACAATAGCCCTGCTAGCTTGGAAAGGAATTACATATTGTTATTTGAGTGCAGAGAAAATGTGGTGTTCTTGAAACAGAGATGCTTCCTTGAATGGATGAATGGCTCTCATGCAACAAAATGATAGACACCTGTTGCGCTATAAACTGATTATCTGGAAAGGCTCTGAAAGACAACTGGAAAGAAGGAGAGAGAGTGAGAAGTACGGATTACCTCAGAAATCACCAGGGGAGGAATGTTATGAGGAGATATAGTTATAATCATCTGGTTATGATATGACTATGGCTCACAAGGAAGGTCACAGCAGACCCCAAAGGCGGTTGAGTAAGCTTGGGTTCATAGAAATGATTAGCTAAGCCCTTCACTGGACTGCCCAGGTGAGAAAGAAGATGCAAATGAAGGTTTGAATGGACAGTGACTTAGACCCTGATGAATGAATAGGCCATGTCCTAGAGTCTTGGGATGACCAGATTAACACACATAGCCCCAAGACACAGGAGGCACTCTCCTGAAAAGAACCTAAAAATAGCCCTGAAAAGAGATGACCCCCCCCCCCCCATAGAAGGACTCAGGGACTCAACCAGAAGCTTAACCCCATCAGTACTGGTTAGGCCTCATCTTGAGTACTGCGTCCAGTTCTGGGCACCACACTTTAAGAAGGATGTAGACAAACTGGAAAGGGTTCAGAGGAGGGCAACAAATATGATTAGGGGACTGGAAACAAAGCCCTTAAGGAGAGACTGAAAGAACTGGGCATGTTTAGCCTTCAAAAGAGAAGACTGAGGGGAGATATGATAGCAGCGCTCTTCAAGTACTTGAAAGGTTGCCACACAGAGGAGAGCCAGGATCTCTTCTCGATCATCCTAGATTGCAGGACACGGAATAATGGGCTCAAGTTACAGGAAGCCAGATTCCGCCTGGACATCAGGAAAAATTTCCTGACTGTTAGAGCAATACACCAATGGAACCAATTACCTAGGGAGGTCGTGGGCTCTCCCACACTGGAGGCATTCAAAGTGCAGCTGGACAGCCATTTGTCAGGGATGCTTTGACCTGGGTTCCTGCATTAAGCAGGGGGTTGGACTCGATGGCCTTATAGGCCCCTTCCAACTCTACTATTCTATGATTCCATGATCAAGGTAGGAGAACCCACAAAAAGATTTTCCTAAGACACCCATCAAGGGCTCCAGCCTCACACAAAGACAACCATAAGCACACAAAGGAACTCAGGATGGCAAGCATTCAACAGGGTGAAATCAGCAATTAGAAACATTAAGAAACAAAGGAAGTCCTTGCCATCCTAGGTAGCAAAGAACCCAGGGGGAAATATAAGACCTCAAGTTTAGCCTATAGAAGTCAGCAAGCAGGAATGTGTGCCCCTCTTGCTCCCCTCTGCCATGTAGGACCCCTTCCAACACAGGACCAACAACAAGAGAGGTAGCTATGGATTCTTTCCTTATTCTTTCCTTTCTTTGCCAGTGTGGGGGTGGGCTTCCCCCCCTTGCAGTCTATAGGCTACTAGAACACAGGGATCTGTCTTCTCCAGAATTATAGAGTATTACTGAAGATACAGTGGGTATATTGTGCTGCCTGAATTATGGTGTGAAACATTGTAAGACCAGGAACTAAGACATTGTATCTGCTCTATATTTCTTCTTAAATAAACAGCCCTTCTTTCCTTCTAAACGCGTTGTGTTTCAAGTTCAGTGTTAGTTTGTCAAGTCTATGTTTAGTGTTAAAGGGCGAAGCACATACTTCACCCAACTGTGCACATTTTACTCCAGCCAACGATCCCAAACCTTATGCAAGAGGGTGGGGGTTAGCCTCTCTCCTTGGAAAGAATCTAATACCCAGATTATCTGTTGTAACACAAAGCATAAAGTGATAACATAGTACAGGAAGTAGCCAAAGAAATTTTGCCACTTTAAGAAATGGCCACCAGTTGCTTCCTGTTCATTGCAGAAAAGCAATATCACAGTGAAAGACTGTTACATGCCAAACTATGCTCAAGTGATACAATGGTTGCCTAAACAGTCAGACACAAATTAATTTCATCAACTGAATCACCATCTCTTGCTAACTGTGAGTCGACAATACATGGGTCTCATCTAAATTATGCATTCACCGCAAATATCTATTTCAAAAACCATCCTGTAACTATATTTAGTAGGCAGCAGACATTGCATCTGCCCTGAGCGTATCGTACCACATTGAAAGAGGCAAATATTTCTAGGAAAAATGTAACAAGGCACGAAAGTGTTTTAGGACAGGCTTCCAACTTAAACCCTGCCTTTTCATGACAATTTGCCTTGGGCTAACAAAGCTACTCTGCAGTTGCGCACCCCAGGGTAGATTGAAATCAATTATTTATATCAGCGAGAAAAAAGGCCAAGTCAAATCAGTGATTCTATTCAAGTTCTCCATTGGTACACCTTCATCTGTTTCCTAAACAACAGTAGTACAAACCATGTTTATTTACAACTACATACAGTATTTTCTACCCCATCATTTCATTCTTACAACCAGGGTTTGCATCTCTTTGTCGCACTGTGTATTTTTGCAGGCTTTCCTTTTTTACTATAGAAGGAATGTCTTTACAATATTCCCGTATAGCGTCTGTCTTAGGACCAGTAGCCATGAGAGTTTGTAAGGTGAAGTATAGGAATATAGGAACCTGTGCACTGGACAACACTGACATCATCTTTCCAGTGTTGCTCCTTTCTACTGCACTCTGCCTTAGTTCAGCCCCTCCCTCACAAAAACAGAGTAGCAAACAAAAATGAAATGGCCATGCCATGGCTGATAGGCAGAAGTAAATTTGCATAGTTACTGGGCAGACTATAGCAGCTTATTTTCATCTGGTGAAAATAAAGTGCCCATATTTGGGAGGCAGAGTGTAAATATTAATATTTGATAAATAATCAAATTGGTTCTTCATTTACATAGAAAAGCCTCCTTTAACTCAATGTATCCAATAGAGGCATTGATGGTTTAAAAATTAACTGTATGGCTAACGTTCTTAGATTCAGATTATTATTTAATATTATTTAAGAAAAATGTATTAGTTACATTTTTTAAAAGAAATTAAAATTGGATTTAATTTTTTAAAAATCAGATTTGATTATTTCTTTTTAAAAATCTGATTGGTTTGATTTTTATCCACCTTAGTGCCTTTGCTGTTTTCACTGACCCCTTTGTCCTTTCTACCTGGCATCAAAGGTTATCAAGCAAGCCCATTTTGTAGCTGGCTTGCTGGGTGCAACTGCCCATTTACTCCTATGATAGCGCAGTATGGTTGGAGGCAGAGAGACCACAGAAAAAGCAGTCTGCAGTTTGAAACAGAATGAAATTGAGATGAAAGTTTCTAAGCTAGTGTTTCCTGGAATTGAAGGTGCAGGCCATGGTGTGGGGAGAAAAGTGCCTTCTGGATGTTTGCAGAGAGTATGCTGGTTGGCTTCTAATAGACTGTTTGTAAATATAACAAGTACTACAACGATGCCATCAGTTTCCAGCGTACAGTCATCCCCTCCCCAAAATAAACCTAGTGCCCTTAGAACTTCTCACCACTCAGCAAAGTGGGGAGCACAAAACATAAGCAACCCCCCCTGACCAAATGCAACCATGACAAAGCAAGGTGGTCAGCCATTTGGGACCACAATAAACCCACCCAAGTAAACACGGGCTTACTTATAATTCAGCACCAGTTTCCAGACTAGAAGATCAGATACACAAAAAGTGTGACCTCTGCAGAAAAAAAAGACTACACCAATTTGCACGCCAGTATTAAAAACCTTTATTCTGAAATTCATTCTAATTGTTGGTATTTCCTCTACATTTCCCTACACCTTCTATGACATCCAGCTCAGTCCAGCTGAACATCCTGGTGCTTCACACACACCATCCTTTCCAGGTTAGAGATAACTAGTGGGTATTTTTCCAGAAAAAGAAGCATTAAGGAGAGAACACAATGGGCACAATTCAGCCAAAATTAAGTACTTTTCTGTTAATTTCAATACATGTGCTTAAGACTGCAATCCAGTACACTCTTCCCTAGAATTAAGCTCCATTGAAAATATTAGGACTTACTTCTGAGTAAATATGCAGAAGAGTACACTGTAAATCTCTCCTCTTTAAATCAATAGGAATTAAAAGTTTAGCTTTATCTGGGCTATACCCTGTCTTCCAATCAGTCATCTGTAATGCCTAACTGAAGGAAAAGGGGAAGTAGTACAGATCTTTGAAAAATAAGAACAACACCAAATCATATGAATAATCTGCATTGAAACTTTTATCCAGCTATATGATGGATGAAGTAAACACCAGAATTGCATTTAAATTTGAAAAGGAGCAAATTGCACCTACCCAGCAGCTAGGAATTCAAGGCAACCCTCCAATGCTTCCACCTTCTCTACCTTCTCAAAGGAGACAGGAAACTCTTCTTACTCAAATTAGCTGCAATGAAAGATTACCCAAGAGGAAACCGGTGGAAAAGTCATGAGTAGGCAAACCAAAGAGAGAAAGCTGGTTGGCATAACAACCACTCAAACCCATACCAACCGACAAAGTTAACATTAAGACTAATCCATCTGGCTTAAGAGGCAGCATAGAGTTTTGCTCAGTCAAGATTTCACAGAGGCAGTCTGGCTCGCTGACCTACATCACTAAAAATCGATTATATTCTGGGGTTGTGTTATCATCTTAACCAATCTTCATTCACTGCACTAGCTAGCATAACTGCAAGCTGTAAACAGGAAACAGGATTGCATTTAACTACACAACACAGAGCTGAAGCCCTTAAGTGCATATCTACTCTTCTTCCACTTCTGCACACTGCTAAAGTTATGCCTGTTTTCTTTTTTCTTTTTTCAGATTCACTGGATTTAACTACATAGCACCGTGCTCTTTGAAACACTGCGATGGACTTGTGGGAAGGGGATGCATTTCTCTCTTTCTCTCTCATCTTCTGAGAAACCACCTTTTTAGACAGACAGAAACAAGTGCCTTAGCTTCAGGGTGTAGGAACACCACATATTTCCAGCATTATCTTCATGACAGAGGAAATGTAGAGATCAGTCCTACAGCATCTTCACCAACGTCAATATTGCCAAAAAGGTACTGCATATCCTCCAACATTTCAAAGATTAAAATAGGGACGCGCAAAAAGCAGGGGGTTTGGGTCTTCCAAACTTAAAATGGTATTATATAGCTAATCAATTAAGACATACAGTGGATATTATAGCACGGCCTAAAGAAATAATGTGGTTGGAGTTAGAAACATCTGAATTACGAAATACTTGGAGAATATACTTTTTCTTTAAAAGAATAATAAAATGATAAAAAAATATAGACAACCCCTTTTTAAGAAGTTTGTTAGGAGTACTACGAGGAATATATTTATACCAGGGATTTCTCCTTTAACTCTGGTGGTGGCTCTAAATGACTTTCCCAAAAATTTAAGAGTGGATTTGGAGGGTATACTAAGAGAAGAAAGGGTTATTAGATTATCGGATTGGGTGGAAAAGATGGGGACTAGAGACCAAATACTGGGAAATGTTGGGAGAAGAAGAGTGTCGTGGTTAAATTTATTACAGTTAGAACAGTGGTCGAAGAAGTGGAAAAGGAAAACCGAGGATGAGAGAGATTTAACTAAATTTGAAAAGATTGTTATGTCTAGAGATGGCTTAGACGACACGGTCCCTTACACTTTAGGACCAGGCGCATAAACCCTTCTCAGGCTAAGCACCAACACTTAAAAACTGGAGGGGAGGGTCAAATGAAACCTTTCCGCTACTAATGAGGGGAAAGATTAATACTGGTTATTAAGGATCTATTTTAAATCTATGATACTGTGGGTACAAAGGTGTGTGTGTAGAGGTATAACAAGGGATTTATACAGATTGATTCAAAAAGCAGAAGAACAAGTTGACCATCTAAAGACAGTATGGGATAATGAATTTGAAGAGGTGACCTCAAAAGTGGGCTGGAACAATATATGGAATAGACGGATTGTGAACGTTGAAGAGGTATTACATTATTATATTATATAATATTTTATAAGTGGCTTTTGTAATATATATATTTTTACCTTACTTAAGCCCTTAATTGTGGATATCTGGTATTTTTCATTGGGGGGGGGGAATCTGTGCTTGAAGGGCAATCTCGTTCTTTTTGTTTTAAAATGGTCAGGATTGGCACAAATTCAACAGGTGAAGCTTACCCACCCACCCCACACCTCCAAACATGGAGCTTCAGAGAGGAGAAGTTTCTTGCATTTCCTTCTGGCCCTTTAGCTCACCTGTTAGAGGCAGTTAGGAAATAAAATCTTTGCCAATATAAAGATAGGAACCATATGATAAATTTCCTCATTCACCTCTCCCTCAGTCCAGGCCAGCGGATGCAGCCTCCACCTCCTTTTCTTTTCACCCAGCAGAGGCAGCAGATAGAGCATGCACACACGTGTGTGCACACGTGCACCCACACACACATCCTCACATCTGTTCCTTCCCTGCTTACTGTCTCTCTGTGGGCAGCTGTTTGAGCCTAAGCAGAGCTACTCTTAAAGGGGCCATGGGCAAAATTGCAGCTAAACTAAAAGTTTTAGCTTAGCTGTAATTTTCCCATGGCCCCTTTAAGAGCAGCTTAAAGTAGCTTGTGGGAGGCAGGGGAATTCGGGATTCTGCATAACAAAGTGAGAATCTGTGATGGCTTAAGGGTTTTTGTGACACATTTTTCGGGGCAGTTGGAGACTATGCTACTGGTCATACAAAAAACAAATATTAAAGCTAAAATGATTTTTTGCTATCATCAGGAATCATTGTGAGTCAGATTAGATTTGAAAATCTTGCATTTTCCCTGCCTCTGGTGAAAGTTTGTTACTGTATAACACCAGGGGGGAAACAAGGAGGAGGGTGAAAAACAAGGAGAAAACAAGAGTTTCCTGCATTGAGCAGGGGGTTGGACTCGATGGTCTTGTAGGTTCCTTCCAACTCTATGATCTATGAAATCTATGAAATATAATTACATCTGTCAGTTAGTAAGCAGAAACAAGACCTAGTGGCAGATGTGAAAATAATAATTTTAAAATCCTTTCTATCTAATGCGGGGATGGGGGATATGTGGCTGTCCAGATGTTGTTAGATTGCAACTCCCATCATTCCTCACTATTGGCTAAGCTGACTAGGGTTGATGGAAGATGCAGTCCAACATCTGGAAGGCCACACATTCCCCACTCCTGACCTAACTGTATGTCCAAACGTTACTTTTAAAAGCCAGAATAATCTTCTGGGGAGAGAGATGGGTACCTTTAGGCATATGAAATTTGAAAACATGTTCTTAAGATGGATTAAAGGACCATATTTGTCATTAAGGCTTGCTTCACTTTTGTGGGTTTGCAAAATTCTAGTAATTTTCATTGCAGACAGGGCATTTACCATAAGATGGTTTACGTTCTTGTTCTCTTTTTTCCCCCTTTGTTCTTTTTAACAAAAAGCATACCCTCAGCATGCTACCTCATGATGTGCTGTTGTTCCCAGAGGTATTGTAAGGTGGCAGCGGAGGGAAGATTGCTGTCCCCACTGTCCAGAAGAAGCCCTAAGTCTTCATAGAATAAGGTCAGCCTAGTATCAAATCAACTGGCTAACACAGCGGCTGGCAATGGCTGGGAGCATCATGCAGAAAGCCCATCCTGCCTTAACTTTGCAAAGTCAATGTGCCATTAGGGATGCTATGAATTACACAAGTTATTCCTTGATGCACTTTACAGGTTGACTGTACTTTTTTAGAGTTCATGGAACCAGCGCAGAGGTAAGAGATGTGGATTCTTTCTAAAGTACATGAAAATTTAGCTCACCTTCGCTAGCATCAAGCCAGACCTGCAAAAGTACTCATATAGCATCCATAGGGTTGGACATGGCAGAGCAGTTCCCAATGAGGTCAGAGGGCAAACCAGAGGGTAAACCTCAATGCAAACATTTGAAATTATCATCCTCACAGGATCGAAGAAAAATCCTACTGAAGGAAGCAAGTTAAATACACAACATCTCTCTCAAACAAAAGTCAGTGGAGAGTTAATTGACTTTTTTTTTTAATCCCCACAGTGACAGGTTTAAAATAAAAGTGACAATGAAGTCCCCATAATGGCAGGTTTAAAATGGAAGTAACTGAAACAAGATATTAGCCTCCTCGATTTACCATTGCTGTTCACTGATGAGAGTGATAATTTCCACAGAGGCTATGACAAGTTTTGTCCCCCATCCCACCCCTGCAAGAAAAGAAAAAAAACCAACTCCTCTGCTATATTCCATTCTTGAGTACGTCAAACAAAGTGGTTATCATGAAAGAGTCAGAGGAACTTCTTAACTGTTGGATTATATTATTACACTTACAACAAATGAGGAGAAAATTAATGACATAACCCAGTAAGGGTTAAAAGCTTCTTAGCTTTACATGATTGGGACCCTAAAATTATTTCAAATTCACATGTAGGTTAATAACTTAAAAAAATAATAATACTCATCCTCTGCTTAACATTGAAGTAGCCCCACTCTTGATAAGTGACATGGAATTTGGGGGATTGCTGGTCACATCTTTTGTTTTGTTTTGTTGCTACTGCATTGAATGTTACTTACAGAGGCCAGTTTATATGTTTCATGGAACCAAGTGGTAACTTCCCCCCAAAATTACTGTACCAATCCACACTGCAAATGGGGAGCCTGTATATATGAATGCTGATGGGGGGAAATCCAGGGGTGTGTGTGTGTGTGTGTGTGTGTGTATCACACACACACATACTGAGGCACCAGTTGTATCTTTCCAAATACTAGGGTCTGTGACACTGTTGATAATACCTCTACTTGCAGCTGTCTGGGTTCTAAACTAAAAGTAGAAGAATTTTAAAATTCTACAGATGAATGTACAGTAATACCTTGGATTGCAAGTAACTTGGTTTGAGAGTGTTTTGCAAGACAAGCAAATTTTTAAATATTTATTTAATATATTTTTTTTTACTTGATATACAAGCGACGTCTTGCAAAACAAGTACTGTGTACGGCTTAAATTAAAAATCTCTGTACAAATTTTTTTTGGGGGGATTTTGCTTTGATATAAGAGTGTTTTGCTAGGAAAAATAGGAGAACAAAATTTTAGAAAGTTAAAGAATGAGGTAAAAAAAAAAAGATAGAGGAATATAAAAAAATTGGACTTTCATGGTTTGGTAGAATAGCTTTGGTAAAAATGAAGATTTTACCAAAGATAATTTTCTTATTTAGAATGATACCAATTTGATTATCAGAGAAGGAAATTAAGGAATGGCAAGCAATAATTAATAATTTTTGTAATGGGGGGGGGAAGGCGAGGATTACTAAGAGTAAATTTTTTTATTTATTTATTTATTATATTTATCAATATGGTATAAATCCCAAAAAGAAGGTGGGCTTGGCCTTCCTAATATCAAGTGGTACTGTATTTTTCCGTCTATAAGACGCCCCCGTGTATAAGACGCCCCCCACTGGGCAGTTTCGCAACTGCGCGGTTCTCTCCTTGGCTTACTTCCGTGTATAAGACGACCCTCAATTTTTAGTCTAACAATTTTAGGAAAAAGTATAATCTTATACATGGAAAAATACTGTATTATATAGCTAATCAGTTAAGGTTTATAATGGACATTTTAGCTAAGAAGAATATTATGTGGTTAGAATTAGAAATGCAAGAAATAGAAATTGGGATGGAAAATTTTTTATTTTCAAAAAAAACTAATAGTAGGGTAAAAAGAATAGAAAATCCCTTCTTGAATAATATGTTAGGGATTTGGAACAGTAATAGACAGATTTTTATACCAGGGATATCCCCGTTAACTCCAGTGGTAGCAATGGAGGACTTTCCAGAAAATGCACAGCATTGGGAAGGTATATTTAGGAAAAATAAGGTTATCAAATTAATGGATTGGATGGGAAAAATTGAGACTAGACAACAAATATTGGAAATGTTGCCAGGTAGAATTTCGTGGTTAAATTTAATGCAATTAGATCAGTGGACTAAGAAATGGAAGAAGAGAAATGAGCATGAGAGGGAACTTACTGGATTCGAAAAGAAAGTGTTGTCTAGAGAACTTATAGGAGGGAATGTTTCTTCCAGAGGGTTAACTAAGGAGATATATAAAACGTTCCAAAGGATCGAAGCGAAAAAAGATAACCTTAAGACAATATGGGAAATGGAATTTGAGGAGGAGATATCGAATGCGGGGTGGAGAAATATTTGGGGCAGACGTATATTAAGAAATATGTCAGTAAGGATAAAAGAGAATTTTTTAAAAACTATTTGGAGATGGTATCTGACTCCAGTAAGATTAAACAAAATAGATAGTAACTGTGCTCCATTGTGTTGGAGAGGATGTCAGGAACTTGGTACTTATGCTCATATGTGGTGGAGTTGTAAAAGCGTATTGGATTTTTGGAATAAAATTTTTGTAGAAATTTCAGAAATTATTGGCATTAATTTGGAGGTCTGTCCAAAATTAGCATTGTTATCAATAACGGAGGAACTTCTGTGCTCAGAAGAGAAAAAGGAATTACCGGTAATTGTAAGTTTATTAGTGGCAGGGAGATTACTGATAGCAAGGAATTGGAAAGTTCAACACCAGTATTTAATAATAGATTGGTATAAAGAGGTCTGGGATATTGCTTTAAATGAGCCAGTGTAGCATAGTGGTGAGAGTATTGGACTGGGCCTCTGGAGATCCGGGTTCTAGTCCCCGCTCAGCCATGAAACTCACTGGGTGACTTTGGGCCAGTCACTGACTCTCAGCCTAACCTACCTCACAGGGTTGTTGTGAGGATAAAATGGAGAGGAGGAGGATTATGTAAGCCGCCTTGGGTTCCTTGCAGGAAAAAAGGTGGGGTATAAATATAATAAATAAATAAATAAATAAGCTAACATGTAGTATTAAATGTACAAAGGGACAATTAAAGAAAAATAATTTTAAGGATATATGGGGACCATTTTTAGATTATGTTTTAGTAAAGGGGAAAGGGAGTAAGCCATGTCATGATATGATGTATTTTTGGAGTATAGATTAATAATGGATTATGTTGATAGAATTTGTTTTGGCCCCGGGGTGACGGGTGCACTTGGAGTTTATGATTTGTAGATTTATGTGGGGGGGGGGGGTTCTGTATTTGTATTCATTTAAAAATAAATAAATAAAATTTTAAAAATAAATAAATAAGAGTGTTTTCGATTACAAGCACGTTTCCGGAACGAATTATGCTCTCAATCCAAGGCATGACTGTATTTCCACCATCTGAGAAATGTGTTTCCCACAGGCTTCAGGCTCCCAGGGGAAGTGGGCACAGTTAGGCAATAGGAGGAGCAGGACCTTGGAAAGCTCCCAGTGGGCTCTGCCCGGCTGGGCTATGAAAAGACTGTTGCCTCAACAGGGAGTTCGCCTGAGCCCTTATAAACGCAGCCAAAGGCTGTTCTGCAGCCAGCTGTATTTCCTGAAAGGGCCCTTGCCTGATTGTGCATCCTTTGACCCCTGCGAGGTGTAGAGATGAAGTGGCTGCTGGGGACTCATCCTCTGAGCCTGAGGGTGGTAGTAGGGCACAGGTAGGGCCAAGAGGGCACAGGTTAAGGTACTGAAGGTTCTCTCCCAGGGAAAATGGCCTCAGCCTCATCTGAATCTTCCCCAGAGCACTGTGGGACCCAAGGATCAGGGGCCATGGCAGCTGAGGCTCGTTCTTGATCTCGCACACTGCACTAAACCATGGTCCTTAACGTGACTGTGTGAATGTGGCCAACGATGACTATGGCTCAAATCTCCACTATTACACGTTGTCGTTGAAGAAGGCTCCACTCTGCACTGTGCCTGGTGTATTCATTGCAATAGTCAGTCTTCCGCCATCTTAATACCCATGGCGATGCTTGTTCTTGTTAAAGATGTATCATTATGCTAAAATAGGCCATCAGTTCAAAATATAACTCAGCAGCTGCAGTGCGTAAAGTGGCAGTGGACTGCACGGTACCTTGGTGCCATAGAAACAAGATCTGTCTACTCCACACTCTGAGATTTAACTTCAAGAGGTTCTGGGGGAAGAGCTGGACACTGAAGAATGACTAACAACTCTTGTAGCTCACACTAAAAATTAATCAAAGCATCCACCAAAGGCAAGAGAAGGAGGGGGAGGAGAAGGAGAAGAGACAGAAGAGGCAGAAGAGGCAATAATTTACTTGGGGCAGGTACCAGAAAATAAGGACAATTCCTGATAAATATGGAGACAGTTGGGATGTAAGTTATAGATGGCTTACACCCTATACCAAAATCAACAGTTTCGTTTAATGAACACAAGTCTCTCTATTAATTGTGGGCTCATCCTAGACCTGGGTGGGCTTACATTATCATATGTTCCATACTGCATATTACTAGATAGGCAAGGCAAATACCTTTAAAGGTGTCACATGAAGTTTGTCACAAGAACTCGGTGGGCTGACTCCAGTCTTAGTCATGCTTAGAGGCACACTGAAATCAACAGGGCTTAAGTTAGTCATGACTAAATTAAGTTTCATTGAGATCAGTGGGTCTACTCTAAGCATAAGATAGACCCATTGTCTGGATCCAACCCAGCTTCTCTTTCTCCAAGTGCAAAATAATGTATGCTGGGGCAGGGGCAGACCAGGCTGGCCCAGTGTTCATGCGATATAGAAGAAGGCTCAGTCCTTGCAAGCCCGAGATTATGTTCCTGATATATTTCAGCACAGTGAGAATAAAGGAACAGCCCTGTGTTCTGAAGCAAGCATTTAGAAGGAATCTGTAATGATGTTAAGCAAAGGCGATGGAGAACCAGGCTTTTGAGCTAGTGTGATAAAAGGCCTGGACTGTCATTCCGATTCTATGAAATCTTCCTGTTAGCTGAAACGTTAGCTGACTCTCAGCCTAACCTACCTCACAGGGTTGTTGTGAGGATAAAGTGGAGAGGAGGATTGGGATTATGTAAACCGCCTTGGGTTCCTTGCAGGAAAAAAGGCGGGGTATAAATATAATGAATAAATAAATAAATGTCACATAATGGAAAAGCAATATGGGGCAAGAGTAAAATATTACAAATGGGGTCCCAAGGGGGGGGGGGCACTATATGTATTTAGGGGAGTTCTCAATAGGAGGCAACACACACTGGCCTGTTTACCATTCCCATATGGTTCTTTCACCTGCAAGGGGCAGCCCCACTTCTAGCATAAAGGATCCTTTGGGATGGGGAAGTGAGCTTGCCCAAGCTCAGTTCTCCCTCCTCCCTTTACACCAAGGTTGGGCAACCTTTTTAGCCCTGAAGCAGTGCCTGGTGGTGGGTCAGGGGTCGCATTTGCACATGCGCACTCATGCACATGCATACACATGTATACACATACAGGTCTACTCCCCTGCAGTGATTCCAATTGGGATTCCTGTTCCAGCATTGCTAATAGCAGTGCCAGAACAGTGGTCTTTTCTCTTCAGCCCAACTGACTGACTGGGCTGTGGGGAAAAGTAGCGGTAGGTGAGGCTCACCCAGGCCCACGTAGGCTGCATGAAGAGCAACCAAGGGCCACTGGTTGCCCACCCCTGCTTTACACCCTAAGTAAGCCATTGAAGGGGTCAAGCCTTCATCTGCTCTTTGCTGCCCACATTTGCAGGTAGCGTAAGGGTAGCACATGTGCATATCCCTCACCCCAGTGGCTTTTTACTTTGGAGTGAGGGGGGGAGTAGGGTGTCATTTCAATCCCACAATATTTGAGTGCTTGGAAGCATATTTAGGGTGCAAGTCGCACCTCCTTAGAAACATGATGGGGGAGCAGGATCTGTTGGCTTGTTAATGCTGTAAATCTCCACCTATGCTCAAATATTAGAAAAAGCCATAAGTCTCTAGTAACCCCATGCATGTAAACATACCCCTGGGTAAATGCTTGCACTCCTGGAGTTCTTGCCACAGAGAGAATTGGAGTGGCCCTAACAGCCCCTAACAGAACTCAGTTTTCAGCTCCGAGTACAAACAGCATTAGTTCAGCTCTTACCTATGGCCAAATAGTACAGCCCTCTTTTATTTATTTAAAGAGTTTCACTTCTAACCAGCACCGATTCACCTAGTTCTACCCACACACAGCATGATCTTGATGGATGACTCGGCCAGGACCGTTGCTCTCTGGGTGTCATAATGAAGACAACTCATACCGCTAACCTGGTATCCCTTCAAAGTCATCCCCACCTACAACTCTGGGGCAAATAGAAGCCAAGTCCGCCCACCGCCCTCAAAAATGCAAGACAGGATGGAAGCTCCTCCCCAACACTCAGACAGGTTTAAGCCTCAAAAGCTTTTTCAGCATCAACTTTGAACTCACTTTTTGCAGCATGAGAAAAAGGCTGAAACGGATGAGATGTGAAAGGCCAGTGAGAAAACCTCCTGACTTTTTCTTCTTTTTTCATTTAAAATAGCCATCACTTGGGAAGAGGGAGATGCTGATCAGATTTTCATTGGAGCAGAAGCAGCAGCACTCTGGCAGGAAGCATCTCATCCTTTCTCTCATGCTGTTTTCCTGATCTAAATGGCATCCAGAGCTACTACAGGAGCAGCTGTGGGAAAATGCAGGTGCCTATGTGGCCACCTTCCTCAACCTGGTGCCCTCCAGATGTTTTGGACTTCAACTCCCATCAGCCACAGCCAACATGGCCAATAGTCAGGAATGCTGGAAGGTGTAGTACAAAACAGCTGGAGGGCACCAAGGTGGGCACCAGGCCGGGTGAGAAGGATATACTTCAAGCTTGTGGGCTCTCCTTTTTTTCTTTCTTTTTTAACTAGAAACTTAGGGTCTACCTACCAGAGTCAGGTGCAAAATCATCGCTCTGAGAAAGGTGAGGATAGACAGACAGACACTTAACATTAAGGAACAAAGTGCCTCTGAGCACACTCAGCCCAGGAACTTATCTTCAGCATGAGAAAAGACCTTACAGTCCTTCCACACAAAAACCCACTCCTGGTTTTCTCACAGACTTTCTGCTTTAGAACAGCCTGATTTATTTAAGCAAACGAACAAACTTTGATGTTCCCACTTTTAAACAACTGGGAGTCAGAAACCCTGGGGATCTACTCACAGATCTACCAGTAGATCCCAGTCTACCTTCTGACCTAGTGCTGTGAAGAGAACTGCCAGCCAGGTCAGGTGGCTGCAGCCATCAACTCCATCGATTTCCAAGACATCTGGGCCCCACCCTATGCAATTGCAATGTCCAGGTCAGGGCCTAGGGGCATTGGGGATAATGATGATGGCAGTGGCCCTAGCCGGCATGCCCAGCACTTATGTCCTAGGTGCCAGGCTGTGACCCATTTCTTCTGCCCCCTGGTACACTTGGGGGGACACCAGAGGACCCCTCTCTACCTGGTGCTGAACCTGGCAGTCCTCAACGTGGGCTGCTTGTGACTACAAAGCGCAGGCCAAACCTGACACAGACCTGATGTTCTGTCTCTGGAGGGCTATTCTCTGCACAAACCAAGCTACTGATGCCCATTGGATGGGAATGCTTGTATATGCTAGGCCAGGGAGATGAAATCCTGGTGTAGTGTTTAGAGCGTTGGATTGGGACTCGGGAGATCCAGGTTCTAGTCCCCACTCAGCCATGGAGTTCATTGGGTGACTTTGGGCCCATCACTGACTCTCAGCCTAACCCACCTCACAGGGTTGTTGTGAGGATAAAATGGAGAGGAGGAGGACCACGTAAGCCACCTTGGGCTCCTTGGAGAAAAGGCAGGATATAAAGGTGTGAAGAAAAGAGCCTTTGGGGGTTCCTACATGCACACACACACACACACACCCTCATGTGTGAACCGGCTAAAGGCTGGGGGGGCGAAGTGTTCATAGTTCCTCTGGGTGGCGCCTGGAAGTCCTGAAAAGCCGGAGACCCGGCTTTCAAATGCAAAAGTCATGAGTCATGAGTTCCCCTCCCCTGCCTGGCCAGGTGAAGTGCATCATGATTGGCTGAAGGCAGCAGAGCTACAGGAAGGAGGGGGGAGGGGGAAAAGGTATATTCCCAAAGTGTAGCCTTTGTGTCTTTGTCTTTGGGTCATTGCATGGTTGCTGTTGGAGCAATGGCGGCAAGCCAAGCAGAGGCCCAAGCCTTCGGGTGGCCTCAGGATCCGACCCCAGGTAGCTCCTGGTGAAATTAGCTGAATGAGAGCTTTGGTAAAGGCAAGCCTTGTGGAGGGCTACCCATCTCGGACCTTCGGGTAGATGAAGTAGTCCCCCCGGGCGGCAAGGCTGTGCTGGATCCAACCCTGGAAGAGAACTGACCCCCAGGTAACAGAGTGTGTGCCTGGGAGATATAAAGAATTAGGTTTTGTTATTTTTGCAGCTCTATTACTTTGTACCAAAGTGTCTCTCTAATTTCGTGTGCTTCCCTCATTTCCCTATTCTTGTTGTAAAATGCTACCAGAATAAACCTTCTTTGGTTTTTTACCCCACATGGTGTTTGTGGATTGCTCTGTGGTTCCAGCAACTAAATCCAGGTTACAGTCATAAAGGCAAGTCCCTGAACAGAGATTCAAGTAGGATTGTAGACAGCTGAGGCTGGCAATCTGGTACCTTGAGATCTCTGGGGGTCTTGGGTCCTTTGGGTAGGAAAGGGTGGGTTGTGGCGGGTCAGCCAGCCCCCCCTTCCTCCACATGGTGGCAAGCGCTGGGATTCGAAACTGGACCACAGAGTGGGTACACGTGGGCAAATAGGGAAGCTGCCTTAGAGAGACTTTGGTGCATTGGTAGAGGGTTTGTTATTTTTTAGAGATTGAAGTGTGAGATTGAGCCTCAGGGAAAATGTTCAGATTGCTTGGCAGTCTCTGGAAGCCTAACTGCCAGCGGGGAGCGTTGAAGGCAAGAAATCTCAACTGTGGAGTGAGTAATCGGATCTCAACTGTGGAGTGAGTAAGCGGAGGCGGATCCTACCCATCGAGTGCAAGAAGCGGGTGAGCAGAGGGCAGCAAGTATGTTATCCCAAAGAACCGGGGCTGGAAAGAGAAGAAAGACTGTGTGTGCGCGCGTGTGTGTTCCAAGGGGAGCAGAAGAAAGGAGAGAAGACCAGAAAACCTCTCTTAAGAGACTGGTGAGCAAAACGTTGAATTTTGGGACAGCGTTTGATGAGTGATTTGGTTGTGCTATGTGCCCCAAAGAAATTGTCAAGATTTTGGGGAGGGAAGGCACAGTCCTGCCCTACATCTCTCCCACGGGAGAAGAACTCAGATTTTGAACTTAGACTGTCCAGTTGCTCTTGGGGGGGGGGCATGGTGAGTGGCCAGGCTAAGCAGCAGCAAGCAGAGGGGGGGCAGACATCAGAAAACACCCCCCCCCAGAAAAAGAGACTTTGTCCCTGTGCTGCCAAAGTGGAGGGCTGAAAGAAGCAGAAGGACAAAAGAATTTCCCTCCAGGTGTCTCCAGCGAGAAGAAAGGGGACTGAGATTGGGTGTTGATTAAAGCCAATAAAAGCTGATAAATTGTTGCTGGAGGGGAGGGGACGGGTGATCCCATTGAAAGCAATTGAACTATTTGTGTTGTCTTGTCCCCAAGTGCAAGAGTTAGTCCCAACTGTATCAGGTCAATTTGAAATTTGAAGTAATGTATGATGTAATGATAATGTGAAGCCAGAAATCTGTGTGTTCAAAGTGCCTCAGGGCAGGGAAGAGTTGCCAGAGAAAAATCAGTCAGAGGCGAGAGAACAAAGCAGAAGGTTAAAAGAAATTTAGAGGCGGGAAGCCCTCTAATGGCTGAAAGATTGCCAGGCTGGTGTTCTAGCCGCCTGGGTGGAGCCTCCATGGCTAAGCATTTAATTCTGAGGGAGACAGTCATCCCGTGCAAGTTTGGGTGGTGGGCTAAAGGAGCCAAGCCCAAGAGGCTGGAAGATTGCCAGGCTGGTGTTCTAGCCGCCTAGGTAGAGCCTCCATGGCTCAGCATGTAATTCTGAGGGAAACAGTCATCCCATTCATGTCATTGGGTAGAAGGTGCCACAAGCAAGCCTTTGGGAAAAGGGGTGGTGTATTCATGTCATTGGGTGGTGGGTGCCACCCGCAAGCCTTTGGAAAAAGGGCAGGTGTATTCATGTCGTTAGGTGGAGGGTGGCAGAAGCAAGCCTTTGGAAGCAAAATTAAAGGCGAATTGAAGAGTCACATTTCAGTCAGTAATCTGCCCCCTACAGGCTTGTGTGAGAAGCAGCAACCCTAGAAAGTTTTTAGACAGAGTGCCACTCAGGCAACAGAAGGGTTGGGGTTCCCATTTAAATTGTATATGATGTTTCTTGTATATGCAAAATGATGTAATGTAAACCTGTAAGCTATTGATTGTTGTTTTGCTGTTTTGATGTTTAAGGAGCTTTCAGATTTAAGATTTAAAGCTTTAAGCTTTAAGATGTTTAAGTTTGTAGTTAATGTGTTTTGATGTTTTCGTTGTGTTTTGTGTGTGTAAGTGAAGAAAGGTGTACTAGTAGTAGAAAGCTAGCGCAAGCTCTTTCCTTTTTAAGTTAGTGTAGATGAAATGAGAGGGTTAACCCCTCAGTTCATCTTTTCCCAAAGGGAGGGGTGTGAAGAAAAGAGCCTTTGGGGGTTCCTACATGCACACACACACACACACACACACACACACCCTCATGTGTGAACCGGCTAAAGGCTGGGGGGGCGAAGTGTTCATAGTTCCTCTGGGTGGCGCCTGGAAGTCCTGAAAAGCCGGAGACCCGGCTTTCAAATGCAAAAGTCATGAGTCATGAGTTCCCCTCCCCTGCCTGGCCAGGTGAAGTGCATCATGATTGGCTGGAGGCAGCGGAGCTACAGGAAGGAGGGGGGAGGGGGAAAAGGTATATTCCCAAAGTGTAGCCTTTGTGTCTTTGTCTTTGGGTCATCGCATGGTTGCTGTTGGAGCAATGGCGGCAAGCCAAGCAGAGGCCCAAGCCTTCGGGTGGCCTCAGGATCCGACCCCAGGTAGCTCCTGGTGAAATTAGCTGAATGAGGGCTTTGGTAAAGGCAAGCCTTGTGGAGGGCTACCCATCTCAGACCTTCGGGTAGGTGAAGTAGTCCCCCCGGGCGGCAAGGCTGTGCTGGATCCAACCCTGGAAGAGAACTGACCCCCAGGTAACAGAGTGTGTGCCTGGGAGATATAAAGAATCAGGTTTTGTTATTTTTGTAGCTCTATTACTTTGTACCAAAGTGTCTCTCTAATTTCATGTGCTTCCCTCATTTCCCTATTCTTGTTGTAAAATGCTACCAGAATAAACCTTCTTTGGTTTTTTACCCCACATGGTATTTGTGGATTGCTCTGTGGTTCCAGCAACTAAATCCAGGTTACAGTCATAAAGGCAAGTCCCTGAACAGAGATTCAAGTAGGATTGCAGACAGCTGAGGCGGCCAATCTGGTACCTTGAGATCTCTGGGGGTCTTGGGTCCTTTGGGGTAGGAAAGGGTGGGTTGTGGCGGGTCAGCCAGCCCCCCCTTCCTCCACAAAAGGTAATAATAAAATAAAATCTGCAATAACTGATCAGGTCCAGCGCAGAGCCCACTGACATTTGATCATCATCTTCCCCCTTTAGCCTTGTCATGTCTTCTCTGTAGTAGAGAGACCTGCTCCTCTCCAACCTTTGGGAATGAGTAGACCAACCCAGGTAGCTTACACGTGTTCGACTGACTGTTGCATGAGGGAAAGGGAATCATTGGACTTAATAACATGTTTTCAGAATGAGTATGTTTTCCAGTGGAAGACCAGTTCAGTCTTTCAGATATCGCAGGCGTACATTTTTTTATATATCTTGCCCTCATTTTCTCCAAAGCTCACACATCCAACAGTATCTATAAGTAGCAATGCCGGGGGGGGGGGGGGGGGGGGCGGCCCCCCCATCAAGTTAAGCGATAGTATAAATTCCATTCACCATTGCCTGCTTCAAGACAGTAGTCCGTTTTCTCTCTTCCCCAGCCTATAAAAAACAAGATTGCGATATTTAACCCACTCACCATTTTATTATCAGTTTTCTATATCAGATTAATGATCCTACATCTACCCACATAGGATGGGTTCATTTTCCTGCAAGCCTTTGCCAGTAGAGGGCATTCCAATACGCTTCACAGATTGGTCTCCATAAGTATTAACCATACCTTGACAATGGGTGGGTGTGTCACCTGATGTGCTGCAAACAGGCTGAGCAAACTATGCATATGCAGTTAAGGTTCACCTTATTAGCAACATTTATTCCAATTGCAAGACCTGAGATATAGTTTTTAGAACTTCAAAACACCTCTCTGTTGCTTTATTAAATCCTGTAGGTCAGAAATAAAAGAACCGTTCTGTCCTCGGTTTTGTAATGTCAAGTCTGGCAAATCTCACACGACACTAATGGTCCTAGATGATTAAGCAATCATGTTCATTTCTGTCTTAAAGCATTCATTAGATTCCAAGTATCTAATGAATATCTATATCTATATGGTCCTGAAAAAGGAAGAGTGCTGGGCATTAAAAGTTAGATTTCAATAGTTGTCCTGATGCAAGCATTTATTCATGAGTTGCTGTTATAGTTGTTATGTGTTAGAGTGTGTGTGTGTGTGTGTGTGTGTGTGTGTGTATGCATATATAAATTGCTATTGCTGTTTGTTCTTCCTACGATTTCCACATGGTGGCAGTGTCTATTTTTCTGTTATTATATTTTTGCTTTTTGCTGTTCCATTAGCTTTCATGGTTGGTTAAGATTGGCATTAGATGCACCACTGGAGTGGAAACAGCACAGACCCAAAAGAAACAACACCCAGCCATATCACTTACCGATAGTATTACTCTCAAGGCTAGTTGTTAGCAGTGTGATGCTAAACATCTGAAACACTGGTTGCCAAAATGTTTGCTTAACAACACAGCATTAGTATATGAAGTTGAAAATATTTCACACGATCCTGCCAAGATTAAGTTCTACTGATCTGAAGGGGAGAGATTTAAGCATGTACAAATCAATGGAACTTTGCTTCGCTTTGAGTAGATCATGCCCAGTAGATCATAACGTTAAGAGCTGAAGAACTTTGATCACTACCCTGTCCAGTCACTGTGAATTCTGCTCTAAAGGATTGAGGATTACCACTTGTCAGACTTTTTTAAAATGAAAATTTGGTGGACAATTTTAAACTTGTATATATTTCAAATGACATATGTGTCTAATGGCCTTTCTTTTCTTCTTCTTTTATCTTCTGGGAAGCCACCACTACCAAAACATTCAAATATGCATTTAGAATCACATTCACACATCGCCGCAGTTACACCACTTTAACAACCGTGTGATTGACTTACAGCACAATCCTATAGTATGTGACTATTCAGAGATGTGTCACAGAGTTCAATGGGACTTGGTATAGCAGTTTTCCCCAACCGGGTATTCTCCGGTTGTTTTGGACTACAGCTCCCATCATCCCTGACTATTGGCCATGCTGGCTGGGGCTGATAGGATTTGCAGTCCAGAACATTTGGAGGGTACAAGGTCGAGGAAGGCTGGGTATCTGATTGCAGCCTAAGGCACGTGTAGATCTTCCCATAATTCACAAGGCTGGACCTTGAGTGGTGAGCAGGGAGGTAGACCGTCTTCCCTTCCAGTCTTCCTTTGGAGCAGATGTGAGAAACGACCCAAAGGCCAAACCCAGCCATTCTGGGGTCCCCAGATGGCCATGCCCCCTCCTCTGGCCCCACCCCTTTCCCCCAGCAACTCTCTGTTTGGTGGTTTCCAGCTTTTGTGCAGTTTTTCCCCCTGATTCTAATAAGTCCTTACTGGCAGTAAGAGCTTTAAGCTACAATATGCTGGTATTTTTTTTATTTCTGACCCTGCAGCTTTAGCATTTGCCCCCACCCCTTTTGCCCTTGGCACCACCCACCACTGATTTCATAGATTTCATAGATCATAGAGTTGGAAGGAGCCTACAAGGCTATCAAGTCCAACCCCCTGCTCAATGCAGGAAACTAGAGGAGGGGTCTCCCATCCAAGTAATAACCAGGCCTGACCCTGCTTAGCTTTCCACGCTCAGACAAGCTGAGCCAGCGTAAGCCACAGGCCTGTTTATGTGGCCTCCGAGAGCTTCTCTGATTCATTTATTTACAGCATGCAAATACCACTCCACATTTAAACAGATTCCAGAGCAGTGAACAAGAAAAAAAAAATAAAAGGAATAAAACACCATATTAATTTTTTTTAAAACAACAGAATACCAATAAAAACAGTGGCTGGTCAATCAAAGAAGGCTTGTTGAAATAAAGATGTCTTCAGCAGGCACTGAAAACAACACCATATTGGTGCTTGCCTGACCTCCAGAGGCAGAGTATTCCGCAGAAAGGGAGCCACCACATTGAAGGCTCTTCTCCTGGTGGACTCCAGTCAGGCCATAGGTCCACACAGAACCACCAGGAGCAGGCCACCTGATCTGATGACCTCAGTGACTGGGCAGGTGAATAAGGAAGAAAGTGTTCTCTCAAGTATCCTGGTCCAAAGGGCTTTACACACTCATTGCAGAACTTTAAATATGGCCCGGTAGTGAATAGGCAGCCAGTGCAGTTCTCTCAGCAAAGGAGTTGCTGAAAAGGGGCCGCTCCTGACAACAGCCAAGATGCTGCATTCTGCACTAGCTCCAGTCCAGCTTCTGGAGCAGCCTTAAGGGCAACCCCACATAGAGTGCATTGCAGTAATCTAGTTGTGAGGTTACTGGCACTTGTATCACCGTGGCCAAGCTCTCCCTGTCCAGGAGAGGCCGTAGCTGGTGAACCAATCGAAGCCTCCGAGCCGCCGCAGTCACTTGGGACTACAGCGACAATTATGGATCTAGGAGTACCCCCAGACTACAAACCTTATCTTTCAAAGGGAGTGCAACCCCATCCAGAAGAGCAATGATCCTGTCTCCTAGTCTTGGGAACCACTCGCCCACAGGGCTTCCCATCTTGCCAGGATTCAGCTTCAGTTTATTGGCCCTCATCCAGCCCATCACTGAGTCTAGGCACTGATCCAGGACTTGCACAGCCTCACCTGATTCAGATGTCACAGGGAGATAGAGCCGTGTGTCATCAGCGTACTGATATTGAATTCAGCCTTCTGGCTGACAGAGCTTCTCCACCCCGGTATTATGAAGTCCCAATGTCACAGCCCTTTCATAATACACGAAAGCTATAGTCATCCCATTTCCCAGCCAGCCAGTCATAATGTGTTTAACTATTAACTGCCTTCTGGGCTGTGAAGGACTTAAACACAAATACATATGCTTTATTTTTACCTAGTACGTTGTGGCTGGAGGAGAGTTTAGCAGGGAATTTTGGTTTAAACTTGTTATGGGAGCTCCAGGATCCAGTGACCTGTTCCAACAAACAGGGAGGCTGGGGAAGCCTGTTTTGTTTTTTTTCTTGGAGAGGGTTTTTATTTCATTTTAAGCTTTATCAAACTGTAACCAGTAACACTACTTACTTTTTCCCCCCCAATGAGAGGTGTTAGGCAGTGCTCAGTCAGCTTAGGGTGGAAAGGGTAGGGATCCCTTTGTGTGTTTGTCTGTCTGTCTGTCTATCTATCTATCTACTATTTATTTCAACTATTTTAAGCTGCTTTTTAGGTCTATGCCCTTCCAAAGCAATGTACAGAGGTGAGCGAAACAGTGCAAATTAAAGGTGATCACCTGGTATGGATGTCCAGAATTACTTTGTGGAACTGCTCTGCCAACTTGAGCTTTAGGCTAAAATAGACAGGTATTTTGGGCCCACCCTTTTTCCTTTGGCTCCACCCACCACTGGAATGTGGCCTCCAAGAATTTCTTTGAAATGGAATTTGGCCCTTGGGCTGAAAGGGGTTCAACACCCATGGCATAGGTCTATTGAAGGATTTGGGGCCACCACTAAGAAGGCCCTGTCTTTAATGCAGGGTGGGTGGGCAACCTGCAGGCTGTATGTGGCCCCTGCCATCCCCCAGTGCACCCCCAAAAGATGTAAAACAAGGGTGGGTTTTTGTTCTTGTTAAACATGCATTCATAGTGGCTACAGAGTGCCCAAACAGCCAAATTAATCTTGTTTGCATGCTAAATTTGGCCCTTTGGGTGTGCTGTAGCCACTATAGAGTGGCAAAAGGGTTCCATTTAGCTTGCAAACAAGCTAAATTTAGCCATTGTAGCACTATGGAGTGGTTTGCCACTCAATTTCAGCAGCAAACTGTCAATTTCGTGCCTTGGGGGGCACCCCACAGACTGTGCAGTGAAATGCAGAATGTGGCCCATGGCAGGAGTCCAGAGGGCAAAAATGGCCTCCAGACCTCCAGGAGTTGCTCACCCCTGCTCTAATGCATGCCAACCTGGCAGGCACTAGAGAAAGAACCCAAGGTAGATCTTTGCATATGGGCAGGATTATATGAGTGAAGGCAGTCCTTCAGATAACATGGTCCGGAGCTGCCAAGGGCTTTAAAGGTTAAGACCAGCACTTTGAATTGATGAAATCCCCAATCTCCTTAATGAAATCTCCTGACTCCCCTTCCTCACTTTTAGCCCTTCTAGGAATAGTAGCTACGGGAGACAGCACTAACAGAAAGGAGGTTCTCTGCCTGTCCACCCCAATCATTCAAGCACTGGGCTAGGGCTGAAGCCAGCTTTGAGGGAACATTATTTGACTTAGAGAAACCCTGCTCTCTCATTCCAGCTTGCTTAGTGGTTCAAGAAATACATTCTGGAAGTGTTCAGACAATCTGTGAAGGCTCTCCTCTTTACTTCATGAGTTCCTGGCATTCAAAGGTGGCTCTGGGGATGATCTCTTGGCAAGTCCAGACAAAGTCCCTAGTTAGGCTGAAGCCATCACTATCTGCATAAAGAAATACAAAAGTCTTGTTTACAGCCAGTCAACTGAAGTACCCCATGTTATCAACTTAATGTCTGTGGGGCAAACCTCAAAGGGCTGCAAGATTTTTCAAGAGCCTGCTTAGATTTAACTGGTTCTCAAATGCTACACACATGAATGCAGATTTTACATAAAATACCCTGCCCTACAGAGCACGTAGGAAATAGACGACTATACTTCAGGGGGTTCATCAGACATATGCACATGATAACATTTTGCAAAATAGATGCTAGCGGTAAAACAGAAGGCTTTTTTATCAGTATCTGTGCTACAAATTTGTCAGTCTGTCATTCCCAAAAGACTCTCGGATGAGTTATTCTGCGACAGAGTTCGAGATTTCATAGATTTCATAGATCATAGAGTTGGAAGGCACCTACAAGGCTATCGAGTCCAACCCCCTGCTCAATGCAGGAAACTAGAGGAGGGGTCTCCCATCCAAGTAATAACCAGGCCTGACCCTGCTTAGCTTTCCACACTCAGACAAGCTGAGCCAACGTAAAACCAAAAGCCGCTACATTTCAAAACCCAAAGCCACTACAAATAGCGATGAGGGCACAATAATTAAGGGGATCTGTGCATATTTACTCAGCCTGTGTTGGATGGGGTTGCGCTTCCTTTAAAAACACAGTTTTGTAGTCTGGAGGCATCCTAGATGCCCAACTTGGTGGGGAACATGGGCAGGAGGGTGCTGTTGCACTCATGTCCTGTTTGTGGGTACCCCGTGGGCAGCTGATTGGCCACTGTGTGAACACAGTGCTGGACTAGAAGGACCCTTAGTCTGATCCAGCAGGGCTCTTCTTATGTTCAGTAGCCACATGTGCCTTTGCTCAAGCTATGCCACTTCCTGGACACTGCAGAACTGGCCATTGGTAACACATGCCTTAGTTTATATCACATCTGGACTTTTGCAATGTAATCTCTACATGGGGCTGCCTTTGAAAAGTGCCCAGAAACGTCAGTTGATCTAGAACAGGGCTCTCCAACCTTGGGTCCCCAGATGTTGCTGGACTACAGCTCCCAGAATCCCTTGCCATTAGCCATGCTGGCTGGGTATGCTGGGAGCTGTAGGCCAGCAACATCTGGGGACCCAAGGTTGGAGAGCCCTGATCTAGAATGCTGCAGCTAGGTTGTTAACTGGAACTGCTTATTGGGAACATGATGTCACTCCTTCATTGAAAGAGCTGCACTGGCTTCTGATTTGTTTCCGGACCCCATTCAAAATGCTGGGGATAACCTTTAAAGCCCTTTATGGTTTGGGATCAGGATATCTGTAGAACTGCCTATATGAACCTGCCCGCCTGCTTAGGTCATCATTGGAGGATTTCTTATCTGTTTGATTAACCTTGATGGTCCACCTCACTGGGATTAGGGAGGAGGCCTTAGCGATGGTTCTGGAACTCTCTCCCAAGGGAAGCTAATCTTGCCCCATCTCTTATAGCTTTCCACCATATCGTGAAGGCCTTTCTGTTTAGAAAGGCCTTTGAAGGGGATACTTGCCACTGCCAGCTGTTTTAAGCTATTTTATCAATGTTTGTGCAAACATCATTTTCTGCAGTTTCTTTTATAGAGGCTTTTTTTTTTTTATTGAGGATGTTGTTGACTCCGCATTTTTTGCATGGTTTGGGCTTTCTGGTATTTTGCTACCATCTCTTATGGATGGGGGTTTATTCTGATGTTCTTGCTTTTTGGTTTTAAATTGTTTAATTATATCAAAAAATTTTGTGATCTTGGTTTGTTAGTCATCTTGAACTTTTGAGGAAAGGCAGGGTAGAAACTTTTTAAAATAAATTTTAAAATAGTAGCACATACACACAAAAGACTAAAAGCAGCCATTATTACTGGACAACAGTTCTCCTTTTTTTAATGATTTAGTTTTGTTGAAACTTACAATAAAAATAAATGTAAAAAAAATATTGGACAACGTATTGAAAACATCAGATGGCTTAAGACTTGGCTATCTGACGGACTGCCTGTCTCGTTATGAACCTGCCCCGTTACTATTTACAGTAATACCTTGGATTGCAAGTACCTGGTTTGAGAGCGTTTTGCAAGACAAGCAAATTTTTAAATATTTATTTATTTATTTTTTACTTGATATACAAGTGACATCTTGCAATACAAGTACTGTAGTATGGCTTAAATTAAAAATCTCTGTACCAATTTTTTTGGGGGGGATTTCGTTTTGATATAAGAGTGTTTTGGATTACAAGCACGTTTCCAGAAGGAATTATGCTCTCAATCCAAGGCATGACTGTATTAAGATCTGCAGGAGAGGCCCTCTTGAGGACACCATTACCTGCAGAAGCCCTCTTGTTGGGCACATGTGACAGGGAGGGCTTTCTCCTGAGCTGCTCCCAATCTCTGGAATGTGCTTCCTCGAGAACTACAGCTGAGCCCCACGCTCTTGGCTTCATAGAATCATAGCATCATAGAAAAGTAGAGTTGGAAGGGGCCTACAAGGCCATCAAGTCCAACCCCCTGCTCAGTGCAGGAATCCAGGTCAAAGCATCCCTGACAGATGGCTGTCCAGCTGCACCTTGAATGCCTCCAGAGTGGGAGAGCCCACCAACTCCCTAGGTAGTTGATTCCATTGTCTTATTGCTCTGACAGTCAGGAAATTTTTTCTGATGTTTAGGTGGAATCTAGGTTCCTGTAACTTGAGCCCATTATTCCGTGTCCTACAAACTGGGATGATCGAGAAGAGATCCTGGCCCTCCTCTGTGTGACATCCCTTCAAGTACTGGAAGAGTGCGATCATATCGCCCCTCAGTCTCCTCTTCTGAAGGCTAAACATGCCCAGTTCTTTCAGTCTCTCCTCATAGGGCCTTGTTTCCAGTCCCTTTATCATCCTTGTTGCCCTCCACTGAACTCTCTCCAGTTTGTCTACGTCCTTCTTAAAGTGTGGTGCCCAGAACTGGACGCAGTACTCAAGATGAGGCCTAACCAGTGCCGAGTAAAGGGGAATTATCACTTCCCGCGATTTGGAAGCTGTACTTCTATTAATGCAGCCCAAAATAGCATTTGCCTTCTTTGCAGCCACATCACATTGCTGGCTCATATTCAGTTTGTGATCTACCACAATTCCAAGATCCTTCTCACTTGAAGTATTGTTGAGCCAAGTGTCCCCCATTCTGTAACTCTGCATTTGGTTTCCTCTCCCTAGGTGCAGCATTTATCCCTATTAAATTTCATTCTGTTGTTTTCGGCCCAGCGCTCCAGCCTATCGAGGTCACTTTGAATTTTGTTTCTTCTTCCAGAGTATTAGCTGTTCCACCCAACTTAGTGTCATCTGCAAATTTGATAAGCATTCCCTGTACCTCCTCATCCAAGTCATTAATAAAAATGTTGAAGAGCACTGGGCCCAGGACCGAGCCCTGCGGTACCCCGCTCGTTACCTCTTTGAGAAGAAACCATTGATAAGTACTCTTTGTGTCCGATTCTGTAGCCAATTGTGGATCCACCTGATAGTTGTTCCATCTAGCCCACTTTTAGCTTATCATGAGGCACTTTGTCGATTTAGGATATCATGAGGCACTTTGTCGAAAGCTTTGCTGAAGTCCAGATATATTATGTCCACAGCATTCCCACAGTCCACAAGGGAGGTTACCCGATCAAAAAGTGAGATCAGATTAGTCTGGCAGGATTTGTTCTTGACAAATCCATGCTGGCTTCTAGTAATCACTGCATTGTTTTCAAGGTGCTTGCAGACTGACTTCTTTATAATCTGCTCCAAAATTTTCCCAGGGATTGATGTCAGACTGACTGGCCTATAGTTCCCAGGTTCTTCCTTCTTGCCCTTTTTGAAGATAGGAACAACATTTGCCCTCTTCCAGTCATCCGGCACTTCACCTGTCCGCCATGATTTCTCAAAGATAATAGACAGTGGTTCTGAGAGTTCTTCTGCCAGTTCCTTTATTACTCTAGGATGCAGCTCATCGGGCCCTGGAGATTTAAACTCATTCAGAGTAATCAGGTGCTCCTTGACCATTTGCCTATCAATCTCAAGCTGCAATCCTGCCCCTTCAGTCTGCACTTCAGGTTTGCCTGGGGGGTCATAGACCCTCTTTTGGGAGAAGACCGAGCTGAAGTAGGAATTGAACACTTCTGCCTTTTCTTTGTCTTCTGTTATCAATTTGCCATCCCCAGTGCGTAGTTGAACCACCATTTCTTTCCTCTGTCTTTTACTGTGCATGTATCTGAAGAAAGCTTTCTTGTTGTTTTTAGCATCCCTCGCTAACCTTAGCTCATTCTCAGCTTTAGCCTTCCTGACACTATTCCTGTAGTTCTGTGCTACCTGCCTGTACTCTTCCCTTGTAGCCTGTCCTTCCTTCCACTTCCTATACGTGTCCTTTTTTGTTTTCAGGTCATCTTTGAGTTTATTGTGAAGCCACATTGGCTTCTTCTGTTGCCCTCTGCCTTTTTTCCTTGTGGGAATTGTTTGCAATTGTGCCTTTAAAATTTCCTTTTTAAAAAACTCCCACCCATCCTGGCCTCCTTTTCTCATTAGAGTCGCTTGCCATGGGATCTTACTTATCATTGTTCTGAGTTTGTTAAAATTGGCTTTCCTAAAATCCAGGGTACATGTTTGGCTACACTCAGCTTTTGCTCCCCTTAGAATCAAGAACTCAAGTATAACATGGTCACTTTCCCCCAGAGTTCCCGAAACTGCCACTTTATCCACTAACTCGTCTCTGTTGGTTAGAATCAGGTCAAGGATAGCCGATCCTCTAGTTCCTTCCTCCACTTTCTGTAGGAGGAAATTATCAGCAACACAACTCAGGAATTTCTTGGAGGGGCCATGTTTGGCTGAATAAGTCTCCCAACAGATATCAGGGAAATTGAAGTCACCCATTACTACCACATCATGCCTCCTTGAAACATTTGCAATTTGCTTTTCAAAAGTTTCATCCTCGTCTTCTCCTTGATTGGGTGGTTGGTAGTAGACTCCAACCGCCATGTTCGTCTTATCCTTTGCCCCCTTTATTTTAACCCAGATGCTCTCAATGGTGCTGCCAAGCTCCTCTTCCTGTATCTCTGTGCAGAGATACGTATCTTTAACATACAGCGCAACTCCACCTCCCTTTCTGTTGCTTCTGTTCCTTTTGAACAAGTTATACCCTTCAATCGCTGTATTCCAGCCATGGGAGTCATCCCACCAGGTTTCAGTTAGCCCTATCAAGTCGTATTTGCCCTCATGTATCAAGAGTTCAAATTCGTCCTGTTTGTTGCCCATACTCTGGGCATTAGTATAGAGACATCGAAACTATGTGCTTTTTATAGTCTGACTTTTTCCCTCCATTTTTAGAATGGGTGTGAAGATGCGCCTTTTTAATTTAGCCTTTTAAATTATGTAGTTGTTCTAATGTTTCATTGTTTTAAAATCATGTTGGTTTTATTCTATTAAGGTTTTATTGTTTCAAATCATTGTTACGCTGTGTTGATGATGGCTTCTTAAGTAAATAAGGTGGTATATAAATATTAATAATAAATAAATAATACACCAGATAAATAAATAAGACTGCAAATAAGGTTGTGGAAAGCCCCCAGCTTTGTGCTCACCCTCTCTCAAAGTCATATATACTAATCATCTAATGGAAACATTATCTCTTCTAAATGGAATCTGCTCAAAAATCTTTCCACACAGTAACATTCTGCATGGAGGTTGCACTGTATCAAAAAAGCTTACCATGTGGACCTTGTGGAAACTCTCACAGTAGAGCAGTGTTCTCCAACCTTGGGTCCCCAGATGTTTTTGGCCTACAACTCCCAGCATGCCCCAGCCAGCGTAGCTGGTTGGGGCATGCTGGGAGCTGTAGGCCAAAAACATCTGGGGACCCAAGGTTGGAGAACACTGCGGTAGAGCAAGGAATATGTGAGGCTAGGGTGGCGACTTTCCATATGATCAGGGAGATCCCCAAAGGAGATCCCCTTTTTAAAGCCCTTTGTGGAACAGCACAACACAGAAGCATTTTTCAGCTGCCCCCACATGGAGGCTGTAACATTTGAATTTGCCCAAAGTTTAGGGGTGGGATAGGAGAAGAACAGGGATTACCCTGGCTGCACCCATCTCCAGGACCCTCTGAATGCTTATTTTTCCAAGGCTGAAAGGATTCCAAGACTCTCTTCCCCCACCCCTTGTGAAGTGCCTGATCATTAGACACTTTGAAGTTCTTAAGACTAATTTGAATGGGGGGGAAATGTTTTTAAAGACTGAATCATAGATAAGGATCAAAGGTAGGCAGTGACCTATTTATGCAAGAAGGCTGACCTTTCTTTTAGGCCATAGGAGCTAACCAATTTTAGGTGACTTAAAAAGAGTTGCAATTTTTTAGCTATTTGTTTTTTAGTTCTTTATTTAGGTGCAATCCTATGCATGTTTAGACAGAAAAAAGTCCTACAACTCCGTCCCAGCATTCCCCAGCCAGCAAAACTGCATATGATTGTACCCTTAATGTATTACTATTTTCCTAGCTGGCAGGGGGAATGTTGTGAAGGACTGCCAACCCGTCCTTTCTTCAAGAGGAGAGATCAAAGGTGCAAAACTGCCAGCCTTAGCTCTTCCGTCTTGACCTGATTCTCTCAGGGCCTTGCCCTTAGTCTATACGCTGGATTTAGCACTGAACCACAGAGGAACCACACACACTGTTTGGGGTAAAGCCAGGAAAGTTTATTTAAGGTAACCAGATTACAATAAAAGGTGGGGAATGAGGGAAGGGGGGAACGGTAGGGAGGCGCTTTGGTACATACAAGTAGAGCTATAAAACAACAAAACTAGTCCCTTACTATATAAATACCCAGGCACTTACTCCTTGCCTGGGGGTTGGTCTTCTTAGGGCTTGCCTCAGCAAAAAGCCCTACTCCGTGCTCCTTTGCGTCCAGACAACAACAACACCCAAAAGCCACAGCTATCAAATTCTTCCCCCACCCCTCCTTTTGGGAGCTTGGCTGTCCTTGACCAATCAAGATGAACTTCATCTGGGCTAGGCAGAAGAGGGGTGGCTCCTTGATCATGACTAGAGGGCTTGGGAACATTTGCATGCAAATACCTGTGGCACAGGGACATCAAAGAGACATGGGAGACTCTGAGGAGACAGGGGCCATCAGAAGAAGCTATGTACATTTGCATGGGGTTCCCAGCCTCTAGCTGGGATTACACTTGTTTACACGTGTGGAGGTGCAGGAGACTCTGACGCTTTTCTTCACACACACACACACACACACACACATATATATATATATATATATATGCGCCTCAGGCCAACCCCACATTTGTGAGAAGCCAGTTTGTCCTACCACATTATTCGAAGGGAAAACATTGTCTAAGGCCTCAAAACACACTTGGAGCTGATTCTTGTCTTCTTTAAAAAAAACAAAAAAAACCACCCTCTAGTGCAGTGTTCTCCAACCTTGGGTCCCCAGATGTTTTTGGCCTACAACTCCCAGCATACCCCAGCCAGCTACGCTCTAGTGTAACCTCCACACTCCAGGATAGGAAGGTTAAACCTTCTCCCATCACCATTTCCCTCAAAATCCCCTCCCCCGTGGAGGAGTTTTAAAAAGTTTCCCTTGACATCAATGCATACACCTAATTGGAGTAAAAGTATACAAGCCTCAAACACATAACACGTGTTCTCTGGTTCTGACAGCCAGTGACAGCCTTTTCAAAGTGCCCAAGTGGCAATATTGGAGGGGTTGTCAGTGGTTGCCAAACTTTTTAAAAAAAATTGTGCCCACAATGAGCACAATTTTTTTTGTACTAAAAAAAAAAAAATAGCTGCACTTGCACAACTGCGGACCTCTGCAGTTCCGTGGGTGAGAAAATGGGAAGCCATATGTATTCCCACATATGTGCCTGTCAAAAAACAACCATTGCCCTGTCAAACCCCCATTTTTAAAGGGAGCTAGCTGTCAAAACTCCTTTCCCCCGAAAATGGGGTGGGATGCACTTTTGCACTTTCCTGAACAGCTAGAAACTCGGGGGAAAGTGCAAAATGTACAGGACCCTGAGGACAGTCAGGGCAAAAAAGAAAAAAAGATGAAATATCTCCACAAAGGATGTGTAAATCTCACCACCTGCTTTTCATGAGCAAAGGTCCTTCACAGCTTTCCTTTCCTTTGACAGCTGTCAAGAAAAAGCAAAGCAAAACTCCATTTGGAGCCTCTCTGGGTCAATGTCCTGGGTTGGTACTTGCTGCTGCACTTTGACAGCTGCAGCAAGCCCAAAACGGCTCATGATCATGAGGGGGACACCCAGCCAGTGACAGCCTCTCAAAGTACTGCTTGGGCAGTTGTGGGGCAGCTGGCACTGGTGGTGGCCCAGGCGAGCTTGACAAGTAGCAAGGGGTTTTGCCGCTCTTTCCATGAGACTTGCTCGCCACTTCTCTTCACCCACAGTGGGGATGGTTGCCTGGGTTTGGATGACACACCAACCCCTTGTGGGTGAAATAACCCCTAAAACAAGCTGTTGGTTGTCAGGATGGCTTCTCGCCCATGAACAAGCCACCCTGAGGGGAAATAGTTCAGGTTTGCACAACACGACAACCCGCCACCATGGCTTATAAGTTATGGTGGGTTGTCGTGTCACGTGAATCCAGTCGTTGTTTGGTTTCAGACAACAGGATAACCCACACTCAAGGGCTGAGTATGGGTTGAGTGTGGATTTCCTTGGTGAAACTACTCTAGCACAACCTAACTTGCCTCAGCAAACTTCTTTTGAAAAGCACAACGAGATAAAAATGGTAAAGATGTTCAAATGCTGTAGAAGTTTTAATAATACAATTAAGGATCTAAAAAAAAAAAAAAAGCACATCTGTTACAGGCTGCAGAACCGCAACTTCTCTCATATATACCTCTGAAAATAAATACAATAGAACAATGAGGGGAAAGACACACACACACAAGAGAGAGAATGGTGACTGACAGAAACAAGAGACTCAATGTTAAGAGGGGGGAGGGAGGGGGAGACTTTCTTTCCTTTCACTCACAACCTTTAAATGTTTAAAAAGTCAGAAACTATTGTCATACACCCACATTTCCCCAAACAGTGAGAAGTGCCAAGGGTAGGACTACAGGGCTTCATTTCCTTTGTGTGAGAGACCACTGGAAACTTACGGTGCCTTTGCAATATTTGCTTAATTTACAAATGTACAAGCAGAGGATAAGTGGAGGCAGACAGGCATTCCTACTGTACTGCAGGCAGAAGATCCCGAGATAGCAAATTGGGCCGTATGCCAAGGTGGCCTCTTCCTCCCACGTCAAGTTTCCACAAACTCCAGCTAGGAACTCTCCGCTCTTTCTCCTGCTCTGCCCATTCCAACTGCAAACTGTTTGTTATGCAGACTCACACACCAGGCAGATCATGCTTCTCAAACCTCATCATTGTAGGAGAACTGCTCAGTCATGGGACCATCCACAGTCATTCAGAAAGATTAACCCTATTATTATTATTTTCAACTCTCTGGCTGCTATCCATACACTGTGCAAAACCATAGTAATAGACCAGGGTGCTTGAACCGCTTGCAGCCCTGGGGCCAAATTCCATTCCGGAGATGCTCTCGGGGGCCGCATTCTAGTGGTGGACAGGGTCAAAGGCAAAGGGGTAGGGCCAAACTTCCAAAACTATCAAATTTTAGCTTAAAGCTCTTGGTGTCAGTAGCTAAGCCCTAGGAGAGGCAGTTCAACCTTTGAGAATGCAGAAAAAACTGCACAAAAGCTGGGACAATAATTGGTGGTCAGAGGAAAGTGGGTGGGGCTGGGAGAAGAGAGTGGGGCCATCTGGAGGGCTCCAGAGGGCTGGACTGGGGCCCCAGGAGAGCTGAATGTGGCCCCCCGGCCTGAGGTTCTGCACCCCTGTGATAGACTCACCATAATCAAGACAAGGCAAACTCATAATAATAGCCTCCGTTTTGCCCATGAAAATTCTGTACCGTAGAAACAATGAGCAATTTTCTGATGACAGGTCTACATAGAATGGACTGGTCCATTTCTGGACATAGGTGGGGACTGCTGTGTTTAAATGCTCTCCCACAAAACACCAATGAACTCTGAGTAGGCAAAAACCTAGGGGTCAAACCAGAACTGATGTTTGTCATAATGTTTGGACTGGCATAGCTGCCGGGGGGGGGGGGTTAAGTTGGGGAGAGCAGGATTGGAACATGGCATGGGGGAAGGGGGACTTTAATGCTTTATATCCACTGTGGTCCCAATCAGGGATAAATGCCAAGTGCTGCACCTAGGGAGAGGAAACCAAATGCAGAGTTACAGAATGGGGGACACTTGGCTCAACAATACTACAAGTGAGAAGGATCTTGGAATTGTGGTAGATCACAAACTGAATATGAGCCAGCAATGCGATGTGGCTGCAAAGAAGGCAAATGCAATTTTGGGCTGTATTAATAGAAGTAAAGCTTCCAAATCGCGGGAAGTGATAATTCCCCTTTACTCGGCACTGGTTAGGCCTCATCTTGAGTACTGCGTCCAGTTCTGGGCACCTCACTTTAAGAAGGACATAGACAAACTGGAGAGGGTTCAGAGGAGGGCAACAAGGATGATAAAGGGACTGGAAACAAGGCCCTATGAGGAGAGACTGAAAGAACTGGGCATGTTTAGCCTTCAGAAGAGGAGACTGAGGGGAGATATGATCGCACTCTTCCAGTATTTGAAGGGATGTCACACAGAGGAGGGCAAAGATCTCTTCTCGTTCATCCCAGTTTGCAGGACACGGAATAATGGGCTCAAGTTACAGGAACCTAGATTCCACCTAAACATCAGGAAAAATTTCCTGACTGTCAGAGCAATAAGACAATGGAATCAACTACCTAGGGAGGTTGTGGGCTCTCCCACTCTGGAGGCATTCAAGGTGCAGCTGGACAGACATCTGTCAGAGATGCTTTGACCTGGATTCCTGCATTGAGCAGGGGGTTGGACTCGATGGCCTTGTAGGCCCCTTCCAACTCTACTTTTCTATGATTCTAGGACCCAGTGCCAGCTTCCTTATGTGAGGAAAGCTTCCATTGGCATCACTGGGCACTGGTATTGCATTGCAATGAACCAGTGTAGGGTGAGGTAGCCAGCCTAAATGTTCTGGGTGGGGGCACCGAAAAAGTAGAGGGGGCAGTTCATCTGGCTTGCAGGCCTTCTAAAGACAAAATTGAAAACTGTTTTTTTAATTATTTGTTTGTTAAAAAATAAAAATAAAAATTAGGGGGAGCAGAGAAAACAGGGGGTAGGCCTCCCAGCCTGCCCCTGGCTACAGGCCTGGGGTGAGGGATATTCCAACTGGGACTGTGGTGGCAGGAAAGGGTTAAAGCTTAGGGCTACAGTTGCCAATATTCCTGGTATAAATTACTGCCAGCACAATCCTATGGTTGCTAGACAGCGTCTAGACAACCATAGGGTTTTTCGGAGGCCCAGCTATGAGGTCAGAAACTTGGTCCAACTTTGTCGCTGGGTCTCTGCGCTCGGAGCGCCCTCCCTGCCACTCGCAGCCACCGCGGAAAGAACCGTGCCAGCTGCGTCTCTGAGGTTGCAAATGCGACCTCAGAGATGGGGTTTAGGAGGTGTTCTGGGGGCGGGGAGGGGAGGAGACAGGCGCTGCCAGGATACGATGTATCCTGGCAGTGCCTCAGCCTCCTTTCCTCCCACACCGATGGCAGAAATCAGCCATCTAGCTGAGCTGCAGGGCAGGCGGAGCGCGGAGGTGACCTTCACTTCCGTGCTCCTCCCGCCCTCCATAGGAAGTCCATAATCCTCCAAGTTTGGAGGGTTACGGGCATCCTGATTGGACTGCACCATGCATTGCTCAGTATTCAAAGCCAAATGGGACATATCCCCAAAGTATCACACAGTACTGTCTTTATAGCACCAAGCAAACTGGTAATCCTCAGGCTGATGCTCATGTGGGTAAATATAATGTGTGCACTGGGTGACTGTGGATATCACCAGTATCAATCCCAGTGATTGTAAATCCTGGGGAAAGTGCCAGCACAATCATGGGAACAGCTGCTCCAGATATCCATGTTTACGCAATTGACAGATTACATTTGTCTAGTCTTCCAAGGATAGTTGGGGGCTTGGGGCTACTCACGTGAGTACTTGGTGAACAAGCCCTAAGCCTTCTTAGAATTTGGATAAAGCTGGGAAGGTTGTTTATTCCCAAACTGGGCTTCCAGGTTTTAATAAGTTTAAGTCCTCTGATCTGAGCCAAGGAAATTGTTTTTACATCATTTTTCTCTCTGATCTGCCCTCTGCATTTGTATTCTTTTTTGTTTTCTTTTTCTTTCAGACTTTCCAGTTGGTTTTATTTATGTAGATATACAAGCATGGTAAATTTCTGAGCTATAATTTGTGGCTTCCTGTCTCCAGGATCATTCCGAAGTAGTTCTCATGTGGCCATTCTTCCAGCTAAATATTTACACATACATGCACTGCACATAACTTTTACTTATGGGCAAGCGCTCGATATAGTTTCACATAATTTTTCAGGCTCTCCATGTGGTTCTTATCATGACAACATATTGAAAATATGTGCCTACAAAACACATTTTAAATATATTTATACAAGCCATTATGTGCTTATCTTTGAGGCATTTACTATATATAGGAAAAAATGAAAGATTAGATTTCCTGTTCTCATTGCCTGCCTTAAGATCCCCTTAGATATATTAATCACATCCAGGCTCTCGTTTTGGAGTCAAGGCTGCAGTATGTTTGTTTTTTAATTCCAGCTGTGGCTGCAATCCTTAGTCCAATGAAATGCGCTTACTTCTCATTGATTACAATAGGAATGTGTGATGTTGTTGTTGTTGTTTAAATTTAAATAGCAGTCTCAAAGTAACTAGTAACACACACAATACAGAAATCCATAATTAATATAAGGGGAGGTGAATCAAGATCAGTATAAATCAAGAAAAATAAACACCATAAAAACATGATTGAACCCCGCCCCCCCAATACAACGCAATCTCGGGCTGTGGCCTAAGCAAGACAACACAACAAGGCCCCACAACTCTGGACAGTCCTTCATATATGTTAGAACCACACCAGGACATTTTTCTGCCAGGGTGTATCAACATTTCTAGATCAATGCAATTGTAGCAATTTGAGTCCAGGAAATATATTTCTCTTAAGCAGCTGCGCCTTTAACATCTGGAAAGTGAAGAACAAATCCTACAGTACACTCAATATTCACTTTATGTCCCTCTTGTGACATCAAGAAAATGACAGCTGCAGCTCTGAAGTTATGTTCTCTTGAATAGTTCCACTTGTCTCTGAAGCGAATGGAACTAGAGCCAGCATCCTAAACTGAGGAGCTCTTACCTCCCACCTTCCCATATGCACACAGCTGGTTCAGCATATAGCCAATTGAACAGGATCATAATGCAATCTCCTGGCTTTCAATTATTATTTTTTAACCACAAATTAGGTGCAATATGGCTTAGATGCCACTAAAGCCTGGTCCTTGCAGGTTGCCACCTTTTCCCCCCTAGCAAAGGTCTCAGGCCTTTAAAAGCTGCGTGGTGGGCAGAAATTCAACAAGTATACACCACCCCCTCCATTATGGGAGAGGCTGCACTGTTGGATTGCTGCCTGTCCTGTGACTGATAAAAGAGCAGGAGCCTTGCAGAAAAAGGTGGCAACCCTACTAATTCTACGATTTCACATGTTGCCTTTTTGTGTGTGTAAACATGGCTCATTTTCACAGAGGTGCACGTGGGGGGGGGCAGGGCGGGGGATCATTTCTGGGGAGGCTGCAAGCATGAGGAGATCTAAACTTCTAAATCTCCTTGGTGAGCAGGTTCAGGAAGTTGGGTCTGAATAACAACAGTTTGGGTTGTTTTAGATGTTACCCAAACCTGCATGCCTCTGTAGCCAGTGAGATATTTCTATGGATATGCGCATTTGACTGCAAAATTATATGCATGCATGAACAATCCTATGGACAAATTTCCATAGCTCCTTCAGGCACACCCAATGGCTTGTAAACAATAAGCAGGACTTTCAGCTTTTGTTCTTTAAACTTGTGAGGTGCCAGGAGCTGCTGTTTGGAACTCAGAAGTCCTGCTAGATAGAGTATATCAGGGATGTTGAAGAGTCCTTGGTCTCGAGTCACGAGTCAAGTCACGAGTTTTTGGACCCGAGTCGCGAGTCCGAGTCCAAGTCCATGGTCCAAAATGGTGACTCCCGAGTCCCGAGTCCTGAGTCACTCCCAAAACTGACTCCACGAGTCCTTATTAAAATCAATGGGGTTTCCCCCCAACAAAATAAGACTACTTCAGATGTGTGGCTTAAATAAATTCTAGGCACAAGTGTGTCTTTTTATTTCAAAACTCTGCAACTGATTTTGGCAAGAACAGACCAGGCAGACAAACCCAAAATAACCAGGCAGGCAGAGGAGGCAGGGAACCCCAAAGCAGGCAGGCAGAGGCGTTTGTCTTGGACAATTCAAACTGTGGAACTGGTTAAGAAAAGACCAGGCAGGCAGAGGAGGCAGGGAACCCCAAACAGGCAGGCAGGCAGTGCCCTTTGTCTTGGACAATTCAACTGTTGAACTGGTCAAGAAGAGACCAGGCAGGCAGAGGAGGTTGGGAACCCCAAACAGGCAGGCAGAGGCAGCCAAACCCAAAATGTCTGACCCTAACCCTAACCCCCCACAACAACACATCAGTCAAAATAAATCTCAACACATCGTTGGGGCTGCGCTCCTGGTAGCTGTCCATAGTGGCCGAGCAGCGGCGCGCCTCGCTTCCATGCGCTCTTCACCGGTGATCGCGCTCCTTCTGGCACAGCCAGAAGACTCGTCAACAGCCCAGGGATGTTGACGAGTCCTTGATCTCGAGTCCCGAGTCGAGTCTCGAGTCCCATTAAAAATGTTGGGACTCGAGTCCGAGTCGAGTCAGAGGGGGGACTCAGTCCGACTCACGAGTCGAGTCCTCGAGGCCGAGTCCCCATCCCTGGAGTATATGCATGCAGGTATACACAGAAGTCAGTTCTAGGATGTTTGATGGGATTCTCCTTCAGGGATGTGTGCATAGGTTGGAAAGCTAAGCAGGGTCAGGCCTGGTTATTACTTGGATGGGAGACCCCTCCTCTAGTTTCCTGCATTGAGCAGGGGGTTGGACTCGATGGCCATGTAGGCCCCTTCCAACTCTATGATCTATGAAATCTATGAAACTGCTGGCTCCAGGTTTTTGAGGGCCTCGGGCAAGACACCCTGAATGGGCCCTCTCCTCCACTGAATCTACATTCTCACCGCCACTGTCACCAACTGCTCTTGCTCCTCGTCCTCTTTCTCATCATTGCTGCCACCTGCTTGCCTGGCAGGCAGAGAGCCAGCGAGCAACTCGCAGTGGCAGCTGCTCTTCCTCCTTCTCCCCACCACCGTTGTCTGGGCCGGTGTGAGAGGCAGGTGAACAAGCAGGTAGCAATGGCAAAGAGGGAAAGCAGCTCCAGGGGGCTCTTGTAAGTGGGCCCCTGCTGGGGTGTGGACCCTTGGCAGGTGCCCAACTATGCCTACCCTGCATGCCGGCCCTGCATAGGATCATATCCTTTGGGATCATCTTTGCATCTTTTTTTTATACACCTTTTCCCTGTCTGTTCCTGTCAGTATGGTGTTTTCTAGACAGACTCTTCTTTGCACGTAGTATGCACATGCGAACACATACACACACAAAACTGCTATAATGTCCTCCACATGTGTGAAGAAGCATCATGCAGAGGGTGGCGAGGAAATGGGAAATGGCTAGAGACATGCCCATCCAGCCTCTTCCTGTGCGTATTTAATGGGAAATGTCCCACTGAATTCAAGGCGGCTTGCCCCTAAGCATGTGTGCACAGGACACACTGTGCAGTGCAATCTTCTGCAAGTTTACTCAGAAGGAAATCATACAGTCCAGCTGGACTTACTCCCATGTAAGTGTTCACAAAAGGCTGATTCAATCAGACTGTCCTCTGGGTTGTATCTTTATTTTGCATTTTATTACTTCCAGTTTTTCTCTTCTGCATGAATGAAAGACCCAAACTACCAATAGCCGTATGCAGCAATACAAATATGGAGCCAGAAAAAGAAGTCCTGTTTTATTCAAGCCACTCTTCTTTTTTTTCCACATGAACTTTACAGGAAAAACACACACAAATACGGCTTTGTGCTCTACTGAATGCAATCCACAGTTACTGGTCCAAGTAAATATCAACACGATGTCTATTTGAGAAACAGAGAAAGAGCCTGTTGAATATGCAGAGAGAAGCCAAGTCTGGTCATTGATGAGATCTGCAGCCCTGATCCTGCCATGGTTCTGTTGATCTTGCTCCAATCTCTCACTGCGGCTCAGGTGTCAGGTCTATACGTTGCTGCTCTGCTTTGTGACTGTGTGCAGACATTGACTGGAACGCTGCACACAACTGGGTAGCTTAAAGTGAAGTGAATGGGGTTGAGGAGACATAAACAATGCTCAGGACTGCACCCGTTTTTTTCAATAAGAAGGCATCTTGCATCATAAATTAAGGGTGCAATCCTGTGCATATTTAGAGAGAGAAAAGGCTTGCAACTCCCAGCATCCCCCAGTCAGCTGTGCTGGCTGGAACATGCTGGGAGTTGTAGGCCTTTTTTCTGTCTAAATGTGCATAGAGTTGCACCTTAAACTATGAACATTGTCTAGAGTTCATCAATTATACTGCTTGCTGATGTCACATTGAATAGTTTAAGCAGGGGAAGGTACAGTTTTCCAACCACAACGAAGCCCAGCTCTTACTCACACAGGTGCACCTTTCTCTGTGGTTGTCTTTTAACATTTGAAAAGCTCAGCAAGTTCTCTTCTGTTTGAGATGCAGTTTGGTTACACCTTAACTTTGCCGGGTAGCTGGGGAAATGTCAATAATTCCTCTGCACAGAGTATAATCCTATTCCATACTTTTTAGGTTTGTTCCTCTCTTGCTTTTCTCAATTTTCAGTTCTGTTATTGCTTCTGCACCCCCGTTGTAGCTGAGCATTACTGTGAAATGTTTAGCTTCTCTGTGGGCTGTCTGGAAGGAAGTGGTTTCAAGGTATAGAGGGTTTGTATTCATGCCTTGGGCCAGTTTTGAGTCATATTTAAAGCTGCAATCCTTTACCCATTTACCTGAACTCAATTATACTTATGTCTGAGTATGTATAGGATTGTGCTGTTGATGATTCCCGTGTCTGAATAATATGTAGGTGTTTCATATGAATGAGCAATGCATGCAACTTGTATTGTACATGTGAGAAGAGCCACACACACCAGACTATTTATTACAACTGGGGCCCTGCAACAAAATGTTGCAGTGTGAAGTATCTCTATGCAGGGGTCCAGTAATTCCATTTCCCCTCTCCTCTAGTTTTCCTGACACACAGAGACCCATCAGTCAGTAAGCATTCCATGTCCACTGAGTATGCTTAGTTCTTATTGGCTGTTTTGGGGGTTCCCCCTCTAATTTGGTTGGGGAGGATGGCGTGGGCACACATGCCCAATCTCAGCTACATTAAATGCTTTCGGTTGTATCCAATGTTAGTCTAACTTAAGTCCCATTCATTTTAATGGATCTACTCTAAGTAGGACCAACATTGGCTACAACCCCCTTTCTCCATTGATGTCTATGGTCAGATCTCTGCTGCATTTTAAAATTGCTTCTCAGCGTGAAGGAGGAAGTGACCTGTCCGAACAATGTCTGGGTTCAGACAACATGATAACCTACACTCAAGGGTTGAAATGGGTTGAGTGTGGGTTGCCATTGCATCATGAGTTATTGTTGAAACATGGGATATTATGTTGTCTGAACCTAGTCGAGATAACAAACCATGGTGAACAACCCACAGTTCACAACCCAACAACAAACCATGGGTTCTCTTCATGGGTTATTCAAGGTTAACAAACCATGGTTTGCTATCTCAGTTGAGATTCAAACAACATGATAACCCACATTTCAATAACAACCCACAGTTCAACAACAACTCACTCAACCCATACTCAACCCTTGAGTGTGGGTTATTATGTTGTCCGAACCCAGTCAGTGTCCCCATCCTCCTGTTCCAGCCACTTCATTCTATTATCCCTGCCTACCAGGTTGTCAGTTTTACCCCATCTCACTCACTCAATATTCCATGACACTGAATTATTATGGTCTATTTGCCCCTCCCACCCCACCATTTTTCCACTAAATATTTTTGGGGTATTGGCCAGGGATGGGGACTCAGACTCAAGGACTCGACTCGTGAGTCGGACTGAGTCCCCCCTCTGACTCGACTCGGACTCGAGTCCCAATATTTTTACTGGGACTCGAGACTCGACTCGGGACTCAAGACCAAGGACTCTTCAACATCCCTGGGCTGTGCCAGAAGGAGTGGAGAGGAGCGTGATCGCTGGCGAAGAGCGCATGGAAGCAAGGCGCGCCGCTGCTCGGCCACTATGGACGCACGGCTACCAGGAGTACAGCCCCAACAGTGTGTCAAGATTTATTTTGATGGATGTGTTGCATACTTGGGAGAGGCAGAAGAAGGACCTGAGATTACTCTGTGTGGCTGCTCTGAGTGTGTTTCTGGTTCCAGCAAGTTCATCACCAGTGGAGTGAGTGTTCAATGAGGGTGGAATTGTGATGAGATCTCACTGTTCCAGAATGGGGGCCAAACATTTAGAAAAAATCATGTTCCTCAAATGCAACATGGATAAGTTTTAGGAAGTACAGCAAGTTTATTTTTTAAAATCATTTTTCTAAAATGCAACCTTTCAGACATTTTGGGTTTGGCTGCCTCTGCCTGCCTGCTTTGGGGTTCCCTGCCTCCTCTGCCTGCCTGGTTATTTTGGGTTTGTCTGCCTGGTCTGTTCTTGCCAAAATCAGCTGCAGAGTTTTGAAATAAAAAGGCACACTTGTGCCCAGAATTTATTTAAACCACACATCTGAAGTAGCCTTATTTTGTTGGGAAAAAAACCCATTGATTTTAATAGGGACTCGTGGAGTCAGCTTTGGGAGTGACTCGTGAGTCACCATTTTGGACCAAGGACTCGGACTCGGACTCGAGTCCAAAGACTCGTGACTCGACTCGTGACCAAGGACTCTTCAACATCCCTGGTTGGCAAACCTCAGACGTTACTCTGAGTGTGCTGATACCTTTCTTTTGTGCATAAGAGAAGTGGTTTTGGTTCCTGTTCCACAAGCAGGAGAAGACTTGAATTGCTATTAGTATATATAAGTGGGCTCCCACTACAAATGTTGTTGGTGGAGAGCTTCTGTTGAGGGTTCTAGCTATTCTATTCCATTCTTGCTCTCCCTCCCACATTTTCTCCCCCTCCCCACAGTCAGTCGCCATTGCATGCCCCCTAAGCATGATTGGTCCTCATTGGCTTGTTTTGGAGTTCCTCCCTTCTTTTGCCCCCCACCCTCCATTTTGGGGTGGGATGGACACACACATGCCCATTCCCAGCTACATTCTTGGATTTATCCTTTGATGTCTATGGTCAGATTTCTGCTGCATTTAAAAATATCTTCTCAGTTATTTAAAAAGAGCTCTTTAGTTATCTAAAAACAGCTGGATAGGACAGTGACCTGTCCAGACAATAGGAGGATTCATTCTACATTTTTATATCTATGTATCTCTCTCTCTTCCTTTCCAGCGACTCCATTCCATTCTTTCTCCCACCTGACTGTCATATTTTTTTATATTCTCAGACTCTCAATGTTCTGTGCCACTGAGTTCTTATGTGGCTGTTTTTTGGTGTTTCCCCCACTTAGGAGATTTTTCCTCAAGATCTTTTGAGCCTCTGCAAACCTCAGGGTTATCCTGAGTCTGCTGATCTCTTTCTCTTGTGAATGTGTGGTTCAGGTTTGGTTATTTCTGGGATGGGGCAGGTCCAGGGCCGGATTAAGAGCATTATGGGCCTGGTGCTGAGGATTTTGGTGGGCCTTTTTATGGAAATAAATAAAATGAAGACGCAATTTTATATTAAAACAAATTAAATATTTTAATTACCATTAAAGTGCCAAAACTCAAAAACTCCTGCAGCTCATCAGTAAGGGTCTCCCCAATTTCCCCCAAATTTATTTATTAAAAAAGAAAAAGCAGCCACAACAAAAAGCCAGGAAGCTTTGCTTGACCAAGAATAATTGTGTTGTTCTTGTTGCTTTGTTTCGTTTTTGTTTTTGTTTTTTTGTTAAACTAGCATTTGAACAATTGAGCTGCGAATCAGAAAGATCTTTTGCTCGAGGCTGGAGAGAGAGGTCCCTTCTAAATCTGAATATTACAGACCCTAGCAAGCCCCCATGTGCTTCAAAGAAATGTAGTAACAGTGATTGAAATGCAAAAACCTACCGAAATGCTAATTTGAGAACAACAGTTCTTGCTAGGTCTTGCCTCAAGCCTGTAATGCAGATGTGCTTAGAACACCTTTCTAATCTTGAAAAAATCATTAATTATGCTGAATGATAACGATCAGAGCTAACTCAAATCGTGCCGCGTGTCCCTATATTGTGGGCCTATTGTCTGTTATGGGCCTGGAGCGGCCGCTCCAATCGCCCCTATGTTAATCTGGCCCTGGGCAGGTCAGCGGAGCTTGCAGACAGGAGCTCTGCTGACCTGTCCTGGTCCAGAACCGGGCATTTCCACTGATTTCTGGGGTTCCTTTACGAAGTGTTAACACCCTGTTGTGCTAACAGTGGGTCCCGCCGAAGCAACAAAGAGCGGGAGCATGGCGGTAGTAGAGGATACTGTTCAATGGATGGAACACATTTTTGTCATGATCTGTATTTGGGATCTGTGTTTGAGAAGGCAGGAGCTCTCTTAGGGTGACAAATGTTCTGGTAGGGGGAGAGGGAGGTGGAGGGAGCATGGAAGGGCAGTGGCAGGCAATGTTGTCACTTGAGAGCAGAGAGGGAAACGGTTGATGGTAGATGAGGTCAGTTGGGTAGCAGTGGGCTTCAGACACCCTTCCCCAACCTGGGGCCCCTCCAGATGTGTTGGACTACAAACTCTTATCATTTCTGGCCAGCATGGGATGGAGTTCTAGTCCAACACAGCTGGAGGTCACCAAACTGAGGAAGGTTGGTTTAGGCGATCACCAGTTCTTAATCATGTTCCTCCCAGATTCCCATTTACTGTGAATTTGTTTTTTTGTTTGTTTGTTAAATCAGCCCTCTTGTCTGCTATTTGTGGGTTGTCAGTCAAAGGCACGCTTAAGGAGTGACTTAACCCCTATTCCGCTACCTTCATCTGCAGTGTGTTCTTGGCACAGTAAGACGATGTATGTGCTTGGCCATGCTGGCTGGGGCTGATAGGAGTCGTAACCCAAAATACCTGGAGGGTCTCAGGTTGGGGAAGGCCGCTCTAGAGCAACACTACATCAAGGAAATGGAGAAGCATTTAAAATGGTGGCTTGTTTACTTGGTGCAACCACTTGGCATGACTGTCAGTGCTGCATGGCAACGGGGAGGGAATCAAGGAGCCACCTGGTCCCATAGCCCTTTGCTCCCGTCTGTCCATGCCAGGCCCAATTGCAATCTTGTTGTGTCAGGTTAGGCAGAAAAAGCATCCAACACAAGATGTTGTCTTAAATGACAGGAGTTGGCCTTCTTGCAAAGGTTATCAGGAAATGCACTTCTTCTTCGGGCTCCGCTTCCTCTGCCAGATTTTCTACTGTTCACGTGCAGAGACTGCACTGCGGATGGTAAGGCTGCCAGCATTTTCTGGAAAACAAATCCAGCTCATTGAGCCATGGCCCGTTTGGAAGTTACGCCAAGCGCCTGTGGTTTTGAAATCATTGGGTAGCAGAATCCAAGCTACCTCGTAACATGTGAACCTTCAGGCGTCCAAGGTTTGTTGCTGGATACCCACTGTTTTAAAGAAGGCCACATGGCAGGCTGGGTCAGTTTGCCAGTACTCAAATGTTCCCAGCTGTTCCTATCCATTGGAGTGCGGTTGTTACGAAGCAATAGTGATATTAAGCTATGCACTGATTGTAGCACATCCTTCACACATTTGAAAGCTGAAGTTATAGGAAAGGCAGTAGGTTTTATGCATATATGCACATTAATGAATTACATTCTCAGTGGCCTTCCTTTAGCTACTTTGCTGCCGGCAGAACTAATTTTGCTGTAAATGGCTTAACATTTGCAGCCAGAAATATTTTCTTATCAGTCCCCAAAACTCCAGCAGTTCAACACAGTGCTGATGAAAAAGAGAAACAACTTTTGCTAGCTCATGATAATATCTTGCCAAGTTAAACAAATGCTGGCATGTGTAACACACAGCTCAACCTTGAAGAGACCTCTCACATGGTTGACCCCGTGACCTTGTTACTAGTTTCCATAAAGCACTGTGAAGCATCAGCTCATCCCTCAGCCCACACCGGAATCACCACATAGTGCGTATTTCCCATGAACATGGCTTCTCCCCAAAATGTTCTGCTAACCACTCTGGAAAATTTGTTATTTGCCTAGGAGAAGACTTGAGCATGTAAGGAAATTTTAGAAGGTGGTTGGTTGTTACACTGAATACTTATCATAGGGGAAATAGGGGGGGCGGGGGTTGTCCCTTGTAATAACTGTGGGGGACCATACAAAGATAAAGACGTGTATTTCATCCTGATTTCTGTTATACGATATAGACAGCATTTTTCTCACTGAAAATAAAGTTATAGAAATAGCAACATGCCAATTTCTACCACTAAATATAGACTTTTAATTTCCCTCATATCAGGCAAGCCACATACGTATATCAAGCAAGTCATGGGAGTCTGCGTTTGCCTAATACTTTTAGTATTTTCCTTAACTATGTACAGAGCCAGGTGCATGTAGCTGTTGGCCATGCATGAGGTAACCATAAGTATGTTTTCCATTTCCCCAGCAGTTTCAGGATGGTATAATGGTTGCCAAGGGCTAGTTTTCCATGCAGAAGAGTTGGTAGACGTACATTTTAAAGCAAACATTCTACAACTATTGATATGGGCCCACACTGACCCTAGAAACAGAGTGCATGAGACTGGGACACAGAAGCAGGACATGAAGATAGAAGAAAGTAGGGAAGAAGTTAAATAAACCTGTGAAATATTTGTATTGACCCAGTTCACACATCATGACCAATTCCTGGGTTGTTTCACCCAGGAATTGGCAGGGCACACAGGAGCAAGCGAGCAGGCTGCCTCCTTCCCAATTACCACTTCTGATTTCCATTGACAACCCAAGAACACCCTGATCCTGGGTTGTTTTGTGATATGAGAACCCAGAAACTCTGGGTTGTATAGGGGTTAAACAAGTCAGAGTTAACCCAACAACAAACCATGGGCTAACTCTGGATTGTTTAACCCTTAGTGAGAACCAACACGTTTTCTCGCTCCCACACAAACAACCCATGGTTTACCAACCATGGACTGTTTGATCGTGCGACCCAGGTCAATAAGGGAATCCCACAGGTCAGATGTGGGGAACCATTTTCACCAATGAGGGCTGCATTTCCCCACGGAAAAGTGGTTGCAGGGGTCTCATACCAGAAGTGGGCATGCTCAACATGCATGTGCACACGCATATATATTAATCCACACCATAAATTCCTTTTAAACTGGGATGGATGTCCATTAATAGGGATGTGTGAGGAATCTGAATGGGGGTGAAAATCCAATGGATTTTCATTATTCAGACACACGGATTCTGGTTCGCCAGCCCTGCACTGCCGTCAACTCGCTATGATGCAAGTTGAGTCAGTTCACACACTTCCGTCTCCAAGACAGGCCTCAGGTTGCGCATTTTTTAAAAAAACACTAAGGAAATTAGCACAAATTTCCGTAGCGGTTTTTAAAAAATGTGCAAATTGTGGCCAGTCTTAGAGAGGGAAGTCCGCGGGAACCCCCCCCAACTTGGCCCGCTTCCAGTCATCGGATCGGAAGCGAGCAGGAAGTCCATCAAGCTCAAACAAGCCAGGCTTCCCAGCGTCAGCACATCCGTTTTTTTGCTATAGAGAACCCAGATTGCCCAATATGATGGCCCAGGACAAAAGTAGCATGGTTCAGTGGACAGATGGTTGGATTGTACAGGGGAGACTGGGGTTCAAGTGGACTCTCATAGTAAGATACCCTCATCTGATAATGTCATCCATGCTCTTAGGCAAGTCACACACATCTGTGAAAGAGACTCAACTAGTGTACCACCGTCCCGGGCTGCTGCGAGGGCAAGCAATATCCAGCATTGTGCAAATTAAGTCTTTGCTGTATTTTTTCCTCTTTAGACAAAGCTACTGCAACTTCCCATTAAAGATTAGATGCGCATGAACATGATTATATTATGCAAGTGACCATTCCACACACACACACCCAAAAAAGATTACGACTCCTGTAGCCCCTCATCATAGACAGGGTCAAGTAGCTTTAAAAACAACAGATTCTCAGATGATCTTGAAGGTTGTTATACAAACACAGGCAAAAATGTTACCAATTCGTTTGCTGCCCTGTTCTGAGACTACTTCTTTATTTGTTGAGACATCCATTAAGTAGTTGGAAGAAGCCTAGTGAAGGCAAGGTGCTCCACTAAATTCACTGAAAGTTCATGATGTCCAAACACAGTTCCTATGTCCTTCTATATGTAGGCGCTACGTCAGGGCTGACTAATGTCTCTCTTCCTCCAACTTTCCTACCTAAACACAAAAGAATGAGCGTGTGTTACACTCCTTTCAAAGTCAAGTGCTGAACTCCCTCTGCAGTTGGCAGCTTTCTATTTTTAAAACCAATGTCGCAGCAACGTAGGTGGTTGTGGAGTCATGGCAGATTAAATATTAAGACACAGCTTCAGTTGCTTGTGCTCATAGCCATCATGCCACTGAAATAAAGAGCTAGCCTGGGAAGCAAACGGAATGGGTACTCTTGGAGGAGAAGTGATGGACATTTTCCACAGAAATATCCTACGGTCACTGCTTAAGCCAGGTTTCCCCAACCTGACACCCTCCAGATGTGTTCGACTACAACTCCCAGCATCCCCATCCGAGGATGCTGGGAGTTGTAGTGGCACACATCTGGAGGGCGCCAGGTTGGGGAAGCTGGCTTAAGCTGAATAAGGAAGCAGAGCAGCACAACACTACGCTGCAGGGTGAAGGCTACGCTGAGGAAGGAGAAAATACTTACTTTATGCTTAGCCACAGTGGATTTTCTATTATTAGCGCTCTTGTTCCAAAGTTTGTTCTTGGGCATCGCCTGCAGTGCTAATTTGGCACAACAGCAGAAGGAACAGAATCAGGAACAGCATGGCATGGCATGACTTAGCACCAATGCCAGATGGGACACTCTGGAAATGCAATTGGCAATGCAATTGGTGGTGCACTGGTGTCCATCGGATAAAGACAAACACACACACACACATCTGCCCTGTGCCACCTCTTACTGCTCTGTAGTGCATCCAGCATGAAGCACTTACAGGATTTGTGCTTCTGCTTCAGAGGCCTCCTTTCATGCCTATGAGCAGCTACAATGGACTTTGCATAACATCTGTCATTCTCACAAAAGATGGAGACAGAACAAAAGGTAACACCAAAGTCAAAATGTAATCTCCCAAGGCAGTGAGTTCTAAACTTCCTACTTTCAGATAACCCTTTCCAATTTGTCTTTTGAGGAAACCACGAAGAGTTAACATGGAATCCTCAAATGTTGCTAAGGATTCTGGGATATGTTCTAGGATCCCATACCAGGCCTCCTTCTCCTCCTTCGTGAACTGAGATTGCACACTAGAAGGTGCCCAACATTCCCATGTGGCTATGGATTGCAGAGGAAGATCAGAGCCAGTGTGGCCCAATGGTGAGTGTTGGACTGGGACCCGGGAGATCCATGAAACTCACTGGGTGACTTTAGGCCAGCCACTGACTCTCAGCCTAACCTACCTCACAGGGTTGTTGTGAGGATAAAATGGAGAGGAGGATTATGTAAGCCGCCTTTGGTTCCTTGCAGGAAAAAAGGCAGGGTATAAATATAATAAATAAATACAGTAAGTTGCGGACAAGCTGCCTTCCAGGGAACTTCCCTGCCATTAGTAGTCCTGAAAAACCCAGATAAGCCCCAAAGGGATTCCAGGAATACAGTTTGAAAATCACCATTTTCAGTTGTGTTGATACTCCTCAGCTTTGTAGATGAAGTGGACAAAAGCTCTATTCAGTTGCACAACACAAAATGTGAGGTGTCACATTCAGAAACCTCTTTAAATTGTATTGTTCACGGGGAAAAGAAAAACCTAGACAATAATGCTCATCCAATTCTGTTCAGAGGAGCTAAAAGCAGCTTTACCTGTGATGGTTTGTCCATTTAGTAAATTCAGAGCTAATAGCATTCATAGCCCTTAGCCATGCAGAATGGAGATTTCTAAAAGAGATCTTTAGTGATAGAGTAAGTGGGAGGAAGAGGGACAGAACCCTTACAATTTGAAAGAAGTCTGCCTTGGTTGCTCACTTAAACCCGGGATCTAATGAGAAGAGGGCTTAAGTTTATTTTATTGATTGATTGACTGAACATGTATCTCACTTTTCCACTAAAATAGTGCTCAAGGGCGGCTAGCGTTGAGTTCTCCCAATGGGGGCTTTAGAGGTTCTCGTTCTTTTAGGCCCCTTCATTTTACAAGTTGGCTCTTAGAAAAGGAAACACACACACACACACACACAGGGGAAGAAAGTGTTTCATTTTCCCCTCAAAGAGTAAAGCTTTCCATTTCTACCATCTGTTTCCTGACTTGGCAGAATGTTTGGCTTCTCCCCCCCCCCCCCGCCCCACCTGAACCTGTACAGAATACGGCATTTAAACCTTGGTTATAAAGAGGAAACAGAACGTTAATTCATTTCCTTGACTCTGCAGAACACATTGCTGCTGCTGCTGGCTAGAACTGAACAGAGAACTCTTCCTTCCGCAACACCCGTCTTTTCCATACCCATTAGAAGCCAACGCATCTTCTACTTTTACTTTGTAAGGATTGACAGAAACCTCCTGGTCCCTGTTACGCTAGAAATACCCCTCTACTGGCACTTTCCCAATATACTGTCCTAGCTGATTTTGAGAATGGCCTTCCTGATCCATATTGAAAATTTTCTGCAGTTAACTTGAAGGCTGCAATTATATGCACACTTACTTCCACAAGAGCCCCAGCAGACTCCGTGAAATCTACTTCTGATGCATAGAATTGGGCTGCCCACAGCACAGAACCACTCTTCGTTGCCAGGTTAGCTTGGCACCTTAGAAGGGACAAGGGCAAAAGAAGGATGAAAGAAAAGGCTCTCTTACAGATTCCTTTTCAGGGGAGGCTTGATCCACAAAAGACTGCCAGTCAAGTAGACAAGATCAGGCAGGCTTCATATTCCAAAAGCAAGAAGTTGCGTGCGTTTGCTTTTAAGGGTGCAAAAGTGCCTTCTCTCTTCCAGCACCGTTTGCTCCTTGTGGCAGAAGAGGGAAAAGGGGAGCCCAGGGAAAATTCAAGACACCCACTTGATATTATTTACTCCTCAAAAGATTGGCACGAAAACAATCTCCCCAGGATGAGGAACAATAAGAGATTATTGTGCAATCAGGTTAAATTATCACGTAATCCTTTTCCTTTGGAAAGAGCTAACTCACCAAGTTTCAAATTGAATAGGACACTGCCAGGTTTAACTTGAAAAGCTCCACTTTGTCCATCTTGCCTGCATCTTTAGACAGCTATGTCAAGGGGGGGGGGGGAACCCATCTCACTTCAGGGACCCTGATCCAACTTCTACCTCACAAGAGCTTCTGGCAATTTCAGCTTTGGGGCACTCCAGTGTAAGTTTCCAGAATCCATTTTTGCTCCTCAAAGCCCTTTCTCTGTAGCCGCAGGAAACAGATCACTGCTCCTCGATGCGTTAGCCACTCGGGCCATCCACATTCGGTTCCAAGAGTACCTGAATTTGGCAACCTGGGGCCAAAAGATGGTAGTTTGCCTCAGGCTATCGAGTCAATTTATGAGTGAGACAACATTTGAACCCAGGATTTCCTGGTTCACAGCTCAGTTTCACTGTCACAAACCCCCTCTCGTGTAAAATACATTCAGACATTTCTTGTGGTGTTTTCCGACTTAGCTATCAAGGGCTTAAACTAGGCAGATGTGGGGGGGGGGGAGATTTGTTCTTTCGTGGGAGCAGCAGTTACTGTCTGAACTTGTAGAGAAATTATTAGCTTGATTAAATGCATACTTCAAAAGCAAGTTATCCCCCCCTGTTGTCCAATTTGTAAACACACACACAGACTTTTCTTAGTTATAACCACATCTTCGTTTATCATTATTTGATACACACACACACACACACAGAGAGAGAGAGAGAGACAGAGAGAGAGAGAGAGAGAGACTGAGTTTACATTAGAACAGGGGTCCTCAAACTTTTTAAACGGGGGGCCCAGTTCATTGTCCCTCAGACTGTTGGGGGGCCGGACTATAGTTTGAAAAAAAATATGAACGAATGGATCAAGTAAAAAAAAAGGACCCGGGTCCTTTTTTTTTACTTGATAGGGGTGAATTTTCCCCCCTTAAATAGAAAGTTATTTTATTTATTTATTCCATTTTTATACCGCCCAATAGCTGAAGCTCTCCGGGCAGTTTACAGCAATTAACAAGACAGTCCCTGCCCGCAGGCTTACAATCTAAAAAGACACGACACACAGGAAAAAGGAATGGGGAGGGAAGAAGGGGGAATATTAATGAATATTCCTGGCATTAATGAATACTCCGATCGGCTGCCGGGCCGGATAAAAAGGCAAGGCGGGCCGGATGTGGCCCCGCGGGCCTTAGTTTGAAGACCCCTGCATTAGAACTTTGTACGATAGATTTCACATTCTCCATCACTCTTGCCTAGCTTTTCATAGAAAATAGGACAGACATTTCAATTACATTTGGTTTTTCTCTCTCCCCTTTAAAAAAAAAAAGGAAACTAAACATTATGGATACAATGGGAAAACATATATCGAAATACAGCTTGGCTGCACCAGGATTAGTGTTTATGGGGCTGGTACTAATGGTTGGGTTTGGAAGAAAGATAAGTTGAATTATGTCATTGGTTGCTCTTGCCTGTGAAGACAGGATCAAACCAAGTGATAAATCATTTGCATCATTTAATGGAAAAATTAGTGCAAATCCACTGAATTTACGTAATAAAGTTGTGTCAGTTTCCTACATAATTAAGCATCTGTCTTTCCAAGCTGAAAAAACTTAATAAAAACATCATCATATCCAGAACTAGAAGAGGGAAAAGGGGAGCCCAGGGAAAATTCAAGACACCCACTTGAGATTATTTACTCCTCAAAAGAGTAAATAGAGTTTCCAGAGGTATATCTTACTCCTGTACAATTGCTCAGTACAGCTTGCTGAGGTCACATTGATAATGTTAGACAGCAATGTAAAATCTACTGAATTCTTTTCTTCTGTGTAGATGGTGCATCAAAGCCCATCAACTATTCTGAGACCATCCAAATTACACATTTAGCTACTAATTGAGGGGGGGGGGGAGAACTAGTAACTTTTTGCCATGGCTAATTATTGCACAGTGCTGTAGAATAATGTAAAAAACTGCATAAGGTTAAGAGATAAAAAATACAGCACAATTAAACATTTTTAAATTATTTTAAACAGAATGTTCTTTGTGAATCTCTAACAAAACTCTTTTCTACATTTGTTTTTAAAACAACAAATTCTTAGCATCCTTACACTTTTGCAAGTTATCCCTCCCGCAAACCACCCAAATTCTGACCCAACGCTATTAAGTAATGCTGGCAAACACGTTTTTCCACCAATGCTTTAAGAGAGCAAACTGTCTTACAAAAGTGTGATTCCATCACAAGTCAGTCTTTAAAGCACAAATAATATCAAACCAGTTCAACCTTGAACCTGTGTGGATGCTCCAGAAGCTTACAGGGTTTGTTTTTAGAACACTTTGGTTAACAGCTATTCAGTCTTAATCATATTTTTTTTAATTAAAAAGCAGTAAGATATATCCATTTTTACCATTGTCACTAGAGATGCATTTCCTTGGCATGTTGTAGCAATCCATGTCTTAATTGGACGAGCACTGCAGCAATTCAGGGAAGAATAGTTGAACCGTACTAAGATTTTAATAACTAGGGTATCAACCAAAACAGGCTCACTTTTGTGACTAATCAGAAGAAAGGAAGAAACTGCCTTTTAATCCTTAGCGTTGAGCTGTCTGCAGTCACTTGCAGTACACGCTACGTTGTTTCATGACGCCTCCTCCTTTCTTCTCTCTTGGTCAGGATTGTAGCTGAGGGTTTTTGCTGAGTGCTACACAGTCTGTACATCCAGTAGGGTTGCACGGCATCAGAGCATCGTAGCAAAGGAAGTGCCACCGGGCCTCGTTACAATGCAGCGATTGCTTCTGCATGGGTCATGAGGATTTCAGGTCAGCGGTGACCTCTGAATCACTCGCGCCTGGTCGCTTTTCTCCAGAGGAAAGAATTCCCAGCCACCCTTGGGCAGGTAGGGGGGGAAAAGCTACATCTTGTGATCTCTCTCTCCGCTGGCCCCCTGGCACATTATCAAAGCCCTCTCTCCAACTCCAGTGAATCTGATATGGCAACATTGGGAAAAGGGCAAGCTTCTCCAGGGGAGAAAAATAAAATAAAAACATAACCACTAAATAACCCTGTAGGTAATGCAGAGCTATTTGACTGGGGGGTGGGGGGGGGGGGCAGGGGAAGAGAAAAAGGCACTTAGTAAAAGATCCAAAACAAATCACAATCCAGTCAGTGAAGTCAGTGAGTCAATAGTTTCAGCCTTGTGATCCAGCTGACCAGCAGGGAGGGTTCTGTGGAGGAGGAGGATTTCGTTGAGGAGGTCACAGGTGGCTTTTTGGCGCCGTCCTCCTGGAAAGGGATGGTGGCACTGTTGTGAAGATCCACGTTGACAAAACACCGGCTTCCCCGGATGTAGTCTGCGCCCCTCACCAACTGCCTTTCCACCACAGGCCTAGAAAACTGATGCTGCAGCGGGGAACTTTCTTCAATAATAGGTGGGATCCTCTCGTTGCTGAAGTACCGGCAGAGGACGTTTTCACCTGTAGCAAAGAGAGAGAGAGAGAGAGAGAGAGAGAGAGAGAGAGAGAGAGATTTATAAAACATCCTATTTAGAAAGCCTTGCGGAAGCTGAGGTACGGGACGCAGTGAAGAGTGTTTCAACATTACACTCCCCACATGCTGTGTGGCACAAGTGCTTTCCTGTGGTCTGTCTGCATGTGAGGTGGATATCACCTCAACTGGGCTGCACAGATTTCCTCTACTTCACCATCACTTCTCTCTAATGCAGGGGTGCGGGGCCTATTTCACACTGAGGGCTGAATTCCATTTTGGAGAAGCTCGGGGGGGGGGGCACAGTCCAGTGGAAGGTGAGGCCAAAGGAAAAAGGGGGCTGGGCAAAAGTGGTGAAGCCAAAATACCAGCCTATTGTAGCTGAAAGCTCTTCCTGGCAGTAACTAAGCCTTTGGAGAGGCATTTCAACCTTCTAGAAGGGGGGGGGGGGACGACGACTGCACAAAAGCCAGGAAACCACCACACCAACGGTGGTCAGGGGATAAGGGGCATGACCATCTGGGAAAACCCAGAGGGCTGGATTGGGACCCCAAGAGGGCCAGATTTAGGCCCTGGGCCTGAGGTTTTGTGTCCCTGCTCCAATGCTATCACAACATGCGCCCTGATTTTAGCCTCGATTTTAGTCACTGCTGTAAAAGCCAAGAATCCGTGTTCTGCTTTATGTGTGTATTAAAATCCTATGGCTGCTTCTCCTGGGCGGGGGGCGGGGGAGAACTAGTTTGGAAAAGGGCAATTTAGAGCAGAGAAGTGGTAGGGCAACACATTTGGAGGGCACCAGTTGCCTACCCCTCCACTTATGCCAAGGGTACAAGGACACTTATAAACAGAAGCAGCCTTCCAAATACTTATAGTAGGCCACCTCGATATAAATTGCCCCAGCCGGCACTTGCTTAAACAACAACACGCCTATTGACCCCAAGAGGGCCACCAACTTACACAAAAGCGGTGTGTTCCAGCAACCAGGATCCCCATCTCCACTTTACAGGTGCCCACGCATGACAAACACAGAGCAGGGTGTTCAGCATCCAGCAAGGCTAACTGCAAAGTGGCTCATTCACTATGAGCATAACGTAAGAACCTAGGAAGAGCCCTGCTGGATCAGACCAAGGGTCCATCTAGTCCAGCATTCTGTTCACACGGCGGCCAACCTGCTGCCCACGGGATCCCACAAGCAGGACATGAGTGCAACGGCACCCTCCCGCCCACATTCCCCAGCAACTGGTGTACAGAGGCATACTGCCTCTGATACTGGAGGAAGCATATAGCCAATCAGGTATATAGCCGTCTAGTAGCCATTGATAGCCTTCTCCTCCATTCCACACTGGATTTCACACTGAGAAAAGTGCACGCAGCTGCCCTCCGATGCAGTTCCCTTACCTTTTCTCCCCATGGCCCGGGGCTTGGAGAAAGGCTCTGCCACTCCCAGCCAGTTTCCATCTGCAGGCATAGACAAGGGACGGGGCTTTCCTAAAGGGGTCCAAGAATACAATGCCAGTGTGAAGGCTGAACGCCACATTAACATGAAAATTAGCTGGTCTCCATCATGGCAGTGATCAGAAGATATGGTACATGAGCCATAAAAAATAGGAAGAGGCTAATTACAATGCTGACTTACAAAAAGAAGGACTGCCTTGCTGGATCGGGCCAAGAGCTCAGCGAGTACAACATTCTGTTCTCAGCAGCTGTCAGAAGATGCTTCTGGGTGCTGACAAGCAGGGCACGGAGGTGATGCCCTTCCCCTATCGTATGCCCCTAGTTCCTTGTATTTAAAGGTAGACTGCTTTTGTACATGGAGGTTCAATTTAGCTGTCATAGACACTGGTTTACTACAGGACCCGGCAGGGGCCATAGCTCAGTGGTAGAGCACATGGTTTGCATGCAGAAGGTCCCAGGTTCAATCCCCAGCATCTCCAGGTAGGGCTTGGAAAAATCCTATCTGAAGCCCTGGAAAGCCACTGCCAGTCAGTGTCGGAAATACTAGGCTAGATGGCCCAGTGGTATGACTCTGTATAAGGCAGCTTCCTATGTTCCTATGTCACTGGGTACCCCAGATCTACTATTATGAAGGCGAGAATGGCACGAATCCTTGCTTAAACTCCACTAACAATGCAAACTTCTGCATGCTTACTAAGAAATAAATCCTATTAATTTTAATAGGACTTACTCCCACATCAGTGTGTACAGGACTGTAGCCTAAACATTACAACTCGTGGACACACATGCGCACGTAAGCACACACGGGTCTAATTTTTAAGCCATTTATTTTTAGTGCTTTTCATTAGAGGTGTCATCACTTACAGACTCTTAGCTAAAAGTTTTTTTGTTTTTTTAAAAAATGTAAATCATTAAAAAGTGGTGAGTCAATAGGCTTTCACTTCGGCAAATACTAAGTGGTTTCAGACATAAATTTTCATTGAAAGCTGAGTTTCTTTGTCTTCCAAATTTGAATACGAAGATTTTGAGATGAAAGGCATAATCCTATGCACGTTTAGACAGAAAAAAGGCCTACAACTCCCAGCATGCCCCAGCCAGCTATGCTGGCTGGGGCATGCTGGGAGTTGTAGGCCTTTTTTCTGTTCACACGGTTGTAGGCCTTTTTTCTGTCTAAACGGCATAGGATTGCACCTAAGACTTTAAGAAAGGAAGCAGTTTAAAGCATTGAATGACAACAACTATCTTCTCACCGTAGGACTGTGTCTTTTCCCGCATCTTTGTTGGTAGAATATTTGCTTCCATGAGATAGCCGGGCAACGCATCCGAATCGGTAAGAGTAAACCTTCGCCTCCTGCATTCCTGGTCCAGGAAAGAATTAGGAGATTCTGCCCCTTTGGAACCAGGTAGGGGCTGCCTAGGTTTATTGCCTCCTCCATAAACAAAGCTCCCCTTCTCATCCCTGAAAAGAGATCAGATTCAAGTAGCAACATAAATGTCCGGTACTGCAACGGTGCACTGATGAGCAATCCTGATTCTAATCTAGATGCAATGGCACTTTTCCAGCTGTCAACAAGATTTAGCAGAAAATGTAAAAAAAATAATTTTTTTAAAAAAGGAGAAAGGCAACATCAAGACTGTATGTACTTTAGATCCAACACAATGTTCAGCTTTTCTTGGTGCCAGCTTTTTCATACTACTGATATTTTTTTTTAACAACAAAGAATACAAACTCCATAAAAAGCAAACGCTAATTATTCCACCCCTTCTTCTTCCCACACCAGAGTCTACCCCATTTGGCCTGGTCCCAGACCCTCTGTAGCATTTTGGGGAGCCTGGAGGGGCTGCGGTAGGGAGCAGGGGGGTGGGGTGTCCTGTTGCCAAGGCCAACCCTCTGAGGCCTAAATGGCATGATTAGACTAGCAACACACACAAAAGAAGGGGGAAGAGTTACTTCAGACAGATGGAGATCAATCCTGACTATCATCGGATTAGTAACTCCTATAGAATTTAGCTGAATGGATGGGTGAGAATATCAGTATTATGGGAAACAGCTGAATCTTCTTCCTGGGGAATATTGAGCAAGGATGGATAGAAAGTGACAAAAAGAGGCAATGGTACTGGGAAAATATGTGGAACTTTAAAATAATGCTTTCGAAAACAAATGCCAGTAGCACATCCAGTTTATACATTTTATAGATTTAAGATTTTTAAAAATAATTCATAGATTTAAATATTCATAGATTTCATAGATCATAGAGTTGGAAGGAGCCTACAAGGCCATCGAGTCCAACCCGCTGCTCAATGCAGGAAACTAGAGGAGGGGTCTCCCATCCAAGTAATAGCCAGGCTTGACCCTGCTTAGCTTTCCACGCTCAGACAAGCTGAGCCAGTGTAAGCATATTATTTTTTTATATTTTAAATAGATTTATTATATATACAATAAATATATATAATTTAGTGTGTGTGTGTGTGTGTGTGTGTGTGTAATCTATAAAAACATACAGTAATACCTTGGATTGCAAGTAACTTGGTCTGAGAGCGTTTTGCAAGACAAGCAAAAAATTAAAAAAAAAATTTTGACTTGATAAACGAGCAAGGTCTTGCAAGACAAGTAGTGTAGGGATGTAATCGCTCGCCTCGAGCGGGCAGAAATTGGCCCCGCTCACGCCCGCCAGAGACTCGCTTTGATATAAGAGTGTTTTGGATTACAAGCACGTTTCCGGAACGAATTAGGCTCTCAATCCAAGGTATTACCGTATATATAAACAGATTTTAAAAAGTGAAACATTTTGGGATACAACACCAGCTTTCCATTTAAAACAATAGGGAAATGCCCAGCATGTTTTGTTAGAAACCTTCCTCAGGGGCTCGAGAAATCTATCCAAATGTATTCAGTATTTTAAGTCATCATCATCATCAGGCAATCACTCGTGACCGAGTAAGATTGTCTTCCGGGATAAAAGGAGGAAATTCTAAAGAAGATTGTGTAGACTCTAGCGATGGGTCCGTAAGTGACTGTGGAGGCCAATTCTAGATCCACACAGCTTCCCACAGTGAGGACACAGGTTACCAGATAGAAGATGGTCCTGTAAAGGATTCATTTGACGTGCTTTTCGCTTAGCACGTTTCTCCCTTTCACCTTGCACTCGGGCTTCTTCAAAGTCCATGGAACCTTTGTGAAAGGCCAACCTCCATTTAGATCGTTCATGGGCCAGAGCTTCCCAGTTTTCGATGTTTATATTGCATTTTTTTAGATTAGCCTTATGAACATCTTTAAACCTCTTATATTGACCACCGATATTCCGCTTTCCATTCTTGAGTTGGGAGTAAAGTAACTGCTTTGGGAGACGGCAGTCAGGCATTCGAACAACATGACCGGTCCACTGAAGTTGGCGTTGAAGGATCATTTTTTCAATGCTAGTAGTCTTTGCTTCTTCCAGTACACTGACATTTGTTCGTCTATCTTCCCAAGTAATTCGCAGGATTTTCCGGAGGCAACGTTGATGAAACCTTTCAAGGAGGTGGAAGTGACGTTTATAGATAGTCCATGTTTCGCAGGCATACAATAAAGTTGGTAATACAATGGCTTCATAAACCAGTGTTTTGGTCTTCTTACAAATATCCCGATCCTCGAACACTCTATGTTTCATTCGAGAAAATGCGGCACTTGCGGAGCTCAAACGATGCTGGATTTCACTGTCGATGTTAGCTGTAACAGAAAGATAGCTGCCAAGATAGAGAAAATGATCGACATTTTCCAGTATTGTCCCGCCAAGCTGGATAGATGGCATCACCAAAGGGTTAGCTTGCACTTGCTGATGAAGCACTTTGGTCTTTTTGATGTTAAGTGAGAGACCAAGTTTTTCGTATGCTTCTGCAAAAACATTTAGGATAGTTTGGAGATCATCCTCTGAATGTGCGGAGACCACATTATCATCAGCATACTGAAGTTCCACAACGGAGGTTGTAATTACCTTACTTTTTGCTTTCAGCCTGCTGAGATTAAAAAGCTTTCCATCTGTTCGATATATAATTCCCACACCAGTGGGAAGTTTCCCCTTGACAAGATGTAAAACCATGGCGATGAAAATGGCAAATAATGTTGGGGCGATAACACATCCCTGTTTAACACCTGATCCCACTTTAAATGGAGCACCATGAGAGCCGTTGTTGTCCAAAACCGTTGCCGTCATGTTGTCATGGAGAAGTCGCAAGATATTCACAAATTTATTGGGGCATCCAATTTTCATAAGGATAGTCCAGAGAGCTGTACGGTCTACAGTATCAAAGGCCTTAGCCAAATCGATAAATGCCATATAAAGGGGTTGATTTTGCTCCCGGCATTTTTCTTGGAGCTGACGTGCAGTAAAAATCATGTCTACTGTCCCTCTAGAGGGGCGGAAACCATATTGAGTTTCAGGGAGGATCTCTTCTGAAATAGATAGAAGACGGTTTGCGAGAATCCTAGCAAATATTTTACCTGCGGTTGCTAAGAGAGAAATGCCCCGATAGTTTCCACAGTCTGTTCTATCACCCTTCTTAAAGAGGGTGATAATTATGGCATCCCTGAAGTCTTCAAGACAAAGGGACTGTTAGTGGGTGGTTCCCCTGCCTGGCTAAGTGGTGTCCAACCTGTTCTGGAGGGCGTTGCACTCCTCCTAAAGGATCAGGTTCATAGTTTGGGGTGCTCTTGGATCCAGCATTGTCACTAGAGGCACAGGTGGACTCGGTGGCACGGAGCACCTTTTATCAGCTTAGGCTGATATACCAACGAGGTCCTTATCTGCACAGAGATAGCCTGTGAAGCTATCCATGCTCTGGTAACCTCTCCCCTGGATTACTACAATGCGTTATAAGTGGGGCTGCCTTTGAAAACAGCCCGGAAACTTCAGTCAGTTCAAAATAAGGCAACGAGATTGTTAATGGGAACTGGCCAATGTGATCATATGATGCCAGTACTTTTCCATCTGCACTGGCTGCCTGATTCATTTCCGGGCCTGATTCAAAGTGCAGGTATAACATTCAAAGCCCTAAGCTTCGGGCCAGGTTACCTGAAGGGTCGTCTCTTCCTATATATACCTGCCTGGACCCCTCTCTGGGTGCCCCCGCCACATAAAATGAGGTGGGTGGCTACTAAGGAGAGGGCCTTTTCCGTTGTGCCCCCCCCCCCAGTTGTAGAATGACCTCCCCAGAGAGGGTTGCCTTGCCTGGCACCTACATTGTGGTCCTTTCGGTGCCAGGTGAAGACCTTATTTTCCCAGGCATCTCAATCTTTCAACTTCTGCTGTTTTTAAATCTGTTACTGTATTTTAAATCTTTACACTGCTGCTGGTTTTTATTTTGGTTTTATACTGTCGTTTTAAACTTCTGCATTATGTTTTATTGTGCTGTATTTTATGGTTGTGAACTGCCCAGAGAGCTTCAGCATAGAAATGTAATACATTTGTATTATGTAATACAATGTAATACATGGCATAGAAATGTAATACATAAATAACTAATGCAACTCTCAGTCTTGAAAACTGTTGCCTGCATGGGTCCCTAGACCAGCATGAGGGCACATTTTGAGCGGCTATCTCAGTATGGCCACCTCAGCTGCTAACCAGCACTCCTAGGCTAGGGCTCTGCATTTCTGCTACGGTGTGAAATGAAGATCTTGGTGCTGCAATGCGGGGCAGAGAAAGGGCCGCTACGGCCACCTTGGGCAACATGCTAGGGGGCATTAAAGAGCCAGGAACAATAGAGCAACACTTATCTTAAATAGTATGGCAAGTGGGAGTAAAACTGGATGTAAACCACCCAGGAAATTTGTAAGTTAAAGAGCAGTACAGAAATATTTATGTAAATAAACAACGGGCAGCCCTATCCAAACCCGGAGCATTATGGGCATCCAACTGAGGGCGGGAGGAGTGCGGCACATAGGATTGCCACCGCACTCTCCTCGCCCTCAAAAACATTTAGACAGCTGATTTTGGCTGTCTAAATGTGTGACACCTCCTCCCGAGGAGGAGAGACTGAGGCACTGCCTGGATTCTGCAGAAGCCGGCGGTTCCTTGCTCCTCCCCGCCCTGCCTTGGGAATGCCCCCCCCCATGCCGGTTCCCAGCTGGCGCAGAAAGACCTGTGCTGGCTGCAAGGTGTGGGGGGAGGGCACTCCGAGCTCAGACTCCACACTGTGACATCAGAAAGGGTTTCCCAGATCACGGGGGGGGGGGGAGTCCGACCAATCCTATGGCCTCCCAGCAAGGTCGGTGGGCCATAGGATTGCGCCCTAAAAGAAAAACAAAAATTCTGTCCCCACTAGCCAAGGACACTTAAGCCAGTTCAGATGTTCCTGCAATTTGAGCCTTGACAAGATCTCTGTCAGGATCAAGCACTGGCTACAGATGCTTAGAAAGACACCAGCACCAAAGCTCATCACTCTGCTTCTGACTAGCAAAAGCTCTGGTGTTTACAGCCATCCAAGGACAAAAAAAAGGTCAAGCCAGTGTACTGGCTAGACTTGATCTTACTATGCACACAGATGGAATTATCTGCTTCCATCGGCAGCAACTTTCAGAGCAGGGTTTCTATCATGTGGCAAATTCTAAGCTAGAGAACAGCAAGGGAGGGGGGAAATGCACAGCCAAAAGAGTTTTAAGGGTTGTTCTTTTTGCCATGCCCTTTCCCCCATCAAGAGACATTGCTCGGTTAGTGGCTTTCTGGGGACATTTGTGGTATTCGTAGGACGCAGCGGAGCCTTCCACAGTATGAGATGTTCCTCCACGCAATGATGTTATTCTAACCTATGCTTAGTGGCTCAGACAGGTATCAAGCTGAAAGAAAATCTGTGCAAATCTGCAATTTTGTCACGCCAATTTGCACACAGATCGGCACGCGTAGAAGCCCAGAGAAGTCTGAAATAATGCAGGAGCTCCTGTCCTGTGTCTTGCTTTCTTAAAGTCATGACGTAGGGAGGGGCATACCGACCGAGGGGCGTACGGAATAGCTGGCGGTGGAGGGATGTAAAGGTCCAAAATGGCCGGCTTCTCTTTCTTCAGTGAAGTCTCCATGGTGCTTTCCGGTGACTGGGTTGTAGTTGGGGGTGGGCTGGCCTGCGGTGAGAGAACACAGATAGTTTTGTAAGTCGATTAGGATCCATCGCAGGACTTTTAGGGAAAAGTCCTGCAATTTATTTATTTATTTATTTATTATTTGCATTTATTTATCGCCCACTGGCCGGCGAACCGGCCACCCTGGGTGATGTACAGAAAATAAAACAGAATAAAATACATTAAAACATTTTTCTCCATTTAAAATACATTAAAATACATTAAAACAGTATAAAATTTTAAAATCTTAGCCCACCCCATATTCCCGCCTGAATAACCAAGTTTTTAATGAGCGGCGGAAGCTCAGCAGAGAGGGGGCATGGCAGAGGTCACTGGGGAGAGAGTTCCACAGTACGGGGGTTGCCACAGAAAAGGCCCTCTTCCTCGTCCCCACCAGTCTAGCTGCTCTGGCTGAAGGGACAAGGAGAAGGCCGTCTGTGGCAGACCTTGTTGAGCGGCCCACTTGGTGTTGCTGGAGACGCTCCTTCCCAGCATTCCCCAGCCAGCTGGGAACTGTAGGCCTTTTTCTGTCTAAACATGCATAGGATTGTGCCCTTAGAAGTGCACCATGCAACCAGTCCTTTCCACCCGCCATATGACAACATTCCTCATTTTTACCTCTCGCCCAGCCCCCTGGAAACAGACCTTAATCATTGGTTTTACATCTGTTATTTTATGATTATTTATTTAATCTTTTGGATTTCATTATGCATTCCCGGCCTAGTGTTGCCGAAAATATAACAACGTATAATAATATTTAATGTGAGGGTTTGGCGGCATCTTCTTCGAAGGTTTTGCATCCCCGTTCCCACCCCCATGTGAATCTGGTCTTGGCCAAAGCCTTCAATCCAAGGAGAAGGCCAGTAGCATTTCTGTGAACTGCTGTTTTACACATCTTCTCTAAAGCAAAAGGTTTAGGCTCGCAACGTCGGGTGGTTGAATCTTGAATCTCAGCCACACCTTCAAGCATGCTAAGGATAGATGGAACTACATCAGGGAGGGGATGTAGCTCTGTGGCAGAGCATGTATTTTGCATGCAGAAGGCCCCAGGTTTGACCCCCCCCCCCCGGTAGCTCCAGGTAGGGCGAGGAAAGACTCCTGCCTGAAACCCTGGAGAACTGCTGTCAGTCAATGTCAATAATACTGGGCTAGATGGACCTAGGTTCAGGCCTGCTCTTCTGTCTTCCCCTTCCTCACTCAGAGTGGTTGCGGGAGCAATTTCCCACAGGGATGTGATCTCACATCACTGGGGCATGTGAGTGAAAATTCTAACCATGTGGGTCAGTCTGACTGCATAGGACTTTCCTGCCCAAATGGATCACACCCTGCCTAAGGAGCTCCAACACACATCTGACGTGTCTATCTGAAGAGGACTTCAGACTTCATCCTGCAGTAGTGTGGCTTAGAATTACACAAGGAAACTAGATACTGTGTTTGAACCCATCCATGGACAACGGGTGTGGCCTCCCTGGAAAACTCCACGAAGAATTAGGTGGGTGGTGTGCTGTTACAGAGGAGCTTCAGACATGCTGGCTCTGGACATCTGTATTGTGCACTAGGTATTTACTTGGCATTATCCTCCTAACACCTTGGCTCAAGAATCCATTTCGGTTCTGGAAGCAGCAGGTTCAGCAAGGCTTTGGGTGGCTGCAGAGAGGAGCCAGTGTGTATGCACTTCCTCCATTGATTGAATTAAAGGGAGCTACTATAACTACAGAAACATGCAAATGCTGCCTGATTGCCATGGCAATACTCAGCTGACGGACCCACAAGAATACCTTCAAACTGGCCAATCCAGAGCCTTCATAGGAAAACTGGCCCATGCCTGAAGTGTCCCTCACTCCTAAAGAGGTCAACAGGTTCAAATACCACTTTGATGGCCTAATGATACCTTATGCTTGTATACCTGTAGTTAATCATCTTCTACTGTACAGCTATGCCCCTTATATAGCCAGCTAGATGTCCATCATTCAAGGGGCAAGGAACCTTCCTGAACTTACTTTTCATTCCCTAGAACCAACCCTATAATGTTCAGGGTCCAGCCTCTGAGTCACTGAGTCCTTTGTCCCCTTTGTTTTGAACCCTATCACAGTTGTCCTTTCTTTCTGGTTGAGCATCCCTCCCACTTGTGGGTCTCAGCTCTAATGGGCTTTGGTAGGCTTCTAATGTCATTCCTCATGATCTTTTTCTAGCCACAGTCTTCGCTCCACTCTGGCACCTGTCCCGTGTTTCTAGGACCAGAGAGCCCCACTTTCCTGTTGTACCTCTTGTGGCCTCATTTGTGTAACATAGGTCTGTTTGCTTTGCATCCCAGAGAGAAACGTCAATGGTGAAGTGCCCATTGAATCCAAAGCTGGGTTCCATATGTAATGCAGCCAGGTAATTACAACCACCTATACTTCATTTCTGTTCCTCCCCTTCTATGTCTATCCATTTCAACCACCCACAGGCCCCCCACTACCCGAGTTCCCTGGGTCACATAGCCTCCCAATTCCAATAGTGCCACCTTCCACTCCCCATTTGGCAAATGTTGATTTCCCCAATCTTGCTCTTTTCAAGTTAGACCTATTAGAACCGGTACACCAGCATGTGCTAGGGCAGTGTTCCCCAACCGTGGGTCCCCAGAGTTGTAAGCCAAAAACATCTGGGGACCCAAGGTTGGAGAACACTGCGCATGGGGATGGGGGTATGCTAACCAAGCCATTTCTTCTGTAACATGTGTGTTCAGAACAAAAATCTGCAAAAATAAAGTCTCTGCTTTCTGACTTTAACGATTCTTTGGGCTCATTTTCCCCACATTATAAGTAGCTGCTCCCCGTTGTGTTAATAGTATAGTGAATAAACCTACTGTGTGTGCACCGCACCTCTGGTGACGGTCCCCTTAGACCCACATTCATCGTTGCACATGTACATACAGAAGTGTACATGTGCATGTGAGTGAGGATGTGCAGCAACAATTCTTACCACAGCCTTTATAGCTGTTGCCAAAAAAAAATTCCTATGGAGGCACTCTTCATTCTAAGATCAAACATTTAAGCTCCCCCCACCCCGCTATTCATCTATACACTGTGCGGAGAAGTAACTACACTAGGATCTGTTAGATTCTTCTTGCAGAGCAACAGCTGAAAAGTACAGAGAAAGAAGTGGTGAGCACTATACCTGTGTGCTTATAAGCAATTCATTTAGTAATCAACTTCCTGGAGGAGTCAAACTACTCTCCCTTCCTTGCCATTACCTGTTCAACCTCAAAATTGCTCTTTTAAAAGCTATTAATCCTCATGTCTTTTCCACACCCTCTCTCTTTCTCTCCTGCAGGTTTCACAACATCCCCAATTCTGCTGATGCTGGAAATTGCCAAATGCAGACACCACACCATAAAACAAAGCCAAAAAAGAAAAATCACAATTCAGCTAGGCTACAAATTCTGGATAACTCTGCTCTGTTTAGCAAATATAATCTCTCGTCATTAGTTTGCCAACCCAGCGAGTATTTACTGTTTACTTCCAGAATTCATCTGTCCAGAAGATTATAAGCAATTCAGCCCCAAATGGCCTCACTCCAAGATATCTGTCCTGATCGACACTGTCCTTTAGGGATTAAAGGGGGGGAACAGTATTCTACCCCCAACTCCCCGTTCTTTTGGTATATTAAAGAGGGAAGATTAGTTTATGGAAAAGGAGATTTCACAAATTCTTCCAAAACATTTGTCCTTTTTATTCTGCACAGTAATAGCAAAACAATTTTTATTAAATTAGTTGATGCAAAATTATGAGAATACATTACCTTTGAAATTTGAGCTTCAGCATTTTCACAAGAGCCATTTATATATATTTATGCACAATACAGCAGAACTCCAGCACAAACATTGGCTCCTTATTGTCTTCCAGGCTTAATTAAAGGTCTGATATGACCTAATAAAGCCCTAAATTAGATGAGTCCAAGAGACCATTTCCATTCCACGTCCTATTAAAATCTTTAAGATTTGAATAAGAGTGCCTTCTTAAGTTTGCCACCCATGCACCAAGTTTAGACTGCAAGGGAACATAAGAAGCTGCTCCATAGTTGTGGATTTCCCTTTCTTAAGGCACAGTCCTATGCAAGTTTAGACCGAAAAAAGGCCTACAACTCCCAGCATGCCCCAGCCAGTTATGCTGCTAGGGCATGCTGGGAGTTGTAGGCCTTTCTTCGGCCTAAATTTCCATAGGATTGTGCCCTTAGAGACTCAACAAGTCAGAGCATCTTCAAAAATCAATTCAACCATGCAGAAAAGGCATGGTATAATACAGTCCATCCTGGTCTAAACCACTCCAGACTGCAAGGGTGTGTGTGTGTGTGTGTGTATAAGAAATCTTCACGTTAAAAAAAATACCCCTGCCAATGGGAAAGTAGCATGTCAGGGACCAGGTTAGACAAAACCCCTGTTTCCCAACATGCTAGTTTACCAGTGCTGGAAAGTAAGTTTGTTTTCAAATGCGAGACCATTAAAACACACAACCCCCCACTTGGTCTGCACTGATACAGTCCAAGAAGGACTGTACAATGTGCTTGATTTGCATGCTTGATTGACTCAGTCATTTGTGGTGCCTTTTTGTGGCCAGGTAGAGAGCCATATGTAGTGGAATTTGACGTTTCCTAAGTCTTCTCTGAGAGTTTTTTAAATATATAGGTATATTTTTAACATTCTTTTTACTATCCTCAAGCTTGGAGATGAGGAAGAACACTCACCTAATGAATAAGTAAATGAAAAAGGATGGGTATAAAGGCAAAAGAAAGAAATACATTGTATAGCTATGTTACCTGAACGAGTGGTGGTTTCCACCGTAGGTTTTTAAGTGGGGCAGGAGTAAAATTAAAAGAGCCTGTGTGCCGTTTCTTTACTAGCAGAGTAACTCCAGAAGGATTCTCACGGAGCTTCTTCACAAGATTCTTCAACTGCCATCCCACCTTCAAAATAAACAAAATTGAACAAATTAAAGGGTGTCTGCCCTGCGTCAGATGCAGGTCAAAGTGGGTAGGATCCAGTGGTGTCCCGAGCGCTAGCACTAATGATGTTGCAGTAGCATAAACCAATGTTTACACAAAGTAACTAGTAAATCAATGCTTACACAATGTAACTAGCACAATGGGAAAAAACTGCCAAAACTTCAGCAGCAAATCACCACTTTTCCCCGTTGCACCAGTTATGCTGCGCAAGCTTTGGTTTACATTAGCGCAACAACAATATTTATCTATTTCTTTATTTACATTTATTAATCGCCCATCTGGCCGGCAACCGCAGGAGTGTACCCTGGTGGAGGCTGGTGACTCCTATTTCGGTGGGGCTCCTAATCCATTGCAGGTTTCATTTGGAGCTTTATAGTAGCTATCCATGGTGCTCCATGGTGGCGAACCTATTTTGGGGTGTGTGTGTGTTGGAGTTCAGCACCATGGATAGCTCCTATAAAGCTCCAAATAAAACCTGCAATGGATTAGGAGCCCCACCGAAATAGGGAGTCACCAGCCTCCTCCCATATGATACCATTGCAGAAATAATTTTTTACTGCAAACTCACGAGACTCAGATCTGAACATCTTCCAGAAGCTATCGAACTTCTATATTTTTGCTGGCTCTTGGCGGTCAGGGATAAAAGTGGTATCAATGCAGAGTTTTCATGGATTCTGCCATTATTTGAGAGGGGGCAGGAATGTACAAATATGGCATCACTCACACCAGGTAAATGGCCCCAGATGGGCATTTTGGAACACAAATAGCATGTTGTAAGAAATGCCTTTGCAGGTTCTATGTATAGCTAAACCATGGTAGAATAAGCTGCATTCTATTTCTGAACAACACTCCACCACAAGCGTAGATATGGGGGAGGGGGAAAGGGAGTTACTTGGTATCTCTACCAATAAGAGAGACACTCTAGTTTTGCTGGAAAATATTTGGGAATCCAACTCATCACCCACACCATGTTTCCCCTCAAGAGAGCTCTGTGGTACTCTCAAGGACTTTCCTAGAAGCAAGGACTGTTATGGACAAGGGAAAAGCAATTGCTAAATGGAATTCTGCTATGTTTTTCATAATTGGTGGTATTTTTTTCTTTCTGTTTTTAGTAGACTGCTTGTATATTTGTGATATGCTATATTTCACCTTAAGCACAGTGGCTGAAAGGCAGAATGCAAATATTTAAATAACCAGAGTGCAGAAGAATTCCTCCTGCTCCAAAGCAAAGCCCTTGATCTAGATTGCTGGGGTGGGGTATGGCCCACGCTTCCCAACTCAGCTGCAGTGGAAATCTTCAACTGGCAGCGAGTGCACGGCCTATCACCCACATCCGCAGCCCCATGCCTCTGTGCTTGGAAAGTGTAATAAGCACAGGATACAGCTGTCACCAGCTCAGCCAGCCTAGGGCATCCAGGGCTGAAAAGACACGCAGGGCTGGGTGCTGGTGCCGCTTGAACGTTCAGCCAGGAATTTCCCAGGCTGGTCAGGCTGGCAGAGGCAGCAACACCTGCTTCCACAGAGGTGGAAGGAAATGCAAAGAGAAGGCGTGAGAGTCCTTTCTACCAGGCAGAGGTAGAGATCCCATCACCTGCAGCCTGAACCTTTCAACTGGAGATCCCTGGTGCCACTTGTACAAATGTGTTATATGCTACACACACACACACACACACACACACACAACACACACAATCTCTCTCTCTCTCTCTCACACACACACACACACACTTATTTATTCATTACGGTATATTTATACCCCGCCTTTTTTCCTGCAAGGAACCCAAGGCGGCTTACATAATCCTCCCTCTCTCCACTTTATCCTCACAACAACCCTGTGAGGTAGGTTAGGCTGAGTGTCAGTGACTGGCCCAAAGTCACCCAGTGAGCTTCATAGAACCAGGATCTCCCAAGTCCCAGTCCAACACCCTAACCACTACGCCACACGGGCTCTACTTCGGAAGTAAACTTTTCACTTGGATAGCCCCGTAAAACATCTCATCGCCCTTAAATATTCTCAGTATTCAGTATTCTCAATTTTAATAATATTTCTCATGAGTGTTTTTAAACACAAAGTTTTGATGAGAATCAGCTGCCCAAACCTGCCTTTTCCTTAATCAAAATGATTTATGACCAACTTTTTATCCATGTTTCAGCTGTCTTCAAGAGATGGGGTTCCACTATTCTAATGATGGACATATAGAAGCGGTAAGCAACGCTCTGATACAAAACCCAAGAATTTAACTGAAAGGGCCAATTTCTGAAAGGATTTAACTGAAAGGGCCAGGGGCCCGGTAAATCAATCTAAAATCTGTCCTGTGAGCTACTTGCCCTCTGAAAACTGCTTGGCTAAAATCAGGGAAAGAGCAACAAGAAATGCCCTTCACTTACCACAGTCTGGCGATTCACCTGGATCACTTCGTCACCAGCATGAATTTTCTGAGACCGATCAGCCGGAGACTACAGAGGACAGAAAGAGAAAGGCGAGTGTTCATTACTTTGCCATGTAAAAAGCTGCCACAGACTCTTTTGAAACAGGATAACTCTGACAGAAAAGCGACATACATGGGCATGCCTGTGATGTTCCCGCGTGAGTGGCAGTTGCCACTTCCGTCACTAGAAAGCACAACTCTTAATTAAATAACTAGCAAAACGCCTGTCATTATGACAAGCAAATTACGTAGGTAGGAAGGGCTTGTCTATTTAATGGAAACCTCATGGGGGGCGGAGGCGGGGGGGGATGATGACAACACTGTAGCATTTGGTCAGCCAGCATTTGGGATGGAGAACAGGTTTTGTCATTAGTGAAAGAAATGTCTCATTTTGCCACTCTTTGCCATTCACTGCTATAGGAAAAAGTAACTACTCATGTATACGGGCGATCATCATTGGGACACTGCCACTGGTGACCCAGAAAATGAGGATTTAGCTGGATCCTATCTGCACAGCCCATATTTGGATAGCCGTACCTTGGATTCGGCTTGAAGTGTTACGCTACAGTGCAACTGATGTTTAAGGACCGGCATACTTTTTTGTATTAAAATAAATAAAAAGAACAGCAAATCCCCAAAAGCTTGATTTGATCTAGGGCTTTGGGCTCCTAGATGCTCAGACTCTCCTGCAAGTATTTGCTACCACAGGGGTGTGGAACCTCTTGCAGCCCGAGCACTGAATTCAATTTCAGAGACGCTCTCAGGGGCCACATTCCAGTGGTGGGCGGGACTGAAGGGGATGGGCCCAAAAGGGGCGGGGCAAAAATACCAGCATAGTTTAGCTTAAAAGCTCTTACTGTCACAACTAAGCTTTAGAGGAGAGGCATTTGAGAATAGATCAGAGTTGGAAGGGGCCTACAAGGCCATCGAGTCCAACCCCCTGCTCAGTGCAGGAAACTAGAGGAGGGGGTCTCCCATCCAGGTAATAACCAGGACTGACCCTGCTTAGCTCTCCACGCTTGGACAAGCGGAGCCAGCGTGAGCCACAGGCCTGTATAAATGTCTGAGAATAAGGGGGGAACATGCAAAAGCTGGGAAATCACCAAACAGTTGGAAGTTGGGGGGGAAAGGGCGTGGTCATCTAGGGACCCCCTAGAGGGCTGGACTGGGACCCCAGGCAAGCCAAATTTGGCCCACGGGCCTGAGGGTCAATGCCCCAGTGTTACCACAAGCAAATGACAACCCTTTGGCCAACCTTCTGGCCTGATGCGAGGGATGAAGCAGAACTTCAGCAGGAGGAGTTTTTGTACCACCACAAGGATGAGCAACACGACATTTACAGAACTGCTCCTTATCACACAGATATTTAAAATGGCACAGGAGTCAGAGGAGAGGAACATCGGAAGCTGCCTTAGTTATACCACACCAGGCTACGTGTCCAGCTTGTGCAGTGCTGTCCACTCTGACTGACAGGGGCTCTCCCGTGGCTGAGGTCCTTCCCCTCACTTGTCGCCTGCTCCTTTGACTGGAGATGCCGGGGATTGAACCTGGGACCTTCTGCATGCAAAGCGGCTGCTCTGCCCCTGAGCTACAGCCCCCCTGCATGGAGCCCCTCTCTATCAGGCAAATATACTCTCACTGCTGGAAGCTAGTGCCTGGAGTACCATTTTTGGTAGAAAGGCAGGGTACAAAATCAATGAATCAATAAAATAAGCTAGGAATTAAGCCACACACACACACACCATGAAACGCCCCCAAATTGAACAGCCCATTCTTTCTTAGGGCTTTCCTCCCAATTTGGGCTTACTTCCAAACCACAGGAGCACACAGGGAGAAGGAATTGGTGGGAGAAGCTATTTCAGCAGGAAAAGCATGGGGCCCAGGAAGAGTTCAGCTCTTCCCACTCATGCTGGACTTTAGATCTCTCCCCCTGCCACAAATACACACAGAGTGCTTCATAGGGAATTAATAGTTACCAATTCTGATGCAATGGTCTACTGCTGCCTTGTCTAGTTTGGCCCTTACAAAGTAAAACCACAGTACACACCAGGCCCGCTAGGAGTTTTAGCAGATAGAACAACCCTTTAAAACAACCTTGCCCAACCTGATTCCACTACTTTGGGAAAGGCTCCTTTAAAATGAGTTAAGGTGCAATCCTATGCATGTTTAGACAGAAAAAAGGTCTACAACTCCCAGCATGTCCCAGCCAGCCATGGCTGGGGCATGCTGGGAGTTGTAGGCCTTCTTTCTGTCTAAACATGCATAGGATTACACCCTTAGAATAGCAAATTTTAGCAAACATAATTTTAGGTACTACCCACCCGAACACTGTGTTATTAAAAAATAAAACTGACACATTTCAGTTTGCATGTTCTTGACTGCTTACTCATCTAATAAAGTGCTGCAAATTTAACTAGACATCTCTAATATAGTTCTTGAAGCCATTTGTCTGGATCCCTGAGAACACACTACCTGTTTGCTTATACATACGGAAAGGGAGAGGGTGTTAACAAAAACAAAAACTTTATAGCAAGACATCCTGACAAGCTGGATGACACACTTAGCTACCCATTAGCAGGCAGCAGTTTGGCACTTAAATATTTACTCTGATCTACCAGACACAGGTCACACTACTGCAGCTGCTGCTTAAAATGTCTCTGCTGCTACAAAAACACCACATCACACCCAATGGTGCTCTGGCAACTCATGTCAGAGAGAAAGGACCTGTGACTCATAGGACTGAAAACAAATCCCTCATTTCCCCTGTTCCTTTCAAGTTCAATGGAGGACAGGGTAATCCCCTTGGGCTACCTGAGAACTGAAAGTCTCCCTAGGAAAGACTCCCTCACCTTTGCCATCTGACTGACTGATCTAACGCATTCCTATCATACAAAGTCAGAATCCAGAGGCAAAACAACATATGCAGCATCTTCATAGAAGGTATGGGGAAAGTGAAGAAAGATGTTGGGAAAGACAGGGAGTCTCCAGCAGCGGTGAGCAACTTCCTTTCCTCAGCACGGAAATATCTGTTCATCAAAGAACTCAGCTGATGACACCTCTGAGGACTCAATTGTAAAAGTCCAAGTCTAAAATGCGTGTTGCACATATAAAAGGAATCTCTTTCAGGAATGAGCATCTATTTCCTAAAGCTCACTAATCTTTTATTTAAGAAACAAAACAAAACATCCCACCAAGCTTCTATCACAAGCGAGTGGTGGAAGATGACCGGAAAGTTTTGTTTGGGCCAGAGCATTCCCACAAAAAGCAGGAAATCCCAAGTCGTTAAAAACCAACTTGGAAATCCTGTCACCTGACTGGAATCGGACACATCTCACTCCTCTTGAATAACTCGAGAGCTTTAATAACTGCCATCTCTCAGGCTTTCCTTTACGGATGCTATTGGACAGATAGTGAATGAGAAGCAGCAACAAGGAGTCAAGGGTCTACTCCCTGCATCTGAAAGGCAGCATTGCTACTAATTACCAAAAAAATGGAAGGGAGATTAATTACAATGTGTATATCTCTCACTAGTCTGTAGAGATAATGGACTCCCCAAGGACAAAAGCTAGGATTATCTCAACAGAGATAAAGGAGATCCAAAGCTTTATGACTGCTAATTTATGTACCTAACACCAAGCCATTTTGAGGGGTTAGAAAACCCCAAAAACTTGTGCCAAGCATAGAGCCATCCTTTAAACTGTACTCAAAGCCAGTCCTCAGATATTCCAACAGATTTAAACATTTGCATGTGTAAACGATTTAAATCTCTCATGATCAGCAGCAAATCTGTATTTTAATATCAACTCTGCCAGATACAAGAGAACAGAGACACTGGAAAATTAATTCAGGAGGAAAATTATCATCACTGATATTACAATTCCTACAATTCTTTTCCACACCAAATCAACATATTCCCACGGCCTTTCCTTTTTCACTCTCAAACCCCTTTGCAATTAAAAAGATCTGTTTCTGTTATCTTGAAAAAATCCCTTTATTCCAGGAAGTATATGGAATCTTACATTCTATTACCAGTCTAAACATCCTGCTGTTGCTTTTATAAGGGACAGAGCCCATTATGGAAGTACATATTTGCTCAGCCAGCATTTACTAAACCAAACACCATAAATACTGCGCTCAACAATAGTTCTGGTAATTCCAGTTATTTCAAAGCCCAATGGCATTTTGAAACATTCTTGTCTATTTGCATGCTGCAAACTGAACTAATGGGTTGATATTAGACAGGCAGATACAGTCAGACAAGGACACGCTTAATTATTGCAAGCAAGGAGAAGTTAATGATAATGTTGTGAAACCCAAATAAATAAAAATGTGACACGTTCAGATTCTGCTTTCAGTCAAGCTGCTGCCATGGGTTCCATCTTATCTAAAACAGCTTGTGTTAATTTTGTTTTGAAGAAGACATCAAAATACTTACATTTTCTGTTGTTCCAGTAACAACATGCAAGCCATCGTAAGTAGATTTTATGTACATTCCCTAAGTTGGATAGTTGAAAAGATAAAGTAAGCACAACGGTAATTACAGTTCAACTTTAATTATATAAAGGCTAGGTAAGACAATTATTTCTGAAGAGCAACTTTCCCTATTAACACCACCTGGGCACCAGCCCCAATCCAGCATTGTTTAACTGTATAAATGAAGCAGTGCAGAGGAGCCTCACTCTGGAGAAGGGAAAAGGCCATCCATCCCTAACATATTTATTAAATGTGTGGGGGACCAGCACCCGGGTCCTCTGCGTGAGTTCGGCGCTTAACGGGTTAACCGGCACTGAGCTACAGCTCGTACAAGCGATTGAAATTGACTAGGAGGTTTGCGCAATAAAAGGAAACTCCAGAACCTTTGTATGACCATATAAGGCGTTTATTTACTACAAGTTAAATGGAGCGGAACTAATAGCTTTCTAGGTATACTACAACATCAACATGACCTGGCGTGATCTCCGAGTTTTATCAGTGAATGGGTTCCCAGGCTAGCGTATTGAGGAAAGTCAGTTACCTTAGACCCGACTGTACGGCTACGCTGGTCAGTTTCATGCCTGGCTCCGGATCCGCCTGATCCGGGGAAGAGAACAGCTTATCCCAGCCACCACTGGGAATGGACTTGCCGAAGCGACCCGTGTTCCCAACAACCCCCTAAGGGTGGGGAGAGGGGTTTTCTACCCTCAGTTTCCCGCTCTCCCGCCCTTGCGTGGTCAGGTGGGGCTTATGCCTGCCCCTTTGGGTCAGGTGGGCTTATCCTGCCCTGCCCCTTCATGTCAGGTGGGCTTATTCTGCCCGGGAAAAGGTGACGTATTGGGTACTTCACAGCTCTTTGAGACTGCTCTGCCATTTTGATGGTCCTTTCCTGAGTTTCGTGGATTCCGACCGAGGTGCCCCATTGTTGGTATGCAGATCTGTCTGGTTACCTCCTTGTATCTCCGGTGTCTCTCTCTCACCCCCTCGGGAAGAGATGGTGGGTGTATGTGCGTGTGAGTGTATGCGTGTCAGGCTTTCTCCACAAAATGCAATTGCTTACTCGAGACCCCTACAACTCAACAGAGTGGTAAAATTGACCAAACCAGATTGCAAGAAGGTTCTGATCTAGTCAATTTCAGCCCTGGGAGAATTTGGAAAAAAAGAAAATTCTTGAATGGCAAGGTTGAACCATGGTATGCTTTCAGAAGGTCCCCCCCTTTTTTTGTGGTCCTTTAAAAAGTGCTGTGTGTGAAGATAATGCATCCTTTTGTGTACTTACATACATACAATGGGTAGTATCCAATGGGGCCGCTCCACCTCTGCTGGTTCCACCTCCAACTTCACGGGACCCACCGCTTGCACAACAGGGAAGTAGCGCTTCTTGAAGTAAGCCCAGAAATGGGCAGAAATGCTAGTTTCCAGAACCAGGCTGGTCAGCAGAGATCCCTTCTGAGAACTCCGCTGATCGGCACCGTTTCGGAAGCAATTGTTTTGGCTTGTTTCTGATTGCTTCGGGAACCGCTAGGTTCCTATTGCGCAAGTGGGAGGTCTCACTAGCGGGCGAGCAATACTAGATGCTGCCTAATCTCTCTCTGTCTCCCTCTCCAATAAATGACATCAATATCAAAATTATGAGTTCTATGACGTGCTCCAAAAACCTTCAAAAACACTTTGACCAAAGACCATGCTAGACGACACAAAATGAGCATGTGTAGCTTGTAAAATCTCCTGAAAAGCGAGACTGAACACAGCCCAAGCAACCATTTATAACAAATATATAATGCTGTGCAATTCAGCTCTTCACAGTGCAAAACATTTTAAATGTAGAGTACACACCCCTCTGAGGCTTGCAGAGTCATGGACCCTACTGCCACTGTAAGGGGAATTCCTTTACTTCAATCTATTTATTGCCTACGCATAAGAACATAAGAAGAGCCATGCTGGATCAGACCAAGGGTCCATCTAGTCCAGCATTCTGTTCACAAAGTGGCCAACCAGCTGCCCACGGGATCCCACAAGCAGGACATGAGTGCAACGGCACCCTCCTGCCCATGTTCCCCAGCAGCTGGTGTACATAGGCATACTGCCTGATACTGATATTCCTGCTGTTACTAAACTAAGTATGATAGCCCCTCTTGTCAATAAGCACCTTGACATTTCCAGATCATGACATTAGTGGGAATGGATATCTGTAGAGGTTTCACTGCTAGTCCTGAGCCCACCATTGTAAGATCTTCTCCATTCTCTTGTATGTGCAGATGGATACTCCCTGGGGAAATTCCCAATTTTTCTTTGTAGAAGAGCACGGAAGCTCCTGTGCACATGGAGCTGTGGACTGTGTGTGTGCTCTAGACTGCCGATTCAAGCTGTTTTAACATGGAGTGCTTGCTCTCACACCAGCTTAATCACACTAGCTTGACAAAGCCTAGACCACTTCAAATACATGGGACAGAGACGGCCTTGGTCGCCTTGGTGGATGATATGAGGAGGGCTTTGGATAGGGGCGAATGCTCCTTTCTAGTCCTCCTCGATCTCTCAGCGGCTTTTGATACCGTTGACCACGGTATCCTCCTGGACCGTCTGGAGGGGTTGGGCTTGGGAGGCACTGTATTGCAGTGGTTCCGGTCCTTCCTCTCTGGAAGGTATCAGAGGGTAGTTCTCGGGGAAGGGGCTTCGGACCCTCGGCTGCTCACTTGTGGAGTGCCGCAGGGTTCCATCCTCTCCCCGATGTTATTCAACATCTACCTCAAGCCGCTGGGAGCTATCATCAGGAGGTTTGGGGTGCAGTGTCATCAGTATGCGGATGACACACAGCTCTACCTCTGTTTTAAGTCCTCACCGAGGTTGGCCGTTGAGACCCTGTCCAAGTGCCTGGAGTCAGTGGCTGGCTGGCTGGGAAGGAACATGCTGAAACTGAACCCCGACAAGACCGAGGTACTTCTGGTGGGGGACAAGGGAAGGTTAGGGGATGTTGACCTGGTGCTGAATGGGGTACATCTACCCCTGAAGGACCAGGTCCGCAGCTTGGGGGTCATTCTAGACTCCCACCTGACCATGGAGGCTCAGGTGGCAGTTGTGAGCCGGGCGGCGCTGTATCAACTCCATCTGATATGGCAGCTGCGCCCCTACCTTCCTAATCACCTGCTCCCATCAGTGGTTCATGCCTTGGTCTCCTCTCGCCTAGACTACTGTAATGCGCTCTACGTGGGGTTACCCTTGAAGACGGTCCAGAAGCTTCAGCTGGTACAGAACGCGGCGGCTCGCCTGATTAAGGGCAGCCGCCGGCGTGATCACATCACGCCAGTGCTTAATGAGTTGCACTGGCTACCAGTTGCTTGCCGAGCCGAATTCAAGGTGTTGGTTTTAAAACCCTACACGGCTCCGGCCCAGCTTATCTCAAGGAGCGCCTCCAGCAACATCAAGTAGGCCGCTCAACAAGGTCTGCCACGGACGGCCTTCTCCTTATCCCATCAGCCAGAGCAGCCAGGCTGGTGGGGACTAGGAAGAGGACCTTCTCTGTGGCGGCCCCCACATTATGGAACTCCCTCCCTAGTGACCTTCGCCATGCCCCCTCCGTGATAAGCTTCCGCCGTGCATTAAAAACATGGCTGTTCAGGCGGGAATATGGGGTGGGTTAGGTTTTTAATAAGAATTTTTTATATTTTAATCATTATATTTTATTGTGTTTTACTGTATTTTAATTGTACATCGCCCAGGGTGGCCGGGTGGCCGGCCAGATGGGCGATTAATAAATATAATAAATAAATAAATAAATAAAATACGGTAAGCTTGAAAGGGGGTAGCAGGCAGCAATTCGGAAGAGCAAAAGGAAAGTATTCTTACCAGGCCTTCCCCAGGTTTGATGTTGGTTAAATGAACCTCCTCAAGACATGCACCCTGGCTCATCAATGGATCAGTTGTGGACCGGATTGTCTTATCACAAATTCCATTCAGAACCTTGGACTAAATGAGACACCAAGAACATGAGCTACAGGATTACTTTTGTAATTGTTTTGTGCATAAACCTTGTGTCCTCTCTGAACAAAGAAGAAAAAAAAAGATTTAAATAACTAACTCTTGATTTGTTACCCATTTTTATAGGTGCAGCAGGCAGCTGCCAGGAGTACCTTTTGTCCACTCCATCTGGTCAGAAAGCTGGGGTTCTTTGTGTGTCATATTCAAATCCTGCGGCCATAATTCAGGCCTTTGTAACTTGAAGCAAGACCACTAATGAGCTTGACAAAAGCCTACACTTGTTTACAGTTCAGAAGCTTTGGACAGAGAAGCTTTTTAAAACAGAGACTCAGAGAAGAGGATCTTAAGGAAGAGGATCATTGGGAGCATGTCACATCATATGCACGGGCTTCTTGTTCCAATTGTGTATGACCTTTACACAGGACTGGCCCAAGCTATTTTGCTGCCTGAGGCAAAGGACAAAACAGCACACACACACACACACACACCATTCCACATACAGATTCTGACTGGACTGGCGGTTGAATCTCAACACTGATGATGGGACAACACCCGCTACTGTACCCAAAACAGCAGGGCTGATTAACTGTTGAAAATCCAAGTTATCTGTGCCTGAGTTGAATATCAGTTTTGAGAGTTTGTTAGAACAATAAATCAATCTTTTTATTCAAAGTTCTAATTCTCCAGAGTCTGACTGGTGACAGGCAAGTAAGAAGTGAATTAACGGAGGGGTACCCTGCTTCAAGTAAGATAAAACAAACTGCTCTTAATAAAGACAAACAAACGTGGGTGAACAGCTACATATAAGACCTAAGACACATAATCGGCTAACGCAGTTTAAGAAGACAGCTTCAAGTCTGAAGTGACCCATACAAGGGGGCACTTGGTGAGAGTGAAGTACACATTGAGGGTGTGGGCTTTGGAGTAAGGGGTCTCGTCCGCTACAGGGGCAGGATCGAGTGAGCATGCCACCACTTCCGCTTTCAATCAGCTTTCGGCAACAACCATGGAAAATTTGGGGGTTAAATCTGGGGGGTTAAATCTGGGTTGTTTACCCATAAATAATCTTAGGTTTCAAAAGCAGTAGAATTCTTCAGATTCAGATCAGTCTTAGACCTGAGGCCATGGAGGCCATCGCTCAGTATGACAGAGCACACGCTATGCATGCAGAAGGTCTCAGGTTCGATCCCCAGCATCTTCAGGTAGGGCTAAGAAAGAATCCTGCCTGAAACCCTGGAGAGCCGCTGCCAGTCAGTGTCGACAATACTGGGCTAGATGGACCAATGGTCTGACTCAGCATAAGGCAGCGTCCTAGGTTCCTATGACGTGGAAGCAACAATATGTTTGCCATATGATTCTGGACATGTCTGTGACCCAGTTCACATGTAACACCAATTCCTGGGTTGTTTAAGCCAGGAATTGGGGGGGGCACGGGAGTAAGCAAGCATGTCGCTCGCTACTTCCACTTTCAATCGGCTTTGGAAAACAACTCAGGAACACCCTGCTCCTGGTTTGTTTCCATGTCGTCCGAACCCAGGAACTCTGGGGGTTTTTTTCGATCTTTGTTCCCGTTCAAACAAGGTTCCAGAGGTAATATTTCTCTGCATGCTCAAGGGCAGGATGAGACCTCAGTCGCATTCACGCCTGGCACCATGTACTGCACGAGCCGGGCGATCACGTGCACAAAGGTGGGTGTGATCTGCCCAACAAGCACGATCCTTCCTGCCCATTTGGGATCCCTCACGCTGGGAGAATCGCGTGGCTTACACAAAACATCCCTCGCCAAGTGCACGGCAGCCTCTGAAGGCCCAATCCCAGCATCCATCTATGAAGAATGTTACCACAGGCCCAAACATCTGAATAGATATATTTTAGCAAATCATAAACAGAAAGCATTGTGGGGAAAGAAGATGCCTGAGAGCCTCATCTAAGGCTACAGTCCTAAACATACTTGCCAGAGAACACGTCACACTGAAATCAGTAGGGCTTTAATACGCTTGGAATCATGTCAGAGATTCTTAGTACCTGAATTCTGAGGGCAAAATACCCCAACAGGAGGAAGACCTGTTGTATAGCTTAACAACAGAGCATACACTCTGCATGTACAAGAGCCCTGGCAAAAATTTTGGTGCCTCTTGTTTAAAGGGATAGCATGCAGGAAGGCTGTGGAAAAGAACTCTGCCTGGCTCCGAGACCTTGGAAAGCCACTATCACAAAAAAGAGTAGGCAACACTGGGATGCTAGTAGAACTAGTAGCCCAGCTCAATGGCCTAGTTCAGATGCTCAAATCCTGGCTTTAGACCATGGTTTGAAGTTAGCTTCCGAATCTTGGCTTGTTTGGAAGCCAGTAACCATAGTTCCCAGTTTGGATGCAATGGAAAGCTATGGTTAGCTGTGGCTGCTTGATTTGTTTTGGCACTTGCTTGAAGGAAACGGCAATATGGGTGCACGAAGCTCATGCATAGCCTGGTTTACTAGACCAGGATGTGATCATTTGAATGCGGCTAGCATGCATAATATTTAGCATGGCTAACACACACACTCTCACACACCATTGTTGACAATGTAACAACAGTAATTTTAAATAACTCAAAACAATGCTGCAGCAAAAATAAAAGCATAAAACCAACCACAATGCATAAATAGAAGGGAGTACGGAAAAAATGGGGGGGGGGACACCCAACCTAAGAGTATTCTTTAATTGTTCTGTCTTCGATTGAGGTGTGTATATTTTTAGCTATTATGAATTCCTAAGCATCTATCAGCAGGCGGAAGGCCTTATCAAAGAACACAGCCTGATTCATGTCAAAAGCAGGAAGCGATGATTAACCATTACAAAATATTAAAAGCATGTCACTGCATCCCTCTTCCAGTCACAAGACTGCTGCAAAAATATTTGGAAAACTCCCCTTTCAGACCAAGTGTAATTAGAAACAGAATGTTTTTATACCACCACAAGCAGTGAAGGTCTTTTCTAAGAACAAGGTGTATTTGCTGCCAGCTTGATAGCTTTACTGCTCTTGTTGTGGGAGCACATGTGTGTTAATATTTCACATGGAGTGAATTTCACTTCCCAACTTCCAGTGAGAATTCAAAGGTGTGCCTACACAATAAAATTTGAGGAATAAAGAGAAACCCTTTAGGCAAGCAAAACAAAATAAATTTACAGTTTATGTTATTGGTTCAATTTTTCATTTATATTGTACTGCGCAGGACTGAAGCTACAGCAAAAAAGAACTTTATGCGCTTGCTCTGTGCATCACACTACAAGCGACTCAGCTGTCTTGGGCTTCCTGATTCCACAGGACCCTAGCCCTATACAGTCGCTCACACTGCTCATATGAGGGCTAAAAGGGGGAAGAAGCACAGATGTGAATGCAAGCCCCACCCCCAATGTCCCGTCCCTTCACTCTTCAACATTCCCACATGAGGTTTGAAAGGGTGTGAGGGGTTTCCACTTGGATTTGCTCGAATGCGAGCAGAAGTGTCCACTTGATCAGAAACCCCGATAAAGAAGGGTTCCCCGGTACACAGAAGACAGTATCCAATACTGCCGTGGCAACTCCGCTAGTTCCGTCGTCCCCCCGGGATGCCCCGCTATGCAGCAGGAACGAGAATTTCATAAAGCAAGCCTGGAAACAAGAGGAAACGCTTGTGTTCAGAACAGGACACGTCAGCGGAGCTCCCTTCTGCGAGCTTCACCGAGTTGCCCCATTCCAGAAACTAGCGTTTCCGCTCTTTCCGGCTGCTTCAGGAACTGCTAGCTTCCCGCTGTGCTGGCACTGGATACAGTCCGGAAACGTCTACGTGCATTCCAGTGAACATGAGTAGAAGCACCCATCAGACCTTCCCCCTCAAGATGGGAAGGTCAGGGGGCCAAGTGGGTGGGGATGCTGGGGGCAGGGCTTGCATGCACACCCATGTTCCCTCTCCCCCTTTAGTCCTCACACGAGCAGGCTGCATGCCTCCGTAGGGCCTCTGGTATCATCCCACAGGGAGCTTGTGCATCTCACAACTACAGGAGAAACACAGACGTTCTATTGGAGACTGTTTGAGAAGCATGGGAAACAGGCAGCTGGAGGTGCTGGCTCCTGCCACTTCTCGTGAGCAACATATCATGCAAAGCTGCTTTCAATCAATACATTTGTGTGTATGCGTGTGTGGAAAAGAGCAGTTTCAAACAGAAAGGAATTCAAAGAATGAGTTTAACACAAACTTTTATACTTACCACACTGAGAACTTTGTCTTCCATTTCAGCTACAGGACAGTCCTTTAAAAACAGGAAAGAGAAAGAGAAATCAAATATTCTATTATTGGAAGCTCCTTCTGTAGCAGCAAACTTGAGACTTTGACACGGCCAGCTCGTACCTTAAGGAAAATATGTGTGGAATACAGATGACACTGAGATGCATTTGACAATGATCCAGAGAACCTTGTTCCCTGTGCGGAAACAGACCTGCTCACATGGAGCAACTACTCCCCACATGCATGCAGATTATGTGGGAAGCTCGTACAAGCTCCAACATTTCTTGTGCTGAGGAGTACAAGTGGTATACCATCTTGCATCTGTGGCCTTCTCGATCACAGCCTTTACTCACAAGAGATCAAATGATTCACTTAAAAAACCACAGGAAGCTGCCTTACACAGAGTCAGACCATCAGTCCATCTACACTGGCTAGCAGCGCCTCTCCAGGGTTTCAGACAGGAAACCCTTTCCCAGCCCTACCTGGAGATGTTGAGGACTGAGCAGGGCCAGTGCAAGGCAGTTTGGTGCCCTAGGCAAGATCAGATATTTAGCGCCCTCCCTCCAGCCCTATGCTCCTGGCGCCCCCTTTAGCCCAGCGCCCTAGGCAGCCGCCTAGTTGGCCTAATGGTAGCACCGGCCCTGGGACTGAGCCAGGACCTTTGGCATGCAAAGCAGGTGCTGTACCATGGTCCTTCCCCTTCAAATGCACACTTTTCAAATACTTAAATCTAAAAAAAATGGCTTGGTTCTAGAAAACCCCTTGCATCAGCAGAAGACGTTTCTGCTCACACAAGGGGGAGGTGGCGAGGAGCTTCAATTTATGTCAGTTCTCCCATCCAACAACAGCCCCCAGCATTGCATCCCCCTCTCTTGTGGACGGGCGGGATGTGGGCTCAGGAGTCTGCAACAAGGAGCAAGCAGTGGGAAAGCCCCACTGCGCCAGAAGAACTCAGCATGTCATTCTCTGGATCCCACCCAAGATTAATTCTATGTCCTTTTGCACAAGACTAGCCACTGATGTTTGATTCAGAATGTATTCACACGTTAAAGCAGGGGTGGGAAACTTGTGGCCCTCCAGATGTTTGGCCTACAACTCCCATCATCCCGCACTATTGACTACACTGGGTAAGGCTGATGTGAGTTGTAGGAGAAAAGCCAGCGTAGCTGGCTGGGGCATGCTGGGAGTTGTAGGCCAAAAACATCTGGGGACCCAAGGTTGGAGAACACTGCTCTAGCTCAACTGTACATAAGACTTTAAGGGTTGTGTCCAACTGGTATCACTCCACTGAGGGAAAGCTCTTTAATCCAGGGGAGGCATTGACCAGCAGAACAAGGAGGGAGACGATTTCTGGCTATTCCCGCTCCCCCATGCCCCCCCCCCACGACCTCCCACTCACGGAGCAGATTTCTGGGGGCAGCAGGCTGCAAGAAAAAGGGGGAATCACCAAAAATAGTCTCCTTGTTCTGCTGATTGAAGCCTCTGCTGGATCAGAAAGCTTTCTGTCAGAGGAATGACACCAGTTGGATACAACCTAAAATACTTATTTTGAACCAAGATGGGAAACAGGATGACCATGCTATTAAATTCTGGGCAAAATAAAAGCAACATTGCAATGCCAGAGGAATGGTTACAGCTGAAAATAACTCCCATACTCATAAGAATTGCCTTGTCTCAAGGCATCCTTCACATCATACCAATATGTGTGTGTGTGTGTGTATAAGAATACAATTCAAATAAAGGAATTGTTATGAACAAAATGATAGGGAAGATTAACAATACTTGTATGTGGCAAATCTTTCCATAAAATCTGGCCCATAAACATGCCATGCAAGCCTGGGTGACTGTGAGGTGTGGAGTGTTTCAATTCAAAGATGACTAATAGACTTCTTAATTAATAGACTGGCCAAGTAACCAATTCCAAAAAACGACACTGAAAAATCGTAAAACAAAAAAAGTATCAGCTGTGGGAGACCAAAGCAACAAAACCTGGCAACCGCCTGCACACACCTGCTTGCTCTAATGATCTTTTTAAAAATCCCCAAGACTCCAATTTGTTGCTGTTACCAAGCTACACATAAAGTATATTACGGTTACTTCCATACACCCAACTTTTTGCCTTCCTTTATTAGAAATGTGGAAGGAACAAGGGACCGAACACACAGACACTTAACTGACCTTCTGAACGGTGGTAGTGAGATCCAAGCACAGCTGAATGATTTTGTTCTTTGTCATGGAAAAGTCAGTGATCCCAGTAAATGGAGTCCTGTGGTAAGACAAGAATGCGCCTTTAAGGGAAAAAAGAGGCCACACAATAGCAGCCATTACCACAAGCTTAGCATATATAATCACAGGCCTACTATTTGCTCCTATGCTTGATAATTTTTATTTTTTAAAAAAAATCCTTTTAGTTGGATCCCTTAACTCTTTTCCTGGCTGCTTACAGTGACCATACTGATGTCCTAACCAGGGATTCAAACATTTTGACTTGGCTTACTAGACAGCCGTTATTTTGTGGTTGACAATGAGCCCTCCTTCTTGCCCAACTCCTCTGCACAACTGTGTTCATAATTTTTTGATGATGATGATGATGATGATGATGATGATGATGATGATGATGATGATGTCTTTCACAAGTGTGCTCTTATGGCAGTGCTTCTCAAATAGTGGGGCGCGCCCCCCAAGGGGGGCGCGAGGCTCCGTAAAGGGGGGCTCGTTTGACCTCGGCAAACACTGTCATATTGGATGTCCAGATCGGATTATCCGACTCACTCGCAAGCGGCGTCCCACACAGCGGTTGCCTAGCAACTCCCTTTCGAGGAGAACAGACCCGATTGGATAGACATGATGCTCTATCCTGATTGGCCAAACCCGCCCATGTGACTTTTAGACCCGGAAATCGGTCCTCTGTACAGAAAAACGCCTGAAAGAAAGGAGTTGAACACACATAAAAGGGGACACCGCCGATTCAGCCAAAAAAGGTCAGTGTTCTGATGAAAAGGCTTTTATTATGCTTTGAAACGCGTCAACGCGACCTGTGGGGGGCATTCATCCATCTATGCCTTATTGACATTGCTCCACAACTGATGTAAGTGTGGCTCATTTTTATGCTTTTAATCTTTGTATTTTACAAACTTCTGACAATTAAAAAGGATCACTCTCAGTTGCGCCCTCTTCTCTTTGTAGACACGAAGTGTAGCAGACCCTTTAAATCCTGTGCTCCTTTAAATCTTTTCTGCTACAGTTAATAAAGCTATTCTTTGTTGTAAATTGATCCACATTTCTTTCTTTTTTTATTCTCTTATACGTTAATAAGGATACAGTGTTATGCAGAGGTGTACTTATAACAATTTTATAGATAAATGATACTATTTACAGTCGCACGGGGGGCGCGAAATGTTTTCTTCTTCCTAGGGGGGGCATGACAGAAAATAATTGAGAAGCACTGTCTTATGGTTATCAGATATGCAAAGCCTTGCCTAGTCAATTTCCTTGTCTGTTTCAACTGTCAAAGGAAGCTGCTAAGTGGAGTAGGTAACAGACAATGAAATTGACAAAGCGGGACTGATATAGGTTAATTTGCACACAGATGCCAGGGGCCAACTGCTGAGCTGTCAACTGAAAAGCACCGAAAAGAGGCAAAAAGCAGCAAAAGTAGGTGCACCAAAAGGGGGGGGGGATGTCTATCCTTAGCAATGTAAGCCTCTTGATTTTGTTGAACTGACACTTCTCAGTGCCCTCCACCTTTTCAGTACTCCCCCTCCCCTTTTCATGGCTCCTTTTCAGAACAGTTACTGCAGGTGCCCAAATTTCCCCTCCATTAAATTCCCAGCCATTAAGTTTGCATACATTTCTGTATATATAAGAACTGTCAGGGAACCGCAGTAACTCCTTTTCGAAATGGGAGTTGCAAAAAGGGAGGGTGGGAGTTAATATCTCCCCTTTCTAGAATAGGTGAAGAATCGGGGAAGTGTTGAAAAGGCAGAGAGTACTGAGAACTGTCAGTTCAACACTTAAAAGCAACAGGATCACAGTGCCAAGGGGGAGATTTCCCACCCCCACTTTTGGTGCACCTTCTTTTGCCACTTTCCCCCCTTTATCAGTGCTTTGACAACTTGGCAATTGGTCCCTGGCAATTGGGAGTGGGGATGGGGAGACAAGATGGGTTCTGCCGTGAAGGACACTGTGGCTCACGCTGGCTCAGCTTGTCTGAGCGTGGAAAGCTAAGCAGGGTCAAGCCTGGTTATTACTTGGATGGGAGACCCCCTCCTCTAGTTCCCTGCATTGAGCAGGGGGTTGGACTCGATAGCCTTGGTGGCTCCTTCCAGCTCTATGATCTATGAAATGTATATGTGCCAGAGCCGGCTGGAGGACTGAGCGGGAAGGAGGTGTTGTGAAAATCTGAACTCAGCACATCAGGGTACTTGGCATATTTGCAACAGAGCGGGAGAAGAAGCCACAGTAAGCCTGATCCTCTGTCTGGTGTACCGTGGGTTGTTTCGTGAACAACCCACCCACCGTGGCTTATTGGCAGGGTGGCTTAGCATGGCATGCAAACTTGCCCAGAGTCTCTATTGCTCATTCTGCCTCTGACAAAGCCCATGCAAAGTGAGACGAACCCCGCTCCAAGTTCTCTGCAATTCACAGAGAGCGGCCGGGGGGGGGGGGGCGGTAGTCACCACTGGCAAGCTGGTGACTAGATTTGTGGAACACTCGTCCTAGCAGCTGTGACTCATGAGAGAGTATTTGTATAACCAAATGCACAAACATGGAAAAGCAAATGGAACAGCTCCTGTGATAAGGTTTTGGAAGCCAAGTTCAGTTAATATTTATAAAGCCTTAAATTAAACCAACGCCAGTGTTATTTCACAGGTAGCCTTAACGCTTGGATGCCAGGGAAGATATTAGCACTTATGGAAGCAGAAAATACAACTTGGTATGGTTAGCACAAGTTATAATTTGCTGTATGTAACAGCCAGTTGGGCTGTAGTTTAGCAGTAGAGCAGAAGGTCCCAGATAGGGCTGGGAAAGAGTCCCTGGAGAGCCACTGCCAGTCAGCTTAGACAGTACCAAGCTAGATGGAACAATCGTCAGACCTAGTATAAGGAAGCTTCCAAAGTTCCTGATGGCAGAGTGCAAAAGCAGCAGCAAACTTGTCTCAGACAAACACATGCACACACAGGACTTGTTTGTAAGTGGGTGGTTTTTAAAAGATAAATACCGGTAACATACAATTACTCAGGAATTAAAGCTTGATGGTTACAGAAGTACAGTTTCTAAAATGTTACTCATTCTTCTTTGAGGAAAGGAAAACACACAAAGGTCAGTCCCTTCATTGCTAAACCCAGGCAAGCATCAGTTAAGTCAGTTAACACTAGACCTGTTGCTAAGCAACCTCCAGCATTCCCTACCCTGATTCAATCAAGTGGTTCAGTCCACTGAACTCTGCCCCCTGCCCTTCAACCAGACTACACAAGTCTGCCCTAACCCTTTAATGGGCAGTTGACTTAAAAAAAAACCTCCTTGCAGAGTTTACATCTTCTCGTTGCATATTCCAACACCTACCGTGGATGGGCTCCAGCAAATTAGAACTGAATGGGAAAGGTGAAGAGGGCAGGGGGCTGGAAAGAGGCAGCAGACAGAGGCCAAGGGAAGGACAGAAAGAGAGAAAAAACTTGGTGTGAGACAGCTTTCCCCAAGCTGGTCCCCTTCAGATGTTTCAGCTAACAACCCCCATCATCACTGACCATTGGTCAATGGGAGTTGTAGTCCAAAACATCTGGAGGACAACAGCATCATGAAGGCTGCTGTAAGGGAATGAAAAATTGAGGCATAGCCAGCTGAGAATAGAGAAGAGAAACAGCATCTGACATATGCCCATCTCTTCAGCTATAGTCCATCTTTATGGCACTTTGTTTGAAATGTTTTAACAGCTAATTCAGTACGTTTCTTTCAGTCATGAAGGATTTATGGTGCAATGCCCCCTCCTCTGCAAGCCTAGCACAACTGAGACCCTGCAGGGCAGGGGAAACAATCCCTCTCCCCTACAGGGGCCCTTAGTGTTCTCATTCAGCCTTTCCTGTTGGCAGCATAGGAGATGCCAGGAGCCATTCATTTCTATGGGACAAAGTAAAGGGAAGTAACATCTGAATCTGGCCCAAATCCGACATGGCTAGCACCAGTATCAGGGGCAAGAAACACATTTTGTCCTCATCTCTACAACATCACTGACAGCAGCGCAGTTAACTTTCTCACATAAGAGCAAATGGCTTTGGCTGACTTGTGGGAGAAAGTAAACAATGATGAGCAACTTTGCTAGTCTGGAGACAAAAACAACACTTATCTCTTGGCACAGAAATAAAAGGATAAAACATAATGTACACAAAGATCCACAGTGTTTGCTTGGCCAAAAAAAAGCAATCTCTGATGGCCATTTATAGACATTCCACAAAGTAACAAGACCCTGCATTAAAATATTGATCAGTAAAGAACTGCATTAGGAAGATTTCAGTAGAGTGTAAAATAAGCTCTGTAACCTTATTCTAGAGTAGAATTGGACTGGCCAATTTCATCAGAGCTATGAATGCCCCCTTGAGCTCACTGGAGGAAAGGTGGGGAATAAATGTAATAGATAAATAAAGATATTTAAGAATGTTTCCCAATTCCCAAATGAAGTCATCTAATGAAAGCTAAGTACACTGTCATGGTTTACTTTTGTCCAACACAGGGAAACCCAGTTTGCAAAAACAAAAATCAAGCTTACCTGAATGTTTAAAAAGATAATTACAGCCTTCTTTAAAAGGCAGCCGCTTTTGGTCCCTGCCTGCCAATTTTAGAGGGACAGATATGGGGAAAGACATACCGTATTTTTCCGTCTATAAGACGCCCCCATGTATAAGACGCCCCCCACTGGGCAGTTTTGCAACCGCACGGTTCTCTCCTTGGCTTACTTCCATATATAAGACGACCCTCAATTTTTAGTCTAGCGATTTTAGGAAAAAGTATAGTCTTATACATGGAAAAATACTGTACTAGGATGTGCCACAACACATATCGGCCTTGAAAATGAGTCAGTCACTGGTCCAACTGATTTTTAACTGCACACAGTTAAAAGCAGCAATCCGCCAAGCGACAGATCCAGCCACAAAGCCTGTTTCAGGGACTCAACTTCATCCTGTCATTTCCACAAGCTCTCCCTTGTCATGTCTCCGATGGATTTCCTGTCTCACAAGCAGAGTTCTTAGAATGGCTGGCAGGATGCAAGAGGTTTTGCGTTTATCTCTGAACCTCAAAGTGCAGCATTATCCACTCAGATGTTTGTCATCTGACACCGCAGCTATCACCACAGAGTAATCAATGACATCAGCCAGAAAAACGAAGGGACAGTTCTTGCTGTAGAGTCCTTCGTTCCTCTGGCCCGCTACCCCCAATTTCCAATTTCCTTTTATCAAACAATGGGGAAACAGAAAAACTACAATCCTATATCCACTTACATGGGAGTAAGCCCCATTGAACTCAGTGGGGCATATTTCTGAGTAGACATGTACAGGATTGCGCAGTCAGTCACAAACTGACCATACTTCCATTTGTTTAAGTAATTTGGATGAAGAATGGATGTACAAAGTGGCATATGTCTATGTAATCTATCCTTAGGGTAGCATATGGGAATGTACTTTAAAGCTCGAGATATATATTGTAAGAGAAGACTCCCAAGGAGATGAGCACAGACAAATACGTGTGTGTGTGTGTGTGTGTGTGTGATATACACACACATGCACACGCACACACTTCCCTCTACAGTCTGCTTGGCAAGAAGAGGTGGGAAGAGGGGAAATCATACCGCTAAACCAGACACAAATTCTGAAACATATGGATTACCTTCTTGTTGTGTTTAAACATATACAGGATATCATACCTGTCCAGCCACGTCAACAAGGCTTTAGCTGCACCAATGAGCTCTACCACTGAGGTGAGGAATTCATTAGGAGGTTTGCGTGAGGTATTTCCATCATAATTTGAACTTTTCCTCCGGCTGCCGATGTAGTTTTGAAGATTGTTGGAAGCCGCTCGTAACTTTAGAATCAAGTTCTTCATGTTGTCCGTTTCGAGGCCATAGTTCTATAGAAAAGATTTTTGTTTTTAAGTCTTTCTTCTCAAAGCAGTGCTCAAAGCATGAGATAGGCCACCATCAAGAGGTGTTGGTAGCTGTCAGGGGCTGCATATGTTCCTCCATAATACAGCTTAAAAATTGTATGAGCACATTCATTTGGCCAATTGGCTGAGTGCCTTGACATCATGACAGACTGTGCTTGAAATTCACAGGGCAACTTCCACCGTTTTTTAAAGCTTTTTTCACTTCCTGGGGATCTAAACCCTTCCCCAGCCCCCCCGCTCCCTCCAATTTTGATCAGTTTGCTCAAGAGTCCAGGAAAAGAAAGCATATGCCACCAGCTTAACTATCTTAATTTTGACTTGGTTACATTGAGGAAGGCTCAAAGAGTAGACTTTGGAGAATAGTTATGACAAAGTTAGATCATTCCTCATCTAAAATGATTACACAACTAAGGCAATGCACCAAGGTGCCCTCAATGAACACTCAGATGCAGTAAAATCAATTCTACTCTCTGCTGGATGGCCAAAGGCCCCAAGGTGGCAAACCAAGCCCCGGCAAAAGTACAAAAATCCCAAGGCATTTCACAAGTAGATGGTCAACATTTATTTAATTTCATTTATGTTCAGCATGGATTAATAATGCATTTAAAATCAGACATTTAAAAAAGGGCATTTACGGTAAATAACTGATTTAAAATCTAGTTCTCATTTTGTAATATATGCCTTTTCTAAACAACAGGGAATACTTAATGGTTGCTACAAACAATTAAAACATATTGGGTAGTAATTATATACCGGTAAAGCTTTTATACTACCCACGTAGCGTTGTGCGCTAAACAACGACATCTGCTTAGAGCTACAACCATGAAACTTTCCATGTGAAACTTTCTATGTTCACATGCACAGCCACTTACTTGAAGATGAGAGCCACAATCCAGTTCAACCTTAGGTGTGCTAGCTAGATTGTGGCCAAGTGCTCAGGACTATTCAGAAGATAAGGTGGTACCGTAATTACTGGGCAAAAGTGTTTGTACATGAGATAAAAAGTTTTGTCCCCGACTGTTAGGTTGATAGTCATAAATACATTTTCATAAATTTGCCATAAAAATAAAATGAACTACAGAATCCTTTTTTTATAATTCTTGCCTCACAAATTAAAATACCTTTCCCATTTAAAAAAAAAACCGTACAAAAGTAGGCTTTAATTTAATGTCAGGTCATGAATAGAATTCTAAGAGATGAGTGCAGAATTTAACACATATGTTTGCACTACATTCAGATTTCATCTTAAACCAAGCTATTTTTAAAAAGTGATAATTAATACAACTGATTTTTTAAAACTGTTTTGCTTATGAAATCAATGTTGGTCTACCAGTTCATAATTTAACTGGAATTAAAATGCTATAATGCATATGATATATTTTACTGACGACCACAAAAAACAAGTGGCAGAAGATATACGGTAATAGGAGGGTGGGGGGTGGGGACTATGTTTCTGCTCTTAGCATAATTGCATTCATTGGATATCATCTCTTATGCAGCACTAAGAAAGATTTGTCCTAAAGATTAGTGTCTCAAAGTGCAAAACAAGCCTCCCTCAAGAACAAAACAAACAAAACACACACACAGATGAAAATGTTATTCAATGGAGACTTTGCTGCAACAATAGAGAAGCATTGCACATTTCTTTGACTGTCACATTTGCGCGAATGTACATATTACATAGTACATATTAAGAACGCTTGGTGGAAAAAGAAAGCTGAAGAAATTCAACAACTTGCAGAATCTCATGATGCACGGGGCTTTTTTAAGGCCACAAGGGCCATTTATGGACCAAAAACCTATGGTACAAACCCTTTACAATCAAAAGATGGCACCAAACTCTTAAAAGACAAAGAGTCTATTGCACTGCGTTGGAAAGAGCATTATTATGACCTTTTAAATCGTAAGTCTAAGGTGGATAATGAGATTTTTTCGCAAATCCCGCAAAAACAAATTAAAGAGGAACTTGCAATACTCCCCACTTTGGATGAAGTAAAAAAAGCCATTAATCAAATGAAGAACAACAAAGCTAGTGGACCAGATGGGATTCCTGCTGAAATCTTTAAAGAAGGGGGGCCCGAACTTGTACAACATCTTCATAAACTCATCGAAAAAATCTGGATAAGAGAAGAGATCCCAGAAGACTTCAGGGATGCCATAATTATCACCCTCTTTAAGAAGGGTGATAGAACAGACTGTGGAAACTATCGGGGCATTTCTCTCTTAGCAACCGCAGGTAAAATATTTGCTAGGATTCTCGCAAACCGTCTTCTATCTATTTCAGAAGAGATCCTCCCTGAAACTCAATATGGTTTCCGCCCCTCTAGAGGGACAGTAGACATGATTTTTACTGCACGTCAGCTCCAAGAAAAATGCCGGGAGCAAAATCAACCCCTTTATATGGCATTTATCGATTTGGCTAAGGCCTTTGATACTGTAGACCGTACAGCTCTCTGGACTATCCTTATGAAAATTGGATGCCCCAATAAATTTGTGAATATCTTGCGACTTCTCCATGACAACATGACGGCAACGGTTTTGGACAACAACGGCTCTCATGGTGCTCCATTTAAAGTGGGATCAGGTGTTAAACAGGGATGTGTTATCGCCCCAACATTATTTGCCATTTTCATCGCCATGGTTTTACATCTTGTCAAGGGGAAACTTCCCACTGGTGTGGGAATTATATATCGAACAGATGGAAAGCTTTTTAATCTCAGCAGGCTGAAAGCAAAAAGTAAGGTAATTACAACCTCCGTTGTGGAACTTCAGTATGCTGATGATAATGTGGTCTCCGCACATTCAGAGGATGATCTCCAAACTATCCTAAATGTTTTTGCAGAAGCATACAAAAAACTTGGTCTCTCACTTAACATCAAAAAGACCAAAGTGCTTCATCAGCAAGTGCAAGCTAACCCTTTGGTGATGCCATCTATCCAGCTTGGCGGGACAATACTGGAAAATGTCGATCATTTTCTCTATCTTGGCAGCTATCTTTCTGTTACAGCTAACATCGACAGTGAAATCCAGCATCGTTTGAGCTCCGCAAGTGCCGCATTTTCTCGAATGAAACATAGAGTGTTCGAGGATCGGGATATTTGTAAGAAGACCAAAACACTGGTTTATGAAGCCATTGTATTACCAACTTTATTGTATGCCTGCGAAACATGGACTATCTATAAACGTCACTTCCACCTCCTTGAAAGGTTTCATCAACGTTGCCTCCGGAAAATCCTGCGAATTACTTGGGAAGATAGACGAACAAATGTCAGTGTACTGGAAGAAGCAAAGACTACTAGCATTGAAAAAATGATCCTTCAACGCCAACTTCAGTGGACCGGTCATGTTGTTCGAATGCCTGACTGCCGTCTCCCAAAGCAGTTACTTTACTCCCAACTCAAGAATGGAAAGCGGAATATCGGTGGTCAATATAAGAGGTTTAAAGATGTTCATAAGGCTAATCTAAAAAAATGCAATATAAACATCGAAAACTGGGAAGCTCTGGCCCATGAACGATCTAAATGGAGGTTGGCCTTTCACAAAGGTTCCATGGACTTTGAAGAAGCCCGAGTGCAAGGTGAAAGGGAGAAACGTGCTAAGCGAAAAGCACGTCAAATGAATCCTTTACAGGACCATCTTCTATCTGGTAACCTGTGTCCTCACTGTGGGAAGCTGTGTGGATCTAGAATTGGCCTCCACAGTCACTTACGGACCCATCGCTAGAGTCTACACAATCTTCTTTAGAATTTCCTCCTTTTATCCCGGAAGACAATCTTACTCGGTCACGAGTGATCGCCTGATGATGATGATGACATATTCAAATACAAAACTTTTTAAAAAAAAATTTTTTTTTAAAGAGCAGCTTTAAACACAGTTCCAAAACTTCTGTTGGCATGGGGAAAGGAGAAGCAGGTTATTCATCGGTAGTGAATAACCTGCTAAACACACTAAAGCACCCCGCAAATAAGCTACGCAGTGTAGGTTGTTTACGGAACAACCCACGGTGCACCCGACGGATGACTGGACTCACCGTGACTTGCTTTCCCCCTTCTTCCCCCTCGGTCCTCCAGCCTGTATCCCAGGCAGACTCCGTCTTGTCTCCCCATCCCTGCTCCGATCACTACCACTTTTCATTTGCCGTCATTTTGTTTGTTTGTTTGTTTTAGGAGCTTTGAAAAAGTGCAATTGGGATTGGTTGTTTTTTTTCCCCAGCAACAGAAAATTGCACAACTGTGTTTGTCATTTTAAAAAATTATTATTATTATTGTCGGTCTTCCGCAGGTGCACAGTTATGGCTGTCCTATATGTGTAGTTGTACCTTCTCGATGGCTTTGTAAGTTTCTGCTGTCCAAGGGAGCAGCCAAATGGAGTAGGTAACATACATTGAAATTGACAAGGCAAGAATGCATATGGCCTACTTTACCCACAATTGCCAGCTGTCAGTTGAAAAGCAAAGGGGGGAAAGCAGCGAAAGTAGGTGCACCAAAAGGGGGTGGTGACAATATCACCCCCTTGGCAAAGTAATCCTCCAGGTTTAAAGTGTTGCACTGACAGTACTCAGTGCCATCCACCTTTTTAACACTTCCCTGAGTATCCAGCTGCTCCAGAAAGGTCAGATATTAACACCCTCCACTTTTTGAGTCTCCTTTTCGGAGCACTTACTGCTGCAGTTACTGTGGTTCCCTGACAGTTCTAAAAAATGTGATTTTTTTGGAACTGGGAAATAGACACAAATTTAATGGCTGTCAAGTAAATGGAGAGGAAATTTGCGCACTTGCAGTAACTGCGCCATTACTGCAGGTGTGCAAATTTCCCCTACATTCACTGCCCTGCCCTTAAATTGGTGCAAATTTTCTCTCCATTTACTTCCCAGCTATTAAATGTGTGTATATTTCTCAATCCCCCAAAATGTGCAAATATTCCTGACAGTTTTAAAAAAACACCTTAGAGGTAGCAGAATGGGATGGAGCAAATGGGGCACCAGTACCAGAGGTACTTACACCTGCCCCCACGTGGGGCACCATTCACTTGGTCCCATTCAGCTGCCTCCTCAGGGTTGTTGTTTTTTTTAGAACTGTCAGGAACCCGCAGGAACCGCAGCAGTAACTGCTCCAAAAAGGTGGGGGGAGTTATTATCTCCCCTTTCTGCAGGAGCTGGATTTGACTATCAGTTTGAATGGCTAGACTCCACACACAAAGTGAATGGTGTGTAACAAAGGCCAATGATAAACCGACATTCTGCTTTCAAGTCCCTAAAAGTCTATTGTCTGTACACAGCCAGCAATTTGTTTGTTTATTTATTTTATTTATTATATTTATACCCCGCCTTTTTTCCTGCAAGGAACCCAAGGCGGCTTACATAATCCTCCTCCTCCTCCTCTCCATTTTACCCTCACAACAACCCTGTGAGGTAGGTTAGGCTGAGAGTCAGTGACTGGCCCAAAGTCACCCAGTGAGTTTCATGGCCGAGCCAGGGATTTGAACCCGGATCTCCGGAGTCCCAGTTGATAAGCTGTTCTTTTTAACAACTTCCTATACTAAGGGCTACGCTGGCTGGGGCATGCTGGGAGTTGTAGGCCTTTTTCTCTGTCTAAACTTACATAGGATTGTGGCTTAAGAGATTTAATAAATAAAGCAAGCATTTAAGTCAGGCAGTAACATAAAGCTACCATATTTCAAATTTACTTATAAACAAGCATGGGAAGTTATTCCAGTGAGGATCTTCCACCTAAGATTTTCCATCCCCTTTTATGGGATACCATGAGTTTTGTTTTTATCATGCTGCTTCACCTGTCACACCATCCAAATCTGGTTACCGGCCAAGCCCTTCCAGCCACAAATACAAGCAACCATGTGCAGCTAACGCATACATTTAAAGCACATCTTCTTTAGGAGTCGTGGTCAAGACTCGTGTCAAGAACTTCTGAAATGCAGTGAGTGTCCTTTCCACGGTGGGCTCTCTGCTGAAAATATGTTCATCTGCATTCAGAGCATGCAAGAGAGATGGTGCTCCAGTCAGGTATACACATACAGTGTGCAGCTACAGCACCTTCAGGGACATGCGCTAGCAGGCAGGCAAAGATTACGGTAAGTTGTGATGAGCGTGACTGCTCAAGGACGGAGCACCTAAAATAGCCTTCCCCAACCTGGGGAAGATTGTTAGACTGCAGCTCCCATCATTCCCAGCCAGCATGATGGGAGGTGCCACTTCAACACACCTGGAGAAGCACCAGGTTAGGGAAGGCAAACCTAAATAGCTTGTGGAAATGCAGCTCAGTTCTGAGCAATGGCAACCACAAAGCACACATGCAAGCAAAAGCATCAGGATGCTCCTTTCTTTTAATTTTTGAAGAAATGCAAATTTGTCCAAAGAAATATGATGCATAGAAGCCAGTGTGGCGTAGTGGTGAGAGTGTTGGACTGGGACTCGGGAGATCCGGGTTCTAGTCCCCGCTCGGCCATGAAACTCACTGGGTGACTTTGGGCCAGTCACGGACTCTCAGCCTAACCTACCTCACAGGGTTGTTGTGAGGATAAGATGGAGAGGAGGAGGAGGATTATGTAAGCCGCCTTGGGTTCCTTGCAGGAAAAAAGGCGGGGTATTAAATAAATAAATAAATAAATAAAATAAGAAAGGTTTGCAATACCATAATCCCCGGAGAGATTTTGCTTTTCATTAAAAATTTTAGAGAGTACCGTTCAGTCTTAGAAATCTATTTCTAAAGTTGTTGGTTTTTTAAAATCAACATGTCCTGAATCACTTTAAATAATTTACTCACACAACTCTGCCTCTTTGGCATAAACACGGCTGTGCTCAGCTCATAAATAAGGATACCTGAGATGGAGCAAAAGGGAAGGTGAAACCGGATCAGGGAGTGATGGACAGCCACCCAGCTGTGTTCAGTGTCAGCATTAGAACTAGGGAGTTCCCACCACTTCCCCCAACCACTCTCTATCTTCCCTAACCTAGTGCATTGGACTACAACTCCCATCATCTGGAAGGCACCAGGTTGGGGAAGGCTGATCGACGTTATAAAGGGAAACGAATACTCCCCACTGAATTCCTAAGGAACTATGGCAAATAATATAAAAACAAAGGTGTTCTCAAAAACGACTGGGTTTCCCCCCCCCCCTTCATATTAGCATAGGCAACTGTACAGGAGCCCTGTTTTCAGCTCAACACACCCTTTCGACGCACACAGAAGAGAAACAAATGCACACATCACTGGGAACACACTAAGGTCAAACATTCCTGTCTTGTTACTCATTAATCTGAGTCGCTGTGGATCAAGTTGCCTTTGACAAGGTTTCCTAAAAGCTTATTATAGTTGACACAGACATAATACTAAGCACAGTAACTCGGTGCTTCCCACAATGTAAGTCAAGACAGGAGAAAGAAAAGGTAAACTTTCCCTGTGTGTTAAACTGTGGGATTGGTGTAGTAGATCTTTAAAATAAAATAATAGAACTACACACAATAGATGATGATGATGATGATTATGATTATGATGATGATTATTATTATTATTATTATTATTATTATATTTACCTCCTACACAGCAGTAATTAGCCATTTTTCTTGCATTAGTCCTTACAGCAGTCCGTCAGTGACTAATATATATATTCCTATTAGGGCCATCAGGCAAGTTCATGGGTAAGTAGGGATTAACCAGGTAAAACTCCAATCTTCTTAAATTTCTGGGAATGACACTTTGAAAATGGAAGGAGGGATGAAGGGTAATGTGGCCCTAGGTTCCACAGACGCATAAACACTTGATGTGGCCTGCATGTCAGTCCTGACGCCACTCGCTGCACATTCCTCTTTTGCTCTTGGCTTGGGAGTTGGGGTGGTACCCCTAAGGGGACAGGTTTAATCTGTGTTTCTAGCTGCTGACCCCTACTCTAGTCATGGAACCAAGTGGGATTGGCTTTCTTTTATAATCTCACACAAACAACAAGGCAACAAGAAGTATTTAACTGCATGCGACACCCCAGTTATGGAACACTCTTCTCAGCAAGATTTGCCTGGCACTACACCTGATGTCTTTTTATCCTCATGTTAAGACATTTCTATTTGCCCAGGCCTTTTAGAGCTTGGTTTTACCCCATTTCTATACGGAGGCTGTTTTTGCACAGCTGTTCTTTCCATAACTTTTGCTTGGGTCTAACTGTTACATATCTAATCTTGACAGCTGCTCTAAAAAAAAAAAAGCCTTTTTGACTGAAGAAAGGGGTATAAAACATTGTAACAAACATTGGACTGGTTCAGATACAATGTTAAACCACTGTTTAAAATTACAAGAATAAGTCTCGCCTCTCCCCAAGCTTCCATGCCCCCCCCCCTTCTTCTGGCATGGCTGTGAGGAGTTTGCTTCCTGTTAGATTAGCTGTAGTTTCCCAAGTTGTCTGAACCCAGAGAAACTGTAGTTAATCTTAACTATGGCTAGTGAAAACAAGCAAATTCAAACCATCGTTTATGGTTCATCATTTATGGGCCATGGCTTATTACGTAAATGAAACCACTGTATTATTGTTTAGTGTTACATCTGAATGCAGCCATTATATGCCATCACCGTTTCTAAAAGTCCCAACAGGAGCATTAAGATGACTGGTGAAGGACATAGGGCAAGACATTCAATTTCTCTCCTGCACTCTGCCTCCAACAGAGGGTGGAAAGACAATTCAGCTGAACCATAGGAACTTTCTGCCTTATGTTGAGAAAGATTTGTTTCCAAGGTCAAAACTTGCATTTATGAAGGAAATTGAAGAAGATAGAACACAGATTTGTGTTCTGGCAGACATCCAGCTCTCTCCATTAAAAAAAAAGAGAGAGCGAGAGAGAACAGAAGATTGCCCTCAGGTGACGGCAGTATCCATTATTCCAAGCAAGAGAGTATCCAGTAATCTCACCATTTTACCAGATGCATTTTGCTTCTATGATACTATAACCCTAGTATGGAAAATCGCAATCACAGCTGCTTAGTTAAAATAGACTTTCTTAGCACCCTTTTAAAAACATTTGATGTTTGCAACTGTATACAGTAATACCTTGGATTGCAAGTAACTTGGTTTGAGAGCGTTTTGCAAGACAAGCACATTTTAATATATATATATATATATATATATATATATATATAACTTGATATACAAGCATCGTCTTGCAATACAAGTACTGTAGTACGGCTTAAATTAAAAATCTCTGTACAAATCTTTTGGGGGGGATTTCGTTTTGATATAAGAGTGTTTTGGATTACAAACACGTTTCCGGAACGAATTATGCTCTCAATCCAAGGCATGACTGTAATTCAAAGAGGTTGGAATGTATTTAGGCAGTTGTTTCATTTATTGACCTGACATTTATTACAGGTCATCTCAATTACCCCCTCCCCTCCCTAGTTTATCAAGCACAATCCCCCCTCCCCCTTCCAGCTTTCTGAAACAAGAGCACATTTTATACCCAGAGTCAAAGGCTCTGCACATTTTAAGAAGAATACACTCAGATACAAGAAGTGCTACATAACAAATGGAATGTAGCCGAGTAAGGGCAAAAGAGTAACAGAAAATTCTTTCCCACCATTCTCGCTGATGAAACTGTATATGGTTTTGGCAATGGTTCATAGAACGTGAACAAGAACATCACCCAAGTGTATCCCTATCATAAAGTAAATGGTACCCAACACAATGCCACTAATGCAAGAGGAATTAAAGAAAGAGGCGCGGAGAGAGAATATCCTGGTGGATTAAGAAACAACCTGCAATACCATTCTGCATACAGGAAAAAGAGGGAGCCACCTGTGTTATGAAACATTAGCTTCTCAGTTATGCCGCTCTGTCATAAGAGCTACATGGCTCCTAAACCTGTTAGGATTAGGGAGAGGTTCTTCTGAATACCCAAATTCATGTTTCCCACCTAAATACTCCCCAACTAAGTACTCAAATTCACCCTCCACCACCCTTAAAGGTCCAAACCTCAAAGATACACTTGTTTATTTAAAAACTAATTTACATGCCATTCCTGAAGAACCTTGACAATATAGAATTGAAGACAGTGCTGGATAATCTTTCTGGCAAGGTTGCAACAAGTCACCTCTAAAAGATGAGAGACGGGGGCACTCTGAACAGACAATTACTGTAAAGCTACTCTGTTATCTGAAAATGGTGTACTTCTAGTCTCCAGCGTCAGGGAACAGGCACAGACCTAATTAATTATATGCCGTGCCCAGCTCCACAGGTTCCTCCTGCTCCCGTCCAGGTAGGCTACCAATTCCCGCTGTTAATGCCACAATCTGGCCACCTGCAACTTAGGTCACCTTTTGCAACAGAGAGTTCTCCAACGTTGTCATACCGTGGCCTCCTCTGTACAAGTAAGAAGGTGGGGCGGCGAGTTACGGATCTCCCCAACATTCTCCTCCTGGACATCGCCAGTTGCAGCCATAACTTAACTTTCATTTAAAAAAGAAAAACAGAGAGTTGCTGGTCCTCATGCCTGTCCACAACAATGGGCCTTAAAAGTGTTTGGGCAATGTTGGGGCCCAGAAAAGGGGGTAAGAGAATTTCTATTCTTCAAGGGATACAACTCCAGGGTTGTATCTAATGGTGGGTTTGCCTTAGTGGGAAGTGCTTCTAGGCAAGAAAGCCGGGGCATTCCATTTCTGCCCTTCCCGCTCCATCATCTTAACTGCCCCCCTTCCAATCCCCTCCAAAAAGCTGCTCCTGAGGATTGGGGGACCCTCTGGAACAGAACGTGATACGGCGTGGAGGTCTGCAGTAGGCAGGGGAGGTTCACAAAAAAGTGGGTGCTCCAACTTGTATGAGCAGAAGCCCTTTCCACCAAGACAAAGCCAGCGTTGTGTTTCAACCCACAGTCCCCTCTGTCATTCCTCGCTCCTCATGACCAACAGAATGATGCAAAATAAGCAAGGTTGTTTAGTTTTCAGTGTTTAAACAGGTCATAGAATACACCTGTTCTAGGCTGATTTGGGGGTTCCTATGGTGAAGATTTTTTTTCAAGGCAGAAAGAAACCCACCCCTGCCCATAAGTGTGGAGAAAGCCTGAGCACACACAGTGACCTGAACCCTGACACAGTTTCCCCTGTTACACTGACACCACCCCTTTGCACAATCCCCACCCGGGGGGACGGGGACAGGAGACACAGTTCTAGCCAGACTGGCTATACGTGACCACATCTGCATACCCTCAATAGGGCACATTTACATCGATCCACATCGAAGGGCATAAACGTTCCAAAGGTGGGGGGGCAGTCTCAAAGAGCTGCAGATTGCCCCCAAAGTATCCAGGAGGTGCCAAGAAACATGAGGCGCCACCTCCCCAGAGGGCAGAACCAGCCCACCTGGTCCTCAAGGGCGGGGAGGGGGGCAGGAGAGGGTAGAAAAAGACAAGCACAGCAGAAAAAGGTTGTTGGGAACACGGTGCAGGCTGGCACACATCAGTTTTCCTGGCTCCGATCAGGTTCAAGCAGCTTCCAACCCCGGGCAGGCGCGCCCGGAGGTCAACAATACAGATCGCAACGCTAAGTCCGTAAGTCAGATTCTCTGATGTAAAGTTAATTCTCTTTCTGCAATACGCTACGCCTCTAGATTGAAGCTTTCCGCTTTGGTCAGGTTATGACCTGCTATGTTTATAGTGTGAAATTCCTAGCAGTCTATTAGTTCCACTCCATTAGCCGTATAGTAAATAAAGTCTATTCTTTGACCTAAGCACGGTTCCATGTCTAAACACACAGGAGGCATTAAAGGGCATTTTCTCAGTGCCGGTTAACCCGTTAAGTGCCGAACTCGCGCCAAGGACCAGGTGTTTGGTCCTCCACAATAAGCCTACAGAGCACCGATTTGACACAACTGGGGAGAGAGTTACATCACCTTGGTGCCGCTACAGGGAAGGCCCAACCTCTGCCCTCACAGTTCTCACCTTTGCAGAAGACGGGACATGGAACAAGGCCACCCACACAAATCTAAGGATAAGGGAAGGAGGCATTCCCTATAGCACTGGTTCTCAACCTTTTTTGCCCCATGCACCCTTTTCACCGTTTGTCAGAATATCATTCCCCCCTTTCCAAGATTGTCTGATTCAAAAGTTGCATTCCAAATAATATGCATATAATATATAATAACTATAAATTGAATAGTTCCACAGATAACAAGTGAAATCTTTATCATTAGTTTTAATTTAATCTGTGCCATACAATAAAGTGTGATGTCCTGTAGATTATGTACAATCTGTAGAATTGTAATTTGTAGAAAGATCAGTATTCCAACAGTTTGAGTCTGTGGTCCCAATTCCACCCCTGAAACCCTAAAATCCCCCCCCCACAGGGAATTCTCCCCTGGTTGAGAACCCCTGCCCTAAAGTATATAGACCCTTGATAGCTTAGGGCTTTAAAAGGTGATTACCATCTCTTTGACTTAAGTGTGGAAGCATACAGGCACAGATGAGCTAAGATCAAGATAATGTGCTTTTTGCAATTCCTCCAACCCCACCCCACCCCATACAAAATCGAGTCACAGCATTCTGTGCTACCTGCAGCTTCCAGACTGTCTCTACAAACAGCCCACATAAAGTGTTTGGCAGCATACTAAAACAGAAGGTTGCCAAAGCATGGATGATGGAGGTTAAAACTTGTCTGGGAGGATAGGCTACAGCCAGCTCAGCAGCCTACACTGATGCCAGATAGTCCTACACACTGCCAATGTCAGAGGAGCTAGTAGGAGCAGGATCCAGAAGCACCCCAAAGCTTCCAAAGCTTGCCCTTCAAGGGGGGGATGACCCCATCAAGGACAAGCAAAACCAAAGCACCAAAGGGTATTATTACACTCATTTTCACCACTTCTATCCTGTCAAGATTAAACTTCAACTTAACCCCCATCCCTCCCATAATGTCCTGCCCCGCTTTATCACGCCAGACAATGCAACTGCAAACAGATTCTTTATTGCTACAAGCAATAACGAAAAGTTCATACACCAAACACCAGTCCCAAGAATCAAGCCAAAGTCAAGACCATCCGAGGTTCAGAGGGTAGGAGATCAAGGTTCAAGAGTCCAAAGTCGAAGTCCAGAATCGTAGCAGCCAGGAGATCAGATCGAGGGAATCAAGGAGCACAGAAACTGTGCCGGCTAACGGCGTCGTTGCTTTCGACACTGAGTGTGGGTCAGCAGCTACAATGTAAACCCTGACCCAGCCTCGATGTCAGTCTGAGCCCGATTCTGGGTCTTGGCACGGGTACCGAGCCAGGAGACGCCTGCTGCGCCTCCTTCTGCTCACGTGCCCTTCAGACAGGCGTTTCTCCTGGCGTCTTTGGGAGGGCAGCAACCCTGAAGAGCCCTCCTTCCGACCCCTCATGGCAGCCCAAGGCCAGCGCCTGCAGCTGAGACTCCTCAATGGGCTCCCCCTGCTCCTGTTCCCCAGGGCAGGGGGGGACTGTCCAAGGTCGACTGGCCTTAGCTGCAATCAGCCACAGGTATTAGCCCTTCACCCTGTACCAGCTCTTCTTGTGTCAGAGCTGGCGCTGAAGCAAGACCCCGCACACATAACCCTATTCAGGCATTCACTTTGGGAGTCCACTACAAACTCTGCTTGTCTGAAGTGTTCTTGGTGCAACAAGAGCAGAAGCATGGCTTCAAATTAGCATCCCATTTGAACATTTGCCCCTGGCCTAACTGCACACTGCATACCTATCAACTTCATTCCCCTTCCGGTTAAAACACAGACTTGCAAGCGGGAGAGCAGCCTGCATTATTATGCATCTCGCCTGGCTATAATCTGCTGAAACAGCCCAGGGATAGAGCAGTTCCCTTTTGAGGAATCATTCCATTGGTCAAGGTGAGAAAAATGAGTCAGGATTTCCACATCATGCCTATAATTCATTCTATGAACTGACCAGTGCGCAGAGGAGATCCACGGCCTCTAAAACGAGCTCCTGATGTCCAATCGGGTGATACCCAACTCTTCCAGGTCCTGGTGGGAAATCTGTAACAGCTGGGCACCATTTATCTTCTCTCGTTCAAATTTCGGGACATACTGCTGCAGGCAATCATCCAACCCTAAATAAGAAAGAAAGCCGTTGTAATCATATTTGTATTTTTTCCATTGATAAAAAAAAAATGCAAAAAACATACAGCACATCTATTCTTTAGCTTATTATTGCTTAAATTAAATGATGAAAAATATACTCCCACATCCCATGCTCTCCTCATCCACCATGATACCGTAAACAGTATAAAAATAAAAGCAAGAGAGGACAGAAAAATAATAAGAGGAAAGGACATGATCTTCAAACAGTCCCACTATATATAATTTCTGTACTTGAGTAAGGCTACACACCTATGTGGAAGTAAGTTTCTCTGAATGTATTAGGGCTTACTCCTGAATAAAATGGAATAGGAGAGCACTGTAATGTGACTTATAGCACATTTCATTAGGCCCATCTATGATTACACAGAGTTGCATCAGTGAACCTCCACTAATAGCTTTGCGCCCCTTTCTCCATCCTCCAACTTAGTAAATCAAGCTTGTAAGCTTCTCCGCCACCTGCAACCTCACCTCCATTTCTCTCAATGCCATTGTCCGATATCATAATAGGACTGTGCAGATAAGGGGTTGTGGTTGTTGTGAGCCCTCTGGCTATCACTGGATTCAGTGCTGTGATGTCATGGAGAGTCTGGGTAATGGGCAATGAAGGAAACTGAAAACACTTCAGGGGACTGAATTCTAAAGCTCATAAACAAGTACGCTGAACTACTTCATCAAAACGGCCAGAACAGTAGGAGCTTTCAAAATCCCTACCACCAATACCAAAAGGACACCCAGACTCCCTTGCCATAATATGGTTGCCCCGGTCATGTGATTACACTATTCCCACACATAATGCAGCCACAGATTCTCTGCAGCATGGCTGTAAATACAAGTCTTTGATCCAGGTTTTTAATTGCCAAGGTTAAGGAGTTGCTGGGCGGGGGTGGGGGATTCAAATTCCTATCCTGCCTGTAATGTATTAATAGATATTTATGAGGTTTATAAAAAAATATTTTAATGTTGCTGCACAGTGTGAGTTCTTAGGATGACATGAACTATAACTCCAATTAACAGGCACATTCCATGTGAGCTGGGATACCTTTCACATATGAAATCTTAGATGTGGTTCACAATTAAGAGAGCCAGTATGGCGTAGTGGTGAGAGTGTTGGGCTGGGACTCAGGAGATCCGGGTTCTAGTTCCCCGCTCGGCCATGAAACTCACTGGGTGACTTTGGGCCAGTCACTGACTCTCAGCCTAACCTACCTCACAGGGTTGTTGCGAGGATAAAATGGAGAGGGGGAGGATTATGTAAGCCGCCTTGGGTTCCTTGCAGTAAAAAAGGTGGGATATGATGATGATGATGATGATGATGACGACGAACGACGACGACGACAACTACTACGAAGACGAAAGCGGCAAAGCACCAGTGAACATAAGAGGCAAGTTACTTGGAAATGTTATCATAGAGCTACCTTCGCCAACCTGGTGCCCTCCAAATGTTTTATAAAATCACAGAATACGTAGAGTTGGAAGGGGCCTATAAGGCCATCGAGTCCAACACCCCGCTCAATGCAGGAACCCAAGTCAAAGCACCCAAACAAAAAAAAGTCCTGGGGCACTTTTCCTGTGGAACCCTCCTCTTAGGCTTCAGCTCCCATCAATTGTAGGGATCATGGCCAATGGTCAGGAACGCTGGGAGTTATAGCCAAAACATCTCGAGGGCACCAGGTTGGGGAAGGCTGCCACTGAGCAACCCTTATAGATTTCATAGAGTTGGAAGGAGCCTACAAGGCTATCGAGTCCAACCCCCTGCTCAATGCAGGAAACTAGAGGAGGGGACTCCCATCCAAGTAATAACCAGTCCTGACCCTGCTTAGCTTTCCACGCTCAGACAAGCTCAGCCAGCGTAAGGGATTTTTCCCCACCTTTTCTGCCCATCACACAGCTGTTAAAGGCACAGGGACTCGTGTGTGTGTGTGTGTGTGTGTGTGTGTGTGTGTGAGTGTTGGGGGGTGAGTGGGAGCTAGAAACCCTAATTTGAGATACAGCCACACGAATGTCAGTCATTGAGAACTACCACTGCATTTCACCCATCGTTGCATTCATAAATGACGAGCTAACATTTTCTATAAAAGGTAGGTAGGTTAGGAAACATCATTAAATGCCTACAAGATACACAGACATCTTGCAAAAGCCAGGAAAGGGCTTAAGGACAGTGGTGGAGCACATGTTTTGCATGCAGAAGGTCCCAGGTTCGATCCCTGGCATCCCCAAATAGGGCTGAGAAAGACCCCAGTCGAAAACTCTGGAAAACCACTGTCAGTCAACAATACTGAGCTTAGGTAGACCAACCTAACTCGGTCTGACTCGGCACAAGGCAGTTTCCTATGTAACCTGTTTTGGGCAAGTAACAGAAGTAACAGAATCCCTGAAATGGCCTAGATTCTCCTACCTTAAATAATCTTTCATTAACCCACAAAATAGGCTACAGGTCAACTGGTAATGACACCCTTACAAGAAAATTAGAATGACTGAGTGTACCGATCAATCCTGGGAACAGACATTAGACTCTAATGATTAGATCATAGGAACAAAGGACACTTATACCAGGTCAGACGATGTGTCCATTTAGCCCAGAATTGCCTGCCCTGTCCAAGATCCTGGAGAGCCTCTGTCAGTCAAAGGCCTTTACCATCATCTGCTACCTGATCTCTTTACCTGGAGACACCTGAGACCTTCTGCATGCAAAGTGTTTGCTCCACCGCTGGGGTACCGCCCTTCCCCTTCCATGCCAGTTTTCAGTCTCCCTAGACCAGGGCTCTCCAACCTTGGGTCCTCAGATGTTGCTGGCCTACAGCTCCCAGCATACCCAGCCAGCATGGCTAATGGCAAGGGATTCTGGGAGCTGTAGTCCAGCAACATCTGGGGACCCAAGGTTGGAGAGCCCTGCCCTGGAGCCATCACCTCCCAGTAAGTCTAAGGGCATGTTCGCACGACACGGGAACCGCAGGGGGCAGAAGTCCCCCACGGTTCCCGTGTCGTGTGAATGCCGACCGGGGGTGCCCCCGTGGGACGGCCGCACATGGGACGCATGCAAAGTGACCATGGGCAGTAGAGGGGTAATCCCTGCCGTGTGAACAACGGGCGGCCGTTCCGTGGGGGCCGCACAGAGGCAGCAGCCCAGAGCAGCCGGAGCGGCCGCCGCTCCAGCCTGTAAAGGCAAACGGCCCCTCTGGGCATCCCGGGCCCCCGCCCCCTAGCACCGGGAGGCCCGCACTGTCTGCAGCGCCCCGCCGGACCCCGCAGATCGCCCCGTGGTGCCTCCCCCGCCCGTAGCCTGGGTCGTGCGAACCGGCCCTAAGTATCAACTTTTTTTTAAAAAGGCAGCAATATCATGCAGTACCAAGAGATCATCTAGGACAGCCTTCCCCCAACCTGGTGTCCTCCAGCTGAACTACAACTCCCATCATTCCCAGTCAGCACGGCCATCTGAAATCCAGCAGATCTGGCGGGCACTAGTTTAGGGAAGGCTGCACTAGGGTGACCAGAGTCAAAAGAGGGCAGGGTTCCCGCCCCTTTAATAGGAGGTGTCCACCTGCTGAAATTATCCCGTCTACACAAAGGTGCAGGAGCCCTAGAGATGTCACAGAATAGGGAATACATTGAAACACTGGAATGCTAAGGAAAAGAATGCAAGTGTTATTAATCCACTAGTTCAATGTATGGGGGGGGAAGCTTCTTTGTTTGGGTAAATTCCTCTGCAGGACGGCAAATCAGGTAATCAAAGTGGGGCACATAACAAAGAAACTGGTAACAGATCTGCCCAGCAGAAATAAAATATCCAACCTTAATTTGGCATTAAAATCCAAAGAGAATGCCGTGCTTCAATATTAGGGTGCATCTCCTTTACAGCTTCATGCTTTACACTTGGGGGTCAGGGAGATAAGTCATGTGTCATGCCAAGGGCTATCCATTCCTATGTTGCTCCAATTAAAACATTGCACATCATAGAAAGTCAGTTTTCAAATATCTGGGAATGCAGCATTCCTGACTCAGTACTGCTGGGTCAAAGATACAACAGAATGCTAAAGTTCTCAATGAATAAGTAATGTGACCATTTCTTGGCAGCTTTAAAGAAAATTGCAACCCTCCGTCCTCCTCAAAACAAAAGCAGACTTTCCCAGCCACCCACAAGATTACACCCTTGCACTCTAGATTAATTAACTAACACAGCATACTACTGTTCCCAGGCTTATACTTAGTCACTAAACCGGATTAGAACCGCCACTTTCCATATAAATACACATCAAAAGAGTTGGGAGAAAAAAATCCATATTTAGTCGCTCATAATTACTGCTTTACATATGCAATCAAATTAAGTTAGGGAGTAGCGCAATCATATCCTACTCCAAGTATGTGTTCGGAGGGACACCAATGCACACACAGAGCCACTTTGCTTCCAAAAAAACCCACCCTTTATTCCAGTGCATTCCTTTGTGCACACTAATCAGATTCCTCCAACTGGATCCAAATTGGGATTACCACGCAAGAAATCCATGTGCACACCTGTATCTCCTAAACTGCATTTAGGCTGCAATCCTAGGCCCACTTACCTGAGAGTAAGCCCCAATGTCTCCATGGGACTTACTTCTGAGTAGATATGCTTAGGATTGCAATGTAAAAAAAGGAAACAATAAAACACATTCAATAAGAAAGAAAGAAAAACAGGACCTAAGTGGGTTCCTGGCCAGCTGTAGAAATAGGCCAACAGAAACTCACTACAGAGCAGCTGTTGCAAGTGAAAGGGGGAACAAAACAGTGCCAGCCCAAGACATTTTGCTGCCTGAAGTAGAGCCCAAATGTCCCCACCCCATCATCCAGCTATTGCCAACACTTTAAAAAGTCTTGCCACACCATTTAAACAACTGCCTTCATCTATCTGCCCCTAATGGTGCTGCCTGAAGCAAGTTACAGGGCCAGCCCGAAGAAAAAGGTGGCACATCCAAAGACAGAATGAAAAACAGACCAGCTAGAGCAGGGATGCAGGACCTTTTCGGCCCCAAGGGCCGCATCGAGTATCTGCTTGGCTGCCAGAGGCCACATACGTGAACACACAAACACACATGCACATACTCTCATTCACACACTCAGGCACACATTCATTCACATCTCCCCCCGCTCCCACAAACACACACTCTTCCCCCATGCCACCCCATGGGTGGTGGTGGTGGTGGTTACTACCACAATCCAACTGCATCTGCAAGACCAACAGCACATTGGTAGCCCACCATTTAAAAGCAGGCACAGTGGGATTCCAACTCTGGAAAAAATGCCTTCAGTTTTGAAGGTCATATGCTATGCCATTAAGGAAGCAGAAAGAATATGCAGCTGTTCCGGGCCTGTGTTGCTGTTTCCCCAACCGGGGACGATGGCCCAGTGCTTCATCCAAGCTGCCTCTCATGGATAGGTATGTGGGATACTGCAGCAGGGGCAGGAAGGGGCTGGTAGCAGCATCCTCCATCAAAAAACAGAAGCGGTGGGGGAACGAGGATGCTTCCCTCCAACTTTCATGAACCCGGCACTCCCCAAACGCCACTTCCACCTCTTAGGGCAGAATTGCCATTCAACAATGCTAGGAACTTTAGGTCATGTAAGTTATATTGTGAGACAGACTGGGGTAAATTTCACACCCCTTTGCTCAGATTGCCATCCAGACTGGAAAACAAAAAGAGCAGAAATGCATTATCTGATTCACTGACTGAGAGAGGAAAGAAATATATATCTCCCACCTTCCAGCTGAAACTGTGGGTGGCTAGTTTTCACCTACAAGCCCAAAATAAGTATGGGCTGGCAGCAGTGCCAGAGCAACATTATGCAAGTTTACTCCGAAGCAAGTCCCACTGTGTTCAATGGGGCTTATTCCCTAGTAAGTGTACTTAAGATTGCAACCTTACGGAGTATAACTATGAACAGTGAACAGGAATCTATGCAGCACATAAGCTTGAGGGCTGTACACCAAAGCTAAAAAGAAAGGAGAGGTAGAGAGATAACGGCGACATCACATTACAGGAAGGTTCCCTTCAGCTGCAGTCACTCATTGGTTCAATTATTCTCTATAGAACTGGGGTCTCCAACGTGATGCCCATGGGTCCCAGTGGGCCCACAGACTCCTCTCTTGGCACCTGTCAGGCTCCCTACCCCTCTTGTTCTTTATTTTATTTCTTAAGATTTTTTAAAACCTTTTTTTAAAACTGGGAGGCTGGCATGCTGCAAAGTGAAGTGTTGTCTCCCAGCACCATCTTTATTTGGGTTCAAAAGAGTGGGTTTGTCTTTTAGAGCTTAGCCCCCACCTCTACCTTGTACAGTCATGCCTTGGATTGAGAGCATAATTCGTTCCGGAAAGGTGCTTGTAATCCAAAACACTCTTATATCAAAACGAAATCCCCCCCAAAAAAATTGTACAGAGATTTTTAATTTAAGCCGTACTACAGTACTTGTATTGCAAGACGTCGCTTGTATATCAAGTTAAAAAAAATTAAATAAATATTTAAAAATTTGCTTGTCTTGCAAAATGCTCTCAAACCAAGTTACTTGCAATCCAAGGTATTGCTGTATTTAGGTTCTTGGGCAGGATACTTTTCTTTTAGCTTGTCTCTCCGCAGAGATTTTATGAATGGGCAAGCTGCCCCTATGGTGGCCATTTTGTGAAAGTGACCAGGACACTCCCTCAACATTCCAGATGTGCCCACCAACCCAAAAGATTGGGGACCCCTGCTAAAGCGTGTCTTCTTAATTTTGGCCTAGATGTTAAATTGTATAATTACAAGTAATTACAAGTAAGATTGTTGGGAAGAAAAATGGAAAGCCATACTGGCATTTGAGTATCAGCCACAGCTTTGAACAGTATTGGCTACAACGCTACAGCCAGAACCTGCATAGTCAATCTAACATAAGGTGAGGAAGTTTGCTTCTTTGTTCTAGGGTGGAAGATCTCCATACAAAAGCCCAGACCTGCTAGGACAGTAAAACACCTAAGTTGGAAAATGTCCCTAAGCTCCCGCTTTTACTATATAAACTGCTTTGATAACATCTTCTTGAAACGTGGTATATAAACACTCTAAGGGTGTAATCCAATGCATGCTTAGACAGAAAAAAGGCCTATAACTCCCCACATGCTGCCTGGGGCATGCTGGGAATTGTAGGCCTTTTTTCTGTCTGAACATGCATTGGATTGCACCATAAATGAATGAATAAATGCAGAGAGCTACTATAGGCGGGCTCAGGGCTTTGCCGGTCACAGCAGAACTTCCTTGAAAAAGCAGGCTCTTGTATTGTATAACAAATTGCTTTGCAAACACCCCCGAATTTCAAACATTTGAGCTGTTGAATTGCAGGGGGAGGAGGGTGGGGTGCTATTTAAAAAGAAAAACATAAATCCAAAGTAAATCTGGCCACACAATTGTCTGCACTGTGGCCTTCAACCAGACGTTATCCAAGGCGATTATGCAGGATGAGAGCTGGTCATGGAAATTATTCTTGATTTGAAAATGCTAAGCACCAGCAATGAAATTACACTATCCTAAATATAATCTGGCGAAGTCTGAAATGCACTTGTCAATTTTTCAAGACATAATTGCATATACAAGATTCAAGCTAATACATACATGATCTATCTTAAGGCTTTTCGCAATCAAGTGTCCCAAACGAATACTCCTGTTCCCTTCTTTAACAGCACAGACAGAAATACTTAAGGCAGCCTTCCCCAACCTTGTGCCCTCCAGGTGAGTTGGACTGCAACTTCTATCATCCACAGCCAGCATGGACATTGGCCATGCTGGCTGGGGATGAGGAGAGTTGTAACCCAACGCACCTGAAGGGCACCAGGTTGGGGAAGGTTGCCTTAAGGCATCACTTCAAATGGGCTCTTTTCTACTGTTTTTACAGAAGCAGAGGATAGTTCATAACATAGCACAGTGAGGCTCAAGTGGCCTCAGTGGCAAGGAGTGCCTTCTACCAGCTCCGGCTGGTGGCCCAGCTACGCCCCTATCTGGACATGGATAGCCTGCTCTCAGTAATCTACGCTCTGGTACTCTCTAAGCTAGGCTACCCCAATGTACTCTACGTGGGGCTGCCCTTGAAGACTGTTCGGAAGCTGCCGCTTGTGTAAAATGTGGCAGTCAGACTTATTACGGGGACCAGAAGGTCTGAACATATTACACCAGTTCTGGCCCATTTGCACTGGCTGCCAATATGCTTCCGAGCTGAATTCAAGGTGCTAGTTCTAACCTATAAAGCCCTACACGGCTTAGGACCACAATACCTGACGGAACACCTCTCCCAAGTTGTCCCAACCACAATCTACCCAGACACTGCGCTCAACATCTGGGGCTCTCCTCCGACTGCCACCTGCAAGGGAGGCTCGGATGGTGGCAACAAGGAGGAGGGCCTTTTCAGTGGTAGCCCCCCAATTGTGGAATAAACTCCGCACTGAGGCACGCCTGGCGCCAACCTTACTATCTTTTCGGCACCAGGTTAAGACTTCCCTCTATGCCAAGGCATTTGATATTTAATCTGTTCAAAATAGCACATGGAACGGGGAGGGGTGACCTGTAGACTTAGACTTAACCTTTAGTGTTACATATTTTAAACTGCGTTTTTAATTTTGGTTTTAAATTTTTTAATTACAATGTTGTTTTCATTGTTGGCTTTATCTTGATTTTATTGTATGGACTGTTGTGAACAGCCCAGAGAGCTTCGGCTGTGGAGTGGTTTAGAAATGAAATGAAATGAAATAAAATAAACAAATAAATGAGCTGTGGGCAAACTCATGTTCATTTAAAAACTCTATGCCCTGCTTTATCATATCAATATTAAACTCAAAGCAGCCAACACAAATTGTTAAAATAATGAAGCATCAAGGGACACAAGGAAAGACACAGCAAAAAGCAACCAAATCAAACATAAATTTAAAAGGAATTTAAAACAAACTCACCCACAAAATAACACCTATCAAATCAGTAACCGACACAAACCTGACTCAGTGAAGCACAAAGGCCTTTTTTTTTTTTTTTTTTAAAGCCAGGTTCCAAAGATACAGAGCAATGGTTCCCAGCTTTTGGCCCCCATATGTTGCTGGTCTACAGCTCCCATCATCCCCAGCCAGCATTTTAAAAAAATATTTTTATTTGCAATTGTAACAAAAATAAAAGAGAAAAAGAGGGGAAACAGCAGCAGAACAAAGAGAAGGGGGTGGGAGAAATAATACAATAATCATTCAGAACATTGTTAATAAAAAGAAAAAGTGGGGGGGAGAGAGAAAAGGATTTCAAGTATACACGCTAATATAATACATCAGTGTTCTCCAACCTTGGGTCCCCAGATGTTTTTGGCTTACAACTCCCAGCATGCCCCAGCCAGCATAGCTGGCTGGGGCATGCTGGGAGTTGTAAGCCAAAAACATCTGGGGACCCAAGGCTGGAGAACACTGTAATACATATTAACACATTATATTACTCCCCAGGCAGCATGGCCAATGGTTAGGGATGATGGGACTTGTAGTCCAGCAACAAGATGTTCTATGATTCACAGATTTCATAGATCACAGAGTTGGAAGGAGCCTACAAGGCTATCGAGTCCAACCCCCTGCTCTATGAACATCTGGTTGGAAATTGTTGGTATAGAGTGTTGAGGCTTGGCGGAAGGGTATTTCCAGAAAGTTAAAGGCACCACTGAGACGGTCCTACTCCTAATATGCCTCTGTCACACTTCGCTTTGCAGACGCACAGGAGCAGGGCCTCTGATGCTGAATGGAGTGTATAAGGAGGCGCACACAGCAGCAGGCAGTCCTTAAGAAAAGAGGCCAACGTGATACCTCTTTCTTCTTCGGTATCACAGTACGCCTTTCAAGTCCCCTTTGTCCTACATTCAGTGATAATATCTCTATAAACCAAGAGCAGAAAAATATAACTGTAAAACACACACACACACACAAGTAGAAATAAAGAGTGCAATTCATTCCATAATTAAGAGCTTAAGCCCTATTGATTCTAATGGAGCAAAAGAACGCTGAACTGTGTCTTGGGCTGTACCCCAAGTACTACAATTTAAAGTTTACTTCCACCAGGATCGGCACTGAATTCCATGGCATTTTATCATTATCAGGCACGGTAGGTCTAATTTGCAACGCATATTTCGACCACAGACCAGAATCTGCACAAGCACGCTTTGCCCCAACAGGACTACAGACAATCAGCCCTGTGATGAGCACACCCCCTGCATGATTTGTGGATGTCCGTGTGCACTTCACGCTTCCAGAGAGAGCGCTGCAGAAGGGCTGTGCCCATCCAAACACTCTGTTCACGTTTCATTTCACTTCTCCCCCACGACGGTTCCAGAAACAATGGTTCTCATACATACACAAGGCTCTTCATGGGACTGGTGCAGTACAGCTTCACAGTTTGTAGCGTAGTGTAGTGTAGCGTAGTGTAGCAAGCACGTCCTCCTCACTGACTGCCCCTTATGCTTGGAACTGCCCACACCCTCTGCAGAACACCTGTGTGATAACGCCACTTCTTCCAAATTCCTCTTCAAAACCCACTTTTTCTATGTGTACAGCTTATGTTGCTGGTACCATCTCTCTTTTTCTTTTTTTTAAATTTTTTTTTTATTGTGAAATTTCAACAAAACAAAACAGAAAGGAATTTTTAAAATGATTTCAATATATCAAATTTGAATAGATTTGAATATATCCATTTCAGTGCATGCATATGAAATGTGTGTGTGTGTGTGTGTGTGTATTATATATATATATATATATATATATATATGAAAATATGGCTTTCTAAGAATTATACATAAGCTTCAACAAAAGCAGACCAAATATCCAAATAAGTATCCATTTGCAGGTGGTGTCTGTATACCAACCGTTCAAATGTTGAAAGCATTGTAAGGTCTTCAATTCATTGCATTATAGCACATGAGTGTTTATCCTTCTAATGTTGTAATATCAGTCTTTTAGCTATCAAAAGCGTACAGAGAATCTATTTGCGCTGACAGTGTGTTAACTTCCAGAAAGCAGGTAGATAATTTAAAAGGACATGTGCATCAATAAATATTAAAGACTGTTCCAGTACAAAGTTTATCCATATAGTGACCTCCCAAAAAGTGGCAACTATTGGGCATTGCCAAAACATATGGTTAAAAGAAGCATTCGCTGTGTTACACCTCCAGCAATTAGCCAACTTAGACTAACCCTTATTAAAGAGACGCTGTGGCATCCAATGGACACAGAACAAGAGTTTTTGCTGAGTAAGGCATAACCTGAGATCCATTGATGCTTCAGATCATCAGCACCCACTAGCTGATCCAACATTTTCTTACCAATTTTTAAATCTGGGTTTCCCCATAGAGTAAATTTAGCATGAGAAAATGGATCAAAATGTAATTGACGTGACAGTATGTGGTCACACAACTTTAACCTGTGGGAGGAACCCTATCTGTTTTAATGTGCCGAGAACCTAATGCCATCCATTTAGAGAGAGGATCCAGACAAGAAGATTCCAGAACTGACCAAGGTGGAAAATCTGATGTAAGTGGAGAGGACCAAATTTTAGTGCAGGTCAACAAACAGGCCCGATGATATAAAGCAAGATACGGAAAGCCAAACCCATCTTCTTTAATTTGAAGTTGCATCCTTTTCAACGATATTAATGCAGGGTGGAACCCCCACCACACAACTAAAATTATGAAATGAAGCATTGCCAGTGAGAGAGAGAGCCAGTGTGGCGTAGTGGTGAAAGTGTTGGACTGGGACTCAGGAGATCCGGGTTCTAGTCCCCGCTCGGCCATGAAATTCACTGGGTGACTTTGGGCCAGTCACTGACTCTCAGTGACTGGCCCAAAGTGACTGGCCCAGTCACAGTGACTCAGTGACTGACTAACCTACCTCACAGGGTTGTTGTGAGGATAAACTGGAGAGGAGGAGGAGGATAATATAATGTAAGCCGCCTTGGGTTCCTTGCAGGAAAAAAGGTGGGGTATAAATATAATAAATAAATATAATAAATAAATAAATTGCATTTTTGAAAATATTTGCCAGGTATAGAATGTTGCTGGTACTATTTCAAGCTCAATCCTAGTTCCAACAACCTGCAAAATGGGAGCATGATGGGAAAGAAGAGGTGGGGACAGAGGACAGTTTTGCGGCACGCTAACCATGAATACCTCCACGTTTGACTTCATATGATGAGTTTTAGGAGTTCAATAGTCAATACCAGTTTTAGGAGCATTTCACCAACCCACCACATTTGTCTGAAATGTACTCTTTCAACACATTAGTAGATGCTATCAACCAGACTTGAACAAACAAACTGGAAACAAAAGTGTGTTCACAGATTTGCTGCAGACACCTGGCATTTCAGGTTTCAACAAAACCATTTACAAAGACTGGCTTCTTTCAACAATTGGAGGTGGTATCAAAAGAAACACCTGCCCCAGAGGGGCAAGCCTAGGCAGTTCTAGTGCCACCACAAAACCACCTTGAGGGGTATTGAGGGACAATATCTATTTAAAGCTGAATATCTATTTAAAGGTGGTTATTACAATGCAAACTGGTAACCTGAATGTTTTGGTGCTTCCTTTAAATACTTCAAATCTGTGATTCTGCATTGATGAGCAAGAATCAAGGGTTTAATATTGGCTCTTGCAAAAAGAAAATTAAGACTCATTGTGATTTATTTTTGCAAGAACAGAAGAAGAGGTCACAGACAACACCTTCTAATACTGGTACCCTAAGCACTTGCAAAATTCAAATTTTACATGGGTGAAAAAGACTTTTTTTAAAAAAAAAAAAATCCACTTCTGGGAGCATTGCTCCTTATTCCCAGATGTTACCCAAGGTTACCCAGAGAATGCACTCTGCACATGCTCAGGAGAGGTACTCTCTGTATAATAATTTCAGAATACACAAGCACTGGTTAGGGACACCAAGGCTTCAATCCTATACACATTTATCTGGGAGTAAGCACCACTGGGACTTAACTTCTGAGTAGACATGTAATGGACTGTGCTATAAAAACAAATAATCCAAGCCCTGGTTCAGACTAAGTGTTGGGGCCAACCTTGAGGGTTGAAGTTTACCCGGAAGATAAGGCTGAGCACGGTGCTCCGTTTCCCCACTACCCAGCATTGACCATGGTGGCTGGGAATTATGGGAGTTGCAGGGAGAGCTTCTGTCTCCGCTCTTCAAAGGCCTTTGTCCGCTATGTAGGGAACATGGCCAATGAAAGCTTTTGGTCTTTATCTTCAGTGGCAGAGTCAGAGCAGATACATTTCTCCCATGGTAAGCACATGGCGCCATCCTACAAAGCACACACACTTCTGCCGGTGGCTTGGGCACTCCCTCCTCACAGGACCTGCCATCTCCTATGTACTCTGCTAAGAGGTCACACCTCCTCATCCTTCACCTTTGTAAAAGTCTTCAAAGCGCTTTGCACGCATCACCTAGTTGCAATCCTTACGTCCACCCTGTAAAGCAGGGGTGCAGAGCCACTGGGCCATCCAGATGACAGTGGACCACACCTCCAATCATCCCATTGGCCATCCTGGCTGTGGCTGATGGGAGTTAGAGTCCAACCAAACTTCTGAAAGGCCATAGGTTGTGTCCACCCCTGCTATAAGGTAAGTCCGAATGATCATCCCACGTACTGCAGATAGGGCGGCCTGAGTCAAGAGAGAGCGGCTTCCCTAAGGCAACCGAGTTCATGGCAGATGCAGAATTCATACTGGGGACTGCCTGACTGCTAGCTCGGTCCCTTTGCCACTGCAATGCCAATCTTATTTTCTCAGCCTCGGGGTTTGCCTCTTGGGCCAGGGTTACTGCCACCACCTGTACCATCCGCATTATAAAAATATTTAAGTTTTTGCTGGCAGGCGGCAAGGGTGGGAAGGAATTTCATTCTAGCATTTATAAATGGGCACTAGAACCATAAGAAGACAATTTTATGAAAAAGCAGAGTCCAGCTAATAGAGTCCAACAGTGTTTTTTTTTAATGCATTTGATTTCCTTATACATTTATGACTAGCCTTTCAGCCCATATAGGATCCCCAAAGTGACTTACAAATTCATATGTGTGGATGTATAAATATAAAAATAATAGATTAAGATAGCTGAGCATGGTTCAATATTTGCTGGAGACAGTTTCCTTGAATAAGTGCTTTTTTGTTTACAAATGTTTTGTGGTAATTTGAGCTATTACTACCATGAGGTGACCAATTAGGAAATTAATGTTTATTTTAATCCCTTTTTAATACAGTTGTTCCCTCCTCTCTCTTTTTGTGTTACCTACTCTTAAAGGTTAATCTCATCATCTGTTTGCTCTTGTACATTCCCTCGCTTAAGGCTTTCTTTGTCTCACACTTCTGTATTCAGGTTTTCCTAATACAGATGACATTTTCCTGTTATATGGCCTTTTTCTACTCCTCTATATTCCACCCGCCTTTCGGGCTGGTTCACAGAGAGAAGTGAGCCTGCTTGGATGCCCACACTGAATGTATCGCATGCGTACATCTGTATTTGTAATTTCCTCGTCTGGCTAAACCCAAATACAGCAATATGGAAGTCAACTAGTCCACAAAAACATATGCCATTTAGGGTGCCATCCTATGCATGTTTAGACAGAAAAAAGTCCTACAACTCCCAGCATTCCCCAGCCAGCATGGTTGGCTGGGGCAGGCTGGGAGATGTAGGACTTTTTTCTGTCTAAACATGCATAGGATTGCATCCTTTAAAAAATATGCTAATCTTTAAGGTAACACAAGGCTCTATTGTTTTTGATGCAACTGAACAAACAGAGCTACCTTTCTGAAAGTTATGAAAATATATGGCACTTTGCAAATTCTTTCAAAATCTGGATTTCCTTGGCTTGGAATACAATACTTACGGGGAAAATGAAGCAAAATATGTAAGCAATTTTTAAAGCATTTTAGGACACAGTGACAACCAAGTGCCAAACACGAACAATTTACATGTAAAAACCAGAAGGCCAGTATCTCCCTTTGAACATTTGTTTAATTTCCTTAACTGCCTACTAATATCTCAAGTTTCACTTGTACCATCTAGGGAAACCAAGTTAACACCTTTCCAGGAAGAGTCCTATTTTTAAGCAAGTGCAAATCATATTTATTTTGGGAGGTCAACAAATGCTCCAAGTTTAAGTTGGTTGAGTTTATTTAACTTTTAGAAGTAACAGTATACACTGCAAGCTCTGTTTATATTTCTCATGCGCAAGGGCCTGTGTGCCAAGATAACTTGTTCTGCTTAACACTGTATGGTCATACCCGGTATTCCAAGACCTTCGTGTGTAGTCTGCAACTGAGAGGGTGCGTTGTTCTAACCTTTATGGATTTTTGTGTGGTCACAGGACTTGTTTGTGAGTCACAACAAGGGCTCCTTTAGTTGAACTCTAATAATTAATACTTGGAGGCTTATTCCCACAGTGAAAACAGGAAGCCATGTTGCAACCTTGGCTCTTGGAAAACATGGGGTAACACCTGGGTTGGGCCGGAATACCTCCCACTGCCATGTGGCATTGTTTTGGAAGATTGCAACAAAAATCATTGCTCACATCATCATCACCTTCCCCTGTTCAGATGTGCTCCCAGATTAACAATGCACACATATGCAAAGGCCCAAAGTGACTGCTGTTACACCCATAGGCTAGTAAGAAGACAGTGTGTAGTAAGAGCACAATTTAATAACAATGAGGAGCTTCGAGGTAGCTAGCTACAGCCTGCCATGAAATAGTCATTCCTTCAGCTGCAATCTAACTGCCATCAACTAGTTTGTGAACATCCTACCTGGGAAAAAGACATCACTCCTAGCCCTAACACATAATGGCTTGGCTTTTTGGTGAGAGAATTTCAACTAACTAGATGAAGCCAGCTGGAAACCCTTCTTAGAATTTGTCCCCAATTAAACACAACACACTAAAGATGTACAGTCTGCAGTCTCCAGCTAGAGACCACACCTAAGATGCAGACCTCATGGCCACAACATCTGGCCTAATCTCTGTACTTGTTTCCCTACTGCCACCACTGCTTTTTTTGTACCACCCAGCCTGATGAAGAGTTCTGGGAAACTCAAAACGCTTGCACAGTCTTTTCTGGCATTTCGGTAGGTCCTAATAAAGGTATTGCCCAAGTGTGGATTATGGATTTACATTCAAGAATATACATTTTCTTCCAGCATCTCTCACAGAACAAATGGGCGGGTGCTTGCAACTGTGGGAGAATCCAGTTACCAGAGCCAGCATCAAAATTCGGCATGGCCGGGTACCTGCTAAGGGCCCACAGCTCAACAGGGGCCCACTGACAAGAACCTCTTGGAGGTGCTTTTCCTCTTTTCCATTGCAACCTACTTGTTCACCTGCCTCTCACTCTGGACCAGGCAACGGTGGTGGTGGTGGTGGTGGTGGTGAAGAGGATCCTGCTTGCTCCCTGGCTCTCTGCCTGTCAAGCAAGCAAGTGGTAGCAATGATGAGACAGAGGATGAGGAGCAATGGCAGCTGGTGATAATGGCGGAGAGAAGGCAGACTCACTGAGAGAGGGGGCCTATTGGGGGTGTCTTGCCCAAGGGCCTTCAAAAACATGGAGCTGACACTGCCCATTACTAATGTCTCCCAATCGGTCAGGCCCCAGGCCACCATCGACCATTTCTAGCCAGTGCTGACCCTTTTGGGATTTTGCCCCCACTCCACCTTGGCTGTCAGCTATAGCAAGGCCTTCATCCGACAACCCTGCCATGTCCTTGCTCCCTCTTTTTTATTTATTTATTTATTTATTTATTATATTTATACCCCGCCTTTTTTCCTGCAAGGAACCCAAGGTGGCTTACATAGTCCTCCTCCTCCTCTCCATTTTATCCTCACAACAACCCTGTGAGGTAGGTTAGACTGAGAGTCAGTGACTGGCCCAAAGTCACCTAGTGAGTTTCATGGCTGAGCGGGGACTAGAACCTGGATCTCCCGAGTCCCAGTCCAACACTCTCACCACTACACCACACTGGCACATTCGCATGCCCAGTTTTGTGAATCAATGCTCTAACCAATTTTGCAGCAGCAATCCAAGATCTCAGCCAGAGGTCCTTATAGCCCCATTACCCAAGCTCCTTTTAAACTGGAGGTGCCGGGCATGGCCATTCCCAACAATATAGTGACAGCTACACTAATTTGTATAGACGGCTTTAGAATCATAGAATGGTAGAGTTGGAAGGGGCCTATAAGGCCATCGAGTCCAACCCCCTGCTCAATGCAGGAGAACAGATGTGGGCAGCCCAGGCAGTCACCCATCCAAGCACTGACCCGGCTCATACCTGCTTAGCTTCAGCATCTGGCCTGCATTATGTGCTCTCAATGCCACATTCTCTAGTGTTACAGAAGTATATAGTATTTATTAGTGCCAGTTTCACTTGTTACCCAATTAAATAAATCTTCATTGAAACATTTAAGCTTGCATATGAATAAAACAATTCTAATCTATACTGCAAGCACATGTTGTGGAAGACACAATCCTAGAAAAAGTATTTTCCGCATGTGAGAAAGAAATAGGAATGCCTGTTCTAAGATGATGCATGTCTGCTGCATTTTGTAAAGTATTTGCATTCAAAATCATTGGGCAGTATCCAACGGTGTCATTGTGCAAACTGAAATAGTGCTAGCAGAGCGCCACCAAATCTTTCCGTTGCACGAGTAGTTGCACAACCAGTTGCACAACCAGTTGTACCACTTTCACAAATGTAACTTTAGCTGGGGTCTCCTCTTGCGCATAGTTCAGAACCTAGTTTCCCTTAGCGCAACATCATTTGCCCTAGCAGAATGACACCATTGGATACTGCCCAATAACACTTGGCAGTGTTGGATTTTGTTTAAAGTCTGCTGTTCGGTTAATTGGGGGCACTTCTTTTTAAAATCAATCTCAAATAAGTTAAATCGACTAGATGCTGCAGCCCAATCATAAGGCTTTGCTTAGAAGAAAGGAAAAAAGTACCAGATCATGTCAGACAGAAGGGAAGCCTCAAAGGAACATACTCCAAATCCTTGCATTGTAAGGTGTCAAGGGAGGTCTTAAAACAGGGCCTCCTGTTGCCAGTCTTCAGGGCCGTACTTCTGCACCACCAGTGCTCTGGTCCTTCAGCAAGTCAGGAAGATTAAGCTCTGTGGATTAAGGGCACCCTTTATGCTGCAGTTCTAGCCTGAATGCAGTCAGCTGACCCCACTGCTGGAACACTGTCAGTGCACACGCCAATGGGGACACACCAGGCCATATAACGCCCTCGCATCCAAGTCAGGTGCTTGGTCAGAGCAACACATCTCATTAAGTAGCCATGGAGGCTGCCTCAGTTCACCTCTAGCCTCACCACCAGCCTGTCTTTGACCATGTCCTCTGCCTCAGGCTCCCTGATCCTCATTTGCTTGCGTCGGGAACGAAGGATCCCCCAGCTGCAGTTAATCTCAAGATTTTAACCAAGGCCTAAAACACATTCAGAGGAAACTCAGCTGCCAGATTTATGGAAAAGATGGGCACACAATTCAAAGGCTGCATTTATGCACAAGTGACAAAATGGCAGAGGGCCATGACTCCTCCCGCCAAAAGCATAACCACAGTCCAGCACCTGAAATAGGCTGGCCTGCTTCGGAGTGGGGTGGGGGTAGAAAGTCATTTTGTTGCCCAGAAGAAAGGAATTAGGCTCGGAGTTAGGAGCCCATCTCTGAAACAAAAGGACAAAAACCTGGCACTCTAGACTGGCCTTCCACAATCTGGTGTCCTCCAGATGTTTCGGACAACTCCCACCAGTCCCAGCCAGTATGGTCAGTCATCAGGAACGGTGGGAGTAGTAAGCCAAAACAAGTGGAGGCACCAGGTTAAGAACGGCTGAGCCAGACCTCACTTGAGCAGACATCTAGCATTTTATTTAAAGCCAAACACAATCTAATTTGCCCAACCTACCATAAACATGTAGCGCAGTGTTTCTCAACCTTGGGTCCCCAGATGTTTTTGGCCTACAACTCCCAGCATGCCCCAGCCAGCATAGCTGGCTGGGGCATGCTGGGAGTTGTAGGCCAAAAACATCTGGGGACCCAAGGTTGAGAAACACTGATGTAGCGTTACCCACGCACTTTAATCATCTTTTAAAACATGTGATTCCTTACAAGAGGATAGCCAGCTGGTGGAGTTATACCTTGTATTTGAGAACATGGCCAGTTAAATTTCTCACTGCAGCTTTCCTGCAGTAGCACAAGCTCCATTAATGTAAGTGCATATAAATCATTAGGTTCTCAGCAAAGTTCAAGACCGGGGAAGTGAATACTTCTGTGAACAAGTGCTGAATAAAAGGCCCTGGGATGCCTGGCATGTGACCTGTCTACAGGGAGTTAAAATTCTTCTCCAATTATACTTGGGATTTGTGCAAATACAATTCCTACCGAGCTAAAACCTTCAGACAAATAAAGCCAGCACACTACAATGTTCCCACTGTGACCGCTTAGATACCAAGTTGATAAGCAGCTTAGCAATACAAGATCTGCATCACTTTAGAAACAGAATTTTTTTTTTTTTTAAAGCAAACCAGCACTATAAATTTGGGGCGGGGTGGGGGGAGTGGAGATGCAAGATGCTACACCAGCCTTCCCCAACCTGCCCCCCTTATGTGTTGAATTATAACTCCCAGCCCCCCTGACCAGCATGGCCAAGGCTGCACTGCACCCATCATGCATTTCAGCCGCTTTAGGCAGCAGGAGGAAGGGGAAGGGACCAGACTGCCACGTTGTAGTTGGCTCACTTATCACAATCCTGCAGTAGGTACCGCAGGGAAGTTAGAGTTACAAAACAAACATTCAGAAAGTAAAAGTAATCCAGTGCACTCAAGAATTCAACCACAACTGACTTCCCACAGTATTTCTGTGTGATACGTCACCCTTGAATACTTTCAGCTGCGTTTTCCTGAATTCTTATCACATCAGCTGAGCAGCAGCAATGCATTTTAGTGAAGTAATTAACTGTGCTTCGGTCAAGGGGAAATTCTTACTCTTAAGCCACATTCTTCAAAATAAAACAGGAGTGACTGATCTTGGCACAACAGGGTCAAAAAGGCTCATCTATTTGCTCTCCTTCCAAAAGAAAATACAGAGCCTTCATCATCCAGGGAAGCCAATCATCTTATGTTCCCTTACACACCTTTATTTATACGTGTCAACGTTCTTCAAGCACTCCTTAAGGCCTATTCGTGATGTCTTTGTTTAGAGCTCTGAACTAGATTTCCAAGCAGCAGAGCAGATTCCCATACTCTAGTCTAGAAAGTGAAGCCAAGGTTGCCAAGATCTTATATCTCTCCCCACCCCACAGGGAATGGTTGACAAACGCAAGCTGGGAAGCACTAGACTAGATATCTTTGTACCGACGGACAAGTCCCCCACCCACCCTGCTTTTTTGCTTGCTTGCTTTGGTTAAGCCCAAAGAAACACATCATACCCTCAGTGCCCCACAGGGGATATAGACCGTCCATCCTATTATCCTAATTCCATCCCACGCCCTAGAAGCACAGGACTGCAAGGATTGGAGAAGAGACACAGCTATGTGATCTGTAATTAGCTCAAAAACTATTCATAATGGGGCGGGGGGGGGAGGGGAAAGAGGGCCTTTTTTTGGTCAACCTACTTTCTCAGCCCCTTAACCTCAAAACCTACTTTTGCAGTGAAGTCTTCGGTGAACAATCCCAGCCTTACCTTACTTGGCCTCTACTAGCATCCCCCCACTCTGCAAGCCCGCTCCCTGACTACTTGTTCCCATTCTGTCCACCTAATGTAGACTGTTAAGCCCTCTCGGGAGAAATTGCATCGCTGCTGTGTTCTGTTTGTACAAAAACCTAGCACACACTGCAGGCACTCAGTTAAGGCTCAATAACAACAGCAGACATCCATGTGCAAAACACCAAGTCTTCTGATGTACACTGCCAAGTGCCATTAGAGGAATTTCAACTTTCTTTTATTGTCTAGCAAGCCTCCAGCATTCATTCATTAATTCATTTGTGTAAAGGAGTCAGCAATAAGAACTAAAGGCTCCAGATGAGGTAAAAGAAATTAATTTTGCATTTTTATAAGAATTACACAGAAACCAACATGTTGCTTTCCCAACATTCTAATATTGTTCGGTGAGGGGGGAACTTAGCAGGTCATATAGAGCAGGACTCTCAATTTTATTATTTGACCGTACTATTCCCTTTCCTTTAAATCTTTCTGATAAGGCTAACCCTATATTTAAACAACTGGTGCTTTCCCTAAAATCTTGCAGTCTCTCACAGATTGTCTGCCACTGGGTGACACAAGCTTTGTTTCCAATCCGCATTCTTTAGGCATGCCTCAACTAGTTCCTCTGAGCAACCCTCTTCTGGCAAAGAAGTTAACAAAGGTCTACAAATGGCTCTCCATGCACAGACACAAACACATGTGTGTGTGAAAGCGCACACACACATAGCAGTTACCTTTTCATAACGGCGCTGCGCTACATTGAAATCTCTGTGGATCCCATGTTCCCTCAAGATCCACTGCTGCCTGCCAACCAAGTTATTCAACTGTTGAATCTTACTGATTCTGTCACAGAGGTGGGATAACAGTATGGTAAGCAAAGTTCAAGCCATAGCACGATTATTGCTTCAGAGCCTGCATACTTACACACAGAGAGCCCTAAAAATTCAAGGTTGACTTTAAAAAAAAAACCCTCTGCTTTGCCTGTGATCAATGCACTGACAGCTAGGGTCGAATGTTTCCATGCTTAATTAGAAGTCTCCCTTGGGCAGTTGGAAGGTTGCGAGGGGAGAGAGAGGAGGCTTCCAATTAAGTGCAAAACTCATCTAGCCATTGCTAGCAACTGGACAATAATTTGGCAGACAGCCCATGACACATACCAGAAGTGTATGCACCTATGGCAGCAGGAGTCAGTCGCCTGTACAGTATTTGTCCCACTGTGCTGCTACTGGAGATCAGGTGCTGCTGCACTGCAGAGGAACGACTCTCCACCCTGGAATTGTTTTTAACTCCGTTACTGTAACTGCTGCTGCTAGCTCTGCTGTTTGTTTCTTAATCTGTGGTTTTAAATTTTATATTTTATATTGTATTTTATGATTTTAACTATTGTAAACCGCCCAGAGAGCTTCGGCTATTGGGCGGTATAAAAAAATGTATTAAATAAATAAATAAAGCAGCACGATGCAGCAACAGTAGCCTGCCATCGATATCCAGTCTGCACCGACGGCCTGATAAACCAGGAACTGTGCTCCCCATTTGTGCATCTTGCTCCTTAGTATCAGTAAATATAAAACCTGACAACAGAAACCCAACGCAAATACAGCAGCCAATGGCTTGGTTAGCACTAGCAGATGATTCGCACTCCATCACCTCAAAGCATGCACGATCAACACTTGTCACTACAGTCCAATGGTTATGGGACATGAGAGGAAACCATGCGGCATGTGCTAGGCCAGCGTTCTCCAACCTTGGGTCCCCAGAGGTTGCTGGACTACAGCTCCCAGAATCCCTTGCCATTAGCCATGCTGCCTGGGTATGCTGGGAGCTGTAGGCCAGCAACCTCTGGGGACCCAAGGTTGGAGAGCCCTGTGCTAGAGTGAGCACAGCAGCAGCCTGGGCCAGGTCTATGCAAAAGGGCAGCGCACACTGCAACTGTTCAGCAGTCTCCATCAAGCATGCACACCAGGGTTTTGTTTTTGTGTGTGGCTCAGAAGCCTTTAGGATGGCACACACGTCACCCTGTGCCACGCACCAACTGCTTTGCACAACACCACTTGGCCGTATTTCTGAAGGATGGTGGTTCTCCATGCAGCAACACACGGATCCACACTGCTGCCCCATTACAACAGCCCGGCCAGACACCAATACCCTACACATCGTATTCTGGGCTTACACTGCAGTTAAAGACTTCCACCTTTATAGAGCCAGTGTGGCGTAGTGGTGAGAGTGTTGGACTGGGACTCGGGAAATCCCGGGGGGGGGGGGAGAGGTAGGAAGAGCTGAACCAACCATTTTGAATTGAGTATACTGTATTATCTATGAATATAGATAATTGAGAGAGCGGGTTGAGCACAGCAGGTTGAGCGAGAAAATTTGTATCCCCCCTTCCCAACACCTATGAATTTATTAAGGGTCTCTCAGCTTTCAGTGGAACATCAAGTGAGCTTGTTCTGGAATAATGAATTTGTCAACTGCAGCCAGTAGACGGTACTCAATTTCAATCGTTCAAAGGGCACGTTCATTGTTTAGAACAGTGTTCTCTGGCTGGGGCATGCTGGGAGTTGTAGGACAAAAACATCTGGGGACCCAAGGTTGGAGAACACTGGTTTAGAACACCAGTAGAAAACCTAAGTCAACAGCAAATCTAGTAACAGAACACAGTCCAGAGTAACTGGGTCGGCGGCGGGGGGGGGGGGAGAATTACTGGTACTATAGCAAGGTTCTGACACAGCAGCATTTATTTGGCAGCACTACAAAGGTAATAATTACATACATAGTTCAGCTGTCTGTACATTAGATACATGCAGTCCATATAATACATGTAAAGTGATCTATCCTTAGAAGTATTACAACAGCAGTCCTACCTAAAGCCAATTCATTAGCTACCTGGAAGCAGATTTGAAAAGTAGACTGAGCAACTCGGGCCTCTTCTTTCACGCCTTCCACTGTCCTATGGGCACTAAAGCTTGCAGATCAAACCCACGCCAAGATCCATGAGCTCCAGGAGTGATCCGAAGTGCCCAGCCTGTGTTGCAGGTGAGAGACGACCCAAAATGGTCCAAGTTCCACGGCTACAGCTAAGTAGGTCTGGTCCTCAGTCTAAACTGTTTGGATGGGAGCTGCCTGGGAGCCATATATACAAAGTGTAAGCCACTTTGAGCTCTTCGGAAGAGTGGGGTATAAATGTGCTAAATACATACATACAGGTGCCACTTTCTCCATTGCAGTGGAAGCAGGAACAGAAACCAGTGTGGTGTAGTGGTGAGTGTTGGACTGGGACTTGGGAGATCCGGGCTCGAGTCCCTGCTCAGCCATGAAACTCACTGGGTGACTTTGGGCCAGTCACTGACTCAGCCTAACCTACCTCACAGGGTTGTTGTGAGGATAAATGGAGAGGAGGATGAGGATTATGTAAGCCGCCTTGGGTTCCTTGCAGGAAAAAAGGCAGGGTATAAATATACCATAATAAATAAATAATAAATAAATAAACAAAAAAACATGTACTACTTTCCCCCCTCTTCTCTCAAAGTATGGACCACTGACAGTGTCAATGTCTAGCCTGCTATTAATGCTGAAATTGTAATTTTTAATCTCCCGGCCTGAATCTACCCAGATACCATGATCAACATCTGAGGCCTTCCTCCCAAGTGTCCCCTTCAAGGGAGGCTCGGAGGGTGGCAACAAGGGAGAGGGCCTTCTCAGTGGTGGCTCCCCGATTGTGAATGATCTCCCTACTGAGGCCCACCTGGCACCATCTTTTCGGCACCAGGTTAAGTCTGCTCTCTACTCCCAGGCACTTAATGGTATTTAATGGCATATGATGAGGTATTTATGTCAGCTGTCTTTTCAACATGCCTAGTATTTTTATTGAAATTGTTTTAGCTGTTTAAATTGTTTTAAATTTTGTATATTGAAATTTTATGTGGTACTTTATTATTTGTGGTCTGTAATTCTATGAATTGTTGTGAACCACCCAGAAAGCTTCGGCTATTGGGCAGAACAGAACTGTAATGAAATAAATAAATAAATAAATAACCTGGAAAAATTTACTAAAAGAGTTTTGTCTAATACTGGGGGGTACTGCGCCCACCCTCCTCCTTCCCCATGGTCTCCCTCGCTTGAGAGCCAATAAGGAATAGATTGTTCAGTCAGCATGACCACCATAATTTCAGAGAGCACAAGGCAATACAGAATAGATCGGTGTCAATTCTTTTTGAGCAGCAGCCTCAACGAAGCATACATACACACATGTAAATGAGATGACCAGAATGTACACACCCACATGGCAGGGCCCATGCTGGAAGTATCCTTCCTTCTATAAACAATGCCCAGCAGGACCAGCCCTACCATCAGGCAGAGTGAAGCAGCCGCTTCAGGCAGCAGATGCTGGGAGGTAGCAGCAAGGTGTGGAAGGAGAGACCTGTATCTCATGCAACCTGCTCTGCATCCCCTAAGTTAGCCTGCTGCCTTCAGGTGCAACAGAGGATTTCATAGATTTCATAGATCATAAGCCGTGGCTTACGCTGGCTCAGCTTGTCTGAGTGTGGAAAGCTAAGCAGGGTCAAGCCTGGTTACAGGACCGGTGCAGGGCAGTTTGGCGCCCTAGGCGAAATGATATTTAGCGCCCCCCCCTCTCGTGCCGTGGGGGGGGCTCCGGAGCAAAGCAGCCCTGCTCTGCAACACCCCCCCGCGCGCCGCCACCACCAACCTACCTTCCCCCCGCCCTGGCTGCCGCCGCCTCCGAAGAGGAGGAAGTGACGGGACCCCCGCGCTCTGTTTTTTGCCGGGGAACAATATATGGGATAGACGGATTGTGAAAATGATGTCAATTAGGATAAAGGAAAATTTTTATAAACTAATATGGAGATGGTATTTAACTCCAGTAAGATTAAATAGAATAGATAATAATTGTTCTGCATTTTGTTGGAGAGGATGTCAGGAAAAAGGGACATACCGTATTTTTCGCTCCATAAGACGCACTTTACCCCCCAAAAAACTAGGTGGAAATGTCTGTGCGTCCTATGGAGTGAATATAGTAAAAAAAAATAATAATAAATAATAATTTTATTTTTTTTTTAACTTTCCTCTGCTGGTCCGGAAGAGCGGAGGACTCCTGGGTGGGGCGGGGGAAGCCCCCGCCTCTCAGCTGATTTTTTTTTTTTTTTTTAATTTTTTGTACCATACAGTAAGTGCGTCTTATGGTCCGGTGCGTCTTATGGAGCGAAATGCTCATATGTGGTGGAGTTGTAAAAATGTACTGGCGTTTTGGCGAGAGGTTTTTACAGATATATCGAAAATTATTGGTACTAATTTAGAGGTCTGTCCAAAATTAGCATTGTTATCAATAACGGAGAAGCTTATTTGTGACCAAAATACGAAGGAGTTAATTGTAAATTTGTTAACTGCGGCCAGGTTAATGATAGAGAGAAATTGGAAAGTACAACATGTTTTCCTAATAACAGACTGGTATAAGGAAGTTTGGGACATAGCCCTAAATGATAAACTAACTAGTAGTATCAAATGCAAAAAAGGATTGCTAAAGAAGAATAATTTTATGGAGATATGGAATCAATTACTAGATTATGTATTAATAAAGGGGAAGGGGAACATGCCTTATCAAGATATGTTATATTTTTGGAATTTAGACTTTATTTGATCAAGAGGATGGAAGTATATTAGGTTGGGGGGTGCACTTCATGATTTATTGTACCTATGTTGTTTATGTTATATTTTTGTGTTATTCTTGTATTCTGTTATATTTTTTTGTTATAATTTGTTTTGAAAAGTAAATAAAATATTTAAAATATATATATATATTCTCATCTTAAACACACACACACACACACACACACACACATCTCAATGCTGAGTAACAAACTACTTTTCAAGCTCACAAGTTTCAAAGACAGTTTGCCATGTGCTGTTGGAGAAACAGAGGCCCAAAAGCTTTGATGGATGCAAAGATAATAGCAACCGCTCACAGAGCTGGTCCTGGGTAGAACGAGGCAGGTCATGCCAGGTGGCAGATTTTAGACATACCACTGAAAGGCAGCAAATTGTTTGTTTTTTGGCGTATTATATTTTACCAAGATAGAGATGCAGTTTTAATATTTTCTGCCTCATTTGAAAACCATACTACTTATTCATTTGTACAATTTTCCTCCTGCCTCCAATAAACTAATAAATATTACAATTTTGCACAATTGGATGGAACTAAAACTAAGCGTTTGAAAAGACTAACCAACAAATAGAGCAGATTATATTCACTTTCACATTAGGGGGAAAAACTCTTTAATCTCGGAACACTAAAGTGAAAAGCTAAACACTGGAGAGCCAGTGTGGCGTAGTGGTGAGAGTGTTGGACTGGGACTCAGGAGATCTGGGTTCTAGTCCCCGCTCGGCCATGAAACTCACTGGGTGACTTTGGGCCAGCCACTGCCTCTCAGCCTAACCTACCTCACAGGGTTGTTGTGAGGATAAAATGGAGAGGAGGAGGATTATGTAAGCCACTTTGAGTTCCTTGCAGGAAAAAAGGCGGGGTATAAATGTAATAAATAAATGAACTAAAGCAGCCTTTCCCAACTTGGTGCCCTCCAGATGTGTTGGACAACTCCCATGACACCCAGCCAGCAGGACATGGTGGGTGGGGATGATGGCAATTGTAATCTAACACAGCTGGAGGGCGTCAGGCTGGGGAAGGCTGATCTAATGGTAAAATACCAACCGCCGTTCCTCTTCTACAATTGAACTACTTCCTCTCAATAATGGATAGCGTCTACAGAAAATGAAATTAATCTAAACTGAATGTGCAATTTTTGTTCAACACTGTTTTATTTTCATTGTTAAAACTTTCAGTCTGACAACCTAGTGTTCATTGGCCCTACTGAGAATTGCAATAGATCGTTTGAAAGAGTACCTCTTCAAAAGGCATTTCCTGGCCTATTATGCAAAAGCTCTTTCAATATATTTTTAACCTCTAGGAAACAAAGGAAATTCTTCTGCAGCAGAATTAAACAGGCCTCACTTTCAGTCTTAAGGATGGAAACAAAGCACTTGGGAAGTAGGAATGTAAAGGCACCCACACAATTGAATTTGTGTGACTTACTACCGGTACCTAGCAACACAACTTAAGTGCTCTCAAGGGAGCATTAAGAAGAGCACAACCGTGAAGAAGATCTGGTGCCCCATGGGGCACATCTTCCTATTTCTGTACCCCATATACCGGTATGTTTTGCAGCTTTTCAACGTACACAGTTGTGATGCAATTGTTCCATGGGAGGGACTTAATACTAACTGGCCATATGTACACATTCAATTTTTTAAAAAGGATTTTTCCTGGGAAACAAGTTTTCAGAGCCACTGTAGTGGACTGGTCTTTGTAACACTGAAAGGGAGGTTAAAGTGTTGGACTGGGGAGACCTGAGTTCAAATCCCCGTTCAACTCTAAAGCTCACTGGTCACTATCTCTCCATCTAACCTACCTCACAGGGTTGTTGTGAAGATAAAAATGGGTAGGGGAGAGAAGTACCTCATATGTCACCTGATCTCCTTGGAGGGGTTATAAATGCAAAATTCATACCTGCATAAATGCATAAATAGTGGCACATGGAAGGCAGAAAATAACAGAACCCCTTGAATCCAAGTTGGGACCTGAGTAGCATCACTGACAGACAAAATATATTGCAAGACAACATTCATTAAAATAGTATACTAGTACAGTATGTAGTGCTTATCTTGACTAACAGTAGCCTTTCAATAGTGTTCTCCCATCACATCTGCAAAAGTTAATCAAGAGCAAGAAAATCAAGGAAGAATCTGCATCTCTTTTGGCCAAATCTGTTTGGCATATGTTGGATGCACATAAGGTGCAGCTCTGTTTTGCTTCCTGTGGGGAAAAGAGATCCATCATATGTTCATTCAACAAATGCCAAACTGGAGCTAACAATGTAGGACTTCTCTTTCAAAACTTTACACCAGGGATGAGGAACCTCCGGCACAGGAGCCAGAAATGGCCCCGTGGGTCCTCCATCCGGCCTGCAAGCTTCTTCTGCTGTTATCTCCAATCACAGACTGGAGATAAGAGGCTATTTAAAAGTGACTAAACTTTAAATACCCTACATAGAACTACGCTGTTCCTTTGCAGGCATGAAAGCTGTTGCACTGGGGCTTACTCCTAATTAGACATGCTTAGAACTGAGCCATGTTTGTATGCTTGTCGGGAAAATGTCCACGTTTGTAAGGATCACAATTGTCCTTGGCCTTGCCCCATGCCCTTAGACCCACCCACAGCAGGAATGTGGCCTTCAAGACCCTTCCCAAATTGGAATTAAGCCCCCAGGCCAAAACAGGTTCGCCACGCCTGCTTTATGCCATGGGAACAGCATGAGGCACTCCGTGGGCCCCATCTCATGTTGCCATTGCATTATGGAAGAAGCTGCACTTGTGATAGCTCCCCATGCTGTGCAGGCAACTTCAGAAGCCCTGTGTCACATTGGGGGAGGGACCCAATCTATGGCTCATCCCCATCTCTCTTGTACTGCATCTCCCAGGAAACAGAGCCAGGGTCAGCATTGTGGGTAGGCATCATTGAGGACTGGATGAAGCCCACACCCCAGCACTGCCAACCCCCAAAACCCGCTGGCTCTGCTTCTTCTCTTCCTCCTTGCTGTTGCTGCCTGTTCACCACCCTCCCAAGCATGCTTGTGGCAAGAAGAGCAAGGAGTAGCAGCAGTCTCCAGGTGCCTTGCCTGCTCTGACTGGGAGCAACACCAGCATGTTGGCAACTTGGGCTCCTCCCACATGGCTTCTGAAGTTACCAGAGAGTTACAGGAGGTAGCCACAGCAGCAGCTCCTACTACACTGTGTAAGTAACATGGGAGGGGGCCCCCACACTATTCCATCCTGGAAGCTAAACTGCTCTCGGTCTGGCCTAAATAACAGAGCAACAGTTTGTTTCTTTCCTGATTCAGCCATGGAGGTTTTTTTAAATTTAAAAAAAAAACCCATTGCATCTCATATTGATAAGAAGGATTTTACCAGTTGCATTCATGCTGTGTTGTGACAAACATAGTGCTACCATATTATTTTGTAAAACTTCTAAAAGTGCATAGGAGTGTGCACTGATTAAAATCCGGGGGGGGGGGGGGGAGGCCAATTTACATGCTGATTTAAATCAAATTTCCAGCTTTCTTATTTGCATACCAATTGGCTAGTTTACATACCAATGGGTTGCATACCAATTGGTAAGTTTGCATACCAATTCGGTGCTATGAATGAACCTTTTGCCTGTGTATACAGCCCCTTCATGGTGCAAGCAAACAAACCAGGAAGTCTCCAACCAACCATAGGTTTCTACCTTGTCACTCTGAACTAGGAAACTATGGTTCCGAGCTTCAGAACAAGCCAGGATATTAAACCACAGTTGGTTTACTATCCTTGCTTGTTCCAAAGCTGGGAACCATAGTTTCCCAGCTATGTGACTGTCCAAACATGGTCTATGAGATAGGAAGGAAATGTCCATATACTTTGGTTGTCATTCCAAAGAAATACAAGCCTACCGTGTCATATATAATTATATATACCGGTAATGCTTGATCACATAAGTCAGATATTTTTTCACCAGTTCATTCTTTTGTCAAGAAAAAGCAGGCTTTAACAGAAAAGAGAGCCCTGGATTCAGTTTTCAGGGATCAGTAGTATGCAAACCTTAACATGTTTGCTTGTATTGAATTTCAATTTCATGTCAATTTCATTTTAAACCATATTTTGAGGAATGTTCAATATAACTGGTATATAAAAATCATAAATACATTTTCACTTTTTTAAAAGCCTGATTGAAATAAAAATATAAAAAGTAGACTTTATCTAATCTACTGAGTACATCAGCATTTAGGAATGCAGGGCCTTATAACTGCACCAAACATGTTTCAAGAGTAGATCCCTAAATGTACATTTAGCTCATGTGCAAAACTTTCTTCTGTCAGTAATCAGGTCTCATTAATTCCCATGGTCTTAAGATGCCAGCCAGCCAATTGTTGTTGTTGTTCTTCTTAATGGGAAGAAAGCACACAGATTAATGTCTTCACCCAGAAAAACAGCAAGGTCCATATGGTGCAGATCAGAGGGTTGGGTTTGCAGAAAAGTGTAGTGAGCATTTTAAAAATATTGACACTTGAGCAACACATGCTGCAGATTAACAACGGTGAGTACAGAACCTGATTATGGTAATTTATCAGAACATAATTATGCTAGAGTGTGATCTACAGTATTCACCTTGAGAGGAGATACTGAATGGGCAATAGTGGTTAGAGTGTTGGACTGAGACTCGGGAGATCCGGGTTCTAGTCCCCGCTCGGCCATGAAGCTCACTGGGTGACTTTGGGCCAGTCACTGACTCTCAGCCTAACCTACCTCACAGGGTTGTTGTGAGGATAAAATGGAGGAGTGGTGGAAAAGGATAATGTGAGCCGCCTAGGGTTCCTTGCAGGAAAAAAGGCGGGGTATAAATATAATAAATAAATAAATAAAATAAATGCAATTTATAGTCTATCAGCATTAAGGCTTACTTTTAAGATGACCCACTGGATATTGTCCGAGAGCAAAACCTCAGGAAAAAAACCAATATAAACCCATACAAAAATTAAAATTTCAAAGAGGAGGCATGTTTGCTTAGACAGTAAGCAATAGTTTTCGGGTTGTTTTTTTTCAAATTAGTGATTCAACTAGAGGCTATGCTTGTTTGAATACTTTTGAAAAGAACAGGTTTCAAAGGGCAGCGTATTTTGGCACATCTTTAAAAAAAAAAAGTTAAAAGCAGATGAACTTTAGCAGGCTCTCTTTTAGTTTTTCCACAAAACAGTAAGATGGATATAGTCACTCCCAAGAATTTCCTCCAGTATCTACATTCCTGAAGCATTTTGATCTTGTGCAACATTAATGTAACAGCACCTGCATACCGCAATTCCCAAGAGAATCCTCGGAGTGTGAAATGAGCCTCTCTGAGGACACTCATACTGTACAATGCCCCCTGCAATCCTGCCAGTGTGCAGTCTAATTGCCACTTCTTTTTCCTTCCTTAGTGCAATACAGGAGGATATGGGTCCTCCTTAGTTTATCAATGGTTCTGAGAGACAATGCAGAAACTTCTTAATTATCACAGACATCCCCAGCAAGCATGGCCAACTGTGGCTCTGGAATGGTGGGAGTTGTAGCCGAACACATCTGGGGAGCACCGGGTTGGAAAAGGCTGATTCAGTATTTCTGGGTATAATTCTGGGCCTAAAAGGCCTTCCTCTTTCAAATCTTACTTCATCTGGCCCTGGAGCGAGACCATCTGCCATTATCTGCCATTTGCTTTTAGTTTGTTTTTGATTCTCACTATTCTTAGAGCAGGGGTAGGCAACCTGTTGCCCTCCAGATGTTTTGGACTACAACTCCCATAATTCCTAATAATTGGTCATGCTGGCTGGGGCTTATGGGAGTTGTAGTCCAAACCTTTGGGCGGGGGGGTTACCAGGTTGCCTACCCCGGTCTTAGAGGCATGACGAGCAATCTTCTGAAATCAGGAAGAGTTATCACAAAGATGTTTGAGAACTCTAATAGGGGCTAATAGTGCCCTTGCAGCCACTTATACAGTAATACCTTGGATTGCAAGTAACTTGGTCTGAGAGCATTTTACAAGACAAGCAAAAATTTTTAATAAATTTTGACTTGATAAACCAGCGACGTCCTGCAATACAAGTACTGTAGTACAGTCAAGAAAAATGAAGACTTTACACTATCATGCTTTATTGCAGCTTAAATTAAAAATATGTGTACAAATTTCTTATGGGGAATTTCGCTTTGATATACAAGTGTTTTGGATTACAAGCATGGTTCCAGAACGAATTAGGTATTACTGTACTTTCTTCAACAGAAGATACTTCAGTTATCTATAAAGGAGGTAAAATACAGAGTTTCCTCTCCACCCCAAAGCGGTTTCTCTTCCGTTCTTAATACTGTTTCAAGTTATTGCTAGCCATAAAAGTCCAACACCTATGGACACTAGGAGCAATAATGCCTAGAATGCTAGTCTTTGTGAAGCTATTTTTGAAATGCATATCCTTTCTTTTGGTCCCCCAAGGGAGCAGCTATAGCATGATTAAAATGTTGGAAATAACAGCCTAAGAAAGCACTGCCAAAAAAGGCAATTTTTCTTGGCTATGGATTAAAAATGAAACTTAACACCAATGTGATTATCTAGCTACTTACATGCTTTTAAATGACACTTGTGATGTCCAAAAGCAATGAAAGAGATTAGCATGTGCCCATAAAGAGTTCAGTTTTTTCCAGCCCGTTGCCTTATTACAAACTCATCAGGCACAGTGTCGCATTAGGAAACCTTCTGATGTTCAGCTGAGAGGTCAATTCACAGTGAGAGCATGAAAAAAATGCACTCTATCAGATATAAATCCCTCCTGTTCAAAGCACACACATCCCACAGGAAGTTAACACCACCAACTGTGGCTAGGCCCAAGCCTGGATTAATTAGGGGAGGCTCAGCTGAAATACCGGTAAACAGCAGAAGGAAACAAACCAAGTCTACCTAAGCACACATTATAATAATGTGACTTTTTTCTAAATGATTAGGGTGGGTGTACCCTTCAAGTAGGAGAAGAAATAAACTTCTGAACATATGATAAAGAGTGAAAATTGGTATAAAAGAATCAAGATCTACAAAGGAAATATTCCATTTGCCAAAGCCATGCATATTACATGAAAACCCTCCAAAGACAATTTAAACTAACTGTAACTGTAGATGTAAATCTACATCTATAGTAGATTTACATGCGCAAACTCTTATGCACATATCGGCTGCAATCCAATGCATGTTTACATGCCATGGATGTATACAGAACTGCAGCCTATGGCTGGGTCCAGAGACCCTTCTGTGAACCAAAAGCACATTCAGACACACACACACACACACACACACACATTGCTGATCTCCATTCTGACTGCAATCCTTTGTGTTGCACCAAACGTCACACTAGAACGGGGTAGGGAAGCTGGTGCCTACCAGATGCCTTCGACTACAAGTCCCATCAGCCCCAGCCAGCATGGCCAATGGTCAAGGGTAGTGGGTGTGCTCTAGAGGGAGCCCTAATCTTCAAGAACAACTTTGGGGCAGGATGGTAGTGGCAAGAGAATAGATGTACAAAACCTCAGGATATATGCAGAATGCAGTGAGCGGCCTTTACGTATTCTGTAAATGTTTTGTAACAGAAATGTAGAGGTGAAACTGGAAGATGCAGATCCATGTAACTTAGAAATAAGAGTTGCTCACAACTGCAGGGAGTTTTAATAAATACAAACTTCTGGCACTGAACTTGTGATTAGTCCAATACATAGCCTTAGGTCCTAAGGTATGTCAATTTAACAATATTTACAGAAGGAAAGTTAATTAAAGTATTTCTATTTTAGTCAAAGACTCAAGGCAGAGTACAGTAATACCTTGGATTGCAAGCATAATTCGTTCCGGAAACGTGCTTGTAATCCAAAACACTCTTATATCAAAGCGAGTCTCTGGCAGGCGTGAGCAGGGCCGATTTCAGCCCGCTACACCCGCTCGAGGCGAGCGGTTACATCCCTACGACTACTTGTATTGCAAGACGTCGCTTGTTTATCAAGTCAAAATTTATTTTAAAAATTTGCTTGTCTTGCAAAACTCTCTCAGACCAAGTTACTTACAATCCAAGGTATTGCTGTACTTCAAGCTTAAAAGCAGAGCAACACTCAATTAGGAACAAAAGCAGTAATCAGTCACACAAGCAATCAGAAAGCTAAACGGAATAAAAACGTCTTCACTGAGGGCAGAAAGGCAAGCAGGGAGGGAGCTAATCTAATCCCCCTGTGAAGGGAGTTCCAGACAGGATGCCACCACAGAAAAGGCCCTGTCCTGTGTTCCCATCAACCCAACCTCATTTGGTGGTGGCACATAGAGCAGGGTCTCTGATGAAGGGCACTTCACCAGCATCATGTTGTCAGGGGTACTCATTGAATGTAAGGTAGATCAGTATTATCCCCATATTGCAGAAAGGGGAACAGAGAGAGGCACTGAGTCTGAAAAAATAGCCCAAGACCACCTAAAAGGTTTGTAGCTACAGTGAAATTTGAACTAGGAACTTCCAGGCTAGAGCGTGCTAGCTCTCCGGCAGTATTTCATGAGTCCATTCTATTACTGAACTATTTTATATCGAGGACAGTATATATCTTCTCTAGCTTGGGCAGCACTGTTAAATAAATCACTGCTTCAGCCACTACTTGAATGCAGCTCTTGTATAATAGATCACAATCTGACTAGATCAGTAACATTTGCATAATTTATATGTACAGTGAGTTTACATGCATTTTTGGCCAAGTTCCAGAACTCTGGATGCAGACTTGCAAAAGGCTAGGAAACTTTACAGCCATGCCTCAGTCTTCGAAACAACAGTACTCCCTGAGCCCCATTAACAATTTCAAACCTGACCACCACTTTCATGTGGCTCACAACATGAATAGGAAAGCTGCTGCTTCAAATTGCCAAGCACGGACCAGTGGAATACAATTCAACTACTAGCAGGATACTGAAAATGCAAAAGAAGCTGCTACTATAACTGCAAATCACTCTTCCAGTCAAGGAGAAATTGCCTAAATGGAGGAAATCAGTGATTACAAACAAACTTAAGCTAGCTTTTAAAAAAAAAAAAAAATCTGAAGTATCTCACTTAAGAGCATTCATTTGGCAAATTTCACATGTGCACGCACACAATCATATAGTAGTGCAACTCTTTTGGATTTAGAAGTTCTTGCCCATTTTTAACCTGCCATTCTCTCTTAACTTTTTTGCAATTGACAAAAGTAGTCAACCTAGGGCAGTGATGGCGAACCTTTTTGAGCCCGAGTGCCCAAACTGCAACACAAAACCAACTTATTTATTTCAAAGTGCCAACACTGCAATGAAACCTGAATACCGAGGTTTTAGTTTTAGAAAAACAACTCATACAGTTGTCCGAACTAATCAACATCTTTTGTCTTTAAAGAAAAACACAATAACAGAGCTTTCAATGATACAAACAGTTTTTTGTTGGGGGAAAATCAACTCAAAAAATTATTATAGTACTACATTGTACACATAGCCTGAAGGGAATTTATACAAACTTTTTAAATGTATTTTTGGCACATGTATTTTTGGATAAGGGATTCTCAACTTGTAATATGATTATATGTCAGACTGAAATTGAATGGGGCAAGCTTTACCCCGGGTCCTTTCCCTGCTTCTACAGGTGTCGGATTAGTAAAAGTCAACCTGTACTAGGATGAGCAAGATAAACAAGAAAACTGAACGTGCTTAACACATTTTAAACACTTTATGTCTTGGACTGCAAACACTGCATTAGGTAAAAGTTTGCATTGGGCATGCTTTTGCACAATTAATGTGATTTTTGCTATTGCATGCATGCTGATAATTTGTCAAACCTTGGCTCATACTCTGTTAGTTTGAGAGCAACACATGCAGCACTCAGGTCAACTGTTAGGGCTTTACATCTAAGCCATGCTCTGTGCATCATTCTTCAAAATCTTTTAAATGTGATAACAATGTAGAAAAGAATTCGGTGACAGGAATTCTAGAATAAAATCATTCTGTTCCACACTGTGAGAAAGAACAAAATCATTAGTGTTTTGCAGAAGGGGACGGTCTTTTCGCGATCCGTTGACCAATGGCTTGAGTGCCCACAGAGAGGTCCCTGCGTGCCAGCTGTGGCACCCGTGCCATAGGTTCACCATCACTGACCTAGGGCACACACCACATACTTACTATACTGCAGGCCCTAGCAAATGCCAGGCACAACTAGGATCTTATTATCACTGGTTATGTGCAACTAGCCAGAAGCCCATCTATGATGCCTCTTAACAGGATTGGTGAACATAAGAAGAGCCATGCTGGATCAGACCAAGGGTCCATCTAGTCCAGCATTCTGTTCACACAGTGGCCAGCCAGCTGCCCGTGGGATCCCACAAGCAGGACATGAGTGCAACAGCACCTTCCTGCCCATGTTCCCCAGCAGCTGGAGTACATAGGCATACTGGCTCTGATACTGGAGGAAGCATATAGCCAATCAGGACTAGTAGCCATTGATAGGCCTTTCCTCCATGAATTTGTCCAATATTGGACAAATTGGAGGCTGGAGTACAATTTACCAGCAGGCTATACAATATCCCAAGAATGCCATTCTGCCATCCCTTCCCCCACCAAAAGACCTCCACAACAATTAGGAACCTCCAGTTTGTTCTGCTTTGAAGAGGTTTCTTAAAAGACAGGCACACACGCAAGTCGCTCTAAGGAGGCCTTCCACATCTGACCCAACTGATGTAGCCTCAAAATGACCTAGAACATTTTCCTAGATAAAATACCGATTTAAATGCAAGGATGTTATCACTACATCATCATCATCTGCCATACCTGCTTAGTAGGCTCATCTAGAATAGATTCCAAATATTTGCTTACAAAATAGATTTTTAAAAAACTTTTCAGTCGCAGAGGAAGAACTGGGCCAAATTACATGTATTATTCATTGCTTTGAAAGACAACTTAAATTGAAGCAGCTTACTAGGCTATGCATAAGCAGGGAACATGTTTAAACAGGGGATAAACTTCAGTTCAACACACATGAGATTAAAAAAACTATCCTGCTCAAAAAAAACATCCTTCCCTGAAAGATGTTTTAGCTGTATGTACTGATTTCCAAGTGTTTGAGCCAAGGCAGGATAGTAAAACCGTAAGAAATTGACCGAAAGAACCGGAAAGAACAGCCTCTTCAGCTAGCACACACACCCCTGGGTTTGTGCTCATGAAGTAACTCAAGTAACTCAAGTTAGAGTGAAGTGATAATTCAAAAATAAAATCTACAATACCCCATTAGCCCTGAATAATTAGTCAGGAGTAACCCTGAAGGTCCATATTTGCAGTCACCACACTTTTGAAATCCAGTTTGTGGATACAAAATGCTAATTCCAGTGTGCTGGAGTACCTGATTTGCAATTTAAAAAAAAAAAGAAGAGTTCACTCAAACAAAACCAGAGAAGCCAAGGAAAACAATTTTGAGGAAGCAAGTGTCCTAAAAAGCACTTCTGGTATAATGCATTTGGGTTCTTCTTGCCCTCAACTTGTAGCATACTATCATCACAGGCTGCACATTATTTGAAAGGATCATCTGTTAGGAATGTTTGGACACAGAGAAACTGCCAACTATATAACGTGCCTTTAGGATGTACTCCCTTGTTTCTCGTGAGAGAATAAGCAGAGTCTCAAGTGGAAGGAAGGGCTATATAGAACAAGAAGTTTGTCCATAAGTGTCTTTGCTGAGTTCTCACTGACCTTCTGCCAAGGAAGTGTGCATAGAGTCTAAACAGTCTTAATGCTAAGCAATAATCATTTACTGCTCGTAGAACATCTGTTCAAAAGGAAATCTATGGAGTCTCAGACATTTTTAGGCAACAGTTACACACATTACTGTGAGCAAAAGACCTTGATGCCCTTTAACTCCACTTCAGCTCAATCAGTAAAGGCAGGTAAAACAAGCCTGTAGAATTTAGGCAGCAACCATGGTAAAGGATGTTTTGAAAGAGCAGGATGGTACCGCTATACTCTTCTTTGGTCACTCCTGAACGTGCAAAGGCCATACTTGGCTCTTCAATAAACCTTGCCCCAGGAATACTTAGGAAGCAATCCTATGCATGTTTAGACCGGGGGGGGGGGGGGGGTTCCTACAACTCCCGGCTTTTCCCAGCCAGCCACACTGGATGGGGAATGTTGGGAGTTGTAGGACTTTTCCCCCCTCTAAACATGCAAAGGATTGCTGCCTTAGTGAAGTTTGCTTTTGTTTATGTGAACGAAACACCCTGCATAAGTTCCACAGGAGAAAAGCACTAACACGATGAATTCCAGCGGCCCAGGATTTCACGCCAAGCTGCAAAAAGATGCTCAGGGGTTGCGCCTGGCTTGTTTGTTTACACACGAGTGACTGGATTTTCTAGAAAAAGACGTGTGTGTGTGTGCTGCTAATAGCCAGGGAACTCGATCTTGCAAAGCACTTTTCGGATTAAGAGCGATTGCTAATTGCAGCAGGTATGATCCCTCCTGATGAGGCAGCCGGCAGGAACTGAAGGCGGGAGAAAAGGCGATCGCAGAGCGGGGGGGGGGGGCGGCGTTGAAGAATAGAGACGAACTGACAACCCCCACACACACAAACACAAAAGTCAACGGGTAAAGTCTGGGAGAAGGAAAAAGAGGACTATTAGCCGTCACGAGCAAACACTGCGCAGGAAACAGAGAAGTCTCTCCCAGATCCAGGCTCGAAGAGCAAAGAGCAGCAGCAGCAGCAGCAGCAGCAGCAGCCGCCGAAGTCCCATTTCTTACCCTTGGTCCACTCCACTACTTGCTTAGGGCTCCACTTGGTGACCGGCTCCATGGTCCTCGATCCGGAGCTCTGAACCCCCTGGGAGAAGAACCCTGCCTTCCCCCTCCCCGGAGATCCCGAATCCAGAATGGGAACAGCCCCGCTACCGCTCGCCCTGCCCCTGACCACGGATTTCCCACTTTCGGGCTCCCATCGGAGCAGGCAGGCAGGCAGCCGCCGAGGCGCCCGCCCTCCCAGGCAGCCCCGCTCCGCCCCTCGGGCCTGGGCCGGCCTCTCCCGCCCGCTCCGGCTCCGGCTCCTCCTCCACGTGCTCGGGGCTCCTGCTGAGCGATTTGGCCGGGCCCTCCTCTCTCCTTGCCAGCCCAGCCTCCTCCGCCCGCTCGCTCTCGTCTTTCCGGGTTCGTGCCGCTGCCGCTGTGCCCCCTGCAGGAGAGAGAGAAGTGCCGGGATCTCGGATCGGGTGACGGAGGGCGTTTTGTTTTGATTCGGGGCTCGGTTGTTTTTGTCGGAGCTCTTTCCAGCCTGAGGCCGCTCGGTCGGTGTGGGGGCTGGAGCGAAACTCCTGAAAGGCAAGGAGCCCAACCCAGAACGGCCCGCCGTCGCCCACGCAGGCTCCGCGCTGCTCCTTTCGGGCGCGTCGGCTTGCTGGGGCTGCTGGAAGCGGCTGCCGGCTTCGGAAAGGAAGGAACGAAACAACGCGCGGACCGACTTTGCTTAGAGATCAGCGGCTCTTGGGGCTCCCATTCGGTTCCCCATTCACGAGAGTTTTTTTTTTAAGGGTTTGGGGCAACCTTTCCCAACCTGGTGCCCTCCAGATGTGTTGGACTACAACTCCCAGCATCCCCAGCCAGCTAGGAGCTGTAGTGCAACACATCTGCAGGGCACCAGGTTGAGGAAGGCTGGTTTGCGGAACGGCACAGTTTAACACACACACACACCAAAAAAAGTGGATCATAACCTCCCCAAAATAGACATTGTCCCCGAACTGGCCCTGTCACACACACGCACGGAAACACGCTCATATTTTATCTCAGCCTGCTGGCTGGGGTGCTGGGGAGTTGTAGTCCCAACATCCGGAGGGTACCAGGTTGGGGGGGGGGGGCTGTTCTGTCGTGATTAGACCATATTTAGAATGGGCTGTTGCCCGTAAAAAGGTCGCTTGCTCTCTGGCCTGGCAATGTTTCACTTTGTTTTTCCGGTGATAGGAGAGACCTAAGAACCTGTGGAGCAAAACCATCTTTGCAGGTCTTAAGTTTAAGGATCTATAACATGCAGGCTTAGAATTAACAAAGTCACTAGTGCTTAGTTCTCGCTGAGGTATTAAGCTTGTGCCTGGGCTGAACCACTTCAGACTATGAATGGAACTGACTTGATTAAATGCTTCTCAATACTTGTATATAAAAGACTGGCGTCTTATGAAGAAAGCTATGCTGACCTGGAACCCTTCTCCTTTACATCTAGTTTTCTCTGCAGGGAACTTTCTGTAGGGAGGAGCATTCAACGCTATGAACTCCACTGTGAACCCCCTTTTCACAATCTGAAGTGGTACTTTCCAGGCACAGCATTTTTTTCACAGTGATAACTATTTTATTTTTTTAATTATATCTCCCTTTTCTTTACAAATTAGCTCAAAGCAGATAACTTACAAATTAAAAACAATAAAACATCAAATACATACAAAAGAAATCAAGAAAAACGGCAAACCCACAAAAAACATTGCAGCAGGTAACAGCAAAAAATAAAGTCACCAAAAACAATTTTACCAGGCAGATGAAGGCATAAAGCGTTGAGGCTTGGTTGACCTTCCTGGACAGGACATTCCATAAGGCTGGTGCCACCACCGAAAAGACCCTGGCTATGGTAGACACCCAATGAAGTAAAGTCAGAAACACCACAGAGAACATGCCCTCAGATATTGAATGGAGTCCTTGGGGAAGTATAAGCAAGGAAGGTGGCCTTTCAGGTACCTGGATCTTAAACCATTGAGGGCTTCAAAGATATGATCTGCACCTTAAGTTGTGCCTGGCCTAGGCTGCAACATGGAATGGAATTGACTAATGCAAAATTCAGATAATCAGCATAATAAACACCATAATCAGAGCTGTCCCTAGCAGGAAGATGAAATAGCAAGGAGGGAGGACAGAAGTGTTGTAAGAGCCAGGAGAGTGAGGGCCATGGAAAGAAAATGTAATATCCAGGTGGATGTATCCAATTAGGTGAGGGGGGGCAGTCTTGTCAAGTAAGAAGGAGACTTTACTTTCCAAAAGTTTGAGAAATACTGCCAGTAAAGTTGGAGCCAGATGTACCTCTTGCGGGAGGGCAATCCAGAGTTGGGGCCACCACAGAGAAGGCCTTATAGCACCACCCAGTCTACCTCCCCTAGTGAGGGGGGGGGCAATGAGACAGGCCGCTTCCCGATATAATGGTGCAAGCTAAGAGTTGCTTCTGTCTTCTCTTAGCAACTTTTCCAGCAAGTGCTTAGTGCAGACACACACTCTTCTGTTCATATTTGAACTGCAAAAACTATATATTTAAGCCACACAATGAAGCAGGTGGGTGGGGCACATATCCCAGTGGCTTGGAGTAGCCAATGGACATCAAACACCATTATTAATCAGGATCCATCACCAGAATACCCCAAAACCTAGAGAGAACAATTTTGTGTAACCAAAGAGTACCTTCATAACAGTACAATCTCCCTTCACAACAGTATGCTGTACAATATTCATGCCCTTTACCCACAAGGGTTGCCAACATTTTTACTGGCCCTTGCTTCTATGCCTCAAAGAGCAACTTGATTTGCTGACATTTGCAATTTGTGCCCCACTTTTCCCCCAGGAGCTCCAGACAGTATGCATAGCTACTCAGGTACTGTCAAAACCCAGGCCTAGGCCTGTGTAGCCAATAGCCAGTGCTATTTACCTTTGTTGATCATTCACCAGTATAATGTATATACTGGCAATTCTGTGTATCCTGTTGACCCCTTTTGTTCTGTTTTCCCACTGCTATTAAGGAATAGCAACCCATTAACTAAAATATGGTAGGTCATCCTCAAGTTATCAGCTTTATTATAATATTTACTTCAGTGGATTGATTGAATATAAAAAGGGCTATGTTGTATATATTGTCTTAATATATTGTACAATCTCATATACTCTAGGGGCAGCAAATTCCAATGAGACCACACAATGTCCAGCTTCACCCAATTTATTTACTTCCTGATCATTTCTTTTTGTTCTTAACATCGACAGAATTCTGATTCTGATGTAATGAAGAGGCCAGGTAACATGCCTCCTTGTATCTGTCCCTCAATTTCAGGCAGGTGCTGATTTGTTTGCTTGGAGTTTGTTTGTCTTTCCTGGTTTGTATAGTACATTATCATCTATTTATACATCATGACGTCTGTTTTCTTTAACTGCTTTGATCTATTGGCTAGCTATGAAACGATGATTTTTATAAAACTGCAGACACCCATTTGTGCGTCAACAGACTTATTTCAATGTAGATGTGCAAGTGGTGGGTGGCCTTTTTCCAGGATCTCCCCACCCGCCTCCTATAAATGGCCTCTGCTAGAGCTATATAACAAGGGATAGCAATTCTGTTCTCTCCTGCCTCTGGGCATTGTCCTGCATCTATTTCCTGCAATGGCCACAATGTTAAGAAAAGTTTGAAAAAGCTTTTCATTGAAAAATAACAAATTTGAAGGTCAAGTGTCTCCCACTCAAATCATTTGCTAATTTGGGCAGACCACTAAAAAAAATTAAAAGCATTTAAAAAAAAAAAAAAAACAGAACTAAGAAAAAAAGAGTACCGGTAATTAAACCTTCATTATGAAATCAGCAGCCAGTAACTCAATGGCCTGATTCACATGTAACAATAAGCCAAAATTCTGGTTTATCATGTACAAGGCAGCAGGGACACTGCCCAATCGCTCCTGCTACAAACAGGAGTGGCTGAACAAACCACAGACTTTCTGTCTGTGGTTTGCTTATTGTGACGTGTGAACCAGGAACTCTGGCTTGGCTCTCCCCTGACAAGCCAGAGTCATACGAGAGCCAGTGTGGCGTAGTGGTTAGAGTGTTGGACTGGGACTCGGGAGATCCGGGTTCTAGTCCCCGCTCGGCCATGAAACTCACTGGGTGACTTTGGGCCACTCACTGACTCTCAGCCTAACCTACCTCACAGGGTTGTAGTGAGGATAAAATAGAGAGGTGGAGGAGGATTATGTAAGCCGCCTTGGGTTCCTTGCAGGAAAAAAGGTGGGGGTATAAAATAAATAAATAAATAAATAAGCCATTATTTGTTGTTGGATTATGACTCTGGCCTGTCATGGCCAGTTCAGATGTCACACAAAGCTAGGGGTGGAAGGTCAGTGGTTTGTTTAAGCACTGTAAACAATAAGCCACAGTTCCCCTGGAATCCTGGGTTATCATTACAAGCGAGCCAGGCCATTAAAAACACTCATTCTGCCCATCAGGGCATTGCAGTGTGAGTTTGAAGGGAATTGGCTGGCAATATCACATCTTTCCATAAACCTAAAAGTAAAGATTTCTACAATGGGAGCTACAATGGATAGCTACTATCTACCCTTGGAGAGGATTTGAGAGCTGGAGCTAAAGTGACAGCCGTGGTCCATCTCTTGACAAGAATGTGTTACCACAAACTTATGAGCCTATTTTGAAGCATCTGTACCATGCTTAGTTGCTAACTATAACCTTTAAAGCTGCAAATTACCTACTCCCTATATAATTTAGCAGGTACTTATACAAATCTTTCTCAATAATCTGTATTATGGACTCTGCGTTGTAGAGTTGTGACTTATGCTGGCTCATCTTGTCTGAGTGTGGAAAGCTAAGCAGGGTCAAGCCTGGTTATTACTTGGATGGGAGACCCCTCCTCTAGTTTCCTGCATTGAGCAGGGGGTTGGACTCGATAGCCTTGTAGGCTCCTTCCAACTCTATGATCTATGAAATCTATGAATTCCTTCCCCAGGAAGGCCTGCAACAGTCTTAACACTGCAGGCCTTCTAGAAGATTTTATTCCACAAATGATATGCGTACTGATCCTGATTTTTCTGGTTGGTTTCCATTTTTGTGAGCCGCTTTAATTTCAGTTCAGTTTTATATTTTTTTAAAAAAAAATTGGGTCACCTGATTGACTTCAGAACAAAATTATTCATTGAAGGTCGTGATTTTGTTTATTATTATTTGATCTTTATCGATTTTAAAAATTAACAATTTTCCAAAAGAAAAAAGATCAACAGCAGCAAACTAAGCATTCAAATTATGCCAACTGTTCTTCTTATATCAGTAAAATGGGTTGCCAATCATTATAATTTGTTGACTGTTCTGAAGCTGTCTAAACCAGGAGTCCCCAACCCCCGGGCCGCAGACCCGTACCGGTCCGTGGCCTCTTAAGAAATGGGCCATGCCGCCCAGTTTTACAAAAATGCTCGTCGGGGAGGCGAGCAGAAGGATGAGCGGCAGGGGGGGTGCTCACCGGAGCTCGCTAGCACCCCAAGAACCATGACGGGGTGCGGCACAGCGGCCGAGTGCGGTGAGCGCCGCCCGCTGGGACGCTCCGCAAGCCGCCTGCCGGGACACGCTGCAAGCACCCCGTCCTGGCTGTCGGGGTGCTCGCGAGCTCCGGCGAGCACCCCGCCCCCGCCGCTCGTCCCTCTGCTCGCCTTCCCGACGAGCACTTTTGTAAAGCCGGAAGTGACGCGACGGGTCTCCCGTCACATCACTTCCTGGTTCTGCGGCGCTGCTGCTTGGGCCGCACAGCAGGTGAGCGGTGGGCGACACACACACACCCCGGTCCATCGAAAAATTTATTCCACGGGACCCGGTCCCTGATCCCAAAAAGGTTGGGGACCGCTGGTCTAAACCACTTCCATTGTTGCTCAAACTCAGCACAGGACCTTTCACAAGACTTGAAGGTCTTAAATAATACAACCACTATGAAATGGGGGAGGGGGTCCTCAAATGTGTTCACTTTCTTCCCAGCCCTCCACCCTAAGCTCGGGATGACTGTTGGAGTAGTGTGAGAGTTGACTGCTTTTGAAGTGTTTCCTGAGGCTTAAAAAATTGGAAACTTGGCAGGAAAAATTATGTCCCCGTCTCTACAGTGGCAACAAAACCTGGTACGACTACAAAAAGTAATCAACTTTTCCCCGTTCCAAGGGGCTGGCATGAATCCACTATAACACCGCAGAATATAGGCTAGAAGAAGAGGTTCCAGAAAGAGCAGGCATATGTTCTGCTCCTATAGAGCAGACATATGTTCTCCATTCAGGTGGTACACAGAAAGCTTGTGAAACGGTCAGGAGTATCTGTACACAGCCCTGCATTTGATTTATTTTTTTCTGGTGACAGAGACTGAGACTGTTTTTACCAGGGCTAGATTATCAAATAGACCAGTGGTCCCCAACCTTTTTCGAGTCGCGACCCCCTTTTGTAATGGCAAAGTAACCGGGGACCCCTCACCACATTTGCATAAATTTGCATTTTGGTGGGGTAAAGAAAACACATGAAAAATAGATTTTTCAGAATATAATTTAATTTAACCTAATATTCATTAAAGGTGGTAAAGCCAAATTTAAGGTAATCTTCTGAATATTTCCGTTTTTTCTCCATGGGTACAGATTTCCGAAAATATAAATAAAAAATCTGAGGAAAAACAATTTCTTTTTGTATTTCTATTGTTGTACTTGCTCACCTGCCCTTCCTCTCTTTGGACTCTGGATGTTAGTGGAAATAGGGCCCAACAGGGAGCAGGCAAGTGAGCGGATTTATTTGACTAGCAGCCAGCTTTGTATCAGAAAGGAGAAGACATGTTTATTTATTTGTTTATTTATTTATTTATTTTATTTGTTATATTTATACCCCACCTTTTTTCCTGCAAGGAACCCAAGGGGGCTCACATAATCCTCCTCCTCCTCTCCACTTTATCCTCACAACAACCCTGTGAGGTAGGTTAGGCTGAGAGTAAATGACTGGCTCAAAGTAACCCAGTGAGTTTCATGGCCAAGTGGGGACTAGAACCCGGATATCCCAAGTCCCAGTCCAACACTCTCACAATTACGCCACACTGGCTCTCTGTTCTGCTGGAGACAGCTAAAAATAGTTCTGCAATAGCCACAGAAGCAAGTGAAATGAAATTCATTCACACAGTCTCTCTCACTCTCTCTCTCACACACACACACTTCATTTTCACTCAGAAGAAGCCATAGTTCAGTGAAACTCTTCCCAATGAGTGTGTCAAAAAATACCATAACGTGAGCTCTCCAAGTGGTGTTAAGTACCTTCTCCCAACAGAATTATAGCCAGCAGCACGCCTCACTGCTTTGCATTGGGGCTGCCAAAATCTCGAAGGGCTAAGGAGGAAGTAAGCACACTTGCCTTTGTGCAAATAATCAAGTCGCCCAGGTCGTCCTCGTGCTGCCGCTCCCCCTCCCCCAGCCGGCTGCGTCTGAGAAGGAAGGGCTGGGTGGAATGCCCCCCACCCTCCCCTCGCCCCTGGACGCTGCCACGACCACCTCCCCTTTCCAGCCCAACAACAGCTCAATCTGCCCCCTCCTCCAACTCGTTCTTACAGAGATCTTCAACAGCAGCAGCAGCAGCAGCAGCAGGAGGAAGAAGCGCGTATTGGCGGCAACTGCAGGCAGCGTCGTCTCCTCTCTCTCTCACTCTCTCACACACACACACCAGCATGAGGAGGAGGAGGAGGAGGAGGCGAAATGTTGGCGGCAACTGCAGGCAGCGACTCACTCACTCCAGCACAAGGAAGAGAAGCACGAGGCGAAGGAGGTGCTTGGCGGCAACTGCAGGCAGCGGCTCCTTCTCAAGGCTCACGTGCCTGTTACCCATAAAGCACCAGTGTAGGCACGCACGCGCGCGCGCTCTCTCCTTCTCCAGCAATTGGATTGCAAGCGCCTGGTGCTGTAGGAAAATACCTCCCCCTCCCTCCTTCCAGTATAGCTGGCGACCCCCCAGAAAGCATGTCGCGACCCCCTTGGGGGTCCCGACCCCCAGGTTGGAGAACGTTGAAATAGACTAACAAGGCCCCGGTCTAGGGTCCGTGATTTTCATAATTCATTTGCATTCATTCATTTATTTCATTTCTATACCGCCCCACAGCCGAAGCTCTCTGGGCAGTTCACAATAGTTTGTACATAAAAACAATAAAAGCATACAAAATAATTAAAAAGATTAAAAACCAAATTTAAAAACACAGTTTAAAATAACAATCCAAGTTAATAAAACTATGCCTACAGGTGACAATCCCCCCCCACCCGTGCTATTTTGAGCTCTTAACTATTGAATGCCTTGGCATAGAGGGAAGTCTTAACCTGGCGCCGAAAAGATAGTAAGGTTGGCGCCAGGCGGGTCTCAGTGGGGAACTTATTCCACAATTGGGGGGCTACCACTGAGAAGGCCCTCCTCCTCATTGCCACCAACCGAGCCTCTCTTGGAGGTGGCAGTCAGAGGAGGGTCCCAGATGTTGAGCGTAGTGTCCGGGTAGATTGTGGTTGGGAGAGATGTTCCATCAGGTATTGTGGTCCTAAGCCATGTAGGGCTTTATAGGTTAAAACCAGCACCTTGAATTCGGCTCGGAAGCATATTGGCAGCCAATGCAAATGGGCCAGAACCGCTGTAATGACCTCGGACCTTCCGGTCCCCGCAATAAGCCTGGCTGCCGCATTTTGCACAAGCTGCAGCTTCCAAACAGTCTTCAAAGGCAGCCCCATGTAGAGTGCATTGCAGTAGTCTAGTTTAGAGATCACCAGAGCGTAGATTACTGAGACCAGGCTATCCCTCTCCAGATAGGGGCATAGCTGGGCCACCAGCCGAAGCTGGTAGAAGGCACTCCTTGCCACTGAGGCCACTTGAGCCTCAAATGACAAAGATGGTTCCAGGAGCACCCCCAAGCTACGAACCTTCTCCTTCAAGGGGAGTGCAACCCCATCCGGTCAAAGGAACCACCCACTAACAGCATCTCAGTCTTGTCTGGATTGAGCCTCAGTTTGTTAGCCCTCATCCAGTCCATTGTCGCAGCCAGGCACCGGTTCAGCACATCCACAGCCTCACCTGCTGAAGATGAAAAGGAGAAATAGAGCTGCGTGTCATCAGCTCTGCTACAATCTACTAATTTTTCTCTAAGAATTTGCACAGGCCCTTCTCAGTGGCCTGACCCAGGGGCTGTGATTTTTTATAAAACAGTGCTGGTTTTGATGATGATGAAATAATGTTATTGAAATATTTATTTATTTATTATATTTATACCCCGCCTTTTTTCCTGCAAGGAACCCAAGGCAGCTTACATAATCCTCCTCCACCTCTCTATTTTATCCTCATTACAACCCTGTGAGGTAGGTTAGGCTGAAAGTCAGTGACTGGCCCAAAGTCACCCAGTGAGCTTCATGGCCGAGCGGGGACTAGAACCTGGATCTCCCGAGTCCCAGTCCAACACTCTAACCACTAAGCCACACTGGCTCCCAATATGACTTATGTACATGCTTTGATTTATGGAACCAAAAAAAGTGGTCTGCCAAACGGCACAGCAATTTTCAGGTGGCCTGCAAAGTGGGGGAGGGGGGCATGTTGTTTGAAAACCACTGCTATAGAGGGAGGGAAGAACAGAGGCCTATTTCTGAGGCATTGAGTTGCGTTTTAACAGTGCAATCTTTTACTTGCCTACTGAAAAGTAAACCCCATTAAGTTTAATGGAACGTACGCCCAGGTAAGTGGGTATAGGATTACAGCTTTCATTTTGAGAAGCTTCTTCTACACTGTACAGAATCTACAGTTTCACCATTGTAGTCGTTTTTTTCTGAAAGGGTGTGTTGTGTAGTACAATCCTATGTATGTTTACTCAGACGTAAGTCCCACTGTCAGTTAATGGAATTTCCACCCATGTAAGTGTATATAAAATTGCAGCCTGACTTCAAGACTGCTAAATGTTCCTGTTTGCTTAGTTATATTGCACGTTTATATCACACATACTTGTTTGGGCATGTTTCTTTAAAAAAATACTTGTTGATATAAGTGTGGAAAATCCTCTCTTCTGCTTTAATCAACAAAAGTATGTCAATCAATGCTTTCTCCAAATTTAAAACCGAAACCTGGCATAACCTTCAAATACCTCAGGCCTCATTTCTTGTTGACATATTTTACTGCCAACATGTAGCCTAACATCACTGTTTTGTTGGCAGGCATTGTAGAACACTTTCACCCACCCACCCCTTCAACTTGCATCTGCTACATTTTAGGAACTGTTTATTAAGGTCTTCCTGTCTTCATTCACAAAATATTTCTGTGAAAAAAGGCCTGTATTTCTGGGACATCTTTTACAAACCAGGCCTAAGCTAACTAAACATGAAAGTCTTTTGGGGGGCACTGGGGGGGCAGTTGGTAATTGTGCATGCCATTTAAACTAAATTACTACAAGTTCCCAAAGTATGTTCAGTATGGAATGCCACTTTTGAAAATATATCGGTGTCAATAATTCCCAAACGGTGTGCCAGATAGGCGTGGTTTGCACATAATGCTAAGCCTTAGTGTGGATTTTTGAGATCTGGCTTGTCGTTGGGGCTGTTCACATGTCACGGTGACATTTGGTCACAAATTGTGGGTTAATTAATTAACCCACGATCTGCAGAGACACACGCCACGGCCACATGCAAGCCACTTCTGGTTTTCAAGAACAACCTACGAACACCCCATTTGTAGGTTGTTAGTGAGATGTCTGAACCCAGACACTTTGGGTTGTTCATGGGTTAACCAACCCAAAGTTATGCTAAGAACACATTTTAGGGTAAGTTTGGGTTGTTTAACCCATGAACAACCCAAAGTTTCCAGGTTTGCATGTCACGCTAAGAACCTACAAATGTGGGCATTCATAGGTTGTTTTTGAAAACCAGGAGTGGCTTGTACGTGGCACACCCACCCACACACAGATCATGGGTTAACTAACTGCCGAATGCCACCATGATGTATGAACCAGTATGGCCAATGGTCAGGGATGATGGGATTTGAAGTCTGACAACATCTGGAAACTCTTAAGGGAAAGGCCCATTGGCAAGGCTCTCCATCTAAATCTGTCTTTAACCAAAATTGTGTTGGTCCCAGGGTCCCAATAACAGCCTGGCCTCTGTTCAGGCTTCCCATCATCCCTGCAGGCACCAAATTGTCAAAGCCAATCTTTCAACTGTTTCTTGATCATTTGGTGCTTAATAGTTGCCTAAGCGACTTGAGGCTATAGCTCTATTTTTGTAATTTGGAACTAAGCTGAGAAATCCGCAGGAGGTCTGTGCCCCCAGTATTGTTCTAATTTTGACACCCAAACAGGAAGTGAAGTTGGGGAATGATAGCTGCTCATGCGCTATTGATTTTCCTTTCTTCATAAACTTTCCATTTCCACCAACACCCCAGCCAACCATTTATTTATTTATGTATTTATTATATTGATATCCCGCCTTTTTTCCTGCAAGGAACCCAAGGCGGCTTACATGGTCGTCCTCCTCCTCTGTTTTATCCTCACAACAACCCTGTGAGGTAGGTTAGGCTGAGAGTCAGTGACTGGCCCAGTGAGTTTGATGGCCGAGCGGGGACTAGAACCCGGATCTCCCGAGTCCCAGTCCAACACTCTAACCACTACGCCACACTGGCTCTCATTTTCACCATTTTCACCAGCACCCAAGCTTCCCTGGTTGCAGAGCCTTCCACTCCACCTCTCTGCCATTTCCATAGTGCCACCTTCCCTCCTTATTTGGCAAACACGAATATCCTCAATCATCTCTTTCTATCTATTTTCTAGTTGGGCCTGTTATACTGGTATACTGCTATGGGATGGATATACTAATCAAGCCCATTTTCTCTTCTGCAATGAATGTGTATGCTGTTTATAACAAAAAGTCTGTAAAAAATAAAGTTCATGTTTTTGGACTTTGAATGAGTGTTTGAGCTAATTTCCCCATCTGAGTAAAAGTTATTCCCTGTTTTCGTAAGCATAGTGCATATATCCACTGTGTGGGTGCTGGGAGGCTGGTGACTCCTATTTTGGTGGGTTTCCTAATCCATTGCAGGTTTTATTTGGAGCTTTATAGGAGCTATCCATGGTGCTGAACTCCACACCCCCAAAATAGGTTCACCACCATTGAGCACCATGGATAGCTACTATAAAGCTCAGAATAAAACCTGCAATGGATTAGGAAACCCACCAAAATAGGAGTCACCAGGCCCCCTTAGATCTGCGTTGGTTGCTACATGTGCATATATGGGAATTATGTGTCCATGTGAATGAGGATGTGCAGCAACAGATTTAAGGTGAATTCAAAGGCCACATAAAGATACGCATCTCTGCTCTATTCTCTCACCAGGCTTATTTCAGGCACGTGCCACTATCTACCCAAGTCTCACTTCATTCTTTGGTATGTTTGAATAGCTCACATTTTTAACTTGGTTAGGCCACAAATGCTAGCAGACTGGCATAAAAACATTATTCTTATATAAGCATATTCTTATGTAAGCATAGTCAGCATCTTTGGATGGGAATCAGCTGGGTTTTGTGTGATTGCCAATGCTAAGGGTTCTAGAAGACTGTATTATTTATTTATTTAATACATTTTTATACCGCCCAATAGCCGAAGCTCTCTGGGCGGTTTACATCAGTTAAAACCATAAAATACAATATAATATAGCTATAAAGTTTAAAACCATAGATTAAAACAAACAGCAAGGCTAGCAGCAGTTCAAATTACAGCAACAGTTAAAAACTACCAGATAAAAATGATTAAGATGATTAAAATGATTAAAAAAGATTAAAATGCCTAGGAGAATAAAAAAGGTCTTCACCTGCCTGTAGGACTCCATTGCCTCTTTTTGAGTAGCAGGCCAAAGGAGAAATGTGTTCACGTTGGAGTCATACTGGCCTTGTGGAACCAAGTCCTACATGCCTTTCCTACTCAGACTGTTCCAGGTGAAGTCAGTGGGCTCAGAAGTACATTAAGTACATGTATGGTTTAACCCTAATTAGCTCCTTTCATTCACAGCTCCTCTATGGAACAGGGCAAATGCTATACGCTTTATTTTGAGGAGGATGTGACAAGCAGATGAAGTGACTCACAGTGAGTCAGAAGCAAAACTAGATTTAGACCTTAGGTGGTCCTCAGTTTCTGACTTCTGTGGTCAGGTTATACCTTCTACTCATACAATGAGTCACATTATCTCTTAGGTAATGCAGCAAGCCATCCTCTACCCACAGCATGCCAAAACCCGGGATACTACATCAGTAAAACAGCCACTGTATCCAAAACTTGGGAAGGGAGGGGGGAAACACACCTCCAGAAAATACAAAAATGTTGGGGCAAGTCAACAGCATCCCTGAGAATGCTGCCATAGTTCTTCAATCAGGGACTGTGCTGGCAACAAGACCCACACGCTGCCCACACACACAAGGAGCCAAAGAACTCACGGCAATGGACACACACACACACACACACACACAACACCTACCCCTGCATTGCCACACACACAACATGCAAGGCAATGCCAGAGCACTCCACCCCATCAGCCAGAGGCACAACCAGCAATGGCCTACCCTACCCAAGGCATCCCTACAGTCAGTGGTTTGAACCCCCGTAAGTTCCTCACAGCCACTGTTTGCGAGCACAACACACATGAAGGGGAGGAAGCAGAAGGCACACAACACAGTACCCACGTAGCTCTCTGGGCAGGGGTCCTGCAGAAAGCACACACAATCCTCTTGGGACAAGGGTTTGAGGCCCATCCTGGGATGCTTTTGTCAAGCAGCCAAGGGGCCAGGACACATGACTAGGGCAACCACAGGCACACTCTTAAACAGTTTCCAATGGCTCTCTCCATAGCATGTGGTTGGAAAGCAGGATGTGGCGATTTGAGCCCCCAACAGGGAAAAGGGTAGAATATACCCCCACTTACCATTTGCATAGCTGGTTTAAAAAAAAAAAAAAAGTCATGCCAGGGCAAAAGAAAGGGAGCACCTGGGACTCGAACCCACACTGCAAAAATGACAGCACAGTTCACTACCTACTCAGCCACAGCAGCAAGGTAAACAGATACATCCTGGCACATTTCTCTCCACCTGCCCCAGTCCCAGCCTCAATATCCACTCATAGATGCCAGGAGCACAAGGGCTGGAGAAGGAGCTCTATCTTGGATAGAACAGCTCAGGTTTTTCATGTAGGACTCCCACCCAGGTTCAAAACCAGGTTATAGCTCCACACTAGGCAAGACGGGGAGAGGGCAGACCCAGGCACACCCGACTGGGTCATGAGGGGCATTGAATGAAGCAATACCGGGGGCCCTGCACTGTGACCAGTATAGGATTGCACTCTTAAACTAGGGAAAAAAGAGAGAACATAATGGAAGCAGCATCACAGCTGGGTGTTCAGATAAGAGTGAGATAAGTCAAAAACATTTCATTAAAAAATTGGATTGTCATCTTGCATTGCGCATGTGCATGGCCTGTCCACTGCAATATGCCAGTGTCTGCTGGATCATTGCCCCTCTTTCATGTCAGCAAGAGCACCAGTCAGGACAGATCAAACTGGTTCCAAGTGGCTCTTAATGGGCTCATTTACACATCACACCAACCCACCCTTGCAATAAGCCACAGTGGGTTCATAGAATCATAGAAAAGTAGAGTTGGAAGGGGCCTACAAGGCCATCAAGTCCAACCCCCTGCTCCATGCAGGAATCTAGGTCAAAGCATCTCTGACAGATGTCTGTCCAGCTGCACCTTGAATGCCTCCAGAGTGGGAGAGCCCACAACCTCCCTAGGTAGTTGATTCCATTGTCTTATTGCTCTGACAGTCAGGAAATTTTTCCTGATGTTTAGGTGGAATCTAGGTTCCTGTAACTTGAGCCCATTATTCCGTGTCCTGCAAACTGGGATGAACGAGAAGAGATCTTTGCCCTCCTCTGTGTGACATCCCTTCAAATACTGGAAGAGTGCGATCATATCTCCCCTCAGTCTCCTCTTCTGAAGGCTAAACATGCCCAGTTCTTTCAGTCTCTCCTCATAGGGCCTTGTTTCCAGTCCCTTTATCATCCTTGTTGCCCTCCTCTGAACCCTCTCCAGTTTGTCTATGTCCTTCTTAAAGTGAGGTGCCCAGAACTGGACGCAGTACTCAAGATGAGGCCTAACCAGTGCCGAGTAAAGGGGAATTATCACTTCCCGCGATTTGGAAGCTATACTTCTATTAATACAGCCCAAAATTGCATTTGCCTTCTTTGCAGCCACATCGCATTGCTGGCTCATATTCAGTTTGTGATCTACCACAATTCCAAGATCCTTCTCACTTGTAGTATTGTTGAGCCAAGTGTCCCCCATTCTGTAACTCTGTATTTGGTTTCCTCTCCCTAGGTGCAGCACTTGGCATTTATCCCTATTAAATTTCATTCTGTTGTTTTCGGCCCAGCGCTCCAGCCTATCGAGGTCACTTTGAATTTTGTTTCTGTCTTCCAGAGTATTAGCTGTTCCACCCAACTTTGTGTCATCTGCAAATTTGATAAGCATTCCCTGTACCTCCTCATCCAAGTCATTAATAAAAATGTTGAAGAGCACCGGGCCCAGGACCGAGCCCTGTGGTACCCCGCTCGTTACCTCTCCCCAGTTTGAGAAGGAACCATTGATAAGCACTCTTTGAGTCCGATTCTGTAGCCAATTGTGGATCCACCTGATAGTTGTTCCATCTAGCCCACTCTTAGCTAGCTTACTAATCAGGATATCATGAGGCACTTTGTCGAAAGCTTTGCTGAAGTCCAGGTATATAATGTCCACAGCATTCCCACAGTCCACAAGGGAGGTTACCCGATCAAAAAATGAGATCAGATTAGTCTGACAGGATTTGTTCTTGACAAATCCATGCTGGCTTCTAGTAATCACTGCATTGTTTTCAAGGTGCTTGCAGACTGACTTCTTTATAATCTGCTCAAAAATCTTCCCGGGGATTGATGTCAGACTGACTGGCCTATAGTTCCCAGGTTCCTCCTTCTTGCCCTTTTTGAAGATGGGAACAACATTTGCCCTCCTCCAGTCATCTGGCACTTCACCTGTCCTCCATGATTTCTCAAAGATAATAGACAGTGGTTCTGAGAGTTCTTCTGCCAGTTCCTTTATTACTCTAGGATGCAGCTCATCAGGCCCTGGAGATTTAAACTCGTTCAGAGTAATCAGGTGCTCCTTGACCATTTGCCTATCAATCTCAAGCTGCAATTCTGCCCCTTCAGTCTGCACTTCAGGTTTGCCAGGGGGGTCATAGACCCTCTTTTGGGAGAAGACCGAGCCGAAGTAGGAATTGAACACTTCTGCCTTTTCTTTGTCTTCTGTTATCAATTTGCCATCCTCATTGCGTAGTTGAACCACCAGTTCTTTCTTCTGTCTTTTACTGTGCATGTATCTGAAGAAAGCTTTTTTGTTGCTTTTAGCATTCCTCGCTAACCTTAGCTCATTCTCAGCTTTAGCCTTCCTGACACTATTCCTGCAGTTCTGTGCTACCTGCCTGTACTCTTCCCCTGTAGCCTGTCCTTCCTTCCACTTCCTATACGTGTCCTTTTTTGTTTTCAAGTCATCTTTGAGTTTATTGTGAAGCCACATTGGCTTCTTCTGTTGCCCTCTGCCTTTTTTCCTTGTGGGAATTGTTTGCAATTGTGCCTTTAAAATTTCCTTTTTTAAAAACTCCCACCCCTCCTGGGCTCCCTTTCTCGTGAGAGTCACTTGCCATGGGATCTTACTAATCATTGTTCTGAGTTTGTTAAAATTGGCTTTCCTAAAATCCAGGGTACGTGTTTGGCTACACTCAGCTTTTGCTTCCGTTAGAATCAAGAACTCAAGTATAACATGGTCACTTTCCCCCAGAGTTCCCGAAACTGCCACTTTATCCACTAACTCGTCTCTGTTGGTTAGAATCAGGTCAAGGATAGCTGATCCTCTAGTTCCTTCCTCCACTTTCTGTAGGAGGAAGTTATCAGCAGCACAGCTCAGGAATTTCTTGGAGGGGCCATGTTTGGCTGAATAAGTCTCCCAGCAGATATCAGGGAAATTGAAGTCTCCCATTACTACCACATCGTGCCTCCTTGAAACAATGGCGATTTGCTTTTCAAAAGTTCCATCCTCGTCTTCTCCTTGATTGGGTGGTCGGTAGTAGACTCCAACCGCCATGTTCGCTTTATTCTTTGCCCCCTTTATTTTAACCCAGATGCTCTCAATGGGGCTGCCAAGCGCCTCTTCCTGTATCTCTGTGCAGAGATACGTATTTTTAACATACAGTGCAACTCCACCTCCCTTTCTGTTGCTTCTGTTCCTTTTGAACAAGTTATACCCTTCAATTGCTGTATTCCAGTCATGGGAGTCATCCCACCAGGTTTCAGTTATCCCTATCAAGTCGTACTTGCCCTCATGTATCAAGAGTTCAAGTTCGTCTTGTTTATTGCCCATACTCTGGGCATTAGTATAGAGATATTGAAGACTATGTGCTTTATAGTCCGACTTTCCCCCTACATTTTGTGGTAGACTATCAATGGGCACCGCTGGAGCTGTTCTCTCCATTGTGGCATAGAGGCCTTCTTCCATTGGTACCCCCGAGTTTATGTCTCCCTCCCCTGTTGGATTCAGTTTAAAGCCCTCCTGATTAAGTTCCTCATGCTGTGTCCAAACACATTCTTCCCAGTCCTTGTGAGGTGCAACCCATCCTTTGCCAGCAGTCCATCTTCCAGGAAGTGTAGCCCGTGGTCCCAGAATCCAAATCCCTCACGTCGGCTCCACCTTCGTAGCCAGTCATTCACTCGGAGTATTTTTCTTTCCCTTTCTATGCCTCTTCCAAGTACTGGAAGGATGGATGGTTGGTTGTTCTGAGAAGAACCCATGGTGTGCCCGACAGATGATCAGGCTCACCATGGGTTGTTCGCCCCCCTCCCTCCCTCCCTCCCTCCCTCCCTCCACCTCGGTCCTCCCATGGGTATCCCAGAGGACACTGCGGCAGGACAGACTTGTTACCCCCTCCCCGCTCCGCAGTAATTGTGAGCCATTTTCAGCTCGCCATGTTTTTTTCCCCATTTCCCCTTTTTCCCTCTGAGATCGTGAAAGCCAGTTTGATAGCTGACTTTTGCAATCTCTGTTTTGACAGCCCCTTCAAAGTGCCCAGTGGCACCTTAGAGGGGAGTTGGTGGCTGGCAGACCAATTTTTAAAAAAATTGTGCACACAATGTGCACAAATAGGTTGGTTGTTTTTGTTTTTGAAATGTAGCCGCACTTGCACAACTGCAGAGGTTTGCAGTTGCATGAGTGCAGAAATTTGAAGCCTTGGTGGAGCAATGTCCAAAGTGCAGCAAGTGCCAACCCTGAAGATTGCCCCAAAGAGGCTCCAAATACATCCCCCCCCTTTGCTTTCTCTTGACAGCTGCCAAAAGGGGAGCTGTCAGGGGAAAGTGAAGGCATGAGTGATCTTTGCTCATGAAAAGGAGGTGGTGTGATTTACACCCCATTCGTGGCGAACTCCTCATCTTTTAAGGGGAAAGGGGGGGAAAGTTGCAGAGAGCCCAAAACAGCTCACAATCGCGGCAGGGAGGACAACAAGCCAGTGCCAGCCACTCCCAAGTGCCACTTGGCATGCTCAGAAAGAGTGGCAAGGGGTTTTTGCCGCTCTTGCCAAGCAGCTTGGTAGCCAGTACCCACAATGGGGTCAGGTGCCTGGGTTCAGAGGACATGACAACCGATCATAGGTACAACAACCCATAGAACAACCCATGGGTTGTCAGTGTGGCTTGTTGCCCATGAACAAGCCACCCTGCAGGAATCGGTCTGGATTCGCACGACACGACAGCCCATCATGGGTAACAACCCACAGTGGGTTGTTGTGTGTGTCGTGCTAACCCAGTCAATGCCTGTTAACAACTCACATACAGGCCTGTGGCTTACGCTGGCTCAGCTTGTCTGAGCATGGAAAGCTAAGCAGGGTCAAGCCTGGTTATTACTTGGATGGGAGACCCCTCCTCTAGTTTCCTGCATTGAGCAGGGGGTTGGACTCAATAGCCTTGTAGGCTCCTTCCAACTCTATGATCTATGAAATCTATGAAATCCTTTGTTCTGCCATTGTCAATCACTCTGATCTCTCTCCTTTCTTTGCCCTCCACCCCACCCCCTGCCCATGTGTGTCTTGTCTCTTTTAGCCTGAGGGCTGGGGCTGCGTCATACCGTGGGGTGAGATCATTTGATGAAAGGTGGTATTAAAAAAAAAAAGTCTTCTGCGCAAATAAGTGTTGTATGTTAATTGCTGCGAGCTGCTTTGGGAGAGATTTTGTGTCTGAAAAGCTGGATTAAAAATATAATTAAATAAATGCTTACAAATATTCTTATTACAAGCAATCCCTTGTAATAAATGGGTCACAGGATTAGGGCCCCTGTGTGCTCTCGCTCCAGAAGCTACCAACAGAAGTAGGCTGCAGTGGGTAGCAGTATCATTACACAAAGTAACGCCCCCCCCCCAAAAAAAAACTTTTTAGAAAACATAGCAGCAGCAGGAAGAGTAGTGCCATCTGCCACCCCGGCCTACTCCTTGTTGTTTGTGGTCTCACACAGAAATTAAAGTTCCTTATTAAGCCTTCCTTGGGAAGGCCAGTGGATTGTATTGCAAATTTAGTAAGTGTGAATTTCATAAATTTACCATGTGAAAAATGTGAATTTCAAGTCTAATGAGCCTTAAAGACTAGCACCACATTGGTCACATCATTTGAATTCAAATGTAAACTCTTGTGTTTGAGAGTGGTCAGTCATTTTATATTCATCATTCAGTATGCATAGATCATGGATTTCACAGAATGCAGTTTTTTAATGTGTATACGTATTATCCATTCCTAATCCCATTATGTCTCTATTTAAGTGAATAGGATTACATATACCGTACATTTGGCTAGCATTTGAAACCCCAGCACGCCTCACTTTATGGAAATGATGAAAAGTAAATGTATAAAATGTAAGTTACACGCTCTGAATTCAAATAAGGAATGATTTCACAAATTGGGAATTGCATACAAAAGCTACACTACACTCCAAATGAACAATCATTCTTCATTAGCGTAGATCCAATCAATTTGGCTAGTGGCCAATCTTCGATTCTTGGCTGAAGTATTCAAGCAGGCTGTGACCATGTAGCTCCGGGCACTTCAGGATGAAATATCTTGATCCAGGCCAATCGAGCTTCAGGTTGGGGTTCAGTACAGAGACTGTTTTGTTCAATCTTCTCTGGGAGAGGAAAGAGAAAAGGGGAATGTGACCCACTGATTTTCCTGGATCTTTCAGTAGCCTTCAGTGCCATCAGCCATGGCATCCTAGAACAGGAGTGAGGAACCTCTTTCAGCCCAAGGGCAGAATTCCATTTTGGAGACACTCTCAGGAGCCACATTCCGGTGGTGGGCGGGACCAAAGGCAAAGGGGGTGGAGTCAACTGCAAAGGGGAGAGGCCAAAATACCAGAGAATGCCAGCATATTTTAGTTTAAATCTCTTACTACCAGTAAGAGAGGCATTTCAGAATTGGGGGAGACTGCACAAAAGCCAAACTAAGGGGTGGGGCTATGTGAAGGGAATGTGGCCATCAGGGGAGTCTCAGAGGGCAGGATTGGGGCCCTAGGTAGGCCAGATTTGCCCCCAGATCTGAGGTTCTGCACCCCTGTTCCGGAATGACTGGTGGGCTTCGTGGTTGGAGGGCACCACATTCCAGTGGTCCCACTGGTTCCAGTGCTTGCTGGAAGGTTCCAGAAGGTGATACTGGGTCACACTTGTTTTTCTGCTTGGGAGGTCACCTGTAGGTTCCCTATGGGCTCCATAATATTTCCTTATTGTTCAATATGTACATGGAATCACCTGGCTGAGGTTGTTGATTTGGAGTAGATGATCACCAATGTGCAGAGGAAACCCAGCTCTATTTCTCTTTTATGTCTGGTAATTCAGTCTTTCTATTGGCCACTTGTCTGGGGTCGGTAATAAACTAGATGAAGGTGCATAAACTGAAACTAAATCCAAACAAGAAACCTTTGCTCATCGTAGACAGCACTGATTCCAGTGGAGTAATGGAATTGCCTACCTTGGACTGGAGTCACACTCCCTCCACAAAAAACCAGATTCATAGCTTGACCCTGTTCCTGCATGCAGACCTCCTCCTGGACGGCCAAGTTACCACTGTGGCCAAGACAATATTTTATCCAGTTTGTCTGATCTACCAGCTACATCGCTTCCTGGGAAAAGGGGGTCTAAATACTGGTTCATACCCTGGTAACCTCTTGGCATGACTACTGTAATGTGTTCTAAGTGGGGCTGCTCTTAAGGGCAGTTTGGAAACTTCAGTTGAACCAAATTAATGCCCGGTGTTAGCTTCAGGGAGCGCACAATACCTGTTCTATATGAGTTCTACTGGCTGCCAATTTATTTCAGGGCTAATTCAAGGTGTTGATGCTTACCTTTAAAGCCCTTCAGGGAGCTCTTTCCTATTTATGGTCCTCACTCTTTGAGATCTAAGGACAAACACTTCTTAGGGCACAATCCTATGGTTTTTAGGGGAGCGTCCCAGGGACATTGGAATTTTTGAATTCATCCTCCCAAAGCTGTAGACACTGCTGTGACTTTGGGAGGGGGACTTCAATATCCAATTGCGCGCCCCCTCTGCTGCCCCCTTGCAGCCGCTACAGAAAGAACTGTGGACACCTGCTTTCCTAGGTTGTAAAAGTGACCTCAGGTGGCTTCATGGAGGTCAAAAGGGAAGGTGTTCCGATGGGCGGGGAGAGGAGAGGCCAGTATCTGCAAAATTCTATGGCCTCACCCCTGGCTCTGCCCCCAACAGCAGAACTCCTCTAGACATGCTCAGAGGCCTGTCTAGAGGAAAAATTTAAAAAGGAGGATGGAGAGGCAAAAATTGCCTCCTTTGCTCCTCCCACCCTGCCAACAGCAGCCCAGTAGGGCATAGGAATCTCAGAAACCTCCAGAATTGGAGGCTTCCATCTTACGAGCAGCAACCGAATAGGGTTGCACCGTTTCAGGTAATGGTATTAGATCATAGTGTTTGTGTGTATTACTCACACTATATGCTACTACTCTACCAACTGTTGTAGATTTACTTTTGATAACATAGTATATTATTACAAATATATAATGTTTTTCATCTAAGAACCATTGCAAGGACAGTTGTATGGAGCTTTTCACCAAAAGGACTTCAGGAATGCTGTTCTTTGGAATGGGCTGCCATTTCAGTTGGTATAAATGAACAGGCTTCCTCTCCTTTCACATTTTTCAAAATTGGTTTAACAATTATTTTCTCATTATCACAGCAAAATGGTCCTCCAGGGTGTATGTAGGCTTCGTAGACGCAAATATTAATTAACTATGACTAAACCATGGTCTGACAAAATCTACGTCACTAGCTGTAGCTAAGAAATGCCACTGGGTGAGTAGAAACCTACCATGGCAGAGGCCAGTTGAAGATCAATGAATACCTCTAGATCGTATGAAGCTGTGGTTCCCCAGCGGTTCATTAGTTTCATATCCTGTCTTTGGGTTCAATGTTAAAGAGAAAACGTACAGGAAGTAAAACAGCAAAGGTTATGACTGCTGTACCTTGACTCAAGCCCTAGGCTAGAAATACTTTTGTTTTGACTGAAGCGAGGATACAGAGACTGATGCTCTCTGCATCCTTAGGTCCCTGCAAAACAGGTCATGGAGAAGTATTCAAAAGCCGCCCAGGGCTGGATCCAGATTTAGTCATGCTGAGAGTAGACCCATTGAAATCAACAAGACAGTCATGACTAACTTAAGGCCCATTGATTCCATTGGGCCTGCTCTAAGCATGTCTAAGACTGGATCTACCCAAAGAATACAGAGACTTTATGGTGTTAGATTATTCTAGAGTGGCTTAATCTTATTTTCTGGTCATCCACACTGAATTTTTATGGGTTCCCCCCTTTTTTTCTTCTTCCTGAAGAAGTGCCCATCTCCCCCCCCCCTCCTGTGGCTAGTAAGTGTGGTAAGCATCCAAGCTTGGCAAGCATCAACTTAGAAGTAAGTCCCATTGAATCCACCACCACTGAGCAGACAGAGCGCTCCAAGATCAGAGCCCTCCATCTATCCAAAGGCCTGCCAGCAACAGCCAGGCAAAGAAGGAGGAATGATGGAGGTGATTTCACCTGTGTTTTTTCCTGCAAAAAACAGATTCAGGTGGATGGGTCTCTGAGCCCATCCAGCTGACTTACCGGCAGTGGGTGGGACTGGCAATTGAGAGGCCATAAGATCCTGCAGATCCAGGCCCCACCCCTCTCTGTCCACCATCTCACCACCTTTTTGCCCTCCCCAAGCTCATCCCAAGTCACAGTTGTGACCTCAGAGGAGCATCTACTGCGGTGCTTTCCATGGTGGCTGCAAGGGGTCAGGGGCCAGGAAAGTGGGATTGGCCTGAGGTTGCAGAGGTCTACAGCCATGGGAGGGGGAACCTGACATATCCTATGGTCCCTGGATGCTCTCCCAGGCTGCATAGGATTGCTCTGTAAGTGTATATAGTAGGGGTGGGCAACTTGTGGCCCTCCAGGTGTTTTGACCTACAACTCCCACCAGCCCTAGCCAACATAGTCAATAGTGATGGGAGTTGTAGGCCAAAACATCTGCGGAGCCACATGTTGCCCACCCCTGGTATATAGAATTGCAGCCTTAGATTGTTTAATTAAATTAATTTATTATATTTTTAATCTGCCCAATAACAAACTTCACTGGGCTGGGTAGATTACATAAAGCTAAAAGAATAAAATGCTATACAATACAGAAAAAAAGCACAGGAGAAACAGTGGCCTGTATATATACATATATTAAAAAGTCATAAAAGATAAGATGCCCAGAAGAAAAGAAAGGTCTTAGCCTGGTGCCAAAAATGTAAGAGTGTAGGCACCAGGCACGTCTCCTTGGGGAAGACTTTCCATAAATGGGGTTCCACAATTGAGAAGGCCACATGCCTAACTTCCTTCATCAGGGATACCATGAGGAGGGCCTCCAAAGATGACCTCAAGATGATGACCAAGTATTATTTATTAGTACTGCATGTATATGTGCCTTCTTGCTCCTTCCAGCTCAGCCTGTATATTTGTAAAATAAACAGGTAATATAAGAAAACCCACAAGTTTGCAGTATTAATGAAAGAAACTGGAACATCTCACTGCTTGAAAAATTAGGAGTTCAATCAATATTAATGTGAAGTTTTATAACAGGCTTCTAGTTTAATTAATTGTTGTACACTATGTATTGCTACTGTAATGTTTATTGTGAATGAAAATAATTTTGCTTATCAATTGGTCACACCATTGTTCTGCCTTCCTTAATATATTTTCCTGACTTTTGAGTAAGAATTATGATTGTCATCATGATCATGATCATCATTCTCTTGCCAAATCTGACACTCAAGACAGCAATCCTGGAAGAGGGAATTCACAGAAGGACCAAGTGACCATTTTTTCTGATTGCTTGAACTGGTGCAAGCACAGCTGTGTGGATTTTTGCAAAGGAGCACAGCCATTGTCAACGAATGCCTTAAGGTCAACTAGAGCCACAAGAAGTATATTTTTAATGAGACCTTGTAAAACATATTAAAAGGGTAAAGCAATTATCTGATGTAATCCTTTTCAAAATCTGCCTGATCTTCTGAAAATAGATTTAGTGATCCCCTGTAGGACAGTAATTTTCTTAGCAGAAGTCTGGCAACCTCCTCACCCCTGAAGAACCTGAAACTACCTACATATGAACTCACAATTCCCCAGTGTATTCAGTAAGAAGATGATGATATTTCCTTTCCACTTAAGAGGAACTGTTTCAGGTTTGATCATGCAATTTAAAGAGTTTAGCAATCATCAAGGAGTCTCCCAGACTTGGCAAGAATGAGAAATCTCTGCAAGTACCAAGTGCGTGCCAGGAGCTTTGCTCTCCCCTCATGCAGAAACTACTTTGGTGACCTCTTCCTCAGTGAACAGTGTACTAGAAACACACAAATATGGCTTCATAATAGGAGAACCAATAGCAGGAATTAGAGCAACAACATCAAATGTATTTTGTTTACGCTGGAGGCCACAAAGGAGACGACACTGTTTGAAGTCTTTGGCTTTTTGCGAGGTAATTCGCCGCTAGCATGTATTATGATACCACAGACCAGACAATACACTTTTATTCTCTCTTTCAGACCAGTGACAGGCAGAGTTGCTTTAATATTTAGTACTTCCTTAAGGGTGGTGTCCCTCAGGGGATTAAGAATGCAGTGACAACACCAGGACAAAGGGCAAAGTTTGTGTTCAGGCCTCAGCAACCTTCTTCCAGGGGCTAACCTGGATGTGGAGTCTTCCCTGACACGGAATGTAAGAGGATAGCCACTGCTGACAAGTAGTCTGGAGCTCCCAGAATTTTGGATCCTGTTAAAAGACTCCAGCTGTATTACAGGAAAGAGACTCAGCTCCAGAAGACCACACAGAGGGCCTTCACGGGCCAGGGTTGCGTGTTCCTTCTAGAAATTCCACAAGGCTTCCGTACTCATCCAGTTTGTCCCTCCACCCTACAACATTGGCTCAAGCCCAGAAGCCACAAGGTTGGGAACATCCAGTAAGAAGCTGCTTTATACTACTGAGTCAGACCATTGGTCCATCTAGCCTAGTACTGTCGACATAGACGGGCAGCAGCTCTCCTGGTTTTCAGGCAGGAGTCTTTCCCAGTCCTACCTGGAGATGCCAGGCATTGAAGTTGGGACCTTCTGCATGCAAAGCAGGACCTCTGCCGCTGAGTTACGCCTCTTCCCCTAGGTCCCAAGATTCCATGGGAGGGAGCTGGAAGTGTTTTGAACAGCCAGAGGGTACCAAAGGTGTGCTACAACATGGAGTGTTCAAAATTCCCTTCCAATTAGGGTTGCTTCAGTTTTTTCTGTCTAGGCGCCTATGCCTTCATCAGCTGAAAGACAGATAGCATATCATGCGAGTCATTGCTAGCTTGATGAAGTGGCAAGCTTTGCCTGTCAATTCTTTATGTCATATGTCAAAGGTACAGGAGCCCTGCGAGGAAAAAAAAAAGGTGGCTGCTAGGAGCGGGCTTCGGATTCGGTTGAAACAGGCTGATTGGGACAGATTCGGGAGATGTGCAAACCAAAGTGGGGCTCCTCTGAAATGACCCAAATCCAAATCTGAACACTTCTGTAATTTGTTAGCAATTGGGATCTGGAGGGACACAGAGACATAGACAGTGTGTCTCCAAAAACTGGTATGTTTCTCCCCAGGCTCTCTATATAAGGAAAACACCAGGATAGGAAGAGTGGGGAGGGAGAGGAGGGGTATAGTTTTGTGATTGGCAGCTCTAGCTTCTAATCACAATGAACTGTTTTACCAGGGCTCTCCAAGCCCAGGGCTTGGGGGAGGGGGCCCCCCAGAATGTTGAAGGACCGATCCAGTGTTCAGTGCTCTTTGCTAGTTCTGTCCCTCAGCAGGCTGCCATGAAATGATGGGTAGAAGTTTGGCTAAACATTAGGAGAAGCTTCCTAATAGTAAGCTGTTCAACAGTGGAACTGACTGCCTCAGGAGGTGGTGGGCTCGCCTACACTAGAAGTATTTAAGCAGAGGCTGGACAGCCATCTGTCAGGGATGATGGAGCTGCATCCTGCATTGCAGATTCTGCATTGGACAAGGTGTTGGACTAGATTACCTCCAAGGTCCTTTCCAACTCTACTATTCTATGGTTCTGTGATTCTCTGATCTTAAATGTGTGTGTGTGTGGGGGGGGGAATTACAACTAGATAATGCATGTAAAGCACTTTGAATACTTGAAAGTGCTATACAAATGCTCAGTATTACTATTATTGACTTTAGATCAGGCCCTTACTCTGTTCCTGACCTCAATGTTGGAGGGGGGGTGGGTTGTACTTCAACACAAGTCTCTTATGAATTGAAAGAATAATCAGATACGTTGTGATTGCTATAGATCTAAATGTTTTTAGCCTCTTAAAAGTAGGGGAACCTCAAGGCCCTATTGTAAATGCTATGTTTGATTTCTGAGAGAGGAAAAGCCCCAAACTAAAATATATCCGAAAGGCTTCACAGCTGCCTCTTTCTTTCAAGGTCATTGTACTGGAAAATCCTTTTATAAAATCTTTTCAGAAAATTCAAGATTTATTGTGCTCAATATGCTGCTGCTGCTGCTGCTGCTGCTTTGTTTACTGACATATGTTTGGTGAGGAACACAATATTTATTGAGATTATAATTATTTGGTTTGGGGAGGAAAGGGTTAGAGATGTGTTACTTGCTTGGTGAGGCATGAGATGGTCTGGTATGTCATCATTAAATATTCCCATATCTAGAACAATAATTGATTCCTAACTATGATCACCCAGTGATGCTGTGCTTTGGAATTATTACCAGGCTCACCTGACCTCTTAAATAGCACTGGGTTTTAAAATTTTCTTTTCTCTTTAACTTTCCTGTGTGGATCAGGTCTCTGTCATACCCTTGATGATGCCTGAGAGATGGATGGGAGAGAAACTCATTCAGTTCACATTTTAATGCAAACACACCTAATTTCTCACTTTTGAACCAATGTACAAACTGAAACGCAGTTATCCTGCAAAATTTGCACTTTTACCAATTTTGCAGTGAAGTCTTCCAATCCCAAAATGTGTACAAACATGTGTATATTAGGGGGAAGTGCACACAAAAAAAAGTGTTTATTAGTGAAAACAACATTCAGAATTGCATTATATTCGGAAAACTGCTTGCAAAAAAAGTGTACGTTAGGCAAAATTGTGTACATAAGTACATGCGTTAGGAGATATGCATGCAAAATGCATACAAATGTTCACGCAAATTTGTTTTTTTTAAGGATTCTCAAAGTTCGGGACAAACCAAATTTAAGATTGGAAAAATGAGAAACAGAGAAACTGAAATTGACAGATTCCTCCATCTTTAGCCTGAAGCATCCAGTATTGCTTCTGCCATCCCTAAATCATAGGTGTGATGTGAAATGTGTGAATACATTTAATTTTTACACTGTCCAGAGAACTTAGGCTATGTAGGTGGTTTAGAAATGTAATAAACAAACAAATGTCTGTCCGCTTAGGGTTCCCCCCCTCCATTTAAATAACAGCCCTGGGGGAATCGGAACTATGATGGTGTGCATGGGATTAACCCTTTCCCTATCCAATGACCGCCCCCCTCCCTCCCCCACAGCTCCTATTAATCATAGGAGGAAAGCTTCCAACGGGAGTGTCCCTCTCCAAACTAATAGCAGCTCCAGACTAATAGCAGATTTGGGTGGGTGGAAAAATCACCCAGACTGCAGTGCAGTAAGGGAAAGGATTAACACCCATCTACATGCACCAGGGTCCCAATTTTGATTGTGCGCACGCACGCACACGCGTACACACACACACCACCACCACCACCATGGCTGTTATTTAAATGAACAGAACAAGTCACATTAAAAAGTACATGGCCTATGGCATCAAACTATAGTAGAAGGCTGGCTAAGAGCTCCTAATATACAACAAGGTACATACTTCTTTCCTTGCCAGCTGGGTTTCAGTGGGCGTGATGCTGTGCTTAAGCATTAAACAAATAAGAGCTTCACCAGCAGTTTAGCTGAAGGCAGTTTTACCAGATGGTGTTTAATTATGTTGTTTTCAGTTGCAGACTCCTCCTGCACTTGTCTTCTTGTCTGCTCCCTTAATGTGAAGCAGAGTAAATTACTGAACCATTCAGTAAAAGGGGGCAATTGCATAAAGAGTTACTAATTTTTGCCTTTAAAATCAATAGTCTTCCAAAAAAAATGTTTTAATGTTATCATAATATAGAAAAGGAACTAGAATTTTGATTTATTTACATCTAAATTGTAAATATACAAATACTGCTAATCTAAATCAAGTGAACTGGCACGCCTGCTTGGGATCAGGGTGAAGTGTTTCTATCTCTAAGCCTGTTTCTATTCAGCGAGTCCTCAATAATTCATTTCCAGCACAATCCTAGACATGTCTACTCAGAACTATGTCCCGCTGAGTATGCCAGCTATGACCCTACCTGGATAGGGGCAGCCTACCTTCAGTGATCCATACCTTGTAACTTCCCAGTTGTATTACTGCAATGTATTGTATGTGGGGCTGCCCTTGAAGATAGTCCGGAAACTTCAGTTGGTACAAAATATGGCAGCTAGGGTATTGACTGGAACTGGTTGTTATGACTATATTACGCCAATATTGTACTATCTTTACTAGCTCCCAGTTCACTTCCAGGCACAATTCAAGGTGCCCGTGTTAACCTACAAAGCTCTTCACAGCTCAGGGCCACAGTATCTCAAGGACCTCCTCTTCTCATATGTTCCTGCCCATGCCCTGAGATCATCATCTGAGGACCTACTTCAAGTGGCCCACACACACACTGAGATTTGGTGGGTGGCTACCCGTGAGCAGACCTTTTCTGTGGTGGCCCCCCAAACTGAGGAATGCCCTCCCTAAAGAGGTCTGCCAGGAAACCACCAAGTGTTCCCTGGTTGGAGGAAAGTGGGTGAGGCCAAGGGAAGGACCCAGAGTGCCAGACTGGGACCAGAGAAGGGCCAGATTTGGCACCCAGGCCTGAGGTTCCCCACTCCTGCCTTAAAGACTAACAAGTTTATTATGGCACAAGCTTCATGGACCACAGCCCACTTCATTAGATGCATGAAGTATTATCCTGAGTTACAGGTATATATACACATGGTTAAGGCTGGGGAAACTTGTAAACAGTGAGGCCAGAAATGCAAAAAGTACAGATAGTGATATTTTCCCTTTTAACAATGGCCATTCACAAAGCAGCTGTTGGCGATCCTTGTGCTGCAATCCAAGAAAGCTTCTGCTGTAAGGTCCCGCTTTACTGATTGCATGTAAGCCCCTCTGGGAGCCCTTTTGGCTGAGGAGCAGGATAAAAATACGTTAAATAAAATAAAGAATACAACTGTTAGTCTTCAAGGTGCCACATACCTCTTTGTTGGCTTTTGCTGCAACTGACAAACTCAAGTACCCCTCTGGAAATCTATCTATATAAAAGAAGAAGTCCTGACTGACTGACTGACTGACTGACTCATCAATGTCCAGCTCAAACCGTTTAATCTAGGAACATGAAATTTTGAAGGAACATTGTTTTTATGACGTAGACACCCACTAAGGAAGGATTTTGGGAAATTCTGTCCCTAAGGGGGTGAAAAAGGGGGGGGGAATTGCCCCACTCTCATATCTCCTATGGGCAAAACAACAGGGCAGCAGTTATGCAAATCGGCCTCACCTCATAATTGCTGCAGGAGCCAATAGGAGCAGCTATGCAAATAGCCCATACGACACTTAGAATGTTCGTATGAATTCCTGCAGGGGCCAATAGGGGTGGGTATGCAAATCTCCCCTTAGCCATTTAGAATGTTCTCTAAGGGGGTGAAAACTGAAAAGGAAGGGAAACTTTTTAAATGACTGCCTGACTGAATGACTGTTGTGTGTGGGACGTCGTCACATCACGTTTTGATAGATCCACCCCAAACTTGGCACGCATACTCTCCATCACCCAAGGACAAAGACTGGTGGCTTCAAATCTCTGAAAAACCCTCGCTGCGCCTGTACGGCCCAAAATAGATGAGAGCCAATGGCGTCACTTGGAATGTTCACAGAGGCCATTCAGGAGCGGTTATGCAAATCACTCCACCCACATATAGAATGTTCGCATGAACTGCCACAGGGGCCCAATCAGGAGCAGATATGCAAATCTCTCCTATGTGAAAACAGAATGTTCATATGAACTGCAGCCGGGGCCTACACGGGGATGGGGAGCAGGGATTTCATTGTTGTGTAATCCCAGGGAGGGAGAGTAGGGATTTCATTGTGTAGTCCCAGGGGGGGAGCAGGGATTTCATTGTGTAGTACCAGGGGGGGAGATAGGGAATTCATTGTTGTGTAGTTCCGTGGGGCAGACAGAGATTTCATTGTGTGGTCCCGGGGGGGGGGGGGGGAAGCAGGGATTTCATTGTACAATCCTGGAGGGGGGGAGCAGGGAATTCATTGTTGTGTAGTTGTACAGTCCTGGAGGGGGGGAGCAGGGATTTCATTGTGCAGTCCTGGGGGAAAGGGAACAGGGATTTCATTGTGTAGGCCAGGAGGAGGGGAGCAGGGATTTCATTGTGTAGTTCCGGGGGAGCAGGTAGTCCCGGGGGAGCTGGGATTCCATTGTGTAGTCCCGGGGGACCTTTCCTATGGAGGGATTCAAAACAGCGGATAACTACCTTAAGGAATTTTGAACAAATAGTGCCTATAGGAAAATAACGACCCGTGCACTGCAGGAGCACCAAGTTCCCCCCCGCCAAGCTGTCATTTGCACTAATCCCTCCCCCCCTGCCACTGGGGGTTCCCTCTGATTTTGCCACTTCCCGAGGCACTATCAACTTGGGGTAACCAAGGGGCTTCTCAGCATCCCAAAAACCCACAGGGGATCATGCATAGAAGGGGGAAATTGAGGGGGTGTCCCCCAAAACACACTTTTTTGAAGGATCTTGGGGGGGGGTTAGGGGGGCTTGTGCCTCTGGATTATCCACACTTGTGAAAGTGAGGGCAGCCCAGGGGGACATAAGCCCCCTGCCCCACCCCCACCCCCCAAAAGATTCTGCAAGGGGTGCTTTCCACTGCTGCCCAACATTTAAAAAAAAAGTAAAAGAAATAGGTAGGAGTGGGCTAAAAAGTTCCAGTTTGGCAAGGACACTATATCCATTCAGACAAGTGTCCATGCTAAATTGGAACTTTGTAGCCCATTGCTATTTCTCTTACATTAAAAAAAAAAAAAGTTGGGGGAGTAGAAAACACCCTTTGCCCTTTTTTGCCACTCTTTTTTTGCAGCCCTTTTTTGCAGCCCTTTTTTGCCACTCTTGCCAAGGGGCTCTGTGCCCTTTTGGCTTCTCAGTGGGTTAGCCTGTCGGCTGGGTTCAGACAACACATGAAACCTACTAGGGTTTTCTTAACCCTACTGCAAACCATGGCTTAGCAGGGTGGTTTACAACCCACACCAGGTTGGCTTATAAACCACCACACAGCATTCAGCCAACATGCTAAGCCACTCTGCCTCTTAACCTACGGAGGCTGTGTGAACCCAGTCTATGTATGAGGGTGCACCGATATAGGCTGTTTACTCTGGGTATGGATGCACGTGTGATGAGCATTTGACCTTCAGTGCCCACATTACACTACAAACGACTGAAGATCAGGGTAGCAGGCTCAGATCTTACTAGGGCAAGCATGATGACAAAACAAGATTCTCTTATGTCATACAAATGGGACCTGTAACAATACGTTGCGGTGCAAAATGCTCCTGTTCAGCATTTCAGTCTGTTAGTCATGACCCCTTCCACGATACACTCCATTCTACTCCCTCTTCCACCCAGTTTTCTGCCTCTCCCTCAGTTATTTATTTGATTTGGACCCCACCTTTATACAGGCCTGTGGCTCATGCTGGCTCAGTTTGTCTGAGCGTGGAAAGCTAAGCAGGGTCAGACCTGGTTGTTACTTGGATGGGAGACCCCTCCTCTAGTTTCCTGCATTGAGCAGAGGGTTGGACTCGATGGCCTCGTAGGCCCCTTCGAACTCTATGCATCTATACCAAGAAAAATGGCACTCAAGTTAGCCAGCATTCCATGGCCATGCTCAGACCTTATTGGGGGGCAGGGGTGGTTCTTCTGTAGGATTCAGACTTTATGGGGGCTTTCCCCCCTCTGTATGGTTTTTAAAAGGGATTTTTGTACTTCTCCAAACATTGGGCTTCCCACCCGGCCAAGCCTGCTGATACCTCCCTCGGCTATTAGGGGGTATAGAAATGTAATGAATGAATGAATGAATGAAATGAGAACAAACTAAATGGCATCATCCATTTGGTTTGTTGTCATTTCGTTCATTCATTCATCCATTCATTTATTACATTTCTATATCTCCTAATAGTTGAAGCTCTCTGGGCGGTTTACAAAGATTAAAACCTTAAAAATGCATTATATATAGTATAAAAACCATTTACATACAGACTTAGAAACAGACAGAACACACAGAGACACACATATATCTAAACAGTTTTAAACTACGGTATCAGCAATAAGAAAAATCCAGGACCTGATTAAAACCTCATCATATGCTGCCAAATGCCTGAGCGAAGAGGAAGGTCTTAACCTGCCACCGAAAAGATAACAATGTTGGAGCCATGAGGGCCTCATCTGGGAGATCATTCCAAAATTGGGGAGCCACCACTGAGAAGGCCCTGTCCCTTGTTGCTGTCTTCCGAGCCTCTCTCGGAGGAGGCACATGGAGGAGTGGCTTAGATGATGCATGTAGTGTATGGGTAGGTTCATGCCAGGAGAGGTGCTCCATCAGGTATTTATCAGCCTTACTACATAACATAAAAATATTTTACATTTATCTTACTACAAGCAGAAGAGAAGGAGGGAAATACACCAACATTTAACATAGCCTTATAATAAGACAACAGATCATTTTAGAACATTGAAAAAAAGATACATTTGCACATAGATGGTGCCAGTTTGCATACGTAAGAAGCCACGCTCCGCTCTGAACTTCGGAAACGGAGGGAATGATTGATCCTGCTCCAACCTTGTGACACTTGCAATACTAAGCAATGGTACAGAAGTACCCTGAAAATGGCGGCGGGGGGGAGAGGCGAGAGTTGCTAATCCTATAGATGCTGGATCTAGGGACAGCTAAATAAAGAAAAGGAGGAATGTGGAAATGTTAGTGAGTAGCATGGCGCAAGAAAGTAAATGTTGTAGAAATACATCCACCAACACACACAGAGAGAGGTTTATCTACTACAGCATAGATGGGTTAGGCTGCAATCCTATATTCATTTACCTGGGAGTCCCATTGAATGCAATGGCTCTTATTTGTGAGTAGACATGTACTATAGGATTGTACTGTTAAACTGATATAACAATAATTTCCCATCCCCTCCGACCCTCCTGTGCACTGTAGTTATCTGAGGCTGGGAAGGGATGGCAAACAAAGAATTCTCAACACAGAACAGGCCTGTGGCTCACGCTGGCTCAGCTTGTCTGAGTGTGGAAAGCTAAGCAGGGTCAGGCCTGGTTATTACTTGGATGGGAGACCCCTCCTTTAGTTTCCTGCATTGAGCAGGGGGATGGACTCGATAGCCTTGTAGGCTCCTTCCAGCTCTATGATCTATGAAATCTATGAACCTTTCCCAAATTAACATTCCCAGGAATCTCTGGGGGAAGACATGACAGTTAAGCTGGTTCTGAAATGGAGATAAATATGTAATGCATGTACCCAGCTCTTCCTTGGAATAACTTCTTCCCCATTCCTTCCCCCGCCCCCGCCCCGCAAGCCCTGCCATTCCAATTTAGCAATACAGCATTAAATCGGCCCTGGGAAGCTGCTGTCTGGACACGGCCTCTCTCTTCCCCCTTCCCAGCGTCCTCCATGTTCTTTTTGTCTGCCACCTGGCCAGGCAAGTGTTCCGGGGTTTCCCTCCAGGATTACAGCTGAAAAGGAGGTTTTATGTGCACTGAGTATTATTAATTATCATTCCAAACATTCTAATGGGGCTCCAGTTACAATTCAAGAGATAAAATCTCAAGCTGAAGTCTGGAGCCTTTTACACTAATGGAAGTTGAGCGGCTAAAGCCCCCACCGCACACACGCGCGCGCGCGCACACACACACACACACACAGAGCCTAGCTTGCCATGAAACACACACATTTTGTCATGCACATGTTATAGAAAATGCACTAGTTCAGCTGTATCTTTCTAAAGTGCAGCAATCTTTATATTCCAAGCGTTTCCTAGGAAAGGGTCTGCTTACATTTTCAGCTTGAAGGTGAGGTAAGATGCTGAAATGACTGCAATTTTTTAAAGCCTCTGTAAAAGGAAGAAGAAGAGGAAGCAGCAGCAGCAGCAAATTGACTCAGGCACTATATCCAGACTTGCACTATATCCAGACTTGCACTATATCAGGCACTATATCCAGACTTGGATCCAGACTTGCCCTTCTGCGAATGGAAGGGCTCCTTCTCTTTGCAGAAGGGGCTGAGATCTAACCGAAGGAGGTGATTTCAGCTGACTCCCCCCCCCCCCGCAACCACCAGCATCACCTCCCACAGTGTTCTAGAAGGTCCCCCAACCCTCACAAGCAGCTTTTCAGGAGCATAGAGAGCTGCAAAAAATGCCCTTCCGCCTCCGCCTCCAGCAGAAGTGTCCCATGAGCAGAGTTACATTTATGGAAATTCTGGGTCCAATCCAGATAGCCGGTGTGGTGTAGTGGTTAGAGTATTGGACTGGGACTCGGGAGATCCGGGTTCTAGCCCCCACTCTCTGCCATGAAGCTCACTGGGTGACTTTTGGCCAGTCACTGACTCTCAGCCTAACCTACCTCACAGGGTTGTTGTGAGGATAAAATGGAGAGGAGGAGGAGGATTATGTAAGCCGCCGTGGGTTCCTTGCAGGAAAAAGGGGGAATATAAATGTAATAATAAAAATAAATAAATAAATACCTATTAATAATAAAACTTTCTGAAAGACAAAATGTGTTTGTGCTATGATACAATGTTACACTAGCTGTTTTATAATATCTTTATCAGCAAGACTTAAACTTTGCAAGTGGAGTAAGGATTCATCAACAGATGACCGCACCATCAAGTGATAAGTGCCATAGACATACAACCAAATTTCTTTCAAAAAAGATTGCAAGGAAAAGAGGGTTTGAATCTATCTTCCCTTGCTCTGAGCTGTACATACAGGCTACTGACTTACCACCACAGCAAAGGGCCTGGGTCAACAAACAATAAAGGCACATGGCCAAAATAGGCACAATTTTTTTCCCCATGAAGTGATTTTATTCAGTCAGCATGCGGTGATTATGTGATCTTGTGAATATTTTTAACACACATGGGTATGTTTTATCCAGACATGTGTTAAACTACTCACAAGATCGCATGGATCTTGAAAACAAAAAGTCACCTTGTAGAGATTTTTTGAAAAAGTTGTGTGAATCTACCCAAAGCAGCTGTGCCAAACTTCATGCAGACATTTCCTTCTCAAAGTTATGAAGTAACAAACCATGGAAGATTGCTGCAGCTACTTCTGTGATTTGAAAAATATGCATGGGGGGGGGGATAAACCATGGAAGTGGCCACTGCAATCTTCCATGGGTCCCAACATCAGAGTAGACCATGGGCGAGAAACTTTTTACGTGGGCAGGGTGGCTGCGCGGCATCTGCACGAGCTCTAAGCAGTTGCCTTGCTCTAAATTTCTATGTGTACCACTGAATTCTATAGGCAGGAACCATAACATGGATACATGTGGACACAAAAATGCCTAACATTAAATAATGAAGAAAACACTTTGAAGGAGGGTAAGGTTGTGTCTCGGGGGGGGGGGGGATTAATCCTATATACCCCCCCAAAAATGCCATTAGGTTAACTTAACAAACTATGTGTATAGTATTCAAAGCCCATTAAGTCAAGACCTTTTTATTTAACTTTGGTTCCTTTCAAAATATATTGGATGAGTGAGCATGAGCTGACTACTTTCAAGGGGCTGGATCCAGACTTAGTCATACTAAGTTAAGTCCCTTTGATTTCAGTGGGCGGGTCTACTCTAAGAATGACTAAGGGCACAATCCTATGTGTTACACACTCGATGATCATCATCCCCTGAACTCAGAAGCTTCTGGTTATCCTAAGCAGGGCGGGATGAATGGGGGAGGCGATCTTCAGCTCCCCATCCTTTCACCCTGCATTTTTCACTAGATGGGCTTTTTTGCCCGTCTAGCAAAGGCATTTGGGGGGGAGGGAGGCTGTCAGAGGCTCAGGATAGCTCATATCCTGTCCTTTCCAGTCTTCTCCTCTCCCCACCCACCAAAATTACCCCTTTCCCCCTCTCCAAGGTCGAGTACCTGACCTGTGTGGTTCTTTCTGCATGGCTGTGAGAGGGAGGGAGGTTGAATCCCCGATTCCCCCCCCCCTCTGAGGTTGGAGCCAGTAATCCGAACTATCCTATGGATCCTCAGATGTCGGTCAGGGGCTATAGGATTGCTCCCTCCATCTGGATCCAACCCAAAATATATCTGTTGTGACATCCCAGTAGGTCAAGGTATTCGTGTTTTAATGTTTCAATGATTTGTTGCTGTAAAGATTTATTATTTCTAGGTATTGTTATCATTTGTTCTTCTGTTCTGTGTTTTCTATGTATACGAATACAGTACTATCTGTAATGGAAATTCTGTATTTCAATTTGAAAATGAATAAAATATTTTAAAAGCCACTCTGCCATAATACCAGCCTAGGGACAGATACATTAAAACAGGAAGCAGGAAGTGGATGCTTCCATTTTACTCAGGGCCTAACTACATGTGATGGTGGCCTGCACCATGTCTTACATTGCAGATTGTGCCAAATTCCTCAACACTCACAATGCCTGTGCCAAATTCCTATAAAATAGGGCAGGGGTAGGCAACCCGTTGCCCTCCAGATGTTTGTGTGAATTACTGCAACAAATGGTGCAGAACTTGTGTATTTTCTACTGTACAGTAATACCTTGGATTGCAAGTAACTTGGTTTGAGAGCGTTTTGCAAGACAAACAAATTTTTAAATATTTATTTAATTATTTTTTTACTTGATATACAAGCGATGTCTTGCAATACAAGTACTGTAGTATAGCTTAAATTAAAAATCTCTACAAATTTTTTTGGGGGGATTTCGTTTTGATATAAGAGTGTTTTGGATTACAAGCACGTTTCCGGAACGAATTATGCTCTCAATCCAAGGCATGACTGTATTTCTAGGTCTGAAAACCAAAGGAAGGGAAGATCAGTCTGTATACTTCACCACTGACTTCATCCTAGTTAGTTCCACAACTTTACAGAAAAGGACTGTTAATCAGACAATATATAGGCAGATCGGGTGGGGTGGGGGTGTAAAAAAAAGAAAAAAGTTCCATGGATTTGAATAGTTTGGTTTCTACACATGATACATCACCTAAAATATGGGTGCAGTATTCCCTCATTAAGCAGATCACATGCAGTTCCAACATAATTTCACTGAATCATGTGACATGCATAAGCACAAACACATCAAAGACAGAGAGGGTTGGCAAAGGGTGAAAATGTATCAGTCTGCCACATGAAATTAGGAGGGGGAGCAGCTCTCTGCAGAGCGGTTTTTGAAAAGAGAGAGCTAAGCTGACATGGTGGTTTAATGGATTAAAGCATTAGACCATTCCACCTCAGTGCCATAGGTCAGGTCAGCCCCCATTTCTACTGTCAAATCAAATCATATCCACGTGAGTTTTGTTTCTGGGCAAGAAGAAAAAATACTTCTCATTTAGGGTGCAATCCTATGCACACTTTCCTGAACTTCATGGGACTTGCTTCCCAGTAGACATGCATAGGATTGTTCTATTAGCCGCCTTTGTCTCAAAAGGCCCCCCAAAAGAGAAAGAAATCCCCACAAAAATGCAAGATTGAATTACTGATCAGGTTTAGAAGCAGGAATGCCAGACAATAGGGTGAAACTGATTGTATTACATAAAAGTCATTATCTTTACAGGGTTCATTTCTCAAAGGTTTAGAGTGATATGAAAACTCAGAAGCGCTGCTAGGTTAGGGTAATAACACGGCCATTTATCCAATGTGTATTGGAATGTCATGGTCTGGAAATCTCAATGGGTTTTTGAAACAGCTGGAAATATTATAGGGGTGCATTTGCAGCATTAGGTGTGCATTCTGGTCACCTGCCAAAATACTCAAAGGATAGACAGAACAGCCGAGATTCCAGAACTTAATTCTGTCTTTGCTGAGAAAGCCATAGCAAATGCTCCTTTTGTCATTCCAATTCAACCCCCTTTGCAGCAATTAATTTGCACAGTGTGGAAACAGAACATCGTCTCCACTGAGCAGGAACCAGTAAAGATCAGGGGTGTGGGGTGGGTAGTATTTCCACCTGGATGCTAGCCACATCTTTATGGATATTCCCCCCCCCTACTACTACTACTACTACCACCACCACCACCACTACTACTACTAAGTAATCAAGTGCCTTATAAGTTAGGCACTGTAGATATAGCTCCATTAGAAATAAAATGAGCACCTTCAGGTAATTTCATATTCACCCATAAATAAATGGTAATGATGTGAAGCTACTTTTAGAATAAATTGGATTCAGACTGGGATTATACAGCATATTCCATTAATATAGGAAGCTATCAAGTCTCAGACTGTATTATTATTATTATTATTATTATTATTATTATTATTATTACTACTACTACTACTACTACTACTACTACTACTACTATCATTATTATTCCTTTTTCCCTAAAGGCTATCAAGGTGGTGCACAGTCAATTTAAAATAATACACTTCAAAATGTACCACCACACTAGTTCTGCCTGTCATCCTCTCTGTGACGTTTAAGGGACCATGGGATACATCTCTTTCAAACTATGTGCTGCTTCATTGGTGACCGCTAAAACGTTGCTGCTTCCTTGTATAGTCAGGCCTGCCATAGACAGAACAATGTGAGCTTGTGAAGGAAACAGAATGGATAGAAGGCAGGTGTGGCAGGAGCAATTAACTTTGGGGGGGGGGGTATGCTGAGGACCTTCCCCCAGAAATCCTTGGCATTCTTTGCAACAGCTGGATTTCTCCACAGTGACTCAACATAGTTGAGCTTTTGTGTTGGGAATAAGGAATTTCTCTTCAGAACGCTTTGGAGTGGATGAATCTCTAATGAGGATTTCCATTGGGGTTGGCTGGACAGCTGTTGCAGTGATAATGGATTGTCTCCTCTTTTTTGTGGGAAAGGATGGGTTGACAATTTAACTTCTCACAGAATCATTTTGATCTGAGCTGCCATTAGGGAGGAAGTGAGAACCTGGCAAAAGTCCAACCACCATTATATTTATTTATTATTACATGTATACCCCGCCTTTTTTCCTGCAAGGAACCCATGGCGGCTTACATAATCCTCCTCCTCCTCTTCTCCATTTTATCCTCACAACAACCCTGTGAGGTAGGTTAGGCTGAGAGTCAGTGACTGGCCCAAAGTCACCCAGTGAGTTTTATGGCTGACCTTTGTTTAAAAGACCAGAATTTAAAGCTAGCGAACAGATCGAAGCAGTCAAAGAAAACAGATGCCATGATTTACCATATATATGAGTGATAATATATCATATACAAACCAGAGTTGGGTGGAGGGAGGCCAAGCAAACAAATCAGCGCCTGTCTAGATTTGAGAAAGCCAGAGAAATTAGAATATTTTGGTCATATGACAAATGAAAAATACATACTATTGCAGCTGATTATACAAGGTAAATTAAATGGGAAAAGAAGTGCAGGGAGAAGAAGGTCTTGGCTGAAAAGCCTTAAAGAATGGGTTGAGGCCAATACAATGTAATTGTTTAGAGCAGCCATATCTAAAGACTGTTTAGCCATGATGATGTTCAACCTCCAGTAGGAGAGGAATGAGAAGAAGAAGAATGAGAAGAAGAAGAAGAAGAAGAAGAAGAAGAAGAAGAAGAAGAAGAAGAAGAAGAAGAGAGAAATTAGACCCAATGAAGAATTTATCTTGCCTCTTGATTGCATCAGAATTGTTTGGATTTTGTGAACAAAAAGTCATTACCAAGAAGTGACTGGAGGGACCGTATGAAGTAAAAGTGGCATTTGCTGGCATTAAAGTAGGAAACTGGAAATGCCACTGAAAACTGGGAATGAAACAGAAAATAATAATTTTCCGAGCGGTAGCTGTGTTAGTCTGTTGCAGCAAGAACAACCAAGAGTCTTGTGACATCTTAAAGACAAATAATTTTATCCTGGCATAAGCTTCGTAGACACTGCCCACTTTGTCAGGTGCATCTTATTCTGGTTACCCTCACCCACAGGTAGGAGAGCATTCCCCAACTCTGCCACTGCCACACACTCCCAGGAATAACAGCATCACTGGGAGTCCCACAGAACCAAGTGTGCATACCGATAAGGCTGTAGAATCCTGGTCTGGTCTTCATTGGAGAGCCCAGACTTCAGATCATGTCCACCAAACCCATTCAGTTAGCCTGCTAGTCAAGCATCAGCACCTTCCAGATGCTCTCTGCCCTTTACTGTTGCTTCTGCCCCTCTATGCTGTCCCATTGCCAGTGGCTTCCCAGCCCCACTCTCTTGTTTCTTAAGTCACCATATCCACATAGTAGTGTGCTAATGGCCACTGGAGAACCAATGAGAGACCTGACATAGCAGGTCAGGAGGCATGTCAGAGGTGTATAAAATTATGAGAGACATGATAGAGGTGTATAGAATTATGCATGGTCTGGAGAAAGTGGAAAGGGAGAGACCTTTTTCTCCCTCATTCATAATACTAGAACCCAGGGTCATCCCATGAAGCTAAATGATGTGAGAGACTCAGCACAGATAAAAGGATGTACACCTTTACACAGCGCATAGGTAAGTGATGGAATTTGCTATTAGAAGATGTAGTGATGGCCAGCCACTTGGATGGCTTTAAAAGGGGACTGGACAAATTCTTGGAGGAGAAGGCTATCAATGGCTACTAGTCCTGATGGCTATTTGCTACTTTCAGTATCAGAGGCAGTAAGCCTGTGTACTCCAGTTGCTGGGGAACATGAGCAGGTGGTGCTGTTGCACTCATGTCCTACTTGTGGGTTTCCTCCAGGAAGCTGGCTGGCCACTGGGTGAACAGAATCCTGGACTAGATGGACCTTGATCTGATCCATCCATCACAGCCCTTATGTTCTTATGGATGGATGGACCTTTAACTAGGTTAACTGAGAGTATGAAGTTACCCTATACTGAGTTAGACCATGTATATATGGGGGGTTATATGATGCCCTATATGCAAGTTCTGAAGGTAGCTTACAACCATGGGTCTATCTTGTGCAGTATTGTCTACCCTCACTGGTAACAATTCCTGAGGATGTCAGGTGGAGATCCTTTGTAGTCTTGCTAGCTGAGATTCTTTAACTGTAGATGCCAGAGTTGGAACTCTGACCTTATCCTTAAGTCTACCACTGATCTATAGACATTCCCTGGTTGAGCCGTGCATCCCTAGTCACCCTCTAAGGCAGCCTTCTCCAACTTGCTGCCCTCCAGTTGTGTTGGGAGTACAACTCCCATCATCCCCAACCAGCATGCTAGAGAAAGTTGCTTTAGCACCCCAGATAGGTACCTTTTATTTTATTTTATTTTTTATTTTTATTTTTAGACACTGTAGTAACAAACTATAGGTTGACCCTAAACTGTATTTGGTACAGTTAATGAAAAATAAATCCTTAACCGTCAGCTGAACTCTAAATTGAGCCAAACCTAAATTGTTACCAGGAATATATGTCAAAGGGAAGCCAGATCCCTACCACACACACACACACACACACACACACACACACACACACGGCACTGGATGCAAAAAATAAATGAATAAATAAAAGTCTGTTTGAAATAGTTCCTGTTATAAATAAATAGTTACAGATGTTGATGTAATCTTGAGGCTTTGGCAGCAATAAGAGGAGATACGTTTGAACTAATCAGAAAACAGAAGTGTATCTGGGACAAGTTTCAGATGGTACTTAACACTGATATTGCACTAACGGGCAAGTTTGCAGAGCCATTGGGAGAAACTGGCATTAATTTGATCTGCATGCAATTACATTCTTAATATGCCCCACAGGGGCAGTTTTCTTTTCTTAAACTAAATTTCACAATAACAAAATTAAGGGATTCAAAGGCCCTGTGGATATATTGAAATTAAAACAGAAGAAGTGTGGGCCCAATGGGGACTTGTATGGGGGAAGGAGAGGCTCAGCCTCCCTTCTCCCTAAAGTGACGATTTGGAGGAGACAATGAATGTAGCCCCCAGCCTGAATGGAAAGCTAGTACCAGAGCTGAAGTGGAGCGCTATTCATTTTATTTTATTCATTTCTATCCCACCTTTCTTCCATCAAGGACCTCAAGGCAGCTTACATGGGTTTCCATGTGGTCTCCCATCCAAGCACTGACCAGACCCAAACCTATTTAGCTTCAGCAAGGTGGTTGCTTCATGTGCCCTCAGACCATCCTCTGGTCTGAGACCACATGATGATAACAGGAAGATATCATATGGTAGGGACTAGGTGGTGTAAGTTTCAGAGATGGCTACACAGCCAACTGCGCATCCAGTCCCCAATCTAAGTGGCACAACATGGGGAGGAAGTTTAACCTGCCCCCCCCCCATACATATTGAATACTTTGGGCTGGATGTCTAGCGAGCTGTACAGTCAGTCTCACCCTTGAGTGGAAAAAGCTGTATCTCAAGCCCCAGCCAAAGCAATAAGTTTCCTTGTTTTAATATTGCTGTTTTAAATTGTTGGATTTAAGTCATTAGCCACTCTGGAAACCTTTTTCAGGTTGAAGATGAGACATAAATACCTATAAATGAAGAAATATAGTGGAGTTACCTCCTCCCAATCCTGTCTGGGACAGTTCCTTTATTCCTCGCTTTCCTCCCACACTCTTGCTTTCATCGCTGTCAGGGCTTTTCGCTGCGGAGGATTTGTGCCTGGGCAGCCCCCACTGGGAAGGGCAATGTGATCCTGTCCTTTCTCTTTCTGCTTTTCTTTTTGCAAGGTCATATTTTTCTACATGCCCAAGGGGTCCCAATGTGTCTGCAGGTGGCCCCATTTCACTACCATTTCAGAATGGAGGGGGGGGGGCAATAGATTTGCTATAGGAGGAAATGACTGTATGTCTTATTTGCACTGAAAACAATGAAGGTGGATGCTTATTTATTGGTTCCATTGTGCTTTGCATAAAAAAAGATGGAATATATTGGTGTGATGATAAGACACTTGGCACCACCTCTTCTTAGATTTCCAAACTCATCTCCAGGGCCGAAGTCAAGGACAGGCATGATCAAGCACCTGCAGAGGGCCCACACTACAAACTGATCTCTACACTACGAACTGATTTAAGTTTAACATCCCTGCCCTCTTCCCAGGGACCCTGGCACTGTCATTCTAGGACAGGGCGAGGGATGTCCTAAAGAGCATTCTTGGCTTCCTTGACAAACTGCGGCCCAGCCTTTCCCAACCTGGTGCCCTCCAGATGTATTGGACTACAGCTCCCAGAATTCCCAACCAGCACGGCCAATTTTCAAGGGGGGGGGTGCAGCTGGGAAGGGAAGGATTACGGTAACTCTCCCCTCTTCTCCTCACATGCTGCAAAAACAAACAAACAAACAAAAACACCCCATGTCTCTCCCTGCATGACAATTAAGCTTTAAAAAAAACTTTTCCCATTGGTTTGGTAAAATCTGGAGCAGGGTGCAATTTAATTGATTATTATTTTTTAAAATTTGAGATTCTTTGGATGAGAAATTAATTGACTGACTCCTGTGAAATATTTTTAAAATTCTAGTACCTAATTATTCCCATATTTGAAAATATAGTTACCAATCCCAGGCCTGTGGCTCACGCTGGCTCAGCTTGTCTGAGCGTGGAAAGCTTAAGCAGGGTCAGGCCTGGTTGTTACTTGGATGGGAGACCCCTCCTCTAGTTTCCTGCATTGAGCAGGGGGTTGGACTCGATAGCCTTGTAGGCTCCTTTCAACTCTATGATCTATGAAATCATTTTATGAAAATGTTAACCAGATTTGTGTCGAATGAGCCTGGGCCTTGAATCTTTTAAGTGCCTAGCAACACCCCTGCCTGGGAAGCTGCTGGAACTGCAACTGGGCTATGAGGGATGGAGGGGTGCCTCCCCCTCGTGTGATGGCAATTGCATGGGGGGGGGGAGATAAATAGGATTTTTAATTCTTAGGATTCTTGGTGGAAAGCCATGACACTTCAAAATATAACATTTGTAGTGTACAGATGGCCTGAGGTTTTGCTTTTTTCTCTTCATGGTAAACAGTACTTAAAAAAAAACAAGTTCTACATTAGATTTCAGGATCATGTAATACATTCTTGAAAGCTTGGGGCCTTTACCGACAGCTTACAAATGCATGACTGCTCCAGCAGGCATACACACAGCAAGAAAGTAAGAAGAGCCCTGCTGGATCAGACCAAGGGTCCATCTAGTCCAGCATTCTGTTCACACAGTGGCCAACCAGCTGCCCACTGGAAACCCACAGGCAGGACATGAGTGCAACAGCACCCTCCCACCCATGTTCCCCAACAATGGTGTATATAGGCATATTGCCTCTGTTACAAGTTGACTGGATATTATGCTTTTGACCAGCCCTAGCCCAACTTTTTTTGCCCTCTGAAGTGAGAACATGTGCTGCCTCATGCCCCTTCCTGTCTTGCATGGCACTCGTGAGAGCATGGGCAAGCTCTTGTGAGAGTTCGGTCAATCTCTCGTAGGGCCCAGCCACGGCTGCAGGAAGGGGAAGTGGACCGGCGCACGATGAGAGGATGGGCAGCTACTCCAGAGAGCCCCATCTCCTGCTCTCTTGCTGTGACAAACGCCACAGTGGGAAAGTGGCTGGCAGGGCTTTCCATAGCACCCGCTGGAGTGGTGAGGCAGCGGTGGTGGGCCCTCCTGGCTAGGGGGAGGGGAGCTGTGCAATTCACTGCTCCTCCCACTCGGTCACCTGATGCGGGTGCATCAGTCCACATCATGGTAGGGCCAGCCCTGCTTTTGACTCTAGTTTTACTGTCCTGCAAAAGCTAAAATGTGGCAGGAGCAAACTTTGAACTGATTGTCTGGATAAGCCCTCCCTAAATAAACTGTGTTTTTCTTTCCTGTAAGTAATTCACTGGAACAAAGTTAGAAAAGGAACACACAATCGTTTAGAACAAAATGAAAACAGTATTTTGATTTTAAGTGCCTTAGCAGCATGTGTATATTAGGCTTGTGCGCTCACACATTTATTTTTCTTGTAAATATAATTCCCATAGCCTCCCTGACAAGGTGAATAGTTCTCATGCAAGTTAGACATAAATTTTAGCTTTTTCCAAGCAGTATCTTAACAGAGCCTTTTTGCACATATTCCTAAGCACTTACATTAACATGCTTACCCCTTACTCTTCTGTAAAGGAGAAATTAATAAATATCTGTGGGATGCAGACAGTCTAATTCTGTGCCGTCGACAATTTTATTTTACTTTTTGTGCTAAAAAAGCATTATTTGAAAAACACAACCAGATCTCATTGGTTTAGACTTGCTGACAATCTGCAGAACCAGTAAAAGAGCCAGCAAAGAGAGAACAAGCATCCCAGGTTTCTGCAGCCAACTTCCACCTCTGCCACTGCTTGATTGTATAGTCCTGAGCAAGACACTACTTCTCTATCTGTAAAACAGAAAAAATAATTATTATAATGGCATGCGGCATACCTGTTGCTTCTGTGACGATGGTCCCAGGAACAGCACCACCCCAACCATAGTAACTTTTTAGGATTGGGCTGTAAGGACTAACATATAGCTCTTTACAGATTAGATGTACAGTACAATGTAAGTGGAATCCAGTAGCAGATAGTGAAAACAAATTGTAGTTATTTACAGTCAATGCAAATGAATCTCCGTTTACCAGTGAAAATTAATTTTCCTGCCTGACCAGTGTCACTCTCATCATGATCAACAAGCAAAGTAATATAGTATTAGAGCAACTTTCCTGTAGGTAAATGTGCAAAAATAAGTTGTACAAAAAAATCCCCAAATCCACTGAATCCTTTTGTCTAATAAGGATCCTTTCAAAGACATTTTTTGGTTTGGTTTTATATGTTTGGGTGGTCTTTAAAAAAAAATCTTATTGTGGACACGTGGAGACACTTAAGCAATGGGAACATTTGTTCTAACAGCTGTCACATCTATGCTCAGCCAGAAAACTGTTTGTTTTTGATGACATTGCCACTTGCTACCATCCACAAAGTGCATGAGCATTGTTTCCAAGAGGCCTTTATTTACATTGTTCACATGGACTTGGCAGGGGTGTGTGTTGTTCATTAGAAAACATCTGCCTTGTGCTTTTACTGCTGAAAGCAGGTTACTGTAAGGCACAATGATCCCGGGAGTAGATATGTTACTTCAAAGGAGTTTTCCATAGGCGGGGAGTGCAGGGGGACGGACACTGTAGTTGGTTAGTTAGAATAAAAGAGCCTGGAGCAGACACCAGCATTAGGAGCATTATACAACTTTGACCTCATGAGAACAGGAAATAAGAGCTTATAGTATTGTAAATATCCCTAGATATAGCCCATTGCGTTGTTGCCTTCAAAACTGCTGGACATCAGCTCCTGTTCTAAAGAGGATCCCTATGCTCTTTAATAACCACATCCTAGGGATACGTTTGTCGGGTGTGGGTTCTGTCCTCGTGAAGATGTAAATTTGCATTCTGCCCCTCTCCTGCAGGCTGAGGGCAGATAACCTGTTTGAAAAGAGGCAGAAAGCAAAGACAAGAATAAAAATAGTAAACTAAAATGATCTGCAAGATCCATCCCCTTTTGAAATTGCGAACTTCTCCATACACAGAGGTGATTCTCATAGGCAAATTCCCAAGTCATTAAGTGCGTGTGAACATGCTGCCAGATCTAAGCTCACACAGTGGCACCAGGTACACTACAGTGTGTCTGACCATTGCATAGGGTGGCTAGTTTTTTGAATGAATGCATATGAATGCATATGTCCCTGTTGAAAAACCATGGAGAGCCCTGTCAAAACAACCCTTTTAAAAGGAACCAGAGTTTTGACAGCCAGCTGTCAAACCTCCGTGCTCCTGTAAAAGGGGGTGGCTCACACTTTTCCACCTTCCTGAGCACCTAGAATCTCAGGAAAGGGCGGGAAAGTGGTAGGAACTTGAGAGGAGTCAGGTCCGGGGGGAAAAACCTAGAGGATCTCGCCGCAAAGGGGGTAATCTATTGTCCACCCGCTTTTCGTGGCTTTGGTTTCTCTTGCCAGATCGCCTTTTGACAGCTGTCAAGAGAAACCAAAGTAAAAAAATAAAGCTGCTCTTTGACAGCAGACAACCCCCAGGACATTGCCCAGATGAGGCATGCCATTTCGGACCCGCAGAAGTGCGCAAGCAAGTGAGCACTTATGCAAGTCCACGTAGGAATCCCCTCCCCCAATTTGCACACACCTGGGGCAAAAAAATATAATTTAAAAAGGGTGATGAAGCAGTGACAGCCACTCCAATGTACTGCTTGGGCAGGTTGAAGGGGCTATCTCTAGCTGTCAAATCAGAGATCACAAAAAGCAATCCCTGAAAAAAGAAAAAAAAATGGGGAAAAGGGAAGGGAAGCTGCAGTGAGCGCAGAATGCCTCACAATCGTGGCAGGGAGGGCAGTCAAGATGGGTCCTGCCACAGAGTACCCTGGGATCCCCACGGGAGAACTGAGGGGGAAGGAGGGGGGACAACCCACAGTGACCCCAATTATCTGTCAGGCACACCATGGGTTGTTTCATGAATAACCCACACTGCATAGCTTATAGATTTCATAGATCATAGAGTTGGAAGGAGCCTACAAGGCTATCGAGTCCAACCCCCTGCTCAATGCAGGAAACTAGAGGAGGGGTCTCCCATCCAAGTAATAACCAGGCTTGACCCTGCTTAGCTTTCCACGCTCAGACAAGCTGAGCCAGCATAGGTTGGGGTTGTTGTGATGTGTGAACTCTCCCACACAATAAACACCAAGAGCACTTCCCTAACCACTCAGCCATAGCAGCAGGCAGCAATCAGACACATCCTAGCGCACAGTTGTCTTCCCGCCCCACCCAGGTCAGAAATGCCAGGAGCCGAGGGGCTTTCAAGAAGTGCTTTGGTCTGGTGGAAGCAGCTTATGCTTTACATGCTGAAGGTCCTTGGTTTGAACCCAGAGCACAACCCCACAGTAGAAAAGGTGGGAAGGGGCTCCCACACCCAGGGACAACTGAGCCCATCCACAGGAATACTGTATGGACTAATAGCCCAGCTCCTGCATAGGCCAACCAGCGCTTTTGGACCAGAAGCATCCTGGTCACTGTTTTTGCTCATGTGGTGGGCCTCTCACATGCAAGATTAATTCTGCACCTGTGAAAAAGCAGCCTATGAATGCCACGGTTGTGAGGCATTCTGCGCTCACTGCAGCTTCCCTTCCCTTTTCCCCATTTTTTTTTCTTTTTTGTAGGGTGGCCAGATGGAAAAAAAAGGACAGGACTCCTGCACCTTTAATAGTAGTGTCGGAGTGGGAATTTCAGTAAGTTTAGCTTTTCATGCAAGTTACACCTGAATAATTTCCCCTTTCTACACTACCATTAAAGGCACAGGAGCCCTGTCCTCTTTTGCATCTGGCCACCATGGCCCTGTGTCAGCAGTGGGCAACTTGTGGTCTCCAGATGTTTCGGCCTATAACTTCCATCAGCCCTAGCCAGCATACCCAATAGTGAGGGATGATGGGAGTGGTAGGCCAAAATTTCTGGAGACCACAAGTTGCCCACCCCTACCCTATGAACAGCAAGGGGAAACACTCACATACACAAGGAGAGAGAGAATAAAGAGCAATAAGTCAGCAGCTGGAGCACATAGTCCCAGGACCTAGATACAGAATTGGTGTTCATGAGAACCAAACTACACGTTACGTTTAATGCGCAGAGTACAGCTATGTACTCTGCACATTGACACCAAAATGTTTACACAACATGCCTTTCTGGGTGAGACATTATGATGCAAAGAATAATTTACTTCACCTTACCCATTTCAATCGCCAGTCTTGTAACAGTGTGATTCAGGGAACTGAGTCAAGCTAGGGTGTGGCCTGTAAAGTTAACTCAGCCAACAAGCCCGGTGGGAAAGCAACAAGCAAATTCCTCCCATTTCAGCTGTATGGGACATTAATTGTTGTACCTGATATTCATTGATGAATAGAGCATCTGTGTGGGTGGGAGAAATACATGGATTAGGACAAACAGCTGCCACAATCCCATGGCTTCTACTCCCACTTGGCAACATTAACTAATCAATGTATCCCATCACACTAGAAGAACTGGGTTAGCAGGGCCTAATCAGCAAGCTAAAGTAGGGATTTAAAATTACCATCTTCTTAGATCACTTCTACAGCTACTTCTAGTTAGTTAAACTGATGACCAAGCTATTTTTATTTTATATAAAGGCCACTTATTTTTGTGTGGGTGGGAGAAATACATGGATTAGGACAAACAGCTGCCACAATCCCACGGCTTCTACTCCCACTTGGCAACATTAACTAATCAATGTATCCCATCACACTAGAAGAACTGGGTTAGCAGGGCCTAATCAGCAAGCTAAAGTAGGGATTTAAAATTACCATCTTCTTAGATCACTTCTACAGCTACTTCTAGTTAGTTAAACTGATGACCAAGCTATTTTTATTTTATATAAAGGCCACTTATTTTTGTTCTTAACCATATTGGCATCTGATCAACAATTTACTGGTGCAACTCCTGATGTAACCTCTCCCTCAATGGAAGCCCAGTAAACTCAATGGAAGAAACAAACAAAACAAAAAGCCTAACTAAAGAAGGATTCCCATGCAACAGCCTTCAGTCTTTGGGGCTCTGAATTGCTGTGAAACGATTACTTCCAGCACCTCCATAAAAGTAACAACAACAAATGCTCAGAAAGTGACTGTTGTGTGGTGGGTGGTATACTTATTTTACAGCAGGTCTGCACAACGTGTGGTCAATGCAGCCAGCCCACCCAAAAACTGGCATTGTGCCTGCTAGGATTTTCAAGATGCGGGTGTGTGTGTGTCATGCATCTGATAGGCCATAATATGTGACTGCTGAGCTGTACACAGCTTTGTGGACCACAAGATGTACAAGCCTGACATAGAGTCTATCTATGGGGCAATTCCTATGCCCCATCAGAATCTCTATTGTCAGCTAAGAGGAACTGCCCCATTCCAGTTGCATAGGAATTGCCCGATAGTTAGTCTCTAAGTCAGGCTTGTACAACGTCGTCATCACCAGCATCATCATACCACCTCTTGGAGTTTAGTGACCTCCATGAACAAAGGGTGCTTCCAGATGAAGCCTTTATTGTGCAATCACCCTGCCTCACTCATAGAATTTTACAGTGGGTCCAGACATCATCTTCCACTTGTAATCCTCCTCTATTTTCCCACCATTCCTTCCATCTTTTTTCTTACCACAAGAAAATCTGTTAAGCTGGAAAAGACGGAATAGCTGCACCCTAGGTGCTTCCAGACTGAAGGCTCCTAGTACTACTGATCAGAAGGCATTGCGCACATTACCTATGGATCGAAGCATTGCCTGCAGCATATTTCATCTTTCTATTATTATCTACATATTAATAAATTATATATTTATTATATATAATTCATTTTATTATATATATTAAATAAAATTATCAAGCATTCTTGATTGTTTTTTTAAAAAACTATTTCAGATTATTTTGCATTTGTGTAGCGCCCCCCTCTAGTAGTAGTTCAGTATCTCATCTGTGGTAGCTCGCACCCTTTGAACTCAGTTTTGTTACATAGAAAACTCATTATCCCCTAATCAAGAAAGTTTCCTTTCTCTGTCTTGCATGAGGAGAGAGTTTCTTACTTAGTTTAGCACCACTGAAGCTGGATCGCAGGTGTTCATAGGATCATAGAGTTGGAAGGGGCCTACAAGGCCATCGAGTCCAACCCCGACTCGATGCAGGATACTAGAGGAGGGTCTCCCATCCAAGTAATAACCAGGCCTGACCCTGCTTAGCTTTCCACGCTCAGACAAGCTGAGCCAGCGTGAGCCTTGTATACTGGCACCACTATTTCACAATCATGGAAATGTCTTGTCAAGAATGATCCTACTCCCAGACTAAAGACACTTATAATAATCATTATGGTAAAACCAGAGGAAATGTGAAAGTCAAATGGCAAACTGCATCTCTTAATGTAGCTTACTTTATTGCCTACAGATTGGACAACTGTTACACACTCTTCTGGGAGCAATTGGAAACTCCAGCTGGAACCCAGCACAGTTCACCAACTATTGAAAAACAGTAATGTGGGTAACACATTACAGCTGCACTCCATGGTTTATGTAGGCCTTCAGCTTGTATCAGGGCATAATTCAGACCATGGGGTTTTTTTTATCTACAAAGCTAGAATGACTTGGTAATTTGATATTTTATACCACCTAGATCCTCACTTAACTTTGACATAGTAGGCGATCACTCGTGACCGAGTAAGATTGTCTTCCAGGATAAAATTACAAAAAGAAAATTATAAAAGGTGGGAATTCTAAAAAATTGTGTAGACTCTAGCGATGGGTCCGTAAGTGACTGTGGAGGCCAATTCTAGATCCACACAGCTTCCCACAGTGAGGACACAGGTTACCAGATGGAAGATGGTCCTGTAAAGGATTCGTTTGACATGCTTTTCGCTTAGCACATTTCTCCCTTTCACCTTGCACTCAGGCTTCTTCAAAGTCCATGGAGTCTTTGTGAAAGGCCAACCTCCATTTAGATCGTTCATGGGCCAGAGCTTCCCAGTTTTGATGTTTATTGTGGAGGAAGGGGGGGCTGGCTGACCCGCCACACCCCCACCCTTTCCTACCCCAAAGGACCCAAGACCCCCAGAGATCTCAAGGTACCAGATTGCCAGCCTCAGCTGTCTGCAATCCTACTTGAATCTCTGTTCAGGGGCTTGCCCTTTGTCTGTAACCTGGATTTAGATGCTGAACCAAGCAGAGCAACTACAAAACCCATGTGGGGTAAAAAACCAAAAGAAGGTTTATTCAGGTAGCATTTTACAACAAGAATAGGGAAATGAGAGAAGCACAAAACAGAGAGACACTTTGGTACAAAGTAATAGAGCTACAAAAATAACAAATCCTGATTCTTTATATCTCCGAGGCACACACTCTGTTACCTGGGGGTCAGTTCTCTTCCAGGGTTGGATCCAGCACAGCCTTGCTGCCCGGGAAGACTACACACCTACCCGAAGGTCCGAGATGGGTAGCCCTCCACAAGGCTTGCCTTGCAAAAGCCCTCATTCAGTTAATTTCACCAGGAGCTACCTGGGGTCAGATCCTGAGGCCACCCGAAGGTTTGGGCCTCTGCTTGGCTTGCCGCCATTGCTCCAACAGCCAGCAACCACGCGATGACCCAAAGACAAAGAACAAAAACCCACACTTTGGAATAAAGCTCTTTCCCCCTCCCCTCCTCCTTCCTGTAGCTCTGCTGCCTCTTAGCCAATAAGGATGCACTTCACCTGGCCAGGCAGGGGAGGGGAACTCATGACTTCTGCATTTGAAAGCCGGGTCTCCGGCTTTTCAGGACTTCCAGGCGCCACCCAGAGGAACTATGCACACTTCGCCCCCCCAGCCTTTAGCCGGTTCACACATGAGGGTGTGTGTGCGGGTGTGTGTGTGTGTGCAGGTGTGTGAGTGTGTGTGTAGGAACCCTCTTTTTCTCCACATTTATATTGCATTTTTTTGGATCAATCTTAAGAACATCTTTAAACTTCTTATACTGACCACCGATATTCCGCTTTCCATCCTTGAGTTGGGAATAAAGTACCGGTAACTGCTTTGGGAGACGGCAGTTTGACAATATAAATCATCAACCAAGTCATCTTGGGACAAATTTGCCTCTCATCCAAAACAGAATCTGTTGATTCTGAAGAATATCTCATAGCACACTCCTAAATGAAAGATCCACTGGCTGGAGGGGGTTAGGATGAGGTGGGGGCGCACACGCACACACACACACACACACACACACACCCAATGGCAGCAAGTTCCCTCAACCAGGCTATGCCACCTCATCCCTAGTGGATCTCCCTCTGCCCACCAGTCCAGCACTCAGCATTCCCAGGACTGCAGCCACAGACATCAAACACCAACTCTGGGGAACTCGGGCCACCTACCCACAACATCCTATCCAGGTAAGCCAAGCTGTGGAGAGAGCAGGTGCTCTTTGTCTCCTCGACCTCAGACTGCCCAGACATGCCACCACTTGCACAATGTGGCATAGAAGTCACATGGTGCTCATTGCTGCCTGCCCTTCCTCACACCCCCTGCCTGCCACCTCCCTCTTGTTTCCACAGGCAGCCACCCAGCATGTATGGATCCCAAGTAGCATTCCATTGTACTACAGGCAGAGGCCAAGCCGCAAGTTGGCAAACCATGGTGGCCAAGAGGTTCCCATCTGCTCCAGGTACATCTGTCAAGCACCTCCCTTCAGCTAGGCTCCTGTACTTTTGCAATCCCCACGACTGACAGCTATGCCACAGAGGCAGTAGTCCTCAGCCCCACAAAGGCACTCTGCACCTATCACTCTGCTTTCGGTCTGGTCTTTGTGTAAGGCAAAGAGCCAGTGTGGAGTAGTGGTTAGAGGGTTGGACTCAGGGTCGGGCGATCCAGGTTCTAGTCCCCACTTGGGCCATGAAGCTCACTGGGTGACTTTGGGCCAGTCATTGACTCTCAGCCTAACCTACCTAACAGGGTTGTTGTGAGGATAAAAATGGAGAAGAAGAGGATCATGTACACCGTCTTGGGCTCCTTGGAGGAAAGATATACAGTATGTAACAAATAAGGAAGGCACAGGTGCTCTGCTGTGGGGAGGGCTTGACAACCATCTACTGTGGCTCACGCTGGCTCCTCTTGTCTGAGCCTGGAAAGCTAAGCAGGGTCAGGCCTGGTTATTACTTGGATGGGAGACCCCTCCTCTGGTTTCCTGCACTGAGCAGGGGGTTGGACTCTCGATGGCCTTGCAGGCCCCTTCCAGCTCTATGATCCTACTGTGCCCAGCCTCACAATACCACACTGCTTCTTTACACCAGGGCTATTAAACAAACGCGGCGCTCCTGGGGTCTCAACATGGCCATCGAGGGTACCCAGCTGGCCATGCCCCCTTTCTCACATCAGCAGATGGTTCCCACTTTCCCCGCCCACTCCCCAATCATTTGGTGGTTTCACAACTTTTGCGGGGTGCCCATGCCCCCATTCTAAAAGGTGGGAATGCCTCTCCCAGGGCTGGGTTGCTGCCAGTAAGAGCTTTAAAAGTTACAATATGCTGGTATTTGGGGCATTTTGGCCCCTCCCTCTTGCCTTTGGCCTCACCCACCTCCGGAATGCAGCCCTCTTGAGAACTTCTCCAAAATTTAATTCAGCCCTTGGGCTAAAGGAGCTTCTGCACCCCTGTTTTATACAATGGATTGGGAAGTAAATCTGTATGTTTTTCTAACAGATGGCGAACTCTCACTTTTATTGTACCTTTAAAGTACTGTGAAATATTTCTTATCTTTATGTCCCTGGTCCTTTCGTTAACCATTGCGCTTGGAACAATATGGCCAGATGCCAGGGTGGTAGTAATCCTAAACCAAAGCTACCTCACATTAGTTAAATGAATGAAAATCTCCCATCGCTCAGAATGTTGTAATTCTGTTGTGAGCAACAGCTTTCATATGCAAAAATGAGAAGGTTCTGGTAGCTGAGGCGAGAACCATTCATTGCATGAAACAGGACTTTATCTCTGAGAAATTAGATTAGATAGAACAGAAGTTGGGATGGGATTAGAGAAGAGAAACGTCTAGAGAAGACATCTAAAGAAGACATGATGACACCAAGGAGAATGACACAGAATCTTTAGGCAACTTAAAGGCTAGCATATTTATTGTGGCACAAGTTTTCCGTAGGCCAGCACTGCCTTTGTCAAATGATTCATTGGCTGGGTTCGCACAATCATTGGGGGAAAGAAGCCATGGTGGCTTCTTTCCTCTGCCCCTGCATGGGCTTGTGACGTGTTGCATAATTTGCGTCATTACCCTCACAGTGCGCAGGTTGCTGTGTCATCCAAACACGGTGAGGTGGGGGGTCGCTTCCAAACCACCCCAGAACCCATGGCTTGTTGTAGGGTTCTGGGGTGGTTTGGTGGAAGCCATCCCCAATGTGCACCTCACCGGGCTCAGATGACACAGCAACCCACGTGCCATGAGGGTAATTAGGCAAATTGTGCAGCTCGTGACCAGCACACACACCGGGGGGGGGGGCAGGGAAAAGAAGCCACCATGGCTTCTTTTCCCCAGTGATCATGCAAACCCAGCCATTGTTGTTTTGGGGTTTGGGGGGGAAGTAGCCTATACATCTGAGCAATTACAATAAATAAATGCATCATAGAAAACCTGACTGACATCTAGGTTAGTAGAAGATATTGACGTTGTTCTTTATATGCCTTTTCTCTCTTTCTCTCTCACTCATTTGCTTTGGACATATAACTGAAACAAGCCACCAAGCACTCGGGCTCACGAAACCACAGTTCTTCCACCAAGCCTACTAGGCTCTTGACCTGCTCCCTCCTGAGGCCACTGTGTAATCCTTTACCTATTTGTCTGACTTTTTCTAGACTCCCATTACATCAGGCATGCCATTTAGGGGAGAGAGACCAAAAGCGCCCATTTGAAGTGGCTGACTCATTCCCCTCTGAAAGTGGCACGGTAAGATGTTTTCAAGGCAAGGTGCCAAAAAGCAGATTAGAAGGGTTGGTCCATTGGGGAGTGGGGAATTCCAAAACCACAGAATGGTGGTAATACTTTTATAAGGACCATCCAAAATGTCACACAGTCATTAGCAAGCTTCCAGGTTTTTCAGAACTCTTCACCAGGCTGGATGTTAAAGGAAACTGGGCATGCATGAGGGTGGGGGGAAGGGAGGGAGAAAACCTAGGTCATTATGTTGTTGCCCAAAAGTCTGCAGTTTGCAGGAGCCTGAAGATGGAGTGCAGTAGAAGCTATGTTGATGTAAGTGGATTAGTCTCACTAGGTGTGAGACAGATTGCAGGATGCATCCAGGGCTGTTGGGATAAAGAAAAAACAATGGCTGTTCTCCCAATTTGGAAACTCTAAAATCTAATAGTTACTCATTTTCTGGAGACAAAACTGAGTAACTACTAGATCTTTGGGGGGGGGGGGTTGTATTTATTTTAATGGGGGGAAAAGCTATTTTTTGCCTAACTGGAACATGTGCCTTATATAATATACTAAACCCAGTTATACAGATATCTAATTGGGGCATCTTTGGCATCTCATATTAACATTCTACTAATTCCTCCCCTCTATTATATTTATATAATAGGATTAAGATACTTGCTTGTGAGGCTTTCAGGGCCAGAAACCTGTCCCCTTGCATATGGTAGGCATATATCAATGTAGATTTCAACAAAACAAAACCATTAAAAAGAGTAAGAAATATATGTGTGTGTGTATAACTACATAGATTTGAATGATGAATTATACATAAACGTATGAAACTTGCAACTTATTATATATATATATATATATATATATATAGTTTCATTTAGGGCACAATCCTATGACTGCTACACACTGCCTAGACAACCATAGGATAGGTCAAGTCTCAGATCTGACCTCGGAAATGCACTCCGAGGTCGGATCTGAGACCCCGACCACAGAGCGCCCTCCCTCCACCCTCGCTATGTGGTTCTTTCCATGCCGGCTGCGACCCCAACGCCGCAAGTGCGACTTCGGAGCTGGTGCCGGGGGGGGGGGGAGTGAGGTTCCTCTGGGATATGATTTATTTATTATTTATTTATTATATTCATACCCCGTCTTTTTTCCTTCAAGGAACCCAAGGCAGCTTACATAATCCTCCTCCTCCTCCTCCTCCTCCTCTCCATTTTATCCTCACAACAACCCTGTGAGGTAGGTTAGGCTGAGAGTCAGTGACTGGCCCAAAGTGACCCAGTGAGTTTCATGGCCGAGCGGGGACTAGAACCCGGATCTCCCGAGTCCCAGGCCAACACTCTCACCACTACGCCACACTGGCCCTCATATGATGTATCCCAGTGGGGCCTCAGCCCATGCTCCTCGTGAGCAGGGGCAAAAGACATAGATGGCTGAGATCAGCTGTCTGTGTCTTTTCATAGATTTCATAGATCTGATAGAGTTGGAAGGAGCCTACAAGGCTTTTGCAGGGTGAGGGAACCGTGGAGGCAATTCCTGCCTCCGTGCTCCTCCCGCTCTCAATGGGATGCCCGTAATCCTCCAAGTTCAGAGGGTTACAGGCAGCCACATTGGATGGCACTGCCCAAATATAATTCTATTTCTACTATTATCTAATTCAAGAGAGGGCAACTGGACAACCACAAGTTGCCCACCTCCGATCTAGTTCCTATCCTCTCTCATACTGACACCCTTCATTGGCTGAGCACACGCATGCTCTACCTGCTGCCTCTGCTGCACGTTGCTGTGGTAAAGGTATTAGCTGGGTGAAAGCCTGGACCAACGGAGAGATGAATGAGGGAATTTATCACATTATTCCTATCTTTATATTGCCAAAGATTCTATTTCCTAACAGATCTGACTCTGTGCCTCTAACAGGTGAGTTTACAGTGTCAGAAGGAAATGCAAGAAACTTCCCCTTCTCTCTGAAGCTCCATGTTTGGGGGTGTGGGGTGGGTGGGTAAGCCTCGCCTGTTGAATTTGTGCCAATCCTGACAATTTTAAAACAAAAAGAAAGAGATTGCCCTGCAAGCATGAAAAACACCAGATATCAACAATTAAGGGTTTAAGTAAGGTAAAAAAAATATATTACAAAAGCCACTTATAAAATATTATAAAATAATATATAATATAATAATGTAATAATTATAATATATAAGATTTTGTGTGTTTCCTCTAATAACTTTTGTACTTGACCATGCCCTTGGCCACGCCCTCAAATTGCCTGGCCACACCCTCTTGATCATACCTTCATGTTGCTTGAAGGTATCATACCTCTTACAAATTTACATGTGTGTCCCTATTTTCATCTGTGAAATATTGGAGGGAATGCAGTGGTAGAGCACATGCTTTGCATGCAAGATGTTCTATGTTCAATCCCTGGCATCTCCAGGTGGGGCTGGGAATAACTCCTGTTTGAAATCTTGGATGCCTTGGAAGGGATAAGAAGGAGAGTATACTCAGAAATGAATACCAGGAGAAAGCTTGGTACAAGTAATTATACAACTTAGACAAAGACCAGCAAGAGCCAGGTTCAAATCTCTGCTTAGCCATGAAGTTCACTCGGTGACCCTGGCCAGTCACTTTCTCTCAGCCTAGCCCACCTCACAGGATTGTTGTGAAGATAAAAGAGAGGATGAGGGTGGAATACATGGCTCCTTGGAGAAAAGGGCAGGATATTATTTATTTATTTCATTTAAAATCAGCTTTCTACTGTAATTCTGTACACAGTTATTTGGAAGTAAGCCCCTCCACCTAAATTCAGAATGATTTATTTCTGAGCAAACATGCACAGGATTGGAACTTTTTATCTAAAGCTCCTGCTTATCTGAATGTACAAGGTATCAACAGGACACTGTGATGTATCCCTACACAGCCCTGGCCCCTAGAGGTAAAAGTGGGTCCAGACTTTCCCTAGTGCCTCAAAATAACCAGCTGCCACCACTACCTCTTTCCAAATCAGTAGGTCAGGGGTGCGCAACTTGTGACCCTGGCCTCCAACTCCCATAAGTCCTAGCCAGCATAGTCAATGGTGAGGCATGCTGGGAGTTGTAGGCCAAAACATCTGGAGGGCCCACAAGCTGCCCACCCCTGACCCACTGATTTGGAAAGAGCAGTAGGACTCTCCTCTTCATATCCTTGGCTGTGTACTTCCAAGCCAGCATGTGGAGTGAGAGATACGCCAACCTCAGAATCCACCCAGATCAGAACACAAGTAATTACAAGATTAAACCTATTCTTATTTATAGAACATATCAACGTCTAGAACAAAATAGTCATCTGATAAATACTAATCGTAATAAATAAGTCATTCTTCTGTTACAGACACCTTTAATTTATACTTTTAATTATCCAACTATTTTGGACATGCTCTTTTCTCGTCCATGCATCATTCCATAAAACCGTGGGATGGCATATGGAAAATTTCCACAAATGTCACCAAGGCGGTGTACAACAATTCAAATAAAAATACATAAAAACATAGACAATAAAACCATATTAAAACATTAAAGCAACTTTTTAACCACTACTCACAATTTAAAAAGCCAAATTAAAGAGATGTGTCATAACTCCTTTCTGAAAAGCTGAAAGAGTAGGGACCAGTCTTATCTCTGGAGGGAGAGCATTCCACAATTTAATGGTTAATTGTGAGTAGCTACTGCAGCACACACAATTTTTTTTCCAAAGTTTGGCGAGATTAGTGAAATAAAAAGGACAACTTTTAAAGAACCCCATGCAACACACAATAAATGCACCACTGATCACTTTCTCTCCCATGTTATATTTGGTCAATGTATGTGCACTTTCCCCCCCTTTTTTTAAAGTAGTGCTGTTTTGTTTGAAAATTGAATTTCTCAGATTTGTTGGCTAATGGCCATTAGCAATTTCTTCAGAAGAGATTTCTACATCCACAAGTAGCTGACAACACCCAACACTCCACCCCTTATACTCTTTCTTTTCGTACAAAGGACTGCCCAGAACTTGTCCACCTACAATGGGGCTTTGCCCAATTAGTCAAGTGCTTTATAGCTTTAGCTGGTTTGTTACTCATATATACGTTCACACCAGGGATGTTGAAGAGTCCTTGGTCTCGAGTCACGAGTCTTTGGACCCGAGTCTCGAGTCCGAGTCTGAGTCCTTGGTCCAAAATGGTGACTCACGAGTCATGAGTCACGAGTCACTCCCAAAGCTGACTCCACGAGTCCCTATTAAAATCAATGGGGTTTTTTCCCAACAAAATAAGGCTACTTCAGATGTGTGGCTTAAATAAATTCTAGGCACAAGTGTGCCTTCTTATTTCAAAACTCTGCAACTGATTTTGGCAAGAACAGACCAGGCAGAAAAACCCAAAATAACCAGGCAGGCAGAGGAGGCAGGGAACCCCAAAGCAGGCAGGCAGAGGCCTTTGTCTTGGACAATTCAACTGTTGAACTGGTCAGGGCCGGATTAAGATAGGGGCTATTGGAGCTGCAGCTCCAGGCCCCTACCACAAAACAGGCCCACAATATTCAGCCCCCGCCCCGTTCATTTCAATGGGTCTACTCTTTTTAAAGTCGGAGTAACGCGGGAGGCGAGGCAAAGACGGAGAAAAGGGAAAGCCAATCTGAGGCCCGCTTTTCCTGGGAGTAAGCCCTCCCCATGGGAGGGAATAGGAGACTTACTCCCGAGTAGCCACGCATAAGGCCGCTGGAGTGCCATGTGTGCGCTGTTAATCGCCTGTGGAAGCTCTGCGCGCGGAGGATATGGGCTGCCCGCACGTCGGCCTCCCCACAACCTGCTTTCATTTCTCCTCCCCGGTCTGCTGCGCTCTGCGGCAGCCGCCCGGGCTTCTTATACGGAGGGCTTCGTGGACGGAGGGAGCGGGGGAGATCGAGAGAAGCGGGGGCAGCGGGGGTGTTCGTGGAAGCCGCGTGAAAGGCCAGGATTGTGCCAGACGCGCGGTGTGAATCAGCTTTCTGGGGAGGGGGAGTGAGTCAAGGCCGGAAAGCCGAAGTTTAAAGGGGCCGCCTCCTCAGTCCGGCGAGAGCGTGGATCGAGCATCGTGTTGAGTATTTTAGGCTTGCGAGTCTGAGAGGCAGTAAATTACCTTTTTTGCTTCCCCTTTCAGGGCCCAATCCTATAGCATGTCCAGACAGAAAAAGTCCTACAACTCCCAGCATGCCCCAGGCACGCTGGGAATTGCAGGGCTTTCTCTCTCTCTCTGAACATGCTTATAGGATTGCGCCCTTTTAAATGTTATTGATAATACAGTAATGCCTTGGATTGCAAGTAACTTGGTTTGAGAGCGTTTTTATAACGGTTTTATTGAGTTAACAAGCTTATTGTTTACAAAAAAAGAAATATTTTCAATATGTTTCTGTTTTGGCACTTTAATGGTAATTAAAATATTTAATTTGTTTTAATATAAAATTGCGTCTTCATTTTATTTATTTCCATAAAAAGGCTCACCAAAATCCTCAGCACCAGGCCCATAATGCTCTTAATCCGGCCCTGGAACTGGTCAAGAAGAGACCAGGCAGGCAGAGGAGGCTGGGAACCCCAGACAGGCAGGCAGAGGCAGCCAAACCCAAAATGTCTGAAAGGTTGCATTTTAGAAAAATGATTTTAAAAAATAAACTTGCTGTACTTCCTAAAACTTATCCATGTTGCATTTGAGGAACATGATTTTTTTCTAAATGTTTGGCCCCCATTCTGGAACGGTGAGATCTCATCACAATTCCACCCTCACTGAACACCCGCTCCACTGGTGATGAACTTGCTGGAACCAGAAACACACTCAGAGCAGCCACACAGAGTAATCTCAGGTCTTTCTTCTGCCTCTCCCAAGTACGCAATACATCAATCAAAATAAATCTTGACACACTGTTGGGGCTGCACTCCTGGTAGCCGTCCATAGTGGCCGAGCAGCGGCACACCTCGCTTCCATGCGCTCTTCGCCGGCAATCACGCTCCTCTCCACTCCTTCTGGCACAGCCCAGGGATGTTGAAGAGTCCTTGGTCTCGAGTCCCGAGTCGAGTCTCGAGTCCCATTAAAAATATTGGGACTCGAGTCCGAGTTGAGTCAGAGGAGGGACTCAGTCCGACTCACGAGTCGAGTCCGAGTCCCCATCCCTGGTTCACACCTCTATTTCAATGACAAAGGACACAAGTCAGAATCACTTTTTAAAAAGTAAGTATGCCAGATCTCACCATGCCCACCCTCTTTAAACTATACAACTGAATCTACATTCAGTTCCCATTCCCTAGATTGCAAATGTTGCCACTGCATGCCAGGCGTGTCAGGTATAATCCTTGGCATCTCCAGGAGGAGCTGAGAATGAATGTCTGATGCCTTGAAGAACTGCTGTCAGTTAGTGTCCAGCCGTCCCCCAGATGAGCTGGACTACAATTCCCATCATCCCCAGTCACCATGATGGGAGTGGCAGTCCAGCTCATCTGGAGGGCACCAGTTTGGGGAAGGCTGGTGTAAATAATACTGACCTAGGCTGACCAGTGGTCTGAGTTAAGAACATAAGAACAGCCATGCTGGATCAGACCAAGGGTCCATCTAGTCCAGCATTCTGTTCACACAGTGGCCAACCAGCTGCCTGTAGGACAAGTAGGACATGAGTGAAATAGCACCATCCCACTTGTGTTCCCCAGCAACTGGCATACTGGAGGTAGCATACAGCCATCATGACTCGTAGCCATTGATAGCCTTATCCTGCATGAATTTGTCTGATCCCCTTTTAAAGCCACCCAGATTGGTGGCCAAGACTACATGGTGTGGAAGTGAATTCATTAGTTTAACTATATGCTGTGTGAAGAAGTACTTCCTTTTATGTGTCCTGAATCTCACACCAATCAGCTTCATGGGATGACTATGGGTTCTAGCATTATGAGAGATGGGGGGGGCAGGCGGGGAAATCTCCCTATCCACTTTTTCTACACCATGCATGATTTTGTACACCTCTATCATGTCTCCCCTTACTCGCCTTTTTTTCTCAGCTAAACGGTCCTAGAGTTGGTATATGGCAGCTTCCTATGGAGTCATTCGAGTCTCCTTCCTTACCCTTAGAGCCACTTTTACAAGAAATACTGCACCATATTTAAACTAAACACTTATGAAACAAGGTTTGTATTAAGAGAAACAGCATAAGCGCCACACCTATTTTCAACATTATAAATTTACCCACCTGCAGTTTAGGGGGAATGTTTTCATTCATCATCATCATTATTCAGTGCCGTTTATCAGCTCATTAGATTCAAGAGCACTTTCCCTGCCAATCCCACCACTTTTTATTATGCATGAATCTGAAGTCAGCACCTCTTTATCACAAGAGCCTTTTAAAGGCCTAGGGACATATTGAGTAGTACTTTACCTGCCCAGCCTACTTCCAAAATGCCTGCTGATGATACTATCTGAGCTGTGGCAAACAATGCACACCTTTCAGATCTCAGGCTTGCAATGTGACACCTCCATTTCATCTCCATAGCTTGTCATGTCTCATAGGTCTTTATGCTTTATATGTCCCCCCGATGAGAAAGCCTGGGAACTGAGAGCTGAAAGATGCAAAGAGGCTGGGAATCTAAGTGCTGCTTAGAGCCAAACAACACATAACATTATTCACAGGGTTTGCCCCTGAGTGCAAGATTTTAATTTCACAAATAGCCAGCATGAGGGTTTGAGCTGGGTCGGAACCATGGCGTGAGGGTAGGGGGCTTTAACCCTTCCCCACTGCACCTGTTATCTGTGTGTGGGAAACTTCCATGGAGGAGTGGGAAACTTCAGGAGGTCCACAGGCTATTCCCCCACCCCAGATTCTTCCCATGGGCTACAGTCCATGGGGAAAGAAAAAAATAAAATTAAAAATTCAATAAACTTTTAGAGAAGAAAATGGCATTTGCAGATGTAAGGAGTGCCCAAAAGGTTAAATGTAGCTTGCAAATAAGCTAAATGTGACCCTTTCGCCACTCTGTAGCCGCTACAGACACCATTTTTCTTCCTAAAAAGAATTTTTAAATTTGTTCAGGTCACCCCAAATTCATTGGGGTGATGGGGGCAACAGGCAGCATGGTGATCACCCCTGGTACAAGGTTATATAGCCCACACACACACACACAGCAGGTGTCATTATTTTACAGAGGACAGTCCTCTTCTTTTGGAAAGCTGGTAGAGGACCGTCCTCTACTTGGAGGTGTCCTCCATGTAGCGGGCTGCCTCTCCCATATCCGGTTTAAAGTCAGAGAACCATGAGGGGAGCGAGCAGGAGGGGCCTCCAAGTTGCCCATCAACGGTTAGCGCCTGGAGAACAGTCGACTGAGCAGCACACAGGTCACCTGGCCTTCACTACTATGGTGAGATGTATTGTACTTCTATTTGTGCTTCTATTTAAATTATAGTTATTATTTCTAAATGTGCAGCTATGCACTTGCAAAATAAATAAATATGCAAATATTTATAAATAAATATGCAAATATTATGCAAATTGCTGTCGTCCTCTGTTTTGACAATGTGTCAGCCGCCATCCTGGTCCTCAGCTAACTTTCTGGCTATTTGTGAAAGAAAAGTCTTGCACTCAAGGGAAAGCTACCTAAGGGTCTTTTGGCCCTCAGCCTCATGCAAGGGGTTTGTGCTAGCTCAATGGAATGTTTGACTTCCAGTTAAGGACGTAGTTGATATATCAGACTAAGCTGATAAAAGGTGCTTCATGCCACTGAGCCCACCTGTCCCTCTAGTGACAATGATGGATCCAAGAGCACCCCCAAACTACAAACCTGATCCTTTAGGGGGAGTGCAACACCCTCCAGAACAGGTTGAACATCACTTAGCCAGGCAGACAAACCACCCACTAACAGCACCTCCATCTTGTCTGGATTGAGTCTCAGTTTATTGGCCCTCATCCAGGCCATTACTGTGCACAGGCACTGATTCAGAACACTCACTGCCTCACCTGGATTTGATGAAAAGGCGAGATAGAGCTGGATTTCATCCACATATTGATGATACCTCAGCCCACACCTCCTGATAACCTCCCCCAGATGTTGAACAGCATGGGGGATAGAGTAGAGATCTAGAATTCCATAGTGTAGCTGCTTAGGTGCAGAGCAGTAATTCCCCAGCACCACCTTCTGGAAACAGCAGTCCAAATAGGAGTGGAACCAATGCAATGCAGTGCCTCCAGTTCCCAACACAGACAACCTGTCCAGAAGGATACCATGCTCATTGGTATTGCAAAGCTGCCGAGATGGCTTTGTAAAAAACTGATTGTTTCTTTCATCTACTCAAAGGGATATTCCCTGATTGGTTAAAGGAATAGATGAAACAGATGAAAAGCTAATATAGCATTTTCTAAATGCTATTGCAACTCAGCTGTCAGATTCTATTTTATGCTATGCATACTGTCAAATATTCTAAAGATTATCCAAAAAATGAAATAAAAAATATAGTGGCACAACCATGGAGGAAAAGTTATATGAGTGGTTACAACTGACATCTTAAGCATTATGCAATAATATTCATATAATCAAAGCCCTGACAGAACTTATGCTTGCAATGGAAGTTCTAATGTAGGTGAGTAATTGTCTTTTCCCAGGAACAAAAAGCAAAACTGCATTGCTAGTGAAATGCTTTTTCTCTAGCAAAGATGCATTAATCTTTTAATTTCATTAAAAGTGAAATGCTTTTTCTCTAGCAAAGATGCATTAATTTCATTAAAGATGCCTGGGCCTTAACAACAACAACAACAACAACAGTAACTGCGTAACAGCTGCACAGTGTTTGCATTAAAACATGATTGCCTGAGAAGGCCCTCCTCATTCCTCATCTATGAAGAAAATATATTTGAAGACTAAAAGGCGTCCTAGAAAATAGATTTCCTCCAACTAAATGAGATGTTCACATTTTGTTTCCTTGATGGTCAAGCAGATCAGAGATACAAATATATCTGTTGTTGAGGTCACTGGTCATTCTTTATGGGGAGGGTGAACAGAGGTATTTCCTGTCTAAGAGAAGAAAGAAAATACAAAATATAAAATACAACTATTGCCTGTTGCATAAATAATCATTAAGGGATTAAGACATGAAAGGCATCAGAAACTGGCACAATCAGTGCTTGTATTCAGCAGGGATGTGGAAGAGTCCTTGGTCCCGAGTCCCGAGTCAAGTCACGAGTCTTTGGACCCGAGTCTCAAGTCCGAGTCCAAGTCCATGGTCCAAAATGGTGACTCCCAAGTCCTGAGTCCTGAGTCACTCCCAAAACTGACTCCACGAGTCCTTATTAAAATCAATGGGGTTTCTCCCCAACAAAATAAGGCTCAGATGTGTGGCTTAAATAAATTCTAGGCACAAGTGTGTCTTTTTATTTCAAAACTCTGCAACTGATTTTGGCAAGAACAGACCAGGCAGACAAACCCAAAATAACCAGGCAGGCAGAGGAGGCAGGGAACCCCAAAGCAGGCAGGCAGAGGCATTTGTCTTGGACAATTCAAACTGTGGAACTGGTTAAGAAGGGACCAGGCAGGCAGAGGAGGCAGGGAACCCCAAACAGGCAGGCAGGCAGTGCCCTTTGTCTTGGACAATTCAACTGTTGAACTGGTCAAGAAGAGACCAGGCAGGCAGAGGAGGTTGGGAACCCCAAACAGGCAGGCAGAGGCAGCCAAACCCAAAATGTCTGACCCTAACCCTAACCCCCCACAACAACACATCAGTCAAAATAAATCTCAACACATCGTTGGGGCTGCGCTCCTGGTAGCTGTCCATAGTGGCCGAGCAGCGGCGCGCCTCGCTTCCATGCGCTCTTCACCGGTGATCGCGCTCCTTCTGGCACAGCCAGAAGACTCGTCAACAGCCCAGGGATGTTGACGAGTCCTTGGTCTCGAGTCCCGAGTCGAGTCTCGAGTCCCATTAAAAATATTGGGACTCGAGTCCGAGTCGAGTCAGAGGGGGGACTCAGTCCGACTCACGAGTCAAGTCCTCGAGTCCGAGTCCCCATCCCTGGTATTCAGAGTCTGAATGATCACCATATTTGGATCCAAAGGGTGTGTTCAGTGGTATTTTGTTGTCATCTAACCCCCTGAAAAGCCAGTGTGGTGTAGTGGTTAGAGTGTTGGACTGGGACTCGGGAGATCCTGGTTCTAGTCCCCACTCGGCCACAAAGCTCACTGGGTGACTTTGGGCCAGTCACTGACTCTCAGTCTGACCTACCTCACAGGGTTGTTGTGAGGATAAAGTGGAGAGGAGGAGGAGGACCATGTAAGCTGCTTTGGGTTCCTTGCAGGAAAAAAAGTGGGATATAAATATAATGAATGAATAAATAAATATTTCTTTGGGTTCATTATTACAGAGTGTTTGGGAGGAATTAGGGTCAGCACCTTTATTTTTTGGATACCACCAGTAACGAATCAGGTCACTCAAATTCCGCTTCACCTTCATAAGGAACACATTCTCATACACTGCAGAATTAAAAATGAATGGTGAATTCACACAATTGGTCACAAGAAGCTTTGCTCCCCATTTGCATTCCATTGTTGGTGATGAGAGAATAACACTTGCTCATATTCAAGGAATAGAAAGACATTTCTGTGTGTGTGTGTGTGTGTGTGTGTGTGTATGGACGGACGGACGGACGGACGGACCGACAGACCAACAGACAGACAGACAGACAGACAGAGTTAGGCTGTTTTCCCCTCCACATGTGTCCTTTTCTTACAGTCACTGTTTTAATTTTTATAGGTTCCATGCATAACTGGACTCTCCTTCTTTCCAAGTTAATGTTTGTTTTAAATCACAATCTTTGACCTGTCAACCCCTTACTGTGGGGATGTTGGAATCTTCAAAGCAGGGATTAGTGGTACCTACGTAAGCTTTCAAACTTCATTTCTTCAATGTGGAGGAGAAAGCCATGCGGGCTGTGGAATGTTTTCTTTTAATGACTGTAATGCTGTGTACTGTAATTACTTTTCTTTCAGTGGTGGTTATGGAAAGCACTGTATTTTTCTAGTTGCAGAGTACGTACATATTTCTTCCCAGTTCCCATGCTATATGTGCCCAACCCAAACCCCTGGGATCCCAGTGTTGAGCATTTGGATTTTGGCCCAATGTTAATGTTTCCATCTTTCTGAAGGTACCTACTTCATATCCAGAAGGTGCGATTCTTACAGCTCTATAGTGAGCTAGCAAGTCGCATCCACATGTTCCTTATAGGCCGAATGTGCTCCTCAAGTGAACTCTAACTATAATTCACAGGCATAAGGAATTGCAGACCATGGAAGCCCACCACCAGATCACATGCTCAGAAAGGACGCATGTAGGACCAGAGAAGGCACCAGCATCTCTGTCCAGACAATAGAGTTTCCACTTGTGGCACAGCCTTGCCCCACGGGAAAGGATTGTTGCCTTTTCCTGCCAAGGATATTTCCAGCTCGGGTTGCCACCGTGTGCCTGGTAAAGCTCCTGGGTGGCCAGGTGTCCTACTTTGCAGAGGACAGTCCTCTATTTGAAGGTATCCTATATTTGAAGGGCTGTCCAGTCCAAATCCAGTTTAAATTTAAAGCACAGTAAGAAGGGAGAGCAGGGATGGCCTTGAGGTTGCCCATCAACAGCTAATATCTGGACAACAGATTGAGCAGGCACACGGATCACCCACTATGCTAAGATGTATTGCATTTCTATTTAGATTATAGTTATTATTTCTAAATTTGCAGCTATAAGCATATGCAAATATTATGCAATTTGGCACCCTCTTTTGCCCTCTTTTTTGGTGATGCATTTCCTCTGTTTTTTGGCAGTGTGTAAGTGTCTGTGTGTGAAGATTAAGAGAATGAGCTCTAGACTGAGAAGTTCAGCTTTCACCTTAGCCTTAGCGGAATGCAAACACAAACTGACAGATTCTTCCACCCAGGCCCAGGGCCTTGAGTGTCTTGCTCTTAATAGTCTGGCTTTGAATCCCTGTATATTCATGATGAATTAGGGTCAGCACCTCTTTTTTTCCTGACAGGCTCCTCATCTTTAACAGCTATATGTCAGGCAGGTACATCATGGTCCTCTCCATGCTGGGAATAGCTGGACCTATTGAATTTGGCTGGTGCAGATGGGTGAGCATTTCATTTCCATTTGTTTTTGATAATTGTGGAGAAAGCCTGACATGGGTATACATGCACACGCACACACCAGTCTCCTTCCAAGGGGGAGGGGGGTGAGGAAGGGAGATTGGGTTACAGGGAAGCAGCCAGACGGACCGGCATCCCAACAATGGAGAGTATCGGTCGGAATCCACAAAACCCAGGAAAGGACCATCAAGACCATCAAACTAACAGGGCAGTCTCAAAGAGCTGTAAAGTACCCAACACGTCACCTTCTTCCCGGGCAGGAATAAGCCCACCTGACACGAAGGGGCAGGCATAGCCCCACCTGACCCTTGAGGGCGGGGAGAGTGGGAAACCCAGGGGTAGAAAACCCCTCTCCCCTCCTTTTGCTGGTTGTTGGGAACACGGGGTGCTTTTTATCAAGATCCATCCTCCAGCAGCGGCTGGAGTAAGCTGTTCTCCTCCCTGGATCGGACAGACCCGGAGCCAGGCTGAAATTGACTAGCGTGAAGTCTTTAGTCTAAGGTAACTGACTAATCCCACTGCGCTAGCCTGGGAGCCTGTTCACTGATAAACTTGGGGGTCACGTCAGGTCATATTGACGTTGTAGTATTCCTAGAAAGCTGTTAGTTCCGCTCCATATATTGTGTAAATAAATAAAGCCTTATTTAGTCATTCAAAGGGCTCTAGTTTCCTCTTGTGTGTGCAAACCTCCTAGTCAGTTCCACTTGCTTGTACGGGCTGTAACTCAGTGCCGGTTAACCCATTAAGCGCCGAACTCACGCATAGGACCCGGGTGCTGGTCCTTCACAATAATAATTTACCAGAATTCACAAAGTTCATATTCAGGAGAGAAAAGACTCGAGACTTCAAAAAAATTGAATGCAGGAGGAAGTGAAATTGACAGATTTGCCCACCCCAGGACACCTCTCTCTGATATATTCAGAACGTGCAGAGGGCAGGGCGGGGGGGTCGCTGGGCATGTCAGTCGCAGAAGGTAGGGCCAACCCACATGGCCCTGCGTCTCCCTCGCACATTCTTTCATGTGAACCCCAACTTTAGAGTCACATGTTCACTGCGGTAACATGTAGTTTTGCCCTCAGCTTGGAAGCCAGTGAGGTGTACTGGTCAGAGTGTTGGACTGGGACTCGGGAGATCCGGGTTCTAGTCCCCGCTCGGCCATGAAGCTCACTGGGTGACTTTGGGCCAGTCCCTGACTCTCAGCCTAACCTACCTCACAGGGTTGTTGTGAGGATAAAATGGAGAGGAGGAGGAGGAAGATTGTGTAAACTGCCTTGGGTTCCTTGCAGGAAAAAAGGTGGGCTATAAATATAATAAACAAACAAATAAAACCAATACAGATGTTCCACAGAAGTAAATGAGAGCAGCAGGTCTCACTGGATACAACCCTGGCAAAGGTGTAGGGGCAAAGGTGTACATGAGATGGTGGACTCACACAGCTTTATGCAGCTGGCTAACAAATTATGATATACCACTGGGACCTTGATAAATTAAGGCCCCCATAGTGCTATCAAAGGCTCACATATCCAAATAGCATTAATGACACCAGCATCATCCTTCACTACTACCACATTATTTGTTGGTTCGTATGAAACCACAGGAGTTCTCCCCGCCAGATTCTGTAAACAGACAATATTCTAGTTTCAAACAAATCAGCTCATTAAATGAGGGTTGCAAACGAGACAGAAATTGCCTGCAAACATACTGTAACCTGTGCACAAACAGACAAAATGAAAAGCAAACAAAACTACAATTAGTTGCTAGGTGTAAGCAAACTCACGGTGAAGAGCCTGCACATAAGGTGTAAATGAGGCACAGACCCATAATGCAGAGATGGATGTCTGCAGTTGTTTAGAACCTGGGGTCTTCTGGGCTTGCCAAATATCACTTTCTATATTTTTTTGCCGCAGGTTTTGCTGATCTTTTAGCAAAAATATGCAACTTATCATTAAAATCAGCCTCCTTTTCAGAGGATTGAAAGTTAATAATCATAACACCAATTTTTAACAACAACAACAACAAAAGATGCAGGGGAGATCTGGAAAATAGTGCAGTGCCAAAAAATTAGTTCACTTTTTTTTGTTTTTTGTTTTACCATTCTCATTCAATTTGATCGAAAAGAAATTGCTTTTGAAACAATGTTGAAAGGAGAAGAAAGTTTCTGAGAAATGCTCATGAGTTGGGTTCGGGGTTCTTGGCCTTACCTTACTTCTGAAGTGGCTGAGGAGTTTGTATGAGTGTCCTGTCTTTCATTATACAATCATCTCTCTGTCAGCCTGCAGCCTCCCCAGCTTCCTGCATTTCAATTAAAGCCTAAGGGAAGAAGTCCTGAGGTAAATCCTCCCCCGCAGGGCCTTTTCATTTCTGGAAGTGGTGACAGTTTTCCCTCAGAGCTGGACACAACTTACTGCGCCCACACTCACATCCACTGTGGGGCTTGCAAAGAAGGAGCAGTGTTATATGCATCTGCAATAAAGACAAAATGCGCTGCCTATGGGGCTGCCCTTGTACCTGGTTCTGGAGCTGCAGCTAGTGCAGAATGCAACAGCTAGGATGCTGAGTGGAGCACCTAGCTATGTATTTGTTTGTTTGAAATATTTTAGTGCCGCTCTTTTTTTAATTATTATTATATTTATACCCCACCTTTTTTCTTGCAAGAAACCCAAGGCGGCTTCAGCCAAAAAGGCTCCCAGAGCGGCTTACATACAATAAATTAAACAAGACAGTCCCTGCCCACAGGCTTGCAATCTAAAAAGACACAACACACAAGGAAAAAGAAATGGGGAGGGAAGAAGCGGGGGGGATTAATCAGTTCTTCTGGCAGGACTGGTGGAATGGCCCTGCGCTCCCTCTCATCTCCCTCTGCACATGAGACACCTATATTAAAAGAACTGCACTGGCTGCCTCTTAGTTACTGAGCCATGCTCAAGGTTTTGTTGTTGACATACAAAGCCCTAAATGACTCAGGGCCAGGATATCTAGCAGACCAAATTCCCTTATATATGCCCCGTTGACCCATGCAATCTTCTGGGGAGGCCTTACTGGTCATTCTGTGGCCAATGGAATGTCAGCAGGTAATTATCAACCAGTCTTCTTGATAGTGGCACCCATCTTCCTACATGTGATCCAAAAGGCAGAAGCTGTGGTGAACTTTAGACACCTCTTGAAGATTCACCTGTTTACTCAGGCTTTCCCTGACCTGTAATCACACTGCTCTGTTCTTGTAATATTTTTAATGTACTTATTACTTTATATTGTTTTTACATGGTGTTTATATTGTATTTTATGTGTTTCTTATGTAAACTGCTTAGAGATCTTATGCCATCAAGTGGTATATAAGTAGTTTAAATTAAATGAACAAATAAAATAATAACATGTAGAATTTCTAACTGCAAAGCAGAAGAAGCAGAATTTTCAAGGAAGGAGAAGATCCTTCCTTTCAGAACTCTGATGCTGAATTTTAAACTTGTTAACGTAGTTAGTCTGCAATCCTATATGCACTGACCTGGGAGTAAATACCACTGAACTTGATAGGTCTTATTTCGGAGTAGAAATGGACAGGCTTGTGCTGTGAAAGTGTTTGCTTTCTCTGTTCATAGCAATAAGATAGACTCCCATAGGATCTCTTTGCTTTTTCTAAACCTCTTACATTCTTTTCACACACACACACACACACACACACACACACACACACACACCAAAATCTATTTCCTGACTGATGGCCAGCCAAGATGAATTAGATAAATATGAAAGTGATTCTATGTTTTGGATAACCAAACCTTGGAGCTCCTACATACTTGAATCTAGGCCAAATATTTCAAGTAGCATTTAAAACGTGATACAGACAAGGTTACATGGACTTGCATTGAAACTTGTATCATGAACATGATCAGGAGATTGTATAGTATACTGTTCAGGTAGGTAGGTATCACATATGTATATAATTCTGCATATAGTATAGTATTAGAAAGTGATATGGTGTGGTGATTTACTGAGGGTGCAATCCTATACTTGAGATCCACTCTCTAAGGGTCAATAGGATTGGGCAGAGCAGAAGCCCCACTGCTCCTGTGGAATGCCAAATACAACACCTGTCCGGCTTAAGGCTGGCCTGGCTTCTGGGAGCGCTGCCAAGCCCAGCTGAGATAAGATAGGGAGCTGGGATGCCTGCTTGCAGAGGGAAGGGTAGTAGAAGCGTGGTCTTACAATCCTAGGAGTCAAGCCGAGAGTGTTGTTCCAAAGTCCAAGGGTCAAGCAGAGGCGGTGTCAGAGTCAGTCCAAAGTCAGGTCCAGGAAGCAAGGCAGGGTCCAGGAGCAAGGTCAGGGATCAGGAGCACAAGTCAAGGAGGACATTGTTTCCCGATATCCAGGCTTCGGCGACTGAGCGTTTTTATACTGCCTTGCTGCTTGGGCACGCCCGTCTCGCAGCTGGAGCTCCCTAGCAGCAGGCTGATTATAAAAGCCTCACAAGGCCGACGTCCCGGTTTGCAGCTGAATGCTGCGTCGAGGGGCCTGCATCTGTTCCTGCCGTCTCATCCTCCTCCTCTGTCTGGGACTCGGGACCTGCACCATCTCCACCTCTGATTCTGACTCCTCCTGGGCTGGGGAACTTACACGGGTCATGCCAGAGGGGCCTGCCAGCTCTTCAGCTGCCCGGTCGGCCCCATCTGGAGCAGCAGTGTCTGAACTCTGCTCCTAAGGAGTGTCCAGGCCAGGGCCCTGGGTGAGTCACACTCATCCTCAGAGGAGGATTCCTGGAGGCGGGTCATGACAATTATGCAAGCAGAGCTCACAAGGGGAGGGGTCGACTAAGGTGAGTGATGGAGAAAGGACACATTGCACAAAACAGCCTGGACTGGAGCATGTTGCTAACATTTCTAAGAACACTAACAGATAGATACCTCACTTTGGCCCTCCAGGCACAAGCACTCATCCCCACCCCACTCCCAACAACTGGGGGTGCCAGGACAGAGTACCTCAGAGAGGTAAGCAAAGAAAGGGGGAGCAAATGTTGTAATATATCACTGCTGCAACTGTCTCCCATGTTTCTTCCCCACCCCCACAACTGCTATTTGTGAATACTTGTATGCAATGGAGGCTGCTGGCTCCAATGTCCGTGTGTGTGTGTGTGTGTATCCACACTGGATTTTAGTCTGAACTTTAAAGGGGCTATCCATGGTGCTGAACCCTATCCCCAGATAGGTTCAGAACCACAGAAAGCTACTTAAAAGTTCAGACTGCAACCTGGAGTGGATACACCGCCCCATGGACATTGGAACCACCAGCCTCCACTGCTCGTATGTATTTAAGAACATAAGAAGAGCCCTGCCGGATCAGACCAAAGGTCCATCTAGTCCAGCATTTTGTTCACACAGCAGCCAAACAGCTGCCCACGGGATCCCACAAGCAGGACATGAGTGCAACGGCACCCTCTCACCCATGTTCCCCATGTACACAACTGGAGGTAGCATATAGTCATCAGGACTAGTAGCCATTGATAGCCTTCTCCTCCAGGAATTTGTCCAATCCCTTTTTAAAGCCGTCCAAATTGGTGGCCATCAGGACACCTTGTGGAAGTGAATTCCATAGTTTAACTATGCGCTGTGTGAAGAAGTACCGGTACTTCCTTTTATCTGTCCTGAATCTCCCACCAGTCAGCTTCATGGGATGACCCCAGGTTCTAGTATTATATATGTATGTATTACATTTCTGTACTGCCTAATAGCCAGAGCTCTAGGCTAAACTTCCCCTCCCTGTGCTCTGAGATCACACCTCGTCACCTCCCAATTCTGCTAAGAAGCAGGGTGTGCTGGGATGATGCTCTCATGCACCCTGTTTCCAAGGAGAATCAGCTGATTCTGCTGAGGAACAGGGTGCACAAGGAACATTGTCCCTGCATGCCCTGCTTCCTGGCAGAAGCAGGCTGGCAGGAGCCGAATTCTGCTGGGAAACGGGGCATTCAGGGATGAGTCTCCTAGTGTGTCCTGTGTGGTGCAGCTGTGAGTGGGGGGGATGGGGGGCAGGGCACCCACAATGGGCCACATAGGCAGCCTGCGGGTTGCTCACCCCTGTATCAAAGACACAAGAGAGAGACCGGTAAAAGTGTTTGCAACTCTATCAGTCCTAAAGAGCTTTGGATTGCGATAAATATGTGGGCCTACTCTCTCAGCATGGTTGTCTATAATCAAAGTTGAGTAGAGACTGTTTTAGGAAACAAAGCGTTCACTACTGTAGGGATGTTCGGAAGGTGTTTAGTTTTCTGTTCCCTTACAGTCATTCTGAGTGGTATTAATCTAGGAGTGTTGCAGTGGTGGGGAAAGAAAGAAAAGAAACTGTGTGGAATACTAGTGGCAATAACCACACATAACTTGGATTCTTTAAAAGGTCAAGACTTATAGTTACGGCCCCAGTGGGAAGCAAGAGTGTTAAACATGTGTTTCCACTGTGTCTGTATCAGCAGAGGGTTTTTTCCATTAAGCCTCAGGCAATTTTATTTAAAGAGTTTATAAAGCAGACAGTCTGTCACAGGCTGAACCCTATGCAGTGTGTGTGTGTAGATTCTCTGTAGAGGTTAACAGAACAGGAAGGCACGTAGATTAAAGATAATTAACCCTTACTCATCCTCTGCAAATGCTGGTATGTTGCTAGAGTGCCAGGCAACTGTTTAAATTTAAAAACAGCAATATACATTGACACTAGAAGAGTTTCATTGCTTTTAGCCAAAGGCCGTAGCAACAGATACATATAACAAAATTAAGCAGTTGAAATGACAGGGTTTTTTGTCTCTCTTTTCTTTTTAAAAAAACAGTTGAAGATAAACCATTGAACCAAGCAATTTCACGTTTGCTGCTACAGACACCAACCTAGCAAGGAAAAAGATGCTATGATGTTCTTATTCTTATATGTTTTGTTTCTAAATCACAGAAAAATTAGTGATCCTATCTAGGGTTTTAGTTAGGTGTTTGTTTTGCACTTCAGCATAAAGAAGAGTACAGAACAGTAAAGCATGGGGACGCTCCTTCAACAAATACAGACCCACAAATTCAAACATTATCATTAGTTCTAAAATACCATTCATATGGAGGGGCTTAACTGAATGTTAGGAAACATTTCTTGTCTATAAGAATATGTGAGCAGTTGAACACATTCAGAAGCAGAGATACACTTAAGTTTGGCTATGGTAAATCTTATTTCACAGCAGGGACCTGTGTTATATGAACCATAATTACCTTTGAAACTTTGACAGTTTGGAAAAATGAGCACCGAGGGGGGGGCAGATGCAAAAGAGGACAGGTCTCCTGCACCTTCAATAGCTGTGCAGAAGAGGGGATTTCAGCAGGTGTAGCTTGCATGAAAAGCGACCCCTGCTGAAATTCCCTCTTCTACACAGCTGTTAAAGGCACAGGACACTCCGTAACATTTAAATGGTGAAGTGTGAAGGCTGAAACTCAGAATCTGTAGCGCTCCCACGGTCCAACAGTTACGAAGGGCCCAGTTCAGCCATTTCCCCCCTTCCCCTGCGTCCCAGTTCTCATAGGAGGGACAGGAAAGAGAGTGCCTGACTCCAGGAGGCCCACACATACTGATAGTTAGCAAAATACCAGACCTGGTTCTATCAGCACCCTCTGCTGGTGCATCTCCTGGAAAAAGACAGCCATTATAGAGATACTCCATTTAATATTCCCAAAACAGGAGGCCACAGTTTAAGGCTGGGCACTTCATGACTGGACCCTTCCATCATGTATTTTCCAAGCAAAGATAAACCCAATCTTCTGTGCCATGGTCAAGAGATAATAGGCAAGTTCACACATCCTGCTAAGCCACCCTGAGAATAAGCCACCATGGGTTGGTCGTTGGCTGACTAACCCGCGTTCCTCCTGACAGATGACAGGGTGCTCCGTGGCTTGCCGTGGCTTGTTTCCCCCTCAGTCCCCTTCAGTCCTTCTGCCTGCTCCTACCATGTATCCCAGGTTCCTTAGTAGCAGAACTCCTCGTTTCCTATGTCAGCACGCTTTCTGCAATTGGTCTGCTGGGGTTGCTGCCTCCCAAGGGAAACTTCTCCCCTGCCCGCATCAGATCACCAAATGGAATTAATTTTCTGAGCCCTTATGAATGAGGTAACACGTTTGCAATTTTGGAGGGGGGGGGCAAATAATTAAAAAAAATTGCAAGAGCACCAGGCTGCCTGTTTGCTATTTAGCCAAGCACACTGATATCCCCCTCTTGTCAATTTCATCCTCATCTTCCTTGCTTCCCTTGCTAGTGAACACCTTTTTTTTTTTAAAGGCTGCTTCACCTACTCCCAAAGTAAGCACACCCATCTCAAAAGATCTTTCTCCTGCAGCTGCCGGCCACTTACATCTCCCCACCCGCACGCACTCCTTCGTGCTTGTCACTTCCCTCCACTGGTCTCCATTGTTAGCTGTCAGGGATACATGTGGATAACAGAGCAGTGAGGCAGATTGGTAAACATACGCAAATTTCAAGGCAAAGCGCAGATAAGCTGAAGGGGAAATTAGGCAAATTCCATGGAAGAGCAGTGAGGCAGATCACTAAAAATATGCAGATTTCAAGGCGGAGCAGTAAAGCTGAGGACAAAGTTATGCAAATTTAATAGCGGCAGACTTTCGCAACTGCTCACTTGCACAAGACATACACACACCCCCAAAAAGTAGTGAACTCCTTCAGGACACCCTCTAGTATCCTTTCCTCTTGATTTTTAGGAGCACAGGGTGGAGTGCACTGACAAGGGATGAGGGAGAATGGCAGCAGCACTAAGGAGATTGTAAGGAATGGCAGGGTTTTCGCTGCTCTTGCCGGGCGTTCCCAACAACCCATGATGAAGTTGCCCTGCTGGGTTCGGATGTCACAGCAAGCCAACCTGAAAACAAGCCACCCTGAACAAATACAGACTGTGGCTTACGCTGGCTCAGTTTGTGTGAGCGTGGAAAGCTAAGCAGGGTCAGGCCTGGTTATTACTTGGATGGGAGACCCCTCCTCTAGTTTCCTGCATTGTGCAGGGGGTTGAACTTGATAACCTTGTAGGCTCCTTCCAACTCTATGATCTATGAATCTATGAAACCCAACAAGCCATGGGTTCTCAGGATGGCTTGTTCATGAAAAATAAGCCACCCTGTGGAAACTGCGCCATGTTCAGACATCACGATAACCCTCCATGGGGTGTCATGTCATGCGAACCAGGTCAATGACTGCCAACAAATGAGTAATTTAGAGCACCAATGGTTTCCTGTGACCAGAGCTGTTAACTCACTCCAGTTGAAGGATCTGGTGCTCAGTTACCCCAGTATTATATGGCCTTGTATCTATGTTGTCCCTGTCTGTAGGCTAAGGCTATTTATTTATTTATTTATTATATTATGAGAGCCAGTGTGGCGTAGTGGTGAGAGTGTTGGACTGGGACTCTGGAGATCTGGGTTCTAGTCCCCACTCAGCCATGAAACTCACTGGGTGACTTTGGGCCAGTCACTGACTCAGCCTAACCTACCTGACAGGGTTGTTGTGAGGATATAATGGAGAGGATGATGATTATGTAAGCTGCCTTGCAGGGAAAAAGGCGGGGGGGGGAATTGCAGGTGAAAAGGCGGGGTTTAAATATAATAAATAAATAAATAAATAAATAAATAAAATAAGGCTAGACCAACAGCACAAGGTCAAAGACAGAAGGCAAACTGAAACAAAAAAATCTGTTTAAGGAAATGCTTGACTTCATGTATGAGAAGAAAACTGGACCATTCATTTTCATCAGGGATAGCTTCTCACTGCAGCACAGATCTATCTGTCCAAGCCCTGTTCTGTAAACTCCGACCCATTTATGGAGGGGAAGTGAGGATCCAGGTCCTGGCCTTCCAATCCTTCACTGAAGTAGGAGAAGTCTCAGTGGCAGCAGCTTCTCCTGCTCCTCTCTCACCAGCTTCTGCCATCTATCCCCTCCTCCACTTGTTGTAGTGAGCAGGACTTCAGCTGTGCCAAACAGTGGAGGAGAACGCAGTTTAAAGGACCTTGGGATGAAGTGAAGCAAAGGCTGCAGCCACTGTGACTTCTGCCTCATTAGAGAATTTAAAAGTGTAGTGCAAGGGTGTAGAGCCTCCTTCAACCCAAGGGTCAAATCCAATGTCAGAGAAGCTCTCAGGGGCTGGAGCGGGTTGCACTCTCCCTAATGGATCAGGTTTGTAGTTTGGGCGTGCTCATGGATCGAACATTGTCACTGAAGCCACAGGTAGACTCGGTCACGGTGGCACAGAGCACTTTTTATCAGCTTTGGCTGATATGCCAACTACGTCCTTATCTGAACAGGGATAGCCTAGCTACAGTAATCCATGCTCCTCTGGTAACCTCTCATCTGCATTACTGCAATGGGTTATACGCGGAGCTGCCTTTGAAAACAGTCTGGAAACTCCAGCTGGTCCAAAATAAGGCAGCGAGATTGTTAACGGGGACTGGCCAATGTGATCATATTAGGCAAGTCCTTTTCCATCTGCACTGGCTGCCAGTCCATTTCCAGGCTTGATTCAAAGTGCTGCTATTAACATTCAGACCCCTAAACAGCTTGGAATGAACTTCCCAGAGCAGCATCTGCATTATGCTCTTTCCAGCGCCAGGTGAAGACCTTCCTATTTTCCCAGGCATTTCAGTCTTTCCGTTTCTGTTGTGGTAAAACTGTTACTGTATTTTAAGTTTTGCATTGCAGCTAGGTTTTACTTTGTTTTTAACATCTATTTCATGCTGTAGTTTTAAACTTTTATAGTGCATCTCATGTTGTATTTTACAGTTTGAATTGTTGCGAATGACCCAGAGAGCTTGGACTACTGGGCAGGGCAGAAATGTAATAAATAAATAAATTCCAGTGATGGGTGGTGGGATCAAAGACGAAAGGAGCAGGGCCAAACCCCCTCAGCATATTTGGCCTAAAGCTCTTACTGCCAGCAACTAAGCCTTGGGAGAGGCATTTCAACCTTTTAAAATGGCAGGGGAGGGAAACTGCGCAAAAGCTGGGAAACAACCAAGCGATCAGTGATCGGGGGAAGGGGCCATGGCCATCTGGGGAACGATGGAGGTCTGGTTTGGGACCCCAGGCCTGAGGTTCTGCGCACACACACACACACACACACACACCCGGTGTAGTGCCTGTGACTGGATTGCAACCAGGAGGCAACCTGGCCTGACCTGTGATTGAATGTGACACCTTCACACGACACGCACCCCTCCCTGAAACGACTAGGGCTCATCATCATACTGAGGACCGTGTTCTCTTAGAGCAAGAAGAGTGGAGCAATTTGGAGAATATTGAGGACTACTGCGCTGTGAATTGCTTTGCCTTTGGGGCAGTCCCCCTGGTCCCCAGTCAGCAGAATGAGCAGGGGGACCCCCATATGCAGCAGGGCTGGTCTACCACATTTTGAAGTAAGTGAACTAATACAAATTACCATCTAAAGAGAACCGGCATCCCATAAGACCGTTACGTCCAGAGTCTAAAATTATTTACTGTGTGTGTGTGTGTGTGTGTGTGTGTGAGAGAGAGAGAGAGAGAGAGAGAGAGAGAGAGAGAGAGATCTGCCAATTCCCTGCTCTGTCTGCAGCCCCCTTCACCATATTCAGGATCAATCCCATGCACATGTATGTAAACCCCACTGAATGCAGTGCATCCATTTGTTATCCTTCGTCAGTTTTATATTAGAGCTGCTGGGAAAATGTGTTTGAATGTAAAGAAAATCTGGGAAGAGGTTACATACATTTGCTGTTTTCCTTTGAACTGGTTAAGTCTCTCTCTCTCTTTTAAACCTTAATAAAGCAGCTTGATCTGGGGTGGGTGGGTGGTGGGCAGATCTGAGATCCCACAGCAAATCCTTGGAAAGAGAACTGTTGAATGCTTTTTATCTTCCAAACAGCTGTACTGATCCCAAGCCAGGAAACCTTTCATCTTCTCTTCCCTGTTCAATGAGTGTTAATTGTACTACTGAAAAACACATATGTTACAATTTCATAAGGTTTCTCATTATAAAGCCAGGGCCTTAGTATCATCACTGCAAATGTTCACTACATCCATCATCATCATCATCATCATCATCATCATCATCATCATCATCATCTGGCAATGCATCATGGGTTAGGCCAATGGCAATAGTCAACTGTAGAACAGGGGCCCTAGTGGCATCTCAAAATCAGACAGAATTATCTAGATGTTGACTAGGAGATGTGTCAATGGCAGAGAGCGACAGAGCTGGCGATGGCTCAAAGGTGGGGAACCGAATAAAGCTAAAGCAATCCATCAAAGGGCCAGTCCCAAATGACAAGACAGGGTCTGTAGCCAGAGAGGTGACCTGAGGACAGGGAGGCTGATAAAGGCAGGCAAAACGAAGGCAAGCTCAGAGATCTGCTCTGAGCAGGAGGTGAAGCTTCCATGCTTGCTCTGACCCATTCTTCTCCTGGTACTTTTGCCCACCCTCTTCCCCTCCCACCCATAATTGGGAAAATACTTTCTACTTCAAGTAGGGAAGGGGTATAGACAAAACGCACCTTCAGGGCTGCTTCCAGACTACCAGTTCTCTAGCACTGTCAACGAGGCGGCATTGTGCAGCTATTCTGCCTTTTCTTCTTTAATGAAGTGGTTTGGCATTAGGAAAAAAAGATGAAAGGAGTGGTGGGAAAACATGGGAAGGCTACAAGCAGAAGACATCATTGTCTGGACCCACATACACTATCGCGGGTGAAGCAGGCCAATGGCACAATAAAAGCCTTGTCTAGAAGCACCCCAGGAGAGGAATGGGGGGCGGGAGATAGCCTCAGTTTCTTTATCTCCCATTTGATTAGCCTGATCCTGCACCATTAAGTGTGCCTAAGCTCACTGAAATCAATGGGCTTTGGCATACCTGACTCTGCACACAGGATTGGGCTGTAAGGGTAAAGACTTGTTCTTGAGATTACAACCAGGCGACTTCATGGTTCCACACTCCCTCTTCCCACAAAATGGTAGCATGTTCCAGACGGGGTATATTACACCTGGAAGACAAATTAGTGGAGACCGGGGTCTATTTAATCTGCTCTAGTCATCTTATTTGCAGTCATGTGGGGGATGAAAAAAGCTGGAGAGAAAAATTTCATCTTCTACACAGCTGTGAAACGTGTGTGTGTGAGCCCTGTCAGCCTTTGCATCTGGTCAGCCTGCAACAATTTCCCCCAACCTGGTACCCTCCAGTTGTGTTGGACTACAACTCCCATCACCACCAGACAGCATGGCCATGCTGGCCTACTCCTTGATCTGCTGATGGATACTGCCATCAGCCTCACTTTCTCTCTGGGAGCTTGTTGCATTTGCCCAAAAATAGACATTGACTTCTAGAGCCCCTCTATTCATTGGTCTGCACTGCTGCCACCGCCACTGATAATGTGTTTAAGCTCCGAGGCCAGTCTCCCCCAATCTGGTGCCCTCTGCATGTTATGGGTTACAAATCCCATTATCCCTGTTGGCTTTGCTGGCTAGGGTGATGGGAGTTGTAGTCTAGCACATCTTGAGTGCCAGGTTATCTATCCCTGACCTAGGCCCACAGATACTTAAGAGACTAGCCATGAAATATGCCCTGCTTGTGGGTTTCCCATGGACAGCTGGTTGAACATGTGGCCCCACTGTGTGAACATAATGCTGGACTAGATGAAACTTGGTCAGCTCTTCTGACATTCTTATGCCACACATCAAGGGAGGGTAGCCAAGCGGTGACAATGGCAGGAGTGCAATAGAGAGATGTACTTTTCCTTTAAAAGTTATGAGGTTGCAGGAGCCAATGCAACAGCAGCTTCCCTTGCCCCATTCCTCCCATCGGTACCTTTATCTATCCTCCTGTTGCTATAGTACATAGGGCACGATAGTGGGCAAAGGGACCGATGGAAGAATGAGGTGGAAGAAATTGCAGGTGCATCATGTGTGGCATGCATAGGTTTAGAAAGGGCATTAACAATTGTGGCAGACTTTCAAGGTAAGACTCCAACTGTATGCATGTAAATAGGGGTTTGACAAGAATAGAATAAGAACGTCTTTGTTCAATTTAAATTCGTTCTGTGTTCACAGATTGTCAGGCATCTTCCGTTCCATCGTCCACTCATTGACGGAATTGGATTTTTTCTATGGGAATTTCATTTGTTTGCAAGGGTGCATTTGCGCTAATGTGCACTTGTGCTCATGTGCATTAGCACCAATGCGCATTCGCAAATGAATGAAATTGCGCAGATCCCTCCCAAAAGTAAAAACACCAGTCTGCAAGTCCACGGAATCTGCGCGACTTGGAAAAAGCCAGACTGTTGCAGAATCCACAGGTCGGATTCATAGAAATCCAAACTCATTTGATTTGAATACATTGCGGATTTTCCCGACATCCCTGCTTTGTATATAAACTTGACAAACTATTTCTCTTGCTTGCCTCCTTAATTAAATACAGTAATGAGGATAGTGTTTTTTAAACTGAAACTAAATAAGGAAAGGAGACGAGACATTTGGTGATGTGTCCCTTTCCTTGCAAGTGTGGCTTTGCTTGTATGTGTTTTGCGTACATGTTGTACTTGGGCTCTCTCACGTACAGGGGAGAGTATTTGTGGGACCCTTTCATAAAATATTGGCAGCAGAACATCACTGATACAAGTGTGGTTTCCTGCATCCATTGCCAGCTTCCCAGTACAGTGAATAAACCCCTTGGGGGAAGGGTGGGGGGAAAGAACCAGCCTTCCCCTTGCTATCATTCTAAGAACAGCTTGAATGCTGTGATCGAATATAGCAGCGTTCCCAACCTGGTACCCTCCAGATGTTTTGAACTACAACTCCCAGCATTCCTGACCATTGGCCATGCTGGGGCTGCTGGGAGTTATAGTCTGAAACATCCAGGTGGGCGCCAGGTTGGGGAAAGCTGGAATAGAGTATATGAGCCTAATGTGACTTTAATCTTTTTGATTTATCAGCCTTTAAATCAGGGGTGTTGAACCTCGTTCAGTCCGAGGGCTTAATTTCATTTTGGAGAAGCTTTCAGGGGATGCATTCCAGTGGTGGGGAGGCCCAAAGGCAAAAGGGGCAAGGCCAAAACTACAAAAAATACCAGCCTATTGTAGCTTAAAGTCCTTACTTCAAGTCACTAAGCCTTAGGTGGGGCATTTCAACCTTTTAGAAAGGGGAGAAGAAACTGCACAAAAGCTGGGAAGCCTTTCCACCCTCCTGAGCACCTAGAGTCTCAGGAAAGGGTGCAAAAGTGCAAGGACACTGAGGAGATTCAGGTCCGACAAAAAAAACCCTGGAAGATTTCACCTCGAAGGAGGTGACCTACTGGCCACCCCCTTTTGCGAGCACTCACAGCTTTGCTTTCCCTTGACAGCTTGCCTTTTGACACCTGTCAAGAGAGCACAAAGTAAAAAATAAACCTATTTGTAGCCTTGTTTCATCGATGTTCCTGGATGGTGACCATGCTGCAACGATACGGTCCCTTACACTTTAGGACCAGGCGCATAACCCTTCTCAGGCTAAGCATCAACACTTAAAAACCTGAGTGGAGGGTCAATTGAAACCTTTCCCCTACTAATGAGGGAAAAGATTAATTCTGGTTATTAAGGATCTATTTTTAAATTTATGATACTGAGGGTACAAAGGTGTGTGTGTAGATTTGAAAGTAATTCAGGTTAATAACTGCCAAGCTGACACGTAGGATTTGGGTAGCAAACAAAATAAAAATAAGTTTATTTTAATTATCAAAATCTTAGTTCCTACCCCAAACACTTTATAATTAACCTAAGTCCCTACAATTCTAAATACTTTCACTCCTCATACAATCACTGATTCCTCTTAAAACTCCTGACAAGACACAAATAACCCACCTAACCTAACTCCCAAACTCTCTAACACTCCCAACACACTACAACCAACACTCTACTTCTTAACTAACTCTGACATCACTCAAACACTCCTTATATACTCCTCCCCCCACCCTTTCCAAGACATCACAAACCACACCCACTCGGTTCAACATTCTAGACACACTAAACATACTAAAGCAGATATACCCCAGGGAACTGAATTGTGGGGTTATGCCACACATGCCTCTTGCACTTTGCACAGGAGACACTTCCCAAGACATTGACAAGGCAAGGCTTTGCATTTTGTTTACCCAAAAGTGCACAAGCCTGCACTTGCAGAAGACACCCCCCCCCCTTTTTAAGGGACAAATATTTGCTCAAATTTCAGGCACAATTTTTTTTAAGAAAAGAAAAGAAAAGAAAGCTGGCAAATCAGTGACAGCTGCTCCAGTGTGCTGCTTGGGCACTTTGGAGGGTCTGTCATTTTGGAGATTGTGAAAAGCAATAGCAATCTCTGAAAAAAAGCGGGGAAGCTGAGTACAAAAGGGCCTGTGGTTGGCAAGGGGAAAGGAGACAAGATGGGTCCTGCTGCAGAGTCCTGGATACCCACAGAAGGTTGGAGGTAGAAGGAGAGGATAGCCCATGGTGATCCCAATCGTCTGTCGGGCGCACTGTGGGTTGTCTCACAAAGAACCCACACTGCGTAGCTTATTCACAGGGTGGGTTGTCATGATGTGCGAACTCACCCATTGTAAACAGCTTCCCTTTCCCTGATACAGATTGAGCTGTATTTACTATGTTGTTATGGTCAGAGAAAGAGGAAGGGTCCGCAGTCATGGAAAACAATAATGTAACAGTTGCCCTATTATCACCTTCTATCCCCTAGCCCCAGTCAACTGGGGCGTCAGCTAATCCGCCTGCTTTTTGGAACAAAAACGAAATCCTCTCGTGCTAATCCATCACCCCATCAGCTGACATCCTGCTTCTTTTTCTGATTGTTTGGCAGGGTATGCGGCTGCTCTCTCAGAAGCCCTGCTCCCGTTGGAATCCGTTTAATTAAGGCTGGAGAATTCTGTAGGTAGACTGCATTTCAGCTATAGCCCAGGAAAAGCCTGTGCAGGCCCAGGTCCCAGACTACCATCTTCATATTATCTACCATCTTATTGAAAGCTTAGCCCATCAAAGCGGCTGTAAAATTCTCTTGCAATGTCAGATGAATGTAAACAGGATAGAAGCCAGCTTCTTGCTCATCTGCATGTGTCAATTGATATTAAAGATTTTATCTCAAGGCTGAAATAAACAGTAAAATGGGTCAGGTGACAAACAATAACAAACCCCAAGGGTCAAGCCTATCTTAACACAGGCCTGATGGTAACCTGAAGTTCCACATTTAAAAGATAATGGGGTAAAAGAATGCTAGCAACATCACTCACAAATCATACTGTAGTAGCAGCAGGAAGAATCTTCTTCCTGTTTCGGCAGGCTGGGTTTTCCCCCCTAAAATTCTGAGAAGTGCTGATAGTTGAAAATGGTTTGTATTAGTATGAACTGCCAAGACCAGTAGAAATAATAGTATTTTTCTGCTAAAATGACTTATGTTCACATCATATTTTTAAAATATGTAAGGTTATTGAAACATTTTTCTTAATATATTACAAAATGAAAAAACCTACAACAGTATCTAGGGGCCAATATCCCTAACAGGAAGCAATGCAGTACCCCTAGCAAAGATTTCCCAGATTTGTCCCAGATAAACGAAACCTTCATTCTCCCAAGCAAACACTTCGAGTGCTGCTGGCAATGATCAACTTCGTCCCACCATGATGGCTAAGGAAAGCCAGAAATGAGGAACAGGAGTTCTTACGCACAGAGGACTGCTTCCTCTTACCAAGCATGAGTTGTATAAATTGGTTGTGATAAGTAGCAAAAGAGGAGGCTGGCCAGAGCATAGGAACTTTGGCAGGTTTCTGAAAACTTTTCTTCCCTGAATTAGAGAGCTTCAACATCAGCCTTCCCTAACCTGGTGCCCTCTAGATTTATTGGACTACCATTCCCATTATCTTCAGCTAGCATGCCCAATGGCCATACTGGTGATGGGAATGGTAGTCCAACACATCTGGAGGGCCCCAGGTTGGAGAAGGCTGCTCTGGAAGCAAACTCGACTGCCTTGAGTGTTGGGAGCAGACTGAGTGCTCTCTCTCCCCCATCAGAGAGGCGCACTCATGAAACGGCATGAGTAGAGATACTCAAAGAGGGCACTGGATTTTCAACAGCTAAGTCTGACCATCCAATAAAGGGCAGGTTCTTCAGTAAAAACATCCACACCGCCATTGCTTTAGAGCAGGGCTCTCCGACCTGGGGTCCCCAGATGTTGTTGGCCTACAGCTCCCAGCATACCTAGCCAGCATGGCTAATGGCAAGGGATTCTGGGACCTGTAGTCCAGCAACTATCTGGGGACCCAAGGTTGGAGAGCTCTGCTTTAGAGGGATCCAAACCAGGGCTGGTGTCAATGATAGGCATGGTTGGGCACCTGCCAATGGCCCATACCCCAGTAGGGGCCCACTAATGAGAGCCCACCTGAACTCGCTCCTCCTCTTCACCACTGCAACCTGCTTGTTTGTTCACCTTCCTCTTGCTTTGGCCCAGACAGTGGTGGTGGTGGTGGGGAGGAGGAGGAGGAGGAGGAGGAGGAGGAGGAGGAGGAGGAGATGCCACTGCCTACTTGCTCACTGGCTCTGTGCCTGTCAAGCAAGCACGCAGTAGCATTGATGGGAAAGAGGAGGAGGAGGAGGAATAGAAGTTGGTGACAAAATAGCAGTGAGAAGGGTAGACTCACTGAGCAAGGAGGGAAGCCACGGAGTGTGCCTTGCCCAAGGGCCTCAAAAATTTGGAACCAGCACTGATCCAGAGGGAGCTTCCAGATGGATGGCGCTTAGAGCTACCAACAACAACAACAAAAATAAACGTTGTGCAGCCATTCCATCTTTCCCTTCTTAATGGATTTTTCTTTTTGTTGTAAGAAGAAAGCCAAATGAAGCAGGAGGAAATCATGGGAGGGTTACAAACGGAAGATGATTATGTCTTGATCAACCCCCCCACAACACACACGCCCTCTGCAAAATTCCGTGAATGAGGCAGGGTGAGTCTTATTTATTTGTTAGAATAATTTATGTCCTGCTTTCCTACTTACTAGAGTTCAAAGCACCTAGTAATAGTCAGATAACAATAAAACAATCATCAACAACACACAAGAAGTAAAGTCTTGGGAGACGCTTGGGGGGGAAATCCAAGGCATCATAGGCTAGGTAATCCTTGCCTTTCACCTCTTCTAAAAGCCAGGTGCAGCATGCCTCTCTTCCAGATCTTCAGTTCCCTTTTCCAGATTGAGCCAAATAAAATCAAACAGTGCCCTCCAGTTTTTTTCAAGATGGTCCACCACATTCAGTCCAGATGGCAGGTCCTGTGCTGTGGCCCAGGGAAGAGACTGGCCCATCTTCCTGTGTGATGGCTCTTTGGCATGTTTAGTGCAGAAAGCTGCTGGGAGGCTGGTGACAACCAGCCAGCCAGCCACAGGGGAGAGGATGGGCCACAGGCAGAAGCATGCTGCCTAATCTTTAGCCCAGGGTCTACTGTGCTTGTTCCTGTGAATTAATCCTGTCTACAACAGTTGTCGGCTCTGCGTCACAGCACACGTGGGGTCTGTCTCCATCTCCACTGACCTCCAAATGGTCACTGTCAATGTATCATAGATTCAGTTGAAGTCAACAGAGTTTCCAAATCAGTGCATTTCTTATCAAGGATTATAGTCTTGCAGTTATTACAATTACGTCTGTTCCTTGCTGAGCACCTGTGATTTGGCATTTGAACAGCGGCAGGTTGGGTGGCAAGAATCTGGACATACCATAAAGATCTATACACTTGATATTTTATGAATTGTGTAGATATTTGCTTGACATAATCTGTCAGGACAAATCATTCTAGTTTCTCTTCTAAACATTAGCTGCTGCTGCTGCTGCTGCTGCTGCTGCTGCTGCTGCTGCTGCTGCTGCTTGTCATTGGCTCTATATAGTTTGGGTAAAGCTAACGCCTGCCATTGCTTTCTCCCCATCTCCTGCCAGAACCCTGGGAATTGTCATTTTATGAGTTCTAACACAGAATTACAGTGGTGTGGTGGCGCAGGAACATGGGGAAGGACCAGCTGGTCCTAATAAATTGGGTATTATGCTCAATACAGCTGCCTGAATTTTGGGTTGTCCTTAGGAGCATGGCGATGGGGACTCTGCACTTCAAAATTTACCACTACGTATATCACTGGAGAATCCTCAGACCTCCCATACACTACAGAGTGAGAGAGGTTATAATAATTAAATATTTTTTCAAGTGGATTATGTCTCTACAGTACATGCAATGTTGCGTAATGCATTCCCAAGCTCTTCATTTTCTAAGCAAGAGCAGCTGATGGGTGACAATTTGGAGTGGAGAAATGGCAGGGGGAGGGGAGACATACCCCCTTCTCCACCTGCTGCTTCTCCGATCTAAAGCACCTCCCACAAACGGCTTTGTGGTGATCATATGGGAAAGACCCATGTGATCAGCCCTACCCATGTGGCTGCAATATTCAAGCATACTCCTCAGCAACATGGCACCACACCATGGAGAGGTAGCTGTCAGATCACTGTGGGGATGAAGGAGGCCACAGTGTTCAAATTTGGAGCTGGATAGCAGAATTACTACGAAATTTCTGGAGAAAGGCCATTTTTCTCCACAGTCATTCTCCCCACTTTTTCTTTGGGACTGTGAATCTCGCCCTACTTACCTGCATGGGCCTGTTTCTGCACCCTGTAATACCAAATTAGCTTGCAAATAGAAGACATTATAAATCCCCAGTTACCCCTTCCTCCAAAATAAAACTGGCCCTGTAAAAAGTATGTCCTAAAATTTCTACCATTCATGGGAGTGTGAAATGATAAAGAGGAAGGGAAGAAATGCCATAGGGCAGCCATCATCAGTGTTTTCTTGTCAACAAACAGTAAATCTCACAGAGTTTACCACGCTGCCTGTGTGATATTCCCAACTGCTGACCCTTGCTCGGAGGACATCTCTGCAATATGAAGGAACTCCTTGCTGTTTTCTGTGATCTTGATTCATTGCATTTTGTTTGACACTAAGAAAACTGGAACTTGGTAATCTCCTCCACAATAGGAATCGAATGATGTATCCGCATACTTGTGGGGGTTTTGTGGCAACTGGGTTGTCCTCAGGGGAGGATACCATTCTCTGGATTCTGTCACTCTTCTAGGTCCATTGGGGCTGCAATCCTATACCCACTTACCTGGGAGTAAGCCCTGTTGAAGTAAATGGGACTTACTTTTGAGTAGACATGTATAGGATTATGCTGTGAGAGTACATACCACTTTCTGTACTCCTATGTTGCACTTTGAGTTTCCTTTACTTTTGCTTTGCCCCTTTAGGTGCCTCTAGCATGTGTTCTCTCTATATTCATTTACTGTGTTGATCCTTGTGATGGAAATTGGCTGGATGCTGAAGGTTTGTCAGCTTAATCAAACAGGCGCCAGTTTTCTAAAGCCAAAAAAACTTACCTCTTTCGCACTTGTTTGATTCTATAGTTTATTTTCCTGTGGGAGGACTCTGATCAGGGGTGGACAACTTCCAAATTTGCTGCGGCAATGGCAGCAGCAAAAAGAAAGTAGCTCCCCACCCCCCAAGGAAACAAGGCCCTTGGGGAGGAGTGCACACCTTGTTTAAAAGCAGAATCACACTTCCAGGAAGCTTCCGGGAACATGATCCTACTTTTAAACAAGCCCTCACACCTTGTTCTCTTGAAAAAGAATCTGCTTTTTTCACCGCCACTGCAGTGGCAAATTCAGCAGCAGCAGCGGGGAGCACAAAAACAGGAAAGGGGGCGCACATGATCCGCAGTCTCCATGTTGTCCACCCTTCTCCTAGGCCAAGGTCAACAGTGTGAGATGCATCTGTTCCAAGGTGATGTGTTACCTAAGGACAAATGTACAGGTACCTGAAAGAGTGCCATTTCAGATTTCATTGTGGGCAGGAGGGTGCAAGATGGTTGGCAAGATTTGAACAGCTGTTCTGGGCTATATTCAAGATTACATTTCAACAACACACTATATTTTAAGAGCATGTGTTGCTCATTCTTAGACTTCATCATGTCAATCATGACTCTAGCAGAACTTGCAAAGCAGTCGCCCTTTGAATGCAAAGGAATGATTTTCTTTCACATGCATATCATATAGACCCATTTAAGGTGCAATCCAATCATAGCCCTCCAAACTCAGAGGATAATGGGCATCCTATGGAGGGTGGGAGGAGCGTGGAGGTGAAGGTCGCCTCTGTGGTCCTCCCGCCCTTCAACTCAGCTAGATTTTGGCTGTCTAGCTGAGGCACTTTGGAGCGGGAGGGAAGGAGGCTGAGGTGCAACCAGGATATGTTGTATTTTGGCAGTGGCTGCCCAGAGGCGTAGCGTGGGGGGTGCAGGGGGGGCCGACCGCACCGGGCGCAACATCTGGGGGGGGGGCGCTCGCACTCGCAGCTCTCTGCCCCTGCCTGGCTCACTCACTCTCTCTGCAGTGCTGGCTGTGCTCCCCTCAGCCCCAGTTTCTCTGAGGAAGAGACCTGAGCTCTTCGTTGCTGTTGTTCCTCATCTTCCTCAAGGAAGTGACTCTCCCTCTCTCTCCTTCTTCTGCCACCCTCTTCACAGGGCTTGGCCCAATCACTGCCTCCACTCACCGTGGGTAAAGGTGTACTCAGCCAATGGGGAAGCGAGATGGGCGGGTTTTACGTCCCGCGGGAGCCTAGTGCGATGTGACGTAGGGCGCGAGAGATGTGCCGTTTTTGACAGGCAGATGGCTGGCGCGTCACTGAGAGTGTGTGGGTGTGTGTGTGTGTGTGAGAGAGAGAGAGATGGGGGGGAGATGAAGAGGTTTTCGTTGTTGCCATGGAGAGGAAAAGGCGAGCGTAGTCGGTAGGGCAGATTTCTCCCACCTGGTGCCAGACGTTTTGGACTTGAATTCCCGTCAGCCCTAGCCAGCACGGCCAAAGGTCTGAAATACTGGGGGTTGTACTCCAGAACATCTGGAGGGCTCCAGGTTGGGGAAGGCTGCATGAGGGGGAGAGGGAGGACGGCGGTGCCCTCAGTGGTTGCGACACGGGGGGGGGGCGAGGCGGAGAAGGGCATGAGGGCTTCAATGGGAACAAGTTTCAGCGGGAGCATGCGCACTGGGAAAGAGTGTGGTTACTGCCCTTTAGACTGGCACCGTGACGGCAAAGCTGAGGGGGCCAGAAGGCGACTCAGAAATCCAAGTGGGGAGGGTGTGTAGACAGAGTAAAAAGGAAGCGAAAAGCCAGTCTGAGGTGAATAAGCGCAACGGGCAATGGATACATTTTAAAAAAGAAAATAATGGGGCGGGGCCGTGGTGCTCCACCAATGAACTCTGCTAATTCGGCTCAAAGCTGCACCAATCGCAGGACTGAGGGGGGTTGATTGGTGTGAGGGAAGGAAGGGCGAGTTACCTCATATCGCCGGTGGTAGGCGCTTTTCGGCGCATCCCGTCGAACCTGCAGCGCCGTTGCTATGGTGACCGCGGCGCGGCTGGATTTTAGACTCGAGTGCTAAAATCCACGGGTTAGGGGGCGCAAATTACTTGCCTTGCCCCGGGTGCTGACAACCCACGCTACGCCACTGTGGCTGCCTCCTCCCATCCCCTCCCCACCCCCCACGCTGGAACACCCCCTAAACCCCATCCCCGAGGTCACTCTTATGACCTCAGAGACACAGCCGGTGTGGTTCCATCCAGCCTCGTAGCTGGGTCTCCGAGAAATCCATAGGATTGCATTGCCCATTGGTTATGACAGCAGCCAGTGTTTAGACGAACCAAGAAGCTGAACAGAAATATTGGTGCTCCTGAGGAATGATCACACTTGGTCTGAAGACAGGTTTTCTCTATGTGGAGCCCCTGCTGCAAAGTGCACTAAAAGGGATTGGAGGAATGTAGAATGGGCTTCAGTGTGGGGTGAAGTAGCCATGGTTGCTTCAGTGCAAGCCCAAGATTCATTTGTTTTTCCTAGAGTGGGAGACATTGAAATGGCTGCAGCTGGGTTCAGAGACAAGGAGCCGGATCCAGGATGGGCTGGGGGCGAGGTTCTGGAGCAGGCAGTTAAGGATCAGTAGTGCCAGAGGCAGATGACATGGTCCAAGATGGGCTGGGGGTGGGGTGTCAAGTTTTAGAGCTGGAAAACAAGGGGGTGAGGAGAGGTAGTGGAGGCAACAGGAGTCGGTTCAGAAATTATTCAACGTCCTATGAGTTAGGAACATAGGACGTTGCTTCATACTGAGTCAGACCCTTGGTCCATCTAGCCCAGTATTGTTGACACTGACTGCAGAGGCTCTCCAGGGTTTCAGGCAGATTTTTTCCTGCCCTACCTGGAGACACCGGGGATCGAACCTGGGACCTTCAGCATGCAAAGCAGGTGCTTTACCACTGAGCTACAGCCCCTCCCTCAACCCTCTGAGTTGCTCAGAACTGAAGAGCTAGCTCTGGGGACAGAGCTGTTTAGGGCCTGGTGGATCCAGACTTCCTTGCGGATGGCTGGTCCTGCAGGCTAGATGGTGAAATTTACCCGCAGAACTTAGTCTGCTGGGCTGGTGGCACAGGAGGCAAGGTGCCAGAGCCTGGCTGCTGGAGGCCCTGGTTCAATACACATAGACACACGAAGCGCACCATATTTACCACTTTACAACCAGGCTTCCAAAATTCATATTGGCCTACTGTATGAATCAGTTTTGGATTCTTTACATGACCAAGTTCAGCCTTCCCCAACCTGGTGCCCTCCAGATGTTTTGGACTACAACTCCCATCATTCCTTACAATTGGCCATGCTAGCTGGGATTGATGGGAGTGGAAGTCCAAAACATCTGGAGGCAGTGGTGCAGCTAGGTAAACTTAGACCTTGGACTTAATGGTCTTACAGGGGGGGCCTTTGCATGACCATGTGCATTATTTCAGTTGTGAAGCACACAATGAACACTGCTCTTCTCCTCTCCCACGCCCATTTCAGCTGCATTTGCACAACTGCGGAGGTTCACAGTTGCACAAATGCACCTCCACTGGGGCAATGTCCTGGGCGGCACCTGAGGCCAAATTACAGCGGGTACCGACCCTGGACATTGCCCTAAAGAGGCTCCAAATAGGTTTTTTCCTCTTTGGTTTCCAGTGCAAAAAACCCCATTGCCCTGTCAAAACTGTGGTGGTAGTGGGGACAGCAAGCCAATGCCAGCCACCCCAAAGTGTTGCTTGGGTACTTGTGGGGTGGGTGGCACTGGCAGGTGCCCAGGCAAACTTGGTAAGAGCGGCAAGGGGTTTTCCCCGCTTTTGTCAAGCAAGTCACTAGCCAGTCCATGGTACTCACGATGGGGCCAGTTGCCCACGTTTGGATGACAGGACAACAACCCATCGTGGGTACAACAGCCCCAAGAATGAGCCATGGGTTGTCAGGGTGGCTTGTGGCCCTCAAACAAGCCACCCTGTGGGAATTGGTCTGGGTTTGCATGACACAACAAATCATCGTGGGTAGCAACCCATGATGGGTGGTCATGTAGTGTGAACCCAGTCAGTGTTAAGCACCCATGAGCCCACTGAAATCAGGGAGCTTCCATGCAGTACCAACCTAGATCTGCCTAGTTTTGCAGCTCGAACTCCTGGCCAAACTAGATGTGAATGTAGGTAGCATGGATGTAATTAACACGCTTAGTTCTCAGAGTTGCAGCTGCAGGGACTCCAGGCAGGACTGGGAATTTAGCAGGCAGGGAGACTTTTTCTAAAACCCTTTCTCCCACATTGTGGTCCCAATAAGCCCACCCCCATTGGGATCACTGCATGAGGGAAAGGATTTTTTAAAAAGCAACCCTTCCCATGTGTCAGGATTCTGATTCTGCCCCCCAATGGCTGCAAGTTAATTTTTTTTGTAAAGTAGGCATGTTAAAGTAGGCAGGGTGGTTTCTTTCTCTTCCTTTCTATATTTTCCATTACACAACCACAAGGTGGCACTGTGGGACAGCAGAATTGCAAAACTACACTAGCTTCTCATTCCGGTTCATTCCACCATTTCCAGATAATACCAGATGTTCCTCGATCTAAAAAAAAAAAAGCTGCAGAAATGCTTGGAAAGTACGGGAGAGGCCCTGGAGGAGGAAGAGGCCATGTAAAGCACCCACAAACTGCCGAGAGTGAGGAATCATGAGTGCACAATAAATGCCTCATGTAGAGAAGCCCTGTGTTAGATGGACCAACAGCCTGACTCAGTAGAAGGCAGCTTCCTATGTTCCTATATCTCGGCCTGAAATCTGAGGTCGGCAGCAGTGCCCTCGCATTTCAAGGGAGCCAGAGATATCCCCTGAGCTCTGGGAATGAGTCACTCAAAACTAGGAATGTCAGGTCACACAATCCAGAGAAAACTGCTCTTTGAATGGCACAAATATAGGGTCAGCATTGCTCAGGTCTATTTGCAGAAAATCCCAGGGTCTGGGGTAGAGGGCACTCTTTTCTCTCCCATGGATTGCTGATTTTGCGCCAAATGCCTGAAGTAAGGAGCAGGGAGACCACCACCCACTCCGCTGAATTCTTCCCTGCCGCTGTGACAGCACAGTCATATAAAGCAGCCGTTCTTTTGTTTTGGACTGCAACTCCCAGCATTCCTGACCATTGACCATACCGGCTGGGGCAGATGGGAGTTGAAGTTCAAACTATCGGGAGGGACACCAGGTTGGGGAAGGCTGATTTGGAGCAAGCCTCTACGTCAGGCAACATAGGAAGCTGCCTCTTACTGTTGGTCCATCTAGCTCAGTACTGGCTACTCTGATAGGTGCCAGTTCTCCAACGTCTCAGGCAGCACTCTTTCCCACTTCCTGCTACCTGATCCGCTTTAAGCTAGAGATGCCAGAGACTGAGCCTGGGAGCAGCAGTGGCTGGCGGCGTATCCACTCTGGGTTTCAGCCTGAACTTTAAAAGAGCTATCCATGGTGCTGAACCTATTTTGCACCTCAAAAGTTCAGACCAAAACCCCGGAGTGGATACACCACCCCACTGACATTGGACCCACCAGTCTCCACTGCCTGGAAGGGACCTTCTATATGTAAAACACTGAAAAATCACCAAAAGTAGCTCTCTTGATTCTGATAAAGCAGGGGTGGGGAACCTCCAGCCTGGAGGCCAAATCTGGCCGTTCTGGGGTCCCACGCCCTGGGGTTCCACAAATAGCCACACACCCTTTCCCCCAACACCACCGATTGTTTGGTGGTTTTCCTGGCTTTTGTGCAGTCCCCCCCCCCCATTCTAAAGGGTTGAAATGCCTCTCCTACAGCTTAGTTACTAGGAGTAAGACGTCATTGACTGGCACCCCAAACCATCATCCTCAGAGAATTCCAACTCCCATCCTCAGAAGAGGCCCCAGAGCCAATGGGAGAAGACTCGGCAACAGGCTGCTAGAAAGATGATTGTACAATGAAAGACAGGACATGCATGCACACTGCTCAGCCATAAGTAAGGTAAGCACAGGAACTCAAGGAGTTCCTATCTCAAGGAGCGTCTCCAGCAACACCAAGTGGGCCGCTCAACAAGATCTGCCACAGACGGCCTTCTCCTTGTCCCTTTAGCCAGAGCAGCTAGACTGGTCGGGACGAGGAAGAGGGCCTTCTCTGTGGCGGCCCCCGTACTGTGGAACTCTCTCCCAAGTGACCTCCACCATGCCTCCTCTCTTCTGAGCTTCCGCCACTCACTAAAAACTTGGTTGTTCAGGCGGGAATATGGGGTGGGCTACGATTTTAAAATTTTATACTGTTTTAATGTATTTTATTCTGTTTTTATTTTATGTACATCGCCCAGGGTGGCCGGTTTGCCGGCCAGATGGGCGATAAATAAATGCAAATAATGAATAAATAAATAACTCTGAACCAAACCCATGAGAGTTTCTCTGAAATTTCTTCTCCTTTGAATTTCTTTTCAAAAGTTATTTATTTTCTATCAAATTCAATTAGAATGGTTGGGGGGGGGGAGATGAGGGAGACATTTTCAGCACAGCACCAGTAATTGCCCATTGATCCAAGTTGATCTTCAGCCAGTTGGCTGGAAAACGTGCTAGTGAATAGGAGATCAATAGATCTGGACACAGCTGTGAAGTCAAAAACACTGTCAAGCAGAATCAGACCCCTCTATGGGAGAAGAAAAAGTGTCTCTTCTTGGAGGTGTTGGAAGCATTTGCCAGATCCCGATCGAACTAGTTGCTGTGGCTTGGAACTGGTTTTGGTCTTATATAAATGACTCTAATGTGCATTCAGTGGCCCTTGAAACCAGTTCAGAAGTTGCAACTAAGGCACGGGCGGCCTCCTGGTGAGTGGGGATTAAAGAGAATGGACTGATTTTGACTCACCTGTGCTGGTTACCAATTAGCTTTTGAACCCAGTTTATGGGCTTGGTCTTTAAAGGCCTTAAGCTGTTTAAAGGCCTTAACCCTGTGCACATTTACCTGGAAGTAGGCCCCATTCAACCAAGCGGGACTTACTTCTGAGTAAACATGCATAGGACTGTGCTGTTAATGGTCTTATGAGCTTGTGAGCTAAATGAGCTTCTTTGCTCATAGGAGCCTCGCTGAGCCCCTGGATCATGGCCTGGACTGGCAGTCTTCAGTGGCACAGGCAGCAGTAGTATGTTGCATGCTTGGATAGTAGCAGGAGGACCCAAGGACTACTATGGGCATACATCTGATTTAGTAGATTAGCCAAAAAACAAAAAAAAAACACCCACCAGGTATGAATGCATATGCATTGTGCAAGAGTGACAGTATGCCCAGTATGCTCTGGGCATGTGTCACACTTGTGAAAAGGATTGCCCACTACTGCCTTAGACCATCAGCTAAAGGCACAATCCTATACATGTTTAGACAGGGGGGGGGGAATCCAGCACCCCCCAGCCAGCATGGCTGGCTGGGGAATGCTGGGAGTTGTATTACTTTTCTGTCTAAACATGCATAGGATTGCATCCTAAGGTTCTGTTCTGCATTCTGCCTTTATTCAGTTAAGTTCACAGAAAGCGCACTGCAGGGCCTTGTTTGTTGTGGCATCCATCCTCTTGAATTCCCTCCTAAGAAAATTTAAGATGTTCCCTCTCTAGTGCTGCCCCCCCCCACTGACTTTTATTAAGATGGTTATTCATGGTGCTTCTCTAGTTTATTTTAATCCTGTGTATCCCTTTTATATAATTTGCCTCAAATGCTTTTAGTTGCAAAAGTGACTCAAGTTTTATAAATGATAAATCTTGTTTCAAAAAGTGGGTGGCAGGTGTTGGTGCCTTACCAGGACCCTGGTGCTATCAGGGAATCTACATGAAAAGCAGGTACAGTACTCTTCTTATCACATACTTTTCATCAATTGCTTCCAAAGAGAATCTTGGGCAAGTTCTTAGGTTTGAGGAGGATTAAAGTCACACTCCACCATGAAAAAATCATGTGCTGTTGTCACTGAACTAGTCTGACTATCCCGAGTAACATTAGTACAATGAACATTGGTCCTCATTTGAGCCAGTACAGATTTATTTTCTCCATCATAGCAGACAACTTCGCATAGCGCCATAGCCTGATTGCGTGTTCCAGTAGTAATACTGCCACCTAGTGCACAAAATAGGTAATATGAAATAAGGGATGGAGGGAATTCCAGACAAATTGCTTTGCTTATGTGTGCATATATATATAGATTCACAACACGGCCATTTTATATTTTTGTAAAGCAAATAAGAGATTGTCAGCTGGAAAGCATATGATGAAGCTATTCTGAGCCTGTGTTATATCTAGCAAAACCCACTCATAAACACCAACTGTTGTCAGAGGGAAGGATATAAAAGCAGGGATATTGGAAACATTCCCCTCCAGGGCCGGCGTCAAGGGTAGGGATGTTTGGGCACATGCTGAGGGTCCACAAACCAGCAGGGGCCCATTGACAAAAGCCCCCTGGAATTGTTCCTCCTCTTCATCACTGCAACCTGCTTGTTCACTCATCTCTTGCTCTGGCCCAGACCACTGGGTAGTGGTGAGGAGGAGGAGCAGTAGCTGCCTGCTTGCTCTTTGCCTCTCAAGCAAGCAGTGGGGGGGGGGGAGAGAGGATGAGGAGCAAGAGCAGCTGGTGACAACGGCAGTGAGAAAGGAGACTCATTGAGGGAGGCGGCCCATTGAGGGTGTCTTGCCCTAAGGGGCCCTCAGAACCCGGAGCCGGCACTGTTCACCTCCTAGATCCTGGGTGATGGTTTTGCCAGTTCTATTCCAGCACCCACCTCTACCTCAACCACCCGATCTGCCTCCATTATAAATCTTCTCCTGTCCTCAGATCCCAAGGGACCTTTATCACAGCCGCCGCCACCCTTTACCGGCCCCTTCCTTTGTCCTTCTGAGGCCTCTGTCTTCTCCATGTATTCTCCTCTCAGGTTCTAGCTTCTTGCTCTGACCCCTTCATGCAGCCATCCTGAGTCTGGGGTCCCTGCCCCTTAGCTTCCTCTGGAATCTCTTTCCATTCCTCTTTCCTGCAACAAGCTTCTCTACTAGCTGCCCTCACCCAGGCTGCTCTTCGATCCGGGACCTGCGTGAGACTTTTTTTCCTAATCAAAATGACCAATCTCTTTCCTCACAGAAGCTAGAATATTTGCAAACTTTTCATCACTGAAAACTCCATTTCCTCAGCAGTATTTGTCGATATTCCATGACATCACAGCCAAAGGTCCTACTTCCCACCACAAAATGTCTTACAGAGTGAGCCATGGGATCATTCAGCTTCCCGGCTCCAAGGTTGGAAGAAAGCTCTGACCCTGGAGCTGGGGATCCATCCATGCTCGGATTGCTCTTCTCCCACCTCACAGCCAGCACGGAAAGAGCTGCACCGGCTGCATCTCAGAGGTCATAAGAGCAACCTCAGAGAAGGGGTGAAGAGGGCATTCGGGGGGGCGGGGGGGCAGGGAGGGGAGGAGACTGGGTCTGCCAGGATATGACATATCCTGGTGGTGCTCCAGCCTCCTTCCCTCCCCGTCTGAAGTGCTGCAGCTAGACGGCCGAAATGGGCTGTCTAGTTGATATGCTGGGCGGGAGGAGCGCTGAGGCAAAGATTGCCTCAGCACTACTCCCCCACACACATAGGATGCCCGTAATCCTCTGAGTCCAGAGTGTTATGGCCACACACCCCATTGGATTGCGCCCTCAATGCCTTACTCTACACACTGTTAAAATAGGTTGCTCACCTCTTCAAGTGGGTATGGTTGGCAGCTTTGTATGCCAGCTTAAAACTTTACCTTATTATTTATTATTATTATTATTTATATTTATTTATCGCCCATCTGGCCGGCCACCAGCCACCCTGGGCGATGTACACAAGATAAAAACACAAAAAACATTTAAAACAGTAAAAAATTTAAAATCATTAGCCCACCCCATATTCCCGCCTGAATAGCCACGTTTTTAATGAGCGGCGGAAGCTCAGCAGAGAGGGGGCATGGCGAAGGTCACTCGGGAGAGAGTTCCATAGTACGGGGGCCGCCACAGAAAAGGCCCTCTTCCTCATCCCCACCAGTCTAGCTGCTCTGGCTGAAGGGACTAGGAGAAGGCCGTCTGTGGCAGATCTTGTTGAGCGGCCTACTTGGTGTTGCTGGAGACACTCCTTGAGATAGACTGGACAGGAGCCGTATAGGGTTTTAAAGGTCAAAACCAACACCTTGAATTCGGCTCGGCAAGCAACTGGTAGCCAGTGTAGCTCCTTGAGCACTGGCGTGATGTGATCCCGCCGCCGGCTGCCTTTAACTAGGCAAGCCACCACGTTCTGTACCAGCTGCAGCTTCTGAACCGTCTTCAAGGGTAACCCCACGTAGAGCGCATTACAGTAGTCTAGGCGAGAGGAGACCAAGGCATGAACCACTGATGGGAGCAGGTGATTAGGAAGGTAGGGGCGCAGCTGCCGTATCAGATGGAGTTGATACAGTGCCGCCCGGCTCACAGCTGCCACCTGAGCCTCCATGGACAGCTGGGAGTCTAGAATGACCCCCAACCTTAGACCCAATTTGTGTCTTACTCTTGAAAAAGAGCAGCAATTAAGACTCCTGCCATAATTTTTTTTCTGTCCATGAACATTTTGTAGCAGTTCTGCTCAATGTGTACAAAAATGGGATCAGGAAGACTCTGGAACAACAAAGCCAGGGCTGTGGTGCTGCAATAAACCTCTGAAATTCCCTTTCCTGTGCAACTATAGAAGGAGATTCTACAGTAAAGTTAGAGCTGTATGCTCACTCGCTCATTTCCTACACACACACACACACACCTTCCCCTTTCCCTTGTGAAGGAAATGAAGGAAACTGTTCTCCGTTCAGGCCTACACAGGAGCAGAATGGCTGGATGTCATGGTCCCATCTGACCTAGACCCTGGAGAAACCTCTTCAGAGAAATAGTTTTGGGATTCCACAGAGAACCCCTCTCCAAATGAAGACCAGGAGGTGTTGGGTTTTGCATAGGCAGAACGAGATTACCACCTGACATCAGGATTATCACCTGACCTGGTGGGTGTCTCTTGAGTTCAAGTACACAAGGTCTCTGGTCACGAGACATAGTCTCAAGATGATATGACTCAGCAACCTTGGACAGGTTTAGCAGTAAACATGTTGATGAATAGGTTATACAACTGGGGTGAGTAATATCCTATTTATAGGTGGTATAAAGCTAACACACTTGCTGATAGCTTCACTCTCCTCCTCTTCTTCTCTCGTCTCGACTCCACATGTATTGTTCTGGACTTCACTTCATCTAGCCTTACCACTGGGGTATAGGATTTGAGTCTGCAATGATGTAGTGAGTAGAGATGCATTGATTGCCTTAATCCCATGTAATTGGGTCTTACAAATAAACTCTTTAATCTTTATTAACTGCTGTTATCTCCTCCTTCCGCCTGCGTGACTGGGACTGAGGGTCACTGGCTAGGGCAGTGATGGCGAACCTTTTTGAGCCCGAGTGCCCAAACTGCAACACAAAACCAACTTATTTATTTCAAAGTGCCAGCACTGCAATTAAACCTGAATACTGAGGTTTTAGTTTTAGAAAAACAACTCATACAGTTGTCCGAACTAATTAACATATTTTGTCTTAAAAGAAAAACACAATAACATAGCTTTCAATGATACAAACAGTTTTTTGTTGAAAAAAAAATCAACTCAAAAAATTATTATAGTACTACATTGAACACATAGCCTGAAGGGAATTTATACAAACTTTTTAAATAATTAGGCACATGTATTTTTGGATAAGGGATTCTCAACTTGTAATATGATTATATGCCAGATTGAAATTGTATGGGGCAAGCTTTACTCCGGGTCCTTTCCCTGCTACTACAGGTGTCGGATTAGTAAAAGTAAAAGTCAACCTGTACTAGGATGAGCAAGATAAACAAGAAAACTAAACATGTTTAACACATTTAAAACACTTTATGTCTTGGACTGCAAACACTGCATTAGGTAAAAGTTTGCATTGGGCATGCTTTTGCACAATTAATGTGATTTTTGCTATTGCATGCATGCTGTTAATTTGTCAAACCTTGGTTCATACTCCGTTAGTTTGAGAGCAACACATGCAGCACTCAGGTCAACTGTTAGGGCTTTACATCCAAGCCATGCTCTGTGCATCATTCTTCAAAATCTTTTAAATGTGATAACAATGTAGAAAAGAATTCTGTAACAGGAATTATAGAATAAAATCATTCTGTTCCACACTGTGAGGAAGAACAAGATCATTAGTGTTTTGCAGAAGGGGACGGTCTTTTCGCGATCTGGTGACCAATGGCTCGAGTGCCCACAGAGAGGTCCCTGCGTGCCAGCTGTGGCACCCGTGCCATAGGTTCGCCATCACTGGGCTAGGGGAGCTTTTGAACCCGGGTCAGTCCAGCTCTCACATCTGGTTATGGGCCCAGATAACGATCTGATGGTTATCTCAGATGGGCAGATAAGCACAGAGACGCAGTTCGGAAAAATTCAGCAGTTATAGGGTTAAGAGAAATGTTTACTATTTGTAAGAACGGTTTGTAAATAAACCGGGAAGGCAATGTTGCTAGAGCTGATAACAGCGGCTTGGAATGCAGCACAACTGAAGAATGCAGGACAGAGAGACGGAGGATTTTTAGTTTTGAAAGCAGCTGGAACGGAGGTGCCAGGCTTGGCAAATTCCTAGGCTACAGACTGTGAAAAGAAGCTGGAACGGAGGTGCCGGTTCGGGCAGCTACTAGGCTGAAAAGTGAACAACGCTGGACACAAGGATTTCGTTTTCCACAGCTTGCTGGAGTGATTGTCAAGGAGCTGTATCGGGCAAGGAAATAATCTCCAGGAGGCTCTGTGTCTACTCATTTGATTCAAGGCTACAGCAGGAGGATCATATTTCTTTTACAGTTTGCTTCACTCAGCAGCGGATCAGCTATCTTTTGCATTGTATCAACAAGTGGCTTGGATTACAAATGCGTGGATTATGTCTGACGTGGGCAAAGCGTCTGGAGCGTCATGTCGCAGCAAAGTCACGTGTGACAGGAACGTATCTTGGGAAACTTGATACTACACGGGAGGCTGTATCAAACCAGCGGAAGCGTGGTTTTAAAACAGCAGGGAAAAACAGCGCGGCAGTTTTTGAACAGAGAAAGCTGTGCTTAAAATGTGAAGCTGTTCTTCATTTTCTTCATGTGGGATCACAGAAGAAGGAGCTTGAAATCAGCAGGGGTGCTGCTGATGGGAAAAACTTTGTGTTTTAACCCTGGACATAACAAAATGGACATTATTTTGTTGTGAACAGAAACAGTGGATTGTTTAAACGAAGCTTTCTGTGTTGGACATAAATAAGCAGAAGGAGGACTATGCAAATGGTCAGGAGTTTAACAGTCATGTTTTTGAAACTGTATTTCTTGAAAGTTTGATAACTTGGATTCAAGAAAGTGTAATATATGCTCTGAAATGTCAGGAAATGTACTGAATGTATATGACTTGAGTATATTGTGGATTTCTCTATAGCAAAATGTAGACTACTGAATAAGTAGGTATGTTTACAGCAGTGCTTCTCAATTATTTTCTGTCATGCCCCCCCTAGGAAGAAGAAAACATTTCACGCCCCCCGCGCGACTGTAAATAGTATCATTTGTCTATAAAATTGTTATAAGTACACCTCTGCATAACACTGTATCCTTATTAACGTATAAGAGAATAAAAAAAGAAAGAAATGTGGATCAACTTACAACAAAGAATAGCTTTATTAACTGTAGCAGAAAAGATTTAAAGGAGCACAGGATTTAAAGGAACACAATATTAAAAAAAACTTTTAACTGAGGTCAAACGAGCCCCCCTTTACGGAGCCTCGCGCAACCCCTGGGGGGGCCCGCCCCACTATTTGAGAAGCACTGGTTTACAGTAATACCTTGGATTACGAGCATAATTCGTTCCAGAACCATGCTTGTAATCCAAAACACTCGCATATCAAAGCGAGTTTTCCCATTAGAAATAATGGGAACTCAGATGATTCGTTCCACAACCATATACTCACTGCTTTGCTGGTTCCCTGGCAGGGACCCCCATGGAGGGAGCCTGCAAAGCAGTGATTAAATGGTGCGTGGAGGGCAGGCACGGCGCAGCCACTCGCTCTGCAGGTGCCTCGCGCGCTGCCATGCCGGCTCCCGGGCAGGGAAGCGGCACGGCAGCGCGCAAGGTGCCCGCAGTGCGAGTGGCCACGCCTCTGTGCCAGGGAGCCAGCAAAGCACTTTGCCAGCTCCCTGCCAGGGAGCTGCATGGAGGCATTCCCGCTGCTCCCTACCTATTCCAGGGGCGGTTCGCCTCCTCGGCGAGCCGCCCGCGCTGCCATCGCTGGTCCCATCGCGTCCCTTGCTGCCCCGGAAGTGACGCGACGGGACCCTCGCGCTGCCGCTTTGCTCGCCAGGGAGCTGCGTGGAGCTTTGCCAGGGAACTGCGTGGAGACGTTCCCGCTGCTCCCTGCCTCTTCCAGGGGCGGTTCGCCTCCTCGGCGAGCTGCCGGCGCTGCTATCGCCGGTCCCGTCGCATCCCTTGCTGCCCCGGAAGTGACGCGACGGGACCCTGCAGTTCCCGTCGCGTCACTTCCAGAGCAGCAAGGGACGCGACGGGACCGGCGATAGCAGCGCCGGCGGCTCGCAGAGAGGCGAGCCCCCGCTGGAAGAGGCAGGGAGCAGCGGGAACGCCTCCACGCAGCTCCCTGGCAAAGTTCCACACAGCTCCCTGGCAAGTAAAGCAGCAGCGCGAGGCGCAGGCAGAGCGAGCGGCTGCTCACTCGCCTCCATTGGGCTCCCTGACAGGGAGCCCAATGGAGGCGTGGCGCGGCCTCTCGCTCTGTGTGTGCCTCGCGCTGCCGCTTTGCCGGCTCCCAGGCAGGAAGCAGGCAAAGCAGCAGCGCGAGGTGCACACAGAGCGAGCGACGCAGCTCCCTCGCCTCATCTCCATGGGGTGCTTTGCTGGCTCCCGGGCAGGGAGCCAGCGCAGCGGTGCAAGGCGCCGCCGCAGGGGCGCAAGGCACCCGCACAGCGAGCGGCCTCACTTCCATGGGGCTCCCAGGCAGGGAGCCGGCGCAGCAGCGCAAGGCGCCCACACAGTGAGCGGCTGCGCCTCGCCTCCATGGGGCTCCCTCCCAGCTAGGCAAAGCCGGGGAGCTGGCACTTTAAGTGCTAGTCGGGGGCACAGCGTGTGGCTCGTGTTCCGAGACATGCTCGTCCTCCAAATCAAAACAAATGATAAAATTTTGCTCGTTTTACGAGAAGCTCGTATACCGAGTTACTCGTAATCCGAGGTATTACTGTATATGGCAAAGCTAAGAGATGGATTATTTCTTTCATACTGTAATGATGTAATAAAGAAATGGAAAGTTGTACTGTTGCAACTATAAAAAGTTAAATGCTTATATGTATGACATGTACATGCATGCATATCACATGATGTTTGGTCATTTAGATTCACAGGCCTGTGAAAGAAAATGCAAACTGTTGGTGGGGATAGCATTTGGAAACTGTAATTTTCACATGAAAGGTAATTTTGTGCACATAAACAAGGGATGCTAGCTTCAACAGGTAAACTGGAAGGCAAGCTGAAAAACCAGTTCATTTCATTTAAATTTGTTCTTGGTGATCTTGTGAATACTCTGATGGTTTTTAGAGGAGAGGCACGTTATTTCATGATGTCAATTGATCAATACATGAAGTACAGGTTGTGTACATGTTAGATAGAAAGCTGGAGTATTGAACAAAGTCAAGGTGTTTTGTGCTTGGGTGAGAAACAAGCATATTACCCATGTTACCTATTTCTTTTGAGATATGGGGAAGTTCAATTCAGTGCATGTTTTGATGCATTTCTAACAGGATGTGATATTGAACACATGGATTGTGTGGAAGAGTAAACAAACACTCAGAAGAGGTGAGAATAATTTGGCTAATGAGGTTTGGGTAGAAGCTCTTAAATGTTTTGATTATGTACATGATAGAAGTTTTAGTTCTGTGTGATGAACTGTACACCTTATAGAAAGTAGTGTAGAAGTTAGAATCTTCTGGAGAAACATTTCAGGATCTTGGATCTGATATGTAGGTACATACACCTCAAAGTTAGAAGAAATCTGTAAGGGAGCTTACATGAGATTTTTCTAGAAATGAGAATATTGTGTTTCACATGAATAACACTTGGATAGTGAGATTATCTAGAAGTGTTTAGTATAATGCTGAATGAAAAAGTGAGATCATTTTTCAAAATTAATTCTGTTAATGCAGGAGATGCATCAGGGCAGAGTCAGAATAGAAAAGCATTTGCTGAAAGACAGTCAGGTAAATTTGACAAACTGATACACATTTGGTTTAGTGGAGACTAAACAAATGATTGTTCATCATTGGTGCAAGTTCATTGGAACAGGAACCTGATAACTGATTAGGTAAGGAACAGGTGAGTCAAACAACCTGTGAGATATCAGGATGAATTTGCAGGAAAAGCCATTTGAAACTTCAAAATTTCAAAGAGGTGAAAAATTGTCTGTTAAGGAAGCTGAACCATAGCTTCAGGCTATGCAAGCTGAGTTGAATTCTTTGGATAGAGAACAAAACATGGAAGCTGGGGAAACAAACAGCAGTCCATGGAACTCATTGTTACCAGATAGATTTTTTAAGTGAAAACTAACCAGATTGGGAAAAGGTTATGTGTGACAAATAGCAAGATTGGTTGCTTGTGATTTTGCTAAGTAAAGGGGCTGGATAATCATGAGATGAGTGCAACAACAATTTGCTTTGGAAACAGTTAGACTGATGTTTAAGAATGTGGAGAAAATGTATGAATATTTCACAGTTGAAATATTGGAACATAAGCATTTTAAATAAGGGGAAGTCTTTGGAAAACTGTCTGAGATTTTCTTTAGGAAAAGCTAGAATCAGCTGGAGGCTGGAATTCTGTTTGAACTCAAACATTGCTGAATTGAGATTTGCACAGAGAGGCAGATCAATGTTTGTTTGTTAAACAGGAGGAACAAGGACATAGACTGTATGTACTTTGTTTAGATGGATGACCTATTGTTTTTTCTGGACAGATAAAAGCAATATGATATAATTGATCCAGGGTTTGGAATTTCATTGAATTGAAACTGCTTGGTGGTGGATCAACTCTTTATTTGTAAATAGAAGTTGAGGGAGAACCAAGAGGGCAGTACTTACTGCAACAAACCAGAGAAATATCATGGATGTGATTGAGAAATTTGGAGATAGTTAACTCAGTGAGAGACTCCAAATAATTGAGGATTTTCAAGCACATGCTGATGGAAAAGCAGTTTGAATGCTACACAGAAGCATTGGGCTGTTGAGCTTTACTGTACAAGCAACAAGGCCAGTTATTGCTGTCAGTGTGATAGGCAGGCTGTTAGACCAACAGGACATGCTTGAAGAGCTCTGAAAAAGGAGTTGAGTGTTATCTGGAGGGAACATCACACTTCAGACTAAGATTTACAAGTCAGAGCACAGGTGGCTTACAGATTCACAGAAATGCCAGTTGTGGTTGTGATAGTAAGAACAACAAGAACACACCTGAAGTTTGTTATTTTTATAACCATACTTTGTTTGATTGATTTTGTAAGAAACAATCATTTAAAGTTAGAGTTCAACTGAAATTGAACTGAATGCATTGTATTATGCATTGTCCTATTATGCTATTGTAAAGCTTGAATAGTTATTGCATTTGTTTAAATAGTTTAAATTGTTAAAAAATGTTTAAATAATGCTGGGATTGATGTGAAAAACCTAATACAGTTTTTTCAGGAAGCCAAGGCAGGATTGCTATGCTGCAGGCAGATAGCAATACACAACGTTTTGGATTTGCAAATAAAACTGTGTCATAAGGAGGGATACATCAGAAGTGATTTGATGGTGGTTCAAATTTCTGGCAGGTAAAGTCATTCCTGCAAAAGTTTTTTTTATCAAAGTCCATAGATGAAGGAACAGCATCAGATGTCAACAAAGCTGTTGCTGTTGTATGAGGTAAATAACCACGTTCTGCGACAAATGCAAAAGCAGGGGGATGTTGGGTTTTGCATAGGCAGAACGAGATTACCACCTGACATCAGGATTATCACCTGACCTGGTGGGTGTCTCTTGAGTTCAAGTACACAAGGTCTCTGGTCACGAGACATAGTCTCAAGATGATATGACTCAGCAACCTTGGACAGGTTTAGCAGTAAACATGTTGATGAATAGGTTATACAACTGGGGTGAGTAATATCCTATTTATAGGTGGTATAAAGCTAACACACTTGCTGATAGCTTCACTCTCCTCCTCTTCTTCTCTCGTCTCGACTCCACATGTATTGTTCTGGACTTCACTTCATCTAGCCTTACCACTGGGGTATAGGATTTGAGTCTGCAATGATGTAGTGAGTAGAGATGCATTGATTGCCTTAATCCCATGTAATTGGGTCTTACAAATAAACTCTTTAATCTTTATTAACTGCTGTTATCTCCTCCTTCCGCCTGCGTGACTGGGACTGAGGGTCACTGGCTAGGGGAGCTTTTGAACCCGGGTCAGTCCAGCTCTCACAGGAGGAACCTGCAGTAGCCCAAAAGCTGCCTGAACAGCCCCATCTCAGGGCTGCCTCACCTGGTTCCCCCTAATAACTCCAACTCCATCCTGAGCTCTGCCTTGATCCCCAATTCTCCCGCAGTCCTTAAGAGCTAATGTGGCAGTGGACCTGCTGAGAAGGCCAGAGAGCACCTGTTAGAAGTCAACTCAGGAGGAAGGCTCTACTTAGGAGGATGGAGAAGATCCAGCTGCAAGCAATGACCCACCTGAGGACCAGGAAGACCAGGAGCAGGGACTGGTGACTCTGGAATCTATCCATTCCTTTATGAAGAACTGGCTTTTAATGTTACACCATTCTTTTAAAGTTGCTAAGGAAACCCTAACATACCAGTTGGCCCCACCTGTATGTATTGGTTTTTATCTCAATGGCCTTCAGCCATTGCTATTAAAGATAGGCACTGTGTGCATTATTTTTACCCTTAAATAATGACTCTATGGATAAAAGAAACATAAACAATGTGAAGGCAGGGTGGCTGGGTGACCGGACAGATGGGCAATTAATAAATATAAGAAATAAAAGGCAGGTTATGCTGATTGGAAATGAAGGGTGCAGCAGAGGAGGAATTGAAGGAGGCTTTCCTGTGCCAGCCAAACCATTCAGTCCTTGGTTATCTCAACGGTGCTTCCTGCCAACAAGTCAATGATACATTCATGGAGGGTTAAAAGGCCAGATTTGGTTCACTGGAGACCAGCTTATTAGAGCCATGATGTCAGAAGCCCTTCTCAGATCACTGATAGGGCACAGTGATACTGGGTTTGCATAATACTTATTGTCCAGCAGGGACACACTTACAGTCCAAAGTATAATGCTGCAATAGGTTTTGCATTATAACAATAAATACCAATACACCCACTGATGTTTGGAAGAGGGAGTTTTAATCAACTCAATTGCTGTTCTATGTCCAAAGCAGCAGAATCTAGGTATCCCTGTGAAATCCCTGATAGGAGTGGCTCTTATGTTGAACTATTGGGCCTGTTGATATCAGAGTTAGAAGAAGCACTTTGCTGCTCATTGAAACCCTTTTGAGTAGCTACCAGTTACACCTGCATTGATGGTGTTCATGAAAAGGACCTGGTTCACACAACAACACACCATGGATGATCAGCCATTGTGGGTTGTCGTGTTGTGCAAACCCAGCATGGTTTCTGCAGGGTAGCTTATTTTTCACGAACAAGTCGCCCTGAGAACCCATGGCTTGTTTTAAGGTTGTTGATACCCACAGTGGCTTGTCATGTGATCCAAACTTGGCAGGGCAATTTTATCGTGGGTTGCTGGAATGGCCAGGGAGGCAAAAAATCCTGCCACTCCTCACGATCCCTTCTCAGTGCCTGCCGCCATCCTCACTCATCCCTTCTCAGTGCCCTCCAACCATGCCCCTAAAAATTGTGACTATCAAGATGTGACAGCTAGCAACGGAGGGAGGCAACAAGCAGAAAGGGGAATAGGGAGCAGGGAGCCAAAAGTGACTGGAGAGAAGGCGCTTTGCGAGTGGGCAGTGAAGCAGTCTTTTAAAAAAGCAAGCTCCAAAATGGAGAATGACATTGACTAGGACACTGACAAGTTCAGTACGCTGGGCAAAATATTGGAGAGTCAATGTTGTGCAACAACAAAATTCCTGGAGGGGGGGGGAAGCTGGCGAACACATTCCTGCATTCATAAGGACTCTGAAAATGAATTCCATTTGGCAACCTGAAGTTGCGGGGGGGGAAGTTTCCCTCAGTAGCCGGTGACCCCAGCAAACCAATTGCAGAGAGGGTGATGTAGGGACCAAGGCAACAAGGAGTTCTGCCTCAAAGTTGCCTGGGATATGTGTCGGAGCAGGTGGCAGGAATGGGGGGGGGGGGGGACAAGCCACGGCAAGCCTGATTGTCTGTCGGATGTACCATGGGTTGTTCAGTGAACAGCCAACCCATGATGGCTTATTAGTAGGGTGGGTTAGTGTGACATGCAAACCCGCCCAAAGAGTTACAGGGTTGATGTGAGGAAGGTTACCAAAAACTAGGCAGAATTGCATGAATATCTGTAACCCACTTAGCTTTATGGCAGAAAGATGCACCCACACTGGTTTTTGCAATAATTAATCATAATATCTACCACCAAGAGTGGTTGGGACTACAAAGCATAGGAACACAGGAAACTGCCTTATACTGAGTCAGACCATTGGTCTATCTAGGCCAGTATTGTCTACACCAGCCTCCCCAACCTGGTGCCCTCCAGATGTGTTGGACTACAAAGCCCATCATCTCCAGCCAGCATGATAGTTATTATAGTCCAACACACGCCAGGTTGGGAAAGGCTGGTTTAAGCTCACTGGCTATGGCTCTCCAGGGTTTCAGGCTGGAGTCTATTTCAGCCCTACCTGGAGATGACAGGGGTTGAACATAGGACTTTTTGCATGCAGAGCATGTTCTCCAGCCACGTGATCATTTTAGTCGCCCTTTACTGCACCTTTTTCATCTCTACAATATCCTTTTCGAGGTGCAGTGACCAGAACTGTACACAGTATTTCTATGCAAGATGTGGCTGCAAAGAAGGCAAATGCTATTTTGGGCTGCATTAATAGAAGTATAGCTTCCAAATCGCGGGAAGTGATCATTCCCCTTTACTCGGCACTGGTTAGGCCTCATCTTGAGTACTGCGTCCAGTTCTGGGCACCACACTTTAAGAAGGACATAGACAAACTGGAGAGGGTTCAGAGTGTTGGGGCAGGAATGACAGCAAAGCCCCGTGTCAGCGAGATGGGAGATTAAAAAACCCTGTTCCCGTGTGTAGACGTCCATAAATCCACACACAGAAGTTCAGAGCTTTCTCTCTCCTCTGCGCAGCGTGCAGCGTTTCGGTTGCAAACAGCCAGCCAGCTCCTGTAATCTGATTCCAGCTGCCAGCTCCCCCGGTTTGTAGATTCCATGTAGTAAGGAAATAACTCTGTAACTCCACAGGTCTATTCTACCTGTTTATTTACTTTAGCAAATAATATTCTACAGAGTATACATTCCTAGTAACAGTCCATGTGCAGAGTACAATGCATAGCAAGCATTTATTCCAGTGGAGCAAGGTTGGCTTTACTCCACCTCAGCAAAGACGTTACATGGTTGCATAAGTCCAGCAAGCAAAAGTCAGAAGAAAAGAGTGAAGAGAGTGAACAGTCCTGTTCCTCTCTCAACAATGGCTACAGACAGAAAAACAAGTCAGAACGTCACCAGAAAGCATAAACCATGTGACAGGCTCATACTGTTTCCCATACACGCTAGTAACCCCTGCGAGAGCACGAGATTCTAGAAAGACATAACAAACTTGTTTACCGCCAGTCTGTTCCTTCCATGTTGTCAACAATGTGCTCCAGCTTGTGAATGTGATACATATCACAACACAGAGGAGGGCAACAAGGATGATAAAGGGACTGGAAACAAGGCCCTATGAGGAGAGACTAAAAGAACTGGGCATGTTTAGCCTTCAGAAGAGACCGAGGGGAGATATGATCGCACTCTTCCAGTACTTGAAGGGATGTCACACAGAGGAGGGCCAGGATCTCTTCTCGATCATCCCAGTTTGCAGGACACGGACTAATGGGCTCAAGTTACAGGAACCTAGATTCCACCTAAACATCAGGAAAAATTTCCTGACTGTTAGAGCAATAAGACAATGGAATCAACTACCTATGGAGGTGGTGGGCTCTCCCAGTCTGGAGGCATTCAAGGTGCAGCTGGACAGACATCTGTCAGGGATGCTTTGACCTGGATTCCTGCACTGAGCAGGGGGTTGGACTCGATGGCCCTTCCAACTCTACTTTTCTATGATTCTATGATTCTAAGTATGGTCACATCATAGATCTCTATAAGGGTAGTATAGGATCATAGATCATAGAGTTGGAAGGAGCCTACAAGGCCATCGAGTCCAACCCCCTGCTCAATGCAAGAAACTAGAGGAGGGGTCTCCCATCCAAGTAATAACCAGGCCTAACCCTGCTTAGCTTTCCACGCTCAGACAAGCTGAGCCAGCATGAGCCAAAGGCCTGTATGATATTGGCAGTTTTATTTTTGATTTTGATTCCAATTATGCTTAACATAGAATTTGCCTTTTTCACAGCAACTGCACACCGGTGGTTGACATTTTCACCATAACCCCAAGATTTCTTTCTTGGTCAGTCACCGCTAGCTCAGATCCCGTCAGCATATGTGTGAAGTTGGGATTTTTTGCCGAAACGTGCATCACTTTACACTTGCATACATTGAACTGCATTTGCCATTTTGATGCCCATTCTCCCAGTTTGGAGCTCCTTTTGGAGCTCCTTGCAATCCATTTTTGTTTTAACCACCCTAAATAATTTGGTGTCATCAGCAAACTTGGCCACTTTCACTGCTCACTCCTAATTCCAGATCATTTATGAAGAAGTTGAAAAGTATTGGTCCCAATACAGATCCCTGTGGGACCCCACTGTTTACATCCCTCCACTGGGAGAATTTACCATTTATCTCTGCTTTCTGTTCAGCAGTTACTGATCTGTAAGAGGACCTCTCCTCTTATTCCATGACTGCTAAGTTTGCTCAGGAGTCTTTTGTGAGGGACTTTGTCAAAGCATTCTGGAAGTCCAAGTAAACAATGTCTACCAGATCACCTCTGTTCACATGTTTACTGACACTCTCAAAGAACTCTAAAAGGTTGGTGAGACATGACTTACCTTTGCAAAATCCATGCTGATTCTTTTTCAACAGGGTTTGTCCTTATGTTTGCTTACTTATATTATCTTTAAAAAATGCTTTCAACCAATTTACCTAGAACAGCTGTTAAGCTAACCAGCATGCAATTTCCCAGATTCCCCCTGGATCCCTTTTTTTTTTTAATGGTGTTACATTGGCCATGCTCCAGTCCTGTGATATAGAGGATGATCTTAGGGACATGTTCAAGATCAGCAATTTCACATTTCAGTTCTTAAAGAATTCTAAGTTGGATACCATCTAGGCCTGGTGATTTATTGGCTTTCAATTTGTCAATAAGGTTGAGAAGTTCATCTTTTTTCACCACTATTTGCCTCAGCTCCTCTGTTTCCCTTACTGAAAACATCAGTTCAGGTACAGGTATCTGTCCTATATCTTTTGCAGTGAAGACAGATGAAATGAATTCAATTCATTTAGCTTCTCCACAATCTCCTTATCCTCCTTTAATCCATTGTCATCCAGCAGTCCAACTGCCTACTGTGGCGTAACCCCACAATTCAGTTCCCTGGTTTATGTCTGCATTAGTATGTTTAGTGTGTCTAGAACGTTGATCTGAGTGGGTGTGGTTTGTGATGTCTTGGAAAGGGTGGGGGGAGTATATAAGGAGTGTTTGAGTGATGTCAGAGTTAAGAAGTCAAGTTAGTGAGTTGAGTGTTATGGGAGTAGCGATGTCTTTAAGGCTGGGCGCGCCCCCGACCCGAATTCCCTGAGCGCGCCCCAGCCCGTTCGTGGCTTTCGGGCCCGGAAATGGACCCTGCGCAGGCGCAGAACGGACCATAGGGGTCCAGCACACCTGCACAGGGTTCCGTTGCGTCATTTCCGGTACCGGAAGTGATGCGACAGGACGGATCGGGGAGCGCGGGCGGCTCGCTGCGGAGTGGGCGAGCCGCCCCGAAGAAAAGGTAAGGCCTCGCCGGGGCGTGAGCGGGCCCAATTTCAGCCTCGTTCTGCCCCGGCGAGGCTTCATTTCACAACTCTATAAGGGGAGTGTGGAGTTGGGTTAGAGAGTTTTAGGTGGTTGGAGTTAGTGTGATATGGGAGAGTGTTTGTAGTGTATGAGGAGTGAGAGTATTTGGAGTTATAGGGACTTAGGTTAATTATAAAGTGTGTGGTATAGGCAGGTTTATTTTCTGGAACTAAGATTTTGAGAATTAAAATAAACTTATTATTTGTTTGCTACCCAAATCCTACGTGTCAGCTTGGTGTTATTAACCTGCTTTACTTTTAAATCTACACACACACCTTTGTACCCACAGCATTATAAATTTAAGCTAGATCCTTAATATCCGGTATTAATCTTTTCCCTCATTAGTAGGGGAAAGGTTTCATTTGACCCTCCCCTCAGGTTTTTAAGTGTTGATGCTTGGCCTGAGAAGGGTTTATGCACCTGGTCCTGAAGTGTAAAGGGCCGTGTCGTCACACCTACCTAGCCAGTTTCCTGCTTCAGAAGTATTTAAATAATTATTTATTATTGGCCTTGATGTTATTAGTGACTGATATGCTCCTTAAAATGCTTTTTTGCATCTCTTATTGTCAGCTTGCATTTCCTTTGTGCAAGTTTGTGTTCTTTTTTGTTCTCATTTGGGCAAGACTTCCAGTTTTTGAAGGAAGCCTTTTCTCTTATACTTTCCTTGACACTGCTCATTAATGTCATGGCCCCCAGCTCTCATATCTTCTAGTGTGCAGCAGAGGATTCTGATGAGGATGAGGCACAGGCTACTTCCTTGGGCATAAGACAGTCAGTGCCCTGCCATTGTCCTCTGGATCAGAGGATGAGTCCCTGGCAGAACCTCCATCTTCCCAGCCTTGAAGAAGTCTCAGGCTATGAAAGCTGGTGATGGCCCTTTAACAGTCCAGTCAACTCCTCTAGGAGGGGCGGAGCTGACCACACTCAGCCCTGGATTAACCATTAAGCAATATAAGCACATGCTTAGGGCACCAAGGGAAGGGGGCACCACAGAGTACCACACATTTTTGCATTTCCCCCCTTATAATGGTTTTATTAAAAAATGCATAAAACAGTGATGAAAAATTGTATTTTTGTTGCCCTAGTTATAAGTACCGGTAAGTAATTGGCTTATATTGCTTGCTGCTATTTAGTGTTAAATAAATATACAAAAAACAGTTTATATAATATAGTTGTGTGTTCTGGTGTGGGGGACGGCCTTGAAGAAAACTGAGTTTTTAATGTCTTATTTCACCTTCAGCACTTATTGAGTCTTAATGTCTTGCCAGCTAAGCAATGGAAGGACCTTGGGCTGCGTTTAGGATATCAACTGGCCTTAATCTGGCCCTGACCACACTACAGGTCTTTTCAGCCTATGTAAGGCTTTAGTTGGCCTTAACTCCATGCATGCTGAAACAAACAACATCTTCCTATTGTTGTGGTAGGAGAAAGTTCCAGACAGCAGGACCCGCTTGGAGCTATCTAAGGTACTACTTTCTTCTTTCCTTTTTTTTATTGCCATCAGACAGATGATACCAACCAACTTCCCCTGAAAGCCTAAGGGACCACAGAATGGGACAGTTAACTATGCTAGTGAACTCTTGGACTTGGTGCTATCTTTCCTGGCCTGTGGAATACATTCTAGCTAAGCTCCTATTGTTGTGGTTTTGAAAAACCTCCAAGCATTCTGGAGAGATTTAATCCTTTTGACTGCCCCTTTCAACTCCCCCCCCCCCCAGCTCCCTCATTTTAGAGACATTTTCTCTTTTGAAGTCAAATGTGACTGTGTTGGACTTCTTGGCAGTTTTTCACTTGTGACAAATCAATTAAAGTCTCAGTGTATGTAAAATAAGCTTAGTGGCCATTTGTAAAAGCAGTAATTGTGATAAAACAATCATTCCAGCTTTGCTATGTTAACCAACATCTGTTAATTAACACTGTCTCCACTGATACCCGAAAGATGAAATCAAAATCCCTGATAATTCTAGTTTAGCAAACTGTGATAACTATAATTCAGCAGTTTCACACTGGAGTCTCCCTTTAAAAACCTTTGTTAAAGAAGACCAGCTTTTGTAGGTGATCTTAGGCAAGTTACTATCTCTCAGCTCTACCCCCTTATCCGCAAAACAGGCATGATAATACTGGTCTACCTTACAGGGTTGATGAAAGGATTACTCAAACATTGTCAACATGTTTTGAACATTCATGCTAAATATGTAATACAGTGCAATCCTATATACGTCTATTGAGAAGTTTACCACACAAGGGATGGTAAACTCAGGATGTTTTAGGGTGACACTTCAGCTTACTTCACATATGACACTTCATCTTCATGGGTATACAGAGCTGTAGGGAAGGCTGTGGATGTGTCTAGGCTTGATCCAAAGGGCAAACACTTTTCTAACCACCGTGAGAAATTTGACAGGGTTTGTTTGCTTTTCCTCATTAGTGCAGCCTTCCCCATCCTGATGTCTCAAGGAGAAAGAGGCCAGGGAAAACCGTGCACAGGGCCAAGGTGAGGACGGACCTGTGGGGATGGAGCCAGTGTTGCAGGGGAGCTGGGAGGCACGAGTCTGTGGTAGCTCAGGTTGTGCGTCTGAGCATGTCGGAAGTCAGAATCCACATGTCAGTGAAGTCCAAGTCCAGATGTTTTGGACTTCAACTCCCATCAGCTCCACCATCATGGCAAATTGTTTTAAAAATCTATTTTTATATTGGACAAATTACACACCTGGCTCCCCCCCCCCCTTATGCAAGAATATGGATTCTTAAAGGTTTCCAGCTGAGGATGCATTTGAGCCAAGCATATCCATTTCTGAAGGTGCAGCTTCCTCCCCTAGTGATGCAATCTGTCCCACCCTGTGCTGGTAGCCTGGTAAGGAGCTCCCTGCCGAGAACAAAGTTCAAGGAAAGGATCAACAGAAGTCCCTTTCCCTGTGGCTGGAAGTTCTAGCCTGCTTTGAATCTGTTCAGGAAATTACATAATAAGCACAACTCCTTACCAGATCAGCTTCATTTTTGAATGGCAGATAGCCGCAACTACAACCAGGTTGTACATGTCAAAAATAATTTCAGAAAATTCCCAGACATTATAACTCTCTTGTGGTCTGTAGGTTGTAAATTCTAAAGCCTGGAATGAAAGCATCTGTCATCGAGAGGTGAACTTAAAACAGCCTCCCCCAACCTGGTACCATCCAGATGTTTTGGACTAGAACTCCCAGCATTCCTGACCATTAGCCCTGCTCACTGGGGCTGAATCTGATGGGAGTTGGACCCATGAGGCAATGCCTTTTAGGATACGACAAAACACTGTTGATAGTCAGTAACATTCCGGTGACGTTTTTCAAGGGGAGCTAGGATGGCCCAAGAAAGCATAGATGAGGGGTGGAGATGACTCATCTTCAGGCACACACCTTGTTTTAAAGCTAAATTTGGCACTTTTAGGCCGCTGTTGCAGTTTGCTGCCTGATTTTGGCAGCAAACTGCTATGTTCCCACTGCTGCCAAAATTTGACAGTGCGTGGTGATGCTGCCCCTGGGGACGTGTTTCCAGGGGTTGAAATTGGCCCCTGAAGCTTCCCACCCCTGCCCTAGAGGTTAGCATATAAGCAAAGATACTTTCATGGATTGAACAACTGTCATGGGATGGGGTTGGTCAGGATGACCCCACAGAATCCTTTGCAACTATGTAATTCTTGCCTCTGAGATTTCTGTAAGTGGAGCTATCTCGGCATGGCTGTCCTGAGAGAGGCACAGGTGTTTGGCACAGCTGACTCATCTTTCTTCCCCTAACTAGACAAGGAGAAGGAAGAATGAGTGAGTCCTGTGTGAGTAGCAGGAAGCTTGTCTGTGCTGGAACTGAGTCTGAAAAGGAGGCAAAGGTTTGACTTCACTCTCAACAGGAATCTTGAGGCACTATGGATTCCCCTAGAAATCTGATGGAGAACAGGAATGTGTTGGAATAATAATGCTGTGAATCCTCATTTTATGCTCAGCCTGTAAATATGTGTAAATAAACTTTATCACGGAGACACTGACTGTAAGTCTCCACGGACTTCCTTCTAAGGATACTAAGCCCCGAGTAAGCACTGGAACTCCGGAAACATCTCACCACTCAGAAATGGGATGTGCACGCACAACACAGTGGGCAGGCTTACACAATCAAACAAGCCACCATGGCTTGTTCTAATCAGCAGCGCATGCCAGTTGCCATTTCTCTAATTATTTGCCCGGGCGCAACTTTTCTTGTCATCTGAACCCAAGCAGCATGGCTTGTTCGAGGGGAAAACAACTCTCAGATAACCCTACAACAGGCCATGGGTTATTTGAGGGTTGTATCCCTGTCAAACAAGTTACGCCACCCAGGTTTGGATAATATTACAAGCTGCGCCCGGGCGGATAATTAGTCAAATGGCAGGCAGCATGTGCTGCCTATTATAATAAGCGACTGTGGCTTATTATTTAACCCACGCTGGCTTGATTTAATCATGAGAACTGGGTCAGTGCCTGTAGATGGAAGGAAATTTGTTCATGTAAAGCAGGGATGGGAAACCTCTGCCCAAATTTGGCCCACCAATCTGCCCCATGGGGCCTCAGCCCCTCCAGTAGTGCAGCTAAGGCTGGCCCAAGGTCCCACAGCCAAGGGGCCTCCCAACTGACCACCCAGAGAGTGGCAGGTGATGAGTGTAACAATATAAAAGAAGTACAGGCAGTCCCCAGGTTACGAACGAGTTCCGTTAAGAATGTCTTTAAGTTGAATTTGTATGTAAGTTGGAACAGCATAGCATTCTATACGTTAACATCGGCATTTACGCAAATTGTGTAAATTACGCAAATTGCATAGTATACTACGCTATGTACTCTATGTAAACGACATAGCGCCGGGGAACCCAGAAGTCCGTTCTTAAGTATGGGTTGTCTGGACATTCTTACCTTGGGGATTGCCTGTACTGGATTTGGCTTGAGCGGTTTGTGCTTCCTGGAAGAAATCAAGGGAGTAGTTAAGCAACACACACTGCTTCTGGCCTAAGGAGAGAGAGGCCACGCAGCCTGAGAAAGCTCATTGGAAAGGCTCCTCTAAATAAAACTTAAGTTTGTTTGAAAGACAGCGTCTGTGGGGTGCAGTACACCAACTCTGAAACTTGGTGGCAGCAGTGACTGAATCCTAGACAGCAGAAGAACAACAAACTGTGAGAAGAAAGAAAGGGAGAGAGAGGCTGAAAATGAAGGGCCTGAAGCTACCAAGCACAATAAACCTGCAAGCTTAGAACTTTGACCAGGCATGGAAAACCTGGAAAGAGAAGTTTAATTTTTATGGGGACATTGCAATCTATATATATAAAAGAAGAAGTCCTGACTGACTGACTGATTGACTGACTCATCAATGCCCAGCTCAAACCATTTAATCTAGGAACGTGAAATTTTGAAGGAACATTGCTTTTATGACGTAGAGCCCCACTAAGGAAGGATTTTTGGAAATCCCGTCCCTAAGGGGGTGAAAAAAGGGGGCAAAATCGCCCCACTCTCATATCTCCTATGGGCAAAACAACAGGGGAGCAGTTATGCAAATTTGCCTCACCTCATAATTGCTGCAGGAGCCAATAGGAGCAGTTATGCAAATAGCCCATACAACACTTAGAATGTTCGTATGAATTCCTGCAGGGGCCAATAGGAGTGGGTATGCAAATCTCCCCTAGGCCATTTAGAATGTTCTCTAAGGGGGTGAAAAGGGAGGCAAACTTTTTAAATGACTGCCTGACTGACTGTTGTGTGGGGGGCGTCGTCGCATAGGCTCCATCACGTTTTGATGGATCTACCCCAAACTTGGCACAGTCACTCTTCATCACACGAGCGAAGCCGCGGGCAACAGCTAGTGGCAGATAAAGAGAAGTCTGTAACAATGAAACTGTTTCTATATTTGATTGGAGAAAGGGGGAGAAAAATAAATGAAACAGTGCGTGCAAACATTCCCCATGCACAGCATACTTTGGCTACAATAATAGGTTGTTTTGATACCCACTGCAATCCCAGAAAGAATGAAACAGTGGAAAGATACAGCTTTTTCAAGCAGAACTAAGCAAAAGGGGAAGACATTGAGGAATACTGCACCAGTTTAAAGATGTTAGCAGCCAGCTGCAATTTTGGAGATATCAAAGACACCTTAATAAGGGACCAGATAGTGTGTGGAATACAGGGCACTTGAGTATGAGAGAGATAGCTGAGGGAAGTAGCCTGGACTTCAGAGAAAATCTTGGAGATTTGCAAGGCAGGTGAGTTGCCCAAAGACAGGATTAGAGCTCCGGAAGGACAAGAGAGTGGAACCTGTCCATATAGTAGTACAGAAGAAAAAGAGGGAGAAACCAGATATAAGGCCAACAGTGAACTCCATAGAGCAATGCAAGTACTGTGGGGGCAGGGAACATGCAATACACAAATAGAGTTACCCAGCTTATGAGAAGAAATGCCACAACTGTGACAAACGGAATCTCTATGCATTCAGGTGTCTATCAAAACAGAAAAAAGCCCAAAGCTAGAGTGCACACTGTAAATATGGAGAGTGGCAGTGAAGGTGAAGATATTCTGTGGGTAACAGACAAGTAGTAAACACACTGCAGGAAAAATCAACAGGACAACATAAACAATTTTATGCAACCCTGTGCCTGGGCGATAAAGCATTACCATTTCAATTAGACTGTGATGCCAGCTGCAACATTATCCCCACCCACCTAGTGAACCCAGTATTCCACTGGAAGACACCAATCAGCTTTTAAGAATGTATAATCACACTACGTCAAAACCCGTGGGAAAATGCAAACTCAAAATTTCTAACCCAAAGACAAACAAATACAGGCTAGAGTTTGTGGTTGTAGATAACCAGAGAACAGTACCACTGTTAGGCCTTAAGGCAGTCCAGGTTATGAAACTGATACAGGTACAGTTCCAGATCATATTGTCATTGGATAGTGGAGTGATGGAAAATTTAGATGACGCTGGAATCCGGAATCAAGAAAGGGTTCAGAGGGAATTCTGGGATGTGTTTGAGGGAGATGGACAGCTAGATGGAGTTTACAGCCCAAGAGGAAAGTAGCAGTAGCTTCAATACAACCTCTGAAAGAAGAATTGCAAAGTCTACAATGGCAGGGAATTAGTCAACCAGTAGAGAAAGTACAGACTGGATAAACAGTCTGGTGGTGGTCTGAAAACCATCAGGGAAACTCAGAATATGCATAGATCCAAAGCCCTTAAATAAAGCACCAAGAAGAAATCATTCTCCATTGCCCACTATTAAAGATATGTTGCCAGATCTGTCAAAAGCATGACTATTCTCAGTCTGTGATGTCAAAAATGGATTCTGGCATATTGAGCTAGATAAAAAAATTCAGTTATTTGACAACATTCATCACACCCTTTGGGAGATACCACTGGCTAAGAATGCTAAAGGGCACCAGTCCTGCCCCCAAGGTATTTCGAAGCAGGTTGACACAAGCCTTGGAGGGTCTGGAAGGAATTCAGGCAATAGCTGATTATGTGGTGATAGTGGAAGAGGGTGATACCTACAGCAAACACAACAGGACCATGTTCATAAGCTAACAGGATTTCTAAAATGATGCAGAGAAAGGAATATCAAATTGAATAGGGATCAAATTCAGACTGAAGTTCACAGGAGTACTATATATTGGCCATTTAGGGTGCAATCCTATGTCCCTCCAAACTTGTCCGGCGGGCCATAGGAATTGACCTGGAAGCCGCTGCGACCTCGGAAATCCCTCCTGAGTTCGCAGCAGCGCAGAGCACCCGCTCCCATACCTTGTAGCTGGCACGGTTCTTTCCCTGTTGGCAGGGAACTGAAGATGGTCTTCAGTCTTCAGTTCCCCCATGAGGGGGCATTCCTGCTGGTGGGGAGGGGAGGAGTGAGGCTCTGCTGGATTCCGAGGGATCCACATGGCACCTCAGCCTCTCCTCCTCATGAGGAGAAGAAAAAAATCTAGACAGCTGAAATCGTCCATCTAGACCAGGGCTCTCCAACCTTGGGTCCCCAGATGTTGCTGGACTACAGTTCCCAGAATCCCTTGCCACTAGCCATGCTGGCTGGGCATGCTGGGAGCCATAGGCCAGCAACATCTGGGGACCCAAGGTTGGAGAGCCCTGGTCTAGATGTTTTTGAGGGTGAGGGGAGCACGATGGATATCCTATCCACTATGGTCCTCTCTCCCTGCATAGGATGCCCGCAATCCTCTGGTTTGGAAGGTTGCAGGCACCCTCAGAGGATTTATTTATTTATTTATTATATTTATGAATCGCCCATCTGGCCAGACATCCGGCCACTCTGAGTGATGTACAATCCAATAAAATACGGGGGGGGGGAACACACACACACACACACACAGTATAAAACACAATTAAAAACAGTACAAAACTTAAAAATCCTAACCCACCCCATATTCCCGCCTGAAAAGCCACGTTTTTAATGCACGGCGGAAGCTAATCAAGGAAGGGGCATGGCGGAGGTCACTGGGGAGAGAGTTCCATAAATTGGGGGCTGCCACAGAAAAGACCCTCCTCCTAGTCCCCACCAGCCTGGTTTCTCTGGCTGATGGGACAGAGAGAAGGCTGTCCGTGGCAGATCTCGTTGAGTGGCCTACTTGATGCACTGCCCTGACCACAAGGGGCCTGAAGGTGGATCCAGAAAAAGTAAAAGTTATTCAAGACATGCCAAGACCCCCAAGATGTCAAGGGAGTCCAGAGATTTCTGGGAATGACCAACTATTTAACTACCGTAAGTTTTGTAAACACCCCTCAGAGAACAATGAGATCCTGAGGCAGTTGACACATTGAGAGACACTCTGGGAGTAGACAGAGCAACATGAAGATGTATTCCAATAGGTAAAGGAGATAACTGCAACAGCCCCCATCTTGAAGTATTACAACCCAGAAGAGCCATTGATTAATGCTTCAATGTGATGCATCAGAAACAGGTCTAGGGGCTACCATGCTGCAAGGAGGGCAGCCAGTTGCATTTGCCAGCAGGCATGTGGGTATGTTGGCTGGGGATGATGGGGGTTGTAGTCCAACATGTCTGGTGGGTGCCAAGTTGGGGAAGGCCAACTTAGATTTTAACCTAAAGAGTTCTGCTTGCAAATAGCTTATCTCAGGGGAACTCGTCTGTGCAGCTGTGCCCCCTGCTCTAAGAGGCTGGTGAGTTGAAGAAATAAAGTCCAAGATAAAGGCTGCAATCCTATATCCACTTACCTGGGGAAAAGCTGCATTGAACACAGTGGAACTGAGACTTACTTCTGAGTAAACATCATGTAGGCTTGCACTGCTAGTGGCTATTAGCCCAAAATCATATGAAATCATGAGGATCTGTGCTAGATAAAAAAAAAAATGTTATCAGGGATCAGGTCTATTACAGTTGTTCAACATTTCAGAATGAAGCTGCTGATTTGGGGGGATCCTTTCTTAATCCACTACAGTTCCCTTTCAAATAGGCTGTGACAGTTTGGCTTTTATATACTTTTCGGGCAGAAAAAGAGGCACCCTCTGTCTATGGAGCTGAATTGTGACAGCAACCTGGCCAGCTAGCTAAAGAATGCCCTTTTGTTATGCAGCCATTAAAACACAGGAGTAGCCAATCAGTGGCACAAGGTTGACTTGAATTAAGAGAACAAAGGTGGGTTAAGAGGTACCTGTTGTTTGCAAGGTTCTCAGATTGCCTTCCCCTTTAAACAAAATGCAAGTGGAAACCACCTGCTGGCTCAGCTCGCACCAGGGCGAGTCGGAGCCATCAGAGGGATGACTAGACGGGATCATTCTGATCCTTCGTCAACTTTCACCTCCCTAAAATCCTGGATTCCTCGCATATCTATCTGTTCAAAGCACTCAAAGATCTCCTACTCCAGCTATTCCTAACCACTGAGAAAATGACTGCCAATCGTTTTGGAAACAGCAAGAGGGGAAGGCACTTGCATATCCCAAAACAGAAGAGATCTTCTCAGGTGCCTGAAAAAAACTTTTTATTATGCCCAACACATCTTGGAAAGGACTTTCCTTCCTCAGGGGCTGTTTATCTTCTAATGTTTCTTCTGTTTTAAAATGCTCTACATTTTGAGCCATTAACAAGGAGGAACGTACTTGACAAAAGGTACGGCTGCCTTTTCATTGGTTGTATCTGTTAATATATTTTGTATTTTTATAGTCTATGTATTTTTATTATTGTTTGTCCCCTTGAGTACCATGTGTAGAAAGGAAGGATATACATTGAAACTATACTGTAATTTGTTTACAGCGTGTCTGAAGTTTTCTAGGCGCTCTACAAGGACTGCAGAACACAGCCTCCGCCCACAGGTTGACAATCTATGGATTCAGACAGATGTAAATTAACCAAGGTTGCAATCGTGTATCTACTTACAGGGTTTTGCTACAGGAGCCCTTCAACATCACAAACAAAGTGTAAGGGCGCAATCCTTTGTATGTTTAGACAGAAAAAGAAGTCCTACAATTCCCATCATTCCCGCGCCAGCCATGTGATTAGACGCGATTTAGAACCGCTGTTTTATTGTATCGCAGCAGAGTCTGGTATCTTGCTTCCCATTATGATTAAAACGCTAAGAGCGCGCTATGTTAGTCAGAAGTAAATATAGCCATCTTCAATGGAACTTACTCCTTAATCATTCATATTAGGATTGCTGCCTAAGTCTGCAATGCTCTGCACCCTTACGTTGGTAATTCCTTTTAAATTTACTTCTGAATTTAAAAGAAAGGCACATAGAATAAAGCTCTAAAGATTGGCGGTCTCTCTTTTACTCCCTACATCTATCCTACACACAGAAACGCTTTGCCCGACGCAGCAAGAGATGACAGAAGCCTGCGTTTCCTCAGTTGCCGCCGCTGCCGCCTGCCAGTTGCAGTACCTCCCTCTCTCCTGCGAGGGGAGCTCGTTCTCAAACCGAGCCGTGTCTCCACCAAGGGAAACTCTGAGTGGCACTCTGCCTCTCCCCGCTCGCTGATGGCCGCCTTTCCTCTCAACCGCCTGTCGGGGCGTTCGTTCGCTTGCCCGCTAGGGGCCGCTCTGGCCGACGTCTCGGCTGCTCTCCGGGAGAACTGCGCTGCTGCAAACGAGCGAAGAGCCCTCCCGCCCGCCATATTGGTGCCCGCGCCGCAGCTATTGCGTGTTTGTCCCTGCAGCGCCTACGGAGCCTGCCCTGGGGCAGCCCAGCGGAGCAGGGAGGAACCCCTTCCCTAACCCGTCCGCCCACCATGGCGACGAGGCCTGGCGGCACTTGAAGGAAACCGGCCGTCGTCACCACCGCAGGGAACGGACCAACTAACCCCCCCTCCCGCTCGGCTCTAGCCTTCTTCCTCCGCCACAACATGGAGGCCGTGAAAGCTTTTAACAGCGAGGTCTGTGTTGGGACTCACGGGGGACTGGCGGCGGGAGGGAGACCCTCTTCTGTTGCCTGAGAGAGGCCGGGGGCGGGGAGGGAAGGAGGCTTCTTATAGTCTCCCTGCGGGAGACGGATGAAGAGAGGCCTGTGTGTCTTTGGTGGATCGGGAGGAGGAAGGGGGGGGTCTTCTTTCTTAGGGTGGGAGAGCCATGATTCCTATGACGACGAAACACCAGGGAGTGGTGGTAGTGGGAATTGGGGAGGAGGGAAGGAACAAGTCCGCTGGTCTTCTGAGGCCCGTGCAGGTTGTTCTCTAGCTCGCTCTCTTTCCTTCCTGCTTGGTTGTCTTTCCCCTTTTCTTCCTTCCCGCAGCAGCTTTTAACCTTTCTCCCAACCGCGCTTTTCGCCCCGTTTAAATACCGGCCGTGCGTCTCCCGTGCCGCCTCCCCCTCCCCATCTCCATTATCATGACGGGCCTGCGTTATTGGGGGGAACGTAAGGGATGCCCCCAAATGGGTGTCCGCTGCAGTCAAAAACTAAAATCCACTGTACCAGTCTTTGCTTCATAGGTTTTGTTTGGGATATCGAGACAGCAACACTGCAGATGGTGGAAGAGGCCTAATAAAGTCTGCATCTCCGCTAGCCTGTTAAAGCAAGAGCATCACATGCACATCCCTCTCCTCAGGAGGGTACCTAATGAGCTTGCTGCTATATATGGAGGATATTCTGCCAAACATTTGTTTTTATTTTTTGAGATTGGGGGCCACTTTGTTGCAGCAGATGTGATTGGCCACTCAAAAAAACTACATTGCTAATGACAAAGGATACTTGTTTTGGTTAGTGGAGCTTGGTTATTCTGTTTTACTTTGAAAAAACATTTAGTATGTACAGAAGGAAATACAGGTTACTGAGAACCTGCATGGTTAATTTCCTTGAATAAATTCAATTTTTTAAAAATATATTGGAAACTGTATATTTTTAACACGCTGCTGCTGTACAAACACTATACAGCTTTATTTAGGAAATAGATTTGATACTATTAAAAAATAACATTTTTGAGTTATAATAGAAAGAAGACCCAAACACTACTGTTGCTTATCAACCAGGGGCTAGGCTACAGATTACCCAGAACTTAGAGCTACAGCTTTTAAAATCAGTATGCACGTTCAGTTTACACAAATTGTCTAGTTCTATGCTTATGTCATTATATGATGTGTTATATTGCAAGACTGTGATCCTATGTACACTCACCCAGGAATGGGCTAAAGGCTGTAGTTTAGGCATACTTAACCTGGAAGTAAGGTACAGTGAAAACAATAGGATTTATTTCTAGGGGAACATAGGACAGTAATTAAATTCTGTAGGAATGGCTTTCCTAAAAGAAGACATCTGTGTTTTGTTCCCAAAACAAAATGTATATATGTATGTTTTAGTAGTGATGATAATAATAAACATTTGTACATTATTTATAGCACCATCTGTGAAATGCTTTCAAGTGTTCAAATTTGCTTCATATGTATTAGTATCTAACAGTACAATCCTATATATGTCTACTCAGAATTGTTCAATGGCGCTTACTCCCAGGTAAGTATGTATAGGATTGTAGTTTGTAATCCTATGTATACTTCGGAGTAAGCACCATTAAACTGAATGGTAATTACTTCTGTGTAACATATCTAGGATTGTGCTTGATTTATTTATTTATTTATACCCCGCCTTTTTTCCTGCAAGGAACCCAAGGCGGCTTACATAATCCTCCTCCTCCTCTCCATTTTATCCTCACAACAACCCTGTGAGGTAGGTTAGGCTGAGAGTCAGTGACTGGCCCAAAGTCACCCAGTGAGTTTCATGGCTGAGTGGGGACTAGAACTTGGATCTCCTGAGTCCCAGTCCAATACTCTCACCACTACGCCACACTGGCTTAGTTGGGAATAAGCCCCAATGAACCTAGTGAGATTTAAATCCAAGTAGGCATGCATATGACTGAGCTCTAACTGAACTACAGATCAGGCAGTATCCAGTTTGAATTTCACCTCAGCTGTGCACTCACTAGGTAGCCTTGGACAATCCACATTCTCTCTGCATCATGCCCTGATCTACCCTATAGGGATAATAACGTTATCCCTATAACCCTACCTTACAGGGTTATTGTAAGGATTACAAAATAATAATGAATGTGATATTGTTTGAACAATTCAAAGCCCTATACAGATGCTATGTACTATGATCATAGAACAGCATACATGGATTTTTGTTTTGGGAAAAATAGAACCTTTTACACAGATGTTTTAACTTCAGTCAATTTCAAAATTAAAAGTTCTTTTGTGAAGATTTGTGTGTGTATATGGCATAACAGTCCTACATCTCGCATATGCTTAACTTGAAAGTATTTTTTTTAATTCACAAATACCTTAACAGAAATGTGTCAAAAGGGTTGACTTAATTGGTTTGTAGATTAGAAACATAAGGAATGAACTCCAATTGTAACCATGTATTGATTGTAATTTTTTTAAAGAAGTCATTCACTACCTCTTGGTGTATTGGTATAGGCATAGCTTCTGAATATGTTCTTTTAAATTAATACAAGAAAATAGTGTGCAGGTAGGTTAAATCAATCTTAGCTCTGTTGGGAGATACTTACAAAACCAGCCCCTGTCTGTTGAAAGATGGTTACAAAACCATGCAATTTAAACTGTACTTCAGAATAGGTGGATTTTACGAGTCTACAAATATAGTTGCCCCATGTACTGTGCCCCAAGAGTAATATTTTTTTTAAAGCCTTTGCCAAAGCAGCAGCTCAGAAAAGTTACTAGTCTGCAAACATTTTTACTAGCTTGCTGGTAGCTGGCAGAGGAAGAATGGAGAATGCTGCCTCCTGCAACAGCCTGCTGCATTTCTATGCTGGGTTCAGAGGAGGGGGCTTCCCATCTCCTTCAGAATACTTGGTTCCTATGCTGAGTGCAGACCAACCCTCCTCTGCCAGTCTTCTTGCTTGCTTGCATGCAGTTCCTTGTTGTCTGTTGTATTCAAGTTCTAGCCTGATATCAAGTCTGCAATACAGGGAGGCAGTGTGAGAGAATATTTCACATATTGTCTTCAACCTACTTCAAGAAATGGGTCAGCCAGGAAACCTGTGCTTTATAGCAGAGGCCTCCGAGGTGATATCTCATTTTAAAGACACCTGTCAAAGAAATGATGCCAGTTGTTTATGGAACCTCTGAATTTCCAGTTCTTGGCATTGTTATGAATAGATTCTAAAATATCACATTTTGGGCAATGCAATGCTGTGTGAGTGGACTTCTGCTTGTGCAAGAGAACCCCCTGCAACCACCACCCCCAGATCTGTTCTATGGGGTCCCTCAACCCTCTGGAACAGATGTTGAGGGCACATGGGGCTGCAGGGGAGGGGGGAATCACCCCCTCTTTGTTCCGCTGACTGAAGCTGTTCTGCTGGTGGGAAGGGCTAACTGCATACATCCCAATCCCTCGCACCTATCAAAAAGGCAAAAATGGCAAGAAACTTAAATGAATACTGTGGTATATTCTCGCCTTGAGCTCAACCTCCCGAGTTGATTCATGGTTTGGGAGAATTATTATATCTCTTTTGTTAACTCTGGTTTTGGGCAGTGCAACTTTGCACAGTGACTGCTGACTCCCTTGGTTTCCATGAAAAGGGAATGGGAGAGACCTTGCTCCATCCAAGTGGCAGAGTTACTTAAACATGGCACAGCTGTACTAGGCAAGAAGCTGAGTTTTTCTGGGATGTAGTCTATCATGAGCTAGCAAATAGTTTCCTATTGCTATCCACAGGATTCCATGCTGCTACTTATGAGATGCTGCTTTTGTGCAGTACCCCATTGCATCAGGCCATAAGGTGGTCAGTGTGTTCGTAGTTTTGCTGAAGGTGCTGGAAGCATAAGCTACACATGCTTCTTCCCATTGCAGCTCCGGTACGAATTTCCTTCTATTGTTAAAGGTTGCTTTATATATGCACTGACCTTAACCATGGTTAACACAAACTGAGTTTATCAGGATTTGCACATTTGCTTCAAACCCTGTTTTCAAATTCTGAGTAAAATGGGAATCTTGGTTAGCATTAAACTTGAAGATGGTTAAGGTCATTGCGGAAATGACAGGAGGTATTGGAGGTATTTGCTTCAGAGAGGAAAGGTACTGGTGCAGGTAGCACATGATCTCATGCCACACTCCTGATCTCTTAGCCATGGTGAAGAAATTAACAGCATCATCCTATGCATGTCAACTCAAGTAAATCCCACTGAGTTCAATGGGACTTATTTCCAGGTATGTGTATTGATTGCCAGCAGAGAATATTTCCCTACCAGTCCTAAGACAGAAGAGGGAGACATTGTGGCAGTAATACTCTCTAGAGTACCAAAAATGGGGATCCTTGAGGTTTACAGGCCAGGCTAGGGGAAATAGAAAAGGAGCAATAGCTGTTGAATGATTATTAGGATGAAATAGAGGTACTGAAATTAGAGCTTTGGGAGGAGAGGAAGAAGTAGTATAGGCCCAGGTACATATTAGGAAGGTACGGTAATAGCAACAGTAATGGATCTGTGTTGTGTCTGATGCAGGAAAAAAAACATATGCTGATCTTGGGTATTGGACACCTCTGTAGCATGCCATGAAGCTAGAATAGGCTTTTTAAGTTTTCTTAACTTATGTATGTCAGGCTCCCTGTCCACACCTGCTGCATTTTGCTTTACAAACTGTGTTTTCTGTAGGGGTTTCCCCTCTCTAATCTGTCCATTAGTGCAGGATTGCTCACTGTGTCACCCCCTCCCCAAGGTAAACAAGCACATTCCTGTTTGATGTATAAAAACAATTAAATATGAATAAGTTGTCCCTTTAACATAGCAAACTGAAGAAAATCATGTAGAAAATAGTAGTGCAGCATTGGTGGTATTCAGTTCTCTTTCTATTATCTTTCTATATAATTTAGGTCCTGAGGCTTATTCAACATACGTACTACATCTTATAGTAGGGATTGGGCGAGGGACAATGGAAGCTGAATCCAGAAAATTTTGAGTAATAGTGTTGTCATGCCATGTAGGAAGTGTGAGGACCTCCCATGGAGTTTTGCTTCCCTTGGGCTGCAGTCCTATATATGCTTACCTGGGAGTAAGACCATTGTACACAGTGGGACTTCTGAGTAAACGTGCATAGGATTATGCTGTTAGTCATTCTGATTCATTCATATCGGTATTCCTGGATATTGCAGCAATATATTCAAAAGTACTTTTCACCCCTCTGATTGGTGGTAGGGCTGCAATCCTTTCAGAATTAATAGTAGAAATGTAACATTGCTAGAAATCTTGAAGCCATGGGAAAGAAACATTTTTTCCTGGTTTTGTGTGTGTGTGTGTGTGTGTGTGTGTGTATGTATTTAAAAAACAGGCATTTGGCGGGGAATTAAAATATATGCATACTTACTGTCTTATCAAACCTAAACTTATTTACTGCCTTAAAAACATAAAATACCTCATTTATAGCTTAATACAATTTTATATGCTAACTATTTGGCATATCTGGAGAGAAATCCTATTTATTTAGGAGGGGGGTTTTTTGTGTGTGTGCCCCAAATTTTCCATTTTTTTTCTTTTGGAACACCCCTCCCCTATTTTTTATCTTTAAACTTTTCTTGTTTTTTGTTTGTTTTTGCAGGGCATCTCACATCTAGTTAGTAGCCATAATTCATACTCTTGTAAAGTAACAATTTTGTTGAATAGTATCATTATAATCTTGGAATATTTTGACCCTGTTCTGATGTAGCGGAGACATCTGGTGGCAATTCATGCGTTAATTGACCCATAAATTGTAGGGCTGCACCTGAGCTGCTTCCTGTTTCCAGTAACAGCCCTTGAATGTCACATTTGAGGGTTATAACCGTGATGTCTGAAGCCTGGGAACTTGATGTTGTTTGTGGGTTAAACAACCCCAAGTTAACCCATGGCTTGTTCTTGGGTTAATTTGGAGTTGTTTAACCCAGGAGCAACCCCATGTTCCCTGGTTTCGATGTCACAGTAACAACCCTCGATTGCAGCATTCGAGGGTTGTTACTGGATAGAGGAAATGGCTTGGGCATAGCATGTGTCCCCTCATTTCGTGGGTTAATTAGTACACAAATTGCTGCCAGATGCAGCTGTTACATCCAAACAGGGCCATTTTCTCTATTTTTCTATATGTCTCACCACCACCCCGTCCAAACATAAGATTTATATCTTGCCTGCCTTCCTGGAATCCATGACAGCATATATAGGGTTCCCAGGTAGTCTCCCATCCAGACCCAGACATGCTTAGTTTCAACAAGGGCTGCTATATCATGTGCTCTTCTGGTTTGGCTGAGGCAAGTTATTTTGGAAGAAACAAATTTGGAAACTTCACAGTGATTTGGAAATATCATCCAAACAATTTGTTTGGAAACAAATTGAACAATTTTATAAGGTTGGAAACTTCTTTGCTCATTGTATGTCACTTGATCTGTTAGATGTAGGTTCTCTAATGTTTGTATGTTAATTACCATTAACAGTAATATATCCTTGATCTTTCGCAAAGGAGGAGTAAATTCTCAGTATGCTAGCAAGGCTTTGGCTGGACATTGGTGGCTTGTCATCATGTGTTTATTTAGATAATCCATTGGATTTTTAGTCTACAAGGGCTTGAGGCTATGTATATTCAATCTTGCAATTTATCTTGCAATCCCGCCATGCCCGCTCTCTGCTGAGCTTCCGTCGCTCATTAAAAACCTGGTTGTTCAGGCGGGAATATGGGGTGGGTTAAGATTTTAAAATTTTTATATTGTTTTAAATGTATTTTATTGTTTTTATTCTATGTACATCGCCCAGGGTGGCCGGTTGCCGGCCAGATGGGCGATAAATAAATATAAATACAGGTAAATAAATAAATAAATTATGTGGATCATGTTAGTTGCATAACTGTTTATGCCACATATATTTATATAACTTCAAAGGGATGGAAAATTTAATGAACACTTAAATTTCAGTTTGGTACATGAGAAAACATGTCAGAGTACAGAATGCATATAAATAGCATCACTTATGTATGGCATATGTGGTTAAGTTTTCAATTTCCAGCAAATACATGCACGTGAGAGACTGGTAAGATTTGTATGGAGATTTAGAAACAGTTTTTCTATCCTCTCATTCACTGACTTCAATCAGTTCATATGCAACACAAATATTTTCTGCTTACTTTATTTCAAAGCCTTCCTCAGGAGCATCACCTTGTGGATCTTTTCCTGCTCTGTGCATTTAATGTGCTCAAATATAACAGTGGCATGGTTCACAAGAAACGGTAACCCAGGGTTTTTAAAAAAACAAAGATTACTAGGAGCAAGCCAGCGTGCTGGTTGATGCAATTCAGTTGCTGCCACTTGGCTCCTCCTTTCAGTGGGAGGAGCTAAATAAGCCAGGGACACTCTGTCCCTGGCTTGGTTAGTGTTGTGTCCAAACCAAGAACTCTGTCCTGTCTCTTCCCCTGACAAGCCAGAGTTGTAGCCCAGGGAGAAACAAGTGAGAATTCCTACTGCTAACCAAGCTAGGGCCAGATTGTCCTTGGCTTGTTTAGCTACTCCTACTGGCAGGAGGAGCCAAGTGGGAGTGAACTAGTGCATCCACACAAGTTGTTCCCTCTGCATAAAGATCCATTGGCTGTTATTTAAGACATGGTATATTCTGACTTGTCAATGGTGATTCCAGCTCTGGACCTCTTGGCAGTCCATGAATCTTGAGCTAATTACTCAGATGTAATATGTACTATGCCTGAGTCTCTAATGTCCAATGAAAGGAGCAGGGATATAAGGTAAGTTTCCAGTTGTTTTCTCAGTTATAAGGAATCAATAGTAACAATGATATTGTTCTTTTCAGATAATAGCGAATAGATTTTGGCCTGAAAACTCAAGCTTAGAATATTAACTTACAAAGATTTCCATTCCAGAGCAGTTAAGGTTGCCTCCCATACATCATTCCTGGGGAAAAATCAAGAAGTGGCCAGGAAATGAAGTATTTGGCCGCTTCACATTTACTGTTCTTCCACTAACAGGCACACAAAATGTGCACTGTAAGTGTATCAGTTCTACCATTAGCAATCTGAAAAAAATGGGAAAGTGTTCTTGATTATCTACTGAATTATGGGTTCTCTTGGAAGAGACACTAATATATGATTGAGAGCCAGTGTGGCATAGTGGTTAGAGTGTTGGACTGGCACTTGGGAGATCTGGGTTCTAGTCCCCACTCAGCCATGAAGCTCACTGGGTGACTTTGGCCCAGTCACTGACTCTCAGCCTAACCTACCTCTCAGGGTTGTTGTGAGGATAAAATGGAGAGGAGGAGGATTATGTAAGCCGCCTTGTGTTCCTTGCAAGAGTGGGAAAAGGCGGGATATAAATGTAATAATAAAAAATAATAAAATATGATGATGCTTGTAGTTGGTGGACCTGAAAAACTGGTTATCCTCTCTTTGCTGCTGCTTGTGTGGATCCCCCCCCCCCTTCTTAGGTATGCTAAGGCATTTGTGGAAATAGTATGGCAAAGAATATTTGAAAAATCTGTAGGATGAGATGGATCATATAGTATCTGTTTTATAATGTATTTCACAAATGTGATCACGTTTTTGGCTTTTACATATGTCTGCAGAATGGAAAAGTTAAAAGGCAGTAGTAAGCTAACTTAGCAAGTGAGTTAATGCAGGTGCTCTGGCCACTTGATGCTGATATGCACCAATTTCTTAGCATATCATAATGTTGACAGTTGAAGTTAAATTGACACACATTGATAGTAGCCCTTTCCTGCGCATTGTTAACAGATGAGTAGGTTCCTCCCCCCCCCCCCAGTATAGTTCAGTTGCTAAGTGACTGTGCTGTTTGTGTCATTTTGTCTTTGTGTCAGACTCTGCGGTTTTGAACATATATAGTCATGCCCATTTTGGCGTGGAGCCCTCTCCCAATCTGCTGTGTGTACCACAGTGGGTTGTTAGTGCTTGCTAGTTAAAATTAGTGCAGCTGTGCTTACTTCATGTCATCTTGAGCTGCATGATGGAAAGACAGCAGGAATGTAGCTACCTTGGAAGCAGTTGTCAACTACGAATTACAGATTTTTTAAAAAAATCATAACTGTTCTCTGTGAGTTGCAGAGATTATGTATATAATAACTTTGGGATGGTAGGCTAATTTGCAGTAGGTGCTGATCACATTGCAACTGCTTCGTAAGTTCTCATTACCTATTTGGCCATGTTCACACATAACAATAAGCCAGGAACCCTGGCTTATTAAATCACAATGTGAACAAGCGCACACTGCCTGTTTCTGCCTCTCGCTCATGAGTACACTAACCAGGCAGGGGTAACATAGTGTGGCATCTAAACCTGGGATTATAGTTTATTGCACTCAAAGAAGGTGGTTCATAAACCAGCCTTTAAATTAGGGTTTGTGGGTAGTAGATTAATGATTGCGAGGAAATAGAAAGTCCAACATGTATTTTTTAGTTACGGATTGGTATAAGGAGGTGTGGGATATTGCTTTAAATGATAAATTAACTTGTATCAAATGCAAAAAGAGACAATTAAAGAATAGTAAATTCAAGGCTATTTGGGGAGTATTTTTAGATTATGTACAGTAATACCTTGATTGCAAGTAACTTGGTCTGAGAGCGTTTTGCAAGACAAGCAATTTTTTAAAATAAAATTTGACTTGATAAACAAGCGACATCTTGCAATACAAGTAGGGATGTAACTGCTCGCCTCGAGCGGGCGTAGCAGGCCAAAATCGGCCCCGCTTGAGACTCCCTTTGATATAAGAGTGTTTTGGATTACAAGCACGGTTCTAGAACGAATTATGCTTGCAATCCAAGGTATTACTCTATTAGTAAAAGGAAAAGGGAGTATGCCATGTCAAGATATGATGTATTTTTGGAATATTGAATAATAATGGATTACTGAGATAGAAACCAACCTTTGGTTGCAAGGTGTTGGGTGCACTGTATTAATTATCTTTTTTTCCTTTTCTTTTATGTATGTTCTTTTTATTTATATTACATATATTGTTTGCAAAAATTCAAATAAAATATTTTAAAAAATAAACTAGGGTTTGTTGTTGTACTACGAATCAAGGCTTGTTTGGGCGCAGGAAATCATATTCCCAGGTCATGCTAAGCTATTTCTGCTTGGGTTGCTTACCCTCTTGTGCGAGTGGGAGCAGTAAAGCTGGAGTAAATGGGCTGCATGCAGAAGTGTGTAGCTCAGTCACACTATGGTTTAATAAGCCTGGATTCTGTGTTATGTACAAATGTACAACATTTGTGTTATGTACAAATGTACAACATATGTTGTACATATGTGCAACATCTGTCTCCATGTTGTTAACCACTATAGTAAATTTTTGTCTCCAGATTTTGTGTTTACTGTTTTGGCAGAATCTCACTCACCTTTTAGTTTCCATAAAATAGCTGTTGGGAACCTGCTTTTGGTGGTGGTGGGGACATTTAGAACAGCTAGAGATCATGTGAAGAATGTCAAACAGCATACAGTAAAAATCACTTTTATCCTTGCCTATCATAATGTCACTTTCAGCAATAGATGCTTGGCTTAAACCCAAAGAACAGCCATTGGCTGCCTTTCCATGGGGTATTTGGGGCCTGGGTATGGTCTGAAGGCACATGAGGTAGCCACCATGCTGAAACTAAGCAGGTCTGGGTCTGGTCAATGCTTGGAAGGGAGACCACCTGGGAACCGCATGTAGCCACCTTGAGTTCCATGCTGGATGAAAGGTGGGATATAAATGTAATAAATAAATATTTGAAATAACATTGCCTGAAAATGTGTCCTCAAACCACTGTTATTTCAAAACTAGTAATTAAAAGGCATTCATTGGTACTGAATGAAATGTTATATAGTAGGTTTACTAGTGCATGACTGCATATGAGATCAAGGCCATTTGAGTATTCTATATAGGAACCAAGCAGAACCCCTGCCCTCCCCCCTGCAACTTACATATTTAAGACACTTTCAAAATAGTTCATACCTGTACAGTTCTAAAAATGTAGTGCCAGACATTCTAGCAGGTTTTGTAGGATGGAGCCGAAAATATGAGCTGTGACAGTGCAACTAGAAGAGCAGTAAAATGACCTGCCGGTCTGTCTGGTCCCTGTTGGATACAGGATGTTGACATAGAATCCAACTAGATGAACCTTCAGTCTGATCCTGTAGAGCTCTTCTTATATTCTTAATCTGTTGTTTAATTTTTAGTGGTCAGGCTCAGATCACATTGAGGAGGAGAAGAGATCCGAGCGCTAAACTGCTCTGCTAATATTAGGTGGGAGGGGAAACTAGTTTCTTGCAAATCTGTTTTTTCCTCAGTAGTTTGATAATGACATTAAAAATGAGCATTAAAAAAGGGAAGTCTTGTTTAAACAATTCCATTGCATTCATCAAAAGAAGGTTGCATTTCAGTAGTAATTATGCAGAATCAAACTAGATTTGCAAATAAAAGTTGTGTGCAAAAACAGTGACTATCCCTCTGTCCATATGTTTCTGTGTTAGATATTTTGGTACATTAATGAACGTAAAATAAAATTTAAAAAGAAACCTCTGTCTTCAAGTCTACAGGAGCCTCCCTGCCTGGAAACAGTTCTTACTTTCCATGGACAGTGATGTAGGGCAGAAAATTGTCCTGTGTTTTCTTTTTCCATGGAAAATACTCAGTTTCATATGTTCATTAATAAAAATGTATGCCAACTGCAAATAGTTGTGGTGTATTGAGACAAAAAATTAACATGGGATACCTTTTTTTAGCTTTGTTTACTAAATACTAGTAAAATAAACATGCTAAACTAGATCCCAGCACTTCAGGAGTGGGCAACTTGTGGCCCTCCAGATGTTTTGACCTAAAGCTTTCATCCGCTTTAGCCAGCATAGCCAATGGTGAGGAATGGCAGGAGTTGCGGCCCTCCAGGTGTTTTGGCTTCAAGTTGCTCACCCCTGCTCTAGGGCATTAGAACATTTTCTAATGCAAACTGAAAATTTTCCTATCCAAATTACCCCATGTAAATTAATCTAATTTGCATAGGGAAATTTTTCTGGAAAACCCACATCATTGTACATGGGCAAGCGACGATCTAATACCTGATTCGCCACTTCTGCTTTGCATCCGCTTTAGAAAATGGCACAGGAATGCCCAGTGCCTCAGTTGTTAGGCATGATGTGCCAACCCTAAACTCTGGGTTGTTGAAGGGAAACAATCCAAGTTTTAACACAACAACGATCCATGGGTTAAAACTCTGGATTGTTTTCCTCTCAGCAACCCAGAGTTCTAGGTTTTCACATTACGCCAAACAACCCAGGGTTGTTTTCTAAACTGGATGCAAAGTGGAAGCAGTGAATGGGTGAGAGGCAGCGCACACATGCACTCCTGCACAGCCCCAGTCAACCATGGGTTAATTAATTAGCCCATAGTTGGTCATTATGTGTGAACCAGGTCTATTAAGTCTGTTCTCAAACTTCTTGTTTAGGATTATTGCCATTGTAACTTGATTTGCTTTTGTGTCACATGAATTTTAATAACATTAACATATTTTTCCTTTACTGATTCCTTGATTGTGGAAAACCATGACTCACTTTTCTTCTCATTTGGAGGCAGGCTCAGGTATACTGTGCTGTAATCAGTTGAGTTAGACTTTTAAGCTATTAAACCAAGATCTTTAAGAAACTGGATTAGGAAAAAAACTAATTACCTCTGCTATCTCAAACAAAAAGCAATGTCAGGTTTGGTGAAAAGTAACCTCATTGACTGGAATGATGATTTTGCTGCTGATGCTTCTGTAGAATGCAGAATTAATGGTGTTGTATTACCTCTTTAGACTAATTGATCTCTTGTGATTCTTCTTTGCATAGCATGATGTTGGTATTAAATATATATTAAATAGTAGGATGAATTTGATAGACAGTTTTGGATGGTGAACTGCTCCCTAGATAATTATTTATAACCAGTTCAGGATGCTTCCAGATGAAAACAAAACAGGCCATTTTTTCCTTGTGACTAAAGTTAGTGCTACCTGATTCAGTGCTAATTGATCAACATGTAGTCTCCACACACCTTGAGTGCCATTTTTCTTGATAGAAAGGCAGGGTACAAATCAAATAAATAAACTGATTGTCATCTTCAGAAGGCATAATTCAGCTGGGAATTTTCCCCAGTATTCTCCACCCCACCCCACCCCCCACATTAAAGCACTTGCTGCCATCAGGAGAAGTAACAGACTAGCCTCTCTGTAAAGAGCTCTACTGCTGCAATTGCTCCTACTGCTTCAGGGAGCAGTAGTATAACTCTCGATATACTATATATGAGATAATTCTGTGTACTGTAATAACAATGAGGATACTTGTATATGGATTTGAATGTATGGAAAATTGTAAGCAAAAATATTAATAGGTTTATAGGTTCTTACAGATAGAACAGAGTAGACAGGCTTCAATTGGGAAGATTGTTGGGGGGGGGGGTATCTGCTGCACCTGCTGCAGACACTAGGGTCACTGCAGAAGGAGGCAGGCTTAGTTTCCACTCTTAACATTTTCCCTGTGTACACCCTTCTACTCGCTCCAATACATTGGGAGAGCAATCCTATGGCCCATAGACAGTGTCTAGAGGGCCATAGGTTGCTTTGGATTCCCAGCTCCAAGGTCAGAAAAGAGCTCCAACCTCAGAGCTGGAGATCTGTGCTCAGATCACTCACACACACACACACACACACACACACACACACACACACACTCTCACAGCCAGTGTGGAAAGGACCGTATTGTCTGCTTCTCCAAGGCTGTAAAAGTGACCCCAAAGAAAGGGGTAAAGAGGGTGTTCAGGGGGAGGGCAGGAGACCAGGTCCACCAGGATACAAGGTATCATGGCAGCACTCCAGCCTCCTCCCCGTCCAAATGCTGAAGCTAGACAGCCAAAATCAGCTGTCTAGTTGATTTGCGGGGTAGGAGGAACAGGAACACGCCCCTGCCACCCTGCATAGGATACCCGTAATCCTCCAAGTTCGGAGGCTTATGGGCATCCCCATTGGATTGCATGCTAAATGACTGCCATTCACTTGTATGGAAAAAGTAAAGTCTGCTCTTTTTCCATAGGTGTGAAATGAATGACAGCCTCCCACTGAGCTTCATCACTACCGTATTTTTCGCACCATAAGACGCACTTTTCTCTCCCCAAAAAGGAGGGGGAAATGTCTGTGCGTCTTATTGAGTGAATGCTGAAAAAAAACCCAAATAATTTTTCCCCGTACCTTCCTCTGCGTGCCTCCAACCGGTCCAGCGGGAGAGAGGAGGGCTCCTGCGGGGAAAAAAACTTGGCAGCGGCACCCCACCCCCGGCAGCAGGGACGCGAGCGGGCAGGCGGTGGAAGAGAGGAGGGCTCCTGCACGCTCCCAAAAACTTTGCCGCGGCGGCGGCACCCCCCCCAGGTACCAGGGACGCGAGCGGGTGAGCGGCAGAAGAGAGGGCTCCTGCGCACTCCCAAAAACTTTGCCGCGGCGGCAGGACCCCTCCCCCTGGGCAGCAGGGACGCGAGCGGGCGGACAGTGGAAGAGAGGAGGGCTCCTGCACGCTCCCAAAAACTTTGCTGCGGCGGCAGCATCCCCCCCCCCGGGCAGCAGGGACACGAGCGAGTGGGCGGCAGAAGAGAGGAGGGCTCCTGCGCACTCCCAAAAACTTTGCCGCGGCGGCAGGACCCCTCCCCCTGGGCAGCAGGGACGCGAGCGGGCGGACGGTGGAAGAGAGGAGGCCTCCTGCACGCTCCCAAAAACTTTGCCGCGGCAGCGCGGCGGTGCCACACACACACACCCGCCGGCAGCAGGGACGCGAGCGGGCGGGCGGCGGAAGAGAGGAGGGCTCCTGCGCACTCCCAAAAACTTTGCCGCGGCAGCGCGGCGGTGCCAACCCCCCCCCCCCCAGCAGCAGGGACAGGAGCGGGCGGGCGGCGGAAGAGAGGAGGGCTCCTGCGCGGAGCGGGACAAGGCCGCCCGCTCCCCAAAAAACTTTGCCGCCGCCTCACATCTGGCCTGATCCCGTTGGCGGGGGCGGCCCGATTTCGCTCTTCTGAGGGGCGCGGAGTGTTCTCCGCGCCGCTCAAGCCGCCGCCGCTGCCGCCGCTGGAGTCAGTGCCGGAGCCGCTGGAGCGCAAGCCGGCGAGGAGGCAGGTAGGCCTGCGTAGAAGCAGTAATGGTTATCAGAAAACAAGGGGAAAAAGATTCATGTGCAAATTATTGGAAAACTAATAGCAATAGAACAAAATAATATCTCCATAAATTTATTTATTTATTAACTGCTTTTTTAACCCTGCATTTCTTAAAAACAATCCAAAACAGGTTATAAAGAAGAATAAAACTCAAATTACAATATCGCCCCTCCCATCCCCGCAGCGATATTGTAATTTGTGTTTTATTCTTCTTTATAACCTGTTTTGGATTGTTTTTAAGAAATGCAGGGTTAAAAAAGCAGTTAATAAATAAATAAATGTATGGAGATATTATTTTGTTCTCTTGTCATTAGTTTTCCAGCACATGAATCTTTTTCCTTGTTTTCTTCCTCTAAAAACGAAGTGCGTCTTATGGCCCGGGGCGTCTTATGGAGCGAAAAATACAGTATGTTAGAACTGAGTTTCCCATGTCCAAAACCAATATTTCTCTTCCTTGCCACATTGGGTTTCTCTTTGGCCTGGCTTCCTTGTCCAGATTACTTGGGAGAACCCTAGGTTAATCCCATATACCTTGGGACCATTGCATGTAGGTTGGCAGATACATGTAGGAGTGTAGGTTGGGCCTGAGGTTTAGGGAAACAGGACTCTATTGTGCCTCTGCATGGACTGGATTTGTTTCTAGGTTTGTGACTTTGTGTAAGATAGGATTCTGAAAGTTGGTGTTCCTGTCACTGCTAAATAGTTAGACTGAGTCTCTGTTCTGCTATCCTGCCATTTAAGTACATGTTAGCAAAATAGTTATAAAAGTTATAAATAGGCAGACCACTTGAGAGAGATGACCTACATGTTAGGCTTTCTGTATCTTAAAACAAAAAATACATGTTCTCCTTTGCATAATTCTAAAATTCAGGTTTTCAAAGAATATGACATCTAGGGAATGTAAGCCTCCATACCAAGGCTACGTTGTCTGGGGTAACTCATGGCTGCCATGACAATCATGGGGTTACCCCAGCCTGTAATTAGCCCTGCACATTTGGCAGGTCTCATTTGGTATTAAGTGGCCATGGAAATGGTGATTTGAATGTGGGAAATCTTTTATTTATAACTCCTTTGTCATGATCAGACCATTTCTGCTGAGGTTTAGGTTTTCAGCAGCTACTCTCCTTCACAGGGGTGGTGGGCCTAAATGAAGTAGACGAGATTGCTAGAACACGGGGCAGAAGACTTAAGACTGGGTTTGCATGGCACAACAACCCATTGTGGGTTGCTACTCATGATGGGTTGTTGCGTCGTGCACACCCAGACCAATTCCTGCAGTGTGGCTCCTTTGAGGGCAGCAAGCCACCCTGACAACACCTTGTGTTGTGCCTCTGAAATGCAGCACAAGGTAAGGGGAAAAATCTCTTCCTCTCTCCAGCTCTAGCCTTCGAATTGAGAAGGGGAATTTTGCTGAATGTAAAAACAAGCCCCTGCCCCCACCCCATCCCAAGAATTTGGTGGAGGGAAGACAGAGGCTTGCCAGGCACTTGGAGAACCCATCAGGCACAGAGGCAAATCCACACACACCTCTGCCTCTCTCCTTCAGCGTCTAGCAGGAGGCAGAGGTGCTTTGACTTGCCCTGTCACTGCATCCAACAGGTGCTCAGAGCACACATCAGGCATATGAGGAGAGACTGAAAGAACTGGGCATGTTTAGCCTTCAGAAGAGGAGACTGAGGGGAGATATGATCGCACTCTTCCAGTATTTGAAGGGATGTCACACAGAGGAGGGCAAAGATCTCTTCTCGGTCATCCCAGTTTGCAGGACACGGAATAATGGGCTCAAGTTACAGGAACCTAGATTCCACCTAAACATCAGGAAAAATTTCCTGACTGTCAGAGCAATAAGACAATGGAATCAACTACCTAGGGAGGTGGTGGGCTCTCCCACTCTGGAGGCATTTCAAGGTGCAGCTGGACAGACATCTGTCAGAGATGCTTTGACCTAGATTCCTGCATTGAGCAGGGGGTTGGACTCGATGGCCTTGTGGGCCCCTTCCAACTCTACTTTTCTATGATTCTATGATTCTATGATAAGGACAAGCCCACAAGACTCCGTCTTCCCCCCTCCAACTCGGAACTGGAGAAGTGAGGCAGAGAGTAGCTATGGTTCCACATTTGTGCCAGGCAGATGCAGAGCCAAAACAAATCCCAGGCTTCAGCCAAGGGGCTGGGGAAGAGGCGGGGTTCATCCCCTCTTCTCTGTAGCTCCAGGGCTAAGAAGAACCCTCTGGCTCATCTTGCTTGTCAAAGCTTGGCTGACCCCTTTCCATGGGGCGGGGCGGGGGAGTGAGATTGTCAAACTGATAACATTATTCCTGTCTGTCTCAACCTGGAAACTACAGGTTCTAAAGTTTAGTGCAGGGATTTCCCTGGCACACCATCTAGTCTTGCTTTGTGGGATGAGTTTCTGTTATTGTGTGGATTCAGGATTTAGACAAGGTGCTGAGAGGACTGCATCTTATACATGCCTGTTCAAACCTTGCCCATCTAGCAGACGGGGACATTTAGCAGATGGGGATTGGCCAGTTGGATCCAGGAGGTGATAAGTGCCTTGTTATAAGAGGGAGCGGTCCCGACCACTTTGAAGGAGGCATTTGCAAGACCACTCCTTTAAAAAAAAAAGCCTCCTTGGACTCTGATTGGAAAATTATTGACCAATTGAAAATATTCCATTTTAGGTGACTCCAGTAACTCTTGGATGAGTCTGGTTTACTTGAATCTGTATCAGTCTGCTGTCAGCCCTGCTTTTGGCACAGAAACTGCCTTGGTTGGGCTGGTAGATGACCTAAGCCAGGAGGACAAGAAGGCGTGCGATCTTGCTTATTCTCTTGAGTCTCTTGGTGGCTTTCAATACCATTGGCTAAAGTATCATTCTGAATAGGCTGTCTGGTTTGAGAATTGGGGCCAGTGTTTTTGTGGTTCAGTTTTTGCCTAGAGGGCCAATTTCACAAGAGGACATGCTGGGTGACTAATGCTTGGCCCCATGACATTTTTGCTTTGGGGTCCCACATGGTCCCATTTTGTTTCCCATGCTATTCAATCTGTGTGAAATCACTGAGTGAGGTCATCAAGAGTTTTGCAGTTAGGTGTCACCAATGTGTTGATAATACTTAGCTCTATCTCCTTTACATCTGACTCAGGTGAGGCAGTAAAAGTGCTAAATGGTGACTGGAATCAGTAATGGTATAGATGAGTTCAAGAAACTGAATCTCAATATTGACAAGATGGAGGTACTATTGATAGATGGGTCATTTGCCCTGGGAGGTGGTGTTCAACCTATTCTAGCAAGTGTGCTCACTGTGCTCCAGTGTTATCACTGTATGCCCAAAAGGTGTTGGTGACATAGAGTGCCTTTCACCATCTGAGGCTGGTGTACCAGTTGTGGTTCTTCCTGGACAGAGATAGCCTGTCCACAGTTATCCATGAGTAGCCTCCCGGTCAGGATTACTGCAGTGCTCTACATAGAGCTGCCAATATGCAGCTGCCACTAAATGGAACAGGCTGAGGAGAGCTTTCCTTGCCAGTGCTTGAAAGAGCTGCTCTGGCTTCTGGTCTGTATCTGAGTCCAGTTGAAAGTGCTGGTGGTTGCCTTTTGAAGCCCTACATAATTTGGGACCAGGGTATCTAAAGGACCATATGCTCCCACATCAACGTGCCTATGAACTGAGATCATCTTTAGAGGTCTTCTCAGGAGAGGTGTATGGCGACTGGGGAAAGGGTCTTCTCATTGTAGCACCCCACTTTGGGTTACTCGCCCTAGGAAGGCTTCCTTAATGCTTACACTAGGGGTTACAGAACATATTTTTATAGCTTTGGGGTAAAGGAAAACTAACCATGGGAAAAACATAGTTCACTGTTCAAGATACAGAAACTACTTCCACTGCCTATGTGCTGCCAGATTTTTTTATGTTTTAGAAGCTACTTGAAAAATTTAGGCTCAAATGTAATGCCAGATACAGGATTCTGCACTTGAGTAGTAAAAACAGATAATGCATCTATGCAGTTTTCCATTTGTTTGGGCAAGTAGGATTTGCCCTGCAAGAAAGCAGTTGAAAAACACATTACATCTCTCTCTCCCTTCCCACCACCATTCAGCTCCTTTCTCTTCTCTGTTAGGGTTGGGGGAGAGAGCAGGAAGTAGCAGCAAGATTTGGATGATCTCAAAGGAAAGTCTAGACTCTAGAGTCATTACTCAAAGCTAGACTGAGTCGCTACTTAGTCCACTTGGGATATAAGGAAGCAGGACAGAAATGGATTTGGGGGGGGGCAGGGGGACTCAGTCAGGGTAGAGCAAGCAGACAGGGCAGTTGTAGGAATAATTTCTAGAAGGTGGTACAGGGTTGGGAGGAACCAGTGAGTAGGGGTAAGAGGAAATATAAAGTAGCCAAAAGGGAACATAATGTTATATGTTCTTCTTCCATGCTGTGTACATAGTGTAGCACCAAGAGAAATACTGGCTACCATTTTTCAGATCAGCAACTCCAGGCATCACTTCCACTTCAGGTACATGTCTTAACTTTTATAAAGTCAGGAACGACTTCATGAACAGTGAATGCTGCTCTTTCAACTCAGGAAACCATGCAGTGTGTGTGTATTCTCTTGCCCCAGTCCTCTCATCCACTGGCTTTAAAGAGCCAGTGCTCTGTAATGCCCGAGAGAGAGTATATAGGAGGACTGTAAAACTCTACTTACAGACACTATAAAAAATTATTTCCATCATTGTTTACAGGCATCATTTTTTCTTTCAGTTGTACTCGCTGAACGACTACAAACCTCCTATTTCGAAGGCTAAAATGACACAGATTACCAAGGCAGCAATCAAGGCTATAAAGGTAGGAAGCTGACTATACTGTTTTCAAATGTCTCTTAGCTCATAATTGACTTTGTTAATGGAGTGCAGTGTATATGGTTTCCAGAACATTATTTCAGTTTAATTTTTTAGATTTTTTTTAGTCCCAAATAACATTCTTAGGGTTAGGGTATTCTAATTACCGGTAATACGTTAAGGAAGACCAACTTAGCACATTATTTTCCTCTACCCAGCTTAAACTGTTGAATAGAAGGCGTCACTAGAAATCCTTTCAGTGCGGGAGAGGGGTGTTATTAAGTAGATACTATGCACTCAGCCCAGTTGAGGGCAGTTGCAGTGTCTGCACACGGAGAAGTCGTGAGGGCTCTTTAGAGTTTTTTAAATCTTTCTCTCCATCATCACCACCAAAATTAGTACATTGGTATGCATTTAGGCAGTTCAAGGGGACATTGCAAGGAATAGGAGTGCAAGTAATTTACATGTTGCACAGAGAGAGGACTAGATGAACATTTGGGAACTTTTGCAGCCTCTCTTTCCCTGCAATGTTGCCCTGAGCTGTTTGTATGCTTTCAGTAGGTGTGGGATGGGGAAAAAACAGGAAAATAGGGTTGTATTGCCTGTTGGGGTCAGGTCCTCCACATGTGTGTGCTGCATGGGTGCTTGACTGGTTTGAGCCCAGCACATAATAGGGAAGTTGCTAAAACAAGAAGGGGGATGAATTTTTGTATAGTTGCTCCCAGTGTAAAAATTCCCTTTTTTTTCCTTTTAGTTCTACAAACATGTTGTACAAAGTGTTGAGAAATTCATTCAAAAGGTAAGTTACTGAACAAAGCATAAATGTCCCATTATAGCTGTAATATTTTGAGCACATACGAATCTAGATGTTTAAAGATAGATAAAAAGGCATAAGTGGCATTGATGTTACTAAAATTCACTTCACAGAGTACATGTATAGCATCACAGCCTAAAAAAGTAATCCTCATGATAACCAAGAAAATCTTGTTTTGTGTTGTAGCAGCTGTTTCATTTGAGTGTTAATAAGAATTCATTTAATTAAAAGATTTACCCACCTTCTGGGGTAAAACTCTTCTGAGGCAGCTTCCAACATTATAATTTCACAATATGTAAACAATATGGGTTCTGTCCAAAAACACGTGAGTGGAATTCTGCTCGCACAGTGGGTCTTCCCCAGAGCTGAGTTCAGTTGTGTGCAGGAGGAAGGGGGTATAAGTTCCACCAATGTTGTCCATTCCATTGGTGAATGGACACCACTGAATTTCACCCTATATAATTTGAACTTTATATGTACAGCATATGTTTACCATCATTTTTGGAGTGAAAGTTATCCATATTTTAAAGTAAAATTGTGTGAAATGTTCTTAGTAGCTGAAGCTAAAATGGAGGCTTGTTTTTAATAATGCATCATTCTGCATTGCGAGTAATGTTGTGCCATGCAAACAGTGCAGTATAGTAATTTGTACAACAAGTAAGCAGTGAAAAAGCATCACACCACTTATGATAGTTAGGCTGTTGTTGGAAGGCTTAAGATACTTAAGCTCAATTTTATACAAGATTAATAAAAGAATCAGAAAATTTTAGAGACTGGAGCAGTATCTTCAATTTTGTTGCCATTTGCTAAATACTTTGAACTATTTAAATGGTATTGCAGTTAGGACAGTAGTTCCAGTTTGCTATTATTGGTTCCACTACCTAGATCTCTATAATGTAAACTACAGTCAGCAAACTGTTCACGAAAAAAATACTGAATTTCTCTTTTATTCTTTTATAGTGTAAACCAGAATACAAGGTGCCTGGCTTATATGTCATTGACTCTATCGTTCGACAGTCTCGACATCAGTTCGGACAAGAAAAGGATGTGTTTGCTCCTAGGTTTAGCAATAACATCATTAGCACTTTCCAGAATTTATACCGTTGCCCTGGAGATGACAAGGTATGGTGTCTTTTATATTTTTTCCTCCAGAAGTAAACAATCCAGTTATTGAAGTTCAGCTTATGTAAACTTCATTTTAGTATTACAGGTGATCCAGCTATGCATCTATTTTTCTTGACAGTATCCCTCAAAAATAAGCATGAGTTACCAGTGAGAATTTGTAAGAAAAGTGTCTGCTTATTCTGAAAAAAAGTGTGATTGCCGTAGATTAGCATTTTAAATAATGATTTTTCTAACATTTTTTAAAGAATTGCAGCAAAATTTGGAAATCTTGTACTATTTTCAGTATTTGTGGGAAAGGTACAAAGAGTACAGTTTTATGACGCTTATTACTTTTGTATACTCCTATGCTGTTATTATGTAATACTATTAATCCTTGTAAAGTGCTTTTGCTAATTGCTCAAAGCACTTCACTTATACTATCTCAGTAATCCTTTCGGGAACCTTAATAATGCTAGCTTGTATGCGTGCAGTGAGGAGAAGGGAGGGGCGTGTGTGTGTGTGTTTGTATGCATGCATGAATGAAGGATTCATGGTTGGGAGGTGAAAGAGAAAAGAGAGAATGGATGGAGGATGGCCGACAGGCACCATGTGGTGTGTGTGTGTGTGTGTGTGTGTGTGTGTGAGAGAGAGAGAGAGAGAGAGAGAGAGAGAGAGAGAGATGGGTGATGAACCAGGGTGAGAGAGATAGAAAATGTATGGGTGGTGAGGCAGAGTGAGACAAGGGAGAATAAGTTGGCTGGTGAGAGGAAGAGTTTGCCTTCTGTGAAATAGGTTTCTGTGGGTGCTGAAAACTGTGGGTTCAAAGGAATTGTTTAGTGTGTTGGGGCTCAGAGCCCATATTTGCCTTGTACTCAGTCTCTTGGGCAAATTACTTGTCCTTTTCCACACCTCCTATGGCAGCCATTTTGTGGTGGTGCCCAGGACAATTTCTCAAATTTCCAAATGTGCCCACAGGCCCAGGACAATTTCTCAAATTGCCAAATGTGCCCACAGGTTGCCTACCCTGTAGTTTCACTGCCCTGCATACACTTAGTTTGAATGATCCTGTCAAACATGGTTTCATAGATTTCATAGATCATAGAGTTGGAAGGGGCCTACAAGGCCATCGAGTCCAACCCCCTGCTCAGTGCAGGAAAGTAGAGGAGGGGTCTCCCATCCAAGTAATAACCAGGCCTGACCCTGCTTAGCTTTCCACACTCAGACAAGCTGAGCCAGCGTGAGCCACAGGCCTTTGGAGGTAAAGAGTGTACCGTGGTCTCCATTACCCCCTACTTTCCTCTTGCCTACTGAGTCCCTTATGCATTTCTGGGTTGCTATAACCATCGTTTGCCTTGATGTCTGAACTGAGCAAAGTATGATTAGTACCAACCTCCAAACCATGGTTTAAAGTGGGTTTGCAAATGACGGTTTGGTGGGTAGTACTAACCCTGTTGCCTGATCTGGTCAACATGACAAACTACCTAGAAATGGAGGAGCAAATTGATCTTCAAGAGAGTAAGAGGAAGCACATAAACCTGCAGCACATTCCTGATCCTCCAAACCATGCCTTGGAATATTGTCTAAATTGAGCCATAGGCTCACAAACTTTACTCCAAGATCTGTTTAGTTCGGAATCGTAGAGATTTATACAATGCAAATTCCAGTATTAAATTTTGTGTCACTATTTATTCCTTTCAGAGTAAAATAGTTAGAGTGCTCAATTTGTGGCAGAAGAATAATGTGTTCAAAAGTGAAATTATCCAGCCTCTACTGGATATGGCAGCAGGAATTCCTCCTCCAGTTGTGACCCCTGTCTTGCCTGGGACAACTGCTACTATGAGTAACAATACACCAGGTAGTAAAGAACATGATTGTATTGTTTTGTTTTTACCTTCATGATCATTGTCCATATTTAAAATCTGTTTCTCTATTAATGCTTTCTCTGTCTTTAATTTGGCAAAGGATGATATGTGACTTCTGCTTAGGGCTCAGTCCTATGCATGTTTATACAGAAAACAGACAGCATGGCTGGCTGGAGAATTCTGGATGTTGTAGGACTTTTTTCTGTCTAAACATGCATAGGATTGTGCCCCTAATTATTGTAGCTACCTAACAACCCTTTCTACATTTGAATGGGTGGCATATAGACGCCACTCTCGAATGGATACACGTATGGCTATTTGGCTTGCCTTCATTGAAGTTTATGTTTAATTGATATATTCAATTCTATGTAGTTTTGTATTGCATTTGTATTGTATTGGTGTATCCATGCAGATGCCTGTTTTATGTCTGAAGTATGGCTGTTTATCTCCCCAGATAGGGATTCTGTTCTCCAGTATTTTGATATTTTAATCCTGGTATTTTGATCCACTCTTACGTATTATTATGATTAATTGTAGTAAGTTTATTAGAAAAATAGTTTCTTTAGGAAGAACTTAGTTTTTCTTCAAGAATTTGAACCAAATTCTTTGAAGAAAAGAATTGGTTAATGTTTGCATATTTAACCCTCTGTTGATAGAAAAATAAACTGCATCAATCCATTATTGGCGTCAAATATACCCAAGAAAGCCGTACAAATAAAATACCTGGTGGTAGTTATTAAGGATGACATCACTTGCAAGTAAAAAAATCATGCCTGTTTAGACCCATTAAAACAATATATTTGCACATAAGTCATCAGGTCAAATAATACTGCACAGTGTAAAGTACCACATAACTGGTGGGGTCCAAGTGACCCCACAGTTTTTTGAACATAAAAAGTGTCATTTGCATACATATACCATCATTATAACAGTTGCACAACCGCAATAGTCATGAGTTCTGAATTACCATAGATCTTGCAACCTTAGCACACCCTACTTGAGCAGTCTGTGCACAATCACCACATTTCACGAGTAGGACAGACAATACACTTACATGAAACACATAGTTTCTACGATTTTTTTAAATCATTGCCGGTACAGATGACACTTACCCCTTTTTTGGGGTGCCAGAACTGGTAGGGCCTGCTACTGCTAAGACTGCCTCTCTTGACATCCCAGGCAGACTGTCCCTAGACCAGGCATGGGGAAGTTGTATGAGGTGGAGGGCCAGGTGCCCACCCCACCCCCCCATGGGATGAATGATGTCAGTGGCTGTGGCAACACACCCTGATGTCAGTAGGTGGGGCCACACACCCTGGTGTCATTTGGTCCCTGGTCAGAGTACCAGTTGGAGCTCCTTCATCTGACAGCTTGGCCAGGACAGCTTTGGGAAGGACACGGGATGGGTGAAGACGACCTCGCTCAGTTCTTCGCTCCTCCATTGGAAGGATAGAGGAGCAAAGGGGACAGAGTTAGCTTCACTCCTCCCTCACATTCCCCACACAGGAACGCAGTGGAGCAGCAAAGATGACCCAGCTGAGTCCCCTTTGCTCCTCCATCACCTTCTCATGGAGGAGCAAATTGGTCTGAACAGACTTGGCTTTGTTCTGCCATGCTTTCAGTAGCTGGGTGGAGCGAAGCCTGCGTGAAACAGAGCAAAGCCCTTTGCTCCTGGCTCTGGTATGCATGTGCTTTCTCCAGTTGGGGAAAGCCCGTGGGCACCAAAGTTTTCCCAGCCTCTTGGGGAGGACACAGAGCAGGCAAAGCACTTGACATGCCTCTCCCCCTCCCATTAGGCAAGGTGCAAAGCAAGCTACGTAAGGGGAATCCCTCTGTTACCTGCAGTCAGAGATAACAGCATGGATTCCTTTCCCCACCCCTTCCCCAAGTCCCTGGTAGCCTCCAGGTCTGGGGGAGGGGCCTGTGGAGGGAGCCCGTGTCTCTGGGATGGATGGATGGATAGAGAGCTGGAGGTTCCCCATCCCTGCCCTAGTCTCAGCCCACAGTTTGATTAGCTCTAGACTTAGGTTTGGGATGTGTACACCATCATGGATTGTTCAGCTTCCAAACAATATAGGCAGCAAGCAGTGTCCACTATATTCGAAGAAAGAATCTTCATTGGCCACCATTTGATCATGCATTTGGAAGTGTACGTGAAGAGCATCTAGTTACAAGTGTCCACTCTATCTTCTTCATCTGAATGGCACTAATTGTTCATTTGTCACATTCTTATATGGCAAGAAACATTGTGGGAGAGTCTTCGTAAACATATTCCATGGGTTGCACACAGGGGCAAGCTTGTGTCTTACATTGGTAGTTCGTCATTGAAAGCAATCATCAGATCTGAAGAATTTAGGAGATCATTGACATATTGTCCTGGGTGCTTTGAGGACAACCCTCAACAATACATTTTGCAAAGACCTCTCTGTAAATGAAGCATCTGTAGACCTTTTGAGTAATTAATAAATTTAAACTGGATTTGGCAAGGTGACATTTCCCCCTAGCACTGTGCATGGCTTTTCAGTTGTCTCAGTCATTCCAATATAGAATTGACCCTGAAAGCCATAACAATAAAAACTTTGATTCCTTCACTGAATTAAGAGTGGGGCCCCTGAAACTCCAGATGGCAATTCACACTTCAGCATTGTGGAGGACTAACTGTAACATGGGGTTGTGGAAAACAAAAGTTTTATGTATATTTTTTCCCAGTGCTGCTGGGGTTCGTTTGATCCCAACTTGTCAGTGGAGGGTTAATTAAGCATGACCAACTGCTTGAAGTGGACACCCTTTTTGCTGCATGTCACCACAGCAGGTGGGCAGCAGGATGGGGGGCCACACCCACACTCAGGTGAACACAAATGCACAGTCTTTCCCCTGTCCCCTCCTTAATAATCTGAACGTGTGCGCGCACGCACACACACACACGGGCAGCAGGAGGAGGCGGCACACTAAATCATGAGGATGGCACAGTTTGGTGCATGGAGTTGACTCTCCTGTGCACCATCTTCTCCATTTCAATCATGCTCCAAACAGCCCACCAAACACCTGGGGAAGATGGTACACCAAGATGACTCTTCTCACGTGGCCACTTCCTGAGCAAAATTGCAGCAGCAGCAGTGATGCACGGGGGAGGGGGGATTTGGTGGTGGGTGCAGCAGAGGGAGGATACACAGCTTAGCACCTGAGGGAGGATACACAGAAGGCCTCCAAGGGCTACATGTGGCCTGCTGGTTGCCCATATCTGGCTTAAGTGGCAGTTAAGTTTTCACATGCTTTGCTGAAAAAAATCTGAATAAAGATATAAATAATTTTGGTTGATTTGTATCACTACCATTTGCTGTGGTTGTCTAACAAGTATGTGAAGAGAACTTCTTGCCTTTTCCCTTGTTTTCAGGAACTCCAGTGACACCTGCTACACCAGCCAATGTGATCCAAAGTTTACCTGATCCTTGGGTGTCTCAGATAACTAATACAGATACCCTTGCTGCTGTAGCACAGATCCTGCAGAGTCCACAAGGCCAACAGGTAAAGCGTGTTTGCCTTTTTAAAAATTTCCTCATGCTACTTCACTGCTAGTTTCAATCGTCGATGAAGGGTATAAGAATAATTTAAATTTAAATATTGGTTGTTTTAACCCTGTTTGGAATCTTAGTTTATCAGAAGGCTGATTTGTATCCTGGAAGGGGAACATAAATAGTTGTAATAAATAAATAATAAAAATTGAATGCAATATTGAATGCCAGCAAATGTCTCACTGCATTCTATGCCAGAGTTTTCAAATCCAGTATTACATGCCCAGCTTTGTGTATACCAAAATGTTTTCATATTGTTTCTTCCATTGTAGTAAACTGCATTGTAGGTTTGTGAAAAATTGCTTGAACAAATTGAGTATTACGTATATGGACTTGAGTTTTGTTTTGGGGGTTTTATTTTTGGTACTTTTGTTCCATTACTGTCTGTGGGAAACATATTTTAAGAGTAGCTGGGCATGCAACACACTGTAATTACCATTGTCAGAACTGATGTTTAACTCAGGATTATGTAGATGATATTAGCAAAATTTTTGTCATTTTTCTCCTCTCTGCCCTGTTCCAGCTTCAGCAGTTAATACAGACGTTGCAAATGCAACAGCAGAAACCACAGCCGTCACTACTTCAAGCACTGGATGCTGGTCTCGTTGTTCAGTTACAAGCCCTCACTGCACAACTTACAGCTGCGGCTGCTGCCGCCAATACACTTAATCCACTAGAACAGAGTGTCTCTTTTAACAAGGTAGAAGTTGATTTACCAACTTTAACTAAACATTTTGCTTTCAGTTGTGTTGTCCCAGTCCCACATACCCACAAGCAGGTGAGCAGTGATATCACCATCTGTTTGGAGCTTTATTTACAGTTCCTGATCCAGTGCTGGGAACTGCATACACAGTCCTGAGTGCTGGATCATTGGATTAATCTTTCTCTCAAATTCTATATTCTACTTTTCTAGCTAACAGACTGTATTATGAGTTTTTCGCCTTGCAGTCCTGGGGGCTTACTGTTGGATCCAGTAGACTAGTTTATAAAGTCTGATTTGAAGCGTGACTCAGGCAGGTAAAACACCTTATCCAAACAAGGTTCCATATGGCTGGCACCATGTTTACATTAGTTTACTGGTGCCTCTGCTTAGTAGCACACCAGCATAACATAAACCAGAGACACAGTTCCTTGATGAACATATAGGTACCTCAATTTAAATGTTACATTGGCTGCATATGGGTAACAGGTTTGGAGGGGTTTTTTTTAAACATGGCCAGCATTACATTTAAGCCAGTCATAAGATGCAGCTTTAGAAGGAACTGTTTTGTATTCATTAGTCTCCTGCTATTGTGTAGCTTATCGGTATTTTAACATTTTCATATGCCAAATGCAATGAATAAGTGACCTGGTTTGGATGATTAAACAACTCATGGTTTGTTAACGATCGGTTGGTTGGGAGCAAGCATGCTAGCATCCAGCCACTCGCCCATTTCCACTTTGCTGAACAACCCAGAAACTGGGTTGTTCGCCATGACATCTGATTGTGGAACTCTGGGTTGTTGAGGGGAAAACAACCCAGAGTTTTAACCAAACAACAAACCATGGGTTAAAACTCTAGGCATTTCTTTCTCAGCATCCCAGAGTTCTGGGTTCAGAAGTCATGGTAAAACACAAGGTGGAAGTGGGCGAGCAGTCAGGAGCCAGCATGCTCGTGCTCTCACAAACAACCCATGGGTTGTCTGATCATGTGAACTGGAGCAATATCTGAAACATCTAAAAATGTACATGTATAATTGATCAAATAGATGCAGCTAGCATGCCTTACTCGGGTAGCAACCTCTTTTAAAAGAATATCATTAGTGGTGTGTATATGGTGCATTTCTAATGCATGGTTTGTTTTCTCCTAGAAGCTGATGGATAGGTTTGGGGATTTTGGGGAAGAACCTGACATTAATGAAGAGCCTAAAAAAGAAACTCCAGCTTCTCAACTGTAAGATTTTGCTTTGTTTTGACTTCATTTAATATGTTAATTGGAAATAGTTTGGAAAGTGCATCTGTAATCCAACTCTTTATGTGGATCATACTTTAAAAATAAATTTGTCATTTTTTCTAAGATTTCTTTTTTCAGACTTTGTAAGGAAAACAGACAAACCAATTTGCTTTGTTACCACTAACAGTGTCTAATATTTTATTTATTCCAACATATTAATCTTTTCTTTCCTGCAGATTTTCAGTGGATTTAAATTTTAATGGAATCTTCTTCAATCACTTCATTCTTCCTATAGTCTTTGTTTTAGTTACACAGTTGTGTTTGCTGCTTTTGGCATTGCTTCTGTTTACTGGCAGGAAAGAAGCCCAATGTTCTAAACATGGAGCTCAATCATTGTTAATCTTTTAAGTTTTTACAAGTCATTTCCTATATGGCATCTATTTCAAAATATATGAAATTAAAATTAATAAAAAACTCAACATAAAACAGGTTTTGTTTTATGCCCCCCCCCCTTTGCTGTCCTGTCCTAGGGTATCAGCATAGGTTGCAACGGTTCCTTTCCCCATTTTTCATTCTCAGAACAGGTCTGCAAATTAGGATAGGTAGAGAGATAGGAAGTACATATCTCTGTTTATTAAGCCTTTGTTCCTCCTCCATTCTCGGCCTGCCACAGTTGAAGATTTCCTGCGTAACAATAGTTTCCCCACTATGTCTGAATCAGAAAACTCTGGTTACCAGGATTGGAATAAACCAAGATCTTAAAACCAACTTCAAACCATGGTTTCAGATCTTGGTTTGTTCCAAGCCGTATAACCATAGTTTCCTGGTTCAGATGGAAAGCTATCCTTCATTAACCCAGGAAATCTTCAATGGTGTGCCAAGGAGGGAAAGGGCAATGCAACAGTGAAGTACACTAGCACAAGCCTCATGCATTATCCCAGTTTAATAGTCCAAAATGTACATGCAAACCAGGCCATAGTGTCTTCCAATAAGCTTCTTTCTGTTTTAGACATAAAGTTAAATGTATTTCATTATTGTACTAGTAAATGTAGTAATTTACACGAATGTATGTTTTGTTACTTTTATTTAAAAAGGTAACAATTGATATGGTTGCATTCCCTTCAGAAAACAGTCTTATCATTACACAGAGTTTATCATTTTATACATCATAACTGGAATCTGAACTGCTTTGGATGTTTTTAGATAGAAAAGTGGGCTACGAATAATTAAATAAAAGAGCCATACATGGTGTTCTGTATATCCACCTGAGTTTTTCAAACTGCCTCTTGCCCCCTCCCCCAGGCATAAGCCTATCCTCAGGACTAGGGACACCTTCTTTAGCAGCATTCAGTATAACATGAGGAGCTGTGGTGGAAAAGGAAAATTGACAACAGCCTCCTTGTACCACACATGGAACTCTTTGGATCCCAGCTTCCTTCCCAGTCTCTGTATAATTTGGGAGAAAATCAACCATGGGAGCCAATAGTTGGGCAGTATTCTCTCTCATAAGGAGCTGTGATGGTTTTTAGATAATGAATTTATAAAGGAGAACAGAAAAGTTTTAGGAAAATAAGTGATGCACTTACGGAGTCCCCTTACCTGCAACATTTTACCAACTCACTTCATTAGAAGCAGATCTCCAGATTTACACAATTGCTGGTCTCTCTCAAAAATTGATTTGTTGATACAAATGTTATAGATTATGCCCTGTTCCTAAAATGTATTTTCAAAGTCCTAAGTCCCATTGGTTGTGTGCATAGAGCATTGGCTTGAATCCTAGCTTCCATAAGCAGAGTAGCTGGGTGAGGGGAATGAATTTTCCCATCAACAATACAGGCAGTCCCCAGGTTATGAACGAGTTCTGTTCTTAAGAATGTCTTTAAGTCAAATTTGTATGTAAGTCGGAACAGCATAGCGTTCTATACGATAAAATCGGCATTTACGCAAATTGCGTACATTACGCAAATTGCATAGTATGCTACGCTATGTACTCTACATAAACAACGTAGGGCCGGGGAACCCAGAAGTCCGTTCTTAAGTATGGGTTGTCTGTAAGTCGGACGTTCTTAACTCGGGGACTGCCTGTACTTACTGAAGAGGGCTTTCTCACTTCCTCCTTCCCACTGAAGCCCCTTCTGCCAAAAAAGCTGCTCTGAGTCCTGAGAGTTTGGGATACCTTTGGAATAACATAGAATCTGGCCCTGGGGGTTGCAGCAAGGATGGGAATTTGGGGACTACCCTTGTGTGAACAGGAATGCCTTCTAATCACACAACAACATCTTTAGATTCAAGCCATTATGAACTTGAAGAATTCATCCACAGTTTGCAAATTAACCCAAAATGTAGGCCTTTTTCTTTACTAATTTTAATCTTATTTATACGGTTATTACCGAGAACTAAAAATAGATTGACTGATCTAATTGTGCATTTTAGGCCACTTGTATCTGAATCTGTGAACAACTCACTTTTTCATCAACTAGCTGAACAATTACAGCAACAAAACATAGAACATCTCCGCCAGCAGCTTCTGGAGCAGCAGCCTCCAAAGGTATAATATTCTGCTTTTTGGACAATATGTGTTATTGATTCTTGTTTATTAATTTCTTTTATATTATTATGATTATTATTATCATTATTATCATTATTATTATTATTATGATTATTATGCTTCTAATCAGCAAAATATAGCATATGCTACAATATCTTTATCATAAAATAGAAAACTATTATAACTGATTTGCTTTTACACATTTCTCAGGTAGTGGAGTCAGCAGTTCAAAGAACAAACAACACATGCACCTGAGCTGTTTTTAAAAAGAGATTACCTCTGATCAGTTGTCACCAAGAAGCATTTCTCTTGAGTTCTAAAGTAGTTTGTGTGGTTGGCAAAAGTGGCTTAAAGAGAAACTAGAATATGTAGCAGGAAAATAGGAAGCACATCCCACATACAAATAAAAACTTGGTTTGTATAATTAGAGCATAGGCTTTGGGCCTATTTGGTGCAGAATATGGATCTCTTGTGGTACAGTGTGTATAATCCTGGGCATAATTTAAAAAAAATAAACAGTAGGTAACTTTATAGCTGCATGAATTTGTTCTGGAGCATTACAACCCTGCTTTGTAGTTTTGTAATGGTACAAAAAGGGTTTGTATTTCATGAGAGTGTCTGAATAAGAGGACAGGAAAAAATAGAAGTTTTTAAAAAGCGATCCCAACAGCAGAAGCAATGCTAAAGTAGGAATTAGATAATAGCTAGTCACCCAAATGAAGTATAGGGCTGTAAAGACAGTGAAACACCACTGGCAAGTTTTGAGTTTTGAGATGAAAGAAGTGCAAATCAGATACAGCAAATGGTCTAGTAACTAGTTTTATGTGCACATGTTGATACTCTTCAATAACATTTTAAGGGCCCTTGTTCAGCACAAAAGTGAGTAGACTTGCCACTAGATGTCCCCAAGCATTGCTCTTTAAATGTAGCTTAAAAATAACATTAAAATCTTTTCAGTTGAATTTTACCGCCTCCAGAGGCTCTCAGTGGCATTTGATCCAGTCGTTCTTTAGGAGCCTCAAAGAGTGGTATATTTATTAACTTTTCCTGTGTGACCAGCTTTTTTTATGTAGCACTTGCTTAAAATGCAAAACTTTGCATTTCAAGTTAACCATGTAAGATTTAATTCTATTTATTTGAACTTGAGATCTCTTAAATTCTGTATCCCACATGTTGCCTTGAAATACAAAAGTGAAGTTTGCCACACTGTTTGTCTGCTTGTTGCTATGATCCAACACACCTAAGACATATTCCTTATCATAATTACTGTGTACTAGTCACTGAACTTCAGGCAGATCTAACTTGATGAACTTTTTTTAAGATTAAGTTCATAATAGGGCATTACAAGGGGGGAAATTAGTAATAAAATGCATTCTTAATAAGTTTACTATATTCCCAAAGTGTGTATTCAGTTTTATACTTAGAGAAAACAGTTGATTTGACCACTCATTGAAGTTTTGAAATTGCATTCCTTTAGTGACTGTCAGAATGCTGAAAAGTTTTTTAAAAAGGGAAATTCATATTGTAGTTCTCTAAGCAGACGTCACTGTATAGGCCAATTTGGATTTCAGCTATCTAAAAGCAATATTGTTAATAAAGTAGAGAAAGATATTCCACTGATGATGCCATTTTATGCCAAATTGTGCTGCCTCATATATCTTATGTAGAGTTTCAGGTACAAAAGATTAACGTAACATCTTGTTTTGCAGGCAAGCCCTGAGGAAACACAAGAAGAAAATTTTGGTTCTGAGCATTCAGCCTCACCCTCACAAGACAGTAGCCACCAGCAGTTTTTAGAGGTGGAAACTAACCTTGACAATTCAATGGATGTTCAACAACAGGTAAAATTCACTATTTCTATTGAAATTAATGATGTTTGAAACTCAGTGAGCGGGTTCATACATCAGACTAACCCACCCTGCAAATAACCAACGGTGGGTTGGTTGTTCACAGAACAGCCCACAGTGCGCCCGATGGACAATTGGGTTCACCGTGGATTGTCATTCCCCACTCCTCTTGCCTCCTCTCCCTGCTGGGTTTGCGAACCCTTTTTCACTTGCCATGGCTTCCCCCCCCCTTTCCCCCCAGAGATCACTGACAGCCCCTGCAAAGTGCCCAGGCAGCACTTTGGAGGGGCTGTCACTGGTTCACTACTTTTTAAATTGTTTTTAATGCAAGAAATTTGCACAAATTTTTTGGTTAATTTTGTTATTTCTTTAGTTAGACTTGCTCAAGTGCGGAGGTGCGCACTTGCAGGTCTCTGAACTTGCGGGAATCCGAAATGGGAAGACTCGCCTGGGCAATGTCCTCAGAGGTGTCTGCTGTCAAACTGCAGCAGGCACCAACCATGGACATTGACCCAGAAAAATGTGTTTTTTGACAGGGCTACTAAGGGGTTTTTGATAGGACATGTGCAACCACATTTTAAAAGGAAGCGTGAGCTTTGACAGCTGTCAAAGCTCTGTGGTCCCATAAATGCTTACCTGGGCAGCTTGGCTTTTGACAGCTTTGACAGCACACAGTAAATGGGCGTATTTGCAACCTCGCTTGATCAATGTTCATGGTTGGTACCTGCTGCACTTTGACATCGACACGTTCCAGGACATTGCCCAGGTGAGGCTTCCCATTTCGGACAACCGTAAGTGCATATCTCCACACTTGCACAAGTCCAACAAAAAAAAAATATGAAGAAAGTTAAGCAAATTTTTTACACTTAAAAAATAATTTAAAAAAGGGAGGTGGTGAACCAGTGACAGCCTCTCCAATGTGCCACTTGAACACTTTGGAGGGGCTTTCACTGACTGTCAGCTTGGTGATCACAAAAAGTGATCTCCAGGGGGGAAGGTGAAAAAAGCTGCGGTGAGTGAAAAAGGGCTCGTGATCGCAGCAGGAGACACCAAGCCAGTGACAGTCAGTCTGCCGCACTGCTTGGGCATCAGTAGGGCGGCTGTCACTGGCGATGGGCCGGTCAAGCTCAGCAACAGCGGCAAGGGATTTTTGCTGCTCTTGCTGAGCGGCTCACTCACTGCTTCCTGCAAGCCATGATGGGGTTGCCTACCCGGGTTTGGATGACATGACAAACCATCTTAGGTTCAACAACCCCAAGAACAAGCCATGGGTTGTCAGGGTGGCTTATTGCTCTCAAATAAGCCACCCTGCAGGAAGCTGTCTGGGTTCACACAATACGAAACCCCACCGTGGCCTGTCACCCACAATGGGTTGTCATGTCATGCGAACCCAGTCAATGGTTGCAATTTACTAGGCCAGTCACTGACTCTCAGCCTAACCTACCTCACAGGGTTGTTGTGAGGGTAAAATGGAGGGGAAGAGGAGGATTATGTAAGCCACCTTGGGTTCCTTGCAGGAAAAAAGGCGGGGTATAAATATAATAAATAAATCAATAAAATAAGCCTGTAAAACATAGAATATACAGGGGCCTCCATCAGGTTCGTCATAAGCAGCAGTGTGCTATGAGCATGTTACTGGGCCCAAGGATTCTCCCCAAGTCATTGAACAGATGGTTGACATCAGCTTTGACAATTCTAATAATAGCTGGCTGTGACCAATTTGCATAACACTTTGCAGATAATAGCGATTGTATCTGTGCTGACTTGAATGCCAGAGTTAATGCAGATCCGGTGGATGTAATTTTGGCCCCTGCTTGTCCAGTTACAATGAATACTTTTCAATTTCTACACCCAAGGATGTGAACCTTGGAGAAGTGAACCTTGGAGAAGTGAGGCCATGGCATCCTTCTGAGGAGTCTGTCAGAGATGGGACTGGGAAGCATTGCTATACGGTGGCTCTGGTCCTTCTTGGAGGGGTGATCTCAGAAGGTGCTGCTGGGGGATTCCTGTTCGACACCGTGCCTGTTAGCCTGTGGTGTCCCTCAGGGTTCGATCTTATCCCATGCTATTTAACATATACAGTTATACCTTGGATTGAGAGCATAATTCGTTCCAGAAACGTGCTTGTAATCTAGAACACGCTTATATCAAAGCGAGTCTCTGGCGGGCGTGAGCGGGGCCGATTTTGGCCCGCTATGCCCGTTCGAAGGGAGCGGTTACATCTTGTCTTGCAAGACCTTGCTCGTTTATCAAGTAAATTTTTTAAAAAAATTTTTGCTTGTCTTGCAAAACGCTCTCAGACCAAGTTACTTGCAATCCAAGGTATTACTGTACATCACTGGGAGAGATTGTCCAGAGTTTGGGAGTTCGGTGCCACTGGTGTGCTGTTGACGCCCAACTCTATTTATTTATTTATTATATTTATACCCCGCTTTTTTTCCTGAAAGGAACCCAAGGCGGCTTACATAATCCTCTCCGTTGTATCCTCACAACAACCCTGTGAGGTAGGTTAGGCTGAGAGTCAGTGACTGGCCCAAAGTCGCCCAGTGAGTTTCATGGCTGAGCGGGGACTAGAACTCGGATCTCTTGAGTCCCCAGTTAACACTCTTAACCACTGCGCCACACTGCGCCACTCTATCTCTCTTTCCCATCCAAATCCAAAGAAGCTGTTCTAGTTTTCAATTGGTTTCTGATGTCATTAATGGACTGGATGAGGGCAAACAAATTGAAGCATAATTCAGACAAGACAGAGGTGCTCCTGGTTACTCAAATGGCAGATCAGGGAATAGGGATTCAACCTCAGTTGGATGGGGTTACACTCCCCATGAAGACTCAAGCTTGCAGTTTGTGTGTACTTCTGGACTCAGCCTTAAACCTCGATGCCCAGATTTCAGCAGTGGCCAGGAATGCGCTTGCACAGCTGAAGTTAATGCACCAACACTAATTCTATTTTAATGTATTTGTTTTATTATTGTTTTTATCAAGTTTTATTTGTGATTGTAAGCTGCCTTGAGTGCCATTTTTCTTGGTAGAAAGGCAGGGTATAAATCAAACAAATAATCTCTTGGTGTGTCATATGTATGGTGCAGGAGCCCTACACATATTCACCCAGATTCTGACTTTGGGGTTTTTCCCATAGCATACTTTTGTGTGTAGGGCCACATCAAGAAAGAAGGTCTGCATAAGCAAGCCATTTTGTGCATATAGATTACTTTTGCTATATTGAATATGTTTTCCAGTACTTTTGTGTGACTATTTAATTTCCTTTGTCTTTAGGATATGGATATAGATGAAGGCCAAGAGGTTGTAGAACAGGAAGTTTTTGAGCAAGAGGAAAAGAAATCAGCAGTTCTTTCAAGATCAAGAACACATTCAAGATCTCGTTCAAGGTTTTGTAACTTTCTTAATCCAGTTGACATTTTTAAATGTTAATGTTTTAAAACCAAAATAGGTTGTGTGTTTTTTCTGGAGTGCTGTGTTTTTCTTGTTAGCGCTATTAAATTGTTTTACAGGTCTCCAAGAAAAAGAAGGTCCAGATCACGATCCGGCTCTCGAAAGCGTAAGCACAGAAAGCGTTCACGGTCTAGATCAAGGGAAAGGAAGAGGAAGTCCTCAAGGTCATACTCAAGTGAAAGAAGAGCTCGAGAAAGGGAAAAAGAACGACAGAAAAAAGGGTTACCTCCCATACGATCAAAAACACTGAGTGGTAGGTATCAATCTGCTTGCAGTTTACAATATCCAACATCCAAAGATTACCTCATTTATTATTAATCATTCTTTCAAATGAAACAGAGGGTTGAGTGTCAGTGGCCAACAAAGTCTTTATTCTGTTATCTGCTAGGACATTTTGTGTAATGTTTACCAGTTCATTTCCCCAAAATGTTTTTGTGGTACATTATCATTCTGGTCTGAGGTTTTTTGTCCTTTAATTCTCCTTCATTGAATGTCTGGTACTGATATTTTCCTAAATTGTTCCATAGGTAAACTGTAGTTTGTGGTTCTTCTAGCCTAGTAGTAGTGCAATCTGACTTCTGCAATTACACCTCCACAAAATTGAACCTATCTCTGGTCCTGCTCAATCTACATAAAGCTGGAAGGAAGTGGAGGAGCTAAACCAATTTGTTTCTGGGCTAAATTCAAGGTGCTGTTGCTTACCTTTAAAATCCTTTATGGCTTGTGAGCATCTTATCCCATATATACCTTCTTTTTAACATCTTTCACAAATAATCTTCTGAGAAGTCCATCTTCTGTTAGGTTGATCACTACAGAGGGCTTTTTCAGTAGTGGCCCCTAATGAAGTCTACCAAATTAGGGTCCTTGACCCTTTTAAGCAAGCTTTAAAGAGTTGTTTATTTAGACAGACTTTTAATGGTTAATATGTTTGATTTAATTTTATGCTGTATTTCCTCTGACACATACTTATTGTCTCCTTCAGATTGTTCTATCAAAGCTTCCATTGGTATTTTAGTTTTATTTTTGTTTCCCACCTTGAGAATTGTTATGATGAAAGGCAAGATATACATTTTCTAAATAAATAAATAAGCCCCCCCACCCAACCATGGTTTTCACTTTGAAACCACTACAACCCAGCCATTTCCCTCTCAGCAGAGGTTATTTCTGATTTTTAGAAATGGGTGGAAATTCGGCAAACTGGCTGGGCTCAATTCCCCTGAACTCCAGCCCGCTTACTTCCTTCCCCGGCTTGACTCGCGTTCTCCTGAGTCGAGCCGGGGAAGCGACTTCTGGATTCCTGGAGGGCTGCTGTCTACGTAGCCGTAAGATATGCCAAAAGTGGCCACAATTTGTTCAAGTTACACAAATTGTGGCTGTTTTTGACGTATCGTATGGCATTTTCTACATAAAAAGCAGCCCGTCGTGAATCCAGAAGTCGCGGCAAGGCGTGCGTCCGCTTTTGACCCAACTCAGCGGACGCAGCATCTGCCGAGCCAGAGGCGGGGCGGGTCTCAGCGGATCGCCCACCCCTAGGTACAATTACAGGACAACTCCCACTCCCAGTAGACATAGAGTGGGTTCAGTTTTCTCTTCCAGACTGCTTAAATCCCCATCTCTCCTGTGAAAACAAAAGACTAGTGTTTCCAGAACTTGAGAGTAACACCTGGAGCTGGACAGAACTATAGAACCTCTTCTTGCTTCCTTTTCTCCCCTTCTGCATAACACCATCCCTAAGAAGCTTTGGTAAGCACCAATCCAACCCAAGATGGCCCAATCATGCTCTCATTAATAGTGTTCAATGCAGCTGAGCATCAAAAATTCAACATTGGGTGTCTGTTAATAGTTGACACAACCAGGACAGTTCCAAGACCATATAGTGTTCACAGCAGCTGTGACTTGTGTGTTACAATAGGGTCTTCTGTATGGAATGGGTGCAGCTTAAACTGGGTGCGAGAAAGGAGCTGAATCCTTCCCTCCCCACATTACTTGCTCTGAACTGTTGCACTTCTTGCTGCAGTCACTTTTCTCTTGGTGGGGTTGCAACTGCTTTCAGAGTTGTACTAGGAAAAACATCTGGAGCACTATGTTATGTTATGCATTGAATTACTCAACTCCCATTGCACTTCATCTAGATTCAGCAGCAGACCTGGTATAATGCATGGGTTTGTCACCATTACCTCTAGTTTGTCCCTATAACTGTCCTATATCATCACTTGGACAGTTTCATGGCAACATTGTTGTTACACTATTGCCGTAAGAATTTCCCAGACAGCATTGGAAGATGCTTCCCAAGATTAGGATGAAGTAATATTTTAGAAGAATGATGGCATTGTGACCAAGTCCACAGAACTAAAAAAGTTTTCATGGGGAAGAAGGTGCTCTTCTGATTACACTTCATATTTTCTGTGCTGAAATATTCTGTAATCCTTTCTGAGCATTTTTGGTCCATTGGTCTGCACTGCATTAACCTTTTCTCCACTGTTATCTTAGTTTTAGAGAAAATAATGTATAAACAGATCTTATCCAGAAAACTTGTCCTGCAGTTACTTGTGAAATACCTTGAATTAAAATTTGTATTGCATTAATCCATGTTTGCTTTGGGTGAATATTTAGCTAAGATTAATGAAGGCGTTCATCAAGAGTATCCTGAGGAGTTAATTACATACTTGGCGTGTATGACCACTCTGTAACTTTCCATATTCTTGTAAATCTCTGTTTTGAGGAAATAAACACCTTATTTATTTATTTATTATATTTATACCCCGCCTTTTCCCCCGCAAGGAACCCAAGGCGGCTTACATAATCCTCCTCTCCATCTTATCCTTACAACAACCCTGTGAGGTAGGTTAGGCTGAGAGTCAGTGACTGGCCCAAAGTCACCCAGTGAACTTCATGGCCAAGCAGGGACTAGAACCCAGATCTCCCGAGTCCCAGTCCATCACTCTCACCACTCTAACCACTACTCCATACTGGCTCCCAACCTTTACATGTTTTTAGTAGGAATTTAAATGGCTTCGGGTGGAATCCGTTGTTGCCATTCCGCTTGTGGAATGGCTTCTGATCTAATACAGCAATCCACAACCTTTTCGGCCCCGAGTGCTGCATTGTGCGTTTGCTGGGGTGCACATGTGCATGCATGCAAATACATTTACACTCATTCACATGCATATACCCTCGGGGTCCCTGAGGGAGGGAGGCACGCCACAGCCACCTCTGAGCCACCATTATCCAATCACACTTAACTGCTGCTATTGGTGGTGTAAAGCGGTGATGCCAGCAGTTTCTAGGGAGGGAGGGGACTGCAGCCTCCTCCCCACCTCAGAGACCCTGACCCAATCACTGCTTTACTGCTGCTATTCGTAGTAAAGCAGCAATCCTGCCTACACGCCACACTGCCAGTCTACTGCTGTGGTTTTTTCAGTGGCAGAGGATGGAGGTTTTGGAAGGCTGTCAGGCAGGGCGGGGTGGGGGGGCACAGGCTGTTGCACCCCTGATCTAGCAGATGTCTCCACTAATGAAAGAGGAGGGGAGGCAATTTTAGCAGATTTCCCTTTCTAGATGCACCCCTGTCCAATCTGTTCCATAGAACTGGTAGACTCTCAAGAACAGCATGGAAGGTGGTGCATTGGGCTGCTGGAGCAAGGGGGAATCAGAGAAAATCACTTCTCTTCCTCTTCTGTTAGTGGAGTGGTCTGCTAGATCAAAAGGCATTTCACAATTGGAACTGCAGCATTGGGTTCTGTCCGTTGTAAATCATCTGCACCAGCACTACTTACCATGATAACCTGATCTACAACAGATATTTCTGTATGCTTCTCAGTTAGATGCTTCTCCTTCTGCTTAATTTGCAGCAAAACTCCTATTTGTATGCAACATAACCTGTCTGCTAAACATTCAGAGTATTAGCAGCTCATGTCTCAGGATTATGTCTTGTTCTTCAGTTACTGGAGCAATCACTTAAGACTCTAGAACTCTATGCTTTAAATTAAACAACTTTTGATTTGTATGCTAGATTACATGCCTTGTGCAAGGTACCTACTGTTTCAGCTTGGCTTTGGCCAATGCAACAAACTAATATTTGATTTATGTAATTGTTTTGACAGTCTGCAGCACCACGCTTTGGGTTGGTCAAGTGGACAAAAAGGCTACACAACAAGATTTAACCAATTTATTTGAAGAATTTGGACAAATAGAATCTATAAATGTGAGTGAAATAATTATCTTGTACCTTTTAAAAAGAATGAATTGAATTGTTTGAATTCAGCTTGTTTGAATTGATGTATACACTTTAGTTAAAAATAAGGGTTAATAATTGGGCAGGATCCAGAGAAGTGTGATTGGAGTTCTGCTCACATAACAGAGTTTGCCTACATCTTCATTTGTGACTTTCGGAACATTGCTTCTGAAAGTCAGGGAATCCATCAGAATTGCATGAGATATAGCGTGGAGGGGGAATTGACATAATTTTTGATGGAAGTGGGCATTCCATTCATGCAAGGGGTCCTCTGGTTTCCATTAGTTTCCATTTTAACATTATTTGTTTCTTCTTTATATAGATGATCCCTCCCAGAGGTTGTGCATACGTCTGTATGGTTCATAGACAAGATGCCTATCGTGCTCTTCAGAAACTAAGCTCTGGATCCTACAAGATTGGATCTAAAATTATTAAGGTACATCTTCAGTAGTATTAATCATCTTCAATATAAGCTAACTTTTATTATACTAATTGTGTGCTTTTATATATAATGAGGAATATAACAGAAATGTTAATGACTGGAGTACTGAGAGAAAAAACCTCAAATTTCTTGATAATCCTGAAGAAGAATTTTCCTATCAAGGCGGTGCTTAGAATCAAATGGGGAAGATAACGAAAATGAAAAATGTGTAGATACTGAATGTGTAGATACTAAAAAAGAAAAGGTAGAACCAATAAAATGCTGCTGGTATTGTAGAAGAAAGCAAATGTAATTCTGAGTTGATTCTAAGAGGAAAAACAAAACTGATAATTATCTTGTAAAGTGATAGTCCCTAAACCATGAGTCAAAAATAAGATATGAGTAAGCAGAACCTTACGGCTAAATTGCTAACCTGAGTTTGGGGAGAGTACAGCCCAAGCATCTGTGGGACAGAGCTTGACCTTCCATTTCAGGAAGAAAGACCAGCAGGAGGATCCCAAATAGGAAGAGAATTCTGTAGGTCAATTCCATATATTAGCACATTACTAACCACAATTATAAACAAATGCCTACCCCTCTTCTTACCCATCCCATGAACTAAGCATAAGAGGAGAATCCAACTAATTTGCCCAAGTATGGTTGCACAACCAGTTGTGTAACTGGTTGTGCATTACACTTGCACAATTCATTGTGCAATCAGTTGTGCATTACGATTGTGCAAGTGGTTGTGCAACTGGTTACGCAACGGGTTGTGCAAGTGTAATGCACAACGGAAAGATTTAGTGGAGCTCCGCTAGTGCTATTTGAGTTTGTGGAATGACACCATTGGATACTGCCCATTGCTGATGACTATTACTATTTTTGCTACTAACTAAATATAATGTCTGTGAATTTTGCCCGTACAGTAATACCTTGGATTGCAAGTAACTTTGTTTGAGAGCGTTTTGCAAGACAAGCAGATTTTTAAATATTTAAATTTTTTTTTACTTGATATACAAGTGACGTCTTGCAATACAAGTACTGTAGTACGGCTTAAATTAAAAATCTCTGTACAAATTTTTTTGGGGGGATTTCATTTTGATATAAGAGTGTTTTGGATTACAAGCACGTTTCCGGAACGAATTATGCTCTCAATCCAAGGCATGACTGTATATGATTGACTTTAGATGAAGAAACAAAATAAGAAGCAATATAGAAAATTAAATCACTGGGTATAAGTAGGTTAATGGAAACTGGAGAAGAATTAGGTGCTTGCTGTCTGCTTAAATGGTAAATTAAATAGATGTTATCAGCTTTACATGTGGAAATTTGCTTACTTGCTTCTAAATACTTGCAGAGCTAAGTGTCTATTAATATAACTTTACTGCTGGTGGCAGGAGTATCAACAGTCGGACATTGCTGGGTGGGGAGGGGAAGACTGGTATATTGGAAGAATTTCAGTGTAAAACAATTTTCATAGAGCAGAGAACACTCAAAGTGTTTGGTGTATACTTACATAAGTTACATAGGTCTCATTGCAGTTGTAGAAAGTATAACCCTCAAAGGGGGGGAAATTACAAGATGACGATAGTTTCTGTTATAGGAAAATAAAGAAAATTTACTTTCAGTTTGGATACGTTGCTAAGCTTTTGGGCAATGAGTTCTACTATCTTGCAAATAGTGCACTGTATGGCAAATGGACCATTGGATAGCATGTTTGAACACAGACAAAATGCAATCTGTTAGAGATGCTTGTTGTGATTTATTTCCACTACTGCTGAATTGTATTTTATTTTCAGATTGCATGGGCTTTAAATAAAGGGGTGAAAACCGAATACAAACAATTTTGGGATGTGGATCTTGGCGTTTCATATATACCTTGGGAAAAAGTTAAATTGGATGATTTAGATGGCTTTGCAGAAGGAGGCATGATTGACCAGGAAACAGTAAATAGTGGTAAGGATAGTTTAAAGTGCCTTGTAATTAGAAGTATGCTTTCACATTTTCATGTTTTGTTACAGCAAAATACTAATCAGAATGATAATGGCAGGCTATTGCAGGTAGGCTGTCACTCAGGCTGAATCATGGCATTCCCAGTTCCTGACATCTCCATTAAAAAAATAATAATCCAAGGCTATATGTGTGAGGGAAATTCCATTTATTTCAATGGGACTTACTCCCATTGAAATTGTAAACTCTGCAATTCTAAACTCATGCCCTAGGAAGTAAATCCCATAGAATATACTGCTTAGGATTGTCCTTTGCATTTTTTCATGTTAGCTCTTCTAGGGATCTAGGAATACTAGATATTAATTTTCACCAACCTGTGTTTTGTCATAACTTCTTGAAACTGTATTAGAGCAATAGCAGAGTGGTACAGAGGAGACCAAAGTTGGCATCTTGCCTTTAACTGAGAGGTGATTCGTACAATTTGGTATGTTTGGATGTGAGTTACTGTGCTTGTAGTATTCTTTTGATTTTGTGTAGGATTCTGAAATTTGCATTGAGAAAGGGCATGTAAAACAGCCTTCTACTTAGCTGACCTCTACACTGTAGATTCACAGAGCTACATAAGATCAATAGCTTGCATCTTGACATGCCTAAAATACTTTGTCTATTGGCCATGTCTGGACAGTTTTTCTGAGTGCATCTCATTCTTCAATCACTACAAAGAATTAGGTTTCGAAGCTAATAGTCTGAAAACAATATCTTCTAACTTTTTTACAAAATACTGATAACATCTTGCTATCCTGTTTCTTTAGAATGGGAAACTGCAAGAAGTTCAGAGCCTGTAAAAGAGCCTGTGCAAACAACCCAGAGTACAACAGTTGACAAGACCACAGCTGTCACAACACAAACAGAAACGACATACACACAGTCTGTCACTATGTTACAGGTTAGTATTGTACCTGATTGTGTCCCTGCTTTCATGTCCAATGTCCGTGTTCCAGATGAGGCTTTTGTCATTCAATCACCCTACTTCATTCACAGAATTTTACGGTGAGTCCAGACAGCATCGTCTTCAACTTGTAACCCTTCCATCTTTTCCCACTGCTTCTTCCATCTTTTTTCTATTCACAACAAAATCTAGAAATGATAGAATATCTACACAATATCTTTTGATTGGTAGTGCTAGGAGGCCTCCATCTGGAAGCACTCTAGGTAGGACAGAAGGGAAATTCACATTAACTCAATTTTCCTTTTTCATTTGTCCTTAAATTTTGGTATCTTATCAAGGCAGTATTCAAAAGCTTGAAAACATTGAGTTGGATTCAAATGGACCCTTCTATGAACAGGAGGCACTTCCTAATGCTTGTGCAAGTGGAGGAGGGTCTGCTGACTGCCCCCTCCAGCTGCAACCCCCTCTATCCCATGCTCATTCCTAAGAGTTCCCCAGCCCTTAGAAGTGGCTTTTTGGGGTACACAGGAGATGGCTTAGGAAAAGCTCTGTTCTATAAATGGGACCCTGTTCTATAAATGGGACCCTGTTCTATAAATGGGACCCTGTTCTATAAATAGAAGTTTGTTCACACAAGTTTGTTCAATTGTCTAATTTAAATGCACATAGAACCAAGTTTATTTTTTCGCCAAGACTGATAACAAATGCACAAATCCTCTTCTCATCAAGTGCTAACAATACAATTATGATTATGTCTGGGATTTTCTGTAGCATTTTGGATAAGTCAAATATTTCCATTTGATTTTCAATTTATATACTGTATTAACAGAAATATAAACTACTGGCATTCCATTCTGAGATTTCTGTGTCTTTAAATAACATAAAGTAAATTACAAAAACATAGATTTCATTGAAACAGTGCCATAGTCTACTGAAACAGAGGAGGTGTGCGCACTGCCAAGCTGTACAGCAGTGCAACCCAGAACAAGAAGCGGAGGGGAGGAAAGTAATCCATCACATCTTGAACAGCATCAGCTACTAAATTTAACAAAAGTGGCATTGTATGCTGATTGCATGACAGAGCAGCCTTTAGCAGCCTGTACACCAAGTTTTGAAATAACTTATGGTTGTTATTGCCATAGTGTGTGCATGATTTTGATTCTGCTTCCTACTTTTACAACCTAATATTAGGCATGTTTACTCAGAAGGAAGTACCATGGTATTCAGTGGGGCTGGCATTTATTTATTTATTTATTTTAGCTGCCTTTCAAGACCATAGTCTTCCCAAGTACATCCACTTGAAATACTTCCAAGTAAATCTGCATAGGATTGCAACTTTAGCTATAAAATCTCCTGTTTAACGAATTCAGTCCTCCTTTAAATTACCTGGATTTTGTAAATATTGAAGATCACTGGACATACTTTTCTTTTTCCCCCACCACTTTAACAGATTCCTGTAGCTCCAACTGTGCCAGCTGTTAGTTTAGTTCCACCGGCATTTCCTGTTACAATGTCTGTTCCTCCTCCTGGCTATAGTGCGATTCCTCCACCTCCCTTCTTGAGAGCAAGTTTCAATCCTTCACAAGCCACCTCCTGGTAAGTTACCTTTTAAATGTATAATATGTATAGGTATTTTTTGTTAATTAATCTGTTTAACTAATGTGCTAAATTTTTTGTAAGTAATCAGTTGAGTGGAACTTACTTCCAAGTATACATGCATACGATTGTGCTGTTAGGGTATCTGCACAATGCTTACTCAAACTGTAACCCTTATTTTGGTTTAAATGATGCTGCTTGATCAAATTTATAATTCAGTTAAAACTTGCTGATTTTTTGTTATGGTTCGGGGGTGGGGGTTACAAATAAATAGTGAAACCTGCCTTGATACAAATAAGATCTCCAGATCACTTTTGCTAGATATGTCTATTCATATTTATTATTTGCTTCTTCTAGGTTATATGCCGCCTCCTGTTCCACCTCCTGTTCCACCACCAGTAGTCCCAGCTTGTAAGTTAGTTTATCATTATCCTTCACATGTTTCCAGTAAAGCAGTGCTATCTGTGCAAATGTCAGCATTATGAACTGGCTTACACTGGATTTCTCTTTATACATACATTATAGAGCTTAAAGTTGCAGCCCTGTAATTGGTTACTCATGCTTAGGTTGTTGAGGCCTTACCATTAGAAGTGATGGCAGGATAGCAAAGGGCATAATCAACAAGCTCATGTTTGGAGCTTTCCAGCTATGTTTGGAACTTTCTGATAAGTAGCTTCCTTAGCATCCCCCCAGTTGCTGATTGGGAAGTTCAGGGCCATTTCAGACATTATGCTACCTCAAGAGATAGCACTTTCATGTAGTATATTCGATGCAAATAGTGAATTGCCATATGCAATTATTACATGTACCTATGTTACTATGTGGTGCATTAGGGTACAAGCTGTGACCAATAATTGCTCTTTATCATTGGTGTGCAGTGAACAAGATGCATGTACAGTTTTCATTAATGACTATCTACACATGCTTTTCGAGGAATTTCTTGCATGAAAGTGCTATCTGTGTTGGAAATCACATATTTATTAATTAATTTACACCACCATCACCCAGAACAAAACACAGCAAAAAAGCACATTCATACCAGAGACAATTTTTTCCAGTCAGCAGGTGTTACACTAAACTCTGAAACAGATCTTTAAACTTTAGGAGGACTGGGGCTTAAAATACAGTTTTGGTATGTTTATTGGGGAGAGCTACTGATAGGAAAAAGTTAAAATAATTTGTGCATTGTATATTTATATCTTTGGATTACATCCTGTTTTAAATTGCACAGATTAGTGGAAATTTTTCTATTGGCAAACTAGAGCAAATTATTTTTGCTCTAGTATGTTGCAAGTTTGCTATATATATATTATTATTTTATTTTTGCTCTAGTTTTTATTTTTATTATTTATTATTATTTATTATAAAATAAATTATTTTTATTTTATATATATATATAGATATAGATATAGATATATATACATATACATATATATACACACACACACACATACATATATACCTCCACCCTATATATATATATATATGGTGAAGTTCATTCTGAACGCACCTCCTGGGAAGTAAACCACATTGGAACTTACTTCCAAGTAGGCCTGCATAGAATTGTGCTGTAAGAAGTCCTTGATTGTGTAAATGGTATATGTATGCATTTTGTTTTTACAGCTCTTGTACAGTCTTCACTACCAATTGCTCAAGAGTCAATGAAAGATTTCAGCAGCCTTGTTCTGCCAGTTGGTACTGTTTCTAGTAGTCTTACCACTGCCACATTATCCGCTGGAAGTGTCTTTACTCCTCTTTCAAGTAACAACTCAGAGTTGGATGAAAAAGTACCTCACCATGCAGACCTTCAGATCTCATCTAGTGAAAACAGAACTGGTATGTAGTGCAATAAGATGGCAATCCTGTACACTCTTACTTGGGAGTAAACCCTAATAGAACTTATTTCCTTGTAAACATGCTTAAGATGTCATTGTAAAACTTTATTCATGAAGCTGGTACAGACGAGAGTGCCAGCCTTATATGGGTATTCTGAAAGGGGAATTATTAAGAGCTATATCCATATGTTATTAGTGTTGCTGAACTGACAGATTGAGGTGGGAGATCAATATTTGAATGCCCTCTCATTTTAAAAACCAGCCTGACCTGCTGGTTTTGAATGTACAGGAAGGTTTGCTTGTTATATGTGCCAAAATCCAAGCCTTCCAGGCTAGCAAGATATGCATCATGCGGGGCTGCTGATCTTGTCTAGTGTCCCTAAGACCAAGAAGCATCTCACTACTTTTCTACTGGAGGAGTTGAGGATGGGTTCAGTATGTCTGAAGTTCCTTGATACCTCAAATGAAAGATAGTTCCTTTTTTTCCTGACCGTTTTGAGTATTTTCACGAGGCTTCATAACATTTTGCTTTCATTATAGTAAAAAAAAAAGAAAGAGAAAAGAATCTCAGGCACCTGAGATTCTTTTCTCTTTCCTGTTTTTTTTTTTTTAACATATTGGTGCCTTCCCCCCTTGTTCCACTTGCTTTCATTATAGTGTCACAGGCCTTTTCGGTAGCATTCTTATGTACATTCTTCATTGTACTGTATTTTTAGCTTACAAAGAATGACAGCAAAAATGTAAAAATCTTTTTATAGATCCTTTTATATTTTATCTCAGCCCAAATAGCTGCAGAGACAGAGAAATCCTATATTAAAGCTTGGTTCTCCTCTTTTGGTTTTTGTTCTGTGTAACTCCCCAGCTAAAACATTTGAAAAGTTTATAATTCCTTCTTATGGCTATGCTTATATCATAGTCTAATGTACAGTTTGACTATGCTGCATATACTTTTTTCTAAGCTGATATTATTCAAAATTGTGATTAGAAATCAACTGTTGACCTCGGTTTAATCAAACTGTTAATTAGAGCTGGAGGGGTTTTGCTACAATTTCAAGCACCACAAGTAACTCATTAAAAAAAGAAAACTAGCTATTTAGTAGTATATACACTTTTTTCCTGCTAATTTAAATTTTTGTTTTTGCATTTCAGTTCAAGATGATGTTTCAAGCAGTTCTGGACTTATTGGGGGAGTGCAGCCACCCGGTGTCTCAACCAGTTCTGGGCTTGTAGGGGGAATGCAGCCACCTAGTGTCTCAAGTAGTTCTGGGCTTGTGCAGCCGCCCAGTGTCTCAAGCAGCTCTGGACTTTTGACGAGAGTTCAGCCATCTAGTGCTTCAAACAGCTCTGGGCTTTTGACAGGTGTTCAGCCTCCAAGTGTCTCAAGCAGCTCTGGGCTTCTGACGGGACTCCAGCCCATGAGTGTCTCAAGCAGCTCCAGCCTTCTAATGGGACTCCAGCCACCCATAGTGTCAAGTAACTCTGGGCTTTTGTCAGGAGTTCAGCCACCCATAGTGTCAAGTAGTTCTGGGCTTTTGACAGCACTCCAACCACCCATTGTATCAAGCAACTCTGGCATTCTGGGTTTGCCACCACCAATTGTATCAAGTAGTTCTGGACTGTTAGGATTACGACCACCAAATCTTTCAAGTGGTTCTGGACTTCTAGGGCTACAGCCACCCACTGGAATTCAAAATCTACCCCATTTAACTATTGCTAGTCAAAGGTTGCCTGGAATGCCTCTTGTAGATATCCGCTCAAGTCTAATGTCACAGCCACCTGGGCCAAGATTTCCACTACTACAGCATGGAATGCCACCACAACGTAATATCCCTCCTCCAAATATGCTTGATCCATCCCTTCCTCCACCTAGAGCTCCTTTCCTTTCAGGAGATCTTTTTACTCAAACAGAGAGGCCGTTTGGAACTTCTGGTAGGCAAAGTGTTGATAATATTTCTAATTCTGATAAAAGAATGCCACTTGGAGATGACAGCATGCAGCAAGAAGGAGATAGAGACTACCGTTTTCCTCCAGTAGAAAATCGAGAGAACCTTAATCGGTCATCTTCAGTAGATATTAGGGATTCTGTTGGAAGGCCACCACTAGATCCAAGAGAGGGTCTAGGAAGACCTCCAGTAGATGGAAGAGAGCATCTTTCCAGGCCACACATAGATTTAAGAGAGAACTTTGGTAGACCAGGTATGGATAACCTTGGTAGGAGAGACCATTTTGCTTTTAATTCTGATAAGCATTGGGGACAAAGAGGAGATTATGATGAAAGAGAGCACCATGGTTTTCCTGTATATGGTGGTCTTAAAGGCTTCCAGGAAGATCGAGAGAGGTATCGACAAACCAACTACAGATTTGAAACTCGAAGTGGTCCTAGCTGGAACAGGGGACTTGAACAGGATACTCACAGAGACTTTGATGACCGCCGTAGACCCTGGGAAAGACAAAGGGACAGGGATGACAGAGATTTTAATTTTGGCAGAGAAATTAATGGAAACAGATTTGGGAGAGAGAGAATACAGAACAACTGGATACCCCCTCCACATCCAAGAGCATTTGAATATTTTGAAGGTGGCACTTCTCAACAAAAAGCTGACAGTGTGCCCCAAGTTAATGGAGAAAATGCAGAGACTGAGAGTCAGCCATCTGCTGTGCAAGTACAGGATGAATCGGAACTTTATGAAAAGCTGACAACTTCAAGTGACACAAAAAAAGAGAAGAGTGACACAGAAGCTGAATTAGGAAGTGAACCAGTGGTAGAAAGCACAGAAACTGAGGGGACATAATCATCACTCAGTAGGTAAAAAGATACCTTTTGTAAAGTTGTCATCTCTCTCTGTAATAGATGAATGGCTGACTGGACCTTAGTAGTTCACTTTTGTCTGCCAGAATTAAGTTAATCTAATGTTCATGTTCATCTTTCACATAAATAGCTGTACAACTGACCTGTATAGAATATTGTTCTTAATTTGAACATGGTAGGTAAACTTTCTTTTCAAAATTTTCTGACAAAATGCAAACTTGCCCCACTTGCTTTTACTTCACAAGGATAAATAACAGCTTGTCAAACAAAGCAAAGACTTCCTATGGAAGAAATGGAAATTTTAAATATTGCTATTAGGTTGGCCATAGAAATTGTTATACTTGAAAACAGGTGCTGGTGTATCTTGTCCAGGTTTTTAGGCTGCTGCAGAATTTTAAAGCATAGGCAGAGCTGTGATACTGTATGTTCCTGCAGTTTGGCCAAAAACAAAACAAAAAAGGAGCATAAATAATACAGAGATTGTGTGTTCTTGAAATTTCTGCAATATAGTCTCTGTTTCTCAAAAGTACGTGTCCGTGATTTGTTCCTCGTACTGCAGTGGGTTAAAAAATGGAAAATTAACATACGTTTTAATGTTTTTTTAGATGCCAATAAAGCATTATTTGTTTGATAAGCATTCTAGGTATTGCATTTTTTATATACAATCTATAAAATCCTGGATGAATTCTGCTTTAGCTAATTGTTGCAAAAGGTTTCTAGTACTCTTGTAAGACCAGTGCAACAATTAAATATGCTACAAAAGCATATGCCTTTCTACTAAAAAATAAATCATGGAATCACATTAGTTTGTGTATAACATATGTATGTAAATATTTGTGTAAAACTGTATGTAGATACCACTGTTTCTGTGTGTGATAGTGTATGTGCACACACTCACAGAATAATGTAGACAGTTAAATAAAACTGAAATGGAATTAGGTTATAAAATGAAATTTTGTCTTTCACCTTCTTTAGGTAGCAAGAAATTTTTAGAAGCTAATGTGACAGGTTAAATCAAATTAATATTTTGCTCTTCTAAATTCTTATTACTTTAGAAGGTGGAGTCTGGTATGCTCTAAAGGGTGTACAGTAAAATTTTAGGGTTTGGTTTTTTTTTAAAGTGTGGATATGTATGAAGCAAAAATTGAAGCAAATGTTTGAATTACCCTTTTTTTGTAATACCTCTGGTGTTCTGGATAGAAAGTGGTAGCATTAAAATACTTTGTGATGATCTACTTGTAGTGAGTATCTGGTCCACAGTTGTTGCCCAAAACATATTGAGCCACTTTAAGTACAAAACACTCCAGTTTATAACAAATGACTAGCTATTTGGGTGTTAGAAATTAAGATTTAGGCTACAGTCCTGTACAAACTTACCTGGGAGTAAGTTTCATTGAGCTCAATGTCTACTTCTGAGTAGACTTGTATAGGATTGCTCAATTAAAATGAACTGGCTGTGCAAATAATTAACACCACCCTGTTCATTTGATCTGATTTTTTTCCTTTCTTCTCTTAAACTATGCTGGAAAAAGTCCCAGGTGTATAGTTGCCAAGTCCCCTAAATATTGGGTGCTGCCATCTAGGAATGTATATATATAGCTTTGTTCAGGCTAGTTCCTAAAATTGTGTTAAAACTACATTTAAAATTTGATTCTTGGTGCTAAAAATGGAAAATAACTTTTTAGGATCTATGTTTTTGAGAGGTTGGCATCATACAGTCATTTGGTTCTTTCATTTAAAAAAATATATTCTAAAATTCTACAATTTTATGTGTCCTCTCCCAATACAACATAGTAAAAGAATGTAAGAATATATTGAAAATGCTAATCTGTCAGGTTTTGCAAAATTACGTTTCTTTCATAAAATGAAATATGTGAAAGCCACAAAAGAGCTCATAGTTTATGTTACCGGTAATGTATCAAAGTATCTTTTTATTGCAGTGAAGCTTAGCAATTACTATTTGAAAGGGTGCCCTAATTTACAGTTGGAAGCTTGATCCCTGTATACTTCATTCCTAAACAGTAGCTAGTGCATTATTGTTTGTTGATATACATTAAATAATAGGAACCAGACTGTCCTGACAGTCTGGTGGTTACAATGGATTCAGATTCGCTGGATTATCATCTTCAAATTGTAGCAGAGTAAAAGAATCTGGTTACTCTTTATTTACACACTATTCTGATCCAGCAGTGCATACCTTGGTTTTTGTGTGCTAATCGGAAATAATTTAATAGGTTGAATATCTTTGCATTTCTGTACTTTAGGAGAGCGATTGTTACATATTACAGCTAGAAATGGCGTTATCCGATAAGATGTTTGTGTTGGGTTGCATTCTTGATATAAAATTTGGCCGATGTAGTTAGCTGTGTTATGCGATTCTGCAGGTCTTTAAGACTTTAAGTGGTACTATAACTAATGTAGCACCTGCTGGTATCACTATTTCTGTAAAAGAGAATGTCTTGTAACTGTGTAGCATCTATGCATTTTTCATTTTAAAAAGCATGCTCAATAATATTATTTCATACATAATGGTATATTTTAGATACTGCAGCTCATGAACATAACGAGCTAAGGGACAGAGCAATGCTAGCCCCCAGATCTGCTGGCTAGAGGAAGGGAGTCGGGTGGGTTGGGGTAGAAGCACTCTCCCTCTGGCACAGAGTATCTCCGCCAGCATGCGGGCTCCGTCCACCCCAGCAACCCAGCTCTGTGGGAGGAAAGTTACTGCCAGTGGTGTTCCCCCCAACAGTAGCAAGCATAAAGCCCCTTAAACGAGACAGGTGAGATGCAGCTTTGGGTCCACTGAATCCAGCTGGCATAGCTAATCCCCGCTTTGCTTCCAGTGAGGAGGGGTTGAAATAAAAAGATCTGCCAGGCTCAAAAACCTGGCAGCCCCCATCCCCCCAACACACACACACACAGTTTGCCCTGACTGGTGCAAAACAGCAGGGCTTGGACTGAGGTGGTAGATCTGCTGCTTCTCTCCTCCCTGACCCTACTTAGGATTGCTTTGTAGGATAGAATCTTGCCTTATTAGCCACAAATATGTACTTTTTTCCACTGAAACTTTAATGTGTTACAGTTAAATTAACCTGGATTTCTAGGACCCAAATTCTGGTATCGGAGTCTTCTGCCTGACATAGGATATGTTTTGTTCCTTGTGTAGTTGTGGCTGGTAGCTTCAAATAAGAGGAATTGATAAATTGCTAAATGGCTTCAATAGCAAACTAAAAATTACCACCCAAATTGTTAAGCGAGATTGAGGATGTGCTGTGCAGGCATCCTAAAATGTCATGAAAAATAAACTTTTTTCCTTCTGTTTTGTTCCCACAATTAGCAGATATTTTGCTATTTTAGGGTAAAATTTCTGAGGTTTTGTTTTTGGCAACAAGAACTACAGGCAATGAAACAGCTGGCAATGCTCAGTTGAAATAATTTAAATCTCTATCTTTCACCAATGGTATATTGATCTAATGTGTTAATTTTTGAATCTATTTGGGTTGTGATATGTTTTTGTAATAGGGATATATTCCAGATTTCCAAATCTATAAAGAAAATATTATACAAAACTAATTGATCAATTAAATTAATATACTATAGTTCTATAGATTGATACCCCACCATGAAGCTTCATTAAATGCTATGTTATTTCAGTCTGTTCAAGAGAAATTAACTCATGACTGTGAATATGCATTATAATTGAAAAGGCATGGAATATTTTGCAATTCTTTAGGAAACTAAATTGGCAGAAAGTAAATTCTGTTACTCAGTTAGAATTGATCTAACCTCAGTAACAACATTTGAACATAAATAATCCAGGCACCTGATTGTCATAATTCTGATTCCACTGCAAGTCATAAAGCTGTAAATCATCAGGAGCATCTTTGCATAGATACTGTAATTCATGTAAAATCATAGATACCTGTAGTAAATACCTTGCTTTCATCAATAATGTAAATCTGCAAAGTGTATTCTTCACTCTAACTTTTGTTTCAAAATCACAAGTATGCTAAAAGATTGATTTTAAAAATGTGTAAGTGATTTTAGGACATCAACCAGGTTATTTAATTCATAAATCTCTGGCATTTGTTGCTTATTTATTTTATTTGTGTTCCTAGTATGAAGTGGAAAGATGGTTGTTTCTCTTACAGCCTGATCCAATGTATATTCGCTCAGAACTGACTCTAATGAGTTCAGTGGGACTTACATAGGATTGCAGCCTTGAAATACAATTACATTTGAGCACAGGGGTTGTGCTTGTTCACTTTTTAATTAAACTGGCTTACTTGTTATTTTTAATGAAATGCACCTGATGAGTTTTTGCAACTTTTAAAAACTGATTCCCTACAAAAGTGAATTTGTCCAGGGATTGTCTTTCGAATGTGATTGTATATGTACAGTTTCTCAAATGAGTAGGAACTGTGAGTGTGTTAGCCCCTGACATCCCACCTATGATGAAATGATTTTTATTTTTAAAAGCTGTTTATGCTCCTTACCTCATCTTTCTCTAATTCAGTCTTGATTGCTTCCCTTAGTGTTTGCATAACTGCCTCCTTTCTGTGTAGTCTAAAAAGGTGCAAATATGAGAATTACAAAGTTCATCAGAAAATATGTGAAGCAGCCTGTAGATTCAATACTAAGAAGTTTGATTTACACAGTTATGATCAGCTGAATACATTTCATTCAACACAAATATAATACCTTACCCTTTTTGCTTAACTTAAATCATTCAACATGAATTCTTGAAGGCCAGTGCCATCAAGTTTTACAGCTTGGGAAATTATGGCCAACCATGAAAAGACTTTAAAAGTGAAAATGATGACACAGGACAACTTCATCATGCTAGCACTGAAGATTCTATGTGAATTTATACTTTGAAATACTATGTTTCGCTTGTAACAGCTCGGTTTTTCAGTTCTACCACAATGCTTGAGATTGGAATCTTCCGGTAGCGTGGATGGATGGAAACTTCACAGTTCTAAAGCTAGAATTAAAAGGTGGTCTAAGCACACTGATGTGATTTCTTGAAATTACCTTCCTCTTCTACCTTGACTTGCAAGGGGATGTTTAGAGCAGTGATATAGGCGAATATGTGGAATGAGGGCGGCAACAGGGACATGGGGAGGAATGGTGCATAATACACTCGGGATCACTGGATCCTGGACTTTTAAGTTCCCATGTCTTAAGAAACCTCCCCTTTGCTGGAGCATTCTTAGAGGTTTGTCTACTGGGGGGCTCAGAAGCCTCTAAGCTTTTGTTGTAAATGTTGCTGGTGCCCCGCAATGACAAGATGGGGGAGCACATGGTGAATGTGGGCTGCTTTTATCTAACATTTAACTAACCTTGCTAATGGAGAAATTTCTCTAACATCAGGTAGGAGAAGGAATGAGTGGGAAATCCATTGGGTTCACATTTTAATGTGAGATTACCCAGTTTGCACCTCCCAGAACTGAGTGCAGCCCCAAACACAAAATCTGTATATCTTAAGAGTTTGCAATGCATTTCACAAAACAAAACAAAATGTGTTCAACATGAACACATTGGAAAAATGTGTACATTTCTAAAAATGTGCACAAACATGCTTTAGTCAATGGGTGCATATGTACAAAAATGCATACATTTGAAAAATGTGCAGAAAAATACATATGAATTTCTGTGGGGGAGCAAGGAAAGTGGGTCACACGGAACCAGGATGGAATGAGCCTAGCAGTGGAAAACTCAGAACCTGAACAAGTTCAAGCTTGACAGATTCACCCATTCCCTAGCTAGAAGAGTAAATGTAACTCAGTAGTACTGCCATCAATTGAACATATTGAAGGCCTACCCTCTTGTGAGTACAATATTCCTGCACAGTGTTTTATATCTATGTACAGTTAAACAAGCCCTTCATAAATTGAAGGAGAGGAGCACCAAATAGTAGCTTTGGTAATTTATGATTCAAATTATATACCGTATATACTCAAGTATAAGTCGAGTTTTTCAGCACATTTTTTGTGCTGAAAAATGCCCCCTCGACTTATACTTGGGTCAGCGCACTTATACTGGAGGCAATAAGTTTTCCCAGTTTTTTGGGGTGAAATTAGGGGCCTCGACTTATATTAGGGTCCACTTATACTTGAGTATATACGGGTATTTAAAAAAATGAAACTGAGAAAGACAGCTTCTGAATTTAATTTCTAAGCTGAAAGTGTATTACTGAATGCAGTAAATTTACAGTTAAAATCCAGCTACAGCTACCGTAGAGAGAAGGAAACATTAGATTGTGTGTGTGTGTGTGTGTGTGTGTGTGTGTGTATGCATTAATACAACTTTAATATCTTTCTGCTTTTGAACATAAAGAGCCATGCTAAATCAGACCAAGGGTCCATCTCATCCAGCAGTCTGTTCACAGTGGCCAATCAGCCACCTGCAGGTACCAACAAGTGGGACATGAGTGCAATAGCACCCTCCCACTTGTGTTCTCCAGCAAATGGTACACATAGGCACATGGTTTCTGATCCTGGAGGTAGCATATAGCCATCAGGACTAGTAGCTGTTGATGGTCATATCCTCCACTAGTAGTTATTTATGTATGCTCCTAAAAACAATACCTTGAGTTGTGTCTTAAGATTCAGAATATTTGAAAGGAAAGCCATTTGAGTTCACATTGTGTTGAATATGGGTGTCTTATAAATGCACAGTGGCTCTGTAGCCAGAAATAGTGGTGTTTGGCAAGGGCAACCCAGGCTGAAATCCTCACTCAGCTATAAAGTTCATAGAACAAGTCAGTATCCCTCAGGCTAACTTACTTCTCAAGGCTCTTATGAGGCTGAAGCACTTCTCTGAGCTTGTTTGAGGAAGGGTAGAACGCAAATGTGACAACATTTTTAAAGAATCATTTCAAGCATATCAGCTTCTGCAGTTATACATACTTGATCTGGCAATCTGTATAACAGAGGAGTCCATAATTTTTGTGATAAATATTTAAATGCTAAATATTTAAGGCCTGCAGTATCCATGCTATTGAACATAGCTTGGCTAAGTTGGCTTTCCTTTAGCTCGTGTGGAAGGCTAAGCTGATATGTAGACTTGGAGGTAACTAACAGTCTTACTATGATTCTTTGTTGAGGTTAAAGTATCTTATTTTAACAAATAAAGCTGGGCATATTCATGCATCTGCTCCCACCATTAAGAAAGTTTCCTGAAAACTAATATTTGACATTTCTCTAATTTGCTATGTGAAGACAGTTGTGGCTACCAACAGAAATGTGAGCCCTTATCCAATGATTAATGATGTTCTTTGGAATAAGAGTTTGAGGAACAGCCTTTTGCTATTGGTTCAAAAAATGAGAGATTCTTCAATGTATTGGCCTAGAATGTTGTGTCCCTAGTTTAAAGCAGCCAAAAATTACTTCAATTAATGTAAAAATATTCAGCAGTAATTTTAAAAATTGCATCTAGGTTTGTAATAATCAAACTCATGTTTATAGTGTTAATTTAGGGTCGGCTAAATTCATGGGTTTTTAAACATTTACTCACAGATGTGGGAGCTCTGACACATATGCTTCAAAGAACATGTTAAACTCTAGGTTGGGACTACATCCCTTATATTACAAATACACTAACTAAAATACATATCATGGCTGTTAAAATGAGCAAATTTCATATTTCAGTATGTAATTTGCATGTATCACTCTCAATGAGAGACATGAAATTTAAAACACTATTACAGAGTATATGGCTGTTCATAGACCTGGCTAGGAGTCAGATACAGAGGGTGAGTACACACACAGCAGTTGTAGCCCACCTCTCTGCCCATCCTTTGTGCTTTCTTCAAGCAATTGAGCCATAAGCAGTCTTGTCAGGATAAGGCTGCAGGATATACAGTCATGCCTTGGATTGAGAGCATAATTCGTTCCGGAAACATGCTTGTAATCCAAAACACTTATATCAAAATGAAATCCTCCCCCCAAAAATTGTACAGAGATTTTTAATTTAAGCCGTACTACAGTACTTGTATTACAAGACATCGCTTGTATATCAAGTAAAAAAAATTAAATATTTAAAAATTTGCTTGTCTTGCAAAACGCTCTCAAACCAAGTTACTTGCAATCCAAGGTATTACTGTAGTCAGTCCCAACAATATTGAGACAATGTCGGCAACAAAGCTGTCAGTCTGTCTTTTAAAAGAGCCACACACAAGATCAAAGCAAGATTAATGTCACAGAATATAGCCACAGAAATGGTGGGATAAGATGGTGAGAAGGAGGCAGTGACTGAAGAAGGTAGATAGATAGCAACAGAAGGAATTTCTCAGGAAGGAAGCAGAATGCCAGAAACAGAAAATAAAACCATGGAGAGCCAGACAGCAGAAGCTTAAGAGTTACCTGTTGCTCTGGCAGAGGCCAAGAACATCCAGAAAACTAGAATTCTTGACTTTTATGTTTACTGTGAACACTAGTTTCCACTGTGAAAACTGAGTTGGCCTGAGTTATTTAGTATTTTCTTATCCCTATCCTCAGCATTTTGTAGCTCCTAGAAACTCTCAGGGCCATTTTTAACAATCCCTTTTAAACTACATACTAATATACATCTAAATACCAGAAGAGTTCAGCCAAGAATGTAGAAACCACTATCTGAGTTTTGGATGGCCCTGTTTTGTGTCTAAACTGATAGGCGCAGGGCCATCCAAATTCGGTGTTGGAGAGAATAAGTGGGAATCTTAAACAACAGGTTGCGATGTATCCAGTCCTTAACCAGAGTGCTTCTGTTCAGGACTCCCAAGACCAGCCTGGAACAAGAGCCGTGTAGCTCTGGAGCTCACAAGAACACATTTTTCCTTTTCCACCCTCCTAAAATCACCTCCTTCAGTATTTGAGCACTGTGTTGCCATATAGTTATGGGGAGAATATACCGTAACCTCCGCAGAGTGTGCATCCCCTCAACCCTAAGGCTCACCTCCAATTTCTCTATATATAATCTGATAGAAAACAATGAAGAAATTCAGATTTTAGCATAGCTTTGATTAGGCAGCAGTGTGTATCTCTTTCCCTCGCTGTTAATAAAGGGTAGCTGCAAAAAACAGAATTCCTGACTTCTATGTTTGATATGAACCCTGGTTTCCTCTGTGGAACTGAGTTGACCTGAGTTACTTAGTATTTTCTTACCTTCAGCCTCAGCATTTTGTAGCTCCTAGAAACTCTTGGGGCCATTTTTAACAACCTCTTTTAAACTACAAACTGATATATGCATCTGAATACCTGGAGAGTTCACCCAAGAATGTAGAAACCACTATCTTATTTTTGGGTGGCCCAGTTTTACTTCCAAACTGATAGGCACTCGGCTACTTAAGTTCAGTATTGGTAGAAGTAAGACATTTGAGTTCCATTTAATGCTAGTAGTTTTATTCATTTGTGGTGCCTAAAAGCTGTATTGTTGTCTCTACATTGCTGAGCCAATGGAAAAGCATTGCATTACAGTCTACACCACACAGTGCCATTATGTGAACTCTTCGAGTACTGTGAGAAATAATACATTAAAGGCTTCTGCGAATCCAAAATGTCACAGAATTTTGTGACTCTAAAAGAAGTTAGTCCTTGCCATATAGGCCCAATTCACTGTTCCAGCCTTGTCTTCTTCCAGTCACCTTCTACTAGGGGCAGGTAATTCTTTTCAATGACATGTGACTCAGTCATTCAGTCACTCCCAATCCAGAGATACAGCAGAAGTATGAATCACTGCTATGAACTCAGCAGATTAGAACTACAGAAGCTGCCTTATACTGAATCAGGCCAGTGTTCCATCTAGCCCAGAATCGTCTACACTGCCAGTGGCTCCCTATGTTTTCAGACAAAGGTCCTTCACATCTCCTGCTACCCTATTCTTCCTTTAATTGGAGATGCTGGGGATTGAACCAGGCACCTTCATCATGCAAGGCATGTGCTCTACTACATGCCTTTCCAGATGTGTCTGAATCAGTAACACATGCAGAACCATGTGGGCTGGATTCCTCAAGGAATATTCCTACTCTTATTCAATCGAAAAATAAGCCCTTTCAAATGTAAGGGTGAAGTGTGCCTCAGCTATCCAAAGTCTGGGAAACGGTGATCTTGCACTCGGGAAATGCACTACAAAGTATTCATCGTTGCCTCTTAGTTTTGACAGCCCAAGATTATCAGAAGACATGACAAGAATGCAGGCAGTAAGGAGCTCTAGTTGATTAAACAATGCAAGGGAACAGAATAGCCATATCATTTGTTCCCCAGTGTGAAGTTCGCATGCATGAGGATTGACTAATGGGAATTGTTAAATCACTCATGAAAAATGTGTGTAGATGCAACAGAAGTGAAGCAGTAGGGTGGATATACAATTGGGAGGGTTTTTAAAAAAATGGTTCTGTGTCTGCCTCTTTTATATTTTGCATTTGGGCAGCTGTGTGTGCCTGTTCTTATTTATTTATTTATTTATTATATTTATACCCCCACCTTTTTTCCTGCAAAGAACTCAAGGCAGCTTACATAATAATCCTCCTCCTCCTCTCCATTTTATCCTCACAACAACCCTGTGAGGTAGGTTAGGCTGAGAGTCAGTGACTGGCCCAAAGTTACCCAGTGAGTTTCATGGCCAAGTAGGGACTAGAACCCGGATCTCCTGAGTCCCAGTCCAACACTCTCGCCACTACGCCACACTGGCCTATATTCCTTAGGGCTACCTGCTGATATTGATAGTTCCTTACTAGAGCATTGTTTTCTTTCTCTGCAATACCTATAAATACCTCCGTGTCCTGTATGTTGTCATTGGGACTGAGCTAAAAGGAAGAAAAGTTTTTGCAAACACTTCCATCAGCATTCAAAAATGCCTCCTTTTTGTAATTTTGGTTTTTTGGAAAATAGTACAAAAGGCAACAAAAGCATTCACCTCTTTAGGAAGCATTGCCCTAAATAGAGTTCATATAATAATAATAATAATAATAATAATAATAATAATAATAATAATAATAATAAATGATAATAGTTTATTTATTACCCGCCTCTCCATCCAGATCGAGGCGGGGAACAACAGAAAATATAAAATACCTAAACTAAAACAACACAATATATACTATTAAAACATCTTAAAACATCCTAAAATTCCGCCGGATAGGCCTGCCGGAAGAGTTCAGTCTTTACGGCTTTTTTAAATTCCAAAAGACTGACAAGTTGACTTATCTCCTCCGGCAGGCCATTCCATAATTTGGGAGCAGCAGAAGAGAAGGTCCTCTGGGTAATGCTTGTCAGCCTAGTTTTGGCTGACTGAAGCAGATTCTTCCCAGAGGACCTAAGTGTGCGGGGTGGATTGTACGGGAGAAGGCGATCCTGTAGGTAGCCTGGACCCAAACCATGTAGGGCTTTAAAGGTAATAACCAACACTTTATACTTCGCCCGGAAACTGATTGGCAGCCAGTGGAGTGCTTTTAAAACTGGTGTGATATGGGCACCCCTAGATGTACCAGCAACCAGTCTGGCTGCCATATTTTGCACTAATTGAAGTTTCCGGACTAGGTATAAAGGTAGCCCTATGTACAGCGCATTACAGAAGTCGAGCCTCGAAGTTACCAGTGCGTGCACTACCGTCTTTAGGTCTTCCAACTCTAGGAAGGGGCGCAGCTGGCGTATCAGCCGAAGCTGATAATAGGCACTCCTAGCCGTCGCATCTATCTGGGATGTCATTTGGAGCGACGGATCCAGGAGCACCCCTAAGCTGCGAACACAGTCTTTCAGGGGGAGTGTAACCCCATCCAGAACTGGTTGACATACCTCCAAACCCAGGTTGTGGCCTTTGACAGCAAGCACCTCCGTCTTGTCTGGATTCAATTTCAGTTTATTTTCCCTCATCCAGCCCATTACTGCCTCCAGGCATTCATTCAGAGGAGACACACTATCCTTAGCTGATGCTGTTGACGAAGGCATAGAGAAATATATTTGGGTGTCATCAGCATACTGATAGCACCCCGCCCCATGCCTCCGGATGATCTCTCCCAACGGTTTCATGTAGATATTAAATAGCATTGGGGAAAGAATAGCTCCTTGTGGCACGCCACATAGCAGCTCCTTTTTGGAGGAGCAGCTATCCCCAAGCATCACCATCTGGAACCTACCCGAGAGGTAGGACCGGAACCACTGAAGCACAGTGCCCCCGATTCCCAGTCCCCTCAGGCGTTCCAGAAGGATACCATGGTCGATGGTATCGAAAGCCGCTGAGAGGTCCAGAAGCACCAACAGGGACACACTCCCCCTGTCGGTACTCAGGCGCAGATCATCTACTAAGGCGACCATAGCAGTCTCAACTCCGTATCCTGCTCTGAAGCCAGTTTGAAATGGGTCTAGAAAATCGGTGTCATCCAAAACTGCTTGGAGTTGGAAGGCAACCGCCCTCTCGATCACCTTGCCCAAAAATGGAAGATTGGACACTGGTCTATAATTGTTAAGGTCCAAGGGATCCAGGGAGGGCTTTTTCAGAAGCGGCCGCACCACCGCTTCTTTCAAACATGATGGAAAATTCCCTCCCTGGAGAGATGCATTAACAATACGCTGTACTTGTAGTCCAACTGCATTTCCTCCTTGGGCAACCAACCAGGAAGGACAGGGATCGAGAGGGCAGGTAGTCTTCTTCACTCGGCCAAGCAGCTTGTCCACGTCCTCGGTACTCACCAACTGAAACTGATGCAGTGTAATCCTACTTGCGGAGTTGCTGGACACTCCATTGTCTGCTTCTTCTACAATGAGGGCTCTTATCCGAGAGATTTTATCTGTGAAATGATTGTTAAAGGCATCACAGCGGGCAACCGTAGGCTCTAAAATCGGGTTCAGGGGGGAAGGTGTCTGCGTTAGACCCCTCACCACCCTGAACAGTTCTGCTGGACGCGAATTCGCAGACGCAATGCGTGCAGAGAAGAAAACTTTCTTCGCTGCACGTATTGCCACCCCATAGGAGCGAAGATGCTCCCTATGATGTGTCTTATCGGATATGAGTCGAGTTTTTCGCCATCGGCGCTCCAGTCGTCCTTTCCGCTTCAGTTCCCTGAGATCTTCTGTAAACCAGGGTGCCCGGTTAGAAGCGGGCCGGAGAGGACGTTTGGGGGCGATCATGTCGATAGCCCTGGTTAGATCTTGATTCCATCTGTCAACCAGGGCTTCAACAGGTTCGTCGACGGTACCAGCCATAGACCTCTCCAAGGCTCTCTGGAATCCAAGAGGATCCATTCGCCTTCGAGGGCGGACCATCTTAATAGGTCCGCCACCCCTGCAGGGGCGGATAGTAGCTGCGATACTAACCCTAACCAGAAAATGATCTGTCCATGACAATGCAGAGGTATTGATGACCTCTGCCCACAGATCTGTCTGTTCAGAACTGAAAACAGCATCAAGGGTGTGACCTGCTGAATGGGTGGGTCCAGAGACCAATTGGGATAGGCCCATGTTTGTCATGGATGCCATGAACTCCCGAGCTGCACCTGACAAACTGGTCCCAAATGGGATGTTGAAGTCGCCCAGGACCAAGAGCCTGGGCGAGTCCAACACCAGCTCCGAGACCAGTTCCGTGAGCTCGGCCAGGGAGTCTGTTAGGCAGCGGGGTGGCCGGTACACCCAACAGAATCCCTAGTCTATCCTTGGTCTTCAGACTCAGGTATACACACTCAATGTGATTCAATTCCCGAACAGGAAGTCTGGTCAGGTTAAGATTATCTTTATAAACCACAGCTACTCCACCCCCCCGCCCACTTTCCCTCACCTGCTCACTAACACAGTACCCAGCTGGGAGGGCCTGGACCCATGTTGGGCCACTGTCATCTCCCAGCCAGGTCTCTGTGAAGCATGCCAGGTTTCACAGATAAATGATTTTCCCTCAGTGTCATCATCATGTTCATTACATGAACCCTGATGGCTAGGATCATCTGTGTGGCTATTCCAGGGAGCACTGCCCTCATTAATTTAGCCTTGTTTGCTCCTATCACGATGTTATATAGCTAGTAAAAACTGGCTATATATTATTTTTATTACTGAAATTTATATACTGCTTTCCATAAAACAGGGAACATAAAATACAATGGCATCAAAATGTAACAATAAATATAACAATAAAACAACACAGTACAAAATTAATTAGCAGTAAAACCACACACTGTGTGTGCGACAAGGCATAGCTGGCTGGGTCACACTTCAGGGAAAGCTTGTGTGAAGAGATGAATTTTAAGAAGACGTCTAAACGTCAGAACTGTGGGGGTCTGTCTAATGCCAATTGGTAAAGTGTTCCAGAGGGTTGGTGCTGAAACACTAAATGCTCTACTCCCAAGTGCTCCTGAGGTGAACCTCGGGAGCATGTGACACCCTGAGAAGTGCTCCCTCTGTTAGCAGCCTTGCCACTGCATTCTGCACCAGCTGCAGCTTCCAGAACAAGCCCAAGGCTAGTCCCACATAGAGTGTGTTAAGAGTAATCTAATCTTGTGCTTACCAGTACCTGTACCAGCATGGCTAAGCTATCACAGTCCAGAAATGGCCATAGTTGGAGTACCAGCTGAAGCTGGTAAAACACACTCCTAACCACTGAGGCCACCTGAGCCTCAAGTGACAAATATGAATCCAGGAGTACCCCCAAACTATGCAGCTGTTCCTTCAGGGGGAGTGTAAGCCCATCCAGAACTGGCAACTGACTGATTTCTCAGACCTGTGCACTACTCACCCCAGTGATTCCTTCTTGCCAGGATTCAAATGCAGTTTATTGGCATCCAGCCACCACTGCGTCCAAGCACTGGGCCACAGTGCACGGCCACAGCAGACTCTGATTTAGATGTTATAGAGATATAGAGCTGAGTGTCATCTGCATATTGATGACATCTCGTTCCATAACCCCCGATGACTGCTCTCAGTGGCTTCATATAAATATTGAATAGCATTGGGAATAAAATATGCCCTGTGGCACCCCGTGGCACCCCATAGCACAAGTGCCAGGGAGCTGAGGTGCACTCCCCCAACAACACTCTCTGAGACTGACCCTGTAGGTAGGAATGGAACCACTGAAGTACAGTTTACCCAATACCCATCCCACGAAGCTGACATAAGAGGATAGCATGGTCGAAAGGTACAGAGAGATTGAGTAAAGGAGCAAGGTTGCATTCTCTCTATCCCTTGTTCAATAAAGGTCATCCAACAGGGTGACCAAGGCCTATTCGGTCCCAAAACCAGGCCTGAACCCAAAACTGGAAAGGATCTAGATAATCAGTTTCATCCAAGAATGCCTGCAGTTGCCCCACCACAGCCCTCACAATCACTTTCCCTAAAAAATGGTGTGTTTGTGACTGGGCAATGGTTGTCCCAAATCCTTGGGTCCAGGGTGGGCCTCTTTAGGAGTGGTCGCACTAGTACCTCCTTCAAAATGTCAGGCAACACCTTCACACAACAAGGCATTAACCACACTCTGGGCCTACCCAGCCAAGCCATGTCGGCAGGCCTTAATTAGCCATGAAGGACAGATCGAGAGGGCACGTGATTGCATAACTGCAAGCATGTTGACATCATCAGGTTGTATTACGTAGATAGCATCATGATGTCATCATATTCATTACATGATCCCTGATTGGCTGAGATCTCTCTGGGAAGAAGAAAAGACACCTAGCTACGGTAATTAAAAATGGTGCCAACACAGCAGCAGATTGGAAAACCAAGTGGCAATGAACAGGATTGAAAAAGGTGAAAATTTGTACAGATAAAGGAAATGTCTGCCCCTCCTCCCCCCAGCACTACTTTCGCTATGGAAAGTGGAAACAGAAGAATAGTCAGCACACTCCTAATTATAACATTCTACATTCCTTCAGCAGTCTAAACACAAGAAGTTATTGCCAGCCCACCTGTACCATATTTGGCTAAAAATAGAAGAGCTTAGTTGTGTTGTACTTTAGTTCTGAAGGCTTAAAAAAAACTTGATAGGCAGCCAAGAAATAGTACATGCTTTCTCATACATTCCCATTCTCCCTTCAATCCACAGTGCACATAACCCAGCATTATAATCAAACCAAGTATGCATTAAACTGTTATCTCTTGGGGGGAAATGTCTTCTAATATGGCCTGAAAGTGATCTCAAAAGCAATTCCTAAGTTTTGAATTGCTTCTGAAAATATAGCTGTTGTAAAGTTTGCCCATAATTGTCTTTCATGCTTTTATGAAATAATTTTCTGTCTGCTAAAATAGAATTCACCTCCTAATAATAAATAAGAAGCAAGGGCGGGCAGGAATAACGTTTTTAAAAATTAGGAAAAAGAGGAAAACCTTAGTTCAGTTGCAGAAACGTGATCTTTATGTCAAGAGAGATTTAAAAATATATGTAAATATTTCATTCTATCATATGATTTCAGCTTCATTGAAGAGACATTTTCTAATGTGCGTGTGCGTGTGCGTGTGCGTGTGCGTGTGTGTGTTACTTTCAAGAGGAAATTGACCTTCATAGCTTCGTCTCTTTAATACCTTACATCTTGGAACCCCTACTCTTAATACAGTAATACCTTGGATTGCAAGTAACTTGGTTTGAGAGCATTTTGCAAGACAAGCAAATTTTTAAATATTTTTTTTACTTGATATACAAGCGACATCTTGTAATACAAGTACTGTAGTACGGCTTAAATTAAAAATCTCTGTACAAATTTTTTTGGGGGGGATTTTGTTTTGATATAAGAGTGTTTTGGATTACAAGCACGTTTCCAGAACGAATTATGCTCTCAATCCAAGGCATGACTATAAGTGGAATAACAACATCTTTTTTTTTTTTAAGTACTGCAGTTGAGCTTATTGTGACATGACAGAATTCACAATCATCATTTTGCCAGTTCTTAATGGCAACTGCAGCGAGTCAAGAACAAACATTAGAACTGCTTTAAACAATAATTTGCTGACACAGATATCCTTCATATAGACAAAAGACTGACCACAGTTTCATATGACAGATGCCCATGTAGTCTGTTTTGCAGCATGTACACACTGAAAAGTTGCAGCCAAAATGTTATTGTGAAGGACCACCGCTGGTCCTTTCCTGCAAGATCGGGAGCTGCGTGGCTAATTTGACAGCGCAGAGCTCCCACTTGCATTCCCTGGGTCAATTCAGGTCAGTTACACTGGATTGAGGCACCAAGTCCTCAGGCAAAAGTGAAACCAGTTTATTGGTAGGAGTAAACATACAAATTAGGTCAGGGAGATAAGGGGTGAAATCGACAAAGGGAAAGTGAAGCATGCTACACACAGGCAGAACTATCAAACAAAAAAGAACCTACACTATTCTCAGCTAACATTGCAGAATCTACCCTAGCCTAATACTAGAAACTGTAACAGACTTACGGCAAAGTACCCAGGCGGTCTGCTTGGGGGTTGAGTGTGTTCGGGCTGGCCTGAGCTGACGACCCGCTCTGTGCTCCCTTGCACCTTGTTCCCAACAACCCCCAGGAGCCTTGGCTGCTGTTTTTACTCCTTCTCTCGCCCCCCTCTCAATGCCCCGACCCCTCCATCTGCTAACAGGACGAACCGGTCCAGATAGGCGGGTGGGTACTGAGGTTTTTGTCGCCACCTTGCCCATGGCTTTCCAAGGGTGCTGGGAGGGGTGACTGAGGGTACTTGACAGCCCATGGAGAATGCTTGGGGGGAAACCATTGAATCGAATGTAAATGTGTGTCCCGGACTTGACAACCCATTGAGGGTGCTTGGTGAAGACTATCTGGATGCAAATGTGTGTCTGGGTCTGTGCTTTCCTGCCTTGGGCAGAGATTATGCAGGTGACTGGGGGACAAAGTGTGTGTCCTGTCAGGCTTTCTCTCCACAGTTATATATGTATGGCTATCATGGGACTGTTCATTTGCTAAATAGGTTTTGTAAAAACATTAAGGAATATACAGAACCACAGTTGAATTGTTTATAGCATTTCACCAATTCTCTGAATGGTGGCCCCAATCCACAATCCTTGTGGCCCCAATTCAGTCCAATTCCTGATAGTCCACTTCTAGGTTAGAGATAGTTGCCCCATCCTTTTACAGTGTGCCTTGTCTGTTGCTGCTTCCTTCTTCCACTGGCAGTTTTCTCTAGAAATAGGGTGGGATATCCTTTATTTATTGCATTTCTATACCACCCAATGGACAAAGCTGTCTGGGTGGTTCACAACATTTAAATCCCTAAAATACATACATCTTTTGCATGTCTTCTAGTCAGTTAGCACTCTTAAGGGTGGGGAAGACAAGCCTTGTTGTTGGTCCAACCACAAAATATATCCTGGGGCCTACCTAGCTGGCCATGTCACTAAAATGAAAGCTTTTTTTCCTCGGCTTGGAAAGAGAAAAGCACAAACAGAATTTGACTTGCACAACATGACTGTTCTGCCTCCTTCCTGCTGTAGCCACTTAGGCTCTGAAAGGAGGGTCCCTTCAGAATACTGTGGTATGTGCAGCTGGAAAGGGGTATCCACTTTCTGGGTCCTGTCATATGTCCCTACATTTTGAGATGTAGATATTTCTTTGATAAAGCACATTTTGGAAATTCTGGTCTCCTATACCACCCATATCTCAACTCTTCTAACAATAATATATTCTGCTAATTTTCTTTTCATGGAATCAACATGAAATCTTTCATTTACACACCTATCAGTGGAGGATCTCCAAACCTTCTAAGACATCAGCCCTGGATGTTCCTCATCTCTTTTTACAATATCTTTGGACTATGGCTGGTTATTTTGTCCACTATTCTCAGTCTTTACAAGCAGTAGCTGTTTTCATCTTTCTGGGGTTCATGATCACAGATGAGTTCTAATAAAAAAACACTTTGTAAATATCTCATGATGTTGATTCTTATTGTGGCATGTTAGTTAGATGGATGATACAGTCCACCAAGCTTTCAAAATGAGGGATGTTTTCCTTGTGTTCATAATTCTAATAAAAGTACAGTAATACCTTGGATTGCAAGTAACTTGGTTTGAGAGCGTTTTGCAAGACAAGCAAATTTTTAAATATTTATTTAATTTTTTTGACTTGATATACAAGCAACGTCTTGCAGTACAAGTACTGTAGTACAGCTTAAATTTAAAATCTCTGTACAAATTTTTTTGGGGGGGATTTCGTTTTGATATAAGAGTGTTTTGGATTACAAGCACGTTTCCGGAACGAATTATGCTCTCAATCCAAGGCATGACTGTACTTCAAAATATGGGTGTAGCCTTTATAAAACATAGCCAGCACCCAAAGAACTGAAAGCGATATTCTGCACATGCACCAAGGCTTTTCAAGCCACCCCTTCCAAATGCAGCTTTTGTACCTCCTCAAATTCTACTCGTGAGGTTTAGGGGATTCTCTGATGCCACATTTGATGTTGTGCGAGGAGAAAATGCACATCAGCCTAATCAGATTCTGATCTAGGAACACAGGACACTACCTTACACTGAGCCTGACTATTGGTCTATCTAGCTCAGTATTGTCTGCAACAGCTTTCTCCCAACCTGGTACCCTCCAGATGTGTTGGGCTACAATTCTCATCTGGCTGGGGATGATGAGAGTTGTAGTTAAACACATCTGGAGGGTGCCAGGTTGGGGGAAGCTGGTCTACACAAAGTGTAGCCTCCCCAGTTGCTTTGGACTACAATTCCCACCAGCCACAGCCAGCATGGCCAATGGTCAGGGATTATGGGAGTTGTATCCAAAACATCTGGATGGCAACAGATTGCCTACCCTAGTCTTCACTGATTGACAAGTTCTTCAGGACTTCAGACCGGAGCCTTTCCCTGACCTACCTGGAGATGCCAGGGATTGAACCTGGACCTTTTTCGTGCAGAGCATGAGCTTTATGCCCTTCCCCATATCAGAATAATACTATCAGGATTTTAATTCAGATGTTACTGATTTAGAATTATCCTGATTTGATATAGGTAGAGAATATCTGGGGCTTTTTACACTACCCCAAGTGACATCAGGCCATGGTGTGCTTACACTAAACTTTGAATTCCATATGTCAGCTAAGGGACTGTTTCTCAAATTGTGGCTCAGCCAACCTTCAGATGGGTCTCAGTGCTGTAGACTGCCCAGTGCCCCTTGGCTTGACTGCCCTGTGCCAGGACTGCATCATGCAAACTGCATAGGCAGGTGTGGTAGTGGTAAATGGTCAGAGAGCAAGGTGAAAACTAATAATAGTATTTTAAAAACAAACAAAAACAAATGGGGAATAAAGAGGAAGGGGATAAAATAGGGTAGATGTTATAGGAGGAAGTGAATGTAAAAGCAGCAGGAGAGAGGGATGAAAGAAACTGGCAGCTGGGGATAGGGTACAAATTACCGTATTTTTTGCTCCATAAGACGCACCAGACCATAAGACGCACTTAGGTTTTAGAGGAAGAAAACAAGAAAAAAAATATTCTGAACCAAATGGTGAAACGACGACAAAACCCTGCCACTGTCACAGAACCGAGCGGGGAGGGCTTTCCCGACCCGGCGCTTTCTCCACTGTTGGCGGTGCTGCTGCTGCTGCAGGCAGCTGGGTCAGAGTAGCTGAAAGTTGTGCCGGTCCGGGCGCGCCCCCCCCCGAAGATTAGGGTGACGGGAGGGAGGAGAAGCTCTGCTTTGCCCAGTCTGAGTTTGTCTGTCTGACTCAGGGCCAGTGCAAGGCAATTTAGTGCCCTAGGCAAGATCAGATATTTAGCACCCCCCCTTCCCACTTGAACCCTCCTTCCCTCCAGCCCTATGCCCATTATGAAATAATTTTTCCTCCCTGGGAACTGCCGAGCCCCATAGAAAAACTTTGTGGACTTTGAGACTTTTCCTTTGTGTTCACGCGGAAAGCAAAGAGGCAACATCAGCCCAGCTATGCCAGGAACTCCCAAGGGCCTTCTCCTACTCCATAGATATGTAAAAGCCTGTCTCCTCCTGCGGGCAGCACAGTCAGTCAGGCAGGCGATCACTCGTGACCGAGTAAGATTGTCTTCCAGGATAAAAAAAAAGAAAATTTACAAAAAGATTTTAAAAGGAGAAAAATTCTAAAGAAGATTGTGTAGACTCTAGCGATGGGTCTGTAAGTGACTGTGGAGGCCAATTCTAGATCCACACAGCTTCCCACAGTGAGGACACAGGTTACCAGATGGAAGATGGTCCTGTAAAGGATTCATTTGACGTGCTTTTCGCTTAGCACGTTTCTCCCTTTCACCTTGCACTCGAGCTTCTTCAAAGTCCATAGAACCTTTGTGAAAGGCCAACCTCCAGTTAGATCGTTCATGGGCCAGAGCTTCCCAGTTTTTGATGTTTATATTGCATTTTTTTAGATTAGCCTTAAAAACATCTTTAAACCTCTTATATTGACCACCGATATTCCGCTTTCCATCCTTGAGTTGGGAATAAAGTAACTGCTTTGGGAGGCGGCAGTCAGGCATTCGAACAACATGACCTGTCCACTGAAGTTAGCGTTGAAGGATCATTTTTTCAATGCTAGTAGTCTTTGCTTCTTCCAGTACACTGACATTTGTTCGCCTATCTTCCCAAGTAATTCGCAGGATTTTCCAGAGGCAACGTTGATGAAATCTTTCAAGGAGTTGGAGGTGACATTTATAGATAGTCCATGTTTCGCAGGCATACAATAAAGTTGGTAATACAATGGCTTCATAAACCAGTGTTTTGGTCTTCTTACAAATATCCCGATCCTCGAACACTCTATGTTTCATTCGAGAAAACGCAGCACTTGCGGAGCTCAGACGATGCTGGATTTCACTGTCGATGTTAGCTGTAACAGAAAGATAGCTGCCAAGATAGAGAAAATGATCGACATTTTCCAGTATTGTCCCGCCAAGCTGGATAGATGGCATCACCAAAGGGTTAGCTTGCACTTGCTGATGAAGCACTTTGGTTTTTTTGATGTTAAGTGAGAGACCAAGTTTTCTGTATGCTTCTGCAAAAGCATTTAGGATAGTTTGGAGATCATCCTCTGGATGTGCGGAGACCACATTATATGAAAAAAGGATGTGAGAGAGGTGTGGTGGCGCTACCTGTGAGGAATAGAGACAAAAGGGCGTCTTGCAGCCTGTCCTACCTCGCAGGGTGGAGGTGCAGAGACACCAGGTTTGACTCGTACACCTTCTGGGTTGCAGGGGGGGGATGCATGTAGTAGAAACATAGCAAAGAGAGAGCCCGTGGATCATCTGGTTCAAATTTAGGAGGGGCTTTACGAAACTTGCTGCTTCCCATCCTCTCTCTATCACTTTGTTGCAATATTTCTTTATCAGAATAATGAATATTATCCTGTCTTTCCCTTTACCAGCCTAGTGCTCAAGGCAGACAACAATATTCAAAGTACAGTAAAGCAAACATCAACAGCTCAGGGCACAATCCTAAACACGTTGAGGCAGAAAAAAGCCCCGGGGATTGCGCATGGCTGGGGAATGCTGGGAGTTGTAGGACTTTCCGCCCCCCCTCCAAACATGCGTAGGATTGCATCCTAAAACCATTTAAAACCAAAACACAGAAACAGCATGGTAAATAATTAAAACATTGGAGCCCCAGCTAGCTTAAAATACCTTTCCCTCCCTCCCTGGTTGCTGGAAATAACTGCTTTCAGGGGAAGTTTAGCTGAGGAACCTGAGGCGCGCGCTGGAGGGAGGGAAGGTGAAGGAGATGTTTGCAGGTGGATCCTTCCCAGAGGGAGGGAAGGCGAAGGAGGTGTTTGCAGGTGCATCCTTCCCGCCGCCCACCAGTCTCCCATCATTGGCCCCTGCCCACCTCCGCCTCCTCCAGCAGCGGCCCACAGCGCCAAACAGCTGATCCTTTGCCCAGCTGTTTGGCGGGCCCGCGGCTTGGCCTTGCTCCATAAGATGCACAGACATTTCCCCCTATTTTGGGGGGGGGGAGTGCATCTTATGGAGCGAAAAATACGGTAGGTGTGCACATTTTCCAAATGTGTGCATTTTTCAAACACTTCTTTTGTTTTTTTGAAACACATTGCAAATTCAGAAATGTACAGATTTCCAACCACAAATTGTGTTTGGGTCTGCATCTAGTTCTGGGGGTGCAAATTGTGTAATCTCGTATTAAAAACTAATGAAGTTATTGTGATATGATGCCTCTTATAGGCAAGTAGGTTCTCTTGCCTATAAAAAGCTTACAGCACAATACATTTGTTGCAGTTCAATCTTACACATATTCACATGAAAGTAAGTCAGTGAAACTTTCTGGTAAGAGTGTTTTGGATTGCAGCCATCTGGCGGATCCAGTTTTGGCCATCCACAGCGGAAGTCTGTTCACACAATGCTCGATTTAACCTATAGTCATTTTAAGGTGCCAAAGTTTCATTTTCTGCGATAAAGTAACACAACTATTTTTCTGGAGTTTCAGAAACCAGATGGAACAGAGCATTAGATCTCCCACCCAGAAAAGCTGAAATCCTTTCACATTGAAAATTCAGGTGTTTGGTTCTGTGAATGAGAACAGTGAAACATGCTTATCTAAAATGGAATATTTTATTTAGTTTGTGAAACAATTATTTCATGTGCAAGCTACCATGTGATGATAGGTTGGTAACAGTATGACAGCTTTCCACTTGCGATCCAGAATATGCTACTTATAATCTTTTCTATAAGCCCTAAAAACCTTGGGCACTGCCCCATTTTGCTTTCAAAGGCCCTATTTACAGTCATGTGAAAAAGAAAGTACACCCTTCTCAAGTTCCATGATTCCACGTATCAGGACAGAAGAAAAATTGACGGGCCCGTAGCAGGTCTCAAATTTAGGTAAAGACAACCTCAGATGAACAACAACACATGACAGAGTACACTGTGGCATTATTTATTGTACAGAAATACAGCCAAAATGGAGAAGCCATGTGGGGAAAACTAAGTACACCTTATGATTCAATAGCTGGTAGAACCACCGTTAGCAGCAATAACTTGAAGTAATTGTTTTCGGTATGACGTGATCAGTCTCTCACATCGTTGTGGAGGAATTTTGGCCCACTCTTCTTTACTACATTGCTTCAGTTCATTGCAGTTTGCAGGCATTTGTTTATGCACAGCTCTCTTAAGGTCCCGCCACAGCATTTCAATCGGGTTGAGGTCTGGACTTTGACTGGGCCATTGCAGCACCTTGATTCTTTTCTTTGTCAGCCATTCTGTTGTAGATTTGCTGGTGTGCTTGGGATCATTGTCCTGTTGCATGACCCAATTTCGGCCAAGTTTTACCTGCCGGACAGATGGCCTCCCATTTGACTCTAGAATACCTTGGTATACAGAGGAGGTCATGGTCGACTCAATAACTGCAAGGTACCCGGGTCCTCTGGCTGCAAAACAAGCCCAAATCATCACCCCTCCACCACTGTGCTTGACAGTTGGTCTGAGATGTTTGTGCTGATATGCTATGTTTGGTTTTCGCCAAACGTGGTGCTGTGCTTTATGTCCAAACAGCTCCACTTTGGTCTCGTCTGTCCAAAGGACATTGCTCCAGAAGGCTTGTGATTTGTTCAGATGCAACTTTGCAAACCCAAGCCGTGCTGCCATGTTCTTTTTAGAGAGAAGAGGCTTTCTCCTGGCAACCCTTCCATACAAACCATATTTGTTCAGTCTTTTTCCAATTGTACTGTCGTGAACTTTAATGTTGCACCTGCTGACTATGGCCTGTAGCGCCTAAGATGTAACACTTGGATGTTTTGCAATTTCTCTGAGCATTGCATGGCCTGCCCTTGCGGTGAATTTGCTGGGACGTCCACTCCTGGGAGGGCTGGCAACTGTCTTGAATGTTTTCCACTTGTGAATAATCTTCCTCACTGTAGAATGATGGACTTTAAATTGTTTGGAAATTGCCTTATAACCCTTCCCAGATTGATGGGCAGCAACAATTGCTTCCCTAAGATCATTGCTGATGTCTTCTCTCCTTGGCATTATGGTAACACATACCTGACCAGCAAACTCCTGACACTTCAGCTTTTATAGAGGTGGTCACACTTGCTGATGATCAATTCATCAAGGGCATTTGCTTGGCAGCACCTGGCTGCTCCTTAGCCTCTTCATACCTATGGAAGCAGTAAGGGTGTACTTAGTTTTTCCCACATGGCTTCTCCATTTTGGCTGTATTTCTGTACAATAAGTAATACCATGGTGTACTCTGCCATGTGTTGTTGTTCATCTGAGGTTGTCTTTACCTAATTTTGAGACCTGCTATGGGCCCGATGATTTTTCTTCTGTCCCGATACGTGGAACCATGGAACTCGAGAAGGGTGTACTTACTTTTTCACACGACTGTATATCTTAACCTGAAGCTGTGTGGTTGCTGCCACCAGTATGCTGCCACAAAAGCATCCCCCCATATATTTACTTCTACCATTTACATGTCCAACTGTGGATTGTTTGGTTACATATCACTCTCATTACACATCCCTTTAATGGCTTAGATATTGCTACCGTACATCCCGCTCTAAGTAGAAGATGTAAATATTGCTGGGAGCAGTTTGGGAGTAACTGGAGGCAGTGGCAATCACACAGCTAAAGTAAAGTATAAATGGCTCCTAAGTTTGATTCATTGTTTCCTTTTAAGTTTACTGTTCATGTGTCAGAATTTAGGACAGCAAGGAGTTGTCCTCATGAGCTCCCTGTAAACTCTAGAATCCCTTTCCCAAAAAGATTAACCAGAACCCAAAATCTGAGCATCTTCCAAAAGCCTTGTAAGACTTTCTTATTATTTCCATTGGCTTTTGGCAACAGGAGATTGGGTGGTAAAGAGGGCAGAGTTTTAACACTGGTAAGGTTTTATTGGTTGTCTGTAGATGTGTTATCTTGTGGAAAGGCTGCAGGTCCAAAATAAATCGTATTAATGAAAGGCTGGCAGGCAAGGCCAGACATTTTGTGGAACTTTCATTATTTGCTTTTGATTCACAGGAGATAAGTTCCATTTCGCTTAAGAGTAGCAAGATTAGTAGATAAAAGGGTTCTCCAAATCATGAATAATGTATTCTCTATCGCCCACCCTCAAACATATGTGTGCACATATACTCAACTATAGCCAAGCTTTACAGGACAATCCTGTGCATGTCTGCTCAGAAGTAACACCACTGTGTTGATTGGGCTTACTCCCAGGTATGTGTGCATAGGATTGCAGTGTTAAGTGTATATAATGAATGACAGTTGGCTACATTGTACCCTCCCAACCCTCGACTCTCTCTCCCTCCCAAGCATGCCACAGGTGAGGACAGTTTGTCTGCTGTCCATTGTAGATAGTAAGCTCCTTGGTAGCAGGGACCTATCTATGTTGCCTAATGTTACTCTGTAAGGTGTTATGTGCATTCATAAGATGATCGATGATGATGATGATGATGATGATGATGATGATGATGATGATGATGATGATGATTCACCACCACCACTACAAACACCAATAATATAAAAATACAGGCGTGCATAGTCACTGAAGCTTTGCAATGCATCCAGCCTCATTCCCTTTCCCTCAGTTTTATCCTGGTTTCAGTCTGCCACAGGACATCCCACCAGAAGTCTGGGATTTTTACAGATCACATTCACTTGTTACCTGTGTACATGCAATCTTACCAGAATCTAAACAATACTGTACCTGTTATTTTTTCTTATGTACATACTCAGTCCAAAAACATGTGTAGAATTTATAATTCTTTGAGTAATGATTAATTCCAGCAATTTAGAGCCATTATCTTTTTGCCATGATTGGAGGAAGATCCTCCATACAACTTGAGGTGCCCTCACCCTAGAGGTGGTAGCGACCTTGGATTTCAGTGAGAAGGTGCTGAAAGTCAAGTATTTTGCTCTACCGCTGGTAGAGAGCAGCATTTTCCGCTTCCTGTGCAATGTAGACTCCCCTTACTTAAGGAGACTGACTGGTCTCACTTAAGGCCTCCAAATGACTGACCTCATTCCAGTTCATCATTTTAAGGCTGCACTTGCACTCTCCGCATTTTGTTAATCTTGCACTTGACCTAATAACCCTTCCTGAATTCAACTTTCTTGGTTTCTTGGTGTTCTTCACCTTGAAGCTCTCCTAGGTCTGGGATCCCAATGCCTAATTTTGTGTGAGGGATATAACCTAGGCTTCCTTTGTCATTGTTGATTCTACGTACCGTAGTTTCCTGCATGATGCCTTTCTTCTCCAGCCCCACCATGTGGCAGGAGCATACCTGTTCCACTCCTCTTATATGCTGCGTCTGACCTGACTGGATACCCCCACTTCCTCAGCACAGTGTTGAGGACTTTGGAGCTCATTCTCACGTCGTGTGTGTGGTGGGGCAGGGTGGGGTGGGGGTGGGGGTGGAATTCTGGGCAGGTTGGTTGCAACGTGAATCTCTCTGATGCTTCTTCAGCTACAGGTGTTGCACAAAACCAGAGAGAAGAAGCTGGGCACAAAAATAAAATTCTGTGAGGCTTAACCTAGATTCTTAACAAAGTGTTGCTGCCCTGAGCCTACACAGCCTTCATCAACTTACACTACTTTCAGATGAACTCCTGAGTGTCAGGCACACTGAATCGGAGCATCTAACAGCAGTCGTCCATGTGGAGACTTGCTTGATCTTGCTTGATCACTAAACCATTTGTAAGGATTAATTACAGTAGATTAACATAGTGGAATCTATTTCATAATAAAATGTCATTTCTCAGATATTTCATCCAGTTTACAGATAAGTACAAGAACAGATACAGATGTGTATCACGCACACACGCACGGGTAGCTTGATTGGAGCATTTGGCTAGCTTTTCAACTGGACGTACTTATTTTTCTCACCACCACCCAACAAATGACTAACCGCAAGATTGATTTACTTCTTTGGGACCCTTCTCTTTCCTCCCCATCATCTTCCCAAGATTCTGAAGCATACCACAATTGAGGAGACTGAAGAAGGTGAAGAAGAAGGAAAGAAGCAAGAACTAAAACAAGAAACAAGTATTGGGCAAAAGGGATGTTGTGAGGATCTGATGCCAGCCTGGGTCACCTGGTGCAATATTTAAATGGTTGGATAGTTTTCATACATTGTAGATGTAAGGCCAATTCACAGTGAACTGCAGCTTTCACATGATCACCTAAAGCTCGTGGAGGCTCCGGGTTGGTAGAGAATATATCATATGAAAAGAAAGTGCATACATCATTTGTTGTTATTTACTGATTTCAAGCATTTTGGCCTTCAGAGCTCCTCTGAATCTACCCATAGTAATGTCAGGTTTTGAAAATGACATTGAACAGCTGCTATAGATAGTACTATAATGGTTCTTCATTTTGATGCAAACTTCAGTTCCAGTTGAGGAATGATTAGCCTTGAGTATATTTTAAAATCTAATACTTACTTCTCAAGCACATTGCTTTGGCTCCAGATTAAAGTCTGGATTGCAGTGTGTGAATCCTGGATTGCTGCCTCAGGGTCCTACAGAGGAAAGCAAGTTGAATCTTCATAAAATTAGGAATATTATCTTTAAGTAATGTTGGAAAAGGGAATCTGTAGCCAGGGCCATAACAAGTTACCCTGCAATTCTTGTGGCAAGTGTTTACTACCACATGTACTCACTGCTGTGACCCAGAGTTAATTGTACATATATTTGTTGCACACATGTGTTTGCAGTTTTTGGAGTATACATTATAAACCTAAAAAGATGAAGTAGTTGTATTTGTAGGGCATTTAGAGAATATGTGACATTTGTTGATCGCCTACACCATAGTGTGACTAAAATTTTTAGCGTGCAATCTTGTGCATGTTTAGACAGAAAAAATGCCATACAACTCCCAGCATTCCCTAGCCAGCCATGTTGTAGCTTTTCTTCTGCCTAAACATGCATAGAATTGTGCCCTTATGGATGGATATAACACCATCTTTACTACAAATATTGGGAGTTGGCACATTCCTTAGCCCCATATGGTAGGGAACTCCTCACATGCACACTATGTTGCTCAGAAATTCTATACCCCATTGCTGCAACTGGGGAAAACATGGCATCACTTTGTTCTGAATTGAGTGAAGAGAGCTTTCTCCTGACAGGTGCCATTATCCTGTAGCTTTATGTTGCATTGCTGTTTCAAAATAAGTTACACAGTACTAGTAGTCCAAGGATCTGCTTTAGACCCCCTTAAAAATTGACACACAGAAAATCTTGGTTTGTATGTGTTTCAGACACATGTAAGAACACATTTAATTCTAGTGCATGAGTTCTGTAGCTGCCATTTTCCAAGATGGCTGAGATGTGAATGAGAATATGCAATAACTCATGAACAAATGCATGTAGAAAGCTAATTTTGGTGGCAAAATACAGGTTTTTTTTAGTCAAGACAGGTAGAAGAACTATTACTAGTCACTGTTACCACCTGTATGATCTAGCAGATAGAATGCTGGACTAGGAGCAGGAAGACACAGGTTCAATTCTGTGCTCTGCTTTGAAGCTCACCAATTGCATTGCAGCCAGGTTAGATTAACCTACCTCAACAGTATTGTTCTGAGGATAAGAGTGGGAGAGACATGTACCCCACCCTTTCTTGGAGGAAGGATGAGCAAAGCAGGGATTTGAACTCTCTTCGTCTGGCATTCTATCTGCCAGTGGTTCCCAACCTTGGGTCCCCAGATGTTGCTGGACTGCAGTTCCCAGCATTCCTTGCCATTAGCCATGCTGTAGGCCAGCAACATTTGGGGACCCAAGGTTGGGAACCACTGTGCTAGACCATACAGGTAGTAACAGTGACTAGTAATAGTTCTTCTCATCTTGACTTTAAAAAAAAAACAACACCCTATATTTTGCTACCAAAATGAGCTTTCTACATGCATTCGTTCATGAGTTTCAAGATTCTCTGTACATCTATTTTTATGGGGTCTTGCAGGTCCAGGACTGTAGGGCTGGCCCTAGCATTAGGCAGAGTGAAGCAGCTGCTTCAGGCAGTAAATTTTAGGTGTTATGAAAGATCAGCAAATCGCTAGTTATTTAATTTGTTATTAATGTGTTTTTACTTCCATGGGAGGCGGACAAGTGCTTGTGGGATTTTTTCCTCTCAGGTGTCAAAATAACATGGCTTTGCACCTTGATTTGGTGTGGGGAGAGGGAGCCATTTGCTGCTCCAGCTCAGATAGCAAAATCTCTTGGGTCAGCCCTGCACAGTACAGATACATGCTAGTTCCCAACCTTTTTGGGAATGGGCACATTTGGAATTTTGAGTGTGTGTCATGGATACTCTCACAAAATAGTTGCCATGGGGGTTGCTTGACCACTCACCAAATGGCTGCCATAGTGAACATGGCCAATCACAAGAAGCTCATTTCATAGAAGACAAAGTGATGAGGTTCAGGGACAAGTCACTTGGCCATGAACCTGGGTACAAGGCCAGAGGTGGGCTCTGAGCCCCAAATGTCAAATCACATATTTGTTGCCATACCCTCTAGCCCCCAAGGGCATTCCCTAACACCTCTAGACTACTTTTTTCTGGGCACTATTCAAAATGAAGTGTTGGGTTGCAGCCCTCCACCATTTTTATTTTCTAAGAATGCCTCTTGATCCCAGCAGGTGGGCACCAGAGATTTTCTTGGAAATAAAGCTCCAGACTCCCTATCCCTCCCAATTTTTTAAAAACAATTTTTCTTAACTGGGCGGCTGACATGCTGCAAGAGAGGTGTCCATGGGCACCATGTTGGAGACCCCAGCGCTAGACTAAACATTCACAGACTCGAGAGCTAATATTTGGCATATACGGGGATGCAAGCTCCTAAATCCCAGTCCGGAACACAGGATAGGGCAGTGATGGCGAACCTTTTTGAGCCCGAGTGCCCAAACTGCAACACAAAACCAACTTATTTATTTCAAAGTGCCAACACTGCAATTAAACCTGCATACCGAGGTTTTAGTTTTAGAAAAACAACTCATACAGTTGTCCGAACTAATTAACATCTTTTGTCTTTAAAGAAAAACACAATAACAGAGCTTTCAATGATACAAACAGTTTTTTGTTGGGGGGAAAAATCAACTCAAAAAATTATTATAGTACCACATTGTACACGTAGTCTGAAGGGAATTTATACAAACTTTTTAAATAATTAGGCACATGTATTTTTGGATAAGGGATTCTCAACTTGTAATATGATTATATGCCAGACTGAAATTGTATGGAGCAAGCTTTACCCTGGGTCCTTTCCCTGCTTCTACAGGTGTCGGATTAGTAAAAGTAAAAGTCAACCTGTACTAGGATGAGCAAGATAAACAAGAAAACTAAACGTGCTTAACACATTTAAAACACTTTATGTCTTGGACTGCAAACACTGCATTAGGTAAAAGTTTGCATTGGGCATGCTTTTGCACAATTAATGTGATTTTTGCTATTGCATGCATGCTGATAATGTGTCAAACCTTGGCTCATACTCCGTTAGTTTGAGAGCAACACATGCAGCACTCAGGTCAACTGTTAGGGCTTTACATCCAAGCCATGCTCTGTGCATCATTCTTCAAAATCTTTTAAATGTGATAACAATGTAGAAAAGAATTCTGTAACATAAATTCTAGAATAAAATCATTCTGTTCCACACTGTGAGAAAGAACAAAATCATTAGTGTTTTGCAGAAGGGGACAGTGTTTTTGTGATCTGGTGACCAATGGCTCGAGTGCCCACAGAGAGGTCCCTGTGTGCCAGCTGTGGCACCCGTGCCATAGGTTTGCCATCACTGGGATAGGAGGTGAGCCTCACTGTTGGGCTTCACATAAGCTCCCTAGTCTAGCATCAGGGCCAGACTAGGGTTTTCACCCCTATCCCACTAAGGCCCCATAGATGTATCTTGCTCCCAGCTCAGACATCCAGTAGCAAGACCTCACATACATTATGAAGTATTACTATTAGTATTATATACCATTTTCTATAGTTCCTTGGCCCCATCCTGTCCACAGAATGTTAGCAGGTTTTAGGAAATGTGCAGGAGTTGGCAAAAAAAGAGAAAACAAAGATTGGAAGACTGAATAAAGAGATTAAGGATGCAATTGCATACACACTTTCCTGGGAGTAAGTCCCACTGAATTAAATGCATTCTACATGCATTCGTTCATGAACCTACTTCTTAGTAGATATGCAGGGGATTGTGCTGTAAAAGGTACATTTGAATCTAGCATAAGTTCAAGTATGACAATGGGTTTGATCCAGGATCTGCCTTCCACAAGAGGAAGGACTCCGCTCATTGAAGGCCCCTCTGCCCAATTTTTGGGGATCCCCTCCTCCTGCCCACGCCACAGCTCAACCCATTCTCTGTAGAGCATTTTCCAGGGCTGCTGTGGAAAGGAGGAAACAAGGAAGTCCACTTCCATCATATCAGTTGATCCAGTGTAAATCTGGATCCAACATAATAGAAATAGTAACTATGTCCATAGAAACCTGCATTTGCAACATACTGATGCGTTAGAAGAATATGTCAGTAGAGCACTCCATCATCACTTAGAATTAACAAAGGTGTTTTGTTTTTGTTTTTAATATTCATTTGACTTGAAAGAGGCCTCATAGGTTCTCTTAGAAGGGACCTCCAGATGCAATTTCTATAGCTCATCTTGTCACAAAAGAAAATGTTAAAGTTGAGACATTTTCAAGTCTTTCTATTTATTATCTGTCTGGTCCCACCTTCAAAGTGTTGAGATCACAGAAACCAGATCATTCAGTGAGTTCCCTCCTGTCACTGCAGTTATGTTGAGATTGGGTGCTGCTCAGGCCTGTGTAGTTTAGTGGCTAATTGTGGAAGCTGTATGCCTGGGGTCCCTGGCTCATGTCTCACCTCAGTATGAACTCTGTATAAAATGTGGAATATTACTGTTTTTATTCCAGTTTCATATAAGAGGGGGACTCCCACTGACTTTAGTGTGATTTGGATTATAATGGAGCTGAAAACAGCTCAGAGGGTTACCTAGTCCAACTTCTGGCTCAAATTCCTACTCACTTTATCCTGCATATATATTAGACAATTGAGATTTTATTGTGCAATCAACACAACAAGCAACACTCCAGGACCTGTTTTAAATAGTTAGCCTAACAGCTTGTCTTTCTTCCACCTGCATGCTGTGATCTTTAGTTTAGTTGTAGGTCTTAAAATGTAAGTTTTAACTAGTCTTGAAGCAGGACTTTAGTCCTAATCCTATTACAATTCAGAACCATTTAGAGTTGGCCTAGATGAAGGCTATAGCTTTTGAGAGACAATGACATGGACTTAAAAAGAAGAACAACAAAAACCACAAAAGTTATTTTGAATCTGTATACATCTAAAAAAAACCATTGCATCTATATCTCATCCGCTTTCATTTTACATTAACTTTGAAACTGTATTATTTAATTCTGTAAACTGTCTGTATCCTAGATGGTGCCTAAAATAAACGTTTTAATGACGTATGTCAATGTATTGTCTCAATAAAACTAGATTTTAAATGTTGGAACAGATCATATTTTCTTCTGTAACCTATGAACACCATTTCAAATTTTGTTCTTGAAAGATTCTGCTCCTAGCACAGAATTGAAAAAAGTAGCCACCTATTACACTGAAACATGTTTAGCACCAACCATGTACTAGGTGCTTTTATCTTAACAAGCTGATCCTAATAACAGTTACTCAGAAGTTAATGCTATGCATGCTTTTTTGGGAAGGAAGGCTGTTAAACAAAGTAGGACTTACTTCTGAGTAAATATGCATAGATGGAGCCATATCGCTCACTGCTGATTCCTCTGGGACTTATTCCCAAATAAGTATGCTAAGAATTGCAGACTTGTGCATATTTACTCTTATGTATGTTTACTCTTAAGTAAGTACTTCTGTGTTCAATGTTTAATGAGACTTTTTCCTAGGCTAAGCATATATAGAATTGGAGGCTTAATGTTAATTGTCTAATCCTCAAAGCAGTACAGAAGTGCTTTGGGTGAGGCCAACCAACAGCTATATCGATGCAATACTAAAAAACGTGATGTTATGCTAGTGTTCAGCAACATTGTGCATGAAACTACAGGCAGATAAAACAGCATGTATATTTAAGTTGGGGTGTTAGACTCACTTCTTACTGACCCTGTAAAATGCACATTTTTAGACTAATTTTTGAATGGAGCAGGAAAGAAGGTTAACTTTAAAATGTGTGTGTTGTATAGTAGAGCAACCCATTTTTGGCTGTAATAATCAAAACATTTTTTACTATAACACAAGACTGTAATAATCGCCACACACACTGAATCCATGGTTGCTTCAATTGGGTGGGGATATATTCAACTTCTTCCAATCACAGCTGTAAGTATTCAGTAAAATTTCACTGCTAGTTCAATCTTATGGATCAGCATTACCTGGAAAGGTGCAAGGAGTGTCTTATACCTCTGAAAGAAAAGGTGTGGTCCTATCAGATGAGAAAAACAAAGATAGTGGAGGTTGCCCAACTTTCCAGCGAACTGCTATCCTTCATTCTAAAAACGGGTCTGTTCAGAAAGCCTGAAGGACATCCATCATCTAATCAGGCAGTAGAGAAAAACCATCCCTTCTGTCCTTCTGATGTCATTGGTCTTGTATGGGTCAGGTTTGCCAGAGCAGGGGCTTGGGCCCAACATGGCTGTTAGACCAGTGTTCTCCAACCTTGGGTCCCCAGATATTTTTGGCCTACAACTCCCAGGATGCCCCAGCCAGCATAACACTCTGTTAGACGATCAGTTATACCCTCATGCCAGCACTGGAACCCTCACATTTGATCATATGCGCTGTTGCCCCTTGGCTTATAGTTTTATAAATCTGTTGAAATGTTCAGAATCAAGTTAGCTGACTGCAATATAATGTTTTGTATCTTAATAATTTCTCCCTGAGGTTTGTCCTTTGTCTTGGTTCACTCAACATGATTATTTTGGAAACCATTCTGTGAGTGTTTCCAGTGCTGCTCTCAGCTATTCATATGCTGGCATGATGTAACTTGCAGACCAATTTAGTCTGATATAAATACTTTTGATTCATTTGAAAAGATACCAAGTCTCTTCAAAGGACACAATGCCATCTGAAGACCCATATGACATTTAAACATGGAATAACATCATTTGGCCCCATGGTGTTCCACCCAATGTCATATACAAACTCTTCTAAGTGAATACATTCCTATGTAAAGGCTAGTGGCAGATCAGCAGATAATAAGGCTCTGGTTTTTTAAATTGAAATCTTGAATAGTTTTTAAATCTGGAGTCTGAAGAAAATCTAACATGCAAATGAGGCCAGGTACCCTTGGCCTAAATATATTATTTTACTTAAAGATTTTTATTCTGTATTGTTATCAAACTGAAGTTCAAAGTGGCTTACAAAAATTAAAAACTAATATAAAACTCAGAATAAAGCCAAAGCAAAATGTAAGCCCAAATAAAACCAAATCAGAACATAAATTCAAACAGCAACACTAAACAGATAGTTTTAAAAATCAGCTGCCCACAATTAAAACCCGCCAAAAGCATTAGTAAATAAACGTGTTCATCTAGTATCTAAAAGAACTCAAAATAGGTCCTAGGCAGATAAGTGTAGGAAGGACATTTCACAGTTATTGGGGCACCACAATAGAAAAGCATTGTCCCTGCTAGCCACACACTACTCAGCAGATGATCTCTATGTATGGTCACTTCCAATTGCCTCCGGAAACAAACCAGAAGCCTGGTGAGGATCTTTCAGTACTGGTTAACTGGATCACTATGGTAGATACCAGTTAATCTGGCCACCATGTTCTGAACCAATTCCAGTATCTTTTCATAGGCAGCCTTGTATACAACTTACAGCACTAGTTCTATCTGGATGTTACCAAGGTATGGATAACTCTGACAAAATTTATTTATTTATTTAAAACATTTATTTACCACCCATCAGCCAAAAGGCTCCCTGGGCAGTTTACAAAAACAGTACAAAAAACCCCATAAACATATTAAAATACACCAAGATAAAAACAAGCAGCCAAATAAATTCAGCCCTGAGGTACAGTGGCGATAATAAAAAGAAAAAAAGAAATAAAAACATTCATTAAAATATTGGGTAAATAAAAAGGTCTTCACCTGGTGCCTAAAAGAAAAGAGAGTAGGTGCCAGGCGGATCTCCTTGGGGAGTTGATTCCACAGATGGGGTGCCACAGCTGAGAAGGCCCTTCCCCTAGTAGCCATCCTCCTAGCCTCTTTTGGAGGGGGCACTCCAAGATGGTGTTTTTCCAGAAGACGACAGCTGGCATACCAGTTGAAGTTGCTGAAAGGTGTTTTGAGCCATGGATGCCATATGGGCATCCATTTAAAAAAAAAACAATAAACCTTAATCTAGAAGCATTCCAAGCTGCAAACTTTATTCTTTAGGGAGAGTGTGGCCCCATCCAAAACAGGTCAAATACCATCTCCATAATAAACCATGCCACTAACATAATGGCTTAAATCCAACGTGACGTGAGCAGGCTTCTGCTTGCACAACGGGACTTCCTCTTGCTCTCCTCCCCCCTGTGCTTTCCAAATCTGTTCAGGAGGGTCCCCCAACCCTTCAGAGAGGGTTTGGAGGGGCATGGGGGCTGTAGGGAGGAGTGGGAAACCATTCCGCTGGAGGATGCTCAGGCCAGGTTGGATACAACCCAATGTATATTGTGTGGCTCCCAATGCTATTACTGTATTGTTGCACCTTAATACAGCCCATCCACAGCACACAACAAATAGTTCAACAACTGAAGTCTAATACTATTAGATTATTTGTTTCAATCCTAGTTAGTTGTGTCCATCAGTATAGTTAAGCTTGATTAGCTAGAGTTTGTGGCCAAGTTGCCCAAATGAATTAACTCATTGTATGCGTCTTTCCTTAGGCTGTATCAATATCAATCTAGTTTAGGGAATCAAATGTGCCATTTCAGAGTCCTTCAGATGAAAAGAGCCTTTATATGGCTGGCTTCTTGCTTTGTCTGCCTTATACTGAGTTAGACATTTGGTTCACCTTGCCCAGGTCTGTCAGCCGCAGCTGGAAGCAGCTCTCTAAGATATTTCCTAGCCCTGCTACTTGAGAGCTTCTTAACTGATAATGCCACAGATGGAATCTGGGACCTTCATCCTGTAAAGCATGTGCTCTACCATGAGCCATGAGCCCAGAGGCATTTGCAACTGAAAAGTTACTTCTTCGTGGTGTCTATGCAATCCCACATATGGGTTCTCTGCCTACACAGAGCAACATTTTGAACTTTCTAGAGCTAACAGAAAGGGTTTTCATGGGAATTCCTCAGTACACACTGTCTTCACCCTTGCTATAAAAACAACAACAATATGTAGCATTACAACCAGTACCTTCATTTGCTCCCTGTGCATTTCTTACCTTAGAAGAGATACATCAATGTGCATATCTTATTTAGAGGGTTTCTGTGTCACATCAAATAAATGATACTCAGTATATACAGATCGATGTAAACCTATCTGTAATATTCACTGAATGTGTTTCTCTTTTATTGGACCCTTATTGGACTGTGAGAGTTACAGGACTTTTGGGAAAGGTCTAGTTTTAAATAAATTAATATTTCTGTCTTAGGTTTCGTGTGATCTGGGCTAGGCTTCAATGGCTTTTCCAGATAATCAGTTCTATTGAGCAATAAATTCCCGGTCGTTGTCACTAGGTTGTTGTCACTCAGAAATCCAAACAACTTTCCGAAAAATAGTGCCACACTTGTACTTACTCACCATCCAGTCCATGATGTTTTGTTGCTGAGAAAATGTGACATTCTCCCTTGATAGCATGTCAGTTGCAGTCACAAGTGCAGCGTGGAATGAAGCTGTGCAGGTATCCCAAACATCTATTGCGTAGTGCCCATGACATCAATGCTGACAAGCAACACAAATCTAATCTATCCCAGCCTATACTATTTTAATGATATTTTCAAGATTATGTTTTATTCTTTAAAAATCTTTATTTCTTGGCCACCTTTCATGGCAGAAGCCCTCCCAAGGCACTGTACAATAATAAAACACATAATAAAAACCGATACGGTTTTAAAAGCAGTAAAAAGACAGTAAAAACCAGGAAAAATGTGCTAAAAAGCAATAAACAGTCAATAGAGGCTTTAAGGGAGAGCTCCTGCAGATCTTTAAAAACAACACATGCACCTCCTTCCTCCCCAGCACTTCTTTGCTAAGTGACTTTCCTCCACTTTAGGGTGCAATCTAATCTGGATACCCGTAACTCTGAACTTGGAGGATTACGTGCATCCTATGCAGGGCGGAAGGAGCGTGGAGGCAAAGGTTGCCTCCACACTCCTCATTGCAAAACACATAGAAGGCCAGTTTCATCTGTCTAAGTCAGTGGTTCCCAACCTTGGGTCCCCAGATGTTACTGGCCTACAGGTCCCAGCATACCCAGCCAGCATGGCTAATGGCAAGGGATGCTGGGAGCTGTAGTTCAGCAACATCTGGGGACCCAAGGTTGGGAACCACTGGTCTAAGTGCTCCAAGCTCCGAGTCCCAGCTCCGACCTTGCAGCAAATTTCTGAGGTTGGAGCTGGACTCTGAAATATCCTATGCCTGTCTAGACACTGCCTAGCAGCCATAGGATTATGTTGCTTGTCTCTTTTTAGTTCTTTGAAGAACACACCTCTGCTCTTTAATAAATAAGAAGCCGTAACAGTCTCTCCTCCACCTGCACCCCTTGAGCACAGCTGTCACCTCTGCAGTAAGACTACACTGCACCCCCTGTATCAGGACAGGATATCATGCTCTTATAGCTACACCAGGACTAGTTTAGGTGTGTGTGCGTGTGTGCGTGTGTGTGTGTGTGCGCGCGCACACACACACACACACATATATATGAGTTGTCCAAGGATAGATGGATGACCTCTTCATATGACACAGACCTTATTTATTGATTCATTATAATTATTTATATTCCCACCTTTAAGGATAAAAAACACTAAATTTTAATCATGCTTTTATTATTGCTAGCTGCCTTGAGCACCATTTCGGGGTGGGGGTGTGGTGGTGGAAAGGCAGGGTATAACTCAAACAAATCATCCAAGGCAGCTTACAACTAAAATCAGAATACAGTAATAAAATCACAGTAAAACAGTTTCAAAATACATGTCATCAGGTTACTTCCCACAATACAGTTGGTATCTGTTGGCCCTTTGTGGGGGAGGAGATAGTCCAGCTGGAGGAAGCTCTGGGGCCATCTTTGTCTACCTGAGCTTCCCTTGCTCCCCTGTTCCGTTTCACGTGGCAGTTGGTTGTCAATTGTGAGGAAATTAGAGTGTAATTTCCACTGTGTGGTTGTGAGCTTGCTTGGAGTTGCATACTAAAACTGCTTTTGCTGGATGCCTTCAAACAGAGACTGGGCCGCCATGCTCTAACTCTGAATTTCTTGTGTGAAGCAGACAGGTTGGGAATAAATGGCTTACAATCTCTCCTCCAACTCTGATTCTCTGTCAGTATAAACAGTAGCCTTTGCTTCTTTAAGAAAGGGAATATCATTGTATTACACTGGTAGGTGTTGCTCTGCCAGGCGAAACCATTTACTATGAAAATGGATTGTAGGGATATGTTGGAGCTGAAAGGAATCCCGGCATCTCAATGCAGAAGCACGTGTGTGTAAGACTGGTGCACTGTAGGGCTCTGGCTAGCATGCAGTCAATAGGACATGCTGGCATGGGAATATTGGACCCAACAGGATTGGGCTGTTAGACTCTTGTTCTTGTCATCATTGTTGTTGATTTTAATTAAGCATCTTAAAATAACTAGGCAGCATATAAAAAGGAAAGGCCAGATTCAAACATCTGTAGACTGATGCTGAAATGGGAACAGATTCATCAGTTCAGGGGGAGTTGGCAGATAGTCAGGGTTGGATACAACCCCATGATCCTTCAGTGAGAGGTTGAGTCAGAACAGACAAGCCAGAAATACTGCTTGTCTGGAATTGCTGTCTTCTCTGGCAACAAACGTTCTATGGTGTCCTCTCAAACTCTACAGGGAACAACCATAGCTGGCACGCCTTGCAAGCTGAGGATGCACTCTGGGCCACACCCCAAGATCCCCTACAATTCACAGGGGTTCCTTTTCAGACAAATCCATTTGAAATTGATTCCCTGAAGGTAGTTTGAAAAATGCTAGAATATGGCATTGTTTGTCTTTCGGTTGTCCTCTTTGATTGGAATACATTGAGAAGGAGGATAGATTTCCTGATCATCATCTGGTAGCCATTGCCAGAGCTCTTTGCTATTAACTTAATTTTATTTTTTCTCCCTATATTTTTTCTCTTAATAATATCCTAGGATTAAACTTAAACAAGTTAGAAATTCATGCTGTGAAAAAGTATATTGCTTTCCTTCAAACTTGCCTGTCAGCAATTAATCAGACGTCTCCTAACACTTTCATTTCAGGAAAAATAAACGGAGTCCTGCACTTACTCCTTCTGCTTCAGTTATGACCTGCTATATCCCCTCTTAGTCATTTCCTTTATTATAAAAATAAAGCATTTCATTTCAGAATCATGGCATCCCAGCAGTCACTTTCCCAGCCTTCTCTGTACTAACTTCCAGTTCTACTGGTATCTTTTTTAGACAGGATAGTTGTCATAATCCTGATAATGACAATATTAGTTTCTTTTCTTATTTCTAACAATACAAATGATCATTACGAATAATACTGATAAAATTATTTCATTTGGAATATGTGTTGTGCGGCCTTCTATAAAAGCAAGAAAGGTTGCCACTAAACCAAGCGATTCCGTTTATTATTGTGAACTGCCCAAAGAGCTTCAGCTGTTGGGTGGTATAGAAAAGTAATAAATCAATTTTAAAAAATAAACAATGTATTGCTTAAGCAATTTTCAGACCTTTCATTTACGTTTATGTTTTTCCATAAGCTGATGAGTTATTTTTTTAACCACTTACAATATGTTCTGACTGGCATCTGCTGAAGAGGACATTTTGGCACATGCTGCTGGATACAGTATATGCCATGTACAGAGAAATTACCTTGATGGCAAGCACTTAGCAACTGCTTTATACCATAGGTCCATCTACCGTAGCTCAGTATTGTCCATGCTAGGGGTAGGCGCAACAGTCCTTTTGCACTACAGTTCTCCAGCCAGCATGGCCAAGGGTCAGGGCTTATGGGAGCTGTAGTCCAAAACATCTGGACAGCACCGGATTGTCTACCTCTCTGGTTTACACTGACTGGCAGCAGCTCTCAGGCAGGCAGCTCTCCAGTCCTACCTGGAGATGCCGGGGAACTTGAACCTGAGACCTTCTGATCATGCAAAGTAAGATCAGTAATTCCAGTGGGCTATATCCAGTGAGGCCCCTGCACTTACGCAATTGATTTCATAGAGATTTCATAGACAGAGTTGGAAGGGGCCTACAAGGCCATCGAGTCCAACACCCTGCTCAATGCAGGAAACTAGAGGAGGTGGGGTCTCCCATCCAAGTAATAACCAGGCCTGACCCTGCTTAGCTTTGTAGTGCTACACCAGAAAAACCTGTCACGCCAGCTTACGCCATTAGCATTGCACTAGAGGTTGCTTACACTAGCTCTGTGTCAATTGCGTAAGCGCAGTGGCACCATTGGATACTGCCCATTTACTCCACTGTGCTACTATCCAGGCTGTTATATTTTGAAGAGGCAATGGATGGAGTCACACAGTCAGTTCTTTTCTGCATCCTCAAGGGCTTGTCTGCAGAGGAAAGCACACTTGCTACAATTTTTTCCAGGATTATCTAACACATACTTGTCTTCTGACATCTTAAAACAACTATTCTTAATTCTAGATTGAAAAGGGATCAGATTATATTGCTACCATGTTCAGTAGAAGAAGATACATGGAAAACAAATTTTATATCCCAGCTCATCCTATGCTGGAAGAGGGCCTGGGATTCCCCCCATCATATTTTTCATATGAGGAAGGAGTCTGTTACAAAACTGTAGGACTGAATGTGATCAGAAAGCCATTTAGTCCAATCCTCCATCCTCCCAAAGCATGATATCCCATGTATCTGTGTCCCTGCATTAAACCTCATAGACCTATGGTCTGAAGGCACATGATGCAGCAACCTTGTTGAAGCCATGCAAGTCTGAGTCTGGTCAATTTCTTACCAGATCCAAACATAATGATGAGCTGCAACCTAAGCATGAAGCAAAGCCAATGCACTAAATTTCCACCCCTCACCCATAATCCCATTTCTAATTTTGACAGTCCATACTGCCTCCCCCCCAAAGTAACAGAAACCTTTTTGATGAGCCGCAGAATGAACAAATAAGGCTGTAATCCTATACATATTTACCTGAGAGTACGTCCCATTGAACTCACAGAGCTTACTTCTGAGCATGGACATGTGGATTACACTGTAATACCATGAAATATCTGTTATCAATTCCTCCAACTTTGATCATCTGCCACAATTGTTCCACAGAGATTGTTTCAAAATATTATGCTCTAATCCTCTGGAATAACCTAATTTTGTGTCTAAGGCTGCAATCCTATACTCACTTACCTGGGCTTACTTCTGAGTAGACATGTATAGGATTGCACAGTTCAGTTCATTCATTTATTGCATTTATTATATTTCTAGACTGCCCAAAAGCCAAAGCTTTCTTGGTGGTCCACAACATGATAAAACACAATATAAAACCTTTAAGATACAGTTTGAAACCGTTGAAAACAAGTAGTAACAAAACTACCAGAACCCGATTTAAAAAAAACTAACATTAAAAGCCCCATCATATGTCGTCAAATGCCTGGGAGTAGAGGAAAGTCTTAACCTGGTGCTGAAAATATGACAATGTTGGTGCCAGGTGGTCCTCACTGGGGAGAGCATTCCACAATCAGAGGGCCACTGCCAGGAAGGCCCTCTCCCTTATTGCCATCCTCCAACCCTCTCTCAGAGGAGGGTCTCAGATGCTGATCACAGCGTACAGGTAGGTTCATACCGGGAGAGGCGCTCCGTCAGGTATTTTGGTCCCGAGCCATGTAAGGCTTTCTAGGTCAAAAGCAGCACCTTGAATTGGGCTTGGAAACATACAAGCAGCCAGTGCAAGTGGCCAGAATCAGTGTTATTGGTCAGACCTTGTGGTCCCTGCTGTCCATCTGGGACCAGAAGGTCTGAGCATATAACACCTGGGAGTATGTCCCAGTTAGTTTAACAGACCCCTAATAGCAGGGGTGGAGAACCTTTTTGCTGTTGAGGTTTGCATGACCTCAGTCAAAGTTATCAAGATCCACATTCCAGCAGGGAGCAGGGTCAGAGCCAAAAGTGGGCAGACGCCCGCCCGCATGCAACCCTGAGTTTCCCCACCCAAGTTTTATTACACCTAGTTCAGCTATATTACAGTTTTTTAAACCTAAAATTCCCTTAGCTCATGTACCACAACTCCTATTTGTAGAGCTTAATCATACTGCCCCCAAGCTGAGTTCCCTATCGTTAAAGTATAATCAAGCAGAATACTGGTTCCTCTCCTTTCCCTGATTGCACTCTTGTCTGATGAAAGCAATATGAAGTCCTAAAAAAGTGGGTACGGGTTCACACCGGTATTTCCACAGGCACTACCAATTCTGAACAGTGATTAATAGAACTACATTTTAAAACAGTCACACAAAACAAAAGCATGAAAATTAATCCATCATTAAAGGAATGTCCTGCTGCTTAATCTCTGCCAGCTAAACGGCTCGCCCCGCCCACCCCAGTAGTCTTCAGCCCTTCTCTAAAATATGCAAAGTCATGTCTTGCAGAACCTCTGGAGGAAGTGAATTCTAAAAGGAGTAACAGTCGAGAATGTCTCTCTGCGTGCCCTCAATCTTTGACCTTACAAGGTGAACACCACAAGAAAACAAGGGAAGGGACTGTCTCTGATGTTCTTGGCCCTCAAGGATTTTTATTTAAATCCAGCACCTTGAATTGTGCCTAGAAGGATGTAATGATGTAATGTGCTCCCAACTGGATCCTCTTTGTTCTGCACTTGGTGCAGCCTCCAAACAATTTTCAATGGGAGTTCTCTACAGGCCTCACTGCAGTAGTCAAGCTTCAAGATTACCATATCCCTATTGGTTGATACAAGCTTAGTGGTATTTAAAAGAAGCAACAATCCTTTTCTTCGTTTCTCTTGATGGGATTCCATATTCTGGAATTTCTACATTGTATTGAAGATGTATATCATCAGTATCTTACCTACATAGGTAATATACTATATACTAGTTGCATTTCTCATATTTAAAGCAGAATTAAAGTGCCTCTTATACTTCAGGTGTTCCTATAGAATGAATTTACGACAAACTCAGCAGACCATTAGCTATCCTCATTAAAGTACTCAAAGGCAGCTTGTGTTTTTTTAGAAGGAAAATATTTGGTAGTTGAGCTCATGTAAAGAAAGTAATTCACAAACGGCATCTTTGGAAAAACCTTGCACACTTCCAATAATATGAATGGAAATCCTTAAAGATACAAGGCTACTTTGTACTAAATGGAAGTGTCCAGTAAGTGTAACAGGTGGGGATTTTAGGCTGCAATCGTATACATACTTCCCCAGGAGTAAGCTCCAGAGCATACTGGGACTTACATCTGAGTAAGCATACATAGGATTGAACCATCATGAATATGTATATATTCTAGAACTTATGCCTATCCAAGCATCTTAATTATTGTCTAATAATGAGAAAAGTTGCTTTGGATGTATTTTATAGCATCTTTGGGGATCTCCTTCACATGTTAAGCACATACTTTGCATGTAGAAGGTTCCAGGTTTAAACCTCAGCATCTCCAGGTAAAAAATATTGACCTGGTTTGCATGTTGCCAACAACCCATGGTTTGTTAAACATGGGTTGTTGAAAATGCAGCAGAAATGAGCCTGTATGCTGATTCCCACGTGCCTTCCTACTCCCGCTGCAATAAACAGCCCAGGGACACTCTATCCCTGAGTCGTTCATTGTGATGTCCAAACCCAGAACGCTGGGTTGTTGGGGAACAAACAACCTAGAGTTTGAAGCCATGGGAAGGAAAACTCATGATGTGAAGGCTCTAATGCACATGTTCTTCTGAGTGCTATGGATGGGGCGGATGGGAGCGGGATTTCATATATAGATTTCATAGATCATAGAGTTAGAAGGAGCCTACAAGGCTATGACAAGCTCCCAATTATTAAATGACCAAAGAAAACCGTGAGAAACTTGTGAACAACAAATGTTCATGAGAATCTGACCGTCATGTATAGAGAATAGAAATTCTAGTGGCATATTTGGGGGCCAAGTTGAGTTTTCAGACCTGCTCATTAGAAATCCCTAGGAAATCTGAACAGCTGAAAAACAACCATATGGAGCTTGTCATAGGATATCATAGGATCATAGAGTTGGAAGGGGCCTACAAGGCCATCGAGGCCAACCCCCTGCTCAATGCAGGAAACCAGAGGAGGGGTCTCCCATCCAAGTAATAACCAGGCTTGACCCTGCTTAGCTTTCCACACTCAGACAAGCTGAGCCAGCATGAGTCTCCTCTGAACTTCCTGGACACTGACCTTGAACCATAGGACTGGGCTGGGTCAGTTGTATCTGGCAGTAATGCCCCAAGAACACCATGGGAACTTTATAACCTTGGTAGAAAGAAGAGGGAGGATATAATATTAGTAGGTGCGCTCTGGTAAAAATAGCAGTTGCATACATACAGAAATATGCAGAAATAAAGGGGCTGACACAAGCATTGTCATCATCATCAGGCGATCACTCGTGACCGAGTAAGATTGTCTTCCGGGATAAAAGGAGGAAATTCTAAAGAAGATTGTGTAGACTCTAGCGATGGGTCCGTAAGTGACTGTGGAGGCCAATTCTAGATCCACACAGCTTCCCACAGTGAGGACACAGGTTACCAGATAGAAGATGGTCCTGTAAAGGATTCATTTGACGTGCTTTTCGCTTAGCACGTTTCTCCCTTTCACCTTGCACTCGGGCTTCTTCAAAGTCCATGGAACCTTTGTGAAAGGCCAACCTCCATTTAGATCGTTCATGGGCCAGAGCTTCCCAGTTTTCGATGTTTATATTGCATTTTTTTAGATTAGCCTTATGAACATCTTTAAACCTCTTATATTGACCACCGATATTCCGCTTTCCATCCTTGAGTTGGGAGTAAAGTAACTGCTTTGGGAGGCGGCAGTCAGGCATTCGAACAACATGACCGGTCCACTGAAGTTGGCGTTGAAGGATCATTTTTTCAATGCTAGTAGTCTTTGCTTCTTCCAGTACACTGACATTTGTTCGCCTATCTTCCCAAGTAATTTGCAGGATTTTCCGGAGGCAACGTTGATGAAACCTTTCAAGGAGGTGGAAGTGACGTTTATAGATAGTCCATGTTTCGCAGGCATACAATAAAGTTGGTAATACAATGGCTTCATAAACCAGTGTTTTGGTCTTCTTACAAATATCCCGATCCTCGAACACTCTATGTTTCATTCGAGAAAATGCGGCACTTGCGGAGCTCAGACGATGCTGGATTTCACTGTCGATGTTAGCTGTAACAGAAAGATAGCTGCCAAGATAGAGAAAATGATCGACATTTTCCAGTATTGTCCCGCCAAGCTGGATAGATGGCATCACCAAAGGGTTGGCTTGCACTTGCTGATGAAGCACTTTGGTTTTTTTGATGTTAAGTGAGAGACCAAGTTTTTCGTATGCTTCTGCAAAAGCATTTAGGATAGTTTGGAGATCGTCCTCTGAATGTGCGGAGACCACATTATCATCAGCATACTGAAGTTCCACAACGGAGGTTGTAATTACCTTACTTTTTGCTTTCAGCCTGCTGAGATTAAAAAGCTTTCCATCTGTTCGATATATAATTCCCACACCGGTGGGAAGTTTCCCCTTGACAAGATGTAAAACCATGGCGATGAAAATGGCAAATAATGTTGGGGCGATAACACATCCCTGTTTAACACCTGATCCCACTTTAAATGGAGCACCATGAGAGCCGTTGTTGTCCAAAACCGTTGCCGTCATGTTGTCATGGAGAAGTCGCAAGATATTCACAAATTTATTGGGGCATCCAATTTTCATAAGGATAGTCCAGAGAGCTGTACGGTCTACAGTATCAAAGGCCTTAGCCAGATCGATAAATGCCATATAAAGGGGTTGATTTTGCTCCCGGCATTTTTCTTGGAGCTGACGTGCAGTAAAAATCATGTCTACTGTCCCTCTAGAGGGGCGGAAACCATATTGAGTTTCAGGGAGGATCTCTTCTGAAATAGATAGAAGACGGTTTGCGAGAATCCTAGCAAATATTTTACCTGCGGTTGCTAAGAGAGAAATGCCCCGATAGTTTCCACAGTCTGTTCTATCACCCTTCTTAAAGAGGGTGATAATTATGGCATCCCTGCATTGTAGAGCTGTGTTTATTGAGTCAAGCAAGACCATAAGCTGTCATTATGGAGCAATTTTTCAGAACAGGAAATTAACCAAAATATGTGTGCAGCATTACTTTTCAGCATTTTAAGTGTATGTTTTTTAGTTATTTTATGGATCTTAATTTTCTTCTGAGCGTTAGAAGATTGCTATTTGTATAAACATATTCTTCAGATTATGTTTCAGAGAATTTCCAAGAGAGAATTATTCACTCGCTGTTTATTCTTGACCAGTCTTGTAGCAGTTCTACGAAATGCTTCCTTGCCTATTTTACTCTGCAGTCTAATGTTGATTAGACAGTTAGATGGAACATAAAATGCCTTTGGAAATTTCATTCAAAAATCTTTCCATAAAATTAGTTCTGGGTTCTTAAATCTATATATATAAAAGAAGAAGTCCTGACTGACTGATTTTTGATTGACTGACTCATCAACGCCCAGCTCAAACCGTTTAATCTAGGAACGTGAAATTTTGAAGGAACATAGTTTTTATGACGTAGACACCCACTAAGAAAGGATTTTTGGAAATTCCGTCCCTAAGGGGATGAAAAAAAGGGGCAAAGTCGCCCCACTCTCATATCTCCTATGGGCAAAACAACAGGGGAGCAGGTATGCAAATCGGCCTCACCTCAGAATTGCTGCAGGAGCCAATAGGAGCAGTTATGCAAATAGCCCATATGACACTTAGAATGTTCGTATGAATTCCTGCAGGGGCCAATAGGGGTGGGTATGCAAATCTCCCCTAGGCCATTTAGAATGTTCTCTGAGGGGGTGAAAAGGGAGGGAAAGATTTTAAATGACTGAATGACTGTTGTGTGTGGGGCGTTGTCGCATAGGCTCCATCATGTTTTGACGGATCTACCCCAAACTTGGCACGGTCACTCTTCATCACCTGTAGACTCTCAGGATTAACCTGATTTTTCTTTAAGATCAGATATTTCTGTCAGAAAAGTTTTCTGCTGCCGGTACCCAGCCTAAACATTACACTTTCAGTCAGAGAATAACTGTTGTGTGTGGGGCATCCCAAATCCTGTGTGTCCGTGTGTCTGTGTGTACGGGCGTTTGCGTGCATCGCATAGGTTCCTACACGGTTGGATGGATCTGCCCCAAACCTGGCACGCATACTCTCCATCACCCAAGGACAAAGACTGGTGGGTTCAAATCTCTGAAAAAGCCATCACTGCGCCTGTACAGCCCAAAATAGATGATAGCCAATGGCGTCACTTGGAATGTTTGCAGAGGCCATTCAGGAGTGGTTATGCAAATCCCTCCAAAGACATTCAGAATGTTCGTATGAACTGCCACCACAGGGGCCCAATCAGGAGCAGATATGCAAATCTCTCCTACGTCAAAACAGAATGTACATATGCACTGCAGCTGGCGCCTACATGGGGGGGGGGGGCTGGGATTTCATTGTTGGGTAGTCCCGAGGGGGAGGGGAACAGGGATTTCATTGCTGTATAGTCCTGGGGGGGGGGAGCTGGGATTTCACTGATGCGTAGTCCCAGGGGGGAGAGTAGGGATTTAATTGTGAAGTCCCGGGGGGGTGAAGCAGGAATTTGATTGTTGCGTAGTCCCTGTGGGCAGCTGGGATTTCATTGTTGTGTGGACCCGAGGGAGCTGGGATGTCACTGTTGTGTAGTCCGGGGGGGGGGAGCTGGGATTTCACTGTTGTGTATTCCCGGGGGGGGGAGCAGGGATTTCATTGTGTAGTCCCAGGGAAGCTGGGATTCCATCATGTTTCTTTTAAAAACAATTGTACCAAATCCTAAAATCCACACGAGCGAAGCCGCGGGCAACAGCTAGTATATGTATATTGGGAGGGGGGGAGTTATCCCGCCTGGTTCTGGGGGCTGAGTTCAGACTGCACTTAAAAGATGGCTTCTGGAGCACACATTTTGCAGCCTGTCAGACCTGAAGACTGGATGGTTCATAGGGCAGGAGGGGGAGGTTTCAGCTTGTGCAGGCGGGGGGGGGGGGGCGCTCAGCAACCGCATGCCTCTCTGTGAACTTAAAAAAAAAAAAAAAGCTTTCTGGGGTGATTCCAGTGGCATGGTAACAGTAGAGAGGGCAGTATGGAATTTACTCAGGCTCCCCACATTTATGTGCATGTTCTCCCTGCCCGCCCCTTCATCCCTTTTGTACACATTTCGTACGCATCACTTTGTTACATTTCTCCAGGAGTCCAGTCATCTCTAGATTCTTTGTTATTACAGAATACATTAACCAATGCTTTCGTAACTAGAGGGCAGATATAACGCATGGTTCCTAAGAAGGAAAGTAGATGTGTTTGTGTAAGCGAGGAGGTTGCCATGCCAGAGCCCCGAGGATACAGTCTCCTAGGATATAGTATCATACTATGTTCAGATGTTTATTGACAGTAGAAAATCACTCCTCCAAATGTCTTTTAATGATTGTGTTAAGAGCTTTTAATGTCATTCTGAAGTACAACATAGCAATGGTTAATAAACATTTGATGTCTTTTGAATGAGGACAGAGCATGCATCCCCATATTTCCTTCTAACCAAAGCCAAACTCTTGAATGGTATTAAAGTCTGAGCTTGAACAAGCTACTGCTAGGAAGGGAACTCAATGTGACAAAATAGTAATGTTAAATTGTAGACCTACTTCACACAAATAATAGGTGCTCATCAAGTGCTACAGGAGCATAGAAGAAGTGTGTTGCAAAGGTTTTATCCCACAGTTCTCCACATGGATCCAAGAGAATTGACATGTCTCCCCCCCAACAACAACACCCCCCAGCTGCTGACTCCATGGGGAAGGCTCATGAAATTGGGACTGTTCACATGGTGGTGGGCCTTTAAACACTACAGTAGCAGCATGGGATAAACCCACCAAAAAGCCCCTCCTACAGTGATAGTGTACCATTTAGGCCACCACAGATGTGGTGGTGGTGTATTGATTATACAGAGTGAAGTATGGGTGCGCATCATAGAATGGTGCGCCATACAAGAAAATCTCCCTGCACCTGGCATATCAGGGAGATATCATACTCAGACAGTTCTGTCTCCTTCCTTCCTTCCTTCCTTCCTTCCTTCCTTCCTTGGAGAACAACTCATGTGAGCTCCTAATTGCATTCTGAAGTAGCACAATCAAGAAATAGGCTTAGCACCTCATCTTCTCTTTAGGATTTAATACTATTCTTTGAAAGGTAGTATAGCCCACACTTCAATACATTTTGAGGGTTAGAAGGAAATACAGAGTTCTGTACTATCCAGGCACATACTTGTCCTTAGCTGCTGAGACAGTTGATAGTTGTCATCAAACTATCCTTAATTCTTCCTTCGGTTACTAAAATACAAAGCAAATTAGGGCACATAGTAATGTCTTGAAGAGGCTGTTGGGAAGACTGGACCACAGCTTTTCTAAGTGGTCAGGTTTTGTTATTTCAATTATCTTTAAAACTACTTGTTTTCAATGTAATATGATGTTAGGCACCTTGAGCTATAGAATACATAGGATAGCAAGAAGAGAGAGAAGCAGTAAGATTAGCACAGCACTGGTGGAATTCCAAAGCATCAAGAAAAATGTCATAATCTTAGCACGGGTGGCCTACTCTTGTGTTTTTGATACATGCTTAATTCTAAATGAATGCATTTTGCACTCCTGTAAAATAACACTGTAATAACAAGTTTTGTATTCACATAAATCTGTGTATATTAAACTGGTAGTTTTCACCGAACAGCATGTATGTTGAACAGGAGCAAGCCTCAGTTTTTCATACCCCTTCCCCGCAACAACACACACACACACACACCGGCTGGGTTCAGACAACACAATAACCCATGCTCAAGGGTTGAGTATAGGTTGTTGTTGAAATGTGGGTTGCTGTTGAAATGCAGGTTATCATGTTGTCTGAACCCATGGTTTATAACCATGAACAACCCACAGTTCACAACCCAACAACAAACCAGGGGTTCTCTTCATGGGTTGTTCGTGGTTCAGAAACTATGGTTTGTTAGCACAGCTGGGTTCAGACAACATGATAACATGAACATGATTTGTATTTTTATCTGTTTACATCGCCCAGGGTGGCCGGTGGCCAGCCAGATGGGCGATAAAATAATAATAATAATAATAATAATAATAATAATAATAATAATAATAATAATAATAAACAATCCACAGTTCAGCAACAACCCACAGTTCAGCAACAACCCACACTCAACCCTTGAGTGTTGGTTATCCTGTTATCTGAACCCAGTCACTGACTGGCTTTGTATGACATGACAGCCCACCATAGGTTAATTTAATGCAGGGACTGTTGCATTGTGCTAGGTGCCCATGGGAGCCATTTTTGCATGGTGCCCGCGGGTGCCTGGTTTGCCATGGCTTGTTGTGTCATGCAAACTCAGGCAGCAGGGGTTGTTTGAGGGTTAGTCAGCCCTCAAGTAACCTTAAAACAAGCCACGGGTTATTTGAGGGTTGTCTAACCCTCAAACAACACCTGCTACCTGGGTTCTCACAACACAGCAAGGCACCATGCAAAAATGACACCCACAGGCTCCCGGCATGACGCAATAGTTCCTGTGGGTAAATTAAGCCATGATGGGCTGTCGTGTCATATGAACTGGGTCATTGTATTTAGAATTGCTTGTATAAACTAGAATTTACATTTGTTCATTTGTATATACAGAAGTCTTGCTCACATGATCTGTCCAACTGAAATACAGGCGTAGGTGGATCCTTCCTGTATTCAGATGTATGTGCATAGGCCATTGCTCACTCAGGACATTCTACGCATGGTGGGGTGCACAAGTCCAAAACTTGCCGCACACTCCACCGCACATCTGGCACCCTTTGTAAATTGGCCTAAGAAACATGTTGGAAAACAAATCTGGCTGATCTTTTTTTCATCTGCAACACTTAGTTATCTATCTAAAATAATTTCTAGGCTGCCTTTAAGGATGGAACCCTCTCTAGTTACCCCAAATACTTCATAGCAGGACATTCTGGTGTTTCCACTGTAATGTGTTAGTGTAAAATGCGCTCTACGTGGGGTTACCCTGGAAGACGGTTCGGAAGTTGCAGCTGGTACAGAATGCAGCAGCTCGCCTGGTTAAAGGCTGCCGCCGGCATGATCGCATCACTCCGGTGCTCAAAGAATTGCACTGGCTACCAGTTGTTTGCCGAGCCGATTTCAAGGTGTTGGCATTGACCTTTAAAACCCTGTACAGCTCCGGTCCAGTATATCTCAAGGAGCGCCTCCAGCAACATCAAGTAAGCCGCTCAACAAGATCTGCCACAGATGGCCTTCTCACTGTCCCATCAGCCAGAGAAACCAGGCTGGTGGGGACTAGGAGGAGGGCCTTTTCTGTGGCATCCCCCAATTTATGGAACTCTCTCCCCAGTGACCGCCATGCCCCTTCCTTGATTAGCTTCCGCCGGGCATTAAAAACGTGGCTTTTCAAGCGGGAATATGGGGTGGGTTAGGATTTTTAATTGTGTTTTATACTGTGGGTGGGTGGGTGTGTCGTCCCCCTCCCCCGTATTTTATTGCATTGTACATCGCTCAGAGTGGCCGGATGTCTGGCCAGATGGGCGATTCATAAATATAATAAATAAATAAATAAGTAAAGAGTAGAAGTTTTTGTCTTGCCTGCATGGTTCACTCCATGATTCCACTGGCCTGCCACGTAAGTTTCTGGTGGACCAGAATGAGTTGTGCCATGTGTACAGTATAGCTTGCCAGGTTTGAATGTGCTGGATCAATACATTAGATCCCTCTCCCTAAATATGTACGCCTTGTGAGTGGCTTAGGCTGCAATCTTATAATCACTTACCTGGGAATAAGCCCTATTGAACTCAGTGGAGCTTATTTCAGAGTAGATATATATAGGATTGTGTTATCAGAGTACTATAACCATAGTCAAGGTCCCAGCATTTGTGTCACACATAACTCCACTATCACGTGCCTTCGCACCAGTTATTAATTCCAAGCCAGATAAAATACATGGTGCTTTTGTTCAGTGTTAAAAGCTGCAATCAGTCTATAGAGAAAACAAAGTGCATATACAATTTATAATGAGTTAATGCAATACTTAAATGACTCAGGTAAGGCATTCACGTGTAATGACATGATCAGCATAATTGATAGGAACAATGTTTTTAGGGACGTTTACAAGCTCTGTTAAAATGTATTTCTTGATCTCATGGTCTTCATAACACCGCACTACTCTTAACTGAATTAAAATATGACTAACATAGTGGGTTTTTTTAATTATTTAAGCTATACTGTTAGAAATGTGACTGAAAAAAATGTGGAAAATGTGTAGCAATCTAGCAGCTGTGACCAATAGCTGAAAATGCAGTTAAATATCAGTAGGCCATTTCAGCAAGCAGAGAGAACTATTCAGTTTAGCCTGGCTAGCTCAAAAGAGAAAAATAGTAACAATCATTAGACTCCATAATTTCTTATTAGCATACTAAAAAGTTGACTGTTGACCTAGAGGTGCCCTAGAATTGCTTTTGAATGTTGACATCTCTGTCTTTCAGGAATTTGTTTTTTAAAAAACTCAAAACACATGTCCGGTTACGATGAGTAATTATTCCTTTTGTCAACAGGCAATATGATGAAGGATGTTGTGGCAACTTACTGCGTGCTGGGCTCGACAGAGTTAAATAAGAAGTACTTCAGTGTTCTAATGGGCATCACATCGGATCTTGGTTGTGAAGTACTAGAAGGAAGGAACCTGGCATTACATACTGAGGCGGCACTGTGTGTCAGTACACACTTTCTGATAAAAACCAGGGATTACAAACATACCTACCAGTATTACCTGTCTGGAGCAGGCTTAATTTTATAAATTGAAAGCAATAAACTCTATGAGTTTTTTTAAAGACCTTTTTTTGTGTGTGTTTTTGAGGATGATCTGCTCAAATGAACAGTTTTTGCATCCAGTACAGAGAGAGGATCTTCTGCAGGACCAGAAGATAACACTGGACTGTAAATTATAACTAAAACCCACTCGTATCTTCTAATGTTAGTAATGGAAGGAGCGGTTGCAAGAAAAGAAAGCTGTTTCCTTTTCCTTTCGGGATTAGTCATTTCAAAATGTGTTCATAGGAGGCTCTATTTGATGTAATCCCACATGTGCTGTCATTGTGTAGACCTTGAATGGTGACTAGTGCCCTCCGTTCTAAACATGTGCACTGCCAGAGGTGCAATGCCAAAGCAACATCATGTTTTGTGATCTATCAGCACACCACTTCTTAAGCACTTAATTTGTGGCACAGGCAGTCTCGGGGTTGGGCTGTAAGGTCCAGAGAAGACCTGAACATTTTCCGGTTGATGAACCCCACCATCGTCATAGTTTCAGAAGTATTAGAAATTAAAATCTCAGGGCCAGTATTTGCTCAGATCCATCCTTTGGCTCCCTATTCATGCCTAGAGAGCTGAGTGGCAAAGGAAAGTGATGATGAGATAAAAAAATTTATAACCAATTAATTTTAAAATGCATTCAGCAGACAAGAGTTTGCATACTCACCCTAATTAAGGCTGTGGCCTCTCTAAGCTCCCAAAGAAAAGTGCTACATTTCAGGTTCAAACATGTGGATTTAGTTTACTGATCAACTGAAGGAAAACGAAGAGAGAGAAATGTGGACATACTCCATATGTGAAAAGGTCATTTTTGTCTATCTGCTATTTATGTTTTGTTCTGTCAAGTCAAGGGCCAGTCACTTGGAATGCTGTGCTTTATGATCTCTTGAAGTCAGAACTTTCAGCAAGATCATTCCCCTTTTGCTGTATCTGCATGGTGAACCACAGCTTTGGACCTGTATAACAATAAATGAAAAGAAAACAAAAAAGCTTAGATGCATAGTTCTGTTTTTTTCCCCATTCATTTCTTTGACTTGTAAAGTATGCCTTTTATATCTTATTGTGTGGCATTATTTAGCCTGCCATAGTTCACACAAAACAACATACTCAAAATACTCAACTAGGGCATGTTGCAACTCCCCATGAGTGAAGCGTCAAGGGCCAGATATGCCCATGCTACCATAGCATCGCGCTGTTTTCCTGTTATTTTCAGTGCTGCGGTCGCTACACTCATGGCTCTCTCTGTCTGTGTGTGTCTCTGTTCAATGTCCAGTAGCAGGGCCAGTAGCATGTTAAGGCCAGAAAACAGAGCTTACAAGCACAACCACAATAGCACTACATTCCCCTGGCAGGGGATACATAACACTGCAATAGCCATCTTCCCATATCTACAGTAGGGGAAGACCTTTATCAGGGCCAACTAAAATGTCCAGAAATAATGAGTAAGCTCAATCACTATTTTGTGACATTTTAGTCGGTCTTAATAATGGTAGTATTGCCCTATTGTGGGTATTCCCAAAGAAAGGTTTAGAGCCACAATCATCACTGCATTCTGTTTGTTTGTTTGTTTGTTTGTTCTTAAGTTCTTTAAGGAAAAGAATGTACAAATAACATTTTGGTGAAGGAAATCACTGAAACTGTATGTGCCTGACTTTATATACCATGCTGTCATTTACTAGGATCTGATTTCTAATTCTATTCATGTCATTTTACTTGTGACCTCTTGCGTTGAGTGCAATTTGAATTTTCTAAGTTATGTCTGTGTAGATATGCTATTAAAATGCTGTCCATCTGACATATAGTTTTGTGTGGCTGAACAAAGCAGTAGTAAAAGTCAATTAAATTGGTTTGCATTTGCCAGTTTCAAGAGTCTGATAATAATAATATTTGGAGCACATGATGGATTGTTACTTGTAGCGAGGACCACCAACTTGGATGGATCTAAAGGAAGATTAGACAATTCATGGAGGGTAAGGCTATCAGTGGCTACTAGTTATGGTAGCTGTATATTATCTCCAGTAGCAGAGGCAATATGCCTTTCGATATCAATTGCTGGGGAACATGATAGGGAGGGTGCTTTTGCACTCGTGCCCTGCTTGTGGGCTTTCCATAGTTAAAAAAGGTTGAATCCCACAAATAGAACCAGTGACCCAAACAATCAAATAGAATTCTAGGTATTATATCAACATACTCAAAATGGCAGAGCAGCATAGCAATAGAACCACGGAAATCCCTTCTCAGAAAATAACACAGATCACAATCCAGCCAAAGTTAAGCATTTTTGAAGAGGCTTGAGAGACAATCCTATGCATGTTTAGACAGAAAAAAGTCCTACAACTCCCAGCATTGCTGGGAGTTGTAGGACTTTTTTTCTGTCTAAACATGCATAGGATTGTGCCCTTAAGCACTTTTGGAGAGGTTTAAGTATGTGCTTTATCAAAAGGACTTAACTTTAGCTGACACATACCCATTATATATATTTTTTCATATTATTGCTATCTACCTAATACCTGAAATATTTGTGCCACTTCTTGCTGTGGCTATCCTGTAAGTGATAGTGTTCAACTGGAGATGATTCTCTGTAGCTGCAAAAGGAAGGCTCCATCTGTTGAAACAATCATTTTTAGAGAGAGAGAAAGAAAATCCCATGGCATTCTAACAAGGGCCTAGGCTGGACGTTTTTGTCCTTTGGATAAATCTGCTTTTCAAAAGCTGTCACTGCTCAGCATCTGGACAAGTCTCTCTTTGTGTATGTGCATGAATATTTACAAGGTCTACCCCCTCTCGCTCTCCCTTCCCAAAGTTTCAATGACAAGCTTTCAAACGTCATTGTCCTCTAGGGACTTCAGACATTTTGATGCAAGGCCAGGCTGGCTTCCTACATAATATTAGCTGACTTTGACAAGTTGAAGCAATTCATTACTTACACAATTAGAACAATATTACGTTCACATTCAAATAAGATGGGTGGTACTTGATCAGTTCTTTAATGGGCAGTAAAAAAAAAAAGAACATCTGTTTTGACATAATTTTAGACTTGATCTGAATTAAGGCAGCCTGCCCATTCAGAATCATTTGGATGTTAGATATGTCTTGCCTCCAGGCCCAGTGAGCCTTCAAGGTTACAGCTAGACCTTTAGAGAAAAAAATCCAATGATGCTTTCACAATGATCGACAACTGCAAACATGGGGTCAGGATTGGCACCTAATGGTGCTGGAATGAAACATACCTTCACAAATTTAGATCTCACTTGAGAGAACTCAGCATTGCTGACATTGAATTTTAATTTTAATTAAAAGTCCACATTTAAATGAATAGCGTTGTTTAGTGTTCAACCATATGCCGATGGCCTATTTTATTGTTAAAACCAGTTGCCATAAAGAACTAAACTAATCCATGTATTAGGGGAGCAAAGAGGCAAATCCAAACTTTCATAAAGTACAGACTGCCAATTGTGTAGAGTTTTACATACATGTGTGTGCATGCATGCACACATGACTCAGCCTTTCAAGAGCATGTTTCAAGTGCTCAAAGCCATACTGAGTGTTCTCAATAATCTCATGGCAGAGGTGCAGTTTGAACCAGTAGCTTCCAAGCTCACACTCTTATCCTCCGCACTATATTATTCAAGCCTTCCCTATCCTTAAATCCTGATGGTGGGCATCCAGGCTTTAAAAACCAGTTGAGACAATGCATTGGTCTCAGGTCCTACTGCTTGCACTGGTGGCACATTGGACATTGGCTTGGATCTCAAGAGACGTGAACAGAAGGTGGTTCACATAAAGAAAGATTTTCCTTCCTTCCTTGCCTCTGCTGCTGCCTGCACCCTAAAAAAAAAAAAAGCCTATCTGGAGGATCAGGAGGCTCTCCCCAAAAAAGTGGGTAGGTGGGGGGTTGTCCAAAACTGGGCAGACCTCCACCCAATTTGGGGCAATTCCACTCTCCCCCATTATTCCACAGAGCCCCTGACCCTCTGGAGAGGTTTTTCTGTGGGTTCAGGCAGCTGCAGAGGGGAGGAGGCAAGAAATTCCTTCTGTGTACGTCCATCCACTTATCCTAGGATCCACGCCATTATCTTTAGTGGGAAAATTGGCTCAAGTCTGAACACCTTTTAAATAATCTGGTAGAATTTAGAGAAGGAACTGAATATCCTGACATATCTTTTATAAAAGTTATAAATGTTTATGCAATTTCCCCCAATATATATATAGTTTTGATGTAAGACCACAATAGACTAAGATTACTTTTCAGCCAATTAGTTCCAGTAATTTACATCCTGGTTTCCCCTTTACAAGATAATCAAAGCAGCTAACAACATTTTAACACATCAGTAAATATCATCCAGATGTTAAAAGAAAATTAAACAGATAAGCAATGCAACCATACCATGGCACTTAAGACCAAACTTAAAAAGAGCCAAAAACTCAAAACTGAAATAAAACACTTCTTACCACTTGCCTGAAGGCAAGTAAAATTAATCAGTGAATTCAAGAAGAAAGCAAGAAAACATTCTCCTTGCACAAAAGAAATCTAACAGATATTTCCAGAAAGAGTGAAAGATTGATGCAACTATCTCAAGCTTCCACATTTTTTTGGTGATCTTTGAGTTGGCCTAATAAAGGTATTATGCCTCTCCCCCCCCGGGACTCATGTGCCCTAAGGGGGCCCTACTTTTGCACTTGTTCTCAAGATTCTACCATCTTGGAAACATGCAAAAGTGTGTCACCCCTTTTAGTAGAGTCTATATACCTGCCGCAATTTTTAAAAAAAACTCTTTCTAAGTCCCACTTGAAAAATGGAGCTTTACCTTTAACAGCTGCTGCAAAGGGAATGAACAAGGTGCCACCCCCTTTTCAGGAGCTAAGATCACTCATGCCTTTGGTTACATCTGACGGCTCGCATTTTGACAGCTGCCATGAACCAAAGGGGAAAATAAACTTACTTGCAGCCTCTGTGGGGCAATGCCCAGGGTGGGTACCTGCTTGACTTTGCCAACAAGCACCCCCCCCTGACCATTGCCCACCCAAGGCTCCCCATTCCCACAGTCATGCAACTGCGAACACCCACAGTTGCGCACGTGCGGGTAAAAAAAATTAAACAATTTTTTTTTCAAATATTTGCAAAAATTAAGGAGGACCAAAAAAATGCTTGGCAACCACGGGCCACTTTGCTGCTGGGGCACTTTGAAGGGACTTTCTCTAGCTGTCAAAACGGGGATTGTGAAAGCCAGCTTTCGCAATCTGAAGGGGGAACAAAGTTTAAAGCGGGGGGGGGGGGAGCGGCGATCCTGAAATCAGCTTGTGATTATGGTGGGGAGGAGGGGAAGTTGGTGCCAGCTGCCCCCTAGTCCCACTTGGGCACTTTTGGGGCAGCTGGCACTGGTGGGTGCCCACGCACACTTGGCATGAGTGGCAAGGAGTTTTTACTACTCTTGCCAAGTGAGTCAGTAGCAGATCCCTGGTACCCACAATGTGGTCAGTCACTGGGTTCAGATGACATGACAACCCATCGTAGGTACAGCAACCCCTAGAACAACCCATTGGTTGTCAGGGTGGCTTGTGGCCCTCAAACAAGCCACCTTGCAGGGATCAGTTCGGGTTTGCACAACACGACAACCCATCATGGGTAGCAACCCACGATGGGTTGTTGTGTCATGTGAACCAGTCTTTATGTTAGCAAAGCTGGTGGTAGACTGTTAGAAATGGCAGACTCTGGGACAACAGCAGCATGCCCAACTTTCCCTCTCTCTTTCCACTGCAATGTTGTTTCACATCCAACCTGCAGAAGAGTTGTGGGGAACTTGAAAGCTTGCTCACAACTTTGTGACATTTTGGTTGATCCTAATAAAGGTATTGCCTGACTATGGTTTCGAAACATTTTTTTTCTGATCAGAGTTTACATCTTTTTTCCTGATACAGCTATTTATTTATTTATTTCATTTCTATACCACCCATTAACCAAAGCTCTCTGGGCAGTTCACAAAACAAAAACATAAAACCATAACATACAACAACATAATAAAACATAATATAGTAGTAGGCGATCACTCGTGACCGAGTAAGATTGTCTTCCAGGATAAAATTACAAAAAGAAAATTATAAAAAGAGGAAATTCTTTAAAAAATTGTGTAGATTCTAGCGATGAGCAGGACCCGTGCAATGCAGTTTGGTGCCCTAGGCAAGATCAGATATTTAGCGCCCCCCCCTTCCCACTTGAGCACTGTATTTTTCCCCCAAGGCGTTTCTGGCACCCCCTTTAGCCCTGCGCCCTAGGCAGCTGCCTAGTTGGCCTAATGGTAACACCGGCCCTGGCGATGAGTCTGTAAGTGACTGTGGAGGCCAATTCTAGATCCACACAGCTTCCCACAGTGAGGACACAGGTTACCAGATGGAAGATGGTCCTGTAAAGGATTCGTTTGACGTGCTTTTCGCTTAGCACGTTTCTCCCTTTCACCTTGCACTCGAGCTTCTTCAAAGTCCATAGAACCTTTGTGAAAGGCCAACCTCCAGTTAGATCGTTCATGGGCCAGAGCTTCCCAGTTTTTGATGTTTATATTGCATTTTTTAGATTAGCCTTAAGAACATCTTTAAACCTCTTATACTGGCCACCGATATTCCGCTATAAAAACCTTATATTAATATAAAATAGAACCAGTAAAAGCCAGCAGCAGTACAAAGATATAAAAATGCAATTTTAAAAATTTAAGGAGCAATCCTATGCAAGTTTAGAAAGAGAAAAGTCCTACAGCTCCCAGCATGCCCCAGCCAGGCTGAGGCATGCTGGGAGTTGTAGGACTTTTTTCTGTCTAAAATTGCATAGGATTGTGCTCTTAAGGACTAAAAAGCCTGGGAAAATAGAATATATCTTTTTTGAAAATGAAATGGTATGAAATAGCATACCACAGTCCATTAATTAGCCCAGTTTAAGCAGTCCGTCCCTCAAATGAAGTTAATGTCCCCTACCATTTTCCACTGCTGTTTCTCAGAATAATGCAACACGAGGTTTTCTCCATACTAGTCTGCCTGTTCAGGACGCTAGAGCCTCAAAGGGTAGGGCCAGTCCTACCATTAGATAGAGTGAAGCAGCCAACTCAGGCAGCAGATGCTGTGTGGGTGAGCAGTAGCAAGATGTTGGAGGACAAACGTGTATGTGTGTGCCATGTGGCTCGGGAGAGAAGCTCACCAGTAAGGTATGAAGCTGATGGCCATTCCTGGTTGACTAACCCCAGCATTTATCACTTTGAGGTAGACTGTGTCTGAACACAGAAGCTCTGTTTAACTGTCATGGCTAATAGCTGTTGCAGCTAGACCTGCGCGCCATGAAGTTTGTCAGACCTTCCTTCGCCTCCTCCTTGCCCAGCCCACCACCTCTGCAAACGCTTCTAAAATTAACATTCTTTTTGCTCCTCCGCTGCCACCAACCCCTTCAGGATAATTAATCCAGACCACTCCTTTTAAGTTTTGAAAAGGAAACAAGTTTATTTAATTACAATTAAGGGTAGGGAAATAGATCATGTTAAGAGATTCTAAACGTTGAAAACCCTCCCTCAGACTCCCCTCAGACTCCTCAACTCTCTCACAAAAAAACCCTCTCCCCCCTCTCTTTCTCTCTCCTTCCTCTTCAGACTCCCGTCAGACTCCTCAACTCTCTCACAAAAACCCACTCTCCCCCCTCTCTTTCTCACTCCTTCCTCTTCATACTCCCCTCAGACTGCTCAACTCTCTCACAAAAACCCACTCCCCCTCTCTTTCTCTCTCCTTCCTCTTCAGACTCCCCTCAGACTCCTCAACTCTCTCACAAAAACCCACTCTCCCCCTCTCTTTCTCTCTCCTTCTTCAGACTCCCCCCAGACTCCTCAACTCTCTCACAAAAACCCACTCTCCCCTCTCTTTCTCTCTCCTTCCTCTTCAGACTCCCCTCAGACTCCTCAACTCTCTCACAAAAACCCACTCTCCCCCTCTCTTTCTCTCTCCTTCCTCTTCAGACTCCCCCCAGACTCCTCAACTCTCTCACAAAAACCCACTCTCCCCTCTCTTTCTCTCTCCTTCCTCTTCAGACTCCCCTCAGACTCCTCAACTCTCTCACAAAAACCCACTCTCCCCCTCTGACTTCCCTCCTGAACAGCACCGCCCACCATTTATATATCACAGGCTTCACCCCCTTTCTCATTCTCTCAGCCAATCAGCAGATATCTCAACATTCTACACTCGTCTCACACTCCCCCCTCCCCTCACATACTTACTGCTATAACGCTTTGCCCATGGGCAGGGGCATGACAAAGTTGATTGACGTTCCTTCTGTGCAGCAGTCAGCTGCAGCACCCTACCAGTTATCTTCATTATGTGCAGTTGTGATTCCTTCTGTTAACGCTAAGGGGAGCCCTTCTCCAACCTTATCCGTCACACAATCCCACACTCTTATACACAGTTGAACGTCTTCATCCTCACACAGAGCAGCCTTTCCCAACCTGGTGCCCGCCAGATGTTTGGAATTACAATCCCCATTAGTCCCAGCCAGCGTGGCCGGTGGTCAAGGATGATGGGTGTTGTAGGCCTAAACATCTGGAGAGTTACAAGTTGCCCACCCCTGTGATAGAGGAAAGAGAAGCACACTGCCCATATGTACAGTGCATTTAACCTTTTTCCCCCCAGTTGTTTTCAATGCCCTTTCCTACACTCAGAAGATTTTTCGTGGTTGAAGTTTGAACATTTGTAAGCTCGGATGACAGTTTTACTTTGAATTTGCATTTCTCATTAGCTTTTAACTGATATACATATAGGGTAACAAGTTCTTCCTTTCAACTAGTGAGTTGCAGCCCTGCAAAGCGAAATGATTATTCTAATCAAACCACTCGAATATTCCCAGCAAGTCCTGGGTACACTCAATCCTTGTGTTCCAAAAATGCCAGAAAAGAGCAATGACAAGATCAAAGTGTTGTCATTTATGCTTGAAAATAATTGAAGTGTTGCCAAAAGTCTCTATACCGATCAAAATCTGACTGCTAGGAATGGTAGGAATCCATGGGAAGGCATCGCCTGCTCCTTGGAGATGAAGCAGTTTTTAAATGGTTTTGAAACAGTTTATAGTTTTGGTGCTTGAATTCACAGAACTGAGGATTCAGTTAGGTTTCTGAATGTGCCCAGCGGCACTGGAATCACAGCTAGTTCTGCTTCTCTTGAAGAGGACTACCAGAGCAGTGGGTAGAAGGGAAATCTACATCAACTGGTACATCTTTGGGTGATCTGAAGCAGATCAACAAGGATTCTGACTCCCAATTGATTAGGAATAGCAGCAACAAAATGAGTCCTGCCCTAAATTATACTGCTGAAACAAAGAACTTTGGGGTATTTGTGTGTGGAAGAAGGACTATGAGCTCCATTCAGTTCTGGTACTCAAAACAGGGTCCAGAATTCTGTAATCCTGAGCCCTAAGCTAAACTACATGATCCATTAAATAAGTAGTGTGTAGCGGTGTCAAGGTTCCACTGCTGCAGGGACCCCTTGATCTGCCTTTGGGAGATATCTGCCTCTCCCCAAAGACCCAGTCCTTTGCCTGCTTCCTCCAGTAACGTGGGTGTAGGCTGTAGGCGTGTGAATAAGTCACTCCAAACTCCAGGGTACACAACAAACTTTACTTATAGTAGTAGGGAAATTACTTAATAGAGTGGTTTTAAATCAAAAGCAGGTATGATAAAATAAAACAAACAAACAAACAAACAGTCCAATGATCTCTAGTTTAACTTCAGTCTACCTAATTCCTATGCAGTCAGCTAGCCAAGTTCTCTTTCTCTCTCTCTCTGCTTCTCTCTCTGCTGTTTCTCTCTGCTGCTCAGCACACACTCTCCGACTGCTAGCTGACCACACCCCACATATATAGTCCTCCCAGGAATGGAAGGTTATAACCATGTGACCCTGCACTGGAGAACTGATTCTAAACTTCTATTGGGTAACTTAAAACTCTCAAACTCCCCCTCCCATCGTGGAGTGTTTGGGCCTTCAGGCTTCAACAAACTGAAGCCTGTGTAGGCCTCAACAAACCCAATCCTGTGTAGGCCTCAAACCCTCACATCTTCCCCCCCTCCTTCTCAAGTGGAACAATTTCCCTTTTACAGAAGAGAATTGTGAAACTGTTAACCTACACCATGGGTCTGCAACCTTTAAGACAAAAAGAGCCACTTGGACCCGTTTCCGAAGAAAAAAAAAACCTGGGAGCCGCAAAACCATTGTGACATTTAAAACAAATATAACACTGCATATATTGTTTCTTACCTTAATGCTATATATACAGGATCATGTATTCATGTACAAATTATTGGAAAACTAATAGCAATAGAACAAAATTATATCTCCATAAATTTATTTATTTATTAACTGCTTTTTTAACCCTGCATTTCTTAAAAACAATCCAAAACAGGTTATAAAGAAGAATAAAACACAAATTACAATATCGCTGCGGGGATGGGAGGGGGAACATTATAAAATGGGAGGGGGAACATTATAAGAGTCCCTGACTCTCAGCATAACCTACCTCACAGGGTTGTTGTGAGGATAAAATGGAGATGGAGGAGGAGGAGGAGGAGGAGGACTATGTAAGTTGCCTTGGGTTCCTTGCAAGAAGTAAAGTGCAATGCATGTTAGGGTGCAATGCATGTTAAGACAGGGGAAAAGTCCTACATCTCCCGGGATGCCCCAGCTATCATGCTGGGAGTTGTAGGATTTTTTTCATGTCTAAACATGGAGAATATCCTGGCAAGCCTAACTGGAGGCAAGGCACGAAGAGGTGGCTGGCAAGGAAGGAGTGGATTTCAATTCAAATGCTGCCCAGAACTGGCCCCTGCTTTATATATGAGCAAAAGGGATTTGTGGCGGAGGGGGATGCGGGCAGCTGCCGCCGAAGGCCTCGGCCTCGGCCTCGGCCTCCTCCCTTCGTTCTCCGCCGGGGAGGCGCTTTCTGCAGAAGCGCTACAGCTCGCCGAAGACCGAAAGCGCCTCCCCGGCGGAGAACGAAGGGAGGAGGCCGAGGCCGAGGCCTTCGGCGGCAGCTGCCCGCATCCCCCTCCGCCGCCTGCCCATCGCTCACCCGGGGCCGGTCCTTGGAAATGGGGAAGAAGCGGCAGTTGGAGGCCTCGGCCTCCTCCCATCGTTCTCCGCCGGGGAGGCGCTTTCGGTCTTCGGCGAGCTGTAGCGCTTCTGCAGAAAGCGCCTCCCCGGCGGAGAACGAAGGGAGGAGGCCGAGGCCTTCGGCGGCAGCTGCCCGCATCCCCCTCCGCCGCCTGCCCGTCGCTCACCCGGGGCCGGTCCTTGGAAATGGGGAAGAAGCGGCGGTTGGAGGCCTCGGCCTCCTCCCTTCGTTCTCCGCCGGGGAGGCGCTTTCTGCAGAAGCACTACAGCTCGCCGAAGACCGAAAGCGCCTCCCCGGCGGAGAACGAAGGGAGGAGGCCGAGGCCTTCGGCGGCAGCTGCCCGCATCCCCCTCCGCCGCCTGCCCGTCGCTCACCCGGGGCCGGTCCTTGGAAATGGGGAAGAAGCGGCGGTTGGAGGCCTCGGCCTCCTCCCTTCGTTCTCCGCCGGGGAGGCGCTTTCTGCAGAAGCGCTACAGCTCGCCGAAGACCGAAAGCGCCTCCCCGGCGGAGAACGAAGGGAGGAGGCCGAGGCCTTCGGCGGCAGCTGCCCGCATCCCCCTCCGCCGCCTGCCCGTCACTCACCCGGGGCCGGTCCTTGGAAATGGGGAAGAAGCGGCGGTTGAAGCTGTCGGCGACCAGCACGGCCTGGAGCGGTGGAGGCGGCTCCTCTTGGGGCTCGGACCCCCGAGAGCCCCCGGACCCGGCTCCACGCTTCGCAGAGGCGCCGCGGGCCGCCATCTTCTCTCACGCTCGTGTCCCTGCTGCCGGAGCGGAGCCGCGGCAAAGGCTTGAAAGAGCCGCATGCGGCTCCGGAGCCGCGGGTTGCCGACCCCTGACCTACACAAACAGCAACTGTTTTTTTGGTTATTTCCTAGACAAAGCATCAGCTATCACATTCTCCTTCCCAGGCACATGTTCAATGTTCATTTGAAATTCCTGCAGTTTCCAAGACCATCTCTGAAGCTTGGAGTTGGTATTTTGCATTGTTTGTATCCATTGCAAGGCATGATGATCAGTCCACAAAGTAAATTCTTGTCCAAAAACATAAGGCTTGAGCTTGTCCAGAGCCCACACTACTGCCAGACATTCTTTTTGGATCGTAGACAGGTTTCTCTCCCTGGGTAAGAGCTTCCTACTCAGGTAGGCTACTGGGTGTTTAACAGTGTCATAGTCTTGTAACAATACTGCACCTATGCCAGTCTCAGAGGCATCAGTAGCCACAATAAAGGTTTTTTCAAAGTCAGGTGCTCTTAACACGGGCTTTGAGCTTAAAATGTCCTTTAGTCTATCAAAAGCTCTCTGACATTCATCAGTCCACACTATTTTGTCAGGTTTACATTTCTTGGTTAAATCAGTCAAAGGGCCAGCAATTTCACCAAAATAGGGAACAAATCTCCTGTAATACCCAGCAAATCCCAAGAATGACCTGACCTGTTTCTTGGTGGTAAGTATGTCCCAGGTTCTGATAGCTTCAACCTTGTCCCATAAAGGTGTGATATGGCCATTTCCAACCCTGTGTCCTAAGTATACTACCTCTGGCACCTTCTGCACCTGTAAAACTATTCTACTCCTCTCATAGTGTGGCTTCATCATATTTACATGTACTACCTTGGGTCTTTTTTCAGATTTTTCTTTAACCACCACATAGGTTAAATCATCCATTTTCTCTCTGACTGTGTAGGGGCCTTCCCAAGCAGCCTTAAGCTTGTCTTTGCGCAGAGGAAGAAATATCATTACCTGATCCCCTACCTCAAATACTCTAGAGCGTGCCTTTTGATCATACCAGAACTTTTGCACCTCTTGGGCTTTGGTTACATTGGCTTGAACTAGTTTACAGAGTGTATCTAGGGTTTGTCTAAGTTTTAACACATAATCCACCACTGAGGTTTTGTTTTCTACGAGTTTACCTTCCCAGTTTTCCCTCAGGAGATCAAGAGGGCCTCTCACTCTTCTGCCATACAACAGCTCGAAAGGTGAGAATCCCGTTGATTCCTGTGGAACTTCCCTGTAGGCAAAAAGTAGGTGTTGCAGTTTGTCATCCCAGTCATTTGGGTGTGTGTTTACATAAGCTCTAATCATTCCTTTGAGTGTGGCGTTAAATCTTTCCACCATTCCATTGCCTTGAGGGTGATAAGGAGTGGTTTTCAAGTGTTTTACCCCACAACACTTCCACAGACATTCCATTATCTCGGAGAGGAAATTTGACCCACAATCTGTCAAGATTTCAGAGGGAAATCCAGTTCTGCAAAAAATAGTTAGCAAAGCCTCAGCTACAGACGGAGCATCTATAGAGGCTAGTGCTACAGCTTCTGGGTATCTTGTGGCAAAATCCACCACTGTGAGGATGTACTTTTTTCCCTTGCGGGTGGGTTTAGTGAAAGGCCCTACAATATCCATGCCCACCCTAAAGAAAGCTTCTCCTATAATAGGCAGAGGCTGCAAAGGGGCTTTACTGTGATGCCCTGCCTTTCCCACACGCTGACAGGTTTCACAAAACCTGCAGTACTCTGCTACTTGCTTAGCAATTCCAGGCCAAAAGAAGTTTGCCATGAGCCTTTGTTTAGTCTTGTTTTTCCCCAAGTGTCCTGCACAAGGCACATCATGGGCTAGTTCTAGCAACCTTAGCTGGAATTGATTAGGTATTACCAGTTGCTTTAGTGGTTCCCAGGTTACCTCTTGGGTTTTTGGTAACCACAGCCTATACAACAATCCTTTCTCCCAAATAATCTGCTCCCTTCTTTCCTCAGAGAAGGGCTTCTCTTGAGGGAGAGCTACTCTTTTCAGAGGCTCCAAACTAGGATCACTGAGGACTTCCTGCTTGAATTCCTCTACTCCTCTTAAATCAGGAAAAGGGGTCTCTAGTGCCTTCTCCTCTACAGAACCACCTGCCTCGGTTGTTTCACTGGCTTCCAGGTCTACAGGTTGCCTGGAGGCTTGTTCTGTTGTTTCGGTTTGGGGAGGGTCTGGGGTTGGTTTTGTACCTTCCGGAATCACGGTGGGTTGTACCTCTAGTACCTTTTCTTTTACCCCATCAGCTTTTACCTGGTCCTGTCTTGCAGTTTCCTCCCTTTCCTTTTGCTTGCGGGTTACCACACATATTTGAGCTTCTGGTCCCATTATATCCTTTCCCACAATGATAGGGGAAAATTGGGTTGGAGGTTCCATCACCCCAACTTCATACAGACCCCTCCATCCCCTCCATTCTATGGATAACCTTGCTACTGGGACTTCAAAGGAGGGACCATTCACTCCCTGAATCTCAATAGACATTCCTGGTACCAAATCTTCAGGTCTCACCAAATCTGCTCGGATCAGAGAAACATCAGCTCCAGAATCCAACACTGCCATAACGGTCTTATCCTTTACATAAACAGGTTCTTTAAACTGATTATTAACCTCTTCCCTGTTGGTGATCACAAATCCACAATTATAAGGTTTTTTTATGCTTGCTACACCTTGTGGCTTGGTTTGTTCGGGTTTAGGACTACCTGGTTTAGCTGGTGTTATTGCTTTTAACTTGGGGCAGCTACTCTTGATGTGGCCTGTCTGACCACACGAATAGCAGGCAAGGTCTCTGGGGTGAGAAGGATCAAAAGGAGGTTTTTTGAACTCCTTTTTACTTGGGGCTTCCCATTTCCCCCCCTTCTTCTCAGACTCAATCCTGGGGCCTAACCCTTCCCGGTTTTCAATCAGTTTGTCAGCCATTTCTGCTGCTTGGTTTACCGTTTCAGGATCTTTATCCTTAACCTTCAGTTTTATTTCTCTGGGCAACCGAAAATAAAACTGATCCAGAGCCATAAGCTCTAGCACCTTTTCCCTGTTGTCTGCTTTTGCTCCATCCACCCATTTTAATAGCAGGTTTTTTAATTTTGTTGCAAACTCTACCATAGATTTCCCTGGTTGAGGTGTTAACCCTCTGAACTTTTTCCTAAAGTGCTCAGGGCCTAACCTGAACCTTTTAAACACCGTTTCTTTGAATTGAGCATAGGAAACAGCCTCCCCCTCTGGCATGCTATTATAAATCTCTGCCAGCTCCCCTTTGATTAAATTAGGCACAAACTTCATGTAATCACCCTCCTGCAATCCCCACTTCTGTGCTGCCCTTTCAAAAGTGGTCAGGAACACTTGTGGGTCTTCTCCTGGGGTGTATGCTGTGAAGTCCTTCGGGGTAACTCTGACAGGCTGCTCCTCTTTCAATTTCATCATCCTTTCCTCGTGTCTGCGTTGTTCCTCTTGGGCTTGCAGTTTCTCCTGGTGCAGCTTTTCCTCATGTCTGCGTTGCTCTTCCTCGTGTCTGCGTTGTTCTTCCTGAGCTTTAAGTTGCTCTTTCTGGGCTTTTAGCTGTTCCTGCTGCAGACGAAGCTTTTCCCATTCTAGCCTGGTCTCTTCTTCCTTCTGCTTTGCCACCAGCCGCAGTTCCTGCTCATGGAGCTCCCACTCTTTTGCCTGGGGGCCTGCTACACCAGGGCTAGAGGGTGCAGCTCCTCCTATTGCCGCCTGGGAGATCAGCATAACTTTCAGTTCCTCTGCTGTTTTCTCCTCCCATGGCAAATTGTCCTTTTTGCACTGCTCTATCAGGGCAGTTTTATTCATTGAGAGATACTGGCTCATTTTGATTGCCTCACTGAGTCCCTATTCTGCAGTCCTGAAGTTAACACATACCCTGCTTTTACCAGCTCTATTAGTAAACCCCAATCCCTGTTTGGAGTGCTTAATTTCCCTGTTCAGGATCGCTCCGCTGCCACCATCTGCCAAGGTTCCACTGCTGCAGGGACCCCTTGATCTGCCTTTGGGAGATATCTGCCTCTCCCCAAAGACCCAGTCCTTTGCCTGCTTCCTCCAGTAACGTGGGTGTAGGCTGTAGGCATGTGAATAAGTCACTCCAAACTCCAGGGTACACAACAAACTTTACTTATAGTAGTAGGGAAATTACTTAATAGAGTGGTTTTAAATCAAAAGCAGGTATGATAAAATAAAACAAACAAACAAACAGTCCAATGATCTCTAGTTTAACTTCAGTCTACCTAATTCCTATGCAGTCAGCTAGCCAAGTTCTCTTTCTCTCTCTCTCTGCTTCTCTCTCTGCTGTTTCTCTCTGCTGCTCAGCACACACTCTCCGACTGCTAGCTGACCACACCCCACATATATAGTCCTCCCAGGAATGGAAGGTTATAACCATATGACCCTGCACTGGAGAACTGATTCTAAACTTCTATTGGGTAACTTAAAACTCTCAAACTCCCCCTCCCATCGTGCAGTGTTTGGGCCTTCAGGCTTCAACAAACTGAAGCCTGTGTAGGCCTCAACAAACCCAATCCTGTGTAGGCCTCAAACCCTCACAAGCGGATCCTCGCCATTTTCTTTACCTTAGTATAAGTGCTTGGGGGCCAATCCAGATTGGGACCACCGTGCACAGGTAGGGTAGGTTTAAACCAGAGAACAAAATAAAGTGGGTGGGGGCTCCATTGGCAGTAGTGGGGCAGTGGGGCTGCAAAAAAGTCAGGTGTGGGGAAAGCACATGCTCTGGTAACATCCTAGTTGGATTACTGTAATGCATTGCACATGGGGCTACCTTTGAAAATGGTTCTGAAACGCCAGTTAGTCCAAAATAGAGCTGCTAGGCCTCTAACTGGGACTGTCTGATACCGTGATGGGATGCCAGTGCTTTATCAGCTGCACTGGCTCCCAACCCATTTCTGGGCCCAATTCAAAAGGGTAGCATTGACTTTTAAAGCCCTAAACTGCTCGGAGCCAGAGTATCTCAAGGCAGAACTCCTCCCACAGGTACTTTAAGTCATGTTTGGCAGCCCTCCTCCAAGTGCCCCTGCTGAATGAAGTTACAGGCGCTACCTACAAGAAAGAGAGTCATCTCAGTTGTGGCACCCTGGTTGTGGCATCAGGGCCGGTACAAGGCAGTTTGGTGCCCTAGGCAAGATCAGATATTTAGTGCCCCCCCCTTCCCACTTGAGCCCTCCCTCCCTCCAGCCCTATGCTCCTGGCGCCCCCTTTAGCCCGGCACCCTAGGCAGCCGCCTAGTTGGCCTAATGGTAGCACCGGCCCTGTGTGGCATGCCATCCCCAAGGAGGCTCTCGTGGCACCTACACTGCTATCTTTCCAGCGCCAAGCAAAGGCATGCCTCTTCTCACAGGTATTTTAGATCTTAGATTTTATAGTTAGATTTGAGAATTGAAAAGTGCCCATAGATGGCTGCTCTGTCCACTCAATTTCTTTTTTGGTGGGCTATCCCTCAACAAGGGGAAGTGGGCAGTCATATAACTCTGTCCCCTTGGACTACTTCCCCTGGTTTCAAACTGACCTATCTGCAAAGCTATGAGCTGGTTAGGGAAGTCTGCCACCTAATGACTGAAAGTGGTACTGCAGGCTTCAAACACAGAGACACATTTAAATTAATTTACATTAATTATTTTTTTTTAAAAAAAAAAAACCAAACCAAATAACCCTGAGGTGCACACCCCTATGGTCCCCTTAATATGCATGCCAAGTTTCAAGTGCCTATGTTTCATGGTCTTGGACCTATGGCACTGACTGACTGACAGACAGAACCTCTTTCATTATTATAGATTGTATTTTTTCTAATCTCCTGTGCTATTATTTATTTATTTGATGTACACCCCACCTTTCCACCAAGAAAATGGCACTCAAGGTGGCTAACAATGATAGGAAACAAGATTTCAAGTAAAAACTTACTTAAAATAATCATAAAACAAAAAATTAAACCATTTAAAAAACAGTATGGTAAAATAATAAAAAAACAGCACCCAACAGACCAGCTTAGATGCCAAAGGCTGGCTTGAATAAAAACATCTTATTCTTGGTTATTTATTGCATATTGTGCTTTTATTCCTTTAGTATCATGTAATCCATCCAAATAACTTTTATTATTGGGAAGACTAAAATATAATAAATAAATAATAAATATGGCAGCTCCCTCCATGATGGCAGCTGCTGGGGGGGGGGGAGATAACCACAACCAAGGAAGGAAATGGATGCTGGGTCCCCATCTGTACAAACTTATCTTTCTACATATGACAGGGTATACAACATGCAAGATCTCAGGACTTGACAGTGTGAATCCTGCCTGATTCTTTTTACCTGTGGAAATTCATTCAACAGCTGGCATTTCCTTCTTTCTGGTGGTTTGTACAGCCTGTCACATGTCTCTCTTGCTCTCTGGGGTTGTTCTTTAGGTATGTAAATCCTCTAGTCCCGTACTAGTTATTGCTGCTGCTTCTAACTGCTGTGGTTACTAATTGTTCCTCCATAGTCAGAATAGGGTGTTAATATAACACCAGTGTATGGACAAAGGTTTTTTTTAGAAAGGTCACACATTTTGGAAGCCTGTCTGGTGCTTTGGTTTCTCTGCTAGGAAGAGAAGCTAGATCCCTCTCCAGAGTGGCTGAATTCAAAGTCATGGAAAAGATGTTCCTTTTACTACTTGTGGAATAGCTGAATAGTTCAGCTGACTGCAAGGCCAAAGGCTGTACTGTTGATGTTTGCTTTTCCTTGCACCAGGCTGCTTCCGGTTATAAAAAAGACATATCCAAAGACGTCAAAGATGGGTGTGGAGCTGGCCACTATCGCAACGTTGTGTATCTAGTGTTGATTCAGGAAAGCAGTGTTCAAGCCCAAATAGGTGTGACTTCCTTTTACCACAGCAGAATTGTAACACATGGGCCAGATACAGTACAAAGTGCAATATGTGGATGATTGTTTGAGCTCTTCACACAATCTTTAGTCCTGTCAGTTCACTTACACAGGGGTGTGGTGCAGGCACAGTACAAGGAACGCAAGTAAACACTGCAAACACTGTATTCTACTGTTTCTCTTAGGTCGCTGGCAGTATATTCGCAGAGTCTCTGCTCTCTACATACCCTCCAACATTTCAGATGCAAATAGGGACACACATGTGAATTGGTAAGAGGTATGGTTAAGCAACATGAAGGTGTGATCAAGAGGGTGTGGCCAGGCAACATGAGGGCGTGGCCAAGGGTATGAGCAGGCAACCAAACGGCATGGTCAAGTATAGAAAAGTTATTAAAACACACAAAACTGCAGTATTTTAAGCACATAAATCTTTGAATTTATATTTAACATTTTAGATATCTCTGAGTGTGCAAAGTGGTTCACAGGCCCACCCTGCAAGCTCCTATTTTCTCCACTCAGAAAAAAAACATGTAGGCTCTATTGTACTTTATTGTAAAAACAAGAACAACACTGTGATTGAACAACAATGCCAAAATGGAATGATGGTGTTTGTTGCTGCTATTTGAGGTAGTTTGGATTTTTCCCCCCCTTTCTTTCTTTCTCTTGAGGAGGGTGTGTTTTCTGCTAACTCCCTTCTAATGCATTAAAAAAAAAAAACAATCCAAAATCTCTGCAGAATAATAATAATCATTACTGTAGAGAGCTTTCTTCATTGCACTTCAGCCTGTGTTAGAAAAAGACTTTCACATGGAGTATACAGGTAGAGCCAAGTAAAATTTACCACTGCTCTGAAAACAGAATAACAGTGCAATCTTATGCATGTGTACTCAGAAGTAAGTCCTATTATGTTCAATGGGACTTACTCACGGGAAAGTGTGTATAGAATTACATCCTAAAGTACAGAAGCCCTTTCCATAAAACTCAAACTGGAACAACACAACACAAGCAAAGGAGTTACTGCCACTTAGTTTCAGTGTCACCAGGGAGCCTGTTTCATGTTTTATATCAAAGAAAAGCACTCTGCAACATTTAGAAACAAAAGTCAGAGTTACATAGTGCATCAGTTGTGGATTTGGAAAGAGCAGGAAAAAGATAGCCTCAAAGCAAACTCGTACCTTTTATGGCAGGGGTGAGAATTGTGCAGCCCTCCAGATGTTGTTGGACTGCAATTCCCAGCTGCCCTTGCCAGCAGAGCCAATGGTGAGGAATTCTGGGAGTTGCAGTCCAACAACATCTAGAGGGCCACACAATTCCCACCCCTATTTTATGTAAACCAAATGTTGACAGAAACATACAGCAAGGGACTATGTTTAAAATCCTGACAGAGACAAAGCATACAAACTTAAAAGTCAAGAATTGTATATATAAAATATAACCATAAAATATATTATTCATCTATTTTACTATATTTTATGGTTATATTTTATATATACAATTCTTGACTTTTAAGTTTGTAAACCAAATGTTGACCACATTTGGCACAGAGAAAAGTGCATGGACAAACAGAACTGCATGCAGGGCAATCTCTTTCTTTTTGTTTTAAAATTGTCAGGATTGGCACAAATTCAACAGGTGAAGCTTACCCACCCACCTCACACCCCCAAACATGGCACGTCAGAGAGAAGGAGAAGTTTCTTGCATTTCCTTCTGACAGTGTAACCTCACCTGTTAGAGGCACAGAGTCAGCTCTGTTAGGAAATAAAATCTTTGGCAATATAAAGATAGGAATCATGTGATAAATTCCCTCATTCACCTCTCCCTCCGTCCAGGCCAGTGGGTGCAGCCTCCACCTTCTTTTCTTTTCACGCAGCTAATCCCTTTCCTATAGCAACCTGCAGCAGAGGCAGCAGGTAGACCATGCACACCCCCACGCGCGCGCACATCCTTGCCTGGCCCTCACAGCTTAGCAGCTGTCTGTTCTTTCCCTGTTCGAGCCTAACCAGAGAGCTACTCTTAAAGGGGCCATGGCCAAAATTGCAGCTAAGCTAAAATTGCAAGCTTAGCTGCAATTTTGCCTATGGCCCCTTTAAGAGCACCTTAAAGCAGCTTGCAGTTGCAGGAGGCAGGGGAATTCGGGACTCGGCATGAGAAGGTGAGAAGCTGTGATGGCTTAAGGGTTTTCGTGAGGGTCCTGGCATTTTGGAGGCAATTGGAGGCTTATGTCTCCATCTCCTGCTGGACAATGAGCAGCAAAGAGAGGAGGTCTGAAGACTAACTAGTCATACCACCTGTTGGCAAGAAATGGAGTAAAAGAAAAGCCCACAATACTCAGAAAAGCTATTCTAGCCATAACGCTGGGATTTGCTTACAGCTCTTAATTTATATGCTTGGGAAGACACAGGGAAGTGGAGATATACGCGGAGGAAGCAGAAAAGTAAATGTGAACAGTGAAATAAAAGGCCATGCTTGGATAGGCACCAATAAAGGAGCGGGAACCATGGCAGACTACTTAGCTTCTGTCTATGCCTTGAGACAAGGAAAAGGAGTGGGGGGGGGGGCTGAAATAACACACCATCACATTTCAACCTGGCAAAGTGAAGGAGAGGTTGAGAGGACAGAGAAGTGAATTCTAGATCTGCCAGTGTGAAAGGGCAAGAGTGGGATATTGGGATCTCCTTGTGCAGGGAAGCTTCATGTTGTCCCTCTGAAAGTAGCAGCTTTCAAGGGAGGAAAAAGCAAATAGACCCAGTAAATACTGTTTTTCCTTTAAACAGAATAGGTGGTAGTCTAGGACCAGTGGTACCACCAAAGCAGATTTCGGGGGCAGATATTCAGGGCTCCACTCAGCAGAACAGCCTGAGTGAACAGTGAAATAAAAGGCCATGCTTGGATAGGCACCAATAAAGGAGCGGGAACCATGGCAGACTACTTAGCTTCTGTCTATGCCTTGAGACAAGGAAAAGGAGTGGGGGGGGGGGGGGCTGAAATAACACACCATCACATTTCAACCTGGCAAAGTGAAGGAGAGGTTGAGGTCCCCCCCCCCCATGCAGCAGACCTCACATTTTGAAGTGAAGTGATGCATATTACCTTCTCAGAGGCTGCTGTAGTGAAACCATTACATCCAGAGTCTAAAATTACCTGATTGTGCCACAAGGACCAGTCATCTCTGCTTGCCATTTGCAGCAATGTGGCTCTTTCCAGCTACCCTGTGTGACATATTTCTAGAAAATAGCTGATTTTAGCTTCATTGGAATTCCTGGGAAGGCTACTGAGAAACTGGAAACCCGCAACATCTTGTTTATAAAATGCCACGTGAAAATGCCACTGAAATGTCACTGAAAATGTTTAATGATACCTTGAGAGCAAACCTATGCCCCCAAAATGGCATCTGAGAAGCCATAGGATACTGGGGATTTCCCCCGGATTCTTTAGGCAGAGCTATGACCTTAGGTGGAAGGCCACCCACCCCTCCCAACTGCTGTGGAAAGCTCTGCAGTGGCGTTCTCTCCAAAGCTCAGTTTTGTGACCTCCAGTGGTGTAGTGGTAAATTTTGAGTGGCAGGTGCTCATCACGACAGTCCCTATAGCCATGCCCAAAAGGAGAGTCCAAAATTTCAGGCAGCTGTGTTGGTCCATATCAACAAACTAGTTCTAGCAGTTTTCTCCTCCAGCATTAGCAGGTCTTTTGTAAAGCTAGTGGGTCTTAAATGCCCTGTCAAGACCAGGCCACCCCAAAATACTTTGCATTACAAGAAACAATATATTGCTGCTGGGGAAATGCATCCCCCCCCCAGCTGCTGTGAAGACTGCAGCTAAGCTCAGAGGGAGCAGGGTATTCTGAGGGGTGGGGGGTTGCAGATGGCATCATCATCCCTGCTAATAAACAAGTGCCAGCGCTGCATCTCTGCGAGCCCTGGCTCCACTTCATTGCCGACCTCGAAAGAGGAAGGGGTGGTGGTGATGAAACGGGACATTGCTGGGGGGGGGGCGAAGGAGAGGCTGTCTATCCCCCAGATCAACAAGCCTCTTGGCCTTCATCCTGCCCCCAAGAAAGTGAGCAAGCTAGTATGGGGTCAGAGGCCCATCTAGCTCAAAATCTAGTTCAAAATGTAATAATAACAGAAAATATAACAAAGTAGGCACATGAGGTGGAAAAGCCTGCATCGCTCCTCCCGTCCTGCCTGGCTCTTGACCAGGCTCCAAGATTAGCGCCCTCCATCTAGCAGAAGTCTGTACTGTTGGTTTGAGCCCCTAATTAAGAATTTGGAGATGTAAAGTAGTAAAAATAGGGATTGTATTAAAGAGAAGACACACAAAAACACAAGCAGGTCCATAATGAATTCTAGGTCACTGATATCTAGAACTAATTGGCAAAGAGGTCTGGATAATATCTAAGGAAGGATGCTGCTGTAAAACTTAATGTTTGTTGTCAATATTTATCTGAAGTGTGTTGGTTGGAAACATTTTATTACTTAATTACTCAAGGTCAAAGCTGTACTTTGCTTATCAGCTAATGGTCAATAAATATTGCATAGGGTATAAACAGTAAACATTATATAACTTGATATATAGATGTTTAGGAAAGTTTATACAATTAGGCTTTAAGGATTACATTTTGAGAAGGGAGTTGTTTTCTCAAAGATAGGATTCAGAATCAATCTTGTCGAGCCTGAAAGATATATGTTATAAGATATAAGCCTCTTTTTGTGTGTTTTAATCACACTGGAATTTTTTGTGGAGTTAAGAATGAGCTCAGATGTATGGGACAGTAAACAATGAGTTAATGTTGTAGAAAGTGTAGAAACATGTTCTGATTTTGGTGACATATCAGCTTCTTTACCATCTCAGAAGCTCACCAAGCCTCACCTATCAGCTGGAAAACCGATTCAGAGCTGGGTAAGAAACATGGAAGCTCTCCTTCAAAACTGAAAACTTTGATGACAAGGGAATGTTAAGAAATACTGTCTCCTTTTAAACATGCAATATCTGGGAATATCATGCATTTCTTACTGCTAAGGGACTACTGTTTTAGCCTACATGGTGAAATTTTGATGTCGTGTTTTATCGGGGATATTTAGGGAACGATCCTATGGCCCCTAGACATCGTCTGAGTGGCCATAAATAGTTTCTGTTCCCAGCTCCGAGGTCGGAAACAGCGCTCCAACCTTGGAGCTGGGGATCGGAGCTCTCCCATCCCCCACCCCTGCCCCTCGCAGCCAGTGCAGAAAGCACGACCTCGGAGGGGGCCAGGAAAGCAATCTTGGAGAGGGATTAGAGGGAGCAGCAGAGAAGGGGGTGGGGAGGGGAAGAGACAGAAGCAACTAGGATATATGAGCTATCCTGACACCTCGCCAGACTCCTTCCCTTCCCCTCCAAGAAGACGCTCCAATTAGACGGGCAAAAAAGCACGTCTAGCAGAAAATGGAGGGTGGGAGGACGAGGAGGCGAAGACCGCCTCCGCCACTCCTCACGCTCTTCACTGGATGCCCACAAGCCTCCAAGTTCAGGAGCTTACAGGCACCCTGATAGGACTGCGCCCTTAGCTTATTGAATAAAGATGGGAAATGTATCTGAGGATTTCCCCCGTACTAATTCTTGTTAGTACAAAATCAAAATTGAACCCAACCCACAGCTATTTCTGGTGGGTTTGAAGTGTATAAATCTCGGCATTGATAGCTCACTCATAGGCAAGGGCTTCCTAAATACTCGAGGTAAAGCTTGACAACACCCAGCAGAGGTGACATCCGTGACAGCGCCCCCATACTTTTGTCATTGGTGCTGCTAGTGCTGTTTTTACTCCTGTTGCCATGGCTCATGGCACCAGGGAGAGGGTGTGGGCAGTGCAGGGGGTGCCAGCTAGCTATTGATGAGGGACAGGAGGATAATACCTGCGGACAATGAAGCAGCAAGCCCATCTTCCAAACCGGGGGCCTGAACCTGTCTCTCCTTATCCTTTTCCTCTCCGACTCCTACAAGTTCTCCGCTACATCAGAACGTTTAGAGGCTGAGGGCAGGGGAGCAGAACCTCAGGCCCAGGGGGCCGAATCTGACACTCCAAGGTTCCTCAGATGGCCACCACCCCTTCTCCCTTTCCCCCAACAACCAATCATTTGGAGGTTTCCCAGCTTTCGTGCAGTTCTCCCCCCCCCCAATTCAAAAAGGTCAAAATGCCTCTCCCAAGGCTTAGTTACTGGCAATAAGAGCTTTAAAATATGCCGGGGGGGGGAGGGCTCACCCCTTTTGCCTTTCCCCCTCCCTCCTTCACCTTCAGCCCCACCCACCACTGGAAGGAGGTCCCCAAAGGCATCTACAAAATGGAATTCCGCCCTTGGGCTGAACGAGGTTCTGCCGACCTGCAACAGGGTAATTCTACAAGTCAGGATAGGGAACAAATCTACGCTGGCTGGGGCATGCTGGGAGTTGTAGGCCAAAAACATCTGGGGACCCAAGGTTGGAGAACACTCTTTTAAGAGAATATCCCTAGTTTTACGCCTCGGTTAAAACTGTAAACCTGTGTAGACCTAAGTAGGGAAAGAGCAGCTGCGGGGGGTGCAAAGGGAAAACAGTGGGCAGGGGCAGGAGGGGGTTAAGCACTCTTCCTCCTACCAGTGTTTCTCCCCTGGAAACCTCTTCTTCCTTTGTAGTGGAGAAGAGGTAGCCATCTTTGGGAAATGCACTACACAGATCTCTCTACGTCAGGGCTCTCCAACCTTGGGTCCCCAGATGTTGCTGGCCTACAGCTCCCAGCATGCCCAGCCAGCATGGCTAATGGCAAGGGATTCTGGGAACTGTAGTCCAGCAACATCTGGGGACCCAAGGTTGGAGAGCCCTGCTCTAGGTTGAAAAAGTGGATATAAGGTCATTGGATCACTAAAATTATCACTCAGGAAATCAGTTACAGGCAGGTAAGGACAGCAAGCCGGAACTAGTGATTCCACTAAGAGGCCTACTATATGTTATTCTGAACTTTCAATGATGGTTTTTATATGTTGCTTTCATGTTTTTGTGTGTGTATTCTTGATTTATTTTGTCATTTAACTCAACACGCAGCAGAGAGATAACTACGGTATATAGTAGTATAAAAATGTATAAAATAACTAAATAACCAAGAGCGCAGTCCTCTGCATGGGGAATGGCTGTGGATTGCTGTGAGATATAGGACTCCCCCCCCCCCCGTCTAAACATGCATAGGATTGCACCCTTGATCACCCAGCATTTTCACACCAGCATAGCATAAAAGACCACTGTGCGTCTGTCCCCATAAAAACCACATCTCTGCTTACAAGTGCTTTCAGTAGCATTTATGCAGAACTTCCCCCTGAATTGTGCCCTTAGAAGGAAAGGGCTTTCATGTGTCCTGGGCTGTCCTGATTCAAAGATTTAAAAAAACAACAGGCTTCAAAGAAAATGGTGTGCGTGTATAATAGGGCCAATGTCTTTGAAGGGAAGAGCCGTAGCTCAGTGGTGGAGCACATGCCTTGTGTGCAGGTTCAATTCCCCAGAACCTCCAGACAAAACGATCTCTGTGGGGAAAGGCCTCTTCCTATGGAGAACCATCATCAGCCAGAGGAGAGAGTACTGAGCTGGAGGGACTGTCTGGCCTGCTTTAAAGTAGCTTCCTGTGATTCTTTCTCCCCACCCCTATTTATGGCCATGTAACTCCGAGGATACCCGGTGATTAAACTGAATGCATCTGGGAAAATTTATCATACCATTCACTGTTTGCTTCTCCATGTGATTTTTTTTATCATGCACCGATTGAGAAAGCTGGAGGAAATGAGCTAGAACACAGCCATCTCTCTGATTCTGATTCTGATCATGTCGTGTGTGTGTGTGTGTGTGTGTGTGTGTACCTTATGCAAATGACTATGAAACCGCTGTCCATGAATCACTCTTGGAATGTATTGATTTGTTTAATTCATCTGGTGTCATGAGGTGACTCATCTCCAACGTGGAGACCAAAATTTCTGTTTCGCGATGGGGATGGGGGAGAATGATGGCGCGTGAGTGACAGCAGAGCCCCGCGTGTGCTGGATGGGAGATTTAAAATCCTGTCTGTGCATAGAGGCCCATTATTCTACACACAGATCTTCCAGATCTCACCCCCCTAGGAAGCGTGCAGCGTGTCGGTTTGAAGCTGCCAGCCAGCTTGCCTGTAATCCGACACCAGCTTCTAGCTTCCCCGGTTTGCAAGTAGCAAGGAAACACTCTGTAACACCACAGGTCTATTTCTACCTGTTTATTCACTTAGCAAGTAAAGTTCTACAGAGTATACATTTCCTAGTTACAGTCCATGTGCAGAGTACAATGCATAGCAAGCATTAATTCCAGTGGAGTAGGTTGAGCTTCACTCCACTTCAGCAAAGACGTTACATTGTTGCAAAGTCCAGCAAGCAATAGCCAGAAGAGAGAAAGAATAGAGAAAGCAGTCCTGCTCTTCTCTAAAATGGCTTCAGACAGAAAAACAAGTTAGCACGTCATCAGAACATACAAACCATGTGACTAGCTCATAATGATCCCAGGGTCTAGCTTTCCCATGAGAAAGAACACGGGAAAGTAGAAAGACACAACACACTTGTTTACCGCCATTCTGTTCCTCTCCAAGTGTAAACACTGTGCTACAGCTGGTCAATGTGATTCATATCACAACAGAGAATCCATCCTGACTTTTCTAAAAGAGATACTTCACATATTACAGTTCTGAACTCATATAATTAACATGTGTGCTGGGTTAAAAAAAAAGGGGGGGAGAGAAAGAAAATGGCTACAGACACAGGTCAGTATATGTGTGTCTTGGATACTTATAGTTCTGGGACTCTCATGCATGCACAGAGGTTTCTCTTTCAGACTCTAATCCTTCATGTGTATGTGGATTGCTTCTCTCTCTATTGAAGAGTATGAGGGAACATGCACACCCTGCCATGTGCAGGCAGGGTACTGTGTGCACATCACAATGCACATGGGATTCTGTATTGGAACAAAGTCTGGCAAAGCTCCCAAAAAAGTTGTTTGTCATGTGAGAACTGCAGATTACCACATTCCACATTACAAAGACATGTCTGTATTGTGCAGCCATTTCTGGAAAGGGTTCTAAAACCTGTGATTTATTTTATTTCTAGATTTAACACCTGATTAACTACTGCTGAACACAGTGGACAAAGGCATGGCTTGCTAATGTTTTGCACAAGATCATCAACCAGTTAGCATTTCTGTATAGCTGCTTGGCTGCCATGCTTCTCATTGCTCCTTGGTTTAGTTAACAGAGCTGTCATGCTTTCAATACAGGTGGCAGGAGTGAGGAGATAACATCCACCAATAATTTATTGTTCAGAAAATGATATTTAACACATGGGCTGCTGTGGCAGAGTGACAGGCAGAAGCCCAGGGAGGGGCCAATCTGAACATTCCAGAGGCTCGGATTGGTTGAATCAGAGAGCATAGAACCCCAGGGAGTTGACAGTTAAGGGAGTTGGTTGTCAGTTGGGGAAGAGAGTGGGTTGGAGTGGAAGGTTAGTAGAGTAGGTAGGGAAAGGTGGTACTGAAGAGAAGAGTTCAGACAGGAAATCTAGTACTAAGTTGTGAGAAAGCAAACATGGAGGTGTTAGTATAGAACCCTTCACAGGAGTCTCCACTTAGGGAGTGAAGGACCTTCTGTCTGAGGAAGAAGGAGAAACTCTGGACTAGTGTAAGGGACAGTTAAGTTCCCTAGTCTGATACTGTAACTTTCAAGTAACCAAGCCAAATTGATACAAAGAGCACTGTATAACATCTGCCTGCCTTTAACCTGAATCTAAGCAAATAACAAGTTTGAATTAACTGTTGAAAATCCAAGTTACCTGTTCCTGAGTTGAATATCAGTTTAGAGACTTTGTTAGAACAATACGGTAAATCAACCTTTTTATTCAAAGTTCTAATTCTCCAGAGTCTGACTGGTGACAGGAAAGTAAGAAGTGAATTAACGGAGGGGCACCCTGCTTCAAGTAATCAAATAAAACAAACTGCTCTTAATAAAGACAAACAAACATGGGTGAACAGCTACATATAACTGCTTCAAGTAATCAAATAAAACAAACTGCTCTTAATAAAGACAAACAAACGTGGGTGAACAGCTACATATAAGACCTAAGACACATAATCGGCTAACGCAACTTTAAAAGACAGTTTAAAGTCTGAAGTGACCAATACAAGGGGGCACTTGGTGAGAGCGAAGCAGGGCCGGTGCTACCATTAGGCCAACTAGGCAGCTGCCTAGGGCGCAGGGCTAAAGGGAGCGCCAGAAACACCTTGAAAAAAAATACAGCGCTCTCAAGTGGGAAGGGGGGGCGCTAAATATCTGATCTTGCCTAGGGCACCAAACTGCCTTGCACCGGTCCTGGAGCGAAGTACACATTGAGGGTGTGGGCTTTGCAGTGAGGGGTCCCGTCAAGCTTGCAAATATAGCTGGCATTTTCCCACTGATAGGGAAACTTCACAGTCCTTTTGTCTTCCATGACACGCAGTGGGACCTGTCTGTGTGTACAGATCTCTGGATCCACAGCCATTGCCTTCAAGTCAACTGTGGTTTTAAATTTTATATTATATTGTATTTTATGGTTTTAACTGTTGTAAACCGCCCAGAGAGTTTTGGCTATTGGGCGGTATAAAAATGTATTAAATACATAAACAAACTGCCCAGGGGCACGCGCAGTGCTGAAATAACAGGGCCTTCTTTCAAATCCGTAATTGATTCATTAATTCATTATGTAAACAATTACTTAATGATTAGGGGATCAGTGTCATGCAATGGACAGAGTGTTCGTTTTGCATCTGCAAAAACCAGCTTCAAATCACCATCTGCTATCACTCAAAACAGCTTTTTATTTTATTTTTACACAGCAGCATATTCCTTGATAGGGATACCCAGATACAAGATAACCAAGACTATTGGTCATGCTGGCAGGGGCTTCTGGAAGTTGAAGTCCAAAACATCTGGAGATCTACCTTCTGCCCGACCTTGTTGTATTGGATAGAGTTTTGGAAATGTAAGTTCAAATTCCTGCTCAATCAGGAAACTCACTGGGTGACCCTGGGCCAGTTACCAACTCATAGCCTAAGAGGGATGTTGTGAGGATTAAATGGAGGGGGGGGGGGACTGTGTACACTACCCTGAGCTTCTTGGAGGAAAGACAGAAAGACTTGCGGGGGGGAGGGATGCCATCAATCCTTCAGTGAAATATCTTCAGATACATATTTGCCTACGAAGCTATACTAAAGCTTGCCAGGAAGCCTTTTTGACCCTGAAATGATCCATCTCAGGGCCAAAACAGACATGACTTTAAATCTGTATCTAGCAGCTATATCTTTTGTCATTTTTACTCTAGGATAGGTGCAGCGGCCTTGATCCAGATCGGGACCTTAGTGTGTGGGGAGGAGGCTTGAGTGGGCTCCCAGACCTACTCTAGAGTAAAATGGGAGCAGAACGTAGCTGCTACATACAGATGTAAAGTCATGTCTATTTTGGCCCTCAGCCTTTCATTTAACTTGGAGAACATGAGCTTGAGAAGCAAAGCCAATGAGTAAAAACACTTTGGAGAATTGTTCTGGAATGCTATGCTTCATGATGAATGTGACTGTAGGCATTTTCTTTGAGAACTGTTTTAATTTTCCATCTTTTCTCCTATGCATTGCTTACTGAATAATGAATAATAACCCAGTAATAGTTGTTAGAAGTGACTTTGTTCAAGTCCTGTAAAAAGAAATAGTTCTCTGGACAAGAAAATTGGTGAAAGCAAAGCACTTTTTATTGAATACAGTCTTGCAAGAGTGGGTGCGCTATGCAGGTAGGCACACCTTAACATTCAAGCAGCGTGTTTTTATTCCCTATGCCCGGCCGCAGGGTTCCTCCCTCATTCCCCCATTGGCTGGGTACTTTGAGGTTTACAGCCTATCCCGACCGCCTAAACCGAATACATTATTCCCCGCCCCTGTTTACCGACCCTCCTCTTGTTGTGTGGCATCCTGTTACTCTAATTTCCTATTGGCTCTTCCACACATTCCTTAACTTCATTTTAACTTTGACCTCTTACTCTCCCATCAGCAGACACCTCTTCTTTTGACACATTTTTATGCCTGGTCTGTGTTTCCAGAAAGGGAGGATTCTTCATTTATCTGTTACCTACTTATTCAATGCCATCCCTATCTAAGCATAATTTATCATCTACTAATCCCATGCCATCCTTATGACCCGGGCATTGAGTTCCTTACATATTTTAGGCCTCATTTATCACTAGACTGGGGCCCCCATTCAGGGTGAGTTCTCTGGCTTCTTTTAATTTCTGTCTTTTATTTTATTTAATATAATTTGGGAAAGAAACTTTCTATAATTCTTACAATCCCTCCTCTTTTTCTTTTTACTCTTTTCTTTCCCAACACTTTAGTCAATTTCCTCCATCTTAATATAGTATGGTGGAGACGTTTCGTCTTCTAATACCATCATACTAGTATCATAAGCCGGAGGAGTCAGTGGCATTTTCTTAGATAGGGCGGTTTCAATAAGTCTTTGTGTTAGTCCTCGGACACAAGGGATAATACAACATCCTAACGCTACTAAGACTCCTCCTACTACAATCAGGGAAGTAAACATTGAGATTGCTAAGGTTTTCCACTTCCCAAACCATGTTTCTAACCATCCTGTCAATGAAGTATTTATTCCTGAGTTTTTAGCAAGTTCCGCTGCCAGGGTATTGAGACCCTCTAGAGCTTTTGTTATTGTCCCATCAGGAGCAGTATTGTTGGGTATGAAGGTACAACACTGTCCTCCTAACATTACACAGACGCCACCTTTTTCTGCTAAAACCATGTCCAAAGCCATCCGATTTTCCCAAGCCATTCGACTGGTGGCATCCAATTGCTCCGCTATCCCTTTTATTGCATCTCGGGTATAGTTTATGAATCTCTGTTGATTGTAAAAGATGTAATTAATCCAGTCAACATTTTTATTTATGGTTGACCACCAAAAGAGAGCAGACTCAAATCCGGCAGCTATTTGATTTCGGGCTTTAAATTCATCTGGAACTCCTCGGGGCACCCCTATGGCATCAATATATATCCCTTTATCAAAGGATGTAACTAGTACATTCCTTTTGTTCCGACTATGCCATTCAGGTTTAACTTCCTTTTTAAAGGCCAGGGTGAATGGTACTGCTAATTGTATTATAGCACAAGTCCCAGTCCAATTGGCGGGTAAGGTTGGCCTTATAGACTTTCCCCCACAATACCACCATAAGTCAGCTCTGGCCACTCTCAAGTTAGAGTAATTCCCATTGCTTAATGTGATGTTCAATACCTCCTTACATGTGTTCAGTTCTCCCATTGGCCTGGCCAACCCCCCCACCTGTCGTGAGAAACAAGCAGTGTGATTGACGTGCCTAGTAGAGAATGTCGGAGGCATTCTTTCACTTTTGGACTTTAAAGCTGGGAACAATAGGGATAGAGACCTGCAAGTCTCATTTCCCCAAGCATCTTTATGCTGGAACAGAGCTATTATACAACTCATTCCCAGGGGGTCCTTGCTCCAACCCAGAGGAAAGGGAATTACTTGTGCTACAGGCCTTCCTGATGCACAGGCATAACAGTTACTTTTGTTCAAACTTTTAGCAGTATACTTCACCCATTCAACCCAGGTGTTCGTGTCTCCATACCCTGTTTCTACTTCAAATGTTTGGCGCAGATCTTCAATCTCAACTACTGTCACTACCTTCGGATCATTCAGAGGAGCTTGGAAAGCTTTAACTTTGGGCATGACAGTTGCCTCTAAGGTTTGGTCGTTAGAATCTGACTTTTCTACTATTAATCTAAAACAGCATGCAACGGGATCAGTTCCAGAAACACTTATTCCCATGCCAAACGAAGTTTGATTTATTGAGAATTTGGTTGGCCGGCCACCAGAGGGATATTCATTCCAAGATGTTTGGACGATGGATACCCATACTGGATTGCAAGTCCCCTCTTCACAATCTGACCGAGTAGGACCTTTACGAATTGAAACCATACTTTTTATTCTAGAGTGAGGAGACGCTGCCGTCCATCCTTGGGATTGTGTGGTCCACAAGACTTCGGACCAGCGACGACAGGGTGTCCCTACACACATATATTTGTCTTGGGAACTCCACCGTCTCTGAGTGTTCAAATCTCCACATTTCAACAAGCTGCAGGCATCGAATTTTACAACTTGAGTCTGACTACTTTCTCTAATTTTTATTACAAACGTAGTGGAGATGTTGCCAACCAGAGATATCAGTATACCTATACAAATTAATCGGGCTGTCATGGTTACAATCTTTTAAGGAACTGAAGGTTTCTAATCCTCTGTCAATTCTTTTGACACGGAAACCCCAAAGAACTTGTGTTTATAGATATAACATATAGTTACTAACCCACTAAGAATAAGAAAGATTACAAGGATTATTTCAGCTACAACTAATTCTCTAGTTTGCATTATATTGTATCCTCCACCCTGGGAACAAAGGGATTCCCCCTGGAGGGATCTCTCTGGGTGTGGATCCTATGTCTACAGTAATATTTCCTATTATTTGAGGTCTTCCACCTCGGGACTTCTTTTGCACAATTATCACCTTTTGTTGACCTTGGATTTGGACAGGTAAGGATCTAGTTTCTAGCACTAGTGGACTTGGCCCTCCCATTCACTACAGGTCTGCCCACAGTCCTTCTCCACAATACATGTACCCCTTTGTTTCTCCTTCCCAAGGATCAGAGGTTGTGTATGGGAGTTCCTCGTCTGTTCCGCTTTCGTCTGAATCGTCCAGATTTAGTAGTCCTCCCTTATTTGATCCAAACTTTGACTTACACTGCTTACATTCCAACTCATGGAAATTATTCAGCTGTGGGGGTAATTGGATCACCTGGTGGGCCCAACGCCTAATGCCTCGATTTTGAACTGCTAATTCGTTTTGTAACTCATATCCTTCTACTTCTCGGGCACCGATTTTCCTAAGAAAAAACCACTCATGCCACTGTCCTTGAGTTCCTACCCGTCGGTATCTTATAACCCAAAACTGAACTGGCTCCCCAGTTCCCAATTTAGGTAACGCTAAGTCCCCTTTCTCTATCCTTAATTCCCAGAATGGGCACAAGATTTCTTCCCAGATCACAGATGATCCTGGGCCTGTAGTCCAGCTGTCCACTAATGGACCTACTATTGTTGCATATCTTTCCTCTGGATCCCAATCCGGGTTGTTATCTGGTCCCGCATCCCACCCTGGTACAGAATCCCCTATGGTATTGTCCATCTAATGGGTAACTTTCTTAAGAACTATTTTCGTGGGTGTTTGTGTTTTAATTACTGTCCAAGTGTTAGCGTTTGGAGGTTCTTCCACAGGCCCTTTCACTCGCGTATAATGAGTCCACCCTTTTTCGGCTGTCCGGACTGCGGTTTCTGTATTCAGGAGCGTTTGGAAAGGCCCCTCCCACTCCGGTTGGAGTTTGGCTTCTTTCCACGATTTGATCAACACCCACTGTCCTGGTTGTATATTGTGGACTGCGAATTCCAGGGGTGGCGTTTGCGCTAGGAGTCCTTTCCTCCTAAGAAAAGATAAAGAAGACGACAGCCCAAGTATATACTGTTTTAAAAACCGATCTTTGGTCTCATATTGGGGCAATTCTCCAAGTTGACCCATGTATGGAAGACCAAACAGCATCTCATATGGGGATACTCCTATATCCTTCCGTGGGGCGGTCCTTATCCTTAACAAAGCGAGGGGCAAACATTTAGTCCAAGGTAATTTAGTTTCCAAAATCAATTTGCGCAAGGTGGCTTTTAACGTTTGATTCATTCTTTCCACTTTTCCAGAGGATGGAGGATGCCATGGTGTATGATAATCCCAACTAATTCCCACTCCCTCCATGATTCCTTTCAATACCTTGGAAGTAAAATGACTCCCCTGGTCTGAATCAATATGTTCCACTATTCCATACCTGGGCAAAATGTGTTCCAGGATAATTTTACTTACTCCAGTTGCAGTGGCAGTTGACATTGGATATGCTTCTACCCAGTTGGTTAAATGATCTACTAAGACCAGTATATATTTCAACCTGCCTACTGGAGGGAGTTCTGTAAAATCAACCTGGATACTTTGGAAAGGACGCAATCCTGGCTTGCGCCCACCTGGTGGTTGCTTTCTTAGCACCTTTTTGTTGATTTTTCTGCAGATCATACACCGTTCGCAGATCTGCTTTGCTACTGTGTGTATCCCCATACACCCATATTCTCTAAGTACCAAATCACACATAGCTTGGACTCCCCAATGGCCCCCTTCATGTAAAATAGCCATAATTTCTCTCATTATTTGTTTGTTGACCATTTCTCTGCCATCTGGGAGTATCCATTTCCCTTCTTCTACTTCAGTTGCTCCTAATTCTTTTAGTCCTAACATCTCCCTTTCCGTCCATACTGGCCTTTCTTTTGTTTTTGGCAACCTAGGGGTTAGCATGTTCATTTTTACTACTTCTTCTCCCATAGCAGCTTCTTTAGCTGCTTCATCCGCTAATGCATTCCCTCTTGCTTCAAAGGATGCACCTCTTTGGTGACCAATTATGTGGACCACCGCTATTTCTCTAGGCAAAAGTAAATTTTCTAACACTTCTTGTACTAGTGCTCCGTGTACTAGTTCTTTTCCTTTGCTATTTATTAATCCCCTCTCGTGCCATATTTTTCCAAATGTATGTACTACTCCATAAGCATATTTAGAATCCGTATAGATGGTCCCATCTTTTTCTTTTAAAGCCTTGAGGGCTTGATTTAAAGCATACAGTTCACAGGTTTGGGCTGACCAGTTATTGGGCAACCTTCCTGATTCTGTTAGTTCTTTAGTGTTACCATCTATTACGGCATACCCATTGTGTCTTTTTCCTTCCAATACACGGGAGGACCCATCTATAAATAGGCAAGTTCCCTCATGCAATGGAAGGTCTCTCAAGTCTTGTCTCACTTTAGTCTGATATTCAATGATATCCAGACAATTGTGTTCTAAATTTTCACACTCATGTTCCCCTTTTGTCAGAAACATGGCTGGATTCAGACAATTTTCAGTGGTGAGGATTAAATCCTCTTTTTCCATTAAGACCGCTTCATATCTCAAGATTCTAGAATCTGTTAGCCATCTCCCTGCCCTTTGTGTCAAAATGGTGCGAACTTGATGAGGCGTACTGACCACTAGTGCCCCTCCAAAAGTTAGCTTCCTGCTTTCTTCTACCAACAGAGCTGTTCCTGATATTGCCTGAATACATTCTGGCCATCCTCGGGAGACTGGATCCAGAATTTTTGATAGGTATGCTACTGGCTTTCGCTGTCCTCCCCATTTCTGGGTGAGCACTCCCAAAGCTGTTCCCTCTTGTATGCTGACAAACAAATGAAATGGTTTGTCTAAAGAAGGAAGAGCCAATACTGGAGCAGTTATCAGATCGTGCTTTAGGATTTTTATTAATTCTTTTTTTCCATCTGTCCACACTAATTCATTTGGTTTTTCTTCCAATAATTTCAGATACAGTCCTTTAGTTTTAGCCGCATAGGAATCTATCCACAACCTACAGTATCCTGTTAACCCTAGGAACTTCCTCAATTCCCTTTTTGTCTTGGGTAGGGGTGTTTCAACTATCCCTTTTACTCTTTCAGGGCTAATTCTTCTTTTCCCCTCACTTATGAGATGCCCTAAATATTTTACTTCCTTTTCTACAAATTGAAGTTTGGACTCTGACACTCTCAGTCCTTTCTGTCCTAGAAAATTTAACAGCGCTTTTGTGGCCTCCGCCACTGGGCCTCTCTTTTTCCCTGAAATTAGAAGGTCATCCACATACTGGAGGAGGAGCGTTCCTGATGGCATTTTAAATTGCTCTAAGAGTTGTTCCAATACTTGTCCAAACAAGTTTGGACTCTCAGTGAATCCTTGTACGAGGACTCGCCACCGGAATTATTGTTTTCTTCCAGTATTTGGATCCTCCCATTCAAAGGCAAACATATCCCTACTCTCCTCAGCCAAAGGACAGGTCCAAAATGCATCTTTAAGATCAATTACACTAAACCACCCATGTTCATGTGGAATTCTACTTAAAAGAGTGTATGGGTTAGGCACTACAGGATGTCTGGTCTGAACTATTTGGTTCAACTTCCTTAGGTCCTGCACCAATCTGTAACTACCATCTGGTTTCTTTACTGGTAGTATAGGGGTGTTATAAGGTGACATGCAAGGTTCTAACAACCCATCTTGCACCAGAGTTTCTATGACTGGCTTCAAGCCCTTCCTTCCTTCCAATGGTAAAGGATACTGTTTCTGACATACTACTTCACCTTCCCTTTTTAACTTTATTTTTAATGGAGGTATATCTAAAATTCCTCTATTCCCCTCTTTAACCCATACTTCGGGGTTTATCTCTTTGATATCTTCCTCTGAAAGAACTGCCACCTTTACTACCATTTCTTTGTTTTCCACCCTTACTTCTAGCCCTAGTTCTGTCATCATGTCTCTTCCTAACAAATTTGTGCCTAATTCTGGTAAGTAAAGAGGCTGACACATTATTTCTTCTTTCTTATGTTTAATTTGCATTGGTTCAAACATTGGGGTCCGAATTTGGCCTCCTACCCCTGACGCTAGTACAAAATTATTGGACAATTGGGTTCCTACAGGTCTGTAATTAAGGGAGGTTCTTTCTGCTCCACTATCTACAAGAAATACTGTATCCTCTTCTCCTGGCCCCACCTTTAAATTTATCAAGGGTTCCCGGTGGGTCCTTTTAAAAGGATACCCCTGACTCCCCTAATCCTCTTCCATATTCATTAGTGGGATAATCCTTTCTTCCCTTTGGATCTCGGGACAATCTCTTTTAAAGTGTCCTAATTTTCCACACCGGAAACATCCAGCTCTCTGTCCTCCCCTTTCTTGACCTCTTCCTGTCCCCAACTGCCCATCCTGATTTTGTCTGCTTGAGCCTGGTTTTCCCTGTTTCCACTTTCCCCTCCCCATTTTTCCTTGTTGTCCCTTCTGACCATTAGCCTCCATCTTTTTCTTCATAACTTGGTCCACTGTATTCACCATCAATTTTATATTCTTCCTCTCTTTTTCATCCTCCCTTTTTACATACACTTTTTGTGCCTCCCTTAAAAGATCCTCGATATTTTTATCACTCCAGTTGTCTATTTTCTCAAGTTTCTTTTTAATATCTGGCCATGACTTTGTCACAAAATTGACTTTTAAGAGGGACTGACTCACTGGATCTTCAAGGCTCATACCAGAATATTTCCTCATTTGATCTTTTAGTCTTTGAAGGAAGTCAGATGGTGACTCCTCCTTGTTCTGCTGTACCTCAAAGGCTTTGGTCAGATTCTGGGACCTAGGGACTGCGTGTTTAATTCCTTTGATCATTAAGGTCCTAAGGTCTTTCATTTTAATCCTTTGTGAATTCCTCTGGTGATCCCACCCAGGGTCAAGATTGGGATACTTTTGATCAGCTGGTTCCACCCCTTGTCCAGGAGGGTGTTCCCTGTCCCATTCAGACAGGGCTGCCCTTCTGATCATGGCTCGTTCTTCCCCAGAGAACAAGATGGCCAAGATGGACATCAACTCTTCCCATGTATACGTATTAGGTCCCAAAAATTGATCTATTTGTTCTCCCAGCCCCACTGGGTCTTCCATCAGAGGCTTCATTTCCTTCTTAAAAATTCTTATGTCTGAACTATTAAGTGGGGCATTTACATACCCCATTTGCCCTGGACCTGTCGGGACTTCCCTTAGAGGGTACATGTTTGTCCCTCCACGGGTCACATCTGGGGATGGATCCTCTGATCTTCCCCATTTGTCTCTATCTGTCCCTAGTGTGGCACTCTTGGTTCTTCTCCGAGTTCCCTCAGGAAAGGGAAGGTTTTGTGTGTCTTGTTTTAATTGTGCTACCTCTCTGGTTACATGAGCTTCCCTAACCTGGGGTGCTGTTTCAGCTGGGACTTCTGGGTCGACTCCGCCAGCCCCTTCCCCTCCACCCAGGGGTGCATATGGCGGCGGTAGCCGAGACAGAGGGTCCCAACATTCAGGGTCTTTCTCAGAAACTTTTTCTTTCTCTTTCTTTGTCTTTTCCCCTAGGTAGCATATATTTTCTATCCCATTCTCCACCCAACATTTGGCATAATCAGATTCTTCTTGAGAATATGGTCTTTTATTATTTACATGGATGTTTAATGTCTGACACAGCCACATTTCCCCTGCCCCAAACTTAGGCCAGAAGATTGCAGGTGGTCTAATACTCTCCTTAGTCCAGACAAAACAACAGAAATTTATCATTTTCTTTTTATCCTTGTTTTGAGTACATGGAATTTCCTTCCATAGTTTTAACATCCGCCCTAAGGGACTATCTGGCGGAATATCAATCCTTTCCCTAGGCACCTTTTCTTCCTGGATCTTTCCTGACCCAACCTTGGAACTATAGTTCCCCATCGAGACCCTTTCACGCTCCTTAACAATCACTTCGTCCGTCTCTGGCCGCCCTCTCGCGAGGTAACGGAACCGCAGATTGGGACTCCACACTCACTTCGTGTCTGGGACACGTCTCACACACTCCACATTCAGTCTCGATATCCAAGAGCAGTACTTTAAGGGAAAATTTTCCTGCCCTTATCCCAACCACCAAGGTAAAATAAAAAGCCCAATTTTTCTTACCTTGGTCTGTGCACAGAGTTGCCTGGTTGACCGATCTCGTGCCTACCCAACCGGTTTCTCCTAAGTGCCTTTCACCAGTCCAGCATCTCGGGTTTCCTTGGCCAGTCCGTCACTGACCACCCTTGGCACCAAGGAGACTACTGAACTCAGTAGGACGCGTCTTCCCGTTGGTTGGCAATGGCAGCCAGCGACTGTGATGGCAGGATCCCGGACGAGCCCCCAATTTGTTAGAAGTGACTTTGTTCAAGTCCTGTAAAAAGAAATAGTTCTCTGGACAAGAAAATTGGTGAAAGCAAAGCACTTTTTATTGAATACAGTCTTGCAAGAGTGGGTGCGCTATGCAGGTAGGCACACCTTAACATTCAAGCAGCGTGTTTTTATTCCCTATGCCCGGCCGCAGGGTTCCTCCCTCATTCCCCCATTGGCTGGGTACTTTGAGGTTTACAGCCTATCCCGACCGCCTAAACCGAATACATTATTCCCCGCCCCTGTTTACCGACCCTCCTCTTGTTGTGTGGCATCCTGTTACTCTAATTTCCTATTGGCTCTTCCACACATTCCTTAACTTCATTTTAACTTTGACCTCTTACTCTCCCATCAGCAGACACCTCTTCTTTTGACACATTTTTATGCCTGGTCTGTGTTTCCAGAAAGGGAGGATTCTTCATTTATCTGTTACCTACTTATTCAATGCCATCCCTATCTAAGCATAATTTATCATCTACTAATCCCATGCCATCCTTATGACCCGGGCATTGAGTTCCTTACATATTTTAGGCCTCATTTATCACTAGACTGGGGCCCCCATTCAGGGTGAGTTCTCTGGCTTCTTTTAATTTCTGTCTTTTATTTTATTTAATATAATTTGGGAAAGAAACTTTCTATAATTCTTACAATAGTTAAAAAGAGAATGGAGATTTCAGCTACTCCCATTAAGGTAGAAGATAATAAATTTAACAACGCTATGTGCAACTTCACAAGGTGGCTAATAATAAAATACAGAGAACAGATAAAATAACAAAGTTATAATTAAAATATTAAAAACTCATCAAATAAAACCACATCAATGAAAAAGACATATATACCCACCAGAATAAAACCATTAAATGCATGTACGTGTATAAGATTGATGGAATATATATGACACAAACTATAGGATACCTCTGCATATTCCCTCAGTATTTGCGTCATCATATATATTTCTTTGTTTTTGCCAGCATGATGTCATGTTTTGTTACATTGCACCGGGGAACCGTTGGTACTTCCTCTCCTAAATACTCATGTCTTTCCTTCCACAGCAAGTTTAAGATCAGGAAGCTCAAAAAGTTTATTATTCCCTATGATCTTGTTTTCACTTTATTTATGATCTTACACAAAATTACAAATCTAGCATCAAAGGGTGAGTTGGATGTTTAAGGGCAATTTGGAAGTTGGGTATGTGGGAATTACTCAGCAGACAAACAGTAATGAGATTTTGTTTAGAAAACCTTAGTGCAATCCAAGGAATTACTCAGCAGTAAGACCTTCTGAGTTCAGCATGCCTCTGCATACCAGTTGCTGGGGAACAAAAGTGCATGCAAAGCACATGCTCTAGCACTGACCTACTATAGCCCTTCCCAGTGTCTCATACACTACAGCTGCTAAAGTATATTTCGAACTGCTGATAACCTATTGTTATGACAATTATCTTTTTCTAGTGCATCTTTGACCAAATGAACAAACCCCTCCAGGTTTTCTTCTTTTAATTGAAAATTATTTTTAGCTTGCCTTTAAGGGGTGGAACCCCCTCAAGGGGATAAATCAATAGAAGAATAACAATTACAAAGTAAATTAATACCACATGCAGAATATGGGGTAGAGCCTTCAGCAGTGTGTAATGTGGTCGGAGAAGCAATGATCAGGGCTCAAGCAGTGATCGTTGGTGTGAGAAGTGAAGCGTCACAGACTTGTCCTTCTATTCGTCTGTGAAATGTTGAAGGGCATTTCCTTTTGGGCACGTGCGGTGGACTTTCCCCTCTGTGCTGTGCAACCCAAGTCATCCCAAGGTCGATTCAGGATCCAGAGATGGCATGAACTTTATGCAAGCTTGAGCTTCTTTATCGCTCTTATTGGAAGACAAGCACTTTTTTGTTATTGTTGCAGAGGTACCTGGAACACAGAGTAATAACAAGAGCTGTTATTTTTTTTAAAAAAGAAGACACAGAGGTGGTGGGGTGGAGATGCTGACCTGTGACTCTGCTCCCTGTCAGGGATTGAAAAACCAAGATGAGGGCTTTCAAGCAGCCAGCAGCCCACAAAACATGGCTGATGGGCTCAATTTGGTGATAGTTGTTTTTACTTCAGAGGGTGTTTTCACCCAATCCTGTGTAAGTTTACACAGGACTGCATATATCATTAATTACAGTGATACCTACTCACACAGGTCTACGTGCATAGGATTGAAGACTTACAGGGCAATCCTGGATATATCTACTCACAAGTAAATCCCATTTAGTTCAATGACACACCTCGGTAGGTGTGTATAGGATTGCAGCCCCAAATAGGGCTGGTTCTTACACTCTTTTTATAGTCAAAGTCCAGCCCCCAGATGTGTTGGTCTACAACTCCCAGCATCCCCCACCCAGCTAGTACCAGGTTGGGGAAGGCTGTTCATGTCTGAATAGTACACAATAGAGTAGGAACATGTACACAACAGAGGAGGAACATGTTTAGATTTTCATAGATCATAGAGTTGGAAGGAGCCTACAAGGCTTTCGAGTCCAACCCCCTGCTCAGTGCAGGAAACTAGAGGAGGGGTCTCCCATCCAAGTAATAACCAGGCCTGACCCTGCTTAGCTTTCCACACTCAGACAAGCTGAGCCAGCGTGAGCCACAGGTCTGTTTTAATATGCACGTGCCTGCATATTTAGCCCCATTCAAAAACGGCCCCCTGAGCATGTGTATTTTAAGGAGGAATGGAGATAAAAATGCATAAACTCATGGCTTATATTTGATACGCCACTCATGTTTTTTGTACTCAGACATTCACACAAGGATTTCTCATGATTTACATATGGCCAGACTGCAGTACTCAAGGATCAGTTTTTTGTGTACCACAGAAACCACGTAAATCAGTGCACTTGGGCTTTTATCAGACTACTGGAAGTGTAAGTTGACTAGTTTGTCAATCAAAGCCCCAGTACAGAAAGCCAGAAAGAAAGAGAGAAAGAATGAAAGACCCTTCATATTTCAGATAAATTTCCTCCCCCTGCTCCCCCAGTTTAAAGTAGACACAGAAGGTGCACAAGAAGTTAATAGGAAGCAGTCCTTCTTTAAAATGCACTGTGAAAATGTGCTGGCAAATGTGCTGAGAAATTGCACACGCTTCAGTGTGCTGACACATCAGTGTTGGCTCATGCAGACTATTTAGGTGTGTGACAGGCGACAACTTTCTAAAAGCAATAAATCAAATCTCTAATTCTTCACTTGGTTGTTTCTTCTGTCAACCCATTTCCCACTGGGGGCATTTGAATACCTGAGAAGTCCCTAACCAACCCCTTTGGGTCAGTGAGCTTGTTTGGAATTTTGAAGGAATGTCATGGGCATTCTTGCAAAATGGCTGCTATGGGGGCGGGGCTTGCCCATTCATAAAATGCCTGCCGCAGTGGGCATGGCCTTTTACAAAAAACTCATTTCTCAGAAGGCAAACTGCTGAGACTAAAAGAATAGCAACCTATCCAAGAAGCTAAATACAATACAGAGGTGGGGGCTTAGCTCCCAAACAGAAAACTATTCTTTTTAACGAAATAAAGATGGTGCTGGGGGGGGGCAGCACTTCCATTTGCAGAATGCTAGCATCCCAGTTACATTTTTTTTTAAACTTCAGAAATAACATAAAAATCAGGAGAGGCCAGGAGCCTGGCGAGCGCCAAGAGATGTGTCCACAGGAACATCAGAGAGCCCAGGAATTCAGGTGGTTCATGTATGGGAGTTTGAAACTTTTTGAAAATATTGGTAGTACTTTTTTAAAAACCCACCAGACAGATGCAATTGCGGCAAAGCTACAGCTACAGAACAACCTCCATTGATTTCAATGAAGCTTCAATAGCACTTGGTGTATCAGGCCCATAAACTTAAGACTGGAAGGTCAATAAAGCCTACCCAACATGTTTTTTCACCTCTGTCAATCTTAAGTGAACAATTCTAGGTTGCTCTGATACAACGTACAAAAGACTTGAGTTTTGAAAAATTGCATATAAAAGGACAGAGTTTAGAATGAAGAGTGGGGTGGGGAAACTGCAATTGCCTGTATGCTGACAAATTTACCATATTTCAGAAAAACAAAGCCATGTTCTGCACAGCAGGGCTTAATTTTATCCAGGTTTCCTAGAGCTTACTCTGAAGACTATTTTCAGGCCAACACACAGCTCTGTTACAGGGGCGCAGGCCTCTTTCAGCCTGAGGGTTGAATCCAATTCTGGAGAAGCTCTCAAGGGGGCACATTCCAGTGGTGGGCGGGGCCAAAGGCAAGAAGGGAGGTGCCAAAACACCACCATATTTTAGCTTGAAGCTCTTACTGCCGGTAGCTAAGCCTAAGGAAAGGCATTTGAACCTTTTAGAAAGGGGGGGGGGGACTGCACAAAAGCCAGGAATCCATCAAATGATCGGTATTTGGGGAAAATGGGGTGGCCTTCTGGGAAACTCTGGTGGGCCAATTAGAACTCCTTGTGTGCCACCTTTGGCCCCTGGGCCTAAGGTTCTGCACCCCTGCTTTATTATCTTAACCCACCCCTTGATTATTACAGTAAAATAGTAAGTCCTTTTGAGCATGTGTGGGGGCATTTCCTCACCACTGACCTGTGCCTAGACTCTATCCCAGTGGTTCCCAACCTTGGGTCCCCAGATGTTGCTGGACTACAGCTCCCAGCATCCATTGCCATTAGCCATGCTGGCCGGGTATGCTGGGAGCTGTAGGCCAGCAACATCTGGGGACCCAAGGTTCGGAACCACTGCTCTATCCTTTTGGGGGCGGGGGTGGAATTAAACATCGGATGATGTGACCTTCTGACCAAACAGTCCTCTCATTCCAATTAGAAATTTAGCACTAATATACCATTCAGTGTAATGGAACAACATGCAATTTCTAGATGTCGTGATCAATTGCATTTTTATACACCTTTGGTTTTTCCATCTCCACTGGGTCTAGTTTTAAAATCTTAAACCTTTTTCAGTCTAATAAGAGTTGTTGTGTTGATAAAGACAAATAAACCCATCTGCGCTTCATTGAAGGTCAAACATTGCCACTGTCAGACATTGGCCACATTTCTACATCATGCTAAACCATGCTTTAGCATGATATACAGAAGCTGCAGTGAGGCTTGGGCTTGCACACTCCCCCTCCACTCCCCACCTCCCATATGGTTGAGAGGAGTTTGGAAATTTGTGCTTCCAGTTTTAGGGCAGTTAAGGGAAGTTTGCTATATCATCCAGACCTGGAATTGTGGTTAACACTAACTATGGTTAATTACAACAAGCCAGCTTCAAAAATCATGGTTTGAAGCTGGTTTGTTTGAGATTAACCAAAGTTTGTTTTAACAAGTCTATCACTGCAGACAACATGACTAACCACAGTTAAATATAAGCAAAAGCTTGTGAACCAGTGTGGCGTAGTGGTGAGAGTGTTGGACTGGGACTCAGGAGATCCGGGTTCTAGTCCCCGCTCTGCCATGAAACTCACTGGATTACTTTGGGCCAGTCACTGCCTATCAGCCTAACCTACCTCACAGGGTTGTTGTGAGGATAAAATGGAGAGGAGGAGGATTATGTAAGCCACCTTGAGTTCCTTGCAGGAAAAAAGGCGGGGTATAAATGTAATAAATAAATAAAATAAACTACTACTCCTGGCCATGTGGGAGGAGGAGGGGGTGGGGGAGCATGTGAGCCCAAGGCACTAAGCCGGGAGTGGGCAACTTCTGGATCTCCAGATGTTTTGGCCTACAGCTCCCATCATCTCTCACCATTGGCTAAGCTGGCTAGGGTTGATGGGAACCGTAGGCCAAAATATCTGGAGGGCCAGAAGTTGCCCATCCCTGTAAGCCATGGTTCAGCATGACTTGTGAACACAGCCATTGGATTATCTTCTACCAGGCCTCTTGATAAAACAGTTCTATATCTTAAGCTGAATCAGTTTGTGGAACTGAAATGGTATAATTCTGGACTGTACCATTTGAGACTGCTGGTGGGTACTCATTTTTTTTTTTTAAACATTCTCCTACATTTAAAAAAAAATAAAAATTAAACATCCCTGCATGTAATAACCTAGCATGGGGTGCAGAGCCTCTTTCAGTCCAAGGACTGAATTCTATTTTAGAAAAACTCTCAGGGGCTGCATTCCAGCGGTGTGTGCAGCCAAAAGACAAAAAAAAAAAAAAAAAAAAAAAAGCTGGGCCAAAAAACAAAAATACCAGCATATATTAGCTTAAAACTCTCACTACCAGTAACTAAGCTGGGGGGGGGGGGGAGTTTCAACCTTTTAAATGATAACAGCTAATGCTTTGTGTGGGTTTTTACACAGGGATTTTTAAAATATTAATTACATTGATATAATACAGCCTTCCCCATCTGTTGCACTCCCGATGTCTTGGAGAGCCAGTGTGGTGTAGTGGTGAGAGTGTTGGACTGGGACTCGGGAGATCCGGGCTCTAGTCCCCACTTGGCCATGAAACTCACTGGGTGACTTTGGGCCAGTCACTGACTCTCAGTCTAACCTACCTCACAGGGTTGTTGTGAGGATAAAATGGAGAGGAGGAGGATTATGTAAGCCGCCTTGGGTTCCTTGCAGGAAAAAAGGCAGGTTATGTATGTATGAATGAATGAATAAATGAATGAATAAATAAATAAAGCTCCCATCAACCCCAGTCAGCATGGCCAATGGTCAGGGTTGATGGGAGTTGTCATCCAAAACATCGGAAAGGCACCAGGTTGTAGAAGTCTGATATCATGCCTTTCCTTCAGTGACCCAAGGTCACCCAGTGAGTTTCATGGCAAAATGGAAATTTGAACCTGGGTCTCTCCAGTCCTAGTCCAACTCTCTAGCCACTACACCAGTGTTCTCCAACCTTGGGTCCACAGATGTTTTTGGCCTATAACTCCCAGCATGCCCCAGCCAGCTATACTGGCTGGAGCATGCTGGGAGTTGTAGGCCAAAAACATCTGGGGACCTAAGATTGGAGAACACTGCACTACACATACTGGTTCTATTTTACATGGAGGAACATAAAAAATGCAACACCCCACCGGCCGACTGATGGGAGTACAGTAGTCCACAGTTCCACCATCGCAGCACACAGCACACTGTTACCAGACTGCCTAATTCATCAGACAAACTGCAACAGAGCATCAGAACAGATTTAAAACTTTTCCTAAGTAGGGCTGTTACTGGAGAAGCAAGTAAGGGAGTTCTTCCAACACTGGGTTAAAAAATGGATTTGATTTCCCTGGATTGATTTCTGTCATCAAATAACAACGCTTTGCGGCAGGCGCAAGCTGCGCTCTCCCTCCAGCAGACTTTGCAGGGTCCAAAAGGTCTGAATGGAAGCAAAGATTGCCTCATTAGACTAGAGACATGGCATCCTGCTCAGGGGGCAGCAGGCAAGTTGGCGGAGAGACCTACAGAGCGGCTGCTGAGGGTTGCACTGTAGTTACCTTCCCAGAATTAGCTAATGGAGGAGAAAGAAGTCGTGAATTTCAGGAGCTTTTGCCCCTGACAAATTTCATCAGCAGCACAATTTAGAAACAAACATCAGGCAAATAGCTCTGCCCCATTCTGTCAGAACAAATTAGTGTTGGGAGGCTCTAGTTCTCCACTCCATTACACTGGTTTTTTACGCTGGTGTAATTTCATTTGTCTCAAGTGACAGCAACCACTGTGTCAACCTGGCGGGACTGAATGGAGAATCAGGTTCTTGTTATCAAATATATATATGTAGCTTCTTGCTATATTGAAAATCTAACACAAGAGTTTTGATACTGGTTCCATTCTTCTGTCATTGACAGTAGACAATGAGCAGGTGAAACTTTTTCCTGACATGGAGACAGACAAAGTGATAGGAAAAACTTCAGCGAGATGGTGGCAACATTAACAGTTAGGTAGAGTTACAGTGCAATCCTATACATGTCTACTCAGAAATAAGTCCCATTGAGTTCAATGGTGAGTGGCCTTAATTAAGCCAACTGATTTCAATTGTTTGGGCTCACCAGTGAGGTTTTTTTTAAAAAAATAGAGAATCATAGAAAATCATAGAAAAGTAGAGTTGGAAGGGGCCTACAAGGCCATTGAGTCCAACCCCCTGCTCAATGCAGGAATCCAGGTCAAAGCATCCCTGACAGATGGCTGTCCAGCTGCACCTTGAATGCCTCCAGATTGGGAGAGCCCACCACCTCCCTAGGTAGTTGGTTCCATTGTCTTATTGCTCTGACAGTCAGGAAATTTTTCCTGATGTTTAGGTGAAATCTAGGTTCCTGTAACTTGAACCCATTATTCCGTGTCCTGCAAACTGGGATGATCGAGAAGAGATCCTGGCCCTATATATATATTGGGAAACTAATAAAAGTAGAGGCTATCTAGGAGCAGCTCTGGATATGTGCAAATAGCAGTGAGACTCTACAGCCTTTGGTGTCCGATACGCTCTCTCCCTTACAAGTGCTTCATAGCATGGAAACACTGATTTCCAATAAGCCTGATATGCATGTTTACTTAGAAGTACATTCCTGTGTTCAGGGGAGCTTAAATCCAAGTGAAGTCACATAAGATTGCAGTGTCAAAGTAATACCACCCTGCAAAACAGACATGAGATCAGTGCCTCGCATGTAAAAACGACAGAATTGGTGTGGCAAGGGCATGTTAAAATACTGTATTTTAAGATGCTTTCTTGTGACTTACCAGCATTCAAAAAAGATGTTATTGGACTGCTGCACTGAAGCCTTAAGGAGGAGGAGGAGGAGGAGGAGGAGGAGGAGGAGAAAAAATATTATATTATGACTAGGCACTCCTAACAGACTCTACAGTTGCTAGAGATTCATCTGATTTTATCTTTGTTAAGGGGAGATTTCTTTTCTCTAAGGATGTTGGGTTTTGCAACTGGGGCACTTTTGTATTTTGGCTACACAACTTTAATGAAGCTGCTAAAGGGGGGGGCAGGGAGAGAGAAGTGCTCTCTTTGGCGTTCTCAGCAAAGGCTGTGTATGTGGTTAAAGGGTCTACCCAGCAGTTTCCCCAGCTGTCTTAGCAAAGTAATTAGCCTAATAGCAATTTGGAAGGTTGCTGCCCATTAGCCATTGTGCCTCTTTGATTCCAAGAGAAGTGTGAATCCAGTGACTGACATTTCAGAAATGTGTGGAGAGAAAGAGAGAGAGAGAGAGAACCCATCCATAAAGCATCTGTCTACTCTTTTCCTATTCAGGAAGCTTCTTTTAAAAACTACTCGCCTCACAGAAAAGCAAGACAGCAAGCAAGGGTGTGTGTGAGTGTGTGTGAAAGAAAGAGAAGCAGACACCATGTAAATGGGGCACGATGGCTGGCTGGCTGGCTGTGCACAATGCCTGCGAAGTTTCAAAGCAAGAATGTGTCCCTCCAAATGCTCTAGGCCTGTCCCTGCGTAGTTGACTTTCCAAACAGCAGTGTGGATTCTGCCGTTGAAACGTTGCCTCCGGAAAATCCTGCGAATTACTTGGGAAGATAGGCGAACAAATGTCAGTGTACTGGAAGAAGCAAAGACTACTAGCATTGAAAAAATTATCCTTCAACGCCAACTTCATGGACTGGTCATGTTGTTCGAATGCCTGACTGCCGTCTCCCAAAGCAGTTACTTTATTCCCAACTCAAGGATGGAAAGCGGAATACCGGTGGTCAATATAAGAGGTTTAAAGATGTTCTTAAGGCTAATCTAAAAAAATGCAATATAAACATCAAAAACTGGGAAGCTCTGGCCCATGAACAATCTAACTGGAGGTTGGCCTTTCACAAAGGTTCTATGGACTTTGAAGAAGCTCGAGTGCAAGGTGAAAGGGAGAAACGTGCTAAGCGAAAAGCACGTCAAATGAATCCTTTACAAGACCATCTTCCATCTGGTAACCTGTGTCCTCACTGTGGGAAGCTGTGTGGATCTAGAATTGGCCTCCACAGTCACTTACGGACCCATCGCTAGTCTACACAATTTTCTTTAGAATTTTCCTCCTTTTAAAATCTCCTTTTTGTAAATTTTCTTTTCTTTTCTTTTTTTTTATCCTGGAAGACAATCTTACTCGGTCACGACTCACGAGTGATCGCCTGACTGACTGACTGAGTGACTACTGGTTTTCAGAGCGTAGATACAGGCTATCTATGTGGGACAAGCAGGAAATCAACAATATTCAGGACTACAGGAAAGGTTTGAACTATTGCAGTGTTCTCCAACCTTGGGTCCCCAGATGTTTTTGGCCTACAACTCCCAGCATCCCCCAGCCAGCTATGCTGGCTGGGGCATGCTGGGAGTTGTAGGCCAAAAACATCTGGGGACCCAAGGTTGGAGAACACTGAACTATTGTTTTATGCACTTCTGAAGAAAATGGTTTAAAAATAAAGTAAGTGTAACTTAAAACTAGAGGAGGCAACTCTCTTTTCAAAGGGTACGCCAGAACAAGATACACAGATGGCTCTGTTACCCTTCTCTTCCTCCAAGGAGCTCAGACCAGAATTCAGTGTGTTTTTAGCCTCACACCAACCCTGTGAGGTAGGTGAGGCTGATCTTGGCCCAAGGCTACACAGTGAATGTCATTAACCTGCTCAGCCTTCCACAACTTTTTCATGCTAGTCGAACACATCAGTCTTTTGATCACCCTCTTCCTTCTTGTCCACTCGCTGTCATTTGTGTAGCAGCAACACCACTTGGATTCTCAGATCTTTTGGTATCCTATTTCCTGTTACTATTAATGTCATTTATATCCCACCTTTCCTCCAAGGAACTGAAACTAGCACACATGATTCCCCACTCCCCTCGCACACACATTTTATCCTCACAACAACCCTGTTAGGTAGGTTAGGCTGAGAGAGTGTGGCTAGCCGAAGGTCACCAAGGCTGATTGGGGATTTGAATCTAAGTCTTCCCAATACTAGTCTGGCAGTCTAACCACTATATCACGCTGGGCAGGTTCACAAACACTCTTGCAGCACTGTGGGAGCTTTCCATGTGATCCACCTGGCCCATGTAATTGCCAGTTGCAGATATCACTGCTGCAGCATAAAGCAGCAACCCACATTGCAGAGTGTGTGAATTAGCCCTACAAGTGCCTTCTTCTCCACATGTATATAAAACAAAACTGTGGAGAAAGCCCAAACACAAGTCTGCACTCACACACACACCATTTTCCCCTAAGGGAGGGGGCGAGGGAGGAGGAATGAGATCACCGGAGAAGCAGCCAGACAGGTCATCATCCCCAACAAAGGAGGGTCTCGGTGGAGATCCACAAAAATCCAGGAAGGACCATCAAGGACCATCAAACTATCAGGGCAGTCTCAAAGAGCTGCAAAGTACCAGTACGTCACCTTCTTCCCGGGCAGGAATAAGCCCACCTGAAACGAAGGGGCAGGCATAAGCCCCCACCTGACTTGGAGGGCGGGGAGAGCGGGGACTCAGGGGTAGAAAACCCCTCTCCCTTCCGGTTTAGGGTTGTTGGGAACCAAGGGTACTTTGGGGCCAGATCCATCCTCCAAACAAGCAGCCCGAGTACGCCATTCTCATCCACGGATCGCCGACCCGGAGCTAGGCTGAAACTGACTAGCCGTATAGTCTTTGGTCTGAGGAAATCGACTAGATTTAGTCCGCTAGCCTGGGAGCCTGCTGATTGGGTAAGGCGGGGGTCAACTAAGGTTGTGTTGACAGTATAGTATTCCTGAAGAGCTGTTAGTTCCGTTCTGTGTTATTGTATAAACAAATAAAAGCCTTATTTGGGCATTTAAAGAGCTGCGGTTTCCTTTTGTGTGTAAAAGCCTCGCGGGTGGTCGCTAGAGCTCGGACGGGCTGTAGTTCAGTGCCGATTAACCCGTTAAGCGCCGAACTCACGCAAAGGATCCTGTTGGTGATCCTTCACAAAAACAATCTATGTACTTCATAGTACAGGAGCAGCAGGATCAAGTGGCAGAACCTTTCCTAGACTGCACTACTGGAGGCTGAAGGTGAGGGATTGCAGGTTTGGATGCTCCTCCGATGTAAAACCCTCCCTGTATGTAGAGAGCCAGTGTGGTGTAGGGGTTAGAGTGTTGGACCAGCACTCGGGAGGTCCAGGTTCTAGTCCCCACTCTGCCATGAAGCTCACTGGGTGACTTTGGGCCAGTCACTCTCAGCCCAAACTACCTCACAGGGTTGTTGTGAGAAGATGGAGAGGAGGATTATGTAAGCTACCTTGGGTTCCTTGCAGCAAAAAAAAAAAAAAAAAAGGTGGGATATAAATATAATACATAAATAAAACTAGCAGGCTTTGACCCAAATGGCATGTTACTTTAAAACATAGCTTGTGGGGCAGTGAAAATTACAGGGAGGGACAGGAGAAGGAATCTAGGACTACAGAGGGAAGGTGCAGCAAAAGGTGAAAGCCTCCCTACCCCTATGCTATGGTCCCAATCTCAATTGGGTCACCTGTGCTTACTTTGAAGAAAGAAAGAAAGAAAGAAAGAAAGAAAGCTGCTAGCTATGTCTTCTTCAGTGTAATATGTTGCTTGGCCTTCATACTTCTCAGGCTAGACATGTGTGTTTTAGCACATATATGCCCCAATCACCAGGGTGGGGTGGGGATGCACCAGGGATGTTGAAGAGTCCTTGGTTTCGAGTCACGAGTCTTTGGATCTGAGTCTCGAGTCCGAGTCCTTGGTCCAAAATGGTGGGTCACAAGTCACGAGTCACTCCCAAAGCTGACTCCACGAGTCCCTATTAAAATCAATGGGGGTTTTCCCCAACAAAATAAGGCTATTTCAGATGTGTGGCTTAAATAAATTCTAGGCATAAGTGTGCCTTTTTATTTCAAAACTCTGCAACTGATTTTGGCAAGAACAGACCAGGCAGACAAACCCAAAATAACCAGGCAAGCAGAGGAGGCAGGGAACCCCAAAGCTGGCAGGAAGTGCCTTTGTCTTGGACAATTCAAACTGTGGAACTGGTGTTATGACAGATAATTCTGGGCGCTAGATTCCCTCTAACCCCACACTCTTACGAAAGGTTTAGGATCTTTGGCTGGGGTAAAACCTGCGCTGCTGGGGTGGAAAGTGTGCACTTTGCTCCTTTTATACTTAAACAAACCTACACACAGAGAGAGACTCTAGAAACAAAAGGGTGGTTTTATTGAAGAAGAATACAGAGTAGGTACAGCGTCTTACTTGTTGGTAAAGCAAACCTAGTGACGTCAGGCAGCAAAATATCCTTACGCTATGGCTCAAACACACCCTGTATTCTGGAGAGAAGAAAGAATCCCTTTTGCCCTGACAAGCCTGAATAGGAAAAGGGGGGGGGGAGCAGGACCGGTGCAGGGCAGTTTGGCGCCCCAGGCGAAAAAATATTTAGCGCCCCCCCTCTCCAAAGCAAAAAAAAAACAAACCCTGCGCCGCCACCACCAACCTACCTTCCCCCCCCGCCCTGGCGGCGGCGGCGGCTGCTGCTGCTGCGGCTGCTGCTGCTGCTGCTGCTGCTCCTGAAGTGACGCGACGCGACGGGACCCCCGCGCTGTTTTTTGCCCGGGGAAACCATGGCAACAGGGCTGTTTAAGCCCTGTTGCCCTGGTTCCTCCCGCCAAAACAACGCGGGCGGGGCTCCGGAAGCGACGCGACGAAGGTAGGTGACGGGGGGGTTGGGGGGGTGGCGATGGCGGCGGGAGGCGCAGCGGCAGCGAGCGAGTGGGAGGGCGGAGGGCAGGGGGAGGCGCAGCGGCGGGCGAGCGAGCGGGCGGGGGGAGGCGCGGCGGCGGCGGGCAGGAGGGTGGGGAGGCAGAGGCCTGGCGGGGGAGGCGGAGGCCTGGCGGGGACGGCGCAGCGGCAGCGAAGAGGAGTGCAGCGTTTCCGCGCCCTCTTCAGCCGCGCGCCCTCTTCAGCCGCGCGCCCTAGGCAACCGCCTAGTTGGCCTAGCGGTAGCGCCGGCCCTGGGGAGGAGAGATTCCCGCCTCGAAGGATAAAAAAGCAAAGTCCCAGCTACTACCTGTCTGCTGTGATGAGGTTCCAGCTGTAGCCCTGCAGTCTGCGTTCCATTAATCCTCCCGAGTGCGGCTTCCCTCGTAATGCAGGAAGTCTGACATTTTAGAGACCGGATGGAAGAGAGTAATGCAGTCTCCTCCACAGGTGCAGATGCCCTTAGTGCTGGGACTCTTCTTCTGCCTTCCTTAAGAGGTGCAGTTTTGATGTGGGCAGTGACCAACTGGGCGGGGTTCCAAGATGACCCCCTCAGCTCTTTCTCCCGACACACCTTGCTAAAACCTCTTGGTTCTTATAGTCTCTTTCCCGCCTTTTTGGAGGGAATGAGAGCAGTGGGGGTGGTCTTTGCCCCACAGATGTCTTCTAACTCTGCTAACGACCTTACTATTTGTATTTTGATGACTCATAATGGGTGTACTTAGGAAAGCAAAGATTTGGGTCTACCTGCTGATGGGCTTGTTTTTGGATAAAGCTACTGGTGGTATTCGCCCAGTGGGGGGGGGGATGAGCCATATCTTCAGGAGAAATCCTCCTGTGTTTTAGGCGATATGCAATATTCAGGTCTTAATCAATGCAAGCCTGCCACCCATTTGCGTATGCATGCCTCTAGGCTTCACTCACTCTTCCATTCAAGCCTTCAGTCATGACCTTTTGCCTTTTGCCTTTTGCCCTGCTGGGGAGGTGGGCAGGCTGCTTCTTTTCTCCTGAACCCTTGCTTACCCAACGCTTCTTGTTGTGAGGGCTGTGGACTTCTTTTTGGAGGTGTAGCCATAACCAAATGATCAGAGCTATATCTCATCTTAACACTGGTTAAGAAGAGACCAGGCAGGCAGAAGAGGCAGGGAACCCCAAACAGGCAGGCAGAGGCAGCCAAACCCAAAATGTCTGAAAGGTTGCATTTTAGGAAAATGATTTTAAAAAATAAACTTGCTGTACTTCCTAAAACCTATCCATGTTGCATTTGAGGAACACGATTTTGGAACACGAGTCCTTGGTCTTGAGTCCCGAGTCGGGTCTCGAGTCCCATTAAAAATATTGGGACTCCAGTCACAGGGGGGACTCAGTCCGACTCACGAGTCGAGTCCTGGAGTCCGAGTCCCCATCCCTGGGATGCACACATATGCCCCAGCAAAAGGGGTATATGTGTGCAAACTCTTGAGATCACACCACGTCAGTGTTCCATGTGAACTGTGTGCCCTAGAACACGCCTCGGAATCATAGGATGTCCTCCTGGTTGCTCCCTGGATCTCTGGGCTTCAGTAAAATGTACACCCCGTCAGTGTTTGGTCCCTGCACCCACTTTACCTCCCTGCAGTCCATCCTCGCCCTATACCCCTATACCCCAGAAGGGTGCTCAGCTCAGCTGGGAGAAGGGGCTGTGGGGAGGAAAGAGGAAGTTTCTGTACCTCCATCCATGCACTATGATTGCTAAAATCCATTTCCCCCAGCCAGGATTGTTTCAGCATTCTGATCTGCCACCATCACATTTGGCTTAGTCTTCCCTGACATGCTCCTTTCCTGTGTTCGAGGCGATCATTTGCTTTTACACAAGGCAGCAACCAGCAAGTGAAATTTGAACTCTGTTTATCTTGTCACGTGGACCGATCGTTTCATCACAGAAAATCACAGGTATATCCCTTGCAGGATAACCCAGTGGTTATTTCTGGTTTGCAAACATCTCCACAGATTGGTTAAACAAGGAGGGCGGGTGTGAGCGGTTTTGATAGCACCAGTCACTGGTTTGATTGGCGCTATCAAAATGACTCAACATGTGATTTGACATCTGTCAAAACCAGCAAGTAGTAAAGACATGCAATTAGGATCTATGGATCAGGAATGGCACAGCCAAATCCAAGAATAAGGAGCATTGTGGACTACAGCGTTGGCTCTGATCCAGTTTGTTTTCACACCTAACTTGGCTAAGCTGTCCCTGGTGAATATAAAGACTGTTCTGTTGCTGTATTTTTAGACCATAAGACTTTAAGCAGGAAAAGTGCAAGTGTGACTATGACTCATTCTACACTCACTCTTGCATATTTATAGATGCTTTTCATGATACAAGCAAATGCTGCAGGCAGGACATCCTATGATTAGTCTCCCATTGAAAACCGAACACCATGGGACAGTCTAGATGACTTCTGTACATGGTTGCGAGACAAGCAGAGAGCTGCACTGCCCGTCCTACCTTTTCACTGGAGGGAAAAATATGAAGCACAGGAAACACAAACTTATGTGGGTAGTAAGGAATGAATGTAAGAAACACGGGGACTGTCGATTCATAAATAGCACCGAGTGTTTACTTTCCAATTATTTTCAAATATTTGTTATTGAGCATAAAAATAACTATGAATCAAAGTTAATGGAAAAGAATGCTCTGCTTGTGTCCCATGAATGTGTTGGAGAACAGCCAGAATGCATACATTTAATCTGTTCCACTGGGACTTTGAGAAGCATAGAGGCAAAGTTTAAATTGCATTTGCATAGGAAGCGCCGGGTCTGACTGGCCATAACTCTCCTGGGACTCAGGCAGAGGTCTTTCTCATCATCTGCTACCTGATCGCTTTTTAAGTGGAGATGCCCGGGATTGAACCCGGCACCTTCTCAAGGCAGGGCATGTGCTTACCATTGAGCTATGTTGTCATGGACAATCGTTATGCTTAATGAACTGTAGTTGAGCATGGCAGTACTACCACGAACTGGGAAAGGGAAACATTGCAAGTTGGTACTTCTAGTGACTTTTTGGAGGCATAAGAGGGGGTCTGGAGCTTACTTAAACACACACATACGGTACATGCACACCCCATTCAGCCCAGCAGAAATGATCAGGGCTGTTAACTCAATGTGATAAATAATTCAGTGGCACAGAATTAGCCACCCCATTGGCCTGTAGTGGAGACAAAACAAGAATCAGCTGAGGAAGGCAGCCACGATAACTATTTAGAGAGCAATCCTATGCGCCGACGGAACGTTCCAATATTAGAGCACTCCCTTCTTTCCTATGCCCCGATGGCTCTTGCCGGCAGGGAGGATGTCAAGAGGGAGCCGGGCTTTCCTGTATTTTTCTTGCATCCATTTATGGAAGAAAAATAATTCCTTCCCATTGTCAGCAATGGGGGAGAAACACTTAGCCACAGTCTTGAGCGCGTCTAAATGTTTCCCAGGGACAGGGGTGTGGTTGGGAGCTGGGAGGACTTAGGATCTTTCAGATCCTCTGCCACTCCTTCCCTGCCCACTGGAACACTCCCACCACATCCATCCCCCCCCCCCCCGCCGCTGCCTCTATGAGCCGAAGTTCTGACCTTGTAGAGGGAGCCAACACAGAGCCAAAATGAGAGCCCCCACATCAGGAAAACCTTTCTGAGGTTGGAGCGCTGTCTATCGCCTTGGAGGGGTTTCCTGCACAGTCCTATGCCCCCTGGGACGCTGTCTAGGGACCATAGAATTGCCTTCTTACTGTATTATCTACTACTGCAAACATTATAAAATGATGGCAGGAAGCTGAAATGCAGAACGAACCACGCATCTGGTATCAAAATGGCTGCTGTCCAAGGTTTCAGTTCTTTACTGGTGTTCCCCAGAACTATGTACCCACTCCTGGAACAGTTTGGTCCCTACTCTCTTTACATTTACCTCTCTGTTTGGAACAAACTGGTTCTTATCCACATCCAATTGCAGGAAAATATAAATTGTAAATTTAAAAACAAGCAAAAACTGGTGCCACAGCAAGTCAGCATGTCATTCTCAGGCCAGGGCCCTAAGAGCACCACAGCAATACCTGTGTTGTACTTGGTGCGCTGCACTTGTCCCATAGCTATGCTGCAACGTTGAATTTTCATGATAGGGAAGCAGGAAGAACAAGGGGAAATCTCCCTGTTCCAGCCTACTTGTGTGACAGTCTATGATGGGGGTGGGCAAAATATAGGTAAACTAATTTCTGGTGGCCCACTTAGCACATGCTAGTTGCCAGGATTCTTGCACGGAATGCTGAACTGGGTGGATCTTGTTCAGATCCAGCAAGGTACTTCTTATGTTCTTAAACAAGAGTGCATACTCAAGATCACTGAACACATATTATTTCTTTGTTATGTATATCCTTTATCTTCAGCCCTAACAAGAACCCACAAAACATTTAAAAAAAAAAACCCAGCAAATATAGTAGTAGTAGTAGTAGTAGGTGATCACTCGTGACCGAGTAAGATTGTTTTCCGGGATAAAATTACAAAAAGAAAATTATAAAAAGAGGAAATTCTAAAAATTGTGCTAGTGATGGGTCCGTAAGTGACTGTGGAGGCCAATTCTAGATCCACACAGCTTCCCACAGTGAGGACACAGGTTACCAGATAGAAGATGGTCCTGGAAAGGATTCGTTTGATGTGCTTTTCGCTTAGCACATTTCTCCCTTTCACCTTGCACTCAGGCTTCTTCAGAGTCCATAGAACCTTTGTGAAAGGCCAACCTCCAGTTAAAGCGTTCATGGGCCAGAGCTTCCCAGTTCTCGATGTTTATATTGCATTTTTTTGGATTAGCCTTAAGAACATCTTTAAACCTCTTATTAAACCAGCAAATATATTGAAATAATCAACAATAAAACAAAACAAAATCGTCATCAGTATGCTAAATAATGCCCTGGAGCAGTAAAACCAACCCAAATGCCTTATTCTTTCCCTGTTAAGGCATTCCTATTTGTAAATATGTATTGCATTGTTGGAGCACAGGGATTCCAGTAAAAATAAATAAATAAAGAGCAGATGAGCAGATGAGCCAATGTGGCGTAGTGGTGAGAGTGTTGGACTGGGACTCGGGAGATCCAGGTTCTATTCCCCGCTTGGCCTGAAAGGGCGATGACACAGCCCTGAAGGTTTTACAACCAATCCACCCTGTAGGCCCGCCGGCCTCGTGGAAAAGCAGAGCGTGAGATGGAAGAGTTAAGATCCTGTTTCTCTGTGTGTAACGGCCCATGAAGTTCCACACAGCAGACCTCTTACTCCCACCTGCAGCATTCCAAGCGTCTCGGATTACAGCCAGCTCAGCCTCCTCCAGCAGCTTCCAGTAATAAGGAAATAACTCCGTAGACTCCACAGGTTTCTTGCTACCTGTTTATTTCTACATCAGAGTATACATCCCTTAATTACGTATGCAGATTATAATGCATAGCACGCATTAGTCCAGTGGAGCAAGTCCACCTCAGCACAGACATTACATGTTTGCATAAGTCCAGCAAGCAATAGTCAGAGCATCAGAGAGAAGAACAAAGAAGCAATTCATCTCTCTACTAAAATGGCTACAGAACGAAACCTAACAAATCATACAACGTCATCAGAAAGTACAAACCATGTGATCAGCTCGTATTTCTTTCACACCTACTTTTCCCATGAGAACAGGACAGGAAGTGGCAGACATAACATGACTTGTTTTCCAGCCATTCTGTACCTTTCCAAATGAAAACAATTGTGCCACAGCTGTTGTTTTGTTACATGTCACAACATGGCCATGAAACCCACTGGGTGACTTTGGGTCAGTCACTGACTCTCAGCCTAACCTACCTCACAGGGTTGTTGTGAGGATAAAATGGAGAGGAGGAGGAGGAGGAGGATGATTATGTAAGCCGCCTTAGGTTCCTTGCAGGAAAAAAGGCGGGGTATAAATATAATAATAAATAAATAAATAAATAAATAAATAAATGAGTTGGCCTTCTCTCTTTTAACAGTATGTGCACATGGTTAGTATGCTGGCTGCTGGATATAAGTGTATATACATTTGGTTAAAATATAGGTTTAGTGTTATTATCCTTGTTTAATGATATACTGTTTATATATTAACTGATCTGGTGTTTTCATAAGTCTTGAACTGAAAGTTTATTTATAGGTTTATTATATTTTTTTCATGTTCTTAGCCACTTTGGGCTTCCTTTTGAAGGGAAAGGCAGGGTAGAAATAAATTGAGTGAGTGAGTGAGTGAGTGACGATGGAAGGTAGCTCACCCCTGTCCTGCGTTGGAGACCGACATAACCCTATACTAATTTCATATTAGGAAGTGGCTGCAGCTTTTGCCCAGAATTAACTGGAGCAGGCTACCCTAGCCATTTAGGCTAAAATGCAAAGGAAGGGGCCTCTGTAGACTCAGAAGCCCAATGTTACTTTGGGCAGTGGGATGAGCCCTTACTTCTTTTTTGTGCCAGAGGTCTGAGGTGTAACTTGACACCTGTGTAGCATTTCGTAGAGCGGGAGTGGGGAACCTGTGGCCAACCAGACGTTGCTGGGCTACAACTCCCATCTGGACCAGTTGGCATGGCCAATGGTCATGGATGATGGGAGCTACCAATATCTGGAGGGCCACAGGTCTCCCACCCCTGTAGTGGAGGCTGATCCAATATGAAGTTGAAGCATGTTTACTCAGAAGTAAGTCTCATTGTGTACATGGAACCTACGCCCTAGTAAATGTGTTTAGGATTGCAGCCTAAGTCTGCTGTCTCCTCCTGTTAATGCGGCTGTTAATCCTCTGTATCTTCTTTTTGTTTCGTTGCAGAATTGAGTTCCGAGCACAACAGGAGGAGTGTTTCCTTTCCTGCTTTTCTGCTACATAACCTCTAGATGGCACTGTACAATAGCAGAATAGCATAAATACATAAGTAGAAATAGTGTTTTCTTTCGCTTTCTTTAAATAGTACTACATTTTCCCTGCCCTAAAAAAACTCGCAAAAAGTGCTCTTTAAAAACAGAAGTGAAATTGGATGGCCACAATGTAGTCTAAAGAACCCGTAGACAACCGTGAGTAGGGAATGAGTAGGGAATGATGAGTGCACTATAAATGCCTCAGGTAGAAAAGCTCTAAGCCTGGGGCTAAATGCAGACTTTGTGGCTTCAATATCAAGTTAGCTTTTTGCTCTTGCCTCCGTCCCTTCACTTTGCTTAACATTCAGCCTGATGAAGAGTTTTCAAGAACTTGAAAATGTGTCCGCTAGAGTTTGTGACATTTTGGTTGGTCTTAATAAAGTCATTGCCTGACTGTGGATATAAAAATTCTAGAAACCTAGTCACTACTTTCCAGATCCCTTCTCCAAATTCTTTTTCATATTTTCCCTCCTTCATAGAACAATGGAGTTATAGAGTTGAAAGGGACCTTGGAGGAGGTTATCTAGTTCAACGTCCTACTCCAGGGGGCCCTACAGATGATTTGGACTACGATTCCCATAATCCTTGACCATTGGCCATGTTTCATGGGGATGGTGGGGATTGTAGTCCAATACATCTGGAGGCCACCAGGGTAGGGAAAGCTGAATTACAGCATTCCTGACAGTTGGCCATCCAACCTCTGCTGAAATACTTCCTGCGAAGGAGAACCCACCGCCTCCGGAGGCAGTCTGTTCTGCTGGCAAACTGCTCTTACCATGTTGCATTACATTATCAAACTGGGATCATCCTGGTATCTAAAGAGTTATGTATTGGGTGAGATGACCTTTGAAATTGATCAGAAGCAACATTAATCATCACAGACTGAAAGAACCTCTGGAAGTTTTTCCTTTGAGGCTGCCTGGGTTTGAAGTGGTTAGTCATGCTCTCAGCTGTTCCAGAACATGATGTGATTTCTAAACAGTGATTCAAAATCCACACAGGTTATTAGGTGGGATTTGACCCAAAGTACATCATAAGTGGTCTTGTTTGTGCATATCTCATGCCCATTTCCTGTTTTACTGCATCCATTATTGCCTGTGTGATGGTTTTGCAGGGATATAGAAGTTTATTCCATCATCAACAGCCAAACTTTATATGACACAGAAGACTTGTGAGACGTCTTGGATTAGAGCAGCTGTGGTGGGGGAGGGAGTGCTTGGGGGAGGCAACTGCGCCCACAGACACTCCCCCCTGTGCCTGCTCTGTGCCCTGCTGATGCCCTTGGGTTTTTAAAATGTTATTTTATTCTTATTTATTTTTAATTGGATGGCCAGGAGCACCTCGAAGTGAAGTGATGGCCTTCAGCTGTCTGCCACCTTTATTCCTCAGAATGCCTTTGGGCGCCACACGGACCCACAGATATTCTTAGGAAGTAAAGATGGTGGGCAGTTGGAGGCCAGGACTTTGCTCTGAAGTGCTCCTGGCTGCCCAAGGGAGGGGGAGAAGAAGGAAGGGACAGGCCCCATTACTGCAGCCTGGTAAGTGGGGAGGCTTGTGGATGGCAGAAGACCAGCTCAAGAGGGCTCGGGCCCGGGGTGACCCGATGGAGGAGGAGTAGGAGCAACAGGAATGGCTAGAGAGGCCTGCAGGGTGACTCAATGGGGGGTGGGGGGGAGAAAGTGGGACAGGCAAGGAGGGTTTGTGTTTGTGCGTGCTCAGTGTGGAGTGTGTTGTGGGTGTGAGTGAAACACCCACAACACAGTGAAAGAGTTTGAGGGGGTGATCCTGAAAGTGTGTGAGAAATGGGTGACTGGGGGTGAGTGGATCTTGTGTGCACTTAAGACTAAGAGTATGGGATGATTAGATCAGCCATTTTGTGACAGTGCCCATGACTCATTCTCAAAAGTCCCAGGGGCTGTTTTCCTGATCAAAGCTGCCCCCCAAGCTGTTTTTTTTACCTGCAGGGGGCAGAGAAAGTATATGGACCCAGCATCTTATCCACTGTGGGTGAAAAAGCAATTGCTGCGGGGTGGTGGTGAGATTTTGTTTAAGGAAATGGCTCAGATAAAAGGTTAAGCACCCACTTCCCTCCCTGGCTAGTCCTCTGCTAAAATTACCCCCATCTACCCGCCCCCCCCCCCCCGGCCAGTGGCTGTATTTCAACAAAAACTATTGGAAAACAATCATTGTGTTTTCCATGTCGCTGTTTGGCCCAAACTATTTGTCAGCTTGTGTCATCCTCAGCTGAGAGAGTCTTTATGCTCAAACTCAAACCATTTTACTCACATTAACATCACACACTACACCCTTTTTTAATGTGAATACCATCCTCAGTATTTGTCCCAGTCTAGCATCATGGCTAAGAGATGGGACTTTGAATCAGGAAGACTCTAATCCAAATCCTTTCCTGCTTCAGTCATTGATTTTATTCAAGCTATCTTACAGTGCAATCCTATAACATGTCTACTCAGAAGAAACCCCCCCATTGAGTTAAATGGGGCTTACTCCCAGGTAACTGCTGCCTTAGAGCACAATTCTATCCATGCTTAGACAGAAAAAAAAAGTCCTACAACTCCCAGCATTCCTCAGCCAGCATGGACTGTTTTCCTGTCTAAACATGGATAGAATTGTGCCCTTTGGTATCATGGGAGCCGCTGTAGGGGGGCTTCTTCCAGGACTATTGGAGTATTGTAGCTTGTAGATCATTTGACAGAAAGGACTGATGAAAAATATTTTAAATTAATTGTGATTACCCCGAGCCCTGTGGGAGGAGCCTATACTACAGCTACTATCAGTGTTACCCCATTTCCTCATGGTTCATGCTTGTGTGGCATGGAGCCACACTATGGGATCCTCTCATGTGGTCTAGGGTTTCTCATGCTATCCCAGCAGCATAGGAAGCACTAATGGTGCAGCTGATGCCATGACACTGGAGTAATATGAATACAGTCATGCCTTGGACTGAGAGCATAATTCGTTCCGGAAACGTGCTTGTAATCCAAAACACTCTTATATCAAAACGAAATCCCCCCCAAAAAAATTGTACAGAGATTTTAAATTTAAGCCGTACTACAGTACTTGTATTGCAAGACGTCGCTTGTATATCAAGTAAAAAAAATATTAAATAAATATTTAAAAATTGGCTTGTCTTGCAAAACGCTCTCAAACCAAGTTACTTGCAATCCAAGGTATTACTGTACTAGGCTCCAGCCTCTACTTACCAGCTATAATTTGGGGATAATAATATTGTCCTACCTTACAGGATTGTTGCAAGGTTTCTTGAGACAGACGATAATGCAAAGTGCCTTGAACACTCTAAAATTCTAAATGCTAAGTATTCTTAATAAAGTCATAGTTTAAATAGGCTCTGAGGGGCCTCCTTGATGCTTATTGGGTACAATCACACTGTGCTCCATTTTAAAGTCCATTTAAAATGATTATTGTCTATTACCAGGGCGGTTGCAATTTGCAGATAGAAATGACCTTGAGAGCTCAAACTCCGTGCCATGACAAATTGACAACGTATTTATTTATTTATTTATTTATTTATAAGAAATGGTATCACTTTCCCATCTCAAGAATGTCCAGCACGGTATGGAACTATATTACGCCTCGGGTTTCATGAAGACTATTTCATGCTTTAAACTCAAAGAACTGCCATTGCTAAATGGAACTTATTGTGCAAGATCTGGCCATTCGCATTTTCTTCCTTTGAATGCATTACAATAAATCTCCCCTCCCTCAGTGCAGATGACGGACCTATGACCCAATGGAAGAATGAGGCTCTCTGCTTATCAAACAGTTTCATCTCAATGGGCTGAGCACCCAAACTCTTTGCTTGCTTCGCCTGAAATCCTGGACAGAAAGAAATTGAGCAGTGATAAGATATATTAAGTGTCATTTTCATCCCATTTTCCCCCTTAGTATCACCCCACAAATTTAATATATTGGGAAATGTAAAACGAAGAACAAACTGTTTGCACAGCGGCTTGTCACTCCAGAGGGGCTGTGCTGTTGTTGTAATGAAGGTGCTTTTTCAGGAGTCTGCTCAGGATGAAGGTGGGCAACTTTTGGTCTTCCAGATGTTTTGACCTACAACTCCCATCATCTCTCATCACTGGCTATGCTGGCTAGCACTGATGGGAGTTGTAGGCCAAAATATACGGAGGGCCACAAGTTGCCCAGCCCTGGCTTAGGAGATAAAGAGGAGAATTTAGTAATGCTAGTATAGTCTTAGTGGTTCCATTGTGCCTAAATCACTATACGTGGAGCGCTGCTCATAGGAACATAGGAAGCTGCCTTATGCTGAGTCAGACCTTTAGTCCATCTAACCCAGTTTTGTTGACGCTGACTGGCAGCAGCTCTCCAGGGTTTCGGGCAGGGTTCCTTTCTAGTCCTACCTGGAGATACCAGAGATTGAACTGGGGACCTTCTGCATGCAAAGCATGTGCTCTACCACTGAGCTATGGCCCCTCCCGTGCTCAAATTACAAGGGTGTGTGTGTGTGAAGAGATCTGCCTCTTGTAATGCCCCAAATTGGCACCAATCGGGATATTTTTTTATTATCTGTAACTGCCATGCTGGGGAAGGGGAGGATTAAACCTCCCCCCCTCCACATACTGCAGTCCTGATTTTTGTCAGCCCTGTGTTTTCTTTTGAGTAAAAAAGAAAACAACCCCCGTAGATGGAAGTATATGCAACATATCTTACATAATGTGTAGTTTGACCCTTAACTAGTTTTAGATGGCTACAGGCATGATTTGACTAAAATGGTGTGTGTGTGTGTGTGTGTGTGTGTGGCTGTGGCTGTGGCTGTGGCTGGAGCATGTGGATTTCATTAAGGGGCTCCCTACCTCCCTGCCCCTTATAATCTGAGCACTGACATTGAGTCTACATTGTTTCTTTGGGGCAGAATCTCATGCTACCATGGCAAATGCTGAGATATTGTAAAATGTGAGTGATGGGGGGCATTTATAGGGGAATATGAGGAAGGGTTAACCTTTCTGCAGCCACTGATCCTCCACTGCAAACCAACCCACCCACCCCGTTTTTTTCTCAGCCAGTTTTTGGAGCACTAAAAACAAGCCCCCTTTTCTGCTGCAAACTCTCACATTAGACATGGGGTTAGGAAGCCTGTGTTTGTCTTGTAGCATGTAGTTGCACCCTTAGTTTTAAACATGGCCAGCCAAAGGTATTTTGCTGCCTGAGGCAAAGAACAAAATGATGCCCCCCCCCCATATACAGAAGCAGACTGGGCTGGCAGTTTATTCTTTCTTCAACACTGACAATTGGACAGTGTCCTCTACTGCGCCTGAAGGCAGCAAACTAGTTTAGGGGATGCAGGGCGGACCACACTGCGCAGAGCTCTCTCCTTCAACACCTTGCTGCCACCTCACAGCTTCTGCAGCCTGAGGTGACTGCCTCACTCTGCCCAATGGTAGGGCTGGCCCTGGTTTTAAAAAATAAGACTTTCTTTGAAGGCTAGGGATAACACAGGTTTGTTCTCAGCTCATGAAGGCATTTTTGATAGCTAATCTGGATTATTCCAGTTCAAGAAGGCATTCATGAAGAGTTCATCTGGATTAATCCTCATAATCCAAGCTAAATTCAGGAGGGTGTGCCCACAGCTATTTCTTCTCATTTGGACTCGCTTTCCCACTTAATCCCTTCAAACCTACTTGGGGTTAAATCCCAGCTCAGAACTGTGCTAATGAAACAGCTATCGACAATGTTAAAATAACACAGAATATTAATACCATGTGGTTGCCTGGAAGGAATCACATTTTTAAATTATTTCTACTATTGTTTTGCTGTGTAGCAATGATTTGTGAGACATACTGTTTAAATTATAAACCATCTGGATGCAAGTTCTATTGTATTAAAGCTTCTACTTTATCACAAACCCAGATCAGTTAACATGCAGCCCATTGGCTCTGTGGAAATAGACATTTAGTATGACTAGGTATGGTGGTCACATGTCTACTCAGAATTAAGCCCTCTTGATTTAAATGAGACTTACTCCTGGGTAAGTGTAATAGTATTGCAGCCTATATTTAGCAAAGGTTACTGTCCACGTTGTACACATGATTTAAAAAAAAATTCCTCTGATACGTGATATTATGAATACCCATTGGCTTTTAGAAAGGGTGTGAAGACACATCTTTCTAATCTAGCCTTTTAAATTACATAGTTGTTTTGGGGTGCAATCCTATGCATGTTTAGACAGAAGAAAGTCCTACAACTCCCAGCATTCCCTAGCCAGGCAGGCTAGCTGGGGAATACTGGGAGTTGTAGGACTTTTTTTCTGTCTAAACTTGCATAGGATTGTGCCCTTAATGTTCTAATGTGTTACCATTGTTAATGTTCTTATTTTTATTCTTTAAAGGTTTATTATTTTAAATTGCAGTAAGCCACTTTGATGGCATATTATCATTGATGATGATAATATGGGGTCACTGCTGTTTTCTGGCAGAACTCCAGTGCCTTTAATACTTACGGTACATGATTCCATAGGTGAAGCTTTCCTCATCCCTAATTTCCATGCCAGGAAGATATTTAGCTGCTGAAATCCTGGCTGCCTTGCAGCTATAAAAGACATACCGGTAGGTTCCATGGCAGAAGAGAATGGGTAACTCTAAGTGCCCCTGCCAATTCCATACAATGTGAGCTGAGAATAGCAATAGTGGCATCACTGTTATGTCCAGAATGAAAGATCCAATCATGTACACTTATGGTAAGGCCTATTCCCTAGACCAGGTGGGTCATGAGTTGTACAGGTTTGGGATAAATGTAAACATTTTATGTATTATTTCTGATTGCTACCCAAAGTGTGGGAAGGGCAGAAAACAAGCAAGCAGATATGCAAAGTTGATGCAAGATCACCGATCAGTTACCTTTACAGTATACTAATTGCAAAAGATAAATTAGCTTTACTCATGCTTTCTCTCTTTCTGACTATATTTTGTACTTCATGAAGTTAATTAATCTGCACAGATGCTAGTTTTCCTAGGTTACACATTGGTTAGCCTTCCAGGCTACTGTAGAGGATGGGTAGACCTGATCAGACCAGATCTTTATGCTTCAAGAAAATGCAACACATTCTGAGGCATTATCTTGGTATTAATGTGTTGGGAAGTGGAAACATGACTGGGTCTCAGCATATCTAAAATATTATCACCCAGTTAATAAGTTCAGGCTTCCACAATGTAAGTCATATGTAATGTCCCCACCTTCCCAGCAGCTTTATAAGTCCCTTGGTTTTGCTGCAGACAGCCCTAGCTAGGGATTGTCAAGTCTTTGGTAGGCCATAATATGCTTGGATTGTATCTGTATATACAGATACAGGCCTGGAATAGTGATTGGTAGGAATTCCTCACCAACAAGTAGCCTTATGGACACTGAGAAATGTGAAGAGAGAAGAAACTGTCTGATGTCACAGGCTTCCATAGGAATGAATTCCAGATGAGTATTGTCTTTGTCATCATCATCATCAGGCGATCACTCGTGACCGAGTAAGATTGTCTTCCGGGATAAAAGGAGGAAATTCTAAAGAAGATTGTGTAGACTCTAGCGATGGGTCCGTAAGTGACTGTGGAGGCCAATTCTAGATCCACACAGCTTCCCACAGTGAGGACACAGGTTACCAGATAGAAGATGGTCCTGTAAAGGATTCATTTGACGTGCTTTTCGCTTAGCACGTTTCTCCCTTTCACCTTGCACTCGGGCTTCTTCAAAGTCCATGGAACCTTTGTGAAAGGCCAACCTCCATTTAGATCGTTCATGGGCCAGAGCTTCCCAGTTTTCGATGTTTATATTGCATTTTTTTAGATTAGCCTTATGAACATCTTTAAACCTCTTATATTGACCACCGATATTCCGCTTTCCATTCTTGAGTTGGGAGTAAAGTAACTGCTTTGGGAGACGGCAGTCAGGCATTCGAACAACATGACCGGTCCACTGAAGTTGGCGTTGAAGGATCATTTTTTCAATGCTAGTAGTCTTTGCTTCTTCCAGTACACTGACATTTGTTCGTCTATCTTCCCAAGTAATTCGCAGGATTTTCCGGAGGCAACGTTGATGAAACCTTTCAAGGAGGTGGAAGTGACGTTTATAGATAGTCCATGTTTCGCAGGCATACAATAAAGTTGGTAATACAATGGCTTCATAAACCAGTGTTTTGGTCTTCTTACAAATATCCCGATCCTCGAACACTCTATGTTTCATTCGAGAAAATGCGGCACTTGCGGAGCTCAAACGATGCTGGATTTCACTGTCGATGTTAGCTGTAACAGAAAGATAGCTGCCAAGATAGAGAAAATGATCGACATTTTCCAGTATTGTCCCGCCAAGCTGGATAGATGGCATCACCAAAGGGTTAGCTTGCACTTGCTGATGAAGCACTTTGGTCTTTTTGATGTTAAGACCAAGTTTTGAGAGACCAAATTTTTCGTATGCTTCTGCAAAAGCATTTAGGATAGTTTGGAGATCATCCTCTGAATGTGCGGAGACCACATTATCATCAGCATACTGAAGTTCCACAACGGAGGTTGTAATTACCTTACTTTTTGCTTTCAGCCTGCTGAGATTAAAAAGCTTTCCATCTGTTCGATATATAATTCCCACACCAGTGGGAAGTTTCCCCTTGACAAGATGTAAAACCATGGCGATGAAAATGGCAAATAATGTTGGGGCGATAACACATCCCTGTTTAACACCTGATCCCACTTTAAATGGAGCACCATGAGAGCCGTTGTTGTCCAAAACCGTTGCCGTCATGTTGTCATGGAGAAGTCGCAAGATATTCACAAATTTATTGGGGCATCCAATTTTCATAAGGATAGTCCAGAGAGCTGTACGGTCTACAGTATCAAAGGCCTTAGCCAAATCGATAAATGCCATATAAAGGGGTTGATTTTGCTCCCGGCATTTTTCTTGGAGCTGACGTGCAGTAAAAATCATGTCTACTGTCCCTCTAGAGGGGCGGAAACCATATTGAGTTTCAGGGAGGATCTCTTCTGAAATAGATAGAAGACGGTTTGCGAGAATCCTAGCAAATATTTTACCTGCGGTTGCTAAGAGAGAAATGCCCCGATAGTTTCCACAGTCTGTTCTATCACCCTTCTTAAAGAGGGTGATAATTATGGCATCCCTGAAGTCTTCTGGGATCTCTTCTCTTATCCAGATTTTTTCAATGAGTTTATGAAGATGTTGTACAAGTTCGGGGGGCCCTTCTTTAAAGATTTCAGCAGGAATCCCATCTGGTCCACTAGCTTTGTTATTCTTCATTTGATTAATGGCTTTTATAACTTCATCCAAAGTGGGGAGTATTGCAAGTTCCTCTTTAATTTGTTTTTGTGGGATTTGCGAAAAAATCTCATTATCCACCTTAGATTTACGATTTAAAAGGTCATAATAATGCTCTTTCCAACGCAGTGCAATAGACTCTTTGTCTTTTAAGAGTTTGGTGCCATCTTTTGATTGTAAAGAGTTTGTACCATAGGTTTTTGGTCCATAAATGGCCCTTGTGGCCTTAAAAAAGCCCCGTGCATCATGAGATTCTGCAAGTTGTTGAATTTCCTCAGCTTTCTTTTTCCACCAAGCGTTCTTAAGTTCTCTTGTTCTTCTTTGGACCTCAGCCTTTGCGCTAGCGTAGGTTTTTTTCTTGGCAGCGCAGTTAATATCATTTTGCCATATTTGGAAGGCTTTCCTTTTTTGGTCAATTATATATTTAATCTCATTATCATTTTCATCAAACCAATCCTGATGTTTCTTAGTTTCATATCCAATAGTTTGTTCACAAGCTGCAGTAATGGAGCTTTTCAGCTTAGACCAATGGTCCTCAATGTTGTCAGGAGGTTCCGTAGGTAGATGTTCCTTAAGAAGTGATTGAAGACGAGTTTGCTTAATAGGATCTTGAAGGACTTGGATGTTCATTTTACGCCTTGGTTTCCTTCCTTGAAGCCTACGTTGGGGAGCAATGTTGATAACCATTGTGGACCGGATTAGTCGGTGGTCTGTCCAGCAGTCGTCGGCACTCACCATGGCCCTAGTAAGAAGTACATCGCGGCGATCTCTAACACGGACAATTACATAATCCAGAAGATGCCAGTGCTTTGACCGTGGGTGCTGCCAAGATGTTTTAAGCTTATTCTTTTGTCGAAAGAGCGTGTTTGTAATAGTGAGATTATGCTCTGCACATATAGACAAAAGTAAGAGTCCGTTCGGGTTGCTATTACCAACTCCGTCTTTTCCAATAGTTTCTGGCCATAAATCAGAGTCACGCCCGACTCTTGCGTTAAAATCGCCCAGGAGGATAATTTTATCCTCCTTAGGTATCTCTGACAGGAGAGTGTCCAACTGGCTATAAAAACTTTCCTTGATGTCATCATCAGCATCTAATGTTGGTGCATAAGCGCTCAAAATAGTTACCTGTTGGTTATTGGCGAGCTTTAATCGAAGAGTTATCAGGCGTTCGTTAATGCCAGTAGGAACTTCTGACAAAGAGTTCACTAGTTCATTTTTGATGGCAAAGCCTACTCCATGTATTCGTCGGTCCTGCTCAGGTAGTCCTTTCCAGAAGAAGGTATAACCTCCTTTTTCTTCTTTCAACTGTCCCTCTCCTGCCCTTCGAGTTTCTTGAAGTGCTGCTATGTCAATTTTAAACCGTCTCAGCTCCCTTGCAATAATAGCAGTCCTATCCTCAGGGCGTTCACTATCTATGTTATCCAGCAATGTCCGTATATTCCATGTTCCAAAATTCAAATGTCTTTTTCGACCGCTAAAATGGTGACCCCACTGGACGCGGTAATCCAGTCAGGGGAGAAAGAGGTAGACTATGTTTAGGGCACCTTTTCTAGCCCCCTCTCCATACGGGGTGAGCAGAGTGGATCCTAAATAGGGCTGCTCAGTCATGGATACAGCTGCCGAGCTGCTCGACTACCTCGTTCCTTGAACAGGGCGACTGAGTCTGCATCCACCGCCCATGTGCTGGTCCATGGCTAGGGGCTTCCAGATTCACAGTCCTGCCCCCGTCGCCGTTCGCCAGTCGCCATGGGACTTTTTTTATGTTTGTTTGTTTGGGTTGGGTTGGGTTGGGTTGGGTTGGGTTGGATGGGTTGGGTTGGAAGACGCCTGTGCGTGAAACTGTTTTATGTGGGGAGATCGGTGCACAACGAATCACCACACAAACTTGACAGAGTACGGCAGAGATCCAATGGCACGGTTACCCTGACGATTGGAAAACCATTCTCTGCTGCAGCCTTCATCCGCCTTCACAGCCGTTGTAATTTAGGCTTAATTATCTTCCGCCTGTTCTGCCGTTGGACAGTCTTGTCTTGGTATCATGGAAGGCTTGAAGGACACACCAGTTAGAAACCTAGACAATAAGTAATAACTTCATTATTTCTCTGCAACAGGGATGGGGAACATGCGGCCTTCCAGGTGTTGTTGGAATGCAACTCCCATTGTCCCTCACCATTGGCTATGCTAGCAGTCCAACAACATCTGGAGGCCTTTATCCTTGTTCTAAAACAAGAACAGAATAGGAACAGAAATCACCTGACTTCACCCAGATACAACCAAGCCCAGTGCCACCTAGGGCGCAATCCAATGGGGCTGCCTGTAACCCTCCGAATTCAGAGGATTACAGGCATCCTATGCAGGGTGGGAGGAATGCAGAGGCGATCTTCATCTCCGTGCTCCTCCCGCCCTGCAAGTCAGCTAGATGGCCAATTTCAGCCATCTAGCTGTGGTGCCTCGGATGAGGAGGAAAGGAGCCTGGAGCACCACCAGGATACATCGTATCCTGGCAGACCCAGTCTCCTCCCCTTCCCGCACCCCCGGAACATGCTCTTCACCCCTTCTCTGAGGTCAGTCTTATGACCTTGGGGAGAAAAAATGGAATGTCTAGAAAAAATGGAATGTCGCAGCTGACATGGTTCTTTCCACGCTAGCTGCAAGGAGGGGGAGGGGGATCCGAGTGCGGATCCCCAGCTCCTAGGTCAGAGCTTTTTTCCTACCTCGGAACTGGGAATCCAAATGATCCTATGGCCCTCTAGACGCTGTCTAGGGGCCATAGGATTGCTCTGCTAGTGACCAAATTAAGTAATGACATTATCCACACATCTGCTCCGTGCTATTTAAAGAAACAAATAAATCAGTGCTGTTGAAATTGTTTGTTAGTTCAAGTAGTCAGTCACTCATCTCTAAATCTCAAAGGATTCTGAATAGCTCATCCGTAGTGAGTGATGATCTCAGTATAACACCACTGTTGGTCTTACAAGATTGCTTTGGCAGAATCCAGAAGATAAACTTGGGTTTGCAGGTACTACCTCTGCATTTGGTGACTGTACTTCTCAGGAACAGAAAGAAGATGTTGTCAGTTTCTGTTAAGTATTCCATGTGCAGTCTCAGCCTATGATCTGGACATTCCATTTTTTCCTTGTACAAGTAACTGCAGTCTGCTATGTCTTCTCTCCATCAAGTCTGATATAAACTCTGTGACTACGTTTGCACGATACGCCAACCCATCATGGGTAACTAGCCATGATGGGTTGTCGTGTCATCTGAAGCTAGACTGCTTCCCACAGGGTGGCTTATTTTTGGCAACAAGCTGCCCTGACAACCCATGGCTTGTTCTAGGGGTTAGAATCATAGAATAGTAGAGTTGGAAGGTCATCGAGTCCAACCCCCTGCTCAATGCAGGAATCCAGGTTAAAGCATCCCTGACAGATGGCTGTCCGCTGCACCTTGAATGCCTCCAGTGTGGGAGACCCCATGACCTCCCTAGGTAGTTGATTCCCTAGGGTAGTTCGATCCATGATGGGTTGTCATGTTAGCTGAACCCGAGAGAGCAATTTCATTGTGGGTTGCAGGGTTCGGCTACTGAGCTGCTCTGCAAGAGTGGCAAAAACTCCTGCTGCTCTTTGCGATCTCGCCCATGTGCCACCAATGATAGCCCCTCCACCAATACCCAAGCGGCACTTTGGTGCGACCATCACTGCTTTGCCACCCGCTTTTTTTTACCCCAGAAAATTGCGTAACTGTATGCATATTATTGTTGTTGTTGTTGTTGTTAGTCTTTCACAAGTGTACTCTTATGGCTGTTCAATATGTGTAGTCTTGCCTGGTCAATTTCCTTGTCTGTTTCAGCTGTCAAAGGGCAATGAAGTGGAGTAAGTAACAGATTGACAAGGCAAGACTGCATATAGGCTAATATGCGCACAGTTGCCAGGGATCAATTGCTGAGTTGCCAATGGAAAAGAACTGGTAAAGGGGAAATTGCAGTGAAAGTAGATGCACCAGAAGAGTGAGGGACAATATCACTCCCTTAGCAATATAATCTTCTCGCTTTTAAGTGTTGAACTGACACTTCTCAGTGTCCTCCATCTTTTCAACACTTCTCTGAGTCTCCAGCTATTCCAGAAAGGGGAGATATTGACTCCCCCCACTTTTCGCAGTTCCTTTTTGGAGCACTTACTGCTGCGGTTACTGTGGTAACCAGGCAAGACTACAGATATCGGACAGCCATAAGAGCTCACTTGCAAAAGAACAACAACAACAACAACAACAACAAATTATGAACACAATTGCATAATTTTCTGGGGCCGAAAAAAACAATAACGACCCCAATTGCACATTTTTGAGGTAAAAAAAATGGCAGCTAACTAAAAGAGGCAGCAATCGGAGTGGGGAGTGGGAGACGAGACAGGTTCTGCCATGAAGGACCCTGGGATACCAGCTGGAGCACCAAGAGAGAAGAAAGGGGAGAACAAGTCACAGTGAGCCTGATCATGTGTTGGGGCCACAAACAACCCACACTGCGTAGCTTACTTGCAGGGTGGCTTAGTGTGCGGTGCGAAGGTGGCCTCTCTCTTTCTCCTGGCTCTAAATGTGGCAGTTCTCACACTGAATTGCACTAGTTATACATATGCTCATAGAATCCTTTTAAAGTTGGTAATCCAAAGCAGCAACTTTTTCCCTAGACTACTTGGGAATGAGTTTCTTCTCCAGGTTTGAAATAAGTGTTCTTCTGATTTGTCTACCCGTTAGCTAGGCTGTGTCCAGTAGCTACCAGTGATGCTGACTTATGGCTTAAGGGCAATATGTGGGTTATTGTATCTCAAGATTTTCTGTGCAGTCTGTAGTGCTTTCTCTGCCTTGCCATTCGCTTGAGGTTAGCAAGAGCAAGCAAGAGGTTATATGGTAAAAATGGTAAAATGTTTGGAACGACTGGAATTCTGTTGCCATGAATAGGTTTGCATTATCAATCGTGGGTTCTTCTGGAATGCCAAACCAAACCAAGATATTCTTCAGTTGTGCAACAGCGTTGCAGCAGGTAATGTTAGTATCTCGACAGAATAGTAGTCTATGACAAATACTGTTCACCTCCCAATTCACACAGTTGTTAGCTTTTTCCAAGATCTACCAGGTAAGGCTGCAGCGATTAAAGATTCCTTCTGTTGTGTTGATCTATTTTTTCTGCAGTAATCACAGTTATTAAAAAACGAAAAGATTTTGTTCTTTAATAATTTCCAAGTCCAGTACCAGGCTACCACAATGCCTGCTTCGCTCACTCGTGGCATTTGGTTAGACATTGATGACCTTGGTGGATAAGGTCTAGGATCTCTTTCCTCATAGACTGTGGTATAACAATACGGTTCCCTCTTGTTATCAGGCCTTCCAGTTCACTTAGTTGTCCATGGCCAGCAACATACTTTCTTGTCATCTCTGAAGTGTTACTAAGGTATTTGGGCCATGCTGATATGATATAGTGTAAGACGTTTTGAAGTACTGGATCTTCATGAGTAACTGCTTAGATCTGATGAAGCCAGGTTTCAAATGCTGGTAGAGAAACATGCCTTGCAGAAGTGTAAGTTTTAACATCCTCCTCTAATTTGTAAGTGTCTACTTGCATTGTCGGGCTTCATGGCAAGGTGTCTGCTATGACAACACTTTTCCTTGGGACATACTTGGCTACAAAGCTAAATCTCATCATTCTTACTAGAAGATGTTGAAACCATAATGGTAATTGGCCCAAAGCCTTTCCTTTAATCATGGTAACCAAGTGTTTATACTCTGTGAGGAGTCTGAAAGATGGTAGACCACATAGGTGCCTGTAAATGGCTTCATATGCCCAGGCCTTTTAGAGCTAGCAAGGGCCTCTTTTTTGGTAAGAGTTCTGTAGCAGAATTCACCTGGCATAAATTCTGATTATTGTTGTTACTGAAGTTGTAGTAGCATTCCACCTAGTACATAGCTGCCTGCATCAGTTCTAACCATTTTGGGCTTGTTGGCATTTTCATAAAGGTAGCCTCCTGATCTGGTCCCCAAAACTAGGATGTGGTGGATTTCAGTAATAGGCTGTGTCTCTGTTGATATGTCTTGCAAATATCAATCTAAATTGATATTTAGATTGATATTTAAATATCAATCTAAATATCAATTCCCAGGAAGCATCTCAGTTCTGTGGTGTTATTTGGTGCTCTCAGCTCCAAATGTTTACCAAATAGTATTAACCTTCTTTGGCTTTATCCCATGTTATTGTTGGGTTTTGCATAGGCAGAACGAGATTACCACCTGACATCAGGATTATCACCTGACCTGGTGGGTGTCTCTTGAGTTCAAGTACACAAGGTCTCTAGTCACGAGACATAGTCTCGAGGTGATATGACTCAGCAACCTTGGACAGGTTTAGCAGTAAACATGTTGATGAATAGGTTATACAACTGGGGTGAGTAATATCCTATTTATAGGTGGTATAAAGCTAACACACTTGCTGATAACTTCACTCCCTCTTCTTGCTGTCTTGCTCGTCTCGACTCGACATGTCTCTTGGACTTCACTTCATCTAGCCTTACCACTGGGGTATAGGATTTGAGTCTGCAATGATGTAGTGAGTATAGATGCATTGCTTGCCTTAATCCCATGTAATTGGGTCTTACAAATAAACTCTTTAATCTTTATTAACTGCTGTTATCTCCTCCTTCCGCCTGCGTGACTGGGACTGAGGGTCACTGGCTAGGGAAGCTTTTGAACCCGGGTCAGTCCAGCTCTCACATCTGGTTATGGGCCCAGATCACAAGAGATAAGCCTGATGGTTATCTCAGATGGGCAGATAAGCCCACAGAGAAGCAGTACGGAGAAATTCGGCAGTTATAGAGTTAAAGGATTTGTTTACTATTTGTAAGAACGGTTTGTAAATAAACCGGGGAAGGCAATGTTGCTAGAGCTGATAACAGCGGCTTGGAATGCAGCACAACTGAAGAATGCAGAGACAGAGAGACGAAGGATTTTTCGTTTTGAAAGCAGCTGGAACGGAGGTGCCAGGCTTGGCAAAATCCAAGGCTACAGACTGTGAAAAGAAGCTGGAACGTGGGTGCTGGTTCGGGCAGCTACTAGGCTGAAAAGTGAACAACGCTGGACACAAGGATTTCGTTTTCCACAGCTTGCTGGAGTGATTGTCAAGGAGCTGTATCGGGCAAGGAAATATCTCCAGGAGGCTCTGTGTCTACTCATTTGAGTCAAGGCTACAGCAGGAGGATCATATTTCTTTTACAGTTTGCTTCACACAGCAGCGGATCAGCTATCTTTTGCATTGTATCAACAAGTGGCTTGGATTACAAATGCGTGGATTACGTCTGACGTGGGTAAAGCGTCTGGAGCGTCATGTCGCAGCAAAGTCACGTGTGACAAGAATGTATCTTGGGAAACTTGATACTACACGGGAGGCTGTATTAAACCAGCGGAGGCGTGGTTTTAAAACAGCAGGAGAAAAACAGCGCGGCAGTTTTTGAAAAGAGAAAGCTGTGCTTAAAATGAGAAGCTGTTCTTCATTTTCTTCATGTGGGATCACAGAAGAAGGAGCTTGAAATCAGCAGGGGTGCTGCTGTTGGGAAAAACTTTGTGTTTTAACCCAGGACATAACAAAATGCACATTATTTTGTTGTGAGCAGAAAGCAGTGGATTGTTTAAACGAAGCTTTCTGTGTTGGACATAAATAAGCAGGAAGAGGACTATGCAAATGGTCAGGAGTTTAACAGTCATGTTTTCGGAACTGTATTTCTTGAAAGTTTGGATAACTTGGATTCAAGAAAGTGTAATATATGCTCTTGAAATGTCAGGAAATGTACTGAATGTATATATGACTTGAGTATATTGTGGATTTTTCTGTAGCAAAATGTAAAATACTGAATAATTAGGTATGTTTATATGGCAAAGCTAAGAGATGGATTATTTCTTTTATATTGTAATGATGTAATAAAGAAATGGAAAGTTGTACTGATGCAACTATAAAAAGGTTAAATGCTTATATGTATGACATGTACATGCATGCATATCACATGATGTTTGATCATTTAGATTCACAGGCCTGTGAAAGAAAATGCAAACTGTGTTGGGGAAAGCATTTGGAAACTGTAATTTTCACATGAAAGGAATTTTGTGCACATAAACAAGGGATGCTAGCTTCAACAGGTAAACTGGAAGGCAAGCTGAAAAACCAGTTCATCTCATTTAAATTTGTTCTTGGTGATCTTGTGGACACTCTGATGGTCTTTAGAGGAAAGGCACGTTATTTCATGATGTTAATTGATCAATACACTAGGTACAGGTTGTGTACATGTTAGATAGAAAGCTGAAGTACTGAACAAAGTCAAGGTGTTTTGTGCTTGGGTGGGAAACAAGCATATTACCCATGTTACCTATTTTCTTTTGAGATATGGGGGAAGTTCAATTCAGTGCATGTTTTGATGCATTTCTAACAGGATGTGATATTGAACACATGGATTGTGTGGAAGAGTAAACAAACACTCAGAAGAGGTGATACTAATTTGGTTAATGAGGTTTGGGTAGAAACTCTTAAATGTTTTGATTATGTACATGATAGAAGTTTTAGTTCTGTGCTGAACTGTACACCTTATAGAAAGTAGTGTAGAAGGAGGAATCTTCTGGAGAAACATTTCAGGATCTTGGATCTGATATGTAGGTACATACACCTCAAAAGTTAGAAGAAATCTGTAAGGGAGCTTACATGAGATTTTTCTAGAAATGAGAATATTGTGTTTCACATGAATAACACTTGGATAGTGAGATTATCTAGAAGTGTTGAGTATAATGCTAAATGAAAAGGTGAGATCATTTTTCAAAATTAATTCTGTTAATGCAGGGGATGCATCAAGCTCAGAGTCAGAATAGAAAAGCATTTGCTGAAAGACAGTCAGGTAAATTTGACAAAACTTTGATACACATTTGGTTTAGTGGAGACTAAACAAATGATTGTTCATCATTGGTGCAAGTTCATTGGAACAGGAACCTGATAACTGATGAGGTAAGGAACAGGTGAGTCAAACAACCTGTGAGATATCAGGATGAATTTGCAGGAAAAGCCATTTGAAAGCTCAAAATTTCAAAGAGGTGAAAAAATTGTCTGTTAAGGAAGCTAAACCATAGCTTCAGGCTATGCAAGCTGAGTTGAATTCTTTGGATAAAGAACAAAACATGGAAGCTGGGGAAACAAACAGCAGTTCATGGAACTCATTGTTACCAGATAGATTTTTTAAATGAAAACTAACCAGATTGGAAAAGGTTATATGAAAAATAGCAAGATTGGTTGCTTGTGGTTTTTTGCTTTAGTTAAAAGGAGCAGGATAATCATGAGTGAGTGCAACAACAATTTGCTTTGGAAACAGTTAGACTGATGTTTAAGAATGTGGAAGATGTATGAATATTTCACAATTGGAAATATTGGAACATAAGCATTTTAAATGAGGGGAAGTCTTTGGAAAACTGTCTGAGAATATTTTTCTTTAGAAAAGCTAGAATCAGCTGGAGGCTGGAATTCTGTTTTGAACTCAAACATTGCTGAATTGAGATTTGCACAGAGAGGCAGATCAATGTTTGTTTGTTAAACAGGAGGAACAAGGACATAGACTGTATGTACTTTGTTTAAATGGATGATCTATTGTTTTTTCTGGACAGATAAAAGCAATATGATATAATTGATCCAGGGTTTGGAATTTCATTTGAAAATGAAACTGCTTGGTGGTGGATCAACTGTTTATTTGTAAATAGAAGTTGAAGGAGAACCAAGAGGGCAGTACTTACTGCAACAAACCAGAGAAATATCATGGATGTGATTGAGAATTTTGGAGATAGTTAACTCAGTGAGAGACTCCAAATAGTTGAGGATTTTCAAGCACATGCTGATGGAAAAGCAGTTTGAATGCTACACAGAAGCATTGGGCTGTTGAGCTTTACTGTACAAGCAACAAGGCCAGATATTGCTGTCAGTGTGATAGGCAGACTGTTAGACCAACAGGACATGCTTGGAGAGCTCTGAAAAGGAGTTGAGTGTTATCTGGAACATCACACTTCAGACTAAGATTTACAAGTCAGAGCACAGGTGGCTTACAGATTCACAGAAATGCCAGTTGTGGTTGTGATAGTAAGAACAACTAGAACACACCTGAAGTTTGTTATTTTTATAACCATACTTTGTTTGATTGATTTTGTAGAAACAATCATTTAGAAGTTAGAGTTCAACTGAAGCTGAACTGAATGCATTGTATTATGTATTGTGCTATTATGCTATTGTAAAGCTTGAATAGTTAATGCATTTGTTTAAATAGTTTAAATTGTTAAAAATGTTTAAATGATGCTGGGATTGATGTGAAAAACCTATTACAGTTTTTTCAGGAAGCCAAGCCAGGATTGCTATGCTGCAGGCAGATAGCAATACACAACGTTTTGGGTTTGCAAATAAAACTGTGTCATAAGGAGGGATACATCAGAAGTGATTTGATAGTGGTTCAAATTTTCTGGCAGGTAAAGTCATTCCTGCAGAAGTTTTTTTTATCAAAGTCCATAGATGAAGGAACAGCATCAGATGTCAACAAAGCTGTTGCTGTTGTATGAGGTAAATAACCACGTTCTGCGCAAATGCAAAAGCAGGGGGATGTTGGGTTTTGCATAGGCAGAACGAGATTACCACCTGACATCAGGATTATCACCTGACCTGGTGGGTGTCTCCTGAGTTCAAGTACACAAGGTCTCTGGTCACGAGACATAGTCTCGAGGTGATATGACTCAGCAACCTTGGACAGGTTTAGCAGTAAACATGTTGATGAATAGGTTATACAACTGGGGTGAGTAATATCCTATTTATAGGTGGTATAAAGCTAACACACTTGCTGATAACTTCACTCCCTCTTCTTGCTGTCTTGCTCGTCTCGACTCGACATGTCTCTTGGACTTCACTTCATCTAGCCTTACCACTGGGGTATAGGATTTGAGTCTGCAATGATGTAGTGAGTATAGATGCATTGCTTGCCTTAATCCCATGTAATTGGGTCTTACAAATAAACTCTTTAATCTTTATTAACTGCTGTTATCTCCTCCTTCCGCCTGCGTGACTGGGACTGAGGGTCACTGGCTAGGGAAGCTTTTGAACCCGGGTCAGTCCAGCTCTCACAGTTATGTGATTACTTGTCCAAGAACTCAATTTATCCTTGTTTAGGTTGAGTCCAGAGTCATGGATCTGATTCAAGAATATTTTGTCATGGTCTTCCATTGATGTGTCATAGGGTGTCATCCATGATGATCCACAGCACAAGCATCCATAAAGACAATGATTCCATTTCTGTCTTTGCGAAGTTTTGTCATCTGCCTTTGAAAAAAATCAGAGGCACTTGTTGTGATCCCAAATGGCAAGCAATGAAAACAAAATCCCCAAAGGGGCATGATAAATTGTAGTCAGTTTTATGCTCTGGCTTGAGGGATCCAGTTTGGAAAATACTTTGGCTCCAGGCATGTTTGGGAGAATGTCTTCCAGTAGATATATTTCTTTTACTACAGCTTCATTAAGCTTTAAAGATCCACACAGAGGTGTATTTCCCCCTTTTTCTTGATGACTGTGACTACTGGTCATTTCCATAATTATGCCATGTTCTTTCATTCTTTCCAGCTCCATTTCAACCTTGTGGAGTAAGGCAATGGGGATTCTGTGGGAGGTTTGCATGCTGTATGGTTCAGCATCAGGTCTCATAACTATGTCCATAGGATCTCCTTTTAGTAAACAAGTGTCTCCAAATACTCTTTATTTCTCTCACTGTTTTCAGTAGTCCCATTTTGACACCTACTCCATGACTGAGGAGATTATCCAGGTTATGACATATCACATACATGGTGAACACAATCTCTTTGTAGCTAGCTTGTTTGTGTGGTGAGGCAGCCAAGACAGCATAGGACAGCATAGGTCTGGCGGATTCTGGAATCCTTTCCGGGTCTCCTTTGAAATAATTGTGACATCTGTTCCTGAATCTATTTACAAATTAACAGTTGTCGCACAAATTATTCCATTTATTTTCCAAGGAGAGTCTGCATCTTTTCAAAATGTGGAGCCTAAGAAAACTTGGCCATCCACTACTGTGGTCACTTCTTGCACACTCTGATCAGGACACAGAATAGCACAATGCCCTACTTCTGGATACTTCCTGCACTGTGCTCCTATACTTGGGCAATCCCCCAAATGTTAACTTTTCCACATCCTGTGCATACAGTCTGAAAGCTTTTTGCTTCAGAGTACTTTTTAATGGCTGCAGTGCTTTTTCTAAGCTTCCTTTTGTGCTGCTTTTGCAGAGACATGAAGAGTACATTTGCCTTTTTCAAAATGGCTGCTGTAACTGCTTTTGGTGTTTTGTGGAGTAGAAGTTACCTCCTCCAACTCACTCTCAAGTTGCGTTTGTTCCCCATTCTAGGTTTTGATCAACTCATAGATTTTCATAGATCATAGAGTTGGAAGGAGCCTACAAGGCTATCAAGTCCAACCCCCTGCTCAATGCAGGAAACTAGAGGAGGGGTCTCCCATCCAAGTAATAACCAGGCTTGACCCTGCTTAGCTTTCCATGCTCAGACAAGCTGAGCTAGCGTGAGCCACAGGCCTCAGTTTGCCTTGCCATTTCTATGGCTTTGTAAAGGGTTATGGGTGTAATCCAATCGAGATGATTGTCAGCCTCCGAACTCGGAGATGACAATCATCCAATAAAGAGTGGGAGGAGCAAGGGAGGCGATCTTCTCCTCCCTGCTCCTCCCATGCTGCATTTGCACTAGACAGACATAGGAATCTGAAGTACCCTATGGCCCCCCAGACGTAGGATCGCTCCCTCCGTCCTCTATGAGCTTCATTCATAGAAAGCCATTTGTCTAGAATTCCAAGCACCGATTGCAAAGATGCTCCTCTTTTCTTTTCTTTTCTTTTTTTATCAGAAGTTAACTCCTGGCTCCACCCAAATACAACTAAGTCCAGTGCCACCTAGTGACTAAACTATATAATGAAACCCCTTTTGGGCTGTGGGTGGCAGTCTTGAGGTGAGCCAGGAGTCATGGGACAAGACCATAAACCAAAGAATAACCAAGGATGCAGGAACACACCAGAGCCCAGGAAGACCTTGTTGCTCAAGCAAGATTCAAGTGGAGCAGGAAGTCCTCTTATATTCCTTCCTGTCTAGGAGGATCCGATGGCCAGCCTGGGTGGGAGGAGTCAGTCCAGAGTATGAAGGTACTTCACTGAAAAGCTGCCACCTGCACTTCAGGGGTTCACCATGGAGGGCACAGCTGCACACAGATCCAGAAAATAGCTATGCATCTCACATGGTTGTAAAGTAAAAGAACAGAAAAAAATAATAATTGGGTTTTGTTGTCTTGTTAGTTACAAAGTATAATTTTCTAAGAATGTGGAACATCAGTTTAGTGGTAAACTAAATCACACACATAGCACAGTGAAAGAAAAGGCAAGGAGGGACTTTGCCCAGAATGACAGCCAGATATATTTTTTTGATAAAAGCTCAAGTGAAATTAGATCACTTAGTGGTTATGTTGAAGACCAAGATATTCCAATGGAGAGACAGGCTTGCCCTCAACACAACATAGTGGCGGGAGTGGTTTAATGAAATATGAAAACATACATTAGGGATTATGTCATAGAGGGAGGAAAGGCACATTAATCTAATCCAGCACTGGGGTTTCTGTTTGCTCTACTTTTCAGGGCCCGAAACAGAACAACTCCGGTTATTTCCAGACATCTCTCTTTTCTAACCCAGGAATAAGGAACATCAGGCACTCTTGGCACTCCAATTGTCCCCCTCCAATTTTTCCATTGTTCCTACCGGTTTACATAAAGCTGATTTTAACATGGATACCACCATTATGGGCTAAACCACCCACTTCTGTGACATATGGACAAAGTCCGGTTTAAGGGAGTTTCCCAGAAAAGTTCAATCAAAATGGGAAACAGTGCCTCTCGTCCTTATCTTCCATTTTTACTAGCAGCTTCCTTTGAAGAGTTGCTCTCCACATAAAGCCATGTGCATGCATGTATGACAGTGAGAGATTGAACATGCCAGGAATGGAGTGAGAGCAAGCAGACTGTGTTCAGCATCATGTCACAAGTCATGCAGGCCTTATCCAAACAAAAAGGGTTCATCAATTCCCAAACCCTTTATTTTCCATTTTCCATTTAACTGAGTTGAGCCTTGCACATTTTACGTTTGCGAGTGCATAGGAGTTTGGGTAAAACACTTGTGTGGGTAAAACATGTGTTCCCTATTCTGTGAAAATTCCACTCACCACATGCACACATATTGGGAAGCTGCAATTGGCCATGGATTTTCAACTCATATACATTCAGCAAAATAAAAACATGCACTATATTAATGTATGACGCTGTGTTTCACCACCACCACCACCACCACCACCATAGGAACATAGGCTGTGCCCTATACTGAGTCAGACTGTTAGTCCATTTAGCCCAGTGTTGTCTGCACTGGCAGTGGCTCTTCAGGGTTTCAGTCAGGAGTCTTTCCTAGTCCTACCTGTAGAAGCTGGGGATTGAAACTGGGACCTTGTGTGTGCAAAGCAGGTGCTCTACCACTGAGCTATGGCCCCTCCCTTGAACAACAACTACAACGATACACACACACACTGTGTAAAACAGGCCTTAGGGTAGGTCTGCACAATTTGTCATACAAGAAGTCAAATGCAGCCTACCAACCAGGTATGGCAGCCTCTCAAGGGCTCAGCAAACCACCTGTGACTACAAAAAAAATTGGGTTGTCAAGCATCTAGAGGGCCAGACAATACATAACTGGTGGACAGTGTTTTGCTAACTGGATCACTGCCTTAAGGACACCTCATCCTTACTGGCTTATTGCCCTGATATTAATGCTATGTAGGGAAAGTGTGGCATACACCATACTGTGTGACAATGCTTATCTCTATTTTGTCTCATGTGCATTGTTCTCTCCCACCACCATGTGAGGCATTCATCCTACCAGCTTTTTTAGGCCATCACAGCTGTATAGCCAGGTGCAAATCTGAGCTCACTAGCACTGAAAAGAAAAAAAAGTGGTAAGGGTTTCCTAGGAAACAGGTTTGAGCTAGCTGTCAATGCCTTTTTTAAGTGCAGTAGCACAAATCACTAATTCCACTTGTGGATCTTAAGGCAGCCCATTGCAGCTTAAACTGACCCCTTAAAGAAATCAAGCTGCTTGTGAGCTATTCATTGTTCACCTCTGCTGTTGAACAATGTGGGTTGAATCTAACAGTGCAAGCCTTGAGTGCAATGGGGCTTACTCACAGGTAAATGGGTATATGCAGCCTAAGACTATAATCCGATGCACACTTATCTGGGGGGAAGTCCCACTGAACATGTGGTACTTCTGAGTAAACATAGGAATGTGCTAGAAGGGAAATCAAAGGTTGTGTCCTTTAATGGCTTCCATCAGTAGAACAGGGAGGGGGTGTACATTGTATAGGATTGCACTGTTAATTCTGTACATATATACATGCATGCACGCATACGTACACTAGTTCAGTTTTATTTCCATGTTGATCATAGTCTGTTAACAGAAATGACATACATAATATACATACACAGAACAGGAGCTCTAAATGCAATGATTCATCATGGACACAGGGCATATCAGGGATAAGACTGTCCATGTGAAGCAGAATGAAATGTGAGAAGCTAGACATGTACAGAACAAGATGGGGTAGGGTTCTCGCCAATTAAAAGAAGGCAGACAGATCCTTGAGGAGGACCCGTGGAGTGTGAAGGAGAGTGCAAATTCTTCTAAACAGTAAACTTCATTCTGCAACCAGCCAAGGAGAAGAGGGATGAAGCAGTTAGCAAACCAGTGAACTAGAGAGAAGGAAGTTTGTATAGATGAGGAAGAAATGATGGCTGTGTTTTTCTGCATATCTTGCAAGCCCAGTGTAAACAAATGTAGATAGTCAATATTTGGATGTAGATACAGCTGCAGATCTCTCTTATTTTAAATTGTATTTTATTTTAGAAATGTGCAATGTACCGGTAGTTGGATGCAGATGGAGCTTTAGATCTCTTCTAAAGTTTAGGAAGGGGATTAGTTGATGAATTTGTTTGGGGTTTCACACCAATTTCTAAATGATGGGACTTGAAAAAGATACTAGGACAGGATATATTGTGGAGTAATATCCTTCCTATCTCACGTTAGTGAGATCAGCAGAGTAGAGTCCCTTTCCAGCTTAAAAGAAGCTTAGATTTGGCTAGTGTTAGCCAGTTAGCATTTGGTAATCCAGGATGCTTTAAGGCAGACTGGATTTCCCTGGTTTTGCCCCCTTTTCTCTCCCTCAGAACAATAATCAGAGACACAGTCTTGTAAAAGTTAAAAGTAACATTTACTCACTCAGATTATGCAGTTTCATTCAGGCAGGCTTAAAAGCATTTCTTACAGTTGGTTACAAGTTCATTTGGAAATACTTGGGGTCTGAATTTGTGGAGTTCAGACCAGCAACTCTGGCTACATGCTGCTACAAGGACCACGTGGAGACAACAACCTGGTGGTGCCAAGCTCACTCCAGTCTGAACAGAAAGAGGAAGAAGCTGGGAGCAACGCCCACTTCCTGTTCAGGCTGTTAATAATTCAATGAGTACCTTCTAGGGAAACCATCCTAGAAGGTATCAGTGATCTTAACCATTTCACCCAATTACCTGGTGAAACATTAGCCATAGGTTTTGACTGCAATTTTAGTTATCCAACACTAAACACCATTTTTATGGCACAGATTTCAAATAAAGGTGGTAAGGGATGCTCCCAGAAAATGTGTTTACTGTTCTGTCCATTAGCCATTGGCAGTCTTCAATGGAAATAGCAGAACTGTATTTGGAAAGTACAAGGTTCCCATTAATATGAGGTATGCTACTCATGAGTGCCAACTCCTTTAGCCAACAACATACACCAAACTTGCAGTCACTCACAGGATTAAGGCTGCATTCTTACTGCCACTTATCTAGGACTAAGCCCCATTGAACTCAATGGGACTGCCTTCTGAGTAGACATGCTTAGGGTTGCATTGTAAAGGTTTGTTCCCACTAGGCCCAGGACTGAGTATCCCCACTTATAGAGCACTAACGGAAATATGTGAAATGTCTGTTCTTTGCTTATTTTGTCTGTTGTTCAATATAGCAGTATGTAACAATCTCTCAATTCAAAGTATATTTAGTTCTTTTGGTAGAACCTGGTTTGGAATGTCAAGATACAGGGACTGCTCTGGATGTTCACACACACACACACACACACACACACTTCTCTCTCTAAAAACTACTCTGGGATGACTCTTTAATTCTTGTGACTGAGTGAGACTGTGGTAGCCAGATTTCATTCTAGGGGCCAGGTAGCTTCCAGGTCTGGTCACTCTTTACATCTGGGCAATTAAAAGTTCCTACGCTCTGCAAACAGGAGTTCGTCAATATATTTATGTTCACCTTCCTTACTGCACTGAGCTAGCTTTCCCATCTATCATTTACTCCCCCTCCCACATTATTATAACAAACACAACATGGTTCAAACATCTAAGCAAGGCTTTCCAGGCCCGGCCAGAGCTTTGAACAACCCAGAGCAAACGAAGAACTGTTAGTATCAAAAATGGTACTCAAGGAAGATTTATTCCGGAAACAGAACTTCAGAGGTATATATCACATAAACCAGCAGCATTTAATATTGTGCCTAGATTGATCATCTAGAACAGATTCTGAATGAGAGCACCATTCTTTACAAAGTGTTACACAGGATTAATAGGTTTACCTAGATCAATTCTTAGAGAGTAAAGGATTGTTTTACTCAGCAGAGGCTGACAGAGGCATAAGGAGATGCTTGTCCATGTGATTTCATGCTATTTCTGCCTGCCCTTCCCCAACCTGGCCATGCTGGGAATGGAGGGCACCAGATGTGTTGTGGAAGGCTGCTCTAAAAGTTAAATATGAAGGAAATTTATTAGTGCTATTAACATTATTAGGCAATGTCACCACCCAGATAGGTCTGAGAGAAAGTTTCAGAGTCAGTTTTTAGGATCACTAGAGAAAAGAATAGAACTTGACTATTCTTAGGAACATAGGAAACTACGTTATACTGAATCAGACCATTGATCCATCTAGCTCAGCATTGTCTTCTCCCACATAGTGCCCAAGCAGAGGGCTCACTGACAAGAGCCCCTGGACCTGCTCCTCCTCTTCACCCGCTTGTTCACCCACCTCTCGCTCTGGCCCAGACAACAATGGTGGTGTGGAGGAGGAGCGTAGTAGAAGCCACTGCCTGCTTGCTCCCTGGCTCTCTGCCTGTCAAACAAGCCGGCAGTAGCAATGAGGAGAAGGAACAGGTAACACTGAGGGTGAAAGGTAGACCCATTGAGGGAGAGGCACCCATTGAGAGTGTCTTGCCCAAGGGCCCTCCAAAACCTGGGGCTGACACTGCTGGGGCCGCTCCAGATGTGTTGGACTACAACTCCTACAGTCCTCAGCCAGCATGGCCATTGCTGGCTGAGGATTGTGGGAGTTGTAGCCCAACACATCTGGAAGGCATCAGTGCTGGAGAAGGCTGGTGTACACCGACTGGCGGCAGCTCTCCAGGGTCTCGGGCAGGGGCCTTTCCCAGGACCTGAACCTTTTGCATGCAGAACACCTGCTCTGCCACTTAGATAGAAATGTAATAAATGAAATGAAATGTAGGATGTATAAGAATGGTACAAGAACAATACACACGATAAATGCGAGTTGATATGGTTGCCACAATGCCATTGTGACAATGGGCATGCTGTAACTCTGACTTGTTGCTATTATGGCGGTTGAAATCTGAAAGCAGACCGCACTTTGACTTTACAAAGGCAAGGCTGGAAAGGAAGAGGGAGAGTTGATCTTTACAAAGGCAAGGCTGGAAAGGAAGAGGGAGAGTTGATCGAAAACACGAGCCTAGAAGAAGAAACGAAGCGTCCTGTAGGGTGCTGCCCACAGCATCGTTACTAGGATAGGTGACGTCGCTATCCAATTTGACTTTGCCTCATTTTTAAACGCTCGTCACGGCAAGACCGCATCTCAGAAGGACCTGGCGTGATTGTTTGTCAGACGCTGCATCGGCAACAACAGGTGCAGCTTCCCCTCCCATATCGCATCTTCGGCTGGAGCGGCTGCACCCACTGGACTTCTGCCTGTCACGCAGCTGTCAAATCACGGGAGCGACGAGGCGGAGCTTGGCGGCGGCGGCGGCAACCACATCCCCGCGCCTGTAACCTGGGGGCAGACCTGGCGCCGCTCGAAAGGAGAGCCGCGCAAGCAGGAGCGAGAGGGGGCAAAGTTTACCCGGGCTGCGTTGCGGAGGAAAAGGCGACGCCTCATGCTCCCTGCAAGCCCTTGTGGAGTGCGAGGGGGCAGTCGCCGGGCAGGGCGGGGTTGAAGCTGGACTGAGGAGGAGGAGGCGCTGCTCGTCGTGTGTGTTGCTGCTGTCGCCTCCGCCTCCGCGGCTGCAAGGGAGCAGCGTCCGGGCGGAGGCAGAGCAGAAGCAACAGCAGCAGTCGCGGCGCGCAGCGGCCAGTTTGCGAACAAACTTCCCAGCCGCCCGTCTCTGTTTGTCTTGCGGCGAGCGAGTGAGGGGCGGCCTCGCGCGCGCGCGCGCCGCCTGCGGACCAAAGAGCCGCCGGCCAGGCGGGGCTCGGCTGAGTTGGGCTTGTTTGGGATTGTTGCCCCAGCCCGCGTCCGGGGCGTTGCGCATGGAGAGAGCCCTCGGGGCGGAGAAAGCGGCTTCCTCGCCTCCGAGCTCAGGGGAGCCGACGCAGAGGGGCGGCCGCGTCGAGCGCGCACGCCGGAGGGCATCTTAAAAGACGGGCGGCTTTCTTGGGGTCCGCCAAAGCGGAGGCTTCTCTCTCTCTCTCTCTCTCTCTCTCAAGCGGGTGAGTTTTTAAAACGCTCTCGGACGCTCGCGTGTGGGTCCTTTCGCATTCAAAGGAAGGTAGAAAGCTCCACGCTGCCGCCCCGCCCCCGACTTGATCTCCTACGACGCCCGCGTTTGGTTGTTTCTCCTTCGAGGGTTTCTCTTGAGTCAGGAATTTGGCGGGGCAGTAGCGAAGAAGACGACGACTGGCGTGCAGTGAGTATCTCCCAGGCTCCCCTGAGGGAAGCGGATGCTCCGTTCTAGCTTACTCTGGCGTAGAGCCGCTGAAGACGGCGAGTTTACTTCAAGGTTTACCTGACTGGCTGAATTCTCAGCTTGGATCTTTGTGTGTGTGTGTGTGTGTGTGTGTGTGTGTGTCGTCTGATCCAGGATGATCACTTCAGCTGCAGGAGTCTTGCTTTGAGTAAGCTGTGCTGGTCCTAAGGACGAAGAAGAGGGATTCTTCCTTCTAGAATTTACAGTGCAGCCCACTGTATGTTTACTTAGAAGTAAGTCCCACTATGGTCAGTGGGATTTGATTCCCTAGTAAGTAAATGTGTTTAGGATTGTATGAATGAGGTAATGGGTGTGAGTTTTGGGGGCAGCGGTGAGTGTGCTCGCGTGTGTTCAGGGTTTTGGCTACTCGGATTCACTCACGCCCACCAATTATACTAGCCTTGCTCAGAATCAGATTACTTTCTTGGTACAGCCTGTGTGGTTGGTGCAGCTGGCAGAATCCACACTCTGGGGACCACATGGTGCCTTCCTGTAGTGCATTTCCAAGTTGTGCACTAAGGGACTGACTGGACCAAGAGAATGGGATGCTCCTAATTGAATGTGCCCTTGGCACATCCTCAAGCTCGTTTGACAAGTTCCAGTTACCCATCTTTTAGCATGGTTAAAAGAGGTATAAAAGGGATGTTCTGCCCCTCCCCACCCTCCTCTCCTAATGCATGGGTTCTGATTGGTGTTACTGATTTCCAGCATGGAACTAGAAGTTGGTTGATAGCACACAATAATTCAGAATTCAAGGATATGGCCATGTATATGTGGGACTAAACTCCCTGACACACCCCAGAGTAATCAAGCTTACTTCCATTTTTAAATTCCTGCAGTGATTTTTAGTTACTTGCTTTAAATAGTAAGTTCTATATGTGTACAATTGCTTTCTTTGGTGCTCATCAGAGAAAGGCAATCCTACCAGCGTGCCTGGTTAATTTCAATGCAGCCTTTCTATCAGAAAGTATCCAAGAGGATACTAAAAATAAGCATGTTAGCTGTTATGAAAATATTTCTGAACTTTTGCTGCTGGGAAGTCCTGAATGGCTGGGCTATACAAATACAGATTCACAGGGTATCTAGTTTACATTGGTTTGTAAATATTTTTCTTATTGCAGTGTTTAATCACTCCCTTGTGTAGTGGCCATTCTGGGGGACAAGAAATGAGACAGACTACTAAATAGTCTCTAAGTCTTTCATTTGTTTGTGGGTTTCCCCTTAACAAAGGCTGGGGGTGGATGAGAGTTACAGTTTTTCATGAAGGTGAATACAGCTTGAGAGGGATTGCTACTTGGGGTGTCTACACTAATCCCACTTTTGCCTTTGTTTTGCACATTTCTGTATTGTTTCAAAACCTGTTTGATCAGTGGCAACAGGGATAAAGGAAATGTGTACAGTGTAATTACACTGTACAGCATCCAAAGCAATGCTGCTCTGAAAACACTTTCAACTCTCTTCAAAATGGTTTCCAGCCTACCTCGGATTTGGAGACTCGGCATTCGTAAGAGTCTGGAACAATGGGTCTAGGGTAGGAAATTAATTTTGCAGAAGGGACGATACAAGAAAATCAGAGCTAAACACTGGAAGTATGGAAGACTGAAAGATGTGCTTTCTTCCAGGAATGTGTCTTTGGGAAGTCAACATAATTAAGTTAGCATCAAAAGAATAGTAATTGTTTTTCTATTTTTCTTGATTTATGAGCGCACCTAGAAACCAAAGTAGGGGATTTTGGTGACATGGAATGCTAAGAAACAAAGGGGAGAATGGATTCATTCAGCACAAAAGTTGGTTCTTTACACTCAGGAAGCTTTATCTGAAGATGTGGAGTCCTGCACTAAATCCCATGCAGCTGGAGCTCTTGCTGAGCTGAGGGTCCCATAGCCTCGGGCACTTGGTGCCTGGTGACACTTGTAATGATTAAGGCATCTGAGTGTTATGATAAGGCTATTATTCGCAAATAAGAAGTGGCTGCCGCATCCAATCTTTCCTCTCCTATGGATGGTGTCTCCCTTCCCCCCTTGCTGTAGCTGGTTGACCTACTTATTAAAACAAGAGGCACCTGCTTCTCTTAATCCTCTTCTTGAACTTAGATGTATGCATCTTATATACATCAATACCTTTCAGAACCAAAATATACATTATTTTGAATAGGCTTTTAAAAAATCACACAAATACTGAGAGTTTTAACTTCACAGACATTCATAGTGCAAACTTTTCATCAGATGAAAAGGAGAGTGCCTGAATTCATAGAGGCTGTTCTCTTTTCAACAGTTAAAAATAATAATGCAGGAATGGGCAAACATTGTAAAAGCAGACAAGTTTGTAAGGAGAGTTTTGAATTTAGCAACAATAAAATATTTTAATCAAGATTGTGACCTTAGGATGTATGCATATGTTTTCCATTGGTCTTGAGAAGACTGGCGCACAAGAATCTGAGGGTAGAATCAGTCTCTGCAGGGTCTTTATGCATGTTTCGTTTCTTGCTTTCCACAAGAAACCAAACAAATGTATTCATTAGTGCTTATGGTGATGCTTGTGGTGTGGTTTTGTGTATTAAAATGTTACAAAGACAGTAAGCAACCGGGAAGCACAATTAAATGATACGTCATAAATATCAAACACATTCTTTAGGTGTTAAGTGGTTGGGTGCAAAACATCTATTGCACTGAGGCTATCCATATTTTATAGCTACCTTCCTCTGGTTCTTGAAAACCGTTCATACTGTGTAACCATAGAAATGCATATTCCCTTTAGAAAGCTATTTGCAAATGGCATGTTAGCAAGAATAATTAACTGCTAACTACTTATCGGTTGCAAATAGGTTTATTTTCTAGTGTGCTGATTAAAAGTATCTTTGTTCTAACTCTTTTTAATGGATATTATGCATAAAAAACACATTCACACAGAACATGTGACAAATTAAACGTGAGTGGGTTTTAAGTATCTTCTGTGGGAAAAGCTAGATATAAACTTTGCAATACTTCTTAGGCATTTAATAGTTTTTTTCCTCGTGTGTTTTCTCATACCCATGCTACGTCCTCAACAACTTAAATAATACTGTTTAAAAAAATAATTACACAAAGCTTAAGTAACCCAGTGGACCTGGACAATCTGATCATAACTGCTTTCAGAGTTGTTATTTTCTTAGTGCTGTCAATATATGTAGTGATTTATAGCATAAGTAGCAAAAAGATGCACTTCTGCTCCAGGGAGCTTATAATTTACATTTTGAGGGATGGGAGTACAAGGGAAAGGTAATAGGGGACGGATATATCCAGTCACCTTTACACAGAGGTACACTTTACTTTAGTAGGAGGACCTACGGTACTAAAGGTTCTATGGGAGCTGTTGGTTTTGAAGTGGGATTTTAAGGAAGAGAAGGTGGCACCTTGTGCTGGGAGTACATTCAAGGCAAGAGAGATTGGGCAAGTCACTTTAAGGGAGCTGCAGCCCTTTGGGAGGAGGGTGAGACTCTGATAGAGTTGGAGGAGCTAACATCACAGGAAAGAAATATATGCATGGGGAGGGGGGCAGGGCCACAGAGGACTTTAGAAGTAAGCCCAAGGACAGACTGGAAGGAAGCCAGTGTTAGGATTTAAAGAGGAGTGTCGCATGCTCTGAATGATGAGAAAGGCAGAGTTGTCAACAGAGGAGAGAGGCAGCTGGTGAAGACAAAAGTCCAGAGAAGAGAAGGTTTTAGTATTGCGGGCGGGGAATGATCAACACATGGTCAGCGAGATTTCATAGATATAGCTCATAGAGTTGGAAGGAGCCTACAAGGCTATTGAGTCCAACCCCCTGCTCAATGCAGGAAATTAGAGGAGGGGTCTCCCATCCAAGTAATAACCAGGCCTGACCCTGCTTAGCTTTCCACGCTCAGACAAGCTGAGCCAGCGTAAGCCACAGGCCTGTATGAAGTGTTCTCATTAAGGAAACTGATAGTAAGGGCTGGGTTATCCCATGTTGTATAGGAACAGTGACACAATGCACTTGTATTTGGTTTGTGAATTTCTTAGGAACATGCAGGGTTCAGCTTTCTTTCTCCTCTGTTCCTACCAGCATAAGCATCTCAGAGGAACCAGGTTTTCTTTCTGTTGTTTCACTTATAGCTAGTTCACATCTTACTGTACCCATTTGGAAGCCACTATACATGCTCCCCCCATGTAGTGGGATTGGTATGGAGGAAGTAGCATTCACAAGCTTTCACTTCGTTTGTTGTTACCATTATGTCTACCTTCTCCAACCTGGTGCCATTGGCCATGCTGACTGGGAATTATGGGAGTTGCAGTCCAACACATATGGAGGGCACCAGGTTATAGAAGGGATGTCCTGGGAGACAGTATGAGCTGGACTAGAAACTTCCTAGGTTATTGAACATTATTGGAGTGTATACTTATAAATCCCCTGCCATGTGGGGGCTCCACTGCACAGAAGAGGTTTGGTGGCCTCCAGGCGGTTATGTTCGAGCGGTTCCATACTTCTCTGCTTTCTCACTCATCATCTGCCTTGTCAGCCTGCCTTTTAACAGTGCCATTTTCACAGTTGATTCACAGGGCATAGACCCAGATGAATAGTAGTAATTTCCTCAAACATTGGACTAATAGTGGGCCATCTGGGTATGGACCCATAAAATAATCTGAAAACTCAATTTCATTGTAATAATTTTACCATTTAAATTTCTGCAATAGTGTTGTTATGCTATATTAATTTATTGTTAAAAAGAAGAATTGAAAGGCAATTCATCGACTTGTTTAGTCTCTTGTAGAAATATAGTCTACATTCTTTGCAGCTAGCAAGAGCAATAACAACTTTGCTTGCATGTATTGTCTGCCCGAAAGGAAATTCCTGCTTTTAGAGGGGGGGGGGGGGCAAGGAAAGGAACATATTCTTCTAATTAATTCAGTTATTTTGCATCATTAAGACATCAAGACGTATATGCTTCTCTTAAACAATAACGAAACAACAAGCCTGGATAGATACTTACCGTAGCAATCCAGCTTTATTAAAATCAGAAGGGGAGGGTTGGCATTAGAATATGGCTTGAACCCATATTATGCCAGATAATTGTGTTAGTATTTTAAATATATGAAGGAAAATTATTACATATTTGCTGCCACATGTTCTGAATTGCTGTATTAGTTGGAAATTGGCATGATAAAAGCTTTGATCTTCTCTCACTTGCAATAGAAGACATTTATATTTGCATAAATCATGCTGAAGAACGTCTTTACGTAACCTGTCATCTGCTTTCTATAAGGAATTGAATGGGTATGTTCTTTGGGAAAGTTACCCTTTTCAGTTTTTTCTATCTCTGCTCTGCACCACTGACCTTTGGTAGTTTTCATTAATTATATTTGCTAAATGACAGTGCAACTGCCAGTTTTAGCCTAACCACAGGATTATGCCTGAAAAACTATGCTATTCAAAACAGCTCCACACTTTACACCCACCCTAAACATCTTTGCTGTGGGTGTTTACCTTCAGCAAATACCTAAGCTGTGATTGACAGGTGCACATCCTTAAACATCCATGTTAGCATGCTTGGCAGCCCTGATTAGTCTGTGGCTCTCTGATGCTTGTACATACACATCTGTCAATCACATTTTGTGTTTGCTGAAGGAAGCAGCAGCGCAGCATGGGTGTATCTGTGGCAAACATGAATGCTGCATAAAGTGCAGAACCACTCTAGTGCTTGACTTTCTACTAGAGGGGGAAGCATTATTGTGATGTATCCAGTCATGCCTTGGATTGAGAGCATAATTCGTTCCCGAAACGTGCTTGTAATCCAAAACACTCTTATATCAAAGCGAAATCCCCCCCAAAAAATTTGTACAGAGATTTTTAATTTAAGCCGTACTACAGTACTTGTATAGCAAGACGTCGCTTGTATATCAAGTAAAAAAATAAATAAATAAATATTTAAAAATTTGCTTGTCTTGCAAAACGGTCTCAAACCAAGTTACTTGCAATCCAAGGTATTACTGTACAAGGTTGAAGTCCTTGGCTAGAATAACACTTTGTGAATACGAGAGACCAGAGAGGAAATTTATTCTGAAGTTCCTACTTCTGTTCTTGAAGTTCTGTTCTCTGCACTCTTTAACTATTTTCAAAGGGTAGGCACATATGCTTTACCAGATATCTGTGTATTTTGTATTAATTACATGCAAATGAAAACACTGGATGTGTGTTTAGGGCAGGGGTGTTGAACCTCTTTCAGCCCAAGGGCCAAACTCCATTTTGGAGAAGCTCTCAGGGGCCATATTCCAGTGGTGGGCAGAGCCAAAAGTAAATGGTGTGGGGCCAAAATACTAAAAATGCCAGCATATTTTAGCTTAGAGCTATTACTGTTAGTAACTGAGCCCCAGGAGATACATTGCTACCTTTTAAAATGGGGGGGGGGGGAACTGCACAAAAGTTGGGTAAACCACCAAATGATTGGTGGTTGGGGGAAAGGGGGTGGGATCAGAGGAAGGGGCATGGCCATCTGGAGGACTGGTTTGGGACCCCAGGTGGGCCAGATTTGGTCCCGGGGCCTGAGGTTCCCCACCCCTGCTTTAGCATTTTCCATGAATAGGCTGTGTGTGACCCAAAATAGTGGTTTCTAGAGCTGCAAAGAAGCAAACGCAAGGTAAATGTAATGGTTTCTTAGGGCCTAAGTAATTATTCATCCCAGGATCATTCAGACATCAAAAATTATGCCATGATTATAGAAGTTGCAGCAGACTGTAACCTGTGCACCTTGGATACTTCAAGACAGATAGTTTCTAGTGCTACCAATCAAAAGACATTGTGCAGCTGTTCCATCTTACCCTCCATAACAGATTTTTTTTGCAGTAAGAAAACACACACACAAGAGGTGGGAAAACGCAGGATGGTTACAAATGGAAGATGATATTGTTTGCCGCCCCCCACCCCTAAAATTTCATGAGGCATGGTGATTGCATAATGAAAGTCTTATCTGGAAGCATACCATGTGATCCCGTATCCAGGAATGATTGAGAGTGCATGGAGGGGAGGAAAAAAAAAATCTGGCTTCCATGTATGAATCAGCCATTAATAATCAGTTTCTTCTCTGATTTTGAAGATACTTTTTTTCCCAGTGCTTTCCATGAATTAACAAAAGTCAGAGAAAAGATGTAACAGCTTGGGGCATTATGCTGAGGTGGAGGAAACAGAAATGCAAATCATTTGCATTTTTGACATAGTAATTAGGGTAAGTCATGCATCCTCCTCCTGAGTAGGCATTTAAGATGTGTCTGCATGGCATGACCATGCATCTTCTAGTACTGTAAATGCGTGGCTTTCCCCTTTGAATGCATGACTTTCCCCATTGAATGCATGGCTTTCCCTTTTAGGAGCATGAATACTGGATGCAGTTGAGTCAGTTATCCATCTGCTTCAGCATAATATCAAAAGCACCTCCCGATTCTTTTGTGGAAGTGTGGGGTATGACCAAGAGAGAGTGTATGTTGATAGTATACAGTTATAGTGAAGGCAAAGGCCCTGATTCCAGTGGTCAGATAAGGGTTTCTATGTTTGTGACATGTTTATTCTATGTAGCGCAAAGCTTATTTAGAGGAAATATAGGAACTAATGCAACTCATAGCAATCAAGCTATAACTTGATAAGCATTACCACTACATTGAGGTAATTCCTGTCTTTCTTAAGGGAGGTGTCTTTTAGTGAAATTGTGTGTGAGTTTTGTAATAATTTGTATGTGACATTTTTTTACTCTGTATTACATATATGAATGACCAAAGTGACGAAAGAGAACTTTGAATTAAAATATTACTGTCTAGAACACTAAGTTTACCTGCATTCAGAAATATCAAGGCCAGTGTTTGCTCTTTGGCTACAATTTGGAACTTTAATTTTTAGATCCATTGTTAGTTAGCCCAAGGCCAGCTTCACTATCTGATGTTTAGGGAGGGACCATAGTTCAGTGATAGAGCAATGCTTTGCCAGAGAAGGCCCCAGGTTCGAATTGTGATATAGATTTCATAGATCTATAGATCATAGAGTCAGAAGGAGCCTACAAGGCTATCGAGTCCAACGCCCTGTTCAATGCAGGAAACTAGAGGAGGGGTCTCCCGAGTTACGGCATGAACAAACTGCCTGAAACCCTGGAAAGCTGCTTGATGACACGCCACAGTTTGTTGTGGGTTATTTAACCCACGATGAGTTGCAACCCCCTCGCGTAATTTATTTATTTATTGCATTTTTGAATCGCCCATCTGGCCGGCCACCCTGGACAATCTACAATCATAGAATAGAATAATGGAATAATAAAACAGAATTAAAATACAATTAAAACAGTATAATTTTTTTAAAAAAATCCTAACCCACCCCATATTCCTGCCTGAAAAACCAAGTTTTTAACACATGGCGGAAGCTCATCAAGGAGGGGGCATGGCAAAGGTACCAAGTTGTTTTGGGATTTCTATGTCAACAACATAACCTTGCACGTAGCTCGGTAGCTAATTGGCAGCCAGTTCTTATAACACAGGTGTTATGTGAACATACCTGGGTGTCCCACTGGGCACTCTAGCAGCTGCATTCTGTACATGCTGCAGCTTCCGAACCAGAGCACTTTACAGTCTAATCATGAGGTTACCAGTGCATGGATCACCATGGCTAGGCTGTCTCTGTCCAGGAACAGGCGTAGTTGACACACTAGCCATAGTTGTTAGTGGCCCGGAGTGCCCATTACTGTCACTTGGACCTCCAGTGACATTTCTTCTCTTCAGTCTTGACATCCTTTTGGAAAAAGGAAATACTATGTTCTGGAATCCCAGTTTCTGAGTAAGATATGGATTATGCAAGAGCACTCACATTACAGTGTCAGAATAGACTTCTGTGCCATAGATTGGCAAGGATTCATTCATTCATTTCATTTATTTCATTTCTGTGCACCCAATAGACAAAGCTCTCTGACTGGTTCACAAAAATTACTAGTCAAAATGGCATAAAACTGCACAATTGAACAACAAATCAGTGTCTAGACACACTACTATATAGTAGTAAATCCTTAGTTGATGAACTTTATTTAGTTTATTTATTATTACATTTATATCCCACCTTTTTTCCTCTTGCAAGGAATCTAAGGCAGCTTACATGGTCCTCCTCTACATTTTATCTTCACAACAACCCTGTTGTTAGGTTGAGAGTGATCTTGTTTGCTCTATCATTTTCAGTCACAGTGAATGAGCTTAAATGAGCCATGGGTTTGTGGCAGGTGCCAGGTGCCCAGTAACCTAACCCCCACTCTTAGTTTGTCATGCCATCCAAACCCAGCAAGGGTGGGTTGTCGACGTGGTTACCAACCACTCAGAACCCATGGGCTGTTATAAGGTTGTGGGTGGTTTGTTAACCCACCCTCGTGGGGTTTGGACGACATGACAACCTACAAGCAGGGGTTGGGTTACTGAATAGGCACCCAACACAGGCTGCAAACCACAGTGACTTATTTAAACCACTGTGGCTGAAAATGATTGTGCAAACCTGCCCAGTGACTGGCCCAAAGTCACCCAGTGTGCTTCATGGCTGAGTGGGAACTAGAACTTGGATCTCCCAACTCCCAGTCCAACACACTAACCACTACACCAGACTAGGAAAGTTCACACGATTGCTACAGCCCACCATACCCTTTTGAATATTCAGGCCGCAGCGGGTAGTCACTGTGGCTTTATTGTGTTGTGTGAACCCAGCGATGGTGGCTTATGCGAGGGTTAAACAGCTCAAAAAAGCCCTTTGGTTATATAAGTTGTTTTAACTCTTGCATAAGCCACCCTTGCTGGGTTCGCACGACACAATAAACCACGGCAAGCACCTGCCATGGCTTGAATATTCAAAGGGGGGACTGGCGTGCACCACAACCCACCGTGATTTAAATGAGCCACGGTGGGTTGCATTGATGGTGCAAATCCGGTCACTGGCTGTCCAATTCTTATATCTTGGCAGTGAAATATATTTTGTATATGCAACATGCTTGCTTCCTAACTAGGTTTTTTTGTTTTTTACATTAACATTGAAATCTTACAGGTATGTATGAAAGAGAACTTCTCATCAGTTGTTTAGGATGTAGTAAAAGAGCAAAGTCATTATATGTAGTGACATACAGGTGTAATTTGGTATTTGCCATGCTCTCTGCTTTTTAAAATTCTGTGAAATTTTTCTGGGCGTGTTTAATTAAAACCCTTGGTCTTCTAAGGAAGCCATCCTGGAAACTGTGTCTTCTGATACATTGTTATTAATGATAAGATACTTCCTGGCCTCTGGCTGCTAAGCAATCAATGTAATGAAAAATACCATTTGGAACTGGACATTTTATAGACATTTCCAGGGCATGGCTTGGATTTTACCATGGTTTGTTCAGTCATCACATGCCTTGATGATGTCTGCTTGGTAAGAAGCCAGGTTTGATTTCCTGACTATACTCTGTATATTCTTATTAATTGGCCAATCATATGTCAAGAATGGTGGTTTTTAAAGAGGTTTTATTATATACAGCTTAGTAGGGGGAAATTCAAAACCCATAATAAAATAAGATTTCATTCAGCCAGAGCAGAACACAATTACTGAGCTTTAAATAACAACATTCTTTTGTACCTACCCGTATATACTCAACTATAAGTCGGCCCTAACATATGTCGAGGCCCCTAATTTCACCCCCCAAAACTGGGAAAACTTATTGCCCCCCAGTATAAGTCTAGGGTGGGAAATGTACGAGGGGAGACTCCCGCCGCCACCCCCACTGGGTGACTTTGGGCCAGTCACTGACTCTCAGCCTAACCTACCTCACGGGGGTTGGAGGGTAAAATGGAGAGGAGGAGGAAGATTATGTAAGCCTCCTTGGGTTCCTTGCAGGAAAAAGAAGCAGAGCATGTTACAGGGAGTGGCATGGAAACAGCTATGGGATGGCAGCAGCTGCATTGCTGCAGGTACTGTACAAAGAGGGCTGCTGGACTGAAAATTTCAGGAGGTGCATGGCCCCAAAACTACTGAGATGGCTTCATCTAGGGAGTTGTGACTGAGGTCCTAAATGAAGGGAGAGCCTATGGGTCCCATGGTGCTCAGGGCACTCGAAACAAGGTAGTGGTAGACATGTCATCACCTCTAAGCCAAGGCCAATATTTGGTTTCAAGAAACCCATTATCAGAACCAGTGTGTGTGCACGTGATGAAGTGGTTAGAGTGCCTGCCTAGGACCATGTTCCAATCCCCATTAAGCCAGTCACTATCTCTCCCCTAACCTACCCCGCAGTGTTATTTGGAGGATAAAACAGGGAGGTGGAGGCGGGAAAGAACCTTGGAGGAAAGGCGCAGTAAAAATGCAACTAACAACAAAAATAATAATTAAGCCGTGTCCCTGAAATCCCTCTGGGGTCTAGAGATGGGCTTCATGCCTTGAACCATCCTTCCCCAATCTGGTGCCCTCCAGACATTTTGGACTTCAACTCACATCAGCCCCGGCCCGCATAGTCAATGGTCAGGAACGTTGGGAGTTGTAGCGCAAGATATCTGGAGATGGAGGAAGGCTGCTTTAAACGTTCTTGTCTCACCTCCTTCCAGCGACTCCCGTTGACCCAGTTCTGCCATGAGGTGGCCTTTCCTGACCCCTCCCCACCATCGCTCGCTCGTCCTCCGCCATTCACACGTGCTCACTTCCCTGCCCTCTCCCTCTTCCTTCCCCTCGCCTCCCGTCTTGTCCTTCTATCTATTGGAAGAATCCAGTCGTGGCTGGGGCTGGCGGAGCCGCAACAGAGAGCGAGTTGGGGAGCTCCCTCGCAGGCTCAGCCCGCCTCCCGGTTGCTGCCGCTGCTCCGCTCAAACGGAAGACGCAGCGCGGCAATTAGGGTGTGTGTGTGTGTGTGCGTGCGCGCGCGCAGCGGCAGCAGCAGCCGGCGTTGCCGAGGGCGCGAGCCCCGGAGGACGAGAGGGAGGACGCGGGGCGCTTGGTCCGGCTCGCTTCCTTCCGAGAGCTGCGAGTGCGAGCGCCCTCTTCCCAGAGCGTGGCCAATGGGCAGCCGGCTCCGGGCAGGAGCCGGCGCCTCCCGCCTCATGATTGGCCGCCCGGAGGCGGACTGCGAGGCGGGCCTCCGCGATTCAAATGCAGGTTCGGGCGGGAAGAGGATCGCTCGCGCCCCTCCCCTTCCGAAGTGGGGCTTCGGCGGCGGGAGCAGGTACGGGGGTGTGGGTGGGGTGTCTGGGGTGGCATGGGGGTATTTGGGGGTGGCGTGGGGGGTGTCTGGGGAAACTGCAGCGCGGCGCGGCTTCGGCGGGGGAGGGGCTTCAGCGGGAGCGAGGCTTCGGCGGCAGGGAGGCTTTTCGGTGGCAACGGGGCTTCTGTGGCGGGTGCAGGTAGGGTGGCGTGGGGGGGTGTCTGGGGTGGCGTGGGGGTGTCTGGGGGTAGCGTGGGGGTGGCATGGGGGTGTCTGGGGGGGCTGCGGTGCGGCGGGGCTTCGGCGGGGGAGGGGCTTCGGTGGCGGCAGATGCAGGTACGGGGGTGGGGGTGGGGTGTCTGGGGGTGGCGGCACGGGTCCTGGGGGTGGAGGGGGGTGCCTGGCGGTCCCTTGCGGTGGCGGCGGGGGTCCTGGGGGGCCGCTGACCCACGTATAAGTCTAGGGGGCATTTTTCAGCACACAAAAATGTGCTGAAAAACTAGACTTATACTTGAGTATATACGGTATATATGTGCATATGAGTCTTTTGAGTTGGGCTGTCTAATATCCTCAAATAAGGTTGCAGTCTTCTTGCTGCCTTCCATCCATACAGTTCAGAGGTGGGGGGGGGGGGCTTTTTTGGCCTGAGCGTCACATTCCCTTCCCCAGAACGTTCTGGGAGATGCATGCCAGAGGTGGGTGCGCCCTGGAGAAAGTGTGTAGGGTCAAAGCTAAAGTGGTGGGAGCCACCCACCCACAGACTCTAATATAATTATACATGTCCACACGAATACATGAACATTCATCCATACATACCCACACAACACACACACACACATTTTTACACACATGTAATACACACCCATTCTCATCCACACACATGCATTTACTTCCATTGGAAGCTTGCAGCTGGGAAGAAGAGGGCTAACTTTTCCCACTATAGCTGTGATCTCCCAAATTGTCCCCAGTGCTGCAGTTAGGCTTGGGAAAGTGTGTGTGTGTGTGTATGTGCGAGAAAGAGAGAGAGAGAGAGAGAGAGAGAGAGAAGGAACAAGTGGAGGGGAAGGTTAATCCTTCTGTTCCCTTCCCAGCTTCCATCTCCCCATATCTCTTCCCTGTGCTGCAGTTAGGTATCAAACCAGTTGAAGGTATTTTTCAAGCCTAATTGCTGCAGGGTTGGGGCATGGTGAGGAGGAAAGTGGCAGGCCACATGGGCAGGTTCATGGACCACAGGTTCTCTGCCCATGATGTAGTTATGTTTCCTTTGACTTTGATAAATAAGATCCTTATTATTCTGTCAGACTGGCTGGGAGAGAATCATTTATTTTATCAAACAGTGTAACATGAACATAGTAATCATGTCAATCATTTCTAGGAGGGGCTAGAATGCAAAATGTGTTTTTATAAGTACTGGAACAGGGAATGAAGGGTTTGGAACTGTGCATTACTGTTACAAAGACAGGAAATAGCAGCTGGATGTTGGTATATTATATCTCCTGCAAGTGAGAAATGCTGCCCAAAGTTCTTTCAGTTTCTGACTAGTTGGCAGATGCCAGTGGTACCCGAGAGCCTATTCTCAGGTTGTCTTGCAGCATGGGAGCCACTGCACTGTGGCTTCTTCCTTCCACTCAGATTATGTGGGAAGCCCTAGGCCATAAGGGAAAAGTACAGACTTCCCACACCAGCATAGTCCTAATTTCTGGCATGATCTCCTTGGTTTTTCAGTGTTTACCTTTACCTAGTCACCATTTCATGTTACCATTGAAGAAGCTGTTGTAATCCAGAAGAAGTCAATGTGTTTCTGAAATGCTAAGAAGTATCTGTGATATGTGGCCCACTGCTGAACAACTGTGCTCCTCTTTGACATTTTGCTGGTCAAACATTTCCCATGCATCATTAGGCATACTTAAGACAGTGCATTGGGTTTGCCAATTTTGCTTCAGCTGCTTTTAAAATTTCAGTCCTTGTTTACACAGGAATTCCAGTCTTACTAGCACACCCATCAGGTGGGTTGTTTTATTAGCACACAGAGAGTTACTGTTTCTTGAGGGTCAGCCCATGTATCGAAATCTATAGCTAAATGGGATTTTGAGAGCCAGACAATTAATAAAACACAAGGTTCCCTTGAAAGAAAGTAAAACTATGCTTAGCATGGTGTTGGTTTAATAAACCAAATCGGTTAATAATAATAATAATATAAATCATAGCAGTGGTGTGAGTAGCACCAAATATTATAGATGGATGAAGCACCAGACATTTCTCCAATATTAACACTGTTCAGCATTCTCTGCTTAGAAAGCTAGTTGGAATTGGTAGTATTCCAAACAAATTGGCATACAAATGGAAGCAATACCCAGATGCTTTGGGGAGTGTATTGAAAAATTCTCAAAAGTAATGAATGATGATATTTTCCTCTTCTTTTGAGTTACCAAAATCATAAAACACACACACACACACACACTTCATAGTTCTATCTTTCCCCCATCACACACATTTTCATGATATGTTTTTCAACAGCGGGGAATCAGCAATTTGAAAATTATAATAAATAGTTCACATAGTAGGGACATGAGTTATATGCCCACAGTGTTTTGGACTATGCCTGTGTTTGTTCACAGTCAGCTTAAAATATATAGCAGTACTTAACTAACGAGGAATATGCATTGCTGACAATTTTAGTTTTGGCAGACTTTCTGAAACACTGTTAATTGTGTACATTACCCTTTGTTCTGCCTATATAATCTTACTCCCCAGTTTAGCAGGAGCACCACATGACACCAGTGATGATTCCGGTGCCCAAACATCTAATGCTCTCATGAAAAAACAGAAGCTACCCACTTTCTTCTGTGTTAAAATATATACATACTTGTGCAAGCTAACCATGATTTAAGAGAATAGGATCACACTCTTGATGCAAACTGTCTTTCCATTTCTGTGCTCTAGGGCTATATAATATGCAGGACCTTTGTTTGAAGGATGACAGACACCTTTGGCACAGGCCATAAGGTAAGCTATGATGTGAGGTAGAGGGGTTGGATGTTCTGCTCCATTTGCCATTCACAGAATGCTGGTTTTGCTGCTGTGGAGCAAACCTGTGGTTTGAAAAGCAGCAGCACACTTATGGCCTCAGACTGCCTGCTAACTTCCATACATCTCCCTAACGCTGTATAATTCTTTTTCTAAATTATCTTTTCCCCAAGAATGTTGTAATTAGTTACAAAGGAGTAGAAAAAGTAGGTGGTCTTATTTCTGCTGTTAGGTTTAACTTGTTCTTTCTGAGCACGTGTACCACTGTGAAGAAGAAGGGCATCTGTAGCTTATTAGGATCTTCTCGGTTGGCAGTTTAACCTTGTGGGCACTCCATGCTTCTCTCCACCACTACAACAATACTTAAGATGATCATAATATAGATGCTCCTTCTAAAGCCACCCTAGAATTAGCTTTTGGTGTGTCCAGTTGAGAGCACAGACTGTAACATCTTGGTCAGCAAGCTAAAGCCATTGTAGGTGAATTGTTGAGACCTAGTAGTCCAAGTGGAGATAATTTATACAGTGTCGTTCACTTTTGGCACTGACTGTTCAGTGCTAGCACATAACCACAAAAAAGACCTGAAGATAAATTGTGTTTGTAATTTTTTTTTCATTTGTAGCAGAGGTATAATAAAAGGTTAATAAAATAATTAACCTACTGCCGCATAGCGTGTTGTGTGAACCCAGGAAGGGTTAGTCAGGGTGGTTAAAGATAGTCTCCTTCACCACCCTGCTAAGCCATCGCATGTTCTAGGGTTTACAAAATCCTAGTAGGCTTAGCATATCATCCGAACCTGCATGACACGCTAACCGACAAACAAGCAAAAAGGCACACAGTCCCCTGGCAGGAGTGGCAAAACAGGGCTGCTGGTCTGGCCAAAGGGCACTGGCCAGTGACAGCCGCCAAAGTGCCCAAGCGGTACTTGGCACGGCTGTCATCAGCTTCCCCCCACGTGCCTGCCAATGTCAGGGGAGTGGGATTGCTCACGAGCAATCCTGCTCTCCCAGCATCAGCAGGAGTGCAGGGGGAAGTCGCTGGCCACATGCCACCTGCTCAACCCCCATTCAGGGTCGGGAAGGCAACGTGCGGTGGGGGAACCAGCTTCTCAGCCGCGCCTGCATCCCCACCGCCACCGCAGTCCTTTCTAGCTCAGGGCTTGGGGAGGAGGAGGCGTGTGACAGACCCTGGCTCGCCCCTCTGCCCTTGCTCAGTGTGGCGCCTGCGGGTAGCACACCAAGCGAGGGCAGGTGGGGGGGCAATTCTCCCTGTCAGCATTGCACACATGCGTGGCACTGACAGGGACAAACACCTCCCCCCCCCCAGACTAGCAAGAGACCATCTCGCTAGTTTGGGAGGGAGGGGCGCTGAGGATTGCTGGTGGCAGAGGGGTGGGAGGAAACAGAGCAGGGGGAATGAGCAGGAGCGATCCTCTCTGCTTGGCTTTCCTGGGAGTAAGTCAAGCAGAGAGGAACGTGCCAAATAAGCCTACTCTTATAAAGGAGCCTTTAGGGCTCCTCTTGGCTGCTGCTGCAGCGCCAATTTGGCACATTCCTCTCTGCTTGGCTTATTCCCTAGGAAGCCAACCAGAGAGGATCATTCCCCCTGCTCCATTCCCCCCCGCCACCACCACTGTCAAGCAGGAGTGATCCTCAGCTCCCCCTCCCTCCCTCCCTCCATCCCTCCGGGACTAGCGAGATGGTCTCTTGCTAGTCTGGGAGTGGGGGGAGGCGATTCTCCCTGTCAGCGCCAAGGACATGCGTGGCACTGACAGGGAGAATCACTCCCGCCGGGGTGCCGCACCTAGCGAGATCAGGGGGGCCAGCTGGGGGGGTCATTCCTGCTCTGCTCCTCTCAGTGTACTTGCACGGTGCCCCGTGAGATACTGGAGGGAGGATTGAGGAGGGAAGAGGTGGTGCCTCCAGGCCCCCGCTGTACCTGATCATTAGTCAGGCACAGCCGGGGCCCCGGGCAACTTTAAGCCCACAGTGGCTATGGAGCCACTGTGGGCTTAAAGTGTCATATGAACCTGTCCAGTAAAACATAAAATAGAAACCTGAAGTTTAAGGCAGAATAAAACCAAACTAAAAAACGAGTAAAAGTCAGCAGCAGCATTAGAAAAAAGGTGACTGTAAGGTACAGAATATCATATTCCTTGTTGTTGGAGGGGAGATTTTATAATGCACACATGCACACAGAGAGTTCGGAGGCACCAACAGTCCCTGCAAATATGAACATGAATTTAGCCTTAGACATCCACAGTTCTCTGTTCAAGAAAAGGAAAGAACCTGGTTAACACAGCACTAATAAAAACAAAGAAGAAAATGTGTATAAGAAGAACACCTTTTTACAGGGCCTGGCTATCTGTGAAACTATCATATGGTACTATTTTATCAATGTAAACAAGTGCCTGGGATTATAGTAATCTACATAATATTTTTTTCTACCATTTTATTTTATGTCCAAGGAACTGTTAGCTTAAAACTTGCATTACAATTAGGCTTCAGCAAACTTATTTTCCTTTCCAGTTCTACTGCCATGTAAAGAAGTGGCATTATGTTAACTGTTTTTTGATAGGTATTAATTGCAATAAGTAATTTTCTGCTGTATTTCACTCAAATTGTTAAATAAATGATTACTTTGTAGAACCATTGTAAAATGTCTACATATTTTTTGAGTAGTTCTTGGCCTTAAGGCTGCAATCCTATGCATGTTTAGACAGGAAAAAGTCCTACAGTTCCCAGCATGCCCCAACCAGCATGGCTGGCTGGGGCATGCTGGGAGTTGTAGGACTTTTTTCTGTCTAAACATGCATAGGATTGCACCCTAAGCTATTATTTCCCCCAAATATTTAATATGGGTGATGCCATAATCTTATGGTGATGGTGATGGTGGTGGGGTTTCTTTTTAGTTTAAGAAATAATTTCTTTTCCTTACCATCAGCATGCTTGCATATGCTGGGCATAGTTCTAAGGATGAAATATTTTTGCTTTTTTTCCTTTCCCCAACTATCTATCCGCCAAACTCTGAAGCTATGGAGCCTGTTTACACAATCAGTTACTTTGTGACAACAACCCCATGAACAAATCATATGTTGAAGGGATCAACTGGAAATGTATGAGATGAAGGAGACCACTGGTAAGGTCGAGGGTCTCTGACTTCTGTCATTCATTCTGAATAAATAAAAACAAAACAGGAGGCTCTTCTTGGAGAAACTCATCGTTCTGTAGAAATTCACTGTGAGCTTTGGATGACCCAAGGTAGACAGTGTCAGGAGCGGCAAAGGCTAGAATCAGGAGCCTACAGCTGTTCCCATCTCTTAAAACCTGGTGTAATACTTTCCAATTACCCATCTCTGATAGATCTACTTTGTACAAGCCAAATCTTGCTATCACTTCCTGCTCTGTTCTGCTGCTGTGATGTGCTACCCAGATGTGAACTCCACCTCAGTTCCAGTGTTAGTTCAGGAGACACAGATGATTAGTCTGCAGTATTCCTAATAACTTGATGTAATATGTGATGCTTAGGGCTCCTGGGTATACTATCCTCTTTCCTATACCTCATGTTCCCTCTCTGATATATTTGTGGTTCTTTGTGGTATCTTACTTATCAGAATATGGAACACAGTGCTCTATCAGCAAGATAATGTCCAAGTGTATTCTGGATTAAAATTGAAACCTCAAAGGTTCAGTGTGAGTTCTGTGTTCTGCTGACGCAACATCAGAAGGCAAAATGTGGTGATAACCCTAGTTAAGCTCCCCTCCCCGATTTTTCATTAAATTTGTAGCTGTGACCTGCTTGTAAGTATTTTTATATAGATAAAAACCATGTATAGTTTTCATCTTGAATGTTATGAACAGGCTGGGAAAGATGCAATAGTAAAGCATGAACAGCTTTAGTACATTTTTCACCTTATATGGAAAGGTGTCTGCAACTTGTCAGGCAAAAGTAATATTTGCAGCTGTTGTCATGTTCCTTGAAGTTGGAAAAAAAATGTGTATTCTTTACTGATAAGAGTAAAGTTTGCTAACGTTCTTTTCTGGTTCAATACTGGTTTTTAGCCAAATTGGTAATAGCTGTTATTCAGAGCAATTAATTTTCTTAAGCAAGTTAATGCCTTTGTTTTTATTAGTGTTAACCAGGTTCTTTCCTTTTCTTGGACAGAGAACTGTGGATGTCTAAGGCTAAATTCATGTTCAGATTTGCTGCGACTGTTGGTGCCTCTGAATTCTCTGTGTGCATGTGTGCGCGCATGCTTCAGCTAGCCAAGCCGCTCCTGTCACACATTCCACCCACCTCAAGCCTTTCCTACCTGCTCCACCCCACCTCTGCCCTATAGCACCCCTTTCTATCTTAAGATATAGGGCAGGTCTGGGCAGCTCCTATCCAATCAATAACTACCGAACAATGCCCCAATAAACGATCCTCCCTCCTCCACCCCTCCCTCCTCATAGGCTCATGATGCAACAGAGCACTCATTAATTTTCATGTAGCACCCAAGTAATGTTCTTTAGGCATAGAAAGAGACTGAACCCTGCAGAGCCTTTTATTGCTCCCATCTCATGACACCTGGTTACAAACCATCCTTGTCATGTGTTTGTAAACTGATTTTTTAAAATGATTTTTTTTTTTGCCCTCTTACAGCATGATGTGTGCCATGTGCACTGAGTATGAATCCCCCCAGTGCCTGTTTGGAACTACAGTCATGCCTTGGATTGAGAGCATAATTCGTTCCGGAAAGGTGCTTGTAATCCAAAACACTCTTATATCAAAACAAAATCCCCCCAAAAAAATTTGTACAGAGATTTTTAATTTAAGCCGTACTACAGTACTTGTATTGCAAGACGACGCTTGTATATCAAGTAAAAAAAAAATAAATATTAAAAATTTTGCTTGTCTTGCAAAACGCTCTCAAACCAAGTTACTTGTAATCCAAGGTATTACTGTATTTCATATTAGCTGCATTGTTGCTTTTTAACGTCTTCAGATAAGAACAAAGTGAATGCAACTAAGCAGTAAAATCACAGACAATATGGCCTATTCTAGTAAAAACCTTTTGGGTGTGATCCCTCCGAAGTTAAGCATTTTAAGTCCCAGTGATTACATTGGACAGGTTATAAGCATGTGCTTGATTTTCTTCCATCGGAATCAATGGATTTAGATGAATTTTCTTCAGTAGGATTTCCCCTTTGTCTCAAATTGGAAAATGTATGTATGTATGTATTTATTTATTTATTTTATACCCCGCCTTTTTCCCTGCAAGGAACCCAAGGCGACTTACATAATCCTCCTCCTCCTCTCTATTTTTATCCTCACAACAACCCTGTGAGGTAGGTTAGGCTGAGAGGCAGTGACTGGCCCAAAGTCACCCAGTGAGTTTCATGGCTGAGTGGGGACTAGAACCCAGATCTCCTGAGTCCCAGTCCAACACTCTAACCACTATGCCACACTGGCTGCAATCCTGTATCCTGCATGTATGGGAGAGAGCAGGATGCTGAGCATCTCAGTATAGGGCTTGCTATTCCAAACTTCATGTAAAGTAGGTTGTTCTTATCATACCAGCCATACAAGGTTTCTAAACTTCTTCTATTTACTTTTAGGTTTCCACCCATGGGCTTGAGCGTTGCTATTTTAGTACACTGAAGTCTATATATAGGAAGGGTGGTAAATTTAAATGCTGTGCATGACTTTGTCTTAAGGATAGAAACCTTTTGAAAAAATCTAGTTATAAAAGTAAATGATATTGTATGAAAACCAAATTTAAAACTTTTTCATTTTGGTTTGTTACTAAGCAAATGACTAATGTTTCTGCTGGCATACAAACCCTATAATTTGAACATCTAGCATGTACATGTTTTAAATACTAGTTTTGTTACTTTTTGGTGCATGGAACTCTGAGACTAGGATATCCTGGATACACAAATCCTGGGCTAAATGCATTCTTCCTTGTTACAAATGCTCCATGAGGACATTTTCAATTTACTGCAATAGGACTCTCAGTCAGATAAGAGAGAACTGAGCTATGCCCCATAGCATTTTGCAGGTTGCCACAACCCTCCAAAAAACAAAGGAGTTTTCTATTGACATAGAATATGCAAACAACATTTTGAACTTCCTTCAGAGGTTTAAACAAACAGATAAAACTGCCTTATATTGAGTCCATCCAACCACAGTTAGTCCATCTAACCCAGTGCCATCTGCTGTAATTGGCAATGGCTCTCTAAGATTTTCCTAGTCTTGATATATGAGATCTTTAACTGGAGATCGCAGGGATTAAAGCTGGAATTTCTTGTATGCAAAACATTTGCTCAGCCACTCAGCTTGGACCCTTCTGATTAAGTTATAAGCAGTGCTAGGTAGGGATGGGCGACCTGCCTGGCACTTGACTTGTAGCACATGAGCCAAGGGCTCCTGCTGCGCAAGCCAAGCATGAGCGTCAGCTGAGGCGCTCGCCGGACTTCCGGGTCCCTGGCTCTATGTTGTTTACATAGAAAATGGCCAAATTTGCACAAATTACGATCGAATTTGTGCAAATTTGGCCATAATTTGCACAACTTTGGCTGTTTTCTATGTAAACAATGTAGCACCGGGCCCGGAACCCAGAAGTTGCTTTCCCTGGCTCAGCTCGTGAGAACGTGAGTCAAGCTAGGGAAAAGGTAGGGTGAGTGGCGCTCAGGGGGTCGAGCCCGGTGAGTTTGCTGGACTTCCACCACCCAATTGGGCTCCGCACCTATCCCTAGTGCTAGGTGTATCTTGCACATTTGGGAATTCACCAAGCAAGGCTAGAATCCAGCTTCTGAAGGGTCTAGTACCCTGGGGATCTTTTTTTTAATTTTTTAAATTTTTTTAAAAGAAAACTGATAACTCTCCTCAGTGAAGAAAATTGGTTGATCTATTGGCATCCCAGCAGTATCTGCCAAAGACTCAGAATTAAGAGGAGGGATGAGAGGGAATTCCATGGACACCCTCCTCAGCTTTCTCTCTTACATAACTATTTCTTTCCCCCTTGTGCAGCTTGCCATCTTGTCCTCCTCTTTCTTATTTTCCTCCCATACCTTGCAAAGAAAACCCTTTGAAATCATTTTTTATTTAATTTTTTTTACTCTCTGAAGCATGGAAATTAGGCAAAGTGATATGTGACATGTTTGAATTTGTGCAGGTAACCTAAAATCAAGTTTCTGTAATATGAATCTTTAAAAAATGTTCATTTGCATAGGTTTGGGAGTGGGTGGTTCCAGATGGAGGGCTCCTGGTGCTACTAATCAAAAGACATTGTCTTTTCGTCCTTAAAATATTTTTTGGAAAAAGAAAAAAAAGAAAGAAAGCAGCAGTGGGGAAACACAGGAGGGTTACAAGTTTCAACCCTCCATAACATTCCATGAATGAGGCAGGGCGATTGCAAGGCAAAAGCCTCATGTAGAAGCACCCAGAATTGGTGATCTGTTATTGACTGGGTTTGCACAATTGGGGAAGAAGAAGAAGCCATGGTGTCTTCTTTTCTCCACTCTGTGTGTGCTGGTCGAGCACCACCTCATTTCCATAATTACCTGTGCAAGATGTGGGTTGCTGTGTCGTCCAAACCCGGTGAGGGTGGGCAGTGGGGTTGGCTTCCAAACCACCCTGGAACCCTAGAACAAGTCATGGGTTGTGGAGTGGTTTGGAAGCTACTGCCCTTCTTTGAGAGGGCGGGGCTTTGGGGAGGGAGAGGTGCCTGGGCAGGCCAGATGCGAAGCCCCCACCACAGGTCGAATCTGGCCTATGGGCCAGAAGTTCCCCATCCCTGCTCTACACAGTTTCTCAGTTGTGATTTTATCACCCAGGCTTTTTGGAAAGCAAGAGTGTTTTGCGTGCTTTCCTTGAACATTTTGAGATAGTTTTAGAGCTGAAATAATGACCTGATTCACACAACACAACAACCCATGGTGGGTCGTTGTGTTGTCTGAACCTAGACTGCTTCCAGCAGGGTGGCTTATTTTTCGGCAGCAAGCCACCCTGACAACCCATGGCTTGTTCTAGGGGTTGTTGTCATGTCTTCTAAACCTGGGAGAGCAATTTTATCATAGGTTCTGGGAATCGGCTAGTGAGCTGCTTGGCAAGAGTGGCAAAACTTTCAGTGAACTGCAGTAACTGTAGCAGTAAGTGCTCCAAAAAGGACCCATGAAAAGGGATGGGGAGTTAATATTATCTCTTTCTGGACTAACTTACAGACTTGGAGAAGTGTTGAAAAGGTGGAGGACACTGGGAAGTGTCAGTTCAACACTCAATAGGATTACATTGCTAAGGGAAAGGTATTGTGTGTCCCCCCCTTTTGGTGCTCCTACTTTTGCCGCTCCCCCCGCCTTTACTGGTGCTTTTCAATTGACAACTCAGCAATTGATCCCTGGCAACTGTGTGCAAATTTGCCTATTTGTAGTCTCTCCTCCTCAATCTGTTTCCTACTGCACTTTGCAGCTGGCTTTGACAGCTGAAACTGACAATGAAACTGACCAGGCAAGACTTTCCATATACAGTAATACCTTGGATTGCAAGTAACTTGGTTTGAGAGCGTTTTGCAAGACAAGCAAATTTTTAAATATTTATTTAATTTTTTTTTTACTTGATATACAAGCGACGTCTTGCAATACAAGTACTGTAGTACAGCTTAAATTAAAAATCTCTGTACAAATTTTTTTGGGGGGATTTCATTTTGATATAAGAGTGTTTTGGATTACAAGCACGTTTCCAGAACGAATGCTCTCAATCCAAGGCATGACTGTATCAGACAGCTGTAAGTGCATTCCTGTGCGCTTGCGAAAGACCCCCCCCCAGATATTCTAACACAATTGTGCAATTTTCAGGGACAAGAAAAAATGACCCCAACTGCACACTTTTAAGGCTCCAACCCCCCCCCCCCAACCCAGTGACGAACGAAAAGAGGTAGCAATCGGAGTAGGAAGGGGGAGATATGATAGGTTCTCCCATGAAAGACGCTGGGATACCGGCTAGAGGACCGAGTGGGAAAAAAGGAGAGAACAAGCCACCATGAGCCTGATCATCTGTTGTGCTCAGTGTGGGTTGTTCCACAAACAACCCACACTGCGTAGCTTATTCAAAGCCAGGCCAAGTAGATGAGTCTCCTGCTATGCTAATCTGAGAAAACAAACAGTTAAAAGTTGGAAAGAGGTGAAGAGATTTGTCTGCAACTTGGATGTGGTAGCAATTAAATTCTATTGAATATTCTCTTTCACCTGGATTTGGAGGTGAGAAAAGAATTAAAGAAGGGTGTTGTTATAAAATTGGGTTAGCTAAAATATACACATTAGACACAATCTGTGTACCCAGAGAAGGAGTTGAAGGCATGATGGGCAGCATGGATGAACAAACAAAGTCAACTTGGGGAGAAGCAGATCCTGGTGCTGATTCCATAGCAAGCGGTCTGATGCATGAGGGTAATTGAGAATGGTGATGTCACAAGGGCTAAGGTTCTGCTCAGAAACAATGCACTGATATTTGGCCCATGTCTTCACTGTATTAAAACCAGTGATGCTTATCCCTGTATATGCAGGCTGTGCAGAGGGAGAAGAGAGGGAGCGCAGGGCCATTCCACCAGCCCTGCTGAAAGGCCTCCCTCATGATGGCTCCTCCTCCCTCAACTGTCACCACCAGCAGCCATTCCAACGGGCTGTGCAGAGGGAGATGAGAGGGAGCGCAGGGCCATTCCACCAGCCCTGCCAGGAGTATTAATTAATATTCCCCCTTCTTCCCTCCCCATTCCTTTTTCCTTGTGTGTCGTGTCTTTTCAGATTGTAAGCCTGCGGGCAGGGACTGTCTTCTTAATTGCTGTGAACCGCCCAGAGAGCTTCAGCTATTGGGTGGTATAAAAATGAAATAAATAAATATGTGACTACACTTAGATTTGCAAATGTTACACGTTTTCAGATGTCTGAGAAGATGTATGTGCGTTTCACAACCAGAATAAAAAAGACAATCACCTTAAAACATGAAGAAGCTTGTAAATAAAGTAATACAGTGAACAAGCTAGTTTTAAACTTTATTTTAAGGTATCGTATAGGTGTACTTAGAGACTCAGTGTGTGCAGGTGTGGGGTGGGGAGAGTGTTTAATCCTGAAAAAAAGAGCTGTGGTGTTCCAGTTGTAACTATGTAGTATGGCTAGTTCCAGCATCTTAAAAAGCAAAGTGTACTTATTTGTGATTTGTTAAAGTTAACCTAGTGCAGAGACATTGCCTTTATTAAGTTTGAGGAATGTATTAACAAGATTTTTCTTAATATATTTTAGTCTCAGGAGCTAGGGAAATAATTTGTGCTTGCCACTACCTTAGCTCATGGCTTGGGAAACATCAGTCCAAATAAAGTTCTGCTATGGAAATTGGGAAGAAAGATTCAAAACAAATCCATTATTTTTGGAAGAAATACCATTCTGTCACTTTTTTGAATTGCGTGATTTTTGTGGTTTGGTAGAAGTCCATATTCATTTAAGGAACCAAACTGGGTTCTAAAACTGTTGAAATGGATAATAAATAATACATCCGGATCAGAAACATCTGGCTATAGCAATGTAAAGTGATTAACCGCAGGTTTGTTAACCAGTTGCTGAAGGCCTTGGTTTGGGTGGAGTACAGGCATGTCTTGGCATCTTCCCTCTTTTTACTAATGTGCTCTGGACCTGAAAATACCTGAGGATAACCCAGAGCAAAAGGTGCCTCAAGCAAGGAGTACGAACAAGGCCTCTCTTGCGAACAGCAGCTGTGTGAATGAACCAGGCCTCAGGCAGTCTTCCCATAGAGCATAGTTTTATTATACAGATGTCACATCATTGCACAGCATGTGCATAAACCCATTTTGCAATGAAGACAGGTTGTGTGCATGAGAGAATAAATTCACACTACCTTCTACTTGGAGATTCGTAGAGCCTAGGCTATGTTCTCAAACCCACCCACTCCCAACATTTATATACCTAACATTTGTCAAAAGGGAAAAAAAGAGTGCCAAGTTAAGGAAGGAAATATTTATATTAGTTCATGTATATCCATCATGCAACTCAAGGTGGTGTGCATGGGGTTTCCAGATGGCCTCCCATCCACGCACTGGCCAGATGAAGACCAGTTTAGTTTCAGCAAAGTGACTGCATCATAATAGCTGCTACATGTTACATGTTAAGCTGTAGTAACTACATAGGTAGAGGTTGTTGCCTTTGCCATATCTCCTCCTTCCATTAGAGTTCTAAGTGACTGCCGTGAAAGGTGTTGGGTAATGCTTGGCTTATTGCATAGTCGGGCTGTAAAGAACTGCCTTTGTGTACTCTGCCATTATAGCCAGCACATGGTATTGCTGTGCTGTTAAAGCAGATACTGCTAGTGATGTGCATTCTCCAGAAAATGTTGAATTGGATTTTTTCTCCAGAAAATATTCCTATGCAAATTGGGGTGATTTGCATCAGAAAACAATCAGTTTGCATTGGAAGATGTTCTGATGCCCTAAAGAGTGATCTAATTTAGCATGCTTATTTTATTTGTATTTAGAAAACAACAAAGCTAAGAAAAAAGTACCCCATGTAATTTTTTTTGTCCCAATACACTACAAGTATTTGACCAGAAATATTTGAGGGGAAAATTAAAGCACACTTAATGTGTCGCCTAGACTACTGTAATGCGTTCTACGTGGGGTTACCCTTGAAGACGGTCCGGAAGCTTCAGCTGGTACAGAACGCGGCGGCTCGCCTGATTAAGGGCAGCCGCCGGCGTGATCACATCACGCCAGTGCTTAATGAGTTGCACTGGCTACCAGTTGCTTGCCGAGCCGAATTCAAGGTGTTGGTTTTGACCTTTTAAACCCTACACGGCTCCGGCCCAGCTTATCTCAAGGAGCGCCTCCAGCAACATCAAGTAGGCCGCTCAACAAGGTCTGCCACGGACGGCCTTCTCCTTATCCCATCAGCCAGAGCAGCCAGGCTGGTGGGGACTAGGAAGAGGGCCTTCTCTGTGGCGGCCCCCACATTATGGAACTCCCTCCCTAGTGACCTTCGCCATGCCCCCTCCATGATGAGCTTCCGCTGTGCATTAAAAACATGGCTGTTCAGGCGGGAATATGGGGTGGGTTAGGTTTTTAATGAGAATTTTTTATATTGTTTTAATTATTATATTTTATTGTGTTTTGCTGTATTTTAATTGTACATCGCCCAGGGTGGCCGGGTGACCGGCCAGATGGGCGATTGATCAATATAATAAATAAATAAATAAATAAATAAATATATTATGTAGAAATTGTATTGGAATACTTGTAAAAAAAAAAAAAAGATAATAGCATGTATTTTGCTTACATTTATTTATTTATTATATTTATACCCCGCCTTTTTTCCTCTTGCAAGGAACCCAAGGTGGCTTACATAATCCTCCTCCTCCTCTCCATTTTATCCTCACAACAACCCTGTGAGGTATGTTATGCTGAGAGTCAGTGACTGGCCCAAAGTCACCCAGTAAGTTTCATGGCCAAGCGGGGACTAGAACCCAGATCTCCCGAGTCCCAGTCCAGAAACAAACTGTTGACTCACTAATAAATTTTAGCAACCCCAAAATTGCATGATATACTGACAACCATTCATCTATTTAAACTTTTACAACTTGCACAATCATTAAAAATCAGTAACAATACATAATCATTCCTGACTAACTTTTTGTCGTCCTTATTCTCTCCACCTTCCACTTACAAATCAATGACATATATGTCATTGCTAGGAGTAAGCATCTGAAAAACATTAATTACAAGTTTGAAACTGCCAAGCTTGCTTAATATTGTATTTGCAATTGGCATCATAGAATCATAGAAAAGTAGAGTTGGAAGGGGCCCACAAGGCCATCGAGTCCAACCCCCTGCTCAATGCAGGAATCCAGGTCAAAGCATCCCTGACAGATGATTGTCCAGCTGCACCTTGAATGCCTCCAGACTGGGACAGCTCACCACCTCGCTAGGTAGTTGATTCCATTGTCTTATTGCTCTGACAGTCAGGAAATTTTTCCTGATGTTTAGGTGGAATCTGGGTTCCTGTAACTTGAGCCCATTATTCCGTGTCCTGCAAACTGGGATGATCGAGAAGAGATCCTGGCCTTCCTCTGTGTGACATCCCTTCAAGTACTGCAAGAGTGCGATCATATCTCCCCTCAGTCTCCTCTTCTGAAGGCTAAACATGCCCAGTTCTTTCAGTCTCTCCTCATAGGGCTTTGTTTCCAGTCCCTTTATCATCCTTGTCGCCCTCCTCTGAACCCTCTCCAGTTTGTCTATGTCCTTCTTAAAGTGAGGTGCCCAGAGCTGGACGCAGTACTCAAGATCAGGCCTAACCAGTGCCGAGTAAAGGGGAATTATCACTTCCCGCGATTTGGAAGCTATACTTCTATTAATGCAGCCCAAAATAGCATTTGCCTTCTTTGCAGCCACATCGCATTGCTGGCTCATATTCAGTTTGTGATCTACCACAATTCCATGATCCTTCTCACTTGTAGTATTGTTGAGCCAAGTGTCCCCCATTCTGTAACTCTGCATTTGGTTTCCTCTCCCTACGTGCAGCACTTGGCATTTACAGTCATGCCTTGGATTGAGAGCATAATTCGTTCCAGAAATGTGCTTGTAATCCAAAACACTCTTATATCAAAACGAAATCCCCTCAAAAAAATTTGTACAGAGATTTTTAATTTAAGCCGTACTACAGTACTTGTATTGCAAGACGTCGCTTGTATATCAAATAAATAAATAAAGAAATAAATATTTAAAAAATTGCTTGTCTTGCAAAACGCTCTCAAACCAAGTTACTTGCAATCCCCAAGGTATTACTGTATCCCTATTAAATTTCATTCTGTTGTTTTCGGCCCAGCGCTCCAGCCTATCGAGGTCACTTTGAATTTTGTTTCTGTCTTCCAGAGTATTAGCTGTTCCACCCAACTTTGTGTCATCTGCAAATTTGATAAGCATTCCCTGTACCTCCTCATCCAAGTCATTAATAAAAATGTTGAAGATCACTGGGCCCAGGACCGAGCCCTGCGGTACCCTGCTCGTTACCTCTCCCCAGTTTGAGAAGGAACCATTGATAAGCACTCTTTGAGTCCGATTCTGTAGCCAGTTGTGGATCCACCTGATAGTTGTTCCATCTAGCCCACTTTTAGCTAGCTTGCTAATCAGGATATCATGAGGCACTTTGTCGAAAGCTTTGCTGAAGTCCAGATATATTATGTCCACAGCATTCCCACAGTCCACAAGGGAGGTTACCCGATCAAAAAATGAGATCAGATTAGTCTGGCAGGATTTGTTCTTGACAAATCCATGCTGGCTTCTAGTAATCACTGCATTGTTTTCAAGGTGCTTGCAGACTGACTTCTTTATAATCTGCTCCAAAATTTTCCCAGGGATTGATGTCAGACTGACTGGCCTATAGTTCCCAGGTTCTTCCTTCTTGCCCTTTTTGAAGATAGGAACAACATTTGCCCTCCTCCAGTCATCTGGCACTTCACCTGTCCGCCATGATTTCTCAAAGATAATAGACAGTGGTTCTGAGAGTTCTTCTGCCAGTTCCTTTATTACTCTAGGATGCAGCTCATCAGGCCCTGGAGATTTAAACTCATTCAGAGTAATCAGGTGCTCCTTGACCATTTGCCTATCAATCTCAAGCTGCAATCCTGCCCCTTCAGTCTGCACTTCAGGTTTGCCAGGGGGGTCATAGACCCTCTTTTGGGAGAAGACCAAGCCGAAGTAGGAATTGAACACTTCTGCCTTTTCTTTGTTTTCTGTTATCAATTTGCCATCCTCACTGCGTAGTTGAACCACCATTTCTTTCCTCTGTCTTTTACTGTGCATGTATCTGAAGAAAGCTTTCTTGTCGTTTTTAGCATCCCTCGCTAACCTTATCTTATTCTCAGCTTTAGCCTTCCTGACACTATTCCTGCAGTTCTGTGCTACCTGCCTGTACTCTTCCCTTGTAGCCTGTCCTTCCTTCCACTTCCTATACGTGTCCTTTTTTGTTTTCAGGTCATCTTTGAGTTTATTGTGAAGCCACATTGGCTTCTTCTGTTGCCCTCTGCCTTTTTTCCTTGTGGGAATTGTTTGCAATTGTGCCTTTAAAATTTCCTTTTTTAAAAACTCCCACCCATCCTGGGCTCCTTTTCTCATTAGAGTCGCTTGCCATGGGATCTTACTTATCATTGTTCTGAGTTTGTTAAAATTGGCTTTCCTAAAATCCAAGGTACGTGTTTGGCTACACTCAGCTTTTGCTCCCCTTAGAATCAAGAACGTATAACATGGTCACTTTCCCCCAGAGTTCCCGAAACTGCCACTTTATCCACTAACTCGTCTCTGTTGGTTAGAATCAGGTCAAGGATAGCCGATCCTCTAGTTCCTTCCTCCACTTTCTGTAGGAGGAAGTTATCAGCAGCACAACTCAGGAATTTCTTGGAGGGGCCATGTTTGGCTGGATAAGTCTCCCAACAGATATCAGGGAAATTGAAGTCACCTATTACTACCACATCATGCCTCCTTGAAACATTTGCAATTTGCTTTTCAAAAGTTTCATCCTCATCTTCTCCTTGATTGGGTGGTCAGTAGTAGACTCCAACTGCCATGTTTGTCTTATCCTTTGCCCCCTTTATTTTAACCCAGATGCTCTCAATGGTGCTGCCAAGCTCCTCTTCCTGTATCTCTGTGCAGAGATACGTATCTTTAACATACAGCGCAACTCCACCTCCCTTTCTGTTGCTTCTGTTCCTTTTGAGCAAGTTATAACCTTCAATCGCTGTATTCCAGCCATGGGAGTCATCCCACCAGGTTTCAGTTATCCCTATCAAGTCGTATTTGCCCTCATGTATCAAGAGTTCAAATTCATCCTGTTTGTTGCCCATACTCTGGGCATTAGTATAGAGACATCGAAGACTATGTGCTTTATAGTCCGACTTTTCCCCTCCGTTTTGTGGTAGACTATCATTGGGCACCGCTGGAGCTGTTCTCTCCGTTGTGGCACAGAGGCCTTCTTCCATTGGTACCCCCGAGTTTATGTCTCCCTCCCCTGTTGGATTCAGTTTAAAGCCCTCCTGATTAAGTTCCTCATGCTGTGGCCAAACACATTCTTCCCAGTTCTTGTGAGATGCAACCCATCCTTTGCCAGCAGTCCATCTTCCAGGAAGTGTAGCCCATGGTCCCAGAATCCAAATCCCTCACGTCGGCACCATCTTCGTAGCCAGTCATTTACTCGGAGTATTTTTCTTTCCCTTTCTATGCCTCTTCCAAGTACTGGAAGGATGGATGAGAAGACTATCTGGGCCCCGAAGTTCTTGAGTTCCCTTCCCAGCTCTTCAAAGTCTGCCGTGATTTCTTTGTAACTCCGCTTGGCAGTATCATTTGTACCCACGTGGAAGAGAAGAAAGGGGTATGTGTTGGTGGGCTGTATGAGCCTCGGCAGCTGCTCTGTCACATCCTTAATCTGTGCCCCAGGGAGACAGCACACCTGGCGAGCCCATGGGTCTTCGCGACATACTTTGGCTTCGATCCCCCGCAGGAGGGATTCTCCCACTACGAGTACTCGTCTTCTCTTTCTCTTGCTGTAGGCCTTGGTTTGATTGCCTCCACTTGACTGACCTTCAGCCTCTTGCTCGCTGTCACGTTGGGTGCCCGGTAATTCGTCCTCTGCAGGCTGTCCTCTGCTCTCGTCCCCAAGTACTTGGAAGCATCCATTCATTGTTACTAATGAACTTATGAAATAGAAAATTTTCTGCGGAAAAATAAAGCGCTGGGAAATTGCCCACCGTACGTAATTGGTTACTGCATCATTGGCAGTGCTTGGTTCTTGGTAGACTCTTTCCACCCAAAATCATCAAGAATTCTTAAATGTTGGCAAAATGTGCATCAGTGAGCTTTTTACCCTTGGGTGGGCTTTTTGCAGGGAATCAAAGTTCAGGTATGGAAGAGCGGCATCACTTTCATACAGTGTGTAATATGTTCCATTCTTAGTGCTTGAAGCCTTTGGTAGCAAATGCCTCTTTGGGCCACTTATGATAATTTCCTAGCACAGAGATACCACTGTTTAACTAAGATGTTACATGAAGCATCCCTTATTTTGAATCTATAAGATGTGTAACAGATAGGACAGTTGTGCTCCCTGAGAAATTTTCTTCTCAAAGGTGCTGCTTGTTGTACCTCTTTGCTTAACTGATCGCTCTGTTGCCATGGGGTTGCTCTTTGCACTAGGAGGGGTAGGCATTCTGCCAAGGAAAATCGGGCAGTGCAGTGAATCTAACCATGATATATGTATTTTCAGTGAACTCACTATATCATTTTAGCAGCATAAAACTGGCTTTAGAGAAGTGTAAATGTAACTTACTTGCAGTGTATGCTATTCCATTTTCCCTACCTAAGCTGGATAAAAATGCCTTTATGTTAAATGAAATTTAGGCCCATTACTTTGTGATTGCCAATTCCTGTATTATTAATTTACCCTTTTAATGTACTTGTCTTGGTTCAGTTTTTACATTGTGGGCAACTGATATAAGTTATTTTATAAGTGGCTTTCCAATCACAAATTAGTGGAGTTCGACCTTAAGAAGCACTGGGATCTCTTCTTTAGTAATATATGTGGACATACCCAACACTTAACATGGCCATGTAAGATCTGCTTGGTCAGTGTCTTTGTTCAGAATCCTGGTAGGCTACAAGATATGAGGCTTTAGTGCCCTATTGTCCAAAGAAGGATGCAAAGCCCTCACCCAGCTCTTGTTTTCAAGGTATTTCATCTTGCTCAGCAAGTAGATGGCAGATGGTCTATGTGGTGTAGAATTGGATGTACAGTGTCCTTTTATGTAAGAGTGTGTGTGTGTGTGTGTGTGTCGTGTGTTTACCTTAGTAATTCTAACCATAAGTGTATGTACTTTTGAGAATGTATTCTTGGTGTTTTGCCAGGTCTGTTAGTTAGATCTTTATAAATAAATCGTAACACATCTTCATTCGTAGCTCTCTAGCAATTCTAATTGAAATCAGTTTCTTTTTTTAATTGCATTTGAGGACAAGAATTTGCAATGCTGTCATGTCCTGTTTTGTGAAGTGTTGTAATGACTGGGATCTTGAGTATTTGATCAGGTTCCGCTATGAAATAGAGAGTTATTTGGCTTTTGAGGAAGTGTATAACAGCAATGCAAACTGTTTTGTTATAACAGCTGGGAACAAATAATCTCTCTCAAATCATATTACTCATGCTTCCTTTTGGGTGTGATTTGTGACATGGTATTGGTATATACTAATTCTGTTCTGTTTTGTATTAAAGTTCCACTGCTTACTGAAGTTATAGGTAATTTGCTGCTGAATCCTTCTGGAATAGATTCCAGGTCCAAAGCACTGAAATCAGCGATTTACAATGAAAATGACTCTTGAATTTTCTATATACAGTATTATCCTTTGAGCTTCATATATTTTAAGACCTTTATGCACAAATACTGTATAATATAAAGATGACTTAAAGAGCAGCCAAAATACTATGAACAGACTAGATTACTCCAGTCTCTGGACTCCAGAGGATCCAATAGTGAGTATAAGCATAATAGGTTACACTTGCCTCTAAACTCCACCCAGATATTAGGAACTCTAATGTCCTCAAAATACTGTAATATTTTGCTTTGATTAGCAGACAACAGTGACTGCAAATTTACATAACTTAAAGGAGGAGCATGACTATGTAAATCAATGTCCCATAATACTTAAAACAAAATATAAAATTCACTTATGAATGCATCACTTCTTCAGTATATGCCAGGGGTGAGCGGCTTGTGGTCCTCCAGATGGTTTGGCCTACAAGTCCCATCAGCCTTAGCCAGCACAGCCAATGGTGAGGGATGATGGGAGTTGTAGACTAAAATATCTGCAGGGCCACAAGTTGGCCACCCATGGTATAAGCACTGCTAGGGGATTTTCTGATCCCCAGTCTGCTGGGGGTGGTGTTATTTCAAATACCGTACACAACCCAAAACTGCTTTTCAGATGTTCGGTCTGGGTAGATTGCACATGCACTGAAGATAGAGTGGGATTGGGGAAGCAGCGGTGGGCCCTGTCCCAACCTATGGATGTTGAGTCTATTGTCTGAACTGAACCCATGTACTTACAAACTGTACGAATGTACACATTCAGAAGTCTGCTATGATCCAACTTGCCCTAACACGATAATCGGTCTATCCAGATTAAATGGCTAAACTCACATTCAAAATGTCCCACTCCCCCCCGCCCCTTTACAGTTGCTGCTAGGAAAGGGGGAAAGGGGAGACAGAAGCTCTGACATGCAGAATCAAACAAGAGCAAAATATTTTGTGCAGAATCTCAAGCATTCATTGAGGAGATATACTAGGGTCGAGAGATCACTGCTCTCTAAGAATAGAAGCTGTTCTTACTTGACATAAGTAGCATGTTGGCCATATTACCTGGCCCTCGTCCAAGAGATGAAGAGCTTTAGGGTACAGCTTAAGAAGATGGCCCATACCCCATCCTGCTCCAATCTGAAAAGGCTTCATATAAAGCTTGGCTGTGCCATGTGCCAGAAGGGCAATGATGCCCATAATATTTGTGTGCAAGATGTGTTTCAATTGGGGACTGACTGGCGGGTGTGCCCATGTGAATATTTGCAACACTAAGTACCATTGCTCTCACACTGTCCTGCCACACCCCACTCCACTCATTGTGTGTGCAGAGGTCTGTGTGCCTGGGGGGCATGCATGTTTTGCATCTATGCAAGTTGGTATGTCCTTGTTCATGTATTTTGTCAGGGCGCATGCATGTGCAAGAAGGGTCTGTGTGCATGTGTGCATGCACATCCCTGAGTTCCCTTCCTCTGGCCTGCTCTTCCACCCAGCATGGGCTCTTGGGTCCCCACTAGTCTTGTCTACATGAAAAAGGAAAATTCTTTACATTGATTTACATGTTGAGAAGTCAACATTATAAGTGGCAGACCTTATGGTATCCATGAGCCTGGTCTGTTCAGAGTTAGCGTGATCTTTGTCACTGATGAGTTGTAGCAGCTTCAGGGAGATTTTGTTTTGATTGCCGCATAGTCAAGTGATGTTGTTCAGCAGCCGAGTGATGTTGGAATTAGTACATGCTTTCTTTCCCCAGGCAACTTTATAATGAGAGTGAGCGAGCACACATTTGTTTAATCCACAGATTCTTCTGTACAACAGTAATCTTCTGTATTTACAATCTTCTCTTTGCTGACAGGCAAACGTCTGGTCATGCAATGCTTTTTATCATCAATATTCATTGATAACTTTCTGTATTTCTTAACTTCCAGAAGTAAGTTTTTAAGGGGCTTCATAATCTTTTATGTTGTACTTCCTTCAGACTTTGAAAGAAACTGTCCTTTTAAAAAAGACCTACTCTTCTTTCACTTTGAAACTATTGTATAAATAAAGGTCTGCAACAACAAGGCACTAAATTCTGGTAAGAAGTTGTTGAAAAGCAGGCGTGTTAATTTCAGTTTCATATTAGATGATTCCAGCAACACTGGATGTTTTGCCAACTGGAAAGCGACCGAGTTGGTATGGAATGAAAAGCTTCATTTAGCTATTTAAAGGTTTGTTCTTCAAGCTGCTTTATTTGGATAGTGAAGCAAAGTGGTGTTGTCTTCAGTTTAGTTATTACAAACAAGATGACAGAGAAGAGGACCTGAGGGAACAGGTTGCCTCCTAGAGGAAGAATAACTTTCACTTAAATTTGCTATATCAAGGAGGGTTTTGCTGGCATGAAGTTGCCTAGAGATGATGACGACGACGACGACGATGATGATGATGATGAGAATTGATCATACCATGAAAAGTGCAAACAGGCCACAGATGTTTGCATAGGATTGCTCCCTTAACTTGCTTTCAGAATAAATGTAGCTACCTTTCTCACCTTTTCTTCCACAAGTGACAGATCACCTGGGCACTGGAAGATGTGCTATGGTGACACAATTATGTACCTCAGCTGCAACTGGGCTGTTGAGATTCTCTCCAGTCTTTCTTTCCTTGCAAATCTAATAGACCTGAAGAGTAAGCAGGTTGTGAATTAGTCCTAATGACTATTTGTTGATCAAAGTGACAATAATTTAGAGACTAAAACACAATGTATTACTTTGATGTGTTAATGATTATAATGTTTGTGTGATTATTTCACTTTGATAAAATTTTAACAAATATGATTTTCTGTTGGACAGAGTCATGTTATCTCCAAGTTCCATTGTTGCTCAGTTCTTATTTGGGTTCCAGGCATGTTGTGCCAGCAGGCAAACATGAACATTAATCTAATTAAAAGGATTCCAAGACAGTGAATAAAGCCTGCAACTGCAAGTACCATCTGTTCACGCTTTACAAAAAGTAATTGACCAGAGAAGCATTGGAAGGCATTTGATTGTTTATTAAATTTCACTTACGTGTGATTATTGCTCCAGAGCGCCTGCATCACAAAGTATTAGGCAGAACCTGTTAGCAGTTTAATAATTGTGCCATTGCATTATACTCTAAAGTGGTGGCATTGATACTAATAGTTTAAGGCACTGACTTGCCCCTTAGTCATGTCCAGAATTGTCTGTAGTATTGTGGCTTTCCATGGGGAATACTACCCAAGTCATTAATTTAATGTTTTTGCTATTTGCTGATTAAAATGGCTGACATTACTCTGTCTATTTTGTTTGTTTTACTTATTTTGTTTTCTAATACAGTAATACCTTGGATTGAGAGCATAATTCGTTCTGGAAACGTGCTTGTAATCCAAAACACTCTTATATCGAAGCGAGTCTCTGGCGGGTGTGAGCGGAGCTGATTTCGGCCCGCTACGGCCGCTTGAGGCGAGTGGTTACATCCCTACGGCTACTTGTCTTGCAAGACCTTGCTCGTTTATCAAGTCAATTTTTAAAAATTTTTTTGCTTGTCTTGCAAAACGCTCTCAGACCAAGTTACTTGCAATCCAAGGTATTACTGTATGTGCAATTCTAAGTGCAAAGGCTGGGTAACAATATAATAAAAAGTGTCCTGACTGACTGACTCATAAACGCCCAGCTCAAACCATTTAATCTAGGAACGTGAAATTTTAAAGGAACATTGCTTTTATGGCGTAGAGCCCCACTAAGGAAGGATTTTTGGAAATTCCATCCCTAAGGGGGTGAAAAAAGGGGACAAAATCGCCCCACACTAATCTCCTATGGGTAAAACAACAGGGCAGCAGTGATGCAAATCAGCCTCACCTCAGAATTCCTGGAGGAGCCAATAGGAGCAGTTATGCAAATCTCCCCTAGGCCATTTAGAATGTTCTCTGAGCGGGTGAAAAGGGAGGGAAACTTTTAAAATGACTGCTGTGTGTGGGGTGTCGTCGCATAGGATCCATCACGTTTTGACGGATCCGCCCCAAACTTGGCACACATACTCTCCATCACCCAAGGACAAAGCCTGATGGGTTCAAATCTCTGAAAAACCCTCACTGCGCCTGTACAGCCCAAAATAGATGAGAGCCAGTGGCGTCACTTGGAATGTTTGCAGGGGCTATTCAGGAGCGGTTATGCAAATCGTGTTGGTGCGTGTGTGCATGAGCAGCAGAGTGCGTGTGCGCATGGGAGATTTAAAATCCTGTCTGTATGCTAGCAGAAGCCTGTTATTCCACACACAGATCTTCCAGATCTCAGCTCCCCCCTTTACGCAGCGTGCAGCGTGTTGTGAAGATGCCAGCCCAGCCTGCCTGTAATCCAACTTGCTTCCAGCTTCCCCGTTTGCAGATTAATCCATGGAGTCAGGAAACACTCTGGAACACCACAGGTCTAATTCTACCTGTTTATTCACTTAGCAAGTAAAGTTCTACAGAGTATACATTTCCTAGTTACAGTCCATGTGCAGAGTATAAATGCATAGCAAGCATTACATCCAGTGGAGTAAGTTGAGCTTCACTCCACCTCATCAAATACGTTACATTGTTGCAGTGACAAAGTCCAGCAAGAAGAAGAAAGGAGAAGAGAGAAAGCAGTCCTGCTTCTCTCGAAGATGGCTTCAGACAGAAAACAAGTTAGTACGTCATCAGAACATACAAACCATGTGACTAGCTCATAATGCTCCCACGGTCTAGGCTTCCCATGCGAAAAACACGAGAACCCAGAAAGACATAATACACTTGTTTACAGCCATTCTGTTCTTTTCATGTGTAAACAGTGTGCTACAGCTGGTGAAGTGATACATATCACAACAAATCGCTCCAACGACATATAGAATGTTTGTATGAACTGCCACAGGGGCCAATCAAGAGCAGATATGCACATCTCTCCTGCGTCAAAACAGAATGTTCATATGAACCACAGCCGGGGCGGAGCTGGGATTTCATTGCGTAGTCCTGGGTGGGGGGGAGCAGGGATTTCATTGTGCAGTCCTGGAGGGGGGGGAGCAGGGATATCATTGTGCAGCCCTGGGGAGAACAGGGATTTCACTGTGTAATCCTGGGGGAGCAGGGATTTCATTGTGCAGTCCCGGGGGAAAGGGAACAGGGATTTCATTGTGCAGTCCCGGGGGAGGAACAGGGATTTCATTGTGTAGTCTCAGGGGGCCAGGGATTTCATTGTGTAATCCAGGGAGGGAAGCAGGGATTTCATTATGCAGTCCCGGGGGAGCTGGTAGTCCTGGGGGAGCTAGGATTCCATTATGTAGTCCCAGGGGACCTTTCCTATGGAGCGATTCAAAACAGCGGTCAGCGACCTTAAGGAATTTTGAACAGATAGTGCCTATAGGAAAATGACGACCCGTGCAAACTTGGCACGGTCACTCTTCATCACGCGAGCAAAGCCGCAGGCAAAAGCTCGTATCTGTATATATAAATTACCAATACCTACATTACCAGTTGAAACAAAAATTTTACCCACTCCTGGCCCATCCATGGCTGCTTACAAATGAATAAATTGATCATCACAGCATGTAAATTATAGAGGCATAGCTGTTGCAGCAAAAGCAACGAAGAGTCTTGTGGCACCTCAAAGACTGACATATATTTTGTGTCATAAGCTTTATGCTACAATAAATACATTAGTTTTGAAGATGGCACAAGATTCTTAATATATAAATTATGTTGTTATAATATCATCCTGGTGATTAAAAGCAGGACCATGCAAGAAGGTCTCATACTAGTGCTCAAAAACACTCAGTCTTGAAATTTGGTGAAACTCTTGAGTGGAAGGAAGTTGCAGAGTTCTGTGGTGACCACAGACGGCCACTTTGAAGAAATGATTTTCTCATGAATTTAATTACTGAGTATTAAAGTGACAAGTGCATCATAATGATCTTGTTTGGATGCTCTTGTTCCCAGCTTTATAAACTATGGTTTATGAAGCCAGGAAAGAGCACTGGTACCACTATAGGTGGGTGTAATGGCCCTTGGGTGTGGTTAATGTGGGGGGTGAGCTTATCTGCTAAGCTTGCACACACACCCCCTGCACTGCTCTCCAACACATTTCAAACCCAGAAACTCTCACAGCAGCAGTCTTCATTATTATATATGTAACATGAGAGAAGACTGACTCTTGAGGAGCTATACACCAGACTGCCTCAGCTCCAAGGCACTAAGCTGGAAATGCCTGCTGCGATCCCAAGAGGTATCCACCACCTAAAGTGGATGTTGTTTGCATTTTGAAAAAATGTGTAGGTTAAATGCAAAGATGCGTTTAACGTAGGCCCCCAAGAAATCTGGGAAAGCTGGCCTTACCGTATGGCCAGAGGGTACAAGTGTCTCATGCCTGCCTCTCCTTGTAGAATTGTTTTGTTTTTAAAGCAGTTATTTCATGGTTGGCATTCATCTCTTTTAGTCCTTACACTTGGAATCCTTGGTGATATCCCCAAGTGAAGTAGTGACCTTTTTGGTAATCCCATCAATTTTCTGAACAATGAAGGATCCTTTCATAGTTTTGAGTGCTATGACAGTGGCCTTTAGAAGTTTTTGACGTTATCCTTTCCAGCTTCATTGTTTCTGGGTGCATCCTTAGTTACCTGGCATGGATAGATAGTACTGGGAGATACGGTCCTGAAATATTGTAGCTGTCACCTCTATCATTCTTTTTGTCTACCGACACAATTCTACACAATTTTTATGTGCCCTTGCAGTTCTACCAGTCTTGGTTTGTGTTACAAAACAGTATGAATTCACTCTTTGGGTATGACTTCCAATATTAAAAACGAAAAAGGTGTTACAAGAGGGATCTAGATTCTTGCAAGCATAACTTAAGAACTGAGAGATGTGATGTTTATAAATGTCACATTATTCAGTTGAGCTAAAAACTGCCTTGTAAACATCTGCTGGTGTGTGTGTGTGTGTGTGTGTGTGTGTTAAAAAGGACTGATCAAAAGCAAACCACCACTTTTGTTCTTATTAATTAGAGCTTGTGAAATTTTCCAATACTGTAATGTTATAGAATAAAATATACTTTGCGGAACACATTGATATGCCTACAAGCTTATTTCCTTTTGACATGTAATTTTGACATTAATATTCAGATTCTATCAGTTCCTTTGCACCATCTCAAATTTTAAAATCTCATTCCTTGATGATGTACTGCTTCTATTATTGTAGTAATTAATGAAAATAATATACACTTATACTGTAAGGTACTTGAAGCAAGATTTTTTTCTCCTTTTTTGTTGCATTATCATGCCTGGTAACTGATAAATATTAATATGATTTGTGGGTAGAATCACACATATAGTGGCAGTGCAATTAACATATCCCCTGCTTGGCATTAACAAGTTACTTTTCTTTTGCCTATATTATTTCTTTAGCTCATTGGTGTTACATAGTCTTTGCTGCTACTGAGCTGAATTTTGGATTCAGGATCTAGAATTGCCTAATTCTACTTTCTTTTTGTGAGCAAGGCTGTAGTTGCTGACTTGTGTTTTCGTAATAAGCACCTTTCAAATGAAAAACAGATATTGGTGATCTACAATAAGCAAATTTAACGGAAGAGTAATGTCTGAGAGAATAAAATTTTAAATGTTTTGATCCTCAGAATTGGTGGATATTTTTCTTCATTCCTAATCATTTGGTACATTTATGAGTACAATTCGTAAATGCTTCCATAGCTGAGGTCCAGCCAGTGAAAAGAAAACAAGTTGTGGCTAAAAATTGTAAGGAAAAATGTCTAAGCAAAATAATTCTAATGTATCTTACTGCTTATTCCTCAGTTTGTTTTGTCCTGGAAACAGAAAAATTAAAGCAGTTGTGAAGAGGCAATTTAAGATGTAGTTGTTTGTTTCAAAATTTTATTATCTCCCTCTCAGGTGAGCTTATTTTAGACACTGTTCTAAGGATATTGTTTCTAGGACAATAAGGAGTCTTTTAAAATGCATATTGCCTCTCTGGAAGACTGCCGTCCCCTTCACTCATTTAAGCATATGTAGGGGGGCTCACCATGATCATGGGGTAGTGGAGCCATCCTGTTTGCCCTGCCCCCGAGGTCACATGGCTTCTTTGCGCTATTGCATAGATGCCAGCAGTGGGGAAGCCTATGTGCGCAGACCATCCTGGGACCCAAAATGTGCAGGTTTGGAGATCTGCATGCATAAGCAGGTCAGTGTGCGGAGTGAGGAAGCCATGTGATCTTAGCGCGTGCCCAGTGACATGGCCCTGTGGTTACTTGATCACATGGAGCACCCATTGTATGATTTAACACATGAGGGGCTTCATGCATCTACAAAATCATTGACCTGTTTCGCATGACATGACAGCCCACCATGGCTTAATTTACCCACAGGGGATGTCATGTTGTGCCGGGTGCCCTCAGGTGCCATTTTTGCATGGCACCCATGGGTGCCTGACTTGCTGTGGCTTGACATGTCATGCAAAAACAGGTGGCAGGGGTTGTTTGAGGGTTAGACAACACTCAGATAACCCATGGCATGATACAACAGCCCCTACAGGTAATTTAACCCATGGTGGAATATCGTGACATGCAAACAGGCCATTGACTTTTACTCGGTAACAGCTACATCTTCACGCTTACATCTGCAAAAACATTCAGTTTGAGCATTTGCATCTTCTGTTATGTACTGTCTTGCTTCTAACACACAAAACCTTAGTGGCAACAGGCTTTATATGATATAAAAGTAACAAAAGTCCCTATTTCTTTCAAAGAAATTTAACATAGACCTTATTACAGTCATGCCTTGGATTGAGAGCATAATTGGTTCCAGAAACGTGCTTGTAATACAAAACACTCTTATATCAAAACGAAATCCCCCCCAAAATATTTGTACAGAGATGTTTAATTTAAGCCGTACTACAGTACTTGTATTGCAAGACGTCGCTTGTATATCAATTTAAAAAAAATTAAATAAATATTTAAAAATTTGCTTGTCTTGGAAAACGCGTAGTCGTTAGAGTGTTGGACTGGGACTTGGGAGATCCGGGTTCAAATCCCTGCTCGGCCATGAAACTCACTGGGTGACTTTGGGCCAGTCACTGACTCTCAGACTAACCTACCTCACAGGGTTGTTGTGAGGGTAAAATGGAGAGGAGGATGAGGATTATGTAAGCCGCCTTGGGTTCCTTGCAGGAAAAAAGGCGGGGTATAAATATAATAAAATAAATAAATAAATAAATTACTGTATCACATTTGTAAACTACTGTTTAATAAGTTCAGGTTGGTATATGTGGTATTTATCTCCTTTTTATACTCCCAATAACCTTATGAGTTACTGGATAGGCAAATTACTTGCTCAAGACAACCCTGTGCATTTATAGCCAAGCAAGGATTTGGGCCCAGCGCTCTGCTCCAAATCAAACGCATGCTATTTCACTAAGCTTTCTTTCTTGTGTAGTCCATCATTCATTAGTTCAATTCAATCAGCCTGGACCTACCATAGTTTGGTGATTGTGAGCACCCTCCTGGCCTGGGGGATTTCTCCTCATTGCTCTTTCACATGTCATTTCTTTCTGCCTTTCATAATCTGCTCACATCATAGTAGGCCATGAAACCAAATTTGTGCAAACTATGGTTTCATCAAACTAGGAAAGGAAAGGGCGAATCAGTAGGTGAGATAACAAGGGAGCAGATTAGCCCAAGTGGTGCTAACAATTGCCAAATCGTGGTTTAGTTGTGAACTCCCAAGTCAGCTCACAGTTATACCAGTGAAAAGATGGTGGATATCGCACTGATGTTCACACATTTATTTGTATCTACACCACTGAGAACTGTAAGAAGAATATGGCCTTCATCTTTTGCCTCTAATGAATTCAATTTGTTTCATTTGTCATAGTTTTACTTTCACCACAGGATTATGTCAGCTTTTCATGCCAAATTTTGGATTTGCACAGTTGGCTGTCAAGATTTGATTGGCACTGGTTTACTTTAAATCTAAAAGCTCCATTAGAAGCAGGAGTGGAAGAGGAGAGAGGAAATATTTTGTATATTGTTATTTTTACTGGCCTTTGAATGGCAATGACTGGGTTTACAGAAAAGCCCAAAGAAATGAAAAGTTCAGGAGACATGCCTAGTTGCAGCCAAAAGTTAAAGAATATATCATTCAGCATGTGGAGACTTTAAAAAAAACACCCAATTTCTGAATAGTATGACTTCCTCTTGACAAACACTTTGGCACTGTGTTAGTGAGTGTACTGTTACTACTAAATAATATGGGGGGGCAGGAAGAACCTTTATAAATAGTAAGCCAAGGCAGGTATATTTCCCTCCACATCAACACAAATATGTCTTCTTTTTGCTTGTCCTATTTAAAGGTTGGGTTGTTGTTTTTCAAACCAAGATTGTGTGCAAGTGTGTGTTCATGAAAATAACTTTCTGACCCATGGTGTAATGGAGAACATTGTTTTCTAACTATTTGGATTGGTCTTGTGCCATAACTAATCTGTACTTCACAAATGATAGCACTCCCTGATTAAAGTGTGTGATACTGTACTGCTTGTTTTAAACGTCACGTGAGTTTTAATGTGTGAAGATACAGCAACTTGGAGTTACATCAGTGTGCAATGAGAAGCACATTGAGCAAGACATAAATGTTTTGACCAAGAGCAGGACCATATTAGTGCATGTAAGGGCTCTATGCTGAACTAAATTATAGTGACCTTATTCTATGGCTGGCTCCAGACAACATGATAACCCATCGTTTGTTGTTGGGTTGTGAATTGTGAGTTGTTTGTGGTTAACAAACTATGGTTTGTTAGCATGGCTGGGTTCTGACAACACGATAATCCATGTTTCAACAACAACCCACAGTTCAATGACAACCTACACTCAACCCTTGAGTGTGGGTTATCATGTTGTTTGAACCCAGTCTGTGTCTGTAATCCATAATTCATACCTGCTGACACCCTCAATACATCCAGTCCATCTCCTTTCAATTGCAAATCATCTTCCATAAAAGGAATGTTTAGCTTTCCTTTCAGGGAAGATGAACAATATTTGTTAATTTTTCTTCACCTGCATTCTGTGCTATTGAGAGATACTGAAATGGAAATGTTAGTTTTGTTCTTCAGTTTTGTTATAACCATCTTGTTCCAATGAGAAGTAGCCTGAATGGGGGACAAAAACATATAAAGCTTATTGCTGCTCCATAGGAGAAATAAACTGTTTAAAGAATCTCTGCATCTTGTTTGGTGTTAGTAAATTCCATTTTTATATTTGTCACTATGCCTGTTTGCTTTTGGTAGTCACAGCCCTAAGCAAATACAGTACCTGAAAGTAAACACAGGACTGCTCCATTTTTTGCAGGTGCTTTGTTTCCTCAGGCCCTCATAAGTCCTGAAAAGCTTTGAGGAGTGGAGTGTTTGTGTGTGTGAGAGAGAGACAGACAGACAACCCATCTGGCTGTCTAGCAGTCACAAGCTTTAAATGTCCTGAGCTCTCCTTTGGGTCAGAGATAATCACCTCTCTTGTACAAGGCAGGGTAACCTGTGGTTGAAATGCTAAGACCTAGACCCCAATAAATTGATCAATATATCACCATAAACCTCATCTAGAATTTGATGTCTGTCTATCTATCTGTGATTCACTTGCTGGTGGTTAGAGAATTGTGGCATATGATTTTTTTGTTTGCAGAGTGTCATATTGCCAGATAAGGCATCCTACAGATAATGCAGTAAGCTAAATTGCTTCAAACTGTAGCAGCACAATCTGATTTAAGTTAACATGGACTAATTGGACAAAGCCTGAGTTGCCCTGTGCTCTTAATATCCATAAAGAGGGAAGTATGGTGGGTGGGAATTTAGGAGAGAGATTGAATGTCAAATCTTGTGTTTAGAATAGAATCACTGAAGGATATATAATTTCACAGGGGAAAGAGTAACTTTGATGGACTGGGGTTAGTGAGTGGTGATGTGGGAGAAGAAAAGAGCATTACCCCATTGATGGGAGTAATCAATGCAAACAAGTGTTGCATGTTTGTCAGGACGGCAGTGAAGAAGGAAGAAGATTGAGAAGAAAAGGAAGGCAATATAGAGAAGACTTAACTGGTTGAAAGTTCTAAAGTCTTCTGATGCATGTTTAGAAGCAGTCAAACAGAATAATACACAAATTTATGATAGTACACTTAGAGCTCAAGCTCAGACTTAATTGTTTGCAAGTTGGTCCCTCTGGGACAGACAGTTTGCTTGATCATAGAGGGGGAAATAAGCCACAGTACATGCTGATTACGTGCTGGGGGGGATCACCATAATTGCCCTCAGCAGCATGGTTAGTCATGTTGTGTGAAACCAGCCAGGGTGGCTTGTTGCTATGGGTAACAAGTCACCCAGAACCCTACAATAGTCCATGGATTCTGTCTGGGTTCATACGACATGACAGTGCCTAGGGTAATTATGCAAACTGAAGCCATTCACTGTGCTCAATTGGACAGATATCCTAGGAAGTATGCTTAAGATTGCCATCTTAATTAAGGATATCTACTTGTTGCCCTTTGTTGACAAGGGGTTGAATTTGACATGACATGAAGTACTCCTTTTCATCTAAATGTACACATGTGTAAAAAAACACACACACAACCCAGCAGCTTTGTTGGGGGAGAGGGCTGATAATTATTGGAATTGCAGCAGGCAATCCTTTTGAAAATTACTTCTGTTGAAGCTGCCATTTGCATTGGAAAGAAATCTCCCAATGCAAATAGCAGCTTCCAAGGAGCACTTTTTATCAGGACCATAGCATGAGAGGAAAGGGAGGAAACTCTCCCTACTCACCTGCTACAATCCCAATAATCACCCATCAGATTCTGGCTCTGTCCAGTGTTGGCTGTGACCCTGATTAATTTTCTCTGTAGGTCAGTGCCCCTTCATAGGAAAAATGTTCCCACCCCTAAGTGACAGAGGACCTTGGTAACACTATGGCAAATTATCCTCTGTATTCATTTGCAGTATTTGTATGCTGCCCAGCAACATTGTTCCCTATGCAACCTACAGCTATAAAACATTTAAAATATAGTGACAATTAATAAACAATAAAAAGCAACATAAAAATTTCAGCAACAGATAAAATAGTATAATGAGATACACAATGCTACTAAAAAGCAAAGTCTAAAATTCAGTGGATGAAAAGTGCACAGATCCAAAAACAACAACAACAAAAACTGGGGAAGGAAAAAGATCTTCACTTGGCACCAAAAAGAAAACAAGGCAGACACCAGGTGTGCCTCTACCTCTTCCTCAATAATACATACGCTGACTGTATAAATTAGTATATTCTAAAGATGTCAGTTCCTGTACATGTGTTGGCTAGGAGAGTGCCCAGGGTCCATAGGGTATTTTGGATTCCCCCCCCTGAAGTTGTAGACACTCCTATGACCTTGGGAGGGGGAATCCAACATCAGATTCCTCCCCCCACCCCCGTCCTTTTACAGCCATTGCTGAAAGAACTGCTTTCCTTTGTTGCAAAAATATGCTCAGAGTCCTTTCCCAGAGGGCCAATACTCAAGGAAAGGGAAGCAGCACACCAGAAATGAGTTTTCAAAGTTTTATTTTTGCGCAAAAAGGCTCAGTTCTGTGGCACGCGCCAGGATCAGAAGCTGAACAAAGGGAGAAGGGACAGGCAGGGCTTTTTATGCCCTTACACTCATTGGTTCATTCATTCTTAGCAAATCAAATGCATTCACTTAAACATGCTAACCAATCAGATACATTTCTTTGAACATAGTAACAACCAATTAGAGACATTTCTTTGAACATGGTAACATATCAGTCTTCAATTACATAGAAGGCCATCTATCTCTTCCTCCCTTGGCTAGGTTGATGCTTCCCATGACCCCTAGGGCACCCGAGATATCAGGTGTCCCATGAATCTGCTACTCTTGGCACCCCTTATCAATCAAAGAAACTCCCCTTTCATTAGTACATCTGGAGTTGGCACCTGAGAATACACATCAGGGATGAGATATCGGCCAAGGAGAAGATATGACGGCTCCAGGCATACAATTAAAGAAGCAACACAACTCTTCAAGGTTCCCTGGCTAAAATAGCAAAGGCAGATGGGCAAGGTCAGTTAGTTAGGCCAGGAGTGGGGAGAGCAGAGAGATTAGTCCATCTAACAATGTGTACTATATACAGCCTTGTTGATTGCATGTGTATAATGGAACTTTATTCTTACATATTGTTAATACACTATGTCTACTTTTCTAACACCTTCAACCTTATAGAAGTTGAAAAGGAGGGCGTTCTAATGGGTGGGGGAGAGGAGAAGCCAGGATCCACAGTATCCTGTGGCCTCTCTGTCCCCGCCCACCACCATAAAAGAGCTAGACAGGCTCAGAGTCCTGTCTAGGTGGGGAGGGTTTTTTTTGAGGAGGAATGGAGGTTATGCAGGGTATAGCTCAGAGGCTTCCATCTACCAGGCAGCAGTAACATAGGGATTGTGTCCTAAGTCTCTTAAAAGGAGGTTACACAGACATGGGGTTTGCTTGACTTGTTGAGAATTGGTAGAAATGTGATCCTCAAGTTTGGCATCTTTATGCCATGGCAGTGTAGGGACTACCTAATAGATGCTTAAAGCCAACTTGAAACAGTGTGCCATTGGATTCCCTCACACCATAGCAAAGAGGGCCAGGAGGATGTACATAATGACATGAACTCTTTGCTTCATCAAGGAAATCTAAAGTTAGGAGCTATCTGTGACTTGAGCAGGCAAAATGCAGTGAGTTTGCAAAGTTAGAAATGAAACTTCAGCCTTGTATACAATTTTCAAGAATGGCTGCAAGTTCTTCTATCTGCTTTTCTCCCATTGTCATCTCCTTCCTTTTCCTGCCTTGATGCTTCTCTTCTAAATATTAATAGTATAGTGAAAAATGGATTTTTCCTTACAGAAAAAAAGAACACAAAATGGTTAGATAAAAATACCAGATTCTATTCAATCTCAAACGGATGTTCAGATAAAGCTTGGCATGATGTTTTTCTTCTTTCCTGTTTCTGATTTCCTATATGTCAGAAGAAGATGCTTTTGGCTGTTTCCTCTGAATAGGTTTGACAGGCTTAAGCCTGAATTGGTAGCAGCTTTCAGGAGCCTTTGTATTTTCTTATTGTGATTGCTCAGTGATGTATGTTAGTAGAAAGTTTTTTATATGACAGAAGTTTTCCTCAGGCATGTTTTGTGTGTGCCTTTGGGGAATGTGTGTGTTTGCCAAAATTAAATGAAGTTAGACAATCTTAAAAGCTAATTTCAGAGGGCCTTTAGGCTGTCATTGTATACACACTTAACTGGGAGTGTCATTGAACTCAGTAGGGTGTACTTCTGAGTAGACATGCATAAGATTGCACTGTTAAGTACATATAGCTATGTGCTTTTCTAGTTTAACTACCTTCTAAAATGACTGTCAAATACAGTGTGCATTTTTTTTAAAAAAGATGATGACATTTATTTAATCTAGTATTTCAGTTTCTGTCCCGACTCTCCAGAGTACTTGCAGTGGGTTGTATGCAAAAGTTGCACAAGCAGAAGGCCACTCACACAACAGGCATTGCTGTCCTCTCCTCCCACCGTATGCCCCTGCACCCTCTTCAAAACCCCTCTTCTAGAAATGCAGGGGAGCTCGTGAAAGGCCTGGAACGGAGACTGCAGTGAGGGAAGATCCAGTAAAAATTAGGGGCAGGTTAGGCGGTTTACAAGAATTTCATTTTGATTCATTCCCCCCCCCCCGAATTTGCCCCATTCGCATGCCCAAATGCAAGCACAAACACAAGCGCATTTTTCAGGCAAAGCTCGCATACTCCCAAGCTTGCGATTGCATTCGAAAAATGCATTCATTAGAAAAATGTATGCTTTAAAAATGTGCATTTTGGAAAAATGGGGGAAAGTAAGCATTTGGGTGTACGCTTTTAAAAATGCACACCCAAATGCGCACTTTTCCCATTCAAACAACAACAAGCTTATATTCAGGGACGAGGCAAACCAAGCTTTGGGGTGGAACTTGGAAAACTTTGAGCTCAAGCCTCCCCAGTTTTCCCATCCCTACCTCAGGTCAGGTGGCTCCATTCTATTCATAATTTATCACTGTGAAGTGTAAGTATTATAAGTGACATTTTGTGGGGTTCCTGCTTTGCTGATACCTCTTGGCTTGCTTTTCTGCTCAGGTCATTGTTGTTAAAGCACGGCCACTACAATAGCTGCGTGCTCTGTTCCTGCTATTTTTATTACACTGATTTGTCAAGCTTTGTTTCTAGAGGATGAACTTTCACCAAAGGGCAAGCTGCTTTTCGAATAATCTGTGCCCTGCTATAAAAGAGGGTGTTGGCAATTTCAGTTCCTAAACCCATGGTGCTGCAATATCTATGTAATGCCTTTACTGAGACTGCAGTTGCAAGAGAGATACCGATAAGTGGTATGCTTTCTCTCTCTTGTTTGCACTGAAGATTTCTTCTGACAAATTCAGAGTAAACTATGGCAATAATTTTATAGGAGGCAGCTTTATCAAACAATGGCTGTAAGTTTTTCTTAAAAGTAACCTTGAGGTAGATGCAGATATTTTATTAACTAGTCCATTGCTTTGTTCTAGTATTATAGCATGGGATGAGTCTGGAGCTCAGCTAAAATGGGAAGGGCCTTTTTGCAAAAAAGCTCATTCTCCCTGTGAAAAGGGCTCTCACTTTTGCAGTCTTACAGAGAGCAAGATGTTTGCCTTTAAGGATAAATGTTTCTCCTTAAAACAGAAGGAGAAAAATAAAATTCAAGTTTAAAGTACAAGTGTAGAATGAAATTGATCCAGGCACAGTTAAGATAAGGAGACAATTTTATGAAGCACTTTAAAAGCTGCATGATTTTTTAAAAAGTCTTGGCAGCTCACCTGAAGCATGCTTGCATGCATGCATGCATGCATAAATAAATAAATAAATAAATAAATAAATAAATGATAGATGATTGATAGGAGGGAGTCAACTGAATATTTCTACAGAGAGTGAGTTCCACAACTGAGCGAGACAATAGAATGGCCCCGGTCTTGCTTCTCGTCGAACCATGCCTGAGAAGGTGGTGGCATGCCAGCAGGGTATAGGGCAAAGAGAACTAATACCTGACTAAAGGCACCATATTTCAGATTGCATCGTTATCCATATGCTGATGAACACTCTCCATTTTTCACTCACATCTGACCCAGGAGCTGTAGTGACTACCTTGAGCCTATGTCTGGATGCTGTTATGAGATGGATAATGGCAAACTTAAACTGAATCTAGACAAGACAGAAGTCTTCCATGGATTTAATGATGTGGGGACTACCTGCTCTATACAGGATTACACTATTCTTGGGGGGGGGGGGAGTAGGCATTTCTCTCTCAAATTTCCTAAGAATTCTTATGCAGAATTCTGCTTCTATTGATTATGGGCCTTGGAGAGAAAAAATTCTACAATTTTGGCTTAGCTGCACTGGCTTTATATTTTTCTTCTGGGCTCAGTTCAAGATGTATGTAAATAAAATAGCTCTTGTTATGGGATCCACAAAAGAGATCCTTCCGGGTCACATTCCTCTCCCACCCCTGTCTCGCCATTGCTGGAATACTGCATGCAGAATAAGAATAATCTTATACCACAATACATTTACAGAGTGATCCTGTGGCCCCTAGACAGTGTCTAGAGGGCCATAGGATTTTATTTTTCAGAGTCCCAGCTCTAATGTCGGAGCTGAACTCCGCACTCGGGGTGCCCCCCCATGCAGCTGGCATGGAAAGAACTGCACCAGCTGCTTCTTCAAGGTTGCAAGAGCTACCTTGTAGACCGGGGTTTAGGGGGCATTCTAGGGGATGGGGATGGGGAGGGGAGGAAACCAGCGCTGCCAAGATACGAGGTATCCTGGTGGCGCCTCAGCCTCCTTCCCTCTCCTTCCAAAGTGTGGCAGTTAGACAGACAAAGTTGGCTGTCTAGCTGCTTTGCAGGGTGGGAGGAGCGTAGGGGCGACCTTTGCCCCCACACTCCTTCTGCCCTGCATAGGATGCCTGTAATCTGAATTCGGAGGTTTATGGCATCCCCATAGGATTGCGCCCTTAGCTACTGTTTAAGATCTTGAAAAAGTTCAAGAGAGTATTAGGTCCCTAGAACTCCTGCCAAGACAGTTAAAGAAGTCAATTATGGCTATTGTGAGTTTAATGAAAAGGGAATGATATGTTAAGGCTTCAATGCTAAATACATTTACTATGGAATAAGCCCTGTTGAACACCGTAGGACTTTCTTCCAAGTGAACGTGCATAGGATTGTGCTGTAACACAGTTCCAGGAATTTGAAAGGCTTTATGTGTATCTTGTTAAAATTTTCACAGATGGCGGAAAAATTATTGGGCATCCAAAAATGGCTAAAATAATATATCTGTGAAGGAAGGAGCCTTTGGGGGTACCTACACACACACACACACACACACACCCTCATGTGTGAACCGGCTGGGTGGGGTGTGCATAGTTCCTATGGATGGCGCCTGGAAGTTTGGAAAAGCCGGTCTAGTCAGTGACCCGGCTTTTAGATGTAAATGTCATGAGTCCCCCTCCCTTGCCTGGCCAGGTGAAGTTCATTCTAATTGGCTGGAGGCAGGAAAGCTACAGAAAGGGGGAGGGGGGAAGAGCTATTTCCCAATGTGTGGGTTTTTGTCTTTGTCTGTCTTTGGATCGCGTGGCTGCCCGGCTGTTGGAGCAATGGCGGTAAGCCAAGGACCCCAGGTAGCTCCTGGTGAAATTAGCTGAATGAGGGCTCTGATAAAGGCAAGCCTTGTGGGAGTTTACCCATCTCGGACCTTCGGGTAGGTGTGGTAATTCTCCATCGGGCGGCAAGGCTGTGCTGGATCTAACCCTGGAAGAAGACTGACCCTCAGGTAATAGAGTGTGTGCCTGAGAGATATTAAGAATCAGGTTTTGTTATTTTGCAGCTTTACTATGTACCAAAGTGTCTCTCTCTAATTTTGTGTCCTTCCCTCATTTCCCACCTTTTGTTGTAAAATGCTACCAGAATAAACCTTTTCTTGGTTTTACCCCACATGGTGTTTGTGGATTGCTCTGTGGTTCCAGCAACTAAATCCAGGTTACAGTCAGAAGGGCAAGTCCCTGAACAGAGATTCAAGTAGGATTGCAGACAGCTGAGGCTGGCAATCTGGTATCTTAAGATCTCTGGGGGTCTTGGTTCCTTTGGGGTAGGAAAGGGTGGGGGTGTGGCGGGCCAGCCAGCCCCCCCTTCCTCCACAATATCAAAATAAGAGAACCTAAATTTCTGGCTTAAAAACTAGTGTTCCTTCTCGGTAGTCATTCCTGCTTAAATAGATTGTTACAGAGGTACATGGAAAGGCTTCTGCATGAGCTTCTTCTGTTTGTGAATTACATCCAGTGCTTGACAACAGCTTTACGAACTGATTAATGATCTGTGTTTCTGTAGGCCTGGGTTTCCGCTTTTTCTTGCCAGTAGTACTGTTAGCATTCCACAAGTGTTGCATTCCTAGAAAATTAGGAAAGAGCTCCAAAAGGAAACTCTTGAGCAGCAAACTAAACAAAATAAGAATTACTTTTCCTCTTTGAAAACCTGAAGAAAAAGTTATTTCCATAAAATACCAGTCTCGGTGTCCTTTTTTGTACCCTGATGACATATCTTCAGATCACACTTGAATTGAATCAGCTACCTACCATGTAGTGACTGGGTTTGCACAACACGGCAACCCATCGTGGGTAACTAGCCATGGTGGATTGTTGTGTCATGCGAACCTGGACCTCTTCCTGCAGGGTGGCTTGTTTGTGTGCAACAAGCCACCCTGACAACCCATTGCTTGTTGTATGGGTTGCTAGACCCATGATGGGTTGTCATGTCATTTGTTTTTTGACAGGGAAATATATGCAGATTCTTGGCTTCATATTTCCCTCTTGAAAGCAAATGCAGATTTGTCAGAGATTTAAAAAGAAAAGCTTTTCTTTTGACAGCTGTCAAAAGAGTGTTTGTAAAAAGGGGGCAGACTCATGATCTTCACTTTCCCAAGTAGCTGGAGACTCGGGGAAGTGAGGAAAAGGTGGGGTTGCTGGGAACTATGGGGGGAACACTAAAAAACCCTGAGGATCTCACTGCAAATGGGGGAAAGTTGCCTCCCCATTCCACGAACTAAGTCCACTCGCGGCTTTGCTTTCCCTTGACAGCTCTCCATTTGAGAGGTGTCAAGTGAACGCAAAGTACAAAATAACCTATTTGCAGGCTCTCTTGGTCATGACCATGGTTGGTACCTGCTGCACTTCAACAGCTGTGCAAACTCGCCCAGTGACCTGGTTCACTTGACACGACAACCCACCAGGGTAAGCTCATTCATGAAATTTTATGAGAGTTCCAGATAATGTCTTCCTCCTTTGTTTTCTCAGTGGTTCTTCTGTCCTTTTTATTACTGCAAAAAATCCATTCATTAAAAAAATATATGGAGTAGCCGCACAATGCCTTCTGGCTGTTAGTGCTAGGACTCCTTCATCTGGAAGCACCCCAGAACTCCTAGGCTACATAGAGATATCCCTGCAAAGAGCAGTGGGTATGGATTTTTTTTGCTACATGGCAGGTAATGCTTACCTCCCACGTTGCTTCCTAACTTCCATACATGCAGCCTTCAGATTGGAAACTGCCAACTTCAACTGGGCTGTCCACTTGGGTTTTGGAGAGTCCCCCCCCCCCCCGGCTCAAATGTTTGATATTGTTAAAAAGCTCTTCTTCCTTTAAATAATAATTTAAAAATCACGTTTGTATCCCTTTCCAGAGGCAGGGAGTGGCTTCATGATTGTCTCTAGGCCAGCCAGACAGCACTATGCAAATCCAGTTTCCGGTGAACTGAAAAACCAGGTTCTCCCTTGACCTAGTCTCAGGGAAAACAGATATATATGTGTCAAGAAATGCGATGAATGCACTTCCACAGTGGGCACACCGCTAAAATTATATACGTCTGGATGCACCCCTCGTTATGGGATCCACAAAAGAGATCCTTCCGGGTCACATTCCTCTCCCACCCCTGTCCCGCCATTGCTGGAATACTGCATGCAGCTTCAAAGGCAGTATTATTCTGACTACCAGATGCTGTGGATTAACAACAGGAGGCTGGATATCTGACCATGGTTGATAGAGAGAATGCTATTTTATGCAGAGTTGGCCAGGCAATGCAGTTCTTTCAAGGCACTAACTAGAAAACATCTGAACATTTTAATCCTTTGCATACCTTATTTTGTGTGTGTATTGGAATAATCAGTCTTGTGAACTTAGTACCATGAAACTGGATGCATTCAATATTAAAGTTAAATAAGGTTGTTTCTAGATGTCTGCAGTTTCCAGAGACTTTTTTTTAGCACTTTCGCGAGTGACTAGCATGCTAGACACCCACAAACCAGATGTCAGCTGCACCAATACTTGTGCTAATTATTGCAAATTTAAATATAATCGTATTGACATGGGGAGTGTGTGTGTATACGGGGAGGCACAGTAACTCCAAATGCCCATTAGAGAAGATACATCTTTAATGTTGTACTTCCAGGTTAGTGAATACTGTCACTGGAGCAACTGATGTCTGAAAGTGGAAATTCTGTCATGGGATTGAAACTAATTTAACTAAACACACTAGCCCTCCCTCCCCCTTTTCATATTTTGTTTCTCATGTAATTTGCTGTTTGCTCATACTTTTCTAGTGGCAAAACATATGTTGCTTTAAAAAAACATTTAAATAGCTGACTTAATACCATCCTTTTCCCACTTCAATAGTATCTAAAACAACGTGAACTGTTGGTGGTAAACATAGGACATAAATATTTCTTTTTATTGGAAACATTTATCCTGCTAGTATAGTATTTGAAAGCCATTTTCCTATACACAGACTAGTTTTACATAGATTAACACTGCACTCCTTAGCATGTTTACTCATGAGAAGGTCCCACTGTGTTCAGTGGGGCTTACTCTCTAGTTGTGTTCAGGATTGCAGTTTAAGATTATGTTATAGTATTGCTGATATTTTCACTCCCTTTGTTTATGGGGGCAATGTAAGTAATCTGGATTGTCCCATAAATTGATGATGAACTATATTCTAATTTGCTCCACAGAGTTCAGCTAAGAAATTACCCACCTTTTCTGCATGATTTTAATTTCCCCCCACTTATGCATATTTTATACAAAAAACCATGAGTGTATATATATATGTGTGTGTGTGTGTGTGTGTGTGTGTGTGTGTCTGCGCGTACACACACACACACACACACACACACACACAAAATTGATCCCTTCACAGACCATTGGAATAAGACAACTCTTGAAGTCTGGCAAGGGTGTTTGAATAAATGATGTTACTCCATTGTTTTTGAGGAGATGAGGCCAAGCCTGCTAAGAGTGGCAGAAGCTGCTTCTGATCTAAGCAGCTAAGATCTAAGATCTAATCGCCTATATCTAATCGCCTATATCTAATCGCCTATATCTAATCGCCTAAGATCTAATCGCCTATATCTAAGATATAGGCGATTGTGAGGAAACTTGACAACTTCTCTGAGTGAGCTTCCTTGCAATACATGTTTGCCACTTACCTGGATTGTTTCATGCTCTTATAGTGTGCGTGTTATACTTCAAAATGACTGACTACTACAGGGAAAAAGCTTACCATACTGCATGATCATTTCTTAATACCATATTTTACTTTTAAACATTGGTCATCATCATCAGGCGATGATAATGGCGTATTATGCAAGCAAACAGTAGTATTACACTGCAGGGCCATTTCTTAATAAGACCATAAGTTTTGGTACTACTTGTACTTTTTAATTGGCTTTTTACAAAACCAGTAATGGTTTTTGTTTTTAAGGTTGTTTAAATGTTTTCTTATGTATTTGTTTGTGATTTGTGTTCTCTGAATTTTTTTGTAAACTGTCTTGTTTGATTTTTCTAGAAAGGCAGTATAGAAATGGTTTAAATAAAAAATAAAACAAGTTGTCCTTATCTTCAAAGCCCTCCATGGTCAGGCCCCCCTCCTTATCTCTCTGCCTTTAGGCCCGAGACATCCCTGCCCCTTGATCTTTGCTCCTCTACCTCCGCCATCCTGTACTGTCCAAAGATCTCCTGCTCCCTCAGAAGACGGCTCTTTCTTCCTTACTGCAAAATATCCTTGGAACTGCCTTCCAGAGAACACCTGTGTGCTGCAACCTCTCACACCCTTCAAATCCCCTTATCAAAATCCATCCTTTTCCATGAAGCCTTTGCCATAACCCCGTTGTTGTTGTTGTTGTTTATTAATGCATTTATACCCCACCTTTTTTCCCCTTGCAAGGAACCCAAGGCAGCTGACACAGTCCTCCTCCTCCTCATAACAACTTTTTATCCTCACAACAACCCTGTGAGGTAGGTCAGGCTGAGAGTCAGTGATTGGTCCAATGTCACCCAATGAGCTTCATGGCCGAGTGGGGACTATAACCTGAATCTCCTGAGTCTCAGTCCAACACTCTAACCACTATACCACACTGGCTCTCTTACCCTACTGTATCTCATTCCAAGTACTGTATGTGTAACTTGAACAGCTCCATATTGCTTCCTGGCCCTGTCTCCACTTCCCTCACCTTCCTCTGTTGTTTCCCCGTGTCAAATTGGGCAGGGACCTGGTCTCTTGTACTGTGTAAAACATCATGCACACTGGGCAGGCTACATAAATAATGGTGGTGGTGGTGGTGGTGGTATTGGTATTGATAATACAGCACAAGGGCAATTTCTGTGTGATACAGTTTACTTTTTTAAAGGTTCAGAATATATGTTGCATTTTAAACAACTGTGTTTAAAGCTACAGAAGTATGTGCTAGAATAAAGGTTGCTTCCATTCCATTCTTCTTGTCTTCCTCTCTTTTAGATAAAAGAGGTTTCTTGTCTATTTAGCTCACAAGATTAAAAAGGACCACATGATTAGCATGATGGGCTGTAAAAGAAGCCCAGTGTGCCAATTCTCATTATTCCTCACTGAAGAAGGGAGTCCTCTGAGACTTGCTGAATAAGTCAGGCCATTAAGGACCTGTCAGTTCAGACAAAAGCATCTCCAACTAGCAAAATGGTCCAGAGTGATTAGATGCCTTGGCAGATGTTGAACTTGTCTGTGTCATTTAATTTTGCCTTGGGCAGCTTTTAATGTTGCAATAAACAAATTCCAATACACAATTCAACTTTTAAGTAGTACAAATGCAAATAGAAACACTTTTATTTTAAATGTTGTGGGTTTTGAAATCATTTCCTTTAAATTAACTAAAATTCTGTGCTTTGTGATGCTATATTTTCCTCCAATCCCCTGCCCCTGGATAAAGCTGAGTTAGGCAAATATGGGTGATTAGCATGAACATTGCATGAGTAGACTTCTGCTCATGCAACAGAAGTTTCCCTTCCTCTTCTCTTTAGCCCCTTCAGTTGCTGCAGAGCGTCCTCCAGCTCTCTAGACCAGGTTTGGGGAGTGGAAGGGGCTGCATGTGGTAGGGGGCATCTGTTCCATTGCTGGATGGATACTCTTGGATACAATCTGATGTTTTTTTCTAAGCATTTTATGTGCAAGGACTGGAAACAAATTCCAATGGACAATAGATTAGAATTTAATGTAAGATAGTTTGAAGATGACATAACCTAAAGAGTAGCACTATGAGCAATCATGGTACAGTCTGGAATCCTCCAACAAATTGGTATAACTCTGGATTAAGGAGTTATTCCCTCAATTTTCACGTATTTTGACCCACGCTAAAATGAGGGAAATGCCGGTAAAAAGGTTTGCAGCTTAATGGGCTTAACTAGATGTTTGTATATGCCAACAATATTTGCCTAAGAGAAGAAGAAATTAGAACAGTACAGAAGAACACAAAAATGACAACAACAAACACCAGAGAAGTCAGGATTTCTGTCCATGTCAGCTGGACTAAATACATGATTATACCCAGAAGTAGATCTCAAGGAAAAAAGAATAGAGAGTGACACTATGGAAGAGATGGAGAAAATCATATATCTAAGGGGACAAATCAGTGGGAATCAAATAACTGAAGACATCAAGGCAAATATTGCCATTGCTAATAAATGCCTATTAAGTAACTAATGCAATTAAGGAAATTAATTACTTAATAGGTTGAGAGTGATTGCCACTGAGGGTTGCCACCCTGATTGCCGCCCTGAGGGTGAATTCGCATGTCATGCTAAGCCACCCTGAGAATAATAATTGTTTGCTCACTAACCCACATTACTCCCAACAGACGATAGAGCGCTCTGTGGCTTGCCATGGCTTGTTTCCCCCTTAGTCCTCTTCAGTCCTGCCCACTCCCGGCATGTATCCCAGGCACCTTTGTGGCAGAACTCCTCATTTCCTTGTTCCCTACATCAGCTCCTTTTCTACAATTAGTCTGCTGGGTTTGCCAGCTCCCGGATGAAACTCCTCCCCTGCCATGCATCAGATCACCAAATGGAAATAATTTTCTGAGCATTTATGAACGCAGTAATGCATTCACAAACTTTTAAAAACTTATTTGGGTGGGTTTGTTGTGCAATTACACATGAGCACCAGACCACCTGTCCACTGTTTAGCTCAGAATACCAATATCCCACTCTTGTCAACTTTATCCTCCACTTCAGCACTTCCCTCGCTAGCGAACACCTTTTTAAAAAAAGGCTGCTTCACATACTCCTGCAGTAATTACACCTGTCCCAAAAGCTCCTTGTGCAGTTGTCGGCCGCTTTCTGCTCCCCCCCCCCATCTTCATTGTTAGCTGTCAGCTATACATGTGTGTTACAGAGCAGTGAGGCAGATGGATAAAACTACGCAAATTTCATGGCAGAGCAGTAAAGCTGAGGGGGAAATAACACAGATTTCATGGCAGAGCAGTGAGGCAGATCAATAAAACTATGCAAAATTCAGGGGAGAGCAGTAAAGCTGAGAGGAAGATAATGCAAATTTCATAGCAGAGTTTTGAATCTGTGCACCTGTGCAAGACCGAAAATAAATAAAATAAAATGAGCCTAGGGTGGAGGGCGCCACCAAGGTATTAGGGAGGATGGTGGCAGCACTAGTGAGATTGCGAGGAGCAGCAAGGTTTTTCACTGCTTTTGCCGTGCGGCTCTGTAGCCGTTCCCGAGAAGCCACTCACAAGCCATCCTACCAGGTTCAGACATCACGACAAACAATGGTGAAAACAAGTCACCCTGAACAACCCAGCAACAAGCCATGGGTTCTCAGGGTGGTGTGTGTATGGTTAAGAAACCATGCTGCCACTGCAGTCCCAGGTTTGCACGGCACAGCAAGCCACCCTGAACAAACATGGCTCACAAACTATGGTGGCTTATCACGTCATGTGAACCAGGTCTCAGTCTTGGCCAGGCTGCAGGCAACAGTTGGCCGGAAAGGATCCATGCAATTGGCACCATGTGGACTGGGATTGAACCTTTAAAATTTAGAGCTTCATTCTGAAATAAAGCCAATAATAACCATGTAAAAAAGTGAAAACACTGGGTACAAATACACACATGGATACCAAAGATTTTAAAAGTTAATATTCAACTGAAACCACAAATGTTCTTACTGGGTATAATGGATTTACAACTTGTGAAAGACTATGGAACATTATTACAATATATGATGACAGCAGCAAGAATAATCTATGCTAAAAAAAAATGGAAAGAAGCAGCAATACCAACTATAGAAGACTGGCTGTTGAAAATGTTGGACTTGGCAGAGATGGCGAAATTGACTTGTTTAATTAGAGAAATTTTTAAAATCTTCATTCAAGAAAGACTGGAAACCTCTGGTGGACTTCTTGGGGAGGAGGGAAAGTGACTTAATAATGTTGGGTTTTGATTTTTGAATACAGTAATACCTTGGATTGCAAGTAACTTGGTTTGAGAGCATTTTGCAAGACAAGCAAATTTTTAAATATTTAATTTTTTTTTTTACTTGATATACAAGCGACGTCTTGCAATACAAGCACAATAGTACGGCTTAAATTAAAAATCTCTGTACAATTTTTTTTGGGGGGATTTCATTTTGATATAAGAGTGTTTTGGATTACAAGCACGTTTCCGGAACGAATTATGCTCTCAATCCAAGGCATGACTGTATTGGTAAAGGTGATAGAAATTCTTTCTGTGAAAATAGAGAAAACTTAGATTGGATAAGGATTGGTAATGTTTGTCAGACAATGAGGTGGAAGCCAAATATGATTTGTTTTTGTTTTGGAAAATTAAATTTAAAAATAAAATAAAAATGAAATAAAGCCAATAATAACCAGACCTTCCATGTCACCAATGCAGCATATGGGTGGCCCCAGCCTATTCTTATTATACAGTTCCAACTTTCAGGAGAGTTGGGTTGCATTTTCTAAAACAGTACTTTCTCCTTTGTATATGCAGTTGGTGTGAAGCAAAGATCTGAAAACACTTTTGGTCTAGGAGCTCCATTGTCAATTGACCTTGTACCAAAATATTTAAGTGCTTTTTCACACATGCTAGTTAGGTATTGTTTCTCATTGCATGCAAATGTTGCATGCATAGTTTGTTTCACATTGGAATCAACTGGAGCTTATGCTTGATAAAAAGGAAAGAGAAGAAAGCTGCTGATAAGAATAGGTGAGAAGTTAGGACAGCTTTTTTTCATATAGCTTTCATCTGCTTGTGGTAGTAAAAAAATAAACTTTTGTTCTGTGATTGACATTGGCTTGGTTACACCATTCACTCCTAGTTTTAACACTTTGAAAAGGCTATCATAATTTGTCTTGTATATCAGAATGATGAATTCATGTAACAATGTTACAAAAATAAGTACCGTAACAAGATTAGTTAATGTTTTCCAGCTTCACCTCCCCACATGCTTTCACTAAGGCTCAGCAGATTCCATTGACCATGTTTATATATCATCTGGGGTTCGGAGGGAAGAAAAAAAATAATAAAAATTCAGAAATCAGTAAAGGTGCCCGTAGGAAGCAAAAATTAGCTCTGGAAATCTGTCTCTGCAATTAACCTGGGGAACTCAGGTTGCAAGGCATCATTGATGTTATGGAGTTTTTAAAACGTTGATGTCTAAACCATCCATCAATTACCTTGTAATCGTAATGTAAACTTCTCATTCCTTATTGTACTGTATCCTTTCAGCGAGACTATGTTATATTGGGTCTCTGCTTCTGAAATAACAAGATTTGATTGGTATTACAGTAATTAAGGTATACAACCAAATTTTTAACATTTTGTGTAAAATAAAACAAAAGAAAGTGCAAGATTTGAGTGTGCCAATTGTTATTTAGAATGATAAAAAGTATTTCTAAGAGTTCTTAAAATCTTCATGGATATAACATTCCTCTGTGGTTTGGGAAGTTTTTTTTAACCTAGGTGCACTATATTAAAATGCAAAAATATTAAGTGTTATGCGTTACTAATTAACTTGTTGTTGTTGTTGTAGTAAAAAAGACACTGAAGTCCTACCATATAAGCAAGCAAAGCCTTTATTCAACAAGGCTTTTAGTAGCTTTCCTATGGCACTTTGGTGGTAGTCAGGAATGCAGGGTCAAACAACAGCCTAGTCATAGAGTATTCCCTGATGGCTTAGAGGCATTATGGCAGGCTGTCCAGGCTAATCATTTCAAGCGGCCCATGGAAAACCACTTTCTGGTTAAGTCTGCATCATTCTGTTCCACCAATGGAAAAAATTGAACATGAGGAGGGTGTGTAGCTTGCAGACAAAAATATATCCAGCGTAGCGCAGGATCTGTTTTTAGCCCATAACGGCTGAACATTTTGGAGAGTTAGACACGGTTTCCTGGCTTACCAGAAGCAGAAAAAAAGAAAGAAAGAAAGAAAGGGAGAGTCTGTGCATACGTGTGCTAAATGATTTTGTGACACGTTTGGAGAAATAAGCTGGAGCAGAAACACTTGTGGAAAGTAAGTCTGGGCAGCAGTAATTCAGGTGAGGAAGCATGCGGGACACACGGTCTGCAAAATTAAGCAAAAGTTGCGAAGGGACACATGCAGAGACACGCTGTCTCTTGGCTTTGAAGTTTTGCTTTTCCAAACGATTATGGGGCATGTCTTTCCCTTTCAGCACTTTTATCAGCGACTTTACTGGACTTACTAATTGTTTGTTGTTGTTGTTGTTAACTATTGAATTAGCTGCTACTCAAATTGTCTTACAGTTTGAACGCTGAAAGACTTGTTTTCTTATAGGGAAAGATTCCTGTGGTAGCTTTTATCCTGCCTGTAATACTATACATACTATGACTAATGCATCAATCACGTTCTTCCTTGGATTTTTGTCTGTCCTGCCTTGTAATTTACAATGGAAAAATGCAATGCCTAACTGTTGGAAAACATACTTTCTTACTCCTCTGTGTTATTTATATATTGGATGAAAACTTCGTTTCTAAATTTCCTATAAATTTGCACTAAATAAGCTTTTACAACCGAGGAAGAGAAACTTCCTTCTCCTTCTCCCTGGTTAAGATGGATTTTTAATATGTTGCATAGCTTCCCAGGTGGAATTTCATTAACATGCCACACCATATAACCATTTCAATGATACCTTTACTGTTTCAAACAATAATTATTTTGCTGGCCACTTTTGGAATCAGTATGCTAGACTAGTTGGACCCTTGGTGTGACTCAGAGAGGTCTTATTATAGTGATCCTTATCCTTTGCAGTGGAAGGGACTTGCTAACTGTTATTACTATCTGCATTTTTTTTCAAACTGATGGCTCATACATATACCTGTTCTAAATAATTCCCATTGGTTTTAATAGCAGCATATTCCAACTTCTTTTAGAATTGATTTTTAGTCCAAATGATACACTGTTATAATATGGGATACAGTACAGTAATACCTTGGGTTGCAAGTAACTTGGTTTGAGAGCGTTTTGCAAGACAAGCAAATTTTTAAATATTTATTTAATTTTTTTTTTACTTGATATACAAGCGATGTCTTGCAATACAAGTACTGTAGTACGGCTTAAATTAAAAATCTCTGTACAAATTTTTTTTGGGGGGGATTTCGTTTTGATATAAGAGTGTTTTGGATTACAAGCACGTTTCCGGAACGAATTATGCTCTCAATCCAAGGCATGACTGTACTGTAGTACGGCTTAAATTAAAAATCTCTGTACAAATTTTTTTGGGGGGATTTCGTTTTGATATAAGAGTGTTTTGGATTACAAGCACGTTTCCGGAACAAATTAGGCTCTCAATCCAAGGCATGACTGAGTAAAAAATATTTTTTGAAGTGTTGCTTCCAATATAACCTCTTGTGGGATATCTAGAACAACTAGATGGCCCACTGGTGCAGCAGGAAGAGCACTTAATGGTATCTCTTAGCCCAAGGATGAACATGCATTGATGACTGCATTGAGCCAGTAGTAGCATCCCAGGCCACATCAGTAATGATTCAGGAAGGGGTGACAACCAGGGTTGGTGTCAAGCGCAGGCATGGTCGGGCACCTGCCAAGGGCCCCCACACATGCAGGAACCCACTGACAAGTTCCCTGTGTTGTTCCTCCTCTTTACCATTGCCACCTGTTTGTTCACCTGCCTCTCACTCTATCCCAGACAATGGTGGTGGTGAGAAGCAGGAGCAGTAGCTGCCACTGTGTACTTGCTCACTGGCTCCCTGCCTGTCAAGCAAGCAAGAGGTAGCAATGATGAGAAATAGGATGAGGAGCAATAGCAGCAGGTGACAAAGGTGTACTCACTGAGGGAGGGGTTTCCAAAACTTCAAGCCAGCACTGGTGACAACACTGAAGTGCCAGGCAAGACGATTGGTTTCAACAGAGGAGGTAGTGCAACAGTTAGAAGGGCTTTGATCTGAAATGTAATACTTAATTGTCAAGTTACAGAAACTAGAGGCCTTGTCTATCAAAGAAGCTTGTGACAATTTAATTCAGCCAAAGGGGGGTGAGGCTGAAAACTCTCTGCGATGGCAGCAAAAAAGTGGGTGCAGGAGAAGAGCATGAAAGAGCAGCTGCTTTGTTGCCAGCCTAAAAGTAGCCATCCACTTCGGAGAGTTTGTTGTGGGGATCTGCCCAGCTACCCAGAACTATTGGAGGGCGTGCCGTGCACCATGTTTTGGGGCTTCTCAGCTTATGGTACTTGTATGGCTAAAAGCCTAGGCCAGAACCTAGCCATGGAAGCTCAGTGTGCATAAAGGAAGTATGGAAGCGGGCCCAGTAGGGTCCACTATATCTTATTAGGGCAGGATTTTGCCCTTTTTCCCTTGAAAGAAGAGTTGTGACAGATGGGGCAGTGTACTGGCTGTTATCATTTCTACAGCACACTCTATTAAACACACTCTATAAAGTACTTTATAATTCTTACTTGGTTCCATTCATTAACCATGTTAGATAGGTTTAAGCTGAAAGGTAGTATCTTTCACCAGGACATTTGGCATGCAAAGGTTTGCGCCTGCGTCTCCTATATCCAAATCCAGCAATCTAGTCACTGCACCACTCTGTCTGCTGATCCCAAAGACATGATATGACGTGATTGTGGGCTTCACTTCCTTTTTTGTTTTGACTGGTATATTTTTAGCTTCAGCACTATTGATGTTCAGACATGTACGCTCTAATTTGTGTTAGTGCCATAATTACCTTCTAATTCTAAAATGCAACAACTTATTTGTTTTAGGTCAGCTAGTACTGTTGCTAAGTGCTAGTTTGACAATTCTACATTGGCTCTCATGGCTTGACCACAAAGTGTTATGATTTGGTGTGTCATTTCCTTAATATCATCTTCTATGCCCCAAACTGGGAGGGTACCAGTAGAGAGCCATGGTAGCAGCTGCCTTCCATCTGAGTAACCATGTTGAGCTGTCAGTGATTCCAGAAGACCATTTCCAGGACATACTGCATAGTAAAGTTGTCTGCACATGGTTTTAGTCTATCTTAAATTAATATGTACTATGGTGGTATTGTTTTGTGTTAGTAACTGTGACTACAGAATTAGAAAGTCACTGCTATCATGGATTAATTAATCTAGAAGATAAGGTTGTGATTTTTGTGCATGTGCACCCTGAATAGCACAGTCCAAATGCAGTCTTCAAGGCAGATACAGTAATACTTTGGATTGCAAGTAACTTGGTTTGAGAGCGTTTTGCAAGACTAGCAAATTTTTAAATATTTATTAAAACATTTTTGACTTGATATACAAGCGACGTCTTGCAATACAAGTACTGTAGTACGGCTTAAATTAAAAATCTCTGTACAAATTTTTTTTTTTGGAATTTCGTTTTGATATACAAGTGTTTTGGATTACAAACACGTTTCCAGAACGAATTATGCTCTCAATCCAAGGCATGACTGTATGTATACAAGAAGTTTCTGCAGTTGAACGGTATCATGAACCTTTAGACCAGGGGTGGGCAACTTGTGGCCCTCCAGGTATTTTGGTCTACAACTCCCTGATCCTTTACCATTGGCTATGCTGGCTAGGGCTGATGGGAATTGTGGGCCAAAACATCTGGAAGGTCACAAGAGGCCCACCCCTTCTTTAGACCATTCTACCTTTCTGTTAATATTATAATTTTGAGACGGTGTAATGTAGATGTTTCAGACTTGGTGAAAGACTGTTGTAATGGGCCTCAAATGAAGTAGGATTACAACTAGATATAGAGCTATTGCTTCAAATGGAGTAAGTGAGCAATTTAAGGCTAAATGGGAATCATTTAGCCTCAATCATTAAATCATTAATGATTTCATCATTAAAATCATAATCATTTGTATTAGTTTGGCTGCTCATCGCTTGAATATCTTGGTATATAATTTTAAAAGTAATCTTTCAAGAATGCTGTGGAAGACTTGCACTGGTGTGTGTGTGTGTGTGTGTGTGTGTAGATAGATATGTTTGCATTGGAGTATGGCTAAGATTGCAGAAATAAAAAAAACTGCTTTTGAGTTGCAAGAGCATGTGACTAAAATGCCTAGTTTTAAAAAATGCAGTAAATTCTTGCCAAAAAGTCCTCTGTATTTGAGCTGCAAAGTGACTGTTATGCACAACTCCAGTTACTATATATGTGTGTGTGTGTGTGCGCGCGCGCGCATACACACACACACACACACACACAATGTGGTATTCGCCAAAGTCACATTAATGTAAATAGTTTTATATGTGATTTTTGTCCTCCTGCATTTGCAGTTTTACTTTTCGTACAAAGTGCACAACTTGAAAAGGAAATACTGCTTACCTCATATCCTTGTGAAGCTGTCAAATCAAATATTTTAATTTCCTACTAGCCAAGCTTAGAAAAGAGGGAGTTCTAACTCTAAGCCGTTATGTTCCCTACCACAGCAATGCAACAAAATAGCATTAAGTTCAGAGAAGGTGTATGCCAGCCGTGCCGGAGGGGGGAAGATGGAATGGGGAGGGGCTGAGGGTCATAGTCCGGTGTGGGAAGGCCACACGCTTTGTATGCAGAAGGTCCCAGGTTCAATTTCCGGCATCTCCAGGTAGGGCTGGGGAAGAATCTTGCCTGAAACCCTGGAGAGATGCTGCTAGTCTGCATAGACAACATTGAACTAGATGGGCTCAGTGTAAGGCAGCTTCCTATGTTCCTATAAGCATATATCTGTGTTCCTGTACATGTCTGAATGCAGCCATAGTATAATTTTGGAGTGAGGGTGGCCTATCTCATGAATAAAATTAACCAGATAGAAGTGTAACTGTGCTTATTATCAAGAGTATTATCAAGTCTGTCTTAAGTGTTGGCAAGCTTTATGCTGTTAGGAAGTTGCCTCATGTGGTAAGAAAAAAATGCTCCACGACAGCATTTTTCATACGCAGCGGTTGTAGCCTTAACTTTTCATTGTGCCGTGTGTCAACCCATTTTGCATACCTGCCTTTGATAGATGTATTCATTAGCCATCTTCATTGTATCTGTGCACAATGGAAGTTGTATCAGTGGCTCAAGTCTGAAGAATTGATGCTGTTATACTGAGGTCTATAACAGCAGCTTGCTTGCTACCCACTCTGTTAAAAAGGATTACACAGTGAGTGCGCAATCACGGTAGGGACCAGATGGTCTTTGACTGATTCTTTAGACAAATTGGGTTGGTGTCCTCTTATGAATAGAAATAAGTTTCTGAAAGTAGCCTTGTGAATGTAGTTTATGCTCCTGTAACATAGGTTCTGAATACAAATGCCCTGATTGGTGACTTCCCTGTGTTTCATTGGTCAATAGTCCCCTGGTGATTTACATATACCCAGTAACAGAGAGCTTGCAAAATTTATGTGGTGTTTTCCTTCCAATCATCCCTATTGTTATGTCCTATCTTAGCATAGGGCTGTGCCTGTTACCCAAAAATGTGCTTTATGTTGGTGACATTTATATGTTGAAGCAATTAGTGCTTACAAGAAAGCAAAGTCATAAATATTTACATTGTGTTTTTAAAAAATAAACAAGGAAGTGTTTAGTCCGTGCAATAAGATTGAGCCACAGCACTGTTCCAGAGTTGTAAAGCAAAATGTCTTAGAGAAAATGTGCATGGCTTTATGTGCATAGATACCACAGGATATAATCTGGAAAATCATTGTCATTTATTTGCTGACCTCCCACTGTGGCTTTCTTTCTGTTTGTGCTGTTGTAAGGCAAGTTTGTTGTGACCTTTAACTTCATTAACCTGTAGATTAGCAAATTATCTGCTATGAGTTTGTTTAATAAGTTTGTTTAATAATGAGTGAGATTTTTGATACGATCATTAAAAAAATATCTGTATTCCACCATAAGGCAGCTATTGAGTAAACACACTGTAGTAATTTGGGCTCTACAAACATAGACTGTATGCATCTGATACCTAGAAGTTCCAAAAAGATATGGTCTTGCAGTCTTTTGAAATATAAACCTACTGCTATCTTCTATCAAATGAATCCCTTCTTTTTACTTTGAAATACAACTTATTGTTTGCTCTCTGAATACGTTTGTGTTATTCACTTTCTCAGTAGCTGCTTTTGTCTCTTGGAGTGTGCAGTGCCTAGTGCTGTCCTTGCTGTTGCTTTGCTGGCGGATCAACTTTAAAACACAAATAGAGAGGTTGCCAGCTGGTTGGATGAGTGAATTACCCAGTGGCCTTTCACCTCTGGGTCACAGCAGGAATTCAGACAGTATCATGAATCAACAATAACAAAAGCCCCACAGAGACTGATCAAATTGTAATAAGAGAGGAAGATGTATAATATATACATATTAAGACAAATAGCAGTATCAAACTGGAACAAGCTTGAATTGTGTAAATATTTTGCCTCGAAAGACTTGTGTCTGGTTCAAACATAATGCCAAAGTACAACAGTACCAAAATGTGTCCATGTAAACTCTGGTTTGCAGGCAACCAATAGTTTGACCACAAACCATGTTGAAACTATGGTTTGCTATCCTGTTTTGTGGCCCAAACTGTTTTTTGTGCAAATCGTGATTTGTCATGTTCAGATGAAACTGCCTGGAACTAAGGGAAGGAATATGAGCACAGGGATAGAAGAAGCACAGGGATACAGGGCTTGTTTGCATAGTGCAAAACTATGGTTTTGGTGTTACCTGTGAACTAGCCCATAGTCAGTTCAGTTGAAAAAAATGTAGCCTTGTTAAAGGAAGGAGTTTAAAAAACAACTATCCTTGAAAGCATTAGAATCATATCTCATAATTTATCACATACTCTTAATTTTGATGATAAAACTATTTGTTACTGAAATCCACTTGTAAAGGAAGGGGGTGAGAAACTGCATTGTAATTTCAACATTGTTTCAGCAATGGAATATAGATACTGGATCTCATGCTCCTGACTCTTTGCTCTGGCAGTATCTAGTTTGATCTCTAGTATGGTTACTTGGTGACCATAATAAAATATGGTTGTGTGTGCATTTACTTCACTGAGAGATTTCTCATCCTTGTTTTACAGGGATTCATAAAATTTCATCCATTGATTGGAAAAGTTGATAACCAGCTGTCAAGATAATGTCAAGGACATAGACCGCTAATTCCACCCATCTTTGAGCGATCCTTCAGGTGTGTCTGTTACAGATATTGTCATTTTCAACATGATTAGCAGGATTTCATGAAAACCTGGTATTATAGTATAGCTGATTTACAAAAAAATTAAAATATTAAAGTAGCTAATGTGGACAATGTAGAAAGTCAATGTAAACTCTGCTTGTTCTGACTGTCTGAAAGACTGCATTAGGTCACAGGGAAAACTGGGCAGTATCCAATGCTGCATGTGCTCCAGCAGTACTGTCTGCTGGTGCAACAGGAAGCTAGCGGTACCTAAAGCAACCACAGAAATGAGCCGAAACACTCACTTCTGGAATGGGGCAGGTCAGTGGAGCTTGCAGAAGGGAGCAAGCAATTCTGGAATTGACCATTTTGGCTCATTTCTGAGGTTGCTTTAAGAAGCACTAGCTTCCTGTTCCACTGGCGGTTAGTTTCACAGATGTAACAGAATGAGCAGAGGCACATGGGCAGTGTTGGACACTGCCTACAGACTGCAAAATATAAAATACTTCCATGTACCATAAAACTGGTCCTAGGCTGGCATAATATGTAGGTTTCCAGAGCTAATTTTCTGTCATGGAAAATCAGTAAACTCAAGATAAGATTAACCAAGAGCTGGACATGTGGCTAAACTAGTTTTTGGGAAAGTTAGGAATAAACTTAATTGTGTAATCTCCCTCACCCCAAAACACGTGCCTACTTGGCATAACACACTGTAATTACTGGCTATATATGGCCTTATTTGCTTACCTTTGCAGTATGTGCAATTTTGTCACATAGCTGTACTAAAACCTAACACTAAGCCATGATTTGTAAAGCCAAACCAGGTTTTGGTGTTGTGAATGAACCTGTGCCACTTTACAAACCATGGTTTGCAAGGGGCTCCCAAGCCAGGATATCAGATCATGGTTTGAAGCTGGGCTGCAAACCCTTTGTACAAACTGTGGTCTATTCTTACATCTGAATTCACAAATAATTGGCAAACCACAGTTAAGGCCATTACTGCTGCACCAAGGAATGAACTTATGAAACTGAGTGTTGAACTCTTGGTGGATGGAAAGCAAAAGCAGAAAAGCTGCTTTAAATTGTGGTTTAAAGCGGTTTGAACTTGCTGCAATGTTCAAACCATTAGTGTGGGGTCTTCAACCATGGTTACCACAAACCATGGCTTGACGTGATATCTAAATTGAGCCTTACTTGGTAACCTCATTTTTTTATAACTTAGGTTTTATATCTGTGCTAATGACATTTTAAATTGGGATAAGCTTGGTGAAATCCATAGAAATACAAGACAAATCTTCATATAGAGCAACTATTACTCTTATTACTCATGTGAGTAAATGCTGGGTCAATCTTTGTGTACAGCACAGAGATGAGTTTCACACTTCTGAATGCAGGTTAAATGTAGCAGAAGATGAAAGTAGAATAGGGGAGAGAACTATTCAATGAATAAGTCATTTTTGGATTGACTTTAATTACACATTGAGGGATTTCCAGAACAATTCCTATACAAACTAACCACAGTAAAATTAAAAATGCATTTTATCTACTGGATTTATGAAAATAAGTGGAATTTTCTTATCAGGAAATGTTTCTAGAAGTTCACATGTAAGACTAAAACTCTTCTTTGTTTAGAGTATGTAAGTGTTTTAATAACCACCACTGTTTATGCTCAATTTAGTGAAAGATGGGGAATTCAGAAAGCCAGTACAGCCTTCAGGGAACAAAAAGTCATACTAATTCTACATCCGGTGCCAAGCAGAAGCCTTGCTCTATGAAAATTCGCAGCATCCATGGTAAAGATGAGAAGTCCTGCTCCTTACATGGATGGAGTCACAGCGTCAGTGGCAGCAACTACAAATCCCGATCATTAGCTAGAAGCTGCCTTTCTCATTTCAAGAATACTCCGCCTTATTCTTCAAGACTCAATGACACCATCGTGAAAGTTTCTAAGAGTAGCAGCCATGCCAAACATAGAACCTTGGGGAACTACAGCCAAGAGAGTAATAATGCATTTTTGCCTGATAATGGTTTTCGCTACATCGACTTTGAAGCTACAAGCAGCCATGTTGCTTCCAGGGAATGTAATGGGCACTTCTTAAATTGCTATGGGAAGAAAGAGAGCCCACCATCGGATGACCGAATGAGTCCAAAAGTTCTCATTAAAACACTGGGGAAGCTGGATGGGTGTTTGAGGGTTGAATTTCACAACAGCAGCAGCAACAGTACCGTCTCTAGAGAGGAATCCAGTGGACCAGTTCAACTCTTACGGTACTCACCTACTTCAGAGTCTGAAAAGAATAATGTGCTTGAAGTGAAGGAAACTTCTAGTTCGGACTATACTGAAAGCCATTGCCTGTCAGCCACTGACTCAAGACTTAGATCCAGTAAAGGGAGCTCCATTAGTTCAGAGTCTTCATGGTATGATGCTCCATGGGGCAATAATGGAGATATGAATGAGCTGGATGGGTCATACATGTCCAGGAGCACCCCAGATGCGAGTATCCAAGTCAGTTTTCCCCAGAATGACTGCAAGAAACTCTTGAACCAAAGCTCATCTCTCTCCTCTCTCCGTGATTTATATAGGGATTCAAATCTAAGAAGCTGCCAAACCTCTGATATTGGACTTTCTGCAGATTATATCAATACTCATGCCAGCTTAAGCAACCGTGTTTCATTTGCGTCAGCCATAGATGTTCCTTCTAATGTTGAGAACAGAGGACCTCCACAGTATTCTTCCTACACTCTCCCCTGCAGGAAATCTACAACCCTTAATGAGGATGCAACAAAGAAGGAAACATTAAAAAGCCGAATGCGTCGGATCAGTGATTGGACAGGAAGCCTGTCGAGAAAGAAGAGGAAGCTACAGGTATATGGAGTTTTCAGCTGAAAGTCTTTTCTGAAGTATGAGTTTTGGATCCTTCCCATTAGTGTATATCCTCCACTTGGTTTGGTGCTAAGTACATTTGTTCTGATACCTTTTTTGGGGGATAAATGATAGGACTTTCTCTTCAAATAATTCAGTCACTCCAACTCAATGCTGAACGATCAGATAAACTGGGCTGTGCATATTTTCAATGTTATTTTGAAAAATGTTGACAGATTTCTACCTTACCTTTCAATTACACATTTTCAAGGTGTGATATTTCTTCTGAGTATTCAGAGTAATCTGATAGAAGACTTCTTACCAAATAGCTGTAAGATTGCCAACATACACACATGCAGAATTGGGCCTCTACTTCCAGGTGTTAGGAAGAGAAATGTGATTTATCTGCATGTGCAGCCTTTCTATCAGATGCTCATCTTTTGTGCGTGTGTATTTGAGTACAAAATGTGACATATGAAGTGGTATTTGCATTGCCATTGATTATAAAGAAATAATTGAAAACTAAGTTTGCTGACAGGCTATGTTAAACGGGTGTGATAGAGATCAAATCCATGGCAAAGCCATACTCCACTTCAATACGTCCTGCCACTGACTCCATCTGGTTCTGCTTTCCTCACCATCACCATAGCAGTCACTCCCTATTTCTTCCCCTATTTCTACCTTTGTTCTATCATGCTACCTATCCATCTACTCATCTGATTTTGTCTGTCTCAGTCCTTGCTGCTGCCTGAAAGGCAAAAGGAAAGAAGAAAACAGAGTGTGTTTATTTCTAAACAAATCTGCTGCTACCACTTCTTCCTTCTTTGGCTATGGCAGGCAGTGGATTTCTTGTCTAGGGTCTTATGCCCAGGAAGGTTTTATAGCACATTTTACATCACCATTGACATGTTAAGAGTTCCACAGTTTTAAAACATTGGCATTGTTCTGCTGTGTGGGTAGTAGGAATCTGTGAAGAATAAGGGAGTTCTAGAAATAGTGTATGTCTAAGCTGGCTACTCTCCTTGTAACCCTGAATAAATACAATGCTAGCAGTGGCCTTTTCATGGGAAGAATGACCTTTTCGGATGACAGCTGCAACTGTGGGCACTGTGCTGCTTTGGCTGCACGTTGGAGGAAGGTGGTCATCCTTCTCAAAACATAACCCAGCTTTTTGTTGAGTACCATTTTAAGGAGTAGGCAAAGTTAGCTGCTTCTGTGTGATGACTAGAAGTGCACAGTTAAGACTGGTTCTATTTGTTCTGCCCTAAGATTAAACAAAAAAATGTGCAAAGCAAACCTTTGTTAAAGGCTATATAAACATCAGTAGAGAAAACACATTAAGCAGTTGTGGAGATATTCTGATGGAGTTCGGAACAGCTGCCTTGTATATTTCTTTCAGTACTTAATAACATTAGGTAATTGTTCACTTATGACTTACTCTACACATACACATGTACTATTTTAAGCATTTCACTAATAGTGTCAGGAAGAGATACTCCTCCCAACAGAACTGGTTCTCAATGCTGTTAAAATTTTTGTCCAAAGATATCTATTTCGGAAGATCGCAGTGGGAGTTGAGGGTAATTATTATTTTCTGCTATCAAACCCTTTACACTGCAATCCTGCAATGAGCTCTGGATAGACCGACATATAAGTAGGAGATCTAGGAAATGAGGGCTGCCAAACTTAAAATTAAAATCACATGTAAAGCATTCAACTCTGAATAGTTTAGTACCCTGCCCTTCTTATAAAAATTCCTTTATGTAATCACTGCTAGCAGAAATGGGTAACATATAACTTTATTCTAATGGATAATTAGACTTGCTGAAACAGCAAGCATGATGTTCCAAAGGTATGTGCTAGAAAAGCATGTCCTAGAAATTTAAGATGGAAGGTGCTTGTATACAGTTAATGATATATGTTAGTGTTGGAAGTGGTGGCAGGATTAGGCTCCTTTCCCAGAAGGAATCCACAGATATTGGCCTGGTTTGCAAGATTAAACAAGTCACGGTGGCTTGTTTAAGCTGTGGCGTGTGCCAGGTGTGGCTTGTCGTGTCATCTGAACCTGGATGGCATGGCTTGGTTGAGATACCCAACAACAGGCCCCTCGGTGTCTGGTGACCATGGATTTAATTCTGGCCATCAAAACTGAAGTGTGGCCTCTAGCAAAAACATGCTGTGGTGTTTCTGCCAATTAAAAACAAACAAATTGCCAACACTTCCCTTACTAAGCAGGTAAACTATGCTGCCAGGCCAGCCTCTGCGATCGACTGGGTTTGGACGACATGTCATGGCTCACCCACAATGAGTGGCAGTGCCCATGGGTGCCAAATTGCATATGCAACCCCTACTCGGGGGTTGTCGTGTCGTGCAAACCTGGCAAACATGGTTTTATGCAATGGTTAAACAACCATTGCATAACCCTAAAACAGACCTCCCTGTCTCAGTCACTGCTGCCTCTGACTGAATGGGAGATGGCAGTGCCATTTTAAAACTCTGTTTTACTTCCTGCTTCTGTGTATGCCCTGTTCTAATTCTCTGCTCTGCTTCTCAGCAGAGTCCTGGTCCCTTCACCATCCCACACTTGTTTCCCATGTCTTTTCCTCTGCAGCCGAGTGTACTCACAGCTGCCAGTGGAGAGTTCTTCATCTCCCCTTATAGTTTCCCGTTATGGCCGCTTGTAGCCTCTTGCAGGGCTGATTTTTAAAATCTTTTTAAAAAGAAGATGAATAGTTTGTGAAGGGAGACACTTCATGGAAGGGAGGCAGGGGAAAAACTGTAGTGTACTGTGATGGATGGTGCCTTCTTGATCTTTTTTGTCTTGGTATTGTAATACATTCCAGCTAGGGATGTGTGTTCTTGAGTTCATCCCAAAGGGTTTGTCTTTGGTTGTTTTTGGAGCAAACACTTGTAAAGTCTTGGGGTGCTCAAGACCACCTTTGTGTCCCCCTTCTTGTGCCTCAAAGCTTCCCAGAAATTTAGGATTGGGCAGAGGTGAGGTAGAAGTGGTTTCAGGACTGGATTGAGAATAAAAGTCCCAGCATTACCAGTGGGAAAATGTTGCTGCACACACTGTTCCCACTTAGGAAATTGGAGGCTTGGCAGCTTGAGACCATGGCTTAACAAGCTGGCAAGATATTTTGTGGTGGAGCAGTGTGTGCTGCCTGGTGCAGCATTTGATGTTGCAGAATGGCATGACATGCTTCTTAAGAATTAGGAATATAAATTACTTCTACCCTGTGTAGACCCTTCCAACTACACAAAAACCAGTCCAGGTAATGAATTGAATGTAATTCTGCTGCTAAGTGGGTTTGTCCCTGGAAACCATATGTAAGGTGCCTCAGTTCCCCCCAGAGAAAGAGCAAGGTGTAAGTATAATAAATTTTAATTAAATTAAATTTTAAAACTAGAAAATCAGGGAAATGGAAATATACATTGCTGCAAAAATCTGACTGCAACCATTTGAAATTATTCTGTATAGGATAATAAACACCTTAAAGTGGTCAGAACATGTTGGTATAATAATAATAGTAATAATAATAGTAGTAGTAGTAGTAATAGTAGTGGTAGTAGTAATAAGCATCTCAGTGTAGGGGGTCTCCAACACGGTGCCCACAAGGCCAGGCTAAGGCACCCGTCAAGCTATTTTTCCCCTCTACAAGTGAACGGAACGATTCCTTCATTCACTTGTATAGGGGAGAAAGTCCTCCTCGCTGAAAAACGGCGGTGGTGGGGGAAGTCCACACCCCACCAAGGACCCTTGGGGCAACAATGAACTTTTATGAAGCAATTTATTTGCAGCACATGTAAACATGAAATCAGTCAAGCCAAGCTATTTGACCACTATATCTTGGTTAAATGTACAATTTTTCTTCTTTTCCATAGGAGCCAAAATACAAAGATTCAAGTGAGTATTTTGACACTGGAATTGAAAGTCTTTCTCCAGACACTCTTGCTCCTTCACATCTCTCTGGGTCTCTGTGGTCACCCGGCTCTGGCCAGATCTTTCCGCAGAGAAGTGAGTCTGCTAATGCAATCAGCAGTGATGCTGTGAGACAGAACATTTATGAGAATTTCATGCGGGAGCTTGACCTGAGCAGGACCAACATTGAAAACACAGACACCTCCACAGAAACTGAGGACTCGAGCAGTGAGTCACTCAGCTCCTTGGAACAATTAGATTTGCTTTATGAGAAAGAGCAAGGAGTTGTTCGTAAAGCTGGGTGGCTCTTCTTCAAACCTCTCGTGACCCTACAGAAAGAGAAGAAGCTTGAACTGGTTACCCGGAGAAAATGGAAACAGTACTGGGTAACACTAAAAGGTATGATTTTAACCAATGTAGGCTCCATTATTTATTGGCAGTGCCTTTTTAGTTCACTTCTACATCTGTTCAGAATACTCTTTAATTTGCTAGAAAGGAACTCTGAAAAAGTATTATCTTTACAATTAAGCATTTTGTGCATTTCCCCCTTTGTCACCATTATGTGAACATTTTAACAAGCTTCATCCCATGCCCAAATATATTAATGATCCAGGTTCTTATAACACATGCACTGAATTCTGTCTGTCTTAGGTGTACAGGCTAATAACCCTTGTTAATAATTTCAAATCACACCCTGAGCCTTCTATAGTAAAAGCCACCAACAGGTTTGGCCCTGTGTCCTTGGATGCCCTTGCCAGGGGAGTGGTCTCTTAATTTTTATCTGCTTATGTGCCCTTTCACCCTAACTTGTAAGAGTCATACTGGGTTCTTCTAGACAAGGCTTCCAATTGCCCTGCCTCATTTACTGGGGGCCCAGCTGTAATTGTCTTCCACTCAGTCAGGGCCCCCAGGAGTGCAGATGTTCAGTCCAACATGTGTGGGCATGCTTGTTTGCTTACTTTCAACTCAAGTCTGCTTGAAAGTCATCCCTTCTGACCTGGAAGCCTTGTTCCCTAATCCAGATTTTTGGAATGGTTACTTAGCATTGAAAGAAAGGTGCTCTGCATATGCATTTTTTATCTTGTTAAATGTATTTTATTTTGTACATCGCCCAGGGTGGCCAGTTGCCGGCCAGATGGGCGATTGATAAATGTAAATAAATAAATAAAATAAAAAATATGCTCAGTGCACTCTGTTCCTGCACCTGTTTCAAGGCTGAACAGGCAATTCCAAGGCATTGGAATCATGTCGTGTGGCAAAACTTTAATAATGATTCCTAGCTCAAATTAATTCTGGATACATTGTAAATGGATGCCAAGGACAATGCTGGAAGGAATTAAATGCACTGAAAATATGGATTAGGAATAATTTACTTGGAGTGGAGGTTACCTTCTTCTTTTTTTGGCAGTTTTTGTTCTTCAGCACACGTTACTGCAAATAAATGTAAAAATATAGCTATCTGCAGGCTGGGGAGGGGGAGAAAGGAAAATATTTTTTTAAACAAGATTTGTCTATATTGAAACAAAGTCGATACACCCTAATATTGCACAATAAATACTGACAATGCTTAAAAAGGCGGAAATGCTGGTTTATTAAATGCTGGATGGGGAAAAAATAAGTTTTTGTCAAGAACATAGGGAGGTTCTTCTATTGTCCTTGTTGGATTTTTGTAGCACAAGTATGTATCTGATTTGCCTTCAGTAAACTGCAGCATATTTCCATAAGCCCCCCTTCCTGAAACTCCTTGTACTACAGTTGAAAGCTTGGTGTGCCTCAAAACAATGCATGTGCATCGTTTGTACAATATCACAAGTGACTTTACTGATGTTACTGTCTGTTCCTGCTCTGGGCTTTATTGTGGTTCCTGCTGCTAAAACGTCCTATCCTCCCTTATGGCAGAACTCTTTTTGCTTTCAACTTATTTATATTGCCATGCACTTGGACTTCAATTTGCCAGACATCAGTGAGCTGATGTGTTCATAACATGTAAATGGCTATAAGTTTGTGTCTGTGTTTTTAGCTTAAAAGTAACACACAACAACTAAAAACAGTATGTTGTGGTACTGGTTTTATTTTCTGTGCCTTCTTGTAAACTGAGCTTAATTTATCAATAACAGGAAAGATTACAACCATCTGGTTACCTGCCAAAAGTGAATTGATTGGTATTCTGAGACTTCAGCAGTGCTTAAAGGGCCATGAAGACTATTCCTTTAACTTGGAATGTTTTTCCTTCCCATCTGTCTTGCCTAATTAATTTATCTGGGCAAAGGGTACTACATTCCAGCCACGTTCCGATCTTATCACTTATGCTGTAATCTGGCCCTTGGGAGCAGCCAGAAGAAGGCTGTCTCATCTCATCTATGGATGGAGATTGTGACTGCTGTTTGTTTCTTAACAAAAATATCTAACAGCTCCCACATAAAATGACAAAATAAAATCATGGTGGTAGGTTACCCTTTTGTTTCAAACACACACACTGTTTGGATAACTTTTAACACATTTGACACTATTTTGAACTTTTACATTTTGAACATAATATATTGTATCTGTATAACACAGTAGTGGTGTCATCTGTTTTGAAGCAGGGTTTGTGACATCTCCAGCAGTCACATCCTCTACAGAAAGTGACATGCGTGGATCTACTGAGATATTCTTTTTGAGCAAAGTAAGAAAGAGAGAGAAAAATGGTCCCCAAATCTCTTGAAAACACTTGGTCGCTTTGAGTAGAGCTCAAAATCTCTAATCAAATAATGTTCCTGGGACTTGTTTAACAGAGTTTGAGATGGTACACTGTGAGCTTTTTTGCATTAAGTTTCACACATTAAGTACACATTAAAACATAGGTGGGACACATCTACATTTTAACTTTTGTGTGATAGTTCCACAAGTCCCTCTTCAGTGACAATAGCCTGCTATCCCTTCTGCTCATAATACATTGGGGAAGATAATCTTGCTTCTATTTACCTGACTACCGTTTAAAAACCTGACTGTAGAAGAAGAAGACTGTGCATACTACAAATAATTGGAAATATCTATCTATCTATAGATAGATATATATGAGCTAAGTGAAGGCTCACAAAATGCCAGGGCAGGGTGGGTGGGCACTCTCAGGGGAACACACAACACCCAATTAAAATATTTAATCTTTGAAAAGCACTTTAAATATAATGCTACCATTTGCAGCGGGTATTACCTGTCAATTACATCACACACACTGTGCCCTCAACTCATGCTGCTCTGATAATATTTGGATGAACTATGAACTATGTGGGGATGACCTGTGACATGGTTCCTTACCAGGGCCTGCTTTGGGAGGCCCTTGTTAGGGCTGGAAAGCTGTATAAAATGCTTTTATAAATAAGTAAATAATAAATAGATAAATTCCAGCATTGCCCAGCCATGACAGAGAGCAATATTGGGGCGTGATCGACTGTGTCAGTTCTACCTGCGTTGTTCCTGGATTCAAATGCTGCTGTCATTCAGCCTTCCCCAACTTGATGTCCTCCAGATGTTTTGGACTCCCAACTCGTATCTACCCCAGCCAGCATTGCCAATGTTGAGGAGTGCTGGCAGTCGTAGTCCAAAACATCTGGAGGGCACTCGGTTGGAGAAGGCTGCTATACTTACTGGGAAGAAGCCATGGAGAGGCAGCTTCCAAGCCATTGCTAGTCATTGTAGTAACTGGTGGTCACCAAAAAAAATCCTCCAAACTCACTCGAAGTATGAATAATGAGCCAACTAGAAAATAGGCTCCCACAGAGACTGCATGATCCATTATAATCAAGGAGTAGATAGAGGAAAGAATTGGGGAACATAAAGGTGTGGAGTCTACTGAAGGTATGACAGCACCAGATGGGCTTATTGGAGATGTATCAACCTTTCAGATTGGGATAAAGTTGTACAACTATAATCCCTTTTCAGTTCTAAACACCTTGTAACATTGTATCTCAGTGGCTGGAGTATTTCTCAGCTATCTCTGTTCTCTGCAGGTGAAATGTGAGTTAGTTCACTGATGGTTCATATTGTTTGGCTATTCTTAATGTGGAGAGGTGCTCTCAATTACAACTGCCCTGTGTTAATCCTGTATTCCAGGAGGATATTGGTTGGGAAACCAATAAACCAGGACCTCATTTTTTAATTTTTCCTTTTATAAAGGATGCACCCTGCTGTTTTATGAGACTTACGGGAGGAATTCCATGGAGCAGAACAGCTCACCTCGATATGCTCTGTTTGCAGAAGACAGTATAGTGCAGTCTTGTCCAGAACATCCCAAGAAGGAGAATGTTTTCTGTCTCAGCAACTCTTTTGGAGATGTCTACTTATTCCAGGTATTCTTCTTGTTGTTCATTCATAATGAAGTTAAGTTTTTATAAGATATTTTGCCACATTGAATTTAAAGCACAGAACCACTAAACTCCGAATTGCAAAAGTGCTCTTCGGAAGAATTCTAGATGACATGGTCTTATCTCCCTTCCTTCTGCAACCCATGGCTTTTGTAAGTACTTTTATTTATTTTTTAAATATGCTACCTAATTAATTGAGAATATCTTTTAACGCAATTTAGCCAATTAATTGGCTAACCATTGCAAGTCATTTCTGGAATTCTTCTTCGAAGTTAAATTACTTTTGTTGTATTTGCCGGATATATTCACCTAAACTTTATGCATCACAGGGCAAAAAAATATATGTTACTGGAATCATGAGAACCAGGGCTTTTTTTCTGGTGGAACTCACCGGAACTGAGTTCCAGCACCTTTTCTTCTATTAATTGCATTACAATTTAATCGCCATCTACTCCCGAGGAAATGTAATCCAAGAGTTCCAGTACCTTTTTCTCCAGAAAAAAAGCACTGATGAGAACACCAGTGAAAATGGTATCCCTGTGTTGAATTCCCTTTCCTCCCCGTATAGTGGGTAAAATAACAAACATACCTTGTGATATAACAACATTTGTGTTGTGCCACATAAGTGGCTCTGAGAAATATACTGGGTTGGATCCAGACTTAGTCATACTTAAAGTAGACCCACTTAAGCCCCATTGATTTCAGTGGACCTATTCTACATACAAATAAGTCCGGATCCAACTCATATGTGGTGGTGTCATAATGTGGAATAAGTGATTCTACACATTATGGGGAGAGAGCAGATTCAACATGGGGATGCCATTTGTAGTGGCATCCCTGACTGTCACACACAACATGTAGTCCCACAGAAATGCTTCCATATATCTTCCAGAAGTTGTTGTAGTTCTACCAGCTGTTAACATAAGGAAACAGTACTGATAGCAACATAATAGATAGATTGGGTTGCCAGTCAAGGATCCTTATAAGCCATTTTCTCCAAACTTGTGCTCTCCAGATATTTTCGACTGCAACTCCCATGCAGTGCCAGCCAGCATGGTCAGTGGTCAGGGATAATGGGATTTGTAGGCAAAAACATATGGAGAGCACCAAGTTGGGGTAGGCTGCTTATAAGTGCATCTGTTTCTGATACAATAACGGGCAGGCATACTTCTATGCAACCAAGGACTGGTTCAAATGTTTGCTTTTCTTTCAGAGAAAGCATATAGGGTGAAGAAGCCCTTAGTACTCTGTAGAATGCTGCTGTAGAAGAATTAGTGTAAGAGGTGTGCATAAACAGCTATGGACAGCCACTGAAGTCATCCTCTTATTCCCCCCGCCCTCCTCTCAGTTACTTTCAAATGTAACCTCCACTCTGTAGGGTTCTTTAAAATTAAACTAATGACAGGTTACGTAATTGCCATCCCTGAAGCCAAGTGTCATGTGATGAATTTCATCTTTTATACAAAGTTCTTCCTCTTTAGATAAAGAGTAAGCATTGCTAGTAATTACAGTTGCCAGCTCTGCAAGGGAACATTAGTTTAGCAGAAACCTTTTATTATTTGCAAGCTTGGGTGGGTGGGTGGGGGGAGTTGCATGTAAGCATCATGGAGCAATAGGGAGGATAAGAAGACCCCACTTAAGCTGACCCCACACAGTTATCCTTGTCTGATGTTGGTTTTGGAACTAACCAGATTCTATTTTAGCATTTTGTTTATAATGTTAATTTTTGGTTTCTTTTTAGGCTACAAGCCAGACTGACCTTGAAAATTGGGTTACAGCAATACACTCTGCTTCTGCTTCTCTCTTTGCAAAGAAACTTGGGAAAGAGGATACAGTCAGGTTGCTGAAAAATCAGACGAAAAGCCTCATCCAAAAAATTGACATGGATAGCAAGATGAAAAAGATGGCTGAGCTACAACTCTCAATTGTTAGTGATCCTAAAAACAGGAAAGCAATTGAGAACCAGGTACTAAACAATTGATGAACATCTGCACATTTATCCCTTCAAAGCTTCTCTTGTTCAGAGTACACAGTTTGTTAAAACTTTGAGGCTAAAAAATACATGTTCTTATAGATGTACGCTGCAAATGGGCAAATCACTGTTGTCTGTACAATGCTGTGGAGTGGGATGGGCCGATGTTTAAGAAAGCCATGATGGGCAATTGTTCTTGGAGTCGAGTTTCCCACATGTGGAAATGGTTATTTCTGTAGCATCCTGAAAGAGAAACCTCTTTTTTCCCCCCCATTACACTTTCTACTATGTGAATTGAGATCTCTATCTGTACCAGGGATACTATTATTTATAAAAGATTTCTGTACTGCCTTAATATTGCACTAAAAAGAGACCCTGAAGTGGTTTACAATAAAATATCAGTACAATTAAAAAGAACACTGAAAACCAGAATAAAACAAAACCATAGCTCAGTGTTCTCCAACCTTGGGTCCCCAGATGTTTTTGGCCTTCAACTCCCAGCATGCCCCAGCCAGTGTAACTGGCTGGGGCATGCTGGAAGTTGTAGGCCAAAAACATCTGGGGACCCAAGGTTGGAGAACACTGCCATAGCTAGATGAAATTAAGGTGCCTTGAAAGCCTGGCAAACAGTCTTGAGAAAAAATCTCTCAAGACTGTATGACTGAAGTACAATAAGGAATGGGCCAGTCGAGCTACCCTTGGGAGAGAATTCCACTATCCAGGTGCTGCCATTGCAGAAGGCCCCGTCCTGCACCCCACCATTCATAGCTCCCCGTGATTGCGGAATGCAGAGCTGGGGCTTGGAAGATGACTCTTAATTCCTCCAGATACGTAATGTGGTGTTAATGTTATAATACGCGTTTGGTTTGGTAAATTTAGTGAAATCTCCCAGCTCCTGCTAGCATCTTTTGCAGACAGTGCTGTTCCTAATCAACAGGGATACAATGGATAGCACCTTCCTTCCTTGTTTCTTGGGTCTTCTTCAGCCATGGCAAGATTATATGCAAAAGGGTTACTGTTGCAACTAGAACAGAATTGGGCAGGTAGGGCTTGTCTTCTGGCCAAATACTCTTTTTAGAATTTAGTGCTGGGCCTCGACCACTTGTACCCCGGGACAGTTTTTTTCTCTAGAATTGAAGCTAGTAGAAGACTGTGTCCCTGAGCATGTGTAAAACACGTTTCCCTCACTACCGAGGGCTGGTGCATGTGGACTTCTGCAGATTGCACTGGATACTTTTGGGCCTGTGTAGATACGACATTGGGAATATGCGTAGGCTACAGAATCCCTCCCTCCCTCCTTCTTCCAGTGGGGCAGCTACAGGAGTTGTTGGACATGGCTGCTTATCCTTTCTCTGGTGAACCAGTTTATTCCAGCATGAATTCCATCAGTGCCAGTCTTTATCTCTTTCAGCAGGACATAGATTCGTAGATTCATAGATCATAGAGTTGGAAGGGGCCTACAAGGCCATCGAGTCCAATCCCCTGCTCAGTGCAGGAAACTAGAGGAGGGGTCTCCCATCCAAGTAATAGCCAGGCCTGCTTAGCTTTCCACACTCAGACAAGCTGAGACATCTTGGCTGCCTTCTTCTATTGGCCTCTGTTTAAAACATAGCCAGAATTTGCCTTTCAAGTCAGCCATATTGAGCCACCAAGAAGTAAACTAGCTTAACTCTGATGATTGTGCCAAAACAGGGGGTGGGGAGACACAGGCAAAGATCTTTGAAAGGGGGAAACACTCCCTGCCCTTGCAAAAGAAAATCAATTTTACCTGCACACTTACCCTGTGACTCACTGTCTCTTTCTCAAAGGGCCTGCCCCCAGAAAGTATGGTCGAATATCCACCTGACCAGAGCCTTCACAAGCTCTTATGTTTGAGCTGCCCAGATTTGCATGAGAGTAAAATGTGTGCTGCTTCAAACTGGCTTTAGAAAGCCTTGTAAAACAAAGATGAAACAACTCTCTAGTACTTGGTGAGTCATTGGTATGGGTGCAGTATGGATTGCATCTTGAGGTGGAGGAACTGGAATGTACAGAGTTTTTTGTGGTATTTGTAATGTGGCTGACAAGCATATCATATAAAATAGCAGAACATTTTAAAAGAGGAACCATCTCTGTGGAGGTCCTAAGTTTTTGCATAGCTCAGTAGTTAGAGATACTTTAAAATAAAATAAAATTAAAAAAGCCTTCGGACACACCAATACACTGTTTATTCATTGAAGTAACTCATTGAAATCACCTGCGTACTAATGTTTTATTTATATTACCAGCATTTTATGTGTGGAGTAATAAATTTTAGGAGTGTGAGGCTCTGTATTCTTGGAGAAGGGATTAGGGGGTAAACAGCCTTCAGCAGATTCTTCTGGGTTCTTTTCCCCCTTTTGCTTCTTGCCAGCTAAAAGTGTGTTTCCAGGAGGCAATTCTACTTCTTGCCTGAATCAGTTAACATATTCCTGAGAGCAAATCCATTTCTGACAAAAAAAAATACCCATTTAATCCCCTGCTACATAATATTCATCTTTTCACCTCTCAAGACACATTTTGCATCTTTAAAATAGGAGCTAAAATGACACCTTAAACTCCCCCCCCCCCCCCACAATAGTACCACCACAAACTTGAAGGAAGAATGTTTTAACTTGGAATATTTTAAGCCAAAGAGATAAGGCGCAAAATCGATTAATCTGTTGTATCTTCGCAACACACTGGGGCTGCTCAAACTGGTGCAGCCACGATTTTGAATATGCAGCCTCTGCTCAGGGGTTGTTGAGTGTGTCGTGTGAACCCAGCAAGTGTGGGTTAAGGGTTAGTGTTAAACAACACTGAGCAGGAGTTGCATATTCAACTTGGTGGCCACGGGCACTGCAACTTAACATGGGTTAAAAAACCCATGACAAGCTGCGGCGTCTCATCCAAATCCAGTCACTAGAGGCTTCTTGTTAGGTTGTGCATATATATTGCTTGGATCCAGACTTGTGCTCAGCAGAATTCCACTGGTACTAGAGGAAGGGGGCAGGGTGGCAGTTTTCTCCAGTTTGCCCTTCGGCTCCCTGGCACCACCTTTTGTGCTGCTCCACATGGCTAGAGTAGTGGTTTTCAACCTTTTTTGCCCCATGCACCCTCTTCACCATAGGTCAGAGTGTTATTCCCCACTTTCCAAGATGGTCTGACTTACTCTATGCCATACAATAAGGTGTGATGTCCTGTAGATTATGTACAATCTGTAGAACTGTAATTTGTAGAAAGATCAGTATTCCAACAGTTTGAGTCTGTGGTCCCAATTCCTCTCCCCCTGAAACCCTAAAATTCCCCCTCTGGGGGGGAATTCCCCCCTGGTTGAGAACCTTTGGGCTAGAGGAATCAGTTTGTGTTGGGAGGTGGTTCTGGGGTTGCATGGAGAAGGGGAAATTGGAAAAAATCACTTCGTGTCCCTTCTTCTAGTGAGGGGCAGGTAAAACAAAAAGTATAAAGTTTAGACCGGATGTTGTGGTCATGAGGTCTGAAACTTAGACTCCTGACATTTTTCAGATTACAGTCTTAGATTACAGACTGAATGAATTAGTCACTGATAGGTGTTGCTTCCTGGGACTGGCCATTTTGAATAGTGCATTTGCTACATCAACTGCACTGGTTGCCAGTCAGTTTTTGGGCCTGATTCAATGTGCTGGTGCTGACCTTTAAGCTCTAAACAGTTTAGGACCATTATGTCTGGAGCGCCACCTTCTCCCATATGTTCCTGCCCAATTGCTAAGTTTGTCTTGGAGGCTCTTCTCTGGGTGCTGCCACCCACAGTGTTGCAATGGGTGGCCACCAGGGAAAGAGCCTTCTCTGTAGTGCCCCCCCCCCGGAATCTGTGGGGTGCCCTTTCCAAGGAGTTCCAACCGGCATCTTTACTATATACATTTAGACACCAGGGTAAGACCTTTCTCTTCCAGCAGGCAGAGATCTTTTACTGCTAGCTCCTTAATGTTTTAAATATTTTTAATTTTTTTAAAATCTTTAGTATTTTATTACTTTGGTACTTCTATTGTTGTTTGTTTTATTGTTTGCTTATTTTATTTGGGGGGGGGTTTGTTATGATTGTAAACTGCCCCAAGACCATTTGCCAGTTGGGTGGTATATAAATCTAACAAATAAATAATTAGCACCAGTTTTTATTTACTAATTCTTGTTGTCTAGATCACAAAATTGAATATTTTGCATCAGAACTAGTTATATAAAAACATTCTGGGTAACATAGTAATGTAATGCAATAGGTGTCTGGGACGGCAATCCTGAAACATGCTTACTAGGGAGTATAACCTATTGAGCACAGTGAGAGTTACTTCTGAGTAAACATATACCGGTATTTACTGTTGGCCTCTCTGTTCTGCTTCATTGATGCTTCTTATTATTCCCCCCCCCCCTTTTTGTTGCTGTATAATTTTCAAGAGGAAAAAAAAATCCTGGCATTTTTCAAAGGCAACTAAAAGAGGGAGTTGCCTTATTAAGGACTCTTTATAGGCTCTTGGAAAATCCCAGCTCTGCTTGTTATCAGGAGTGTCTCTTATAAATGTTCATCGGCTTAGTTGTGCTCACAGTATTCTCAAGCAATAGTGTTAAGCTATGATTTTCCACTCTTAGGCTTAAAGATTTAAGCCTAAAGATTTTCCACTCTTAGGCTTAAAGTGAGGTTATGCAGTATGCTTGAAGCTCATAATTGCGAGATGTGAGTTTTAGCGTATGGATAGATTAAGATGTTATGAAGCAAACTTCTTTTTACATGATCCTGTAGAAGATACAGATGGTTCAAAAGTATTCAACATCCTGATTATCTCTGGAAGGAATAGATTTTTAAAGACGGGTAAGATCTAAAAAGAGGTTAATTTTAAAACAATCCAATGAATACTCCCCCACCCCTGTATTTTCATGCTTAAGGCTGAACATACTTAAGAACACACGTTTGAATTTGCTTCATTTGGATTTATATATTATTTTTCTAAACAAATCATTTGATCTTTCCTTGTAGATGAGGGCCTCCTTTTGTCTCTTCAATGAACACATTCTTTAGGAGTTTTCTGCTCCTAAAGGTGTTCATTGAAGAGACAAAAGGAGAAAAATAATATATAAATCCAAATGAAGCAAATTCAAACTCTTAACAGGAGTAAACAATGTTGTGTATGTGTGCCTACTCTGATGGGCAGCAGCTCTCCACTGGGGCTGGGGGAGGGTGGAACTGCAACTCAGTAGTAAAGCATATGCTTTGCAGGCAGAAGGCCCCAAGTTCAATCCCCAGCATCTCCAGTTGGAACAGACCTTTTGCCTGAGAGACCTGGAGAGATCCTGCCACACAGAATAGGCAATACTTTTTATTTTATTGATTTTATTTAAAATGTCTCTAGACTACCTTTAGGGGTAGTGACTGTCTGAAGAGGAGAGCCTCCTGTATCCGTGAAAGCTCTGTATGTGAGCCAAAACACTGGAAAATCAGTGTTCTGGCAGTGTTGGAGTGCTCCCTCTTGTCGTGTGTCAGTGCTCCATTCAGGTAGCCTGAATAGGGCTAAGGTGCACAAAAGAAGTGGGAAAGTAGTCAGTGGTCTGAAAAACAGGAAACCATGAATGGCATAAATATGAGGTTGAAGAAAGGAGACAAGAAGAAAGTAGATTTGCAGCACAACTACTCAGGGCCCCCAAAGACATGTTGAGCTGTCCAGTGTTGGCAGGAAGGAGCCAAGGAGGGTTGACTGGTCTCATGTCTAGACCTTGGCAGGGGAATTCTCTCAGTTGTGGCTTCTACTCGCACAGTAGCTTTATGACTAGGGGTCAACGGGGATCCAAAAGCACTGGACAATGGTGGGAGGGCTGAAGATCACATATAGCTTTGAACTTACCAGCCAAATATTTTGCTTCTGGTGATTAATCAGTAAATATGTGTTTTAAGAATAACACAGTGGTTGAATAAAATGCACTGCAGTATTACTGCTTCTTTTGAAATACAATTTTGAAAGGTTTGGTCCAATGTGGTAACATTTTAACTGAGAACTGAAATTCTGCACAGGGGTATAACTTCAACAATATGGTGATAATACTGGGTTTAAAGTGTTTGAGGGGTGCAGACTGCCAGGCATAATGCAGAAAACTTTTAAGTGACTATCTTACTGGGTTGGATCCACCCTTTCAAGGCAGAGGTTTGGGGAAAGCAACATGAGGGGATGGGGCTGTGATGTTATATCTCAAGGAGCGCCTCCAGCAACATCAAGTAGGCCACTCAACAAGATCTTCCACGGATGGCTTTCTCCCTGTCCCATCAGCCAGAGAAACCAGGCTGGTGGGGACTAGGAGGAGGGCCTTTTCTGTGGCAGCCCCCAATTTATGGAACTCTCTCCCCAGTGACCTCCGCCATACCCCTTCCTTGATTAGCTTCCGCCGGGCATTAAAAACGTGGCTTTTCAGGCGGGAAAATGGGGTGGGTTAGGATTTTTAAGTTTTGTACTGTTTTTAATTGTGTTTTATACTGTGTGTGTGTGTGTGTGTGTGTCCCCCCCCTTGTATTTTATTGCATTGTACATCACTCAGAGTGGCCAGATATCTGGCCAGATGGGCGATTCATAAATATAAATAAATAAATAAATAAATAAATATTCATACTTCACTTTTTTTAATCACTCTCTGCTGGCTTGAATAATGGGAATTGCAGTCCAACTTATCCGTAAGGCACCCTGTTGCGGAAGGCTGTTCTAATGCCTTCCAGTTCCAAATCTCTTTTGACCCAGTATCAGTTTTCATTGGGATTGGTAACATACTTTGATGGAATGAGTTTTGGGAAGAGATAAACTAATCAACCTTTCCATTGCTCCAGATGAAAGTAATTTAGCAGAGAGTTGCAGACCATCTTTTTTTCCTGTGTACTGGCCACTGATTTTTCTTCTAATATTCCATTTATGTATGTAAACAGATCCAGCAGTGGGAGCAGAATCTAGAAAAATTTAACATGGATCTCTTCAGGATGCGCTGTTATCTAGCCAGCCTTCAAGGTGGGGAGCTACCGAATCCAAAGAGTCTTTTGGCTGCCGCCAGTCGTCCTTCAAAGATGGCACTAGGAAGGCTTGGCATCTTCTCGGTCTCATCCTTTCATGCACTGGTGAGCTGGAAGAGTCTTTGTATATGTATAAGATAAAGGGGCTGATTTGTGGCTAAATCTGAAAAACCTATTTTTTTTCTTTCTCATTAAAAAGTACTTCTAATGTTCTGCATCAGTGTTCAGTGACTTCTACAATCACCTTGGAGCCACAGTCTGTGCTTCCTTTCCTGTTTAAGGGAAAACTGCTTCCAAACAACTAACTTGTTACAATGGAAGTATTTTCATAAAGGAAAATTCATGCAAAATGTTTGTGGTGATGGCACACATGGCTGTTTTTGCCCTGTATCCATGCCCTGGGAAACTGTAATTGGCTACAGCTGTCGATGCAGTGAAATAGATGAGTGTGATCATCACATGTGATCCACAAGCAGTTTTTTTTAGTACTTTTTTCCTTCCATAGAAGTGCTTACTATGTAGGAAATGTGTTACATTTGAAATGATCCTAATAAGGATTCATCATAATCAGGCGATCACTCGTGACTGAGTAAAATTGTCTTCCAGGATCAAAATTTACAAAAAGGAGATTTTAAAAGGAGGAAATTTTAAAGAAAATTGTGTAGACTCTAGTGATGGGTCCGTAAGTGACTGTGGAGGCCAATTCTAGATCCACACAGCTTCCCACAGTGAGGACACAGGTTACCAGATGGAAGATGGTCCTGTAAAGGATTCATTTGACATGCTTTTTGCTTAGCACGTTTCTCCCTTTCACCTTGCACTCGGGCTTCTTCAAAGCCCATAGCACCTTTGTGAAAGGCCAACCTCCAGTTAGGTCGTTCATGGGCCAGAGCTTCCCAGTTTTCGATGTTTATATTATGATCATCACACATGATCCACAAGCAGTTTTTTTAAAGTACTTTTTTCCTTCCATAGAAGTGCTTACTATGTAGGAAATTTGTTACATTTGAAATGATCCTAATAAGGATTACATTGCTATTAGAAAGCAAACAAAATATTTTGGTTCCTTTTTTGTCTCTAAAGAACATTAATGTTATTTTGTTGGAAATGTGAAGTAAAGAGACAGCATAACTTCTGTTTGCCAGTATGCATTGCTTTGTTGTTTTTACTTTTACTTTACTTTCCCAATGTTTTACTTTATTTAAATGTATTAACAAATATGGAAATAAGAACACAAGAAGAACTGTGCTGGATCAGACTATCTAGTCCAGTATCCTGTTTCCGACAGTGGCCAACCAGCTGCCTCTGGGAAGCCCACAAGCAGGACATGACTGCAATAGCACCCTCCCACTCATGTTACACAGCAACTGCTACTGAGAGGCATACTGCCTCTGATGCTGGAGGTAACATATGGTCATCATCCATAGTAGCCATATGTGAAGTCCCTTTAAACTATCCAGTTAAAGCAGAATAGCATTGAATCAGCTTGAAATATGTTTTAAAAATACCAAAGAGAAGAACCAATAAAACTTTGCCTGGGATGCTGGTATTTGGCATATTCCATTATGACATGTAATTCAGCCTTGTATATAAAACACACTGTTTACCATGCAGCTTTTAATATGTCCGTCACTATTGGAGTTCAGCCAACTCACCGCTTACGATTCTTTGTTGGCTTCTTTGCAAAAGCTTATGTGGGCTTGGCAGGAGGTGTTTCACAGAGATAGGATGGTGTGTGTGTTTTCATCTTCTTAGGCTGCAATCCTATACTCCAGGGGTGGGAACATGCGACCTTCCAGATGTTGGACTGCAACTCCCAGCCTCCTTAACCAGCGTAGCCAGTGATGAGGCATAATGGGAGCTGCAGTCCAACATCATCTGCAGTGCCACAGATTCCCCATCCCTCCTATACACACTTACCTGGGAGTAAGTCCCATTGAATTCCGTGGGACATACCTCTGAGCAGAAATGTATAGGACTGCTCTGTTACCTGCCTTATTTTCAACAGAGAGATAATTACTTGCCATAAGATGCAAAATTACAAGCTGCAGAATTAGTACTGTTTCTTATGATCCTGTTTTGGGGAAGATACTACTCTTTCTGTCTTCCTTTGGAAGCAGGGCGAGGGGGATTCCTTCGTCATAAGTAAATGGAAGACGAATAGAAGTACTTTGGATTGAGGCCAGCAGCAGAGCAAAGGTTATCATGTGTTACCTCTTTTGAGAATTCATCTTTTATGTCATACTTCATTGTAATTAACTTTTGGTTACCGTTTTATTTTATGAACAAAATATAAAGAGTATATAGCTGAATGCCTGTATTCCCCCTCCCACTCCTCTTTCTCAAAATTAGATCTGCTCCAGGGATGAGGCAGCTCTTAGGAAACAAACACTGTCTCTGTCACAGAAGGTGCAGAGCAAGAAGGGTTTGTTTTCCTCCCTTAAGGGACTGGACACACTTGCAAGAAAGGTGAAGGAGAAAAGGCCTTCTATAACACAGGTAGTTCTCAGTTGATTCATATAATTCAATATTTTTAAGTTTTGGAAATTGCTCTTAGATTAGCTGGTACTTTATCAATGATGTAAAGAAGAAATGGTTTTAAATCAGGTGGCCTAGTTGGTCACTGCAAATAGTGACGACAAGGAGAAAGCCAACAAGCAGCTACCCTGTTCATATGTGCACACACAGCATGAGGTATTGGCAGGTACGTGTAGCAGTTCCCGTACCAAAAGTGGTCTTGAGATGTCACTGGGCAAGTTCGCATGTCACGACAACCCACCCTGGCAATAAGCCACGTTGGATTGGTTGTTGTGCGGGCAACCCACTGACCTGGTTCAGATGACACGACAACCCACCGATGATAACATACAAGGGTGGGTTGTTGTATCGTCTGAACAGGGACCGCTTCACCAAGGGTGGCTTGTTTCTTCAAACAAGCCACCTTATGGTGCCCATGGGCTGTTTTAGGGTTGTTCTCACCCACGGTGGGTTGTCATGTCATCTGAACCTAGTCAATATGACCCACCATGGGTGAACCCCAACAGCCAGCAAGCTGCTTGGTGAGAACGCTGAAAATCCCTTGCTGCTCTTGCCAAGCGGCTGCCGTGCGCCACTGACAGCTGCCTCCCAAGTGCCCAAGCAGCACTTGGGGGCAGCTATCAGAAGCTTTTCCCATGCTCCACACCGCTGCCGCCAGCCAAAAGGGTTGGCAGTGCTGGGCAGGGGGAGCTGCGAGTCAGCCAAGCCAATCACGACTCCCCCTGCCCCACGCTGCTGCCACTTGGTGCGGAGAACATCCTTGCTGGCGGCTCATGAGGTCTCCTTGGGAGCCACTGGCAGAGAAGCTTGGGATTCACTCCTGTTTGCTGAGGCAGGCGTGCTGCCTCGGCAAACAGGAGCGGACATCTCTGCCAAGGACCCCACCTCCTGCTCATGAGTAGACCTCTCTGGCAGGAGGTGGGAGGCAGTGATCTGCTCCGTGGCACTCCCCCGAGAACAGGACAGTGGTATGGAGCAGATCAGGCACCCCTGCCTCCTGCTCCAGAGGTCTCCTCTGGGGCATGAGGTGGGGGTGCCTGATCAGCTCCCCTGTTTGCCCCTGTCTTCCCCATTGTGCTCCAGGGCACGAGCCCTGTTTGTGTGATGGGGACAAAGAAGAATTTTTAAAATTATTATTCTTTGTCCCCATTGCGCTTCAGGGCTTGAGCTCTGTTTGCGCTACAGGGACTCTCTGACAGCCACAGTGAGCTGTCAGAGAGAAGAGACTTGTTCTTCCTCAATGTGTCCCCTAGGATACCGCCTGGAGGAATGAGGGGGGAGGGAGGGAGCAAAGTAACCACAACGAGCCCAAATCTGCCAGGCTCATCGTGGGTACTTCACAAAACAACCAACCCACTGTGGCTTATTGCCAGGGTGGGTTGTTGTGTGGTGTAAACCAGGCCACTGTGTGCCTGACAGATGATTGGGCTCAATGTGGATTTTTTGCCCCCTCCCTCCCCCCCCGAGGATATCCCAGGTGACTCCATGGCAGAACCAACTTGCCTGCTCCCCCCATCTGTGATTGGGAGCCGTTTTTCACTTGCCACTGATTTTTTTTGCCACTTTACCCATTATCTTTTTTCTTGACAGCCAGTGTTCACGATCTCCATTTTGACAGCCACTAACAGCTCCTTTGGAGTGCCCATTGGCCACATTGGAGGGGCTGTCAATAGCTGGCAAACAATTCTTTAATTTTTATTTTTTGCACACACAATGTGCACAAATATTTTCACTTTATTTTTTAAAAATAAATTAGCTGTACTTGCACAACTGCACAGGTGCACAGTTCCATGTGTGTGGAAATCAGGAGCCTTGGCTGGGCAATTCCCGGAGTGGGGTAACTGCTGTCAAAGTGCAGCAGATACCAACCCTGGAGCCCAAAGAGGCTCCAAATAAGGTCAATGTCCAGTAGAGGAGGGGGCCAACAACCCATGGCAAACCTGATCGTCTTTCAGGCTCACCGTGGATTGTTCACATGACAATCCACCGTGGCTTATTGCCACGATGGTTTGTCATGACATGCAAATGTGGCCACTGTGGCAGACTAATCTAGGTCTGCCTAACCTAGTGCTGATAAAATTTGCTTGCGATGGGTGTCACGGTCAGCATTCAGGTAAATAGTAGTGGGACAGATCTTACCCAGAGATCTATCCCTGTGCTACTAATTTTGATATATTAATTGGAGTTGCTTGGGTTTAAGCCTGGGACCTTGACCATGCAGTTATCTACTGCTGAGTGTTGACAGTAACAGTAATAGGAAAGAAGGTGAAACATGGCACAGGGTTTGCTATTTTAACTATCAGAACTTCCAGTCTGGGTTGTTTTCTTTTACTATATCAATTATTGGAACCCTGTATCCTTTCCAAGCGATGGACATTTATATGCTCTTCTCTCTCTCTCTCTCTCTCTCTCTCTCTCTCTCTCTCTCTCTCACACACACACACACACACACACACACACACGGAGGGGGAGGGAGAGAGATATGTTTTCATTTAGCTTTCTCATAGCTTCTCCTCTAATAGGCTTCATTTTATTGCAAAGCTAAACAGGTCATTCTTCAGTTTATATCAGTTTGGTAAATGCACTTTCAGCTAGTGTGTTTAATTAATCAGAGTGCTATTATAATTCAGTGTCTGACAATTGTTTGAGCTATGTCTACAGTCATTTAAGTTTATTTTAATATGTCAATTCTTAGTCATATCACAGTAATCCTCAAAGCTGATAGAAGAGATTTAATGCTGCTGATAAATATGTCTGGGTGTTATGGTTAAATTGGGTAAATATTTGTCTGCATGATAGTTTGATGTTTAGCAAAGAGTTACTGTTGTAGTTCTTTAGAGATGTTTGTTCTAATGTATGTAGATAATAATGGCTGGGTTCACACAACACTTTAAACCCACAGAGGTTCTGAAACCTCTGTGGGTTGAAAGTTGCCTGGGCCCCCAAGTAATGATCGGGCACAGCAGTGTTCCCTGGCCATCATCTCCCCAGCCCTCTTCCCTCATTGGTCCTCTTGCAGGTATCCCAAGGTACACTGCAGGAGCACTGAAGTCCCCCCCCCCCGAAAGCTGTGATTTGCACTAATCCCCCCCTTCCCAAGGTGCTATTGACTTGGGGTAAATGGAAAAACTGAGGGGACAGTTGGGGCTTCCCAGCAGCCCCTCAAAACCCCAGGGATCCTGTAGGCAAGGGGGGAATTGAGAGGTTGTCCGCCAAAACACCCTTTTTTGCAGGATCTTGGGGTTTTGCGGGGGGTTGTGCCTCTGGCTTATCCACACTTGGGAAAGTGAGGGCAGCCCAGGGGGACATGAGCCCCCCAACCCAAAAATTCTGCTGCAAAGGGTGCTTTCCACTCCGCCCCAACCTTTTAAAAAATAATGTAAAAGAAATAGGTAGCAGTGGGCTACAAAGTTCCAATTTGGCAAGGACACTGTGTCCATTCAGACAAGTGTTCATCATGCCGAATTGGAACTTTGTAGCCCATTGCTAACTAATTTATTTATTAATTTATTTATTATATTTATACCCTGCCTTTTTTCCTGCAAGGAACCCAAGGCGGCTTACATAATCTTTCTCCTCCTCTCCATTTTATCCTCACAACAACCCTGTGAGGTAGGTTAGGCTGAGAGTCAGTGACTGGCCCAAAGTCACCCAGTGAGTTTCATGGCCGAGCGGGGACTAGAACCCGGATCTCCTGAGTCCCAGTTGGGAGGAGTGGAAAGCACCCTTTGCTAGCCCCTTGGCAAGAGCGGCAGCCCTTTTTGGCTGCTCTTGCCAAGGGGCTCTGTGCCTTTTTGGCTTCTCAGTGGGTTAGCCTGTCATCTGGGTTAAGACAACACGTTAAACCTACTACGGTTTTCTTTACCCTACTGCAAACCATGGCTTAGCAGGGTTGCAATGAGTTAAATCAGAATGATTTAATTATGATTCATTAAATCATCAATAAAATTCGATTTTTTATATTTTTTGCAAAAAATCGTGATTTTTTGCAACCCTGTTGTGTAAGTAGCCTAGTAACTGATAATACTGGTAACGTAAAAAAAATGAGGAAAGAACTTGGTAAAGAGGAGACCCTTAACCTCATTACATATGGATGTAGTACCCATCTGTAGTGGTTGCCTGAAACTTTGAAATTAATTTTACTAAAAAAATATTTTGGGGAAATTGATTAAATCAAAAAAATCATTGATTTAAATTAAAAAAACATTTTTTCATTTATTTATTTTTTTGCAAAGAAATCATGATTTTTTTGCAACCCTGCTTAGCAGGGTGGTTAAGCCACACCAGGTTGGCTTATAAACCACCACACAGTGTTTAGACAACATGATAAGCCACTCTGCATCTTAACCTACTGTGGTTCAGTGTGTTGTGTGAACCCATTCTATGAGTCTCATCATTCCGGGAGAAAACCCTTCTACTAGGATCTGAGAGAAGAAATACCCTCAGTTTTTCCTCACATGTGATGATTTTCAATCCATCAATTTTATTTGTTTAAAAAATAGTTCTTAACAAATAAAAAAGCTTGGCATATAGTATTAGATATATTCCTATGTTAAGATCCAAAATGCAGAATACGAAAGGCAATAATCAACAAGTTTGTTGGGCTATGAAGAATTTTAAATCGGAGCATTTCCATAGTATATAATAGCCACAAGCTGCAGCCAACTCCACAAATTTATTTCTGATTCCCCCCCCCCCCTTGCTTTCACTGCATGTGATGTGTGTATGGGGTTTTCTTTTACCTTCTTTTTGTGGTGTGGGTAGATTGGGAGCATGTTGATTATTGTCATTAAACATTGAAAATTACGTGACTGAAGTGGAAGCAAATATCGGAAGATTTTCAATAATGTTTAATGACAATAATCAGCACATTTCCAATCCCCACCACTCTTTGAGAAATTTCCCATGATATCTGCACCAATAAGGCCCCAATTGATGTTTGGTTCCCAGTTAGCCTCTCCACATTTGACTCTGTATTGAGCAATTGACATCCTGTGCCACTCTAGCAGTAGTTTGCATAAAAGCATATGCAGAATTGGTGTTTGTGTGTTTTTTCATTCTAGTCTTTTTAAAAAGCATTTTTCTCTCTGTGTTTGAACTGGTGCATCTAAACTGAGCTGGAAGTGCACATAATATGGTTACCAATTAGAGACCCACAGTCCTGTTCTGGACGAGTGGTCTCCAATGGGTACACTAAGAATCCCTGCTGAAAACTTTGGTTATTCATACAGGTGCCATGATGTTGTGCAACACTTCAGAAGGGATCTGTGGTATATGTGTATGGTAGGCAGGAATGGCTTCCTGATTTCCCATCTACGTAGTATATGATAATGAATGTTCATACATTGAGTTTGAGTATTGTTATTTCTGGAAATCTCACTCAAGACTATGGTTAAACTTAAGTCAGTTGTACAATTCAACATACATACCTTAAAATACTGAATGGATAAATCCTCCTACTGGGTGTACTAGCAATGCATAGTCATGAGCAAACATAGCACGTTACTCTGGCTCAAGAGTGGATGTCCAGATATGAAGGCAAAATCATGGCCAGAGGGGCTGTCATACCAGGCTGTTGAACAGCAGAGTTAGGTGAAGAGGTGAGATGAGACCAAATGGGGACTTCTTATCTATGTGGCATGCTAGAGGCATTTTGTCCACCACAGACGTTATTTTGCTATGTCCCTAGTGGTGGACAACATAATTTTATAACACATTTTTAAACTGTCAGGCCAGATGTCATCCACCACTACAAGTCTGCATGTGTATATGATATCAAATGCAAACCTTAAGTGCATAGGTTATTTTCTCCTGAACCTAGATGTAATGTTTTGATTTTAATCTTTATCTAAACTTGGTGCAGCCTCTCAGGGGTATCTGTTTTCTGTAATCACTTACAAAATGGAAGAGACTTGAAGTTATATTATCTATGTTTACTTACAATGGTTATCTTTTCCTTTTTGACGTGTATAATAACAAATGGTTTTGGAAGGTCATAAACTATGGTAAGTTACCTATCATGACAGGTGTCATGGTAAAGCAAAGTTGTAAATTGTACTTCAGAAACATAGGTCAAGTATGAAATATTGGCAGAAAAACCATTTTTTTGGTGCTATATTGGCAAATCCCATAAAAATGGTTTCTGATAGGGAATCTTCTATAATGTCCTTTTTTGCTGATAGAAAATCTGAGCAAAGTTTATATAGATATTAGTGACTTTATTGTAGAGTGTGTATCTTCCTGGAACAAGTGAGAAAAACCTATGTAAGGCCTTTTTCCTGATTGTGAAATATCACAATTGCACATCTTGATCAAGCGATATATTGCACATTTTTCAGCCTGGAGAACAGACCACGGGTGCTTCCAGATGGAAAGCTCCCAGTGCTAGCAATCAGAAGGCACTGTACAGCAGTTCCATCTCCCCCCCCCCCCCCCGCTTTATGGATTTTCCACAGTGAGGAAAAATACATTAGAAGCCATAGGAGAACATGGGAGGGCCACGGGTGGAACACATCATTGTCTGGACTCCCCATAAAATTCTGTGAATGAGGCAGGGTGATAGTGAAACAAAAGCTTCATCTAGAAGCACCCCAGAATATCACTACTACCACTAGAGCCCTCCTCTGAAGATGGATATTCAGGAATCATGACACAGCTGGGGAATTATAAGTTTCATATAAACTGAAAGTATATATGAAACTTATAATTCCCCGGCTGTGTCATGATTTCTGAATTCATATTCAGTTCCTTCAATATTCTTTTTAATAAGCAAACCTTATGTCATGTAGACAGGGTGCTTTGTTTCTCTGTTCAGGGAAGCAATGCAAACAAAATTGCAGGTGCAAACTGTATGATATGCAGATGGTCAGGTGAGCTCTGAGAAATGTCTCCACTATTCTGACATCTTAGATTTGATTAGTCCATTCTCATTCAACAAAGAAAGGTGCCTCAGTGGGCATTTTGTAGCTGCTTGCATACATTTTAAGAATATGAATAGTGAAAAAATGCTGTGGGAAACACCTCCTCTGCATGTTAACAGAGCAATTATGAAATTGTGGGATAGTCATGAGTGCTATGAATCACTTAGGGCCACAAGCCCATTCCCATATCTTTAGATATTTAGTAAGATACAGAATAATGATCAGAAACATATCAGAAAACATCTCTGTTATCACCTCTGGGTCATGCTCCTTATCAAAAGCCCAACCGTTGAGGCACATGAGAAAAGTGACAGCAGTGATGCTTCAGAACAGCAGGTTTGATATGAATCATGATTTTTTAAGGAGAGAAAATTTCATAAATATGTTGAGTGCTAACTTACACTCAAAGGTACTAGAGGGTTTGCTGTTTACCAGATCAGCTTCAAATCCTGGTTAGTGTCAAGTTTGTCAACCATGGGTAAAAACTGGAGGAGGGGGTGAAGTTAGAGAGGAGGATTGAGTACATTATCCTGTTGCTTGCTCCCAATCCCTTAAGTGTGCTTAAAGCTAGAAAATCTTACAGGTTTACCAGCCATCAAATACAAGTTTCACACAAAAAAGCAGCTAGTGCAGAATGCTCTTAAAAATGGAGCTCTGTGTCTTGCTCAATAGAGAGAATTCCCAAGTCACTGGCTTCTATCATCCTGATCTTGGGATCAGCCACTGCTACCCAGGTTCAGATTAGGAAAGGAGAAGGTCCTGACCATTTGTTTGAAAAAGAAAATAGGAGTATTGAGAATGAAAATATGCCTAGTATATTTGTCCTGGTATTTAATGGATCTTTGTAAATGGTGATCACATAATTCTAGTGATGTGTATTCTGAGTACAGGTGGATAAAAGGTCACAATATCATATCTCTGTCATAAGAAGCTTCTTTCAGTGCCAGGCAAAGACCTTTCTTTTCTCCCAGGCATTTTTAGAGACTTTGTTTTTAGATTTGTGTGTGTGTGTGTGTGTGTATATATATATATATATATATATAGAGAGAGAGAGTTTAGATTTTTATGACTGCACGCTGTCTCTCTCTATTGCTCTCTCTCTCTCTTCCCCCCCCTCTACACACACACACACACACACACACACACACACACAATTTGTCTTTATATATACAGTAATGCCTTGGATTGCAAGCATAATTCGTTCTGGAACCGTGCTTGTAATCCAAAACACTCTTATATCAAAGCGAGTCTCTGGTGGGTGTGAGCGGGCCGCTCAAGGCGAGCGGTTACATCCCTACGACTTGTATTGCAAGACGTCGCTTGTTTATCAAGTCAAAATTTATTTAAAAAATTTGCTTGTCTTGCAAAACGCTCTCAGACCAAGTTACTTGCAATCCAAGGTATTACTGCATATGTGTGTGTGTGTGTGTGTGTGTATGATTTATCTTGTATTGTATTATTTTAATATTTGCATTCCATCTTATTCTTTTAACGATTTTGCAATCTACCCAAATAATGTTTGTTATTGGGCAGATTGAAAATATAATAAATACAATTTCAGTTTAATAAATATAATAACCTTGTAATGAATTACCCAGCTATACTTGAAACAACATGTGGGAGCCTACTCTTTATGCCCTTACCTGTTGTTGGAGGGAAGGGAATGGACTCAGATAAAGCTTTCTAAGCACAACTCCCCCTTCCTACAATCAATTTCTTGGAGGTATTGGGCTCCCTCTGAGCCAAATCTATCCACTAGTGGCCACTGGTGGGGCAAAGAGAACATTCAACCTTTTCTTCATCCCTGATGCAACATAATTGGACTCTGTGAAAAAGGGACACACTTTCCTCCGCCTCCCTTTTCAGTGAGTGATGAAGGGCTGAAGGAGGAATTTGAGCGCCTGGGAACTGGCTAGCCAAAGGATCCTAGAGAAGTCAGCACCATGGCCTGAGATTTCTTGGATGTGGGGACAGCCTCCCCAAAGCCATCCTCCTTGGTAGCTGAGCAGGAGGGGAGGTGTAGTCCCTTGCTTAACCCAAGTCTCCCACAGGCCCAGTGCTAGTGTCTGTTGAAGCAGTTCTCTGGCAGCATTATCTATTGTGCAAGTGCCGTAGTCACCTGGGATTATTTTTAGGGTATGGGGAGATGAATCCCACTGTGAAATCGTAACTGTAAGAGTCTTCACCCCCCCCCCTACTCCCCACTCCCCCGTTGGGCACCAGGGATGTCTGCATACCAACACACTACATTAGAAATAGATCGCTATTTTGCAATTCTTCAGCTTTGCATATCTAGTCTTCATTAGCTTTTCCTCCTCCATTGCAGATGAAACTGTTATGCTATGAAATGCTTTTTTATATTAATCTGTGTGTTTCTTGTAATTAGATTTTTGACTCAGTAGGAGGGCATGGATTTACTGGAACACAGCTACCCCAGAATTCCAGTAATTCTACTGAGGTAAGATAAACTAACTTTTTGCACTGCACTATCATACTTGCTTGATACATTTCTGAATTCATGGCATGAAAGTATATGTAAAGAATCAGGCTGGAGTGGAGTCCATATTTGGTCTGTCTCCTAAGAAAAAAATATTACTCTGTTCTTTCCTTATAAGGCCCTGGGAGGGTGTACAGGAGGCACTTGCATATGTTTTTGTATTTCCTGCAACTGCACAGTATTGTCATGATAACCTGTTCCATGGATGTTGTTAAAATCTTAGATGTTTTCACTTATAGAAATACTGCACACTGTGTTTTCTATCTTGGGACTGGCTACATCCTTGGGAGGAGAGCTCCAATGCTGTGTGTTACTGTATGGCACTAGTTTTCAAACTTCCCACTTTTAGAGAACCCTTTTTACATCAGCGTGACATCCAGAGAACCCTTCAGTGCCTGCTTCACATTGTGGAGTATTCTGTGGCACACACTCAGTTCATGCAGTTTACACCATCTCTTACTCTGCACATTACAGGGGGAAATCAGCAGTAGGGCAAGCTGTCCTTCATGGAAGCTTGTCCTACCCTTATTGACGGGTCCCCAGATGTTTTTGGCCTACAACTCCCAGCATGCCCCAGCCAGTGTAGCTGGCTGGGGCATGCTGGGAGTTGTAGGCCAAAAACATCTGGGGACCCAAGGTTGGAGAGCCCTGGTATAGAACAACAACTGTGTTGGAAGCAGAAATGAGTTTATGGTGTTATTTTTGAAAGTAGCATAAACAGGAGTAGCAGTAGAGAGCCAAAGTACCCAGTAACTAAGTGCTGGGCATCAAAAGCAGTCAGCCTAAGGCATGGTTGCACCAATGCACCATGGTCTGTTCCAGATGTTAGATTTTCAACTCTACACAAGATTATGCTATCATGTCTACACCAGAAAGACCTTACTCTTTCTCCCAGTGTTAGACGAGGGATTCCTCTCTGAGCCATTAGTCTCCCCCCCCCCCCGCCCCGTTTTTGCTTCACATTAGTTTGGCTGAACTTGAACATAAAGTAATATTGTGTGTTTTTATTGCTTGTATGGACACCTGCATGGTTTAGTTAGTGCTAAAATTTATAATTGGGTGTCATGGGTTTACATCCTGATTTGGTTTTACTCCTTGTATATGTCATTGGAGCATGGCCTCACATTTGCAAATCAGAAATTGTCCACTTAGAAGGAGAAAAACAGGATCAAATAAAGCTGCCCCTTCTTGTTCCGAGTACTCACAAAGGCTGCATATGGATTGACAAAAGTTGCAGTGTCAAGTACTTGAATGATAATTAGTGATTTCCTTTGCTAAGCACTGAGAAAGGGAGCCTGCTGATCAGGTGCTGATTAAGATAAGAGCTTATCACTCCAACAGAGGGAACTTTTCACTTCATGGCGGAGGGGGCAGGGCCAGAGGAAGAAGCTGCTGGGCCGGATGGGGACCTCCTGCTTGCCTTATCAGGCCCATGGGCAGGAGGTTCCCCATCCCTTTGTTAGGGGATCACATATCAGAATTTCACAGTTTGGGGGTGGGCAGTTATTGGAAGTAATGGTGTACTTGTAATACTTCTGTTGCATTTGGATGCAGGAATCTTTTCTCCTAATCATATTACTATTGCTAGAAACTTCATATTCACAGTACAATTAATAGGCTGATGGTGAAATACGAATATCTCTAACTTGCTGGCAGCATCACTGAGCTCTTGAATATACCAAACGTGTGACTATTGGGACGGTGGGTTGTATCCAACCGTTTCCTTCCACCAGTGGAATGGACACTACTGGACACCTCTGCAATCTCCCCCACCCCTCAAATCTCCTCTGGAACATTGAGGGATTCTGGACAGATTTGGGGGCTGTGGAGGTAGAGGAGGGGAAGGGAAACTCCCTTGCATGAGCAGAAGTGTGCTCACATAATGTTGGGTTTAGCCCAGTGAATGTAATCAGTGATTTAAAAAAAAAAAAATGCACTCCCATATCCATTCAGTTTGGCACGTTTAAAAATAGTTTAATTTGATTGTAATTGGGTTTGTTTTCCAAAATTCTTCTTCTCTGAATACTTTCAGGATGAGTACTTCTCATTTTATTGCATGAGTGTGTGTATAGCCCTTTGAAAGGACGAAAAAAGTGCACTCAAGCAATGCTACCCCATTCCCAAAGAATACTTGCCATTTCAGAGAATTTTATATATGAAGGATGTGTGATTCCCTTCTACAATAGAGTAAACATCTTTCTTTTGGAGGGTGGAGGGTGATATTGTCAGGTGTTTCCATCTTATTGCTAGCCCCATTTATGTTGGAACAGTTTTCATGAGATTGCTGCAAGACAGAAATTAGTGTCATAACAACACTGGGAGGCAAGCTACTGTAATCATTAGAACAGTGGTCCCCAACCTTTTTCGAGTCACGACCCCCTTTTGTAATGGCAAAGTAACCGGGGACCCCCCACCACATTTGCATGAATTTGCATAAATTTGCATTTTGATGGGGTAAAGAAAAAACATGAAAAAAATACAATTCTTTTTGTATTTCTATTGTTGTACTTGCTCACCTGCCCTTCCTCTCTCTGGATGTTGGTGGAAATAGGGCCCAACAGGGAGCAGGTGAGTGAGCGGATTTATCATTTGACTAGCCAGCTTTGTATCAGAAAGGAGAATACACTTTATTTATTTATTTTACTTTATTTATACCCCGCCTTTCTTCCTGCAAGGAACCCAAGGCGGCTTACATAATCCTCCTCTCCATGTTATCCTCACAACAATCCTGTGAGGTAGGTTAGGCTGAGAGTCAGTGACTGGCCCAAAGTCATCCAGTGAGTTTCATGGCTGAGCGGGGACTAGAACCCGGATCTCCTGAGTCCCAGTCCAACACTCTCACCACTACGCCACACTGGCTCTCTGTTCTGCTGGAGACAGCTAAAAATAGTTCTGCAACAGCCACAGAAGCAAGTGAAATGAAATTCATTCACAGTCTCTCTCTCTCTCTCCCTTTTGCTCCCCTCCCCCTTTACCTTCTTTTTTGTGTGTATGTGCAAAATTTATCTCTCCTCCTCCCCCCCCACACCCCATCTCCTCTCCTGCAAGCTCCTCTTCCCCCCACCCTCTCCAATTTCTACTTTCGCGTGCATGCAAAATTCTGGTTTATTTTTTGCTTCTGATATTTATTATTAAATAAAAAATTATTATTTTTTTGCTCCCCCAGCTCCCCTTCCTCCCCCCCACCCCCACTCCTTTTATCATTCTCCCTGGCTAGGGGGGGGGGCTCCTCAGCTTGGGGAGAGTTCTCTGGTTACCCCCCCTCTCTTTCTCCCTCCCTCCCTCCCTCCCCCCCACCCACCTCCTCCAGCGCTGCCGCGGCCGCCACCTCCCTCCCTAACCACCCCCCTCTTCTCCCCTTATCGCCCCATGTGCTGTATGAGAAAGCAGCTTAGAAACAGCATAAGGCACGGGCAAGCAGCGGCAGCAGCAGCAGCAGCAGCAGCAGGAGAAGAACGGCGAAAAGAAGGAGAGATGAAGCCGCAGCGGGGAAAGAAAAGGAGGAGGGGGAGAGAGAGAGAGAGAGAGAGAGAGAGAGAAGGGGGAAAGAAAGACAGAAAGAGAAAGCAAGCCTGGGGACAACAAAAACATTAGAAGAGACCGGCACACGGAGAGAGAAAGAAGCGAAGGAGAGGGGGAAAAACCAGGGAGGCTTCTGATTTGGTGTGGTTTCTGCACCCCATTTAGCCTCCCCTCACCCCTGGACGCTCCCAGCCCAACAACAGCTCAATCCACCCAGCCTCCTCCAACTCGTTCTTGCAGAGCAGAGATCTGCAGCAGCAGCAGCAGCAGCAGCAGCAGCAGCAGCAGCAGCAGCAGCGTGTTGCAGGCAACTGTCTGCAGGCAGCGGCTCCTTCTCAAGGCTCGCATGCCTGTTACCCACAAAGCACCACGTGTGGGTGTGCGCGCGCGCTCTCTCCTGTAGCAAAATACCAACCCCTCCCTCCCCCTCCCTCCTTCCAGTATAGTAGTTCCAGCCAACAGCAAAGGGGCACAGGAACGCTACTCGCTTCCACCCTGGCTGGCGACCCCCCAGGAAACACGTCGCGACCCCCTTGGGGGTTGCGACCCCCAGGTTGGAGAACGTTGCATTAGAATAAAAAAAAAAGTTTGCCAAGACCCTAAGTCTCATTACTTAACTGACTTGTCTCATTTTCTTTTTCTTTTTAAATTTGTCTGATAATTTAGCTAGCCCTTCCCTGTGGAGGCAAAGCACTTTTACAATATTTAACTCATTTACCTTCACATCACCACAATGCTAGCTGCTTATTCAGCATATATGAGTCACATAAGCTACACGTATCCCGAACTGAATACATACAACCATCTTGCTTGTCTACATTGAATCTACATTGGGCTGGGGCATGCTGCAGTATCCACATAATATATATATTTAAATTTAATTTAACTTATTACATTTTTATACCGCCCAGTAGATGAAACTCTTTGTGTAATATAAGCTGTGTGTCTGATTTTTGTGCAGGACATCATACCCCCCCCCATTTTTGTTTGGCATTAAAATGCCATATCAGGAAGGACAGCAGTTCCAATCCAGATGTTCTATGCACTCAAGTGACTCTCCTCTGCATTGAGGGCAGAGTCCAACAGTCAAACAAGCAATGTCATAGCAAGCATATAGTACCTGAACTTTCTCTCTTCTGTGCTTTTATATATCTTCCCATCCATGGCAAGTCATAAATTGTATTCTTTTGCTGCAACTTGAAGCCTTGCTAGTATATACCGTATATACTCAAATATACGTCTAGTTTTTCAGCACATTTTTTGTGCTGAAAAATGCCCCCTCGACTTATAAGTGGGTCAGCGCTCCCCCAGGACTCCCGCTGCCACCGCCAGGCACCGCCAGGCACCCCCCTCCACCCCCAGGACCCCTGCCGCCACCCCCAGACACCCCCACGCCACGCTGTTCCTCTCCGCTCACTCTTTAAAATTATTTTCCTCCCCCCCCCATACCTTTGTCAGCGGCGGCTCGCTCTGCTGGCGCCTTGCGTGCTGCCATGCCAGCTCCTAGGCAGGGAAGCGGCACAGCAGCGCGAGGCGCCCATAGAGCGAGTGGCTGGGCTGCGTCTCCCTGGCAGGGAGACATGTGGAGCCACTCCGCTGTTCCTCTCCGCTCGCTCTTTAAAATTATTTTCCTCCCCCCCCATACCTTTACCAGCAGCCGCTCGCTCTGCTGGCGCCTCGCGCGCTGCCATGCTGCTTCGTTCCCGGGAGCCGGCATGGCAGCGCGCGAGGCAACCGCAGAGCAAGTGGCCAGGCCGCGTCTCTCTGCCAGGGACCCACGTGGAGCTGCTCCGCCATTCCCCTACCTTTGTGTTGCTTCGTTCCCGGGAGCCGGCATGGCAGCGCGCGAGGCAACCGCAGAGCAAGTGGCCAGGCCGCGTTTCTCTGCCAGGGACCCACGTGGAGCTGCTCCGCCATTCCCCTACCTTTGTGTTTGTAAGCGGAGGCTCGCGGCATCACTTCCGGGGCCGCGACGGGCATCACTTCCGGCTCCCGGGAACGAAGCAGCATGGCAGCGCGCGAGGCGACCGCAGAGCGAGCGGCTGCTGGTAAAGGTATGGGGGGGGAGGAAAATAATTTTAAAGAGCGAGCGGAGGAATAGCGGAGTGGCTCCACATGTCTCCCTGCCAGGGAGACGCAGCCCAGCCACTCGCTCTACGGGCGCCTCGCGCTGCTGCACCGCTTCCCTGCCTAGGAGCCGGCATGGCAGCGTGCAAGGCGCCAGCAGAGCGAGCTGCCGCTGACAAAGGTATGGGGGGGGAGGAAAATAATTTTAAAGAGCGAGCGGAGAGGAACAGCGTGGCGTGGGGGTGTCTGGGGGTGGCGGCAGGGGTCCTGGGGGTGGAGGGGGGTGCCTGGCGGTGCCTGGCGGTGGCGGCGGGGGTCCTGGGGGGGCTTTGGCAGTGGCGGGGCTTCGGCGGCAGCGGGTGCAGGTACGGGGGTGGGGCTTCGGCGGCGGCGGCTGCAGGTACGGTGGCGGGGGGTGTCTGGGGGTGGCGGCGGGAGTCTCCCCTCATACATTTCCCACCCTAGACTTATACTGGGGGCAATAAGTTTTCCCAGTTTTGGGGGGTGAAATTAGGGGCCACGACTTATATTAGGGGCGACCTGTACTTGAGTATATACGGGTAAGTGGTAAATAGCTATCTAGCCCTCACCCTCAAACAAGGGACACAGGGCATACCTACCTTCATATTAATATAGAATGGGTTGGTCATAACTTGATACAGATTAGTCTAAAAACATTAAATAATATATATTCTTTAAATGTGTGGAGATGTTTTAAACTTAAACCAAAGGAAACTTTGTGACTTATTTTTTAAATTAGAGCTATTAGGATGTCCTTTTTGTATTCCTCCCCTCTTGTGGACATGTGCTAGGGATACCCTTTTTCCCCCTGCAAGAAGTAATTGTCAAGTAGAGTTCCTTTGTGTGAATAGGCTTCAGGACTGAACCAGCTGTCATAACTGAAAAGATTTTGATGGGTGAACACATCAATGATATCATAAACAGAGCTGGTTATGCATCAGGGGTGTTGTCAGTACTATGCAGCAGGACTCTGGGCCTTCATTTTATTCCAAGCTTAGCGTGAGTCTTTCAGCTTTTTTTGTAGGGACTAGAAGCACTCTCCACCTTGATGTCCGATGCTCTTGATGTTCCCTGTACTGGATCATTCTTGAATTTTAACAGCAGATTTTAATTTGTTTTTGTAATAGGCATTTTACAAAAAACCATGTACTAGTTGACACTGTATACTTAGAAAACTTCCCCCCACCCCAGCAAAAGCAAAAACATAAAAGGAAGTTCTCTTTATCTGAACATATAGTGCCCTGGACTGTTTGGATGAATGTGATTACATTCTTTTACATGAGAAAGATAAGTCTGCATTTAAAGTAATTACATTTTAAGGTATCTCCTCAGACTGCGACAAAAGCTTGTCAGTCTTGAAATTTGCACTGTGCTTCCCTGTCTTTGTGCCTTTCCTCCCTAGATGTGACTGCATATATCCTGTATTTTTAAATTTTATTTGAATATTTGTTCATATGTGCCCAGTGGTTTTCAGGACAGATGGAAAAATCTATAGTTTTATAATAAGCCTGGACCTGGGTGCCAAATTATTCATCCTGTGGAACATGCTTTGCTATATGAGCCACTAGTCTTATGTCTGCTAAATGAATAAAATTAGGCGTTCCATCTATGTAAAGTTTTAAAGGAACTGAATAACAGTGCCTGCAGTTTTGAAGAGGTTTCTGTGGATTTCTTAATGCTTCATCCAACAACTTAAAATGATTCATCATAACTCGCAAAACCACCGAGGTTGGAAACAAGTCTTTTTTGTTAGGAAATTTGGAAGAAAATTAAAATCAAACCGTTACAAGAGACTTCCTGATGAGTTCAGTGAAGCGCAACCCTATTAAATGTTCCATGCAGGTTTTCTGAGGTGTTTCATATAAAAATGGTGACAAACAAAGACAGGAAAACCATGAAGTAACCAACTGCTCTTCAAGCAACACCATGGCATAACATAGTACACTCTACAACCCTGGCATAAGTTTCTGGAAAACTGAATGTTTTGTCAGAACTCTATGTGGCAATGAATGAATAAAGTATTGTGGTATTAGTCACTGTACAGACATAGCTGGGGGCGGGGGAAGCCAACCCCTTACATTCAAAGATGGAAAATGTGGATGTAGCAACCGTCTCTTGAACACAACCAGCATTCTTTATTTTTTCATAAAGTTTTTCCATCAACACCTTTAAAGAAATATTTTTATTTACTTATCGCTGGTCATGGTAACCTTAAAACGGTTTGTGAAGATTCATTATGGTGCTGATGTTTGGAAAGAAAAATACTTTTAGAGCAAGTCTTCACATTGCACTAAAACTTTGTTTTTAGTTATTGCAGAAGTGAAATCAACTTGTGGAGTGAAGAGAGGCCACTAGCTTTCTAAAGTGTAGCTCAGTCTCCCCCAAGCTGGCACCTTCCAGATGTGTTGGACTACAACTCCCAGCATCCAAACCCAGCATGCTGTCTGGTGTACTACAGTGCCCTCTGCTGATGAAATTTCTTACAGAAATTTCCCTCCTCTTCACCACAACCAAATGAACAGCAGTAGATTATGGTACTTTAAGTAAGGGTTCTTCCTCAAAACATAACGTGCAGGGCAGCCTATAGCGGGAGGAGGTGGTCTCTTTTGTTGCTTAACAGTGGCAGAAACAAAATGACCCCACACTCCATCCTAAATTATACTGCTGAAATGAAAAAAGCTTGCTGTCAACAGGAGTAGATTTGGGTGTGGAACCACTGTGAGCTCTGTTCAGTCCTGGTATTGAAACTTAATTCCTGGGCTGAGAAATCTTAAATTCTAAATGTACCGTATGTCTTTTGAACCAGACACCAGTTCTAGTAGAAACTACAGTAGCCTGAAGTCTGCCCAACCCTGTACTAAAGTACTGCAAATAAGAGGATGCTACAGTTTGTATCGAGAGAACTGAAGGCAATATCTAATGTGACACTACTGCTACTGTAAATTACATTACGCTAGTGTAAATAACCTCTAGTGCAGTGTTCTAGTGGAATGCCAATAGCACTTGCTGGCACAAGGGGTTTCCCTGGAAAACCTGTTGCACAAGAAAGTGCTATTGCCGTTATGCTAGAAGTTATTTATGCTAGCACAATGTACCGGAAATTATGTTAGTGGCAGTGTCGTATTGGATACTGCCCTAAGAGTGAAGCATTCATAGCCGAATGTATGATTTGTAATATTTTTTGTTAGACAATGGACTCTTTGTTTAAAAAACTATTTAAAAAGAAATAACATATGAGTGATATTGCTGTATTAAAATGTGGTGTGTGTTTTTTTTCTCTCAGCAGAAAGTAGATGAGTTTCTAAATGTGTACTACTCCGCTCCAGAAAGTGCTGCAAAAGAAAACAGCTGGGACATTCAATCATTTGTTCACTTTCCTGATGGCCAAGGAGTAATGTTAACTCTCAAGCCAGAATACAGAATAGATGATGTTTTGGCTCTGGCATGCAAGGTATACAATTCTGCATCTTAATGAAACTGATTAATCCCACTGCTTAGGTATTTAAAGCCCAGCAGTTGTAACCTTGCAAATGATAAGGATGTAGATATGGTTAAAGGGTTCTGTATAATGATGCATAATACAGTCTCATTCCCAGCAGAACCATGCAGATCTTAAACCTTTTATTTTCTGTCTCTAAATTATGAATTGACTTTTTTCAGTATAATAGACTATAATAGACAGTGAAGTAAGTATGCAAATACAAGAAATTTTAAATCCAAGGATCTTCAAAAAATACTGTAATAATTAAGGGTGCAATTCTATGGATGTTTAGACAGAAAAAAAGTCCTACAACTCCCAGCATTCCCCAGCCAGCCATGCTGGCTGGGCAGTGCTGGGAACTGTGAACCCTTTTCTGTCTAAACATCCATAGGTTTGCACCATAATTGATTTAGAAAGCTAGACCTTGATCTCCCTTTCTCCAAAACCACTAACATACCATGTTATATCATGTGTAAGGTTGATTGTAGAGGAAGCAATATCGTCAGTGTCTCTGTTCTTAGCAAAATGTGGGAATGCAATCATAAATCTTTAATGCAAATTCACAAATGCACAGAATTGCTGTTAGTGGAAAACACATTTTGAGGTGTATGTAAATCTTACCTGATGCAAACAAAATCAACAATGGAATAAAGAGGCGAAGTCTCAGGATGTTGAAAAAATATGTAGTTTTATTCTGAATAGCCCTATGCATTTCGGCCCTGCCTAATATATATGGGTCTTTTTCAGGGGTCCTGCAGGATTCATCTTGGATACTATCTTTTTCAGAGATCTCTGCAGGCATGTTTAGAAATACATACCCCTGAAGAAGGCCCATATATAAGTCAGGGCCGAAACACATAGGACTACTCCTCATAATAAAACAACACTTTTTTCAACATCCTGAGATTTCATCTCTTTATTCCATTGGGTGTTTTGGATGTTCTCCAGTTTTGTTTGATCCTGCAGACAAAATCTGGTCAATGAATGTTGGAAGAACTTAATCCCAAAGTAAGTCTAATTAAACTGATTTAATAGGACCTATTTTCAGCTGTTTAACTGTGCCTCTTCTGGGTAGGTACAGAGAGGGAGTATGACACTATTTGTGGGGGGAGGTGGGAGAGGAAGGGGGATTTGGCTCCGGGCTTGATATTTGCTCACACATGATTATTAGATAAAATTAACCAGTATTATTAGTTTGGACCTAATGAATATTATGGATCCATTTTAGCTACAACAAATAGGACAGGTCAGTCCCTTCTCTAGCACCCCAGTTCCTTTTACAACTAGTACAGACTAGTGTAATATTGTACCAGCTTTCCATTTATCCAAGGGGAGCTGTCCATAGAAAGCTTGCTATAAATTAACTGCCTATGATTATATAGTAAAATAAAGAGAATTAAAATTAAGCCTTTTCCTGTCTTCGCTACCAGGATTGATACCAAATTGATGCTAAATAGGCTCAACTGTTATTAAATCAATCCACTAGGAAAATATTCTTTTTTCGTTTCATTTTTGTTCATGTTCGTTTTCAGTGTTAATATCCATGGTGGACTTACATTTCTATTTTTATCATTCAGATTTACTATTTTATTAAGTAATAAGCTAGGGAAAAGGCAAGCTATTCTAGGCAATCTTTGGGTGACCACTAGGTGGTACAAGAGACCTGAAATCTAGGGGAGAGTTTTTGAGGAATGTACCGGTATTCCTATTTGAACAAGAAAGTCCTCAGAGAAGAATAACCATTATAGTTATACTGGTTATAATAATATAGTTATAACTACCAACTAGTTATAGTTAAAAATATCATTATTTTTAACTTTTTTCCTTGTGTATATCACTTCATTGATCTGAAGTTATTTTTATTTCTTTTTCAATTAAAACTTTTTTTCTGTTTTATCTTTCTGTTCTGAATATTTTTTTTAATGTTTTTCATAAGCAGTCTCTTAATGCTGACTCCTTTCTGCTACATCTTTCCTGGTTCTTTTTTCTTACATTTCCATACTTCTCTGGTGAGTGTCAGGAATCTTCATTCTTTAGCGCAATGTGGTGTTTGAATGTTTATGTATGTTTTGCATTTGTGTCTTGTGCAAGGGTAGCTGGTAAAGAAGAAAAGGGGGCGTAGGCTGCTTCATTTCAATTGGCTTCTATGTATTAAAACCATCTAACTGTGATTGTGGAGTAGGTGCAGTCGAGGACCTTCCTGATTGCCTGCTAACTTGTCATTGGATAAGAAAGAGATCTCTAGATTCTTCACTATTTAGATCAACCAAGGATTTTCACATATTCATTTGTTCCTAAATAATCCAGACAAACAAATATGAGAGCAAGGATAATCCATAGGAAATATATTAATATATAAAATTCAAGAGCATCAAAAAGAGCAACATACCCAATTGTCTTACTGTACATTTCTTAAAATGTATTTCTTTATAATATACAGTCTCCTGTGATGCCTAAACCAGGAAACTATGGTTTAAGATCTCCCTCCAAACCAGAATATGAAACTAGGATCTGATCCTGGCTTGGAAGGAGCCGTTAAACCACAGTTTCCTGGTTCAGGCATCATGGGAGACTGTGATTTAAGAGACTAGGATATTTTTTTACCAAAGCCAGATTTGCAAAAGGGTGAGGAGGGAGCACATGGGCACATGGCTTGTTCATAGATTTCATAGATTATAGAGTTGGAAGGAGCCTACAAGGCTATCGAGTCCAACCCCCTGCTCAATGCAGGAAACTAGAGGAGGGGTCTCCCATCCAAGTAATAACCAGGCCTGACCCTGCTTAGCTTTCCACGCTCAGACAAGCTGAGCCAGAGTAAGCCTAATAAACCATCTTGGACCAAAATCATGAGGACATAGTTGTCTTCATCAGCTTACGTGCCTTAGAACACTTTCAATGTACTGAGACACATGAAAATTCTCAGCAAATATAAAGTCCTGAAGAAGACAAGAGTCAAAATGCATTCTGTGTATATAGTGATGTCACATACTTCTTTTTAGAGTACAGTAATACCTTGGATTGCAAGTAACTTGGTTTGAGAGTGTTTTGCAAGACAAGCAAATTGTTAAATATTTATTTAAATTTTTTTTTACTTGATATACAAGCGACGTCTTGCAATACAAGTACTGTAGTACGGTTTAAATTAAAAATCTCTGTACAAATTTTTTTTGGGGGGGGATTTCGTTTTGATATAAGAGTGTTTTGGATTACAAGCACGTTTCCGGAACGAATTATGTTCTCAATCCAAGGCATGACTGTATGTGACAAACAAGGCTTTTTTCCTGGTTTATTCAGGCAAAGATTCACTGAGATTCTGTAAATCAGGGGTGGCCAGCTTGTGGCCCTCCAGATGTTTTGGCCTACAATTCCCATGATACCTCACCATTGGCTAAGCTAGCTAGGCTTGATGGGAGTGGTAAGGCAAAACATCTGGAGGGCCACAAGTTGCCCACCCCTGCTGTCAATAAAAACTGTGTCATCTGCAGTGGAAATAGTGGTGGCTATCAACATCTGCTGAATTTTTTTTTTGTATAAAAAATGTTTTACTACATTTTTTGTTTGAATTTTTTTTTGCCAGTTCTAATAGTTGACAAATTAATACAAATTATGCAGGATTGCAGATATTTCCAGGAATTTGCTCATCCATATTTTATAGAACTGCTATTTTATTGATTGTGGTTTTTTAAAATGTGACATATCCAAGAAATATGTGTTTAAATCAGATCAATTAGAATGTGGCATGCTACATAAAAATTATGTTCTTGCTGAATTATCTTCTGGTTGGAGATCGAATGGGCTGTATCTTCAACCAGAAGATTCCATGAGTGAAGTTCCATTCACTGAAAGGACACTCACAGTGCCCACTAATAGAAAGGATGAAATAATTTTCACCAATTCCCTCAGCACCTGCCACCAATTTGCTCTGGAGGGTTGGGGGACCCTTTGGAACAGCATGGGCTGAAAAGGGAATACCGTACATATATTGCCTCTCCCCTGCATTAGTGGGAGCCTCCATTGGATCAAAGTCTCTTCTGTGTACAGAAGGACTTCTCATGTACATGGAAAGGCACCATAGGATTCAACCCTAGGTCTTAGTGGATGCACAATCTATTTCATCTTCCTAAAGCTGTTACCGTTGCTTGAAGTAAGATCAGTACAATGTCAACTGTATCTCAAGTTTTTAAGGAATAGCACCTCAAAGTTGCATTCTATACAAGGCCAATATCCTGAGAGAAGTATTCTCTTTTACATTATTTGGCTTCCTGGAAATAACACATGTTGTGAAATATAGGTGGTGTTTCATGATCACTGATGAAATTGGCAGTAAAAAGTACAATACAGACCAACCCATACAGAAAACCATTCTCTTAACAGCCTGTGTGCACACATGCATTTTTTGTCTCAGATGTATATGTTTCCCAGAGCAGAATTAAGCCATCTGGATGATCTATAGGAACTAACAGATGCCTGTGTGAGTGAACAAGGGTCAAAGTGTATTTATACACCTCACCACTTGGTTAATTTTACACAAATATTGCATTTTTAATGCAAATTCACAAATGCACAGAATTGCTGTTAGTGGAAAACACATTTTGAGGTGTATGTAAATCTTACCTGATGCAAACAAAATCAACAATGGAATAAAGAGGCGAAGTAACTTCTGGATTTCTAAAAGCAACAAAAACTACACTGGTATGAAAGATGTACAACTTGGTTAGTTTGTTTATGGTGGTGCATAAATACCATAAATATGGTGGTTATTTAGGAAGAAACTTGTTGAAGATTGCCAATGCCTAATTTAAAGGACTGTGTCTATGTGTATCTGCTGTGACATCTGGATGCACAAATAATTTCTGAAATACTAATACATTATTTTCATCCCTTAGATTAAACAGCTGGAACCGAAACACTATGGCTTACAACTTAGAAGGCTTATTGATGAAAATATGGAGCACTATATTCCTGAAGCATACGATTACATACAAAACCAGGCAAGTGACATAATGTAAAGATATGAGATTCTTTCATCAAATTGTGTACTTTTATTTATTTATTTATTATAGTTATACCCCGCCTTTTTTCCTGCAAGGAACCCAAGGCGGCTTACATAATCCTCCTCCTCTCCATTTTATCCTCACAACAACCCTGTGAGGTAGGTTAGGCTGAGAGTCAGTGACTGGCCCAAAGTCACCCAGTGAGTTTCATGGCCGAGTGGGAACTAGAACCTGGATCTCCCGAGTCCCAGTCCTTCTATTTTTAATGATAAAAGTAGACATGCTACTACTCTGTTATAATTAAGGCCCAAAATAGATGTGATGAGGCAGCCACATATATTTTATTCTGTCCCATTCACATTTCAAGTGGGTTTCTGGGTAGAGGATCTATTTCATTCACAGAAAGGAATGTGCAGCTCAGAGGAGAGAATCTGTCCCACTCCCCACCACTTATATTTGTTGCTTGAAGGACTTTTCGCCTAGTCCAGCTTTGACACCAAAAGTGAACCAGGCTGGGGAGAAAATTGCTTGAAGCAACAGAATGCAGCAAGGTGAGATGGGGGAGGACAAGGTTTTGTTCCCATGCTGTCCATTTCCTGTAAACATACACTGTGGAACCTGGACATCCCCAGCTTTATGACCCGGTTTGCACAATCAAAACAAGCCACGATGGCTTATTCAAGCCACCGTGGCTTATTTTGATTGTGCAAACTGGGTAATAAAGTCAGGGATGGACCATGTTGCACAGTGTGCAACCTGGTTCACATGACACGACAAGCCGCCTGCAGGCAGGTACTTAAGCTAATAGCGCCTGGCATGTGCTAGGACATGCCACTGATTTAAACAAGCCACCATGGCTTATTTAAGCCATGGTGGCTTGAGCCTAAATACCTGCCTGGCAGGCATCTGAACCTGGGCAGCATGACTTGTTGGAGGGGGAAACAACTCACAAATAACCCATGGCCTGTTGTTGGGTTATTTAAGCCATAATGGCTTGTTTGGTCATGCAAGCTGGCCATGTATGTGAACAGGGCTGTCACGTGAACGAAATACATGCAGCTTCCCAGTCATGTCTAGTAGTTTGATACTGAGAATGACAATTAGTTGGATAGCAAAGCATAAGTTAACTTTCACAACTTTTCCCATCCTCCACCCCAAAGTTGATAGCCATATGGGCTTCCAAATGGGGCCCACATGGTTAAAATATAATAAAGCAAATAACTGGCATTTTCCTGCTCTTTATTGGTGCCCAGAAAGTGTCACCCAAAGCAACTGAATCACTTTGCCTAATGGTAGGGCTGGTCCAAATGGTGGCACTATTTGGCATACCTGCTAAATTAATCCTGCTGCTGTATATCTCCTCACATTTCAACTTAAGATGCTTTTCTCTCTTGCAGATATATGATGAAATAGAAATCTTTCCTTTAAGTGTCTACCATGTCCATCTTATAAAGAATGAGGGTGTAATGGATTTTGGTGAGTCTGCAGTTTCCAAAGTGTATCTGTCACTCTTGTTTTGTTTAGATTATAAGCTTGTGGTTAGGACTGTTCTATTTTTAATTTTTGTATGGTGCTAGGCACTTGAGGCACTTTATACAATATCTCTTAATTACTGTCTTTTTCCAAACCAGGTCAGACTGTTATAGGTCCTCCCGTGGTGTGATGCATACTAATGGCCTGCTATGTAGAAATGGGAGAGATTTCAAGTAGCCTTGAAATCTGCATCATCTTCGGCAGACCTTTTGTTTAATAGTTGTCTACAGCAGGGGGCCCCAGTGTTGTAAAGGTCACTGCTAGTACACTAGCACAGGTGCACAAAAATGGTTTGCAGGGCTTATTTATTTATTATTTATTTATTCAATTTATATCCCGCCTATATACAAATGCCCTAGGCGGCTTGCCCACAGCCTTGCTGCTTCAAATGATATTTGAGCACTACACAGATGCCTGCACTGTTGAGCATGATTAATGGAGATGTGAATGTTGAAGGCAGGCTAGTTTATCCTGGCATCTTTGCCTACTCCATCCTCAAGTTGGAAGAGGAGCCACCAGGAGAAAAGAGGCTCAGATTTTAATGCATAGGATCAGGTTGCTAGAAACAGAGCTGGATAATGAGAAGCATAGGGAACATAGGAAGCTGCCTTATACTGAGTCAGACCCTTGGTCCATCTAGCCCAGTATTGTCAACACTGACTGGCAGTGGCTCTCCAGGGTTTCAGGCAGGATTCTTTCTTAGCCCTACCTGGAGATGCCGGGGATCAAACCTGGGATCTTCTGTATGCAAAGCATGTGCTCTATCACACTGAACTATGGTCCCTCGCTACAGCACCTGGTATTCCAAGGTGGTCATCCATCCAAGTACTAACCAGACCTGACCCTGCTTAGCTTCTGAGATCAGATGAGATGTTTAGGGCTGTTCAGATGTTACAACAGGAGTTGTGGCGGGGAGTAAGAAATAGAGAACATTAATTGGAGGGAACTGGGGAATGTATTTTTGGAAGAGGAAATTAATTTGGATGGAATTTAATTTTGAAAGGGTAAATCTAGCCAGGGAAATGAACTTCAGGGTTATCTGGAAGGCAAATTAATTTGGGGTTTATTAATTGAAGGGAAAATATTTGCGGCGGTTGATAGGTTTGTGGGGATGGAGACAAGGTAAACTGGAGCAGAAGTGGCTTGACAGGGTAGGCAGGACTGTCAGCCCCACTTTGGAAGACGCCAACCTTCCATGTTAGAATATATTCAGAGATTTAAGCATATTCTACATTTTATTAACAGTTCTCCAATAAGCACTATTTCATTTTTATATCATATGAGCTATACAAGATACTAATTGTTGTTGTTTTTTAATTTGTTACTGTATTTTAAAATCTTTCCACTGCTTCCGGGTTTTTTACTTTGGATTTATACTGTAGTTTTAAACTTTTAAAAGTTTTATATTATGTTTTATTTTATGGTTTTAATTGTTGTGAATTACCCAGAGACCTTTGGCTACCGGGCGGTTTAGAAATGTTATTAATTAATTAATTAATTAAATATCAGCATCTTTGTAGTACTATAAAAAGAAAAAATTTCTTGATGAAATACCACAAATCACTGTCAATATCTAATTTCAAGAAGACAAATGTGAAACACAGCATTTCTTTTCTAAATTCCAGGATTTGCAGTCACTGCACAAGTTGATGAACACCAGCATCTCACCCATATCTTCATAAGTGATGTTCTTCCTGATGGAATGGCTTACAGAGAAGGTTTGTACTTTCTCTTTACATATGAAGCCTTTTCTGATGATGTACATATTTCATTTAACAAAGAAAAATGTTCTACATTTCCCCATCCTGTCTGTCTGTTCCATGCCAGACTTCCAGTCATTTTACCTCCTCCTTTAAAAAATTTTTCTCACTTTTAACAGATGATAGTTTTTCTTGCAATGGTGTACAGTGTTATGTGAGAAGATGGCAAATGTCTATTTTGCCAAGTGTATACTTGTGTTGGGAAGCCAGGTTTTGGCAGGAGGCTCCCAAAAAGCATACACTCAGCAAGCAGACATCTGTACAATTATCACAGATAGTAGTGAACACATGTGTAGGGAAAATATGCTTGGTAAAGTGTTCCTCAGCTGTCCCCTCTGCTTAGCTCCACCAGGCTGCAATCACTGATAGGGCCATTGAAAATAGCAAGGATATTTAGGGCGTTTCATCTTGACAGGACAACCTGTCTTTTTACCCACAAAATAAAATATATAAGTCTCGCTACCAGTTCTGCATTATTATTAGTTTTACTGATAATCGAACACTCTCTTCTGTGGCTATCAGACTCTGCTGCTCATCAGCTCACTTGTTACATTTTCTGTTGCTAGTTATGCCCATGTTACATTGGGATTTGGCTAAATTGAACTGCTTATTGCTTACTGTACAGTTTGGACTAAGTTCCAAGCAAAAAGAAGAGGAAAAGGAAGGGGCCAATTGGTCCCATAACTCAGTGGGGCACCACATGCTTTACATGCAGAAGGCCCCAGGTTCAATCTCTGGTGCCTCCAGGTAGGGCAGGAAAAACTGCCTGAAACCTCGAGAGCCACTGCTGGTCAGTGTCGACAATACTGGCTAGAGAGAACAATAGTTTGACTCAATGATGCTCTGTTGTAGGGTTGCCGGGTGTTTGTTAACCACCCCAGCCACCCACACTTACTGGGTTCGCACGTCACAACCTGCACCCAGTGAGGGTAATTAAGGAAATTAATAGGCACGAGGCTGGCACTCGCAGGGGTGGTTAACAAGCCATTGTGGGTTATTAACCACCATCATGTCATGTAAACTGGGCCAGTATAAGACAGCTTCCTATGTAAGGGAAGTGTGGGGAGTAAAACTGTCCATATTGGTTTAGGCTGCAATCTCATACCTGCTTGCCTGGGAGTGAATCCCACTGAATTCTTTGGGCTTTGCTTCTGAGCAGAGATGCCTAGGATTGCTTTGTTAGATACTAAAAATTACTTTTTGTTGCACCATCACAATGTACTGAATGATCAGCTCATTCTTCCTTTTTTATACTTTTCATAAAAAGCAGGACACTTTCTTTAGTTAACAAATGTCAACTGACAAAGTATTTGTTGGATCCATTCTTTCATCAAAGTGGACATCCAGGTAATAAGATGAAGATAAGGGTAATTGTTTGAACAATGAAGTTGCAATATGGCTTGTTTAGTATCGCTGACTACTAGTATGTGTCTACTCAGTATTCTGTTACTTTCTCTTTCTTACGCTCCCAGGGTTGCGTGTTGGCAATGAAATCTTGATTATAAATGGAGAGTCTGTATCTGATCTTGACCTCAGACAGATGGAGTTATTGTTCTCTGAGAAAAGTGTGAAGCTGACTTTGACTACAAATCTCAACAGCAATAAGAGTGCATTATGCACTTCATGGTCAGATGGTGACATTGCCAGGGAAGCAAGAAACGTGTTGCCCCCTCCTAACCAGTCGCAACTCCTGGAGGAGTTTCTTGATAACTTCAAAAAGAATACAGCCAATGGTGAGATGCTGCTTGTGATTGATGTTTTTGTTTTTTCATCTTATCAGGGCTATATAAGGAAGATTTCTTTTTTAAAAATCTATGTTTTCTCTATAGAAGATAAAATTATGACAAAATTATGATTGAAAACAAAGCAAAACAGAAAGTGCCTAACAGTATTGAAATATAAATAATATTAAGCACTATTTTGGAGATTAAAAAAAACTATGATAAATAAACACTAGTTATTGGCCCAGTTTCTGGAAAGCTATTCTGTGATCCAAAAAGGCCTCCATAGATCTCAAATGCCTGCAAACCCTTAACAATAGATACTTATACAATGAAATATATTCTTACTTTGGCTCTCTGATATGATTTGGCTTCTATACAATATCTGTTGAATATCTCTCTAATGCAGTTCATTAGTAAGATATACTGCGTTATTATTTAGGAAAGCAATATTACTATATACGGTAACTAGGTGTGAATTAATTGAAAATATATGTTATTGCATTGCAGTACCTTTATAAAGACCTGCACTAGCTTTCCCCGCCTCCCCCCCCCCCCCCGGTGCCCTTGATTACAACTCCCAGCATTCCCCAGGCACCAGGTTGGGAAAGACTGGCCTATACTGTGGAACTAGATGAGCTCCAATGTACCTTCCAGCTCTAAAATTCTGTGATTCTTTCATAGCTCTAAAATGAAAAGTCACTAAGGAGAATCTTTTTGGGTTGATTTAATTATAAAGCAGCTTTATTAGGTCATCTTTAAATTAAAAAAAAATGATTGCAAGATTTGTGGTAACGGTAAGTAGCATCTTTCTCATGAGTCTTTGTTCAGTTTAAAGTACTATTAGATTGACTGTTGGCCTATAACAGCTCATGTCATAAAACAAAAATTATGGGGCTAATTAATTACACTACATTTTATTAGGACTTTCACTTGGCTTATTAACTTGATATTATAGACCAGCATTATCTGGCATATGCACCATGGTAAATGTATATACCCATTCTCCAGATTAATTATAATTTAGGAATACATTTTGCAACTTGTGTTAATTATATTTTATTATAATAAGAAATTGTTAGAAATGTATGCTAGTTGTAGACGCTAAAGGTATTTTGGATTTGGTTGTGTGATTAAGAGAGCAATTGAGGCAGACATGTTTACTATGAATTGCAAGCAGGGAGAGTTATTCTGAATTAATCTCTGTGAGAGATTCTGTCACATTTATCAGATTATACTGTGCCGGCATTTACTTTATGCTTTTTCAAATGGCTTGTTATAGAAATGAGTGCAAGCAGCACAGCTTTGACTGAATGCATCATTTTAATGGCTTTACCCTTTTGCCCTCATGTACTCTCCCATTTTGCTCCCTGATTTTATTTGCAGTGGCTTACAAGCCTAGCTGTTATTGCCTGAATTTGCAAAAATCTTCACTAGTCTTGATTTCCAAATCCAGGTTTCCACTCTCAGCTCTGGTTTTTAGCCTCCACTTCTAAGCATGCATACAGGGTTGCTGAAAACAAAAGAAAGGACCCCCTTCCCAAAGACCCATCTAGTCCATCACTGTGGTTCCAAGAGTGGCTAGCCAGATTGGGTGTGAAGGCGACCTGAGAATTTGTTTGTTCATTTAAAAGAGAGAGAGAAAGAGAGAGAGAGAGCGATATCCTAACCCTCTTTGTTATCAATCTTTTCTTCAACCATTTTCATCGAAACGTTTTGATATTAGGATTTACAAGATCTGCTGGCAGTATCTTATAGAAAGGGAGTGCCAGTTCTTTACATAGCACACAGGCCCCTAAATCTCTCTTCATACCACTTGCTTCCTTTTCTTCTGCTTCTACAGAGCTGTTGCCTGGATCAGCCAGAGAGTGGCAATACAACAAGGTAAAGGCTACAAGCAAATTAGAAAACAGGTGGCAAGAGTATAGAAAAAGGGTTTGGCTGTAGGGAGTATTTAAAGACATCGAAAAGGATGGCACTGCAAGAATAGAGAACTGATTGATGGGAAGAGGCTGGAACAGTGGAGATAGCAATACTTTGAAAAGTGACAGTAGTACAGGAGTGAAGAGCTTTTATGTGGGAAGACGAGGGCTCTGTCTTTGCCATGTTTAACTTGACATGCTAGTGGGACATCCAGGAAGTAATGTCAGACTGCAGGAGAGATAAGAGTGTCTGAAGGAAGAAGTTGGGGCATAAAGTTAGATTTGAACATCATCTACATCAAGGGTGGGCAACCTGCGGCCCTGCAGATGTTTTGGTCTACAATTCCCATCATTCCTCACCATTCACTATGTTGTCTAGAGCTGATGGGGGTTGTAGGCGAAAAGATCTGCAGGGCCACAAGTTGCCCATCCATGATCTACATAAAAAGCATTAGCAGAAGCAAAGTGAATGAATGAGATCACCCAGAGTGTATAGAGGGAAATAATAAACAAAATCAGAAAGAGGGAACCAAATCAGTCTTAGGAAGACTAGGAGGATGGAATTGCCACAAGTGGCAAAGGCAGCAAATGGTTCAAGGAACCTGAGAGTGTGGTAAGAGAGCCTTAAGCTTGGCCAAAAGAATGTAACTGGAACATTAGCAAGAACAATTTTAATGCAATTAATAGATATAAAGCTTTATGTGGAGACTGGACGGAGCGGATCATTCATCTGTGTCAGTGGTAATAGAGGATTTTATCCATACATCAGGTGATAAAATGGTAATCTGTATTTTTCATTTCAAAATTTTGTGATGCCTTATAATAGAACTCAAGACAACAGAACCGTGGGAGAAAAGAGAGAGAGATGAGCTTTTAGATGTGTTGAAAACTAGCATGTCTTCCAATGGTTGCAATGCAAACTGTGACTGAAGCTTGAGCTTTCTAGTTTCACAGCTACCCATGTCTTTGCTTACCATCTGCCAATTCAGGCATCTCATTTTCTTTATGAATCATTCTTTACTTACAGAAGAATCCTGTAAACTGCCTACATGTACATGATATGAAAAGGCATAAAATTGCCTCAAAGACCACCTAATGTGGAAGGAATTGGGTTTGCTTCCACATCTTTGAGTGTAAGTCTAACCTCTGCTACCAATGTAAGCCCTTTGCCTTGATCTTTCTTCTTGCAGGGCTTGCAAGTCAGATTCAGGTGTAGAGTTATGTAAAAAAGTTTCTGTACTTCGCATTTAGAGGATGTGCTACTATTCTTATTGAGCCCAGGCCCATTCCATTCCCTCCACTGGCACTTTAGTACTATGGAGCAGCTGCTTCTCCTTTTCCAGGCATAACAACTGTGCCAGAGGTATGTCAAAAATATTATATCAAATTTGCAACTTCATCAGGATTTGGATATTTACTTATTGGGTTAACTTTGGCAAGCACTAACATTGAGATTTTTACCAGGTTAATCAGATAAGGGAGTTGATTAGCCACATAGATTCATAGATCATAGAGTTGGAAGGGGCCTACATATCTGCTTTTAAATTCCCTAAATAGTCTGTTTTCATAAAGGTTACTGAGCAGGAGATCAATGCAATAAGTTGATACTTAACCATGCGTAGGTTTTTCATCAAAGTAATTTGTAACTGTTGTGAAAGAGCATTTAAAGCTGGAAATGTGCATATTTCTCCTGTTTTGTTGAAAATAAAGTAACATGTTTATCTCCCTGGCTGAACTATTAACCCTCAGAAAAGTTGCTAGCTAAGGGAGAATTGTTTAGTTTATTAAACAGCTGTTTCCATTCTTCAGTACAGTGCAGTATTTCATTTGCCACTCCCTTCAACTTCTTTCCAGTCAGTGCTTAAATACCAAGACCACCAAGATTTTGCACCTTCTTGAGGTCTGGACCCATTCCCAAACCATTTAAACAGAAGGCTTCAGCAGCTTGCCTGCTTTTTGATCAAACCAGCTAGAAGAATATGAGAAACTCAGAACCTGAGTGAATAGCTTAATAAATCTGACCTTCATTTGTGGAAGTGCCACCTCATGTATTTCACCCTAAGCTTTTCCTCCTTCTCTTCCTTCAGAATGTGAACTAATTTGAGAGACTGTTTTGAGGATTTCCCCATATTTTAACTCTGAAGCAGAAAGTGCGTTTGACAAGCAACCTTTTGTCAGTTTTTGCTTTCTATCATTTTTATTAAAGCTTTTGCTCCACAAAGTGTGTGCTTTTATGGTAAAACCTCTCTCTTCTTGTGAATGTTCCTGTTCTGAAATACTGTTCTAATATCTTGAATTTAATTGATAGTTCTAATATACTTGAACCTAATTGTCTTTTCACAACAGCCTTGATTCTTGGGGCAGGAACCCAGTGGACATGGATAGCACATGTTGTTGTTGTTTTTTACATTATCATCATTATTATCATTGTTATCATCATCATCCAGATTACTTGTAGGTCCTTAAGTATAAACTGAATAGGCTTCTTGCTTTGAAATATAATCCACAAGTAATATGCAATAAGAGCATTTTAGGTCCTAAAGCAGGGGTGGGCAACTTTTTTGGCTCTGCAGGTCACATGTGGCGCAGGGTGGTAGATCGGGGACTGCACATGTGCACATACATGTGTGCACACATGCACACACACACAAGATGGGATCACGGGGGGCGGGGAGTTTAGTAGGCAGGATAAACTCAATCTCTCACAGGCATGACCTAAAAACAGAACAAATTGCCTGTGTAGCTCTCCTAGTTTGCAAGACCTTGGACACACATAATTTTGCTGTGTCATCTGCTTTTATTTTTAGTTCTCAACACCATTCTCCTCTATTACTGTCAGAAGAGTAGAAGGTAAAGTGCACCGCCTTCCACTTTCTGGCTTGGAAGAGAGGGAGTCTTCACCACTTACCACACTCTTGACATTTGATAACTCTTGATGTTTTTGCTGATGAACAACAGCACACTTGTTCAAATGGGTGAGGGTTCAAAATAGAACTACAGTGGTGGGAAGACATCCTAGTAGGCAGATATTTAAAAGCAAGTTCCTCATTCCTCTTTAACCCTCACTGTAATTTCCCCTTCATTTGCGGAAAGAAGGATGAGCTGGTAAGAGCAGTGCTGATTAACATGTAATTAAGCCTTCATTAATTTAAGTGGGCTAAGGCAACTTGTGAAGGTTGCATCTGCTTGCTCCCCTTAGAGTAGAAAGACTTCCTTCCTCCATGAAAGACAGATGCATTTATTTAGCTTTATTCCTGGTGTGTGTTTTTTTCTGGCCTTTGATATGGTGAAGAACCTCTGGAGAACATATATGTTTCTCTTAACTTTGAATATGCCCAGATAGTTTTGCTATTGCCTTATTTATTGTATGGTCTGTACCTCTGAAAGTGCAGAGACTTCCATTTCCTTATGTTTGAGGAATCCATGCTTCCTTTGTTGACTATCCCATCTGTGCATGATCTGCTCTCCTTTAATTGAATAATTAACAGTGAGGAACTGACTTGGGAAACATGGTGTTCTCTTTGATTTCTGGTGGTTACATTATAATTTCTCTTCTTGAATGATAGTGAGTCATATATCAGGCTGCCAGCGCAACACAACAAAGTGTAAGTAATGTAATTTAGGAGTCAACTTATAAAAATATTGGTGCATATGGGACTGAATACAGTCAAGCACTGAGTTCCTTCAGCTCTCACTGAAGCTGTCTGCCACTATTGGTGCTCCATTGCTTTCTGGTGCCTCTTAATTTGTATAAATTCACTGCAACAAGACTAGATGCAGAACTTCCTAACACACTGGAAACATAGATTTGTATCCAATGGTAGCTTTGTACTTGTGGAAGCACTTCTGTTCACACAAGGTGGGGCACCCAACATTAGCTGATCACCCCGTCCACTGCAGCCCATTTTTCTCCTGGAAATAGGCTCCTAATGGTTGGGGAGACCCTACAGAATAGTATGGGATATGGCGCAGAGGGCGGTAGTAGGAGGGGGATCAGTGGAGGATTATGTACAGACCCCACTGCCCTGCCTTGCATGAACAGAAGCACTTTCCACTGATGTACAGCCACCATTGGATAAATAAATAAACAAACAAACAAATAAATAAATGATTAGGATACAATTTTGAGGCAACAGCTAACAGAGAGTCTGAAATTAGTTATAGAGAAAATATTAACATTTATTTATTTATTTATTATATTTATACCCCGCCTTTTTTCCTGCAAGGAACCCAAGGCGGCTTACATAATCCTCCTCCTTCTCCACTCCATTTTATCCTCACAACAACCCTGTGAGGTAGGTTAGGCTGAGAGTCAATGACTGGCCCAAAGTCACCCAGTGAGATTCATGGCCGAGCGGGGACTAGAACCCGGATCTCCCAAGTCCCAGTCCAACACTCTCACCACTACGCCACACTGGCTCTCATAACATAACCTCTCAACATAACCTATTGAATCTGTATCTCCAAATACACCCCACTCAAGTATGGATTGCTTAATTCCCTCTTTTAAAAAACTTAAATCTCTTTTAATCATGAAGGGTCAAGTAAGGATCTCCAGTATCGGATGCAGCATGCCTCTGTTACAGCAGTTGCTGGGGCACAAGAGCAGGATAGTGCTATTACACTCATGTCCTGCTTATGGGCTTCCCAGAGATATCTGGTTGGCTACTGTAGGAACAGTATCCTGGACTTAATAGGCCTTTGCACTGATCCAGCATGGCTCTTCTTAAGGATGTCACTGGCACTCTCAGAACCATACATAAGTAGACCTTCTGGAAATGTTGGATAGAGCTATTGTTTTACTCTCTCCTAGCTTTTTAGAACAGGAGTGCAGAACTTCTTTCAACCTGTGGACCAAATTCAAATTTGGAGTATCTCTTGGGGGCTTCATCCCAGTGGTGAGTGGGGCAAAAGCAGCAGGCCAAAAATACCAGCATATTTTAGCCTAAAGCTCTTACTGCAAGTAACTAAGCCTTAGGAGAGGCATTTCAGGCTTTTAGAATGAGGGGAAATCCACAAAAAATGGGAAACCACCCAACAATCGGTTGTGGAAAGGGGTGGGCCAGGGGAAGGGGGGGTGGCTTTCTCAGGACTTCCGGATGGCCAGATTTGGACCCTGAGCTTCTGCAGCCCTGTTTTAGAAGTTCAACAAATTTCCTATTTTTGTAAGGGTCTCGCTGAATTCTAGTAACTTACACAACATACTGAGCAGCATATTAATTTAGGTAGATATGTATACAGTAATACCTTGGATTGCAAGTAACTTGGTTTGAGAGCGTTTTGCAAGACAAGCAAATTCTAAAATATTTATTTTAAAAAAATTGACTTGATATACAAGCGACGTCTTGCAATACAAGTACTGTAGTACGGCTTAAATTAAAAATCTCTGTACAATTTTGGGGGGGGGGATTTCGTTTTGATATAAGAGTGTTTTGGATTACAAGCACGTTTCCAGAACGAATTATGCTCTCAATCCAAGGCATGACTGTATATTGCTTTTCAGGCAGACCTGAGAAAATGGATTTACAGAAAATTATTAAAATGATAAGCATTAACCCCCCCCCCCAAAACCCCCAATACAACTAAAGTAAACAACTGTTTGTCTTGAAGCAGCTGTATCTGCTTCTTTGCTTATCCACGCAGGGCAAGATGGTTCCTCAGAAACTCCTCTGGTGGCAATTGAGGGAGAGAGGGACCACCATTGGGAGATGAATGTTGGCAGCTGACCAGACTGCACCTGCTTCTCCACTCATGGCAAGATGCTGGTTCTATTGGCAGAATGGTTGCTTTGGGCTCTCTTGCTTTAGCCCAGTGAAGGTTGTAGTGGTCCAGTGATGGTAGTAATCCATTGGTGATAGCAGCAGTGAGGTTGACCAGCAACTCACCAGTTATGTCATGATTGCTACAGCAGCATTGACAGAAGGCTGGTGGGGCATGATGCCAGCCCACCCCTCTGCCTCTGGCTGAGCTAGTATGATGCATGGAGTGAACCCAATTCCAAAAATCTAAAAATGATATATTGTAGCTTCAAATATGGCAGGAAAAACTAAAAAAAGAAATCGTATAACAATCGGAATCAAATAATACAACATTTTAAAGTTCATGTTACATGACCCAGGATACAAATTTTACAGTAAAAAAATAAAAATTCAAATTGGGTAGAGTTGACAAGTGTATATAAATCTCCATTTTGGACTTGAACGCTATATGAATATACAATTCACTGGTCAGTTCTCTTGCTTTAGAAGAAAACCACTTTTAGCAATGTGTCTGTCTCTGTCCCTATAGTCTGCCTGTACTTTGTTAGTAATGATGATGATACTTTTTGATGATGATACTTTTGTAATGATGATTACAACTTTTTGTTTTTATTAACATAACACACCTGGACACATGTATGCATGCACTTGCACAAAATGCAAATGCTGAACTGATTGGCAGGTCCAAAGCAGAAATACTTGAAAATGTGGTGTAGATGTCATGAAGACTCAGAGGCCAAAGGAAATCTTAAATGGGCTCCATATCCTAAGGATATGTTCAAACTTTGCCCCTAGGAACAGTGGAGTTTCTTGGAAGTTTCTTCAGGTCTCCCTGCTGAGAATAGTTGCAGTGGTGAGAAGTTACTTGTAGGACATCTTGTGGACTCTTTCTTACCTTCCCCTCCAATGTATGTGTGCAGATAAACAAGTGTGTTGGCTATGTCCCAGAGTACACCCAATTCAAGAGGCATGATAACAGGTCCAATGGGCCTGGCTAATGCCCTGGGCAGAAAGTAGATCTCCAGGGGTAGTATCCAATGGGGTGCTTATGCCCCTGCCAATTTCCTTCCACAAGCGGTGCGTCCTGCCAATTTCCTTCCACAGGCAGGACCCACCGCTTACACAAGGGAGATTTAACACTTCCTAGAAGAAGCCCTGAAATGAGAGGAAACACTTGTTTCTGCAAGGAGGCAGGTCAGCAGAGCTCCCTTATACGAACTCTGCCAGCCGGCCTTCTTCTGGAAATGAGTGCTTACACAACAGAATTGTTGGGGTGCAGGAGAATCGGGTACATAAGCACATTGGATATTTGCCCAGATGGTTTGGACTTCAATTCCCAGCATTCCTGACCATTGGCTATGGTGGCAGGGGCTTCTAGGAGTTGAAGTCCCAAACATCTGGAGATCTATCTTCTGCCTACCACTGCTGTAGAACATGCCCAACCTTCTCTACAATGTATATAGAGATTCTGCAGACAACACATAGGCTTTCCTTGAAAGTAGGAAGATTTGAACACCAATGATCTAGGATGTTGGATTACTGTGCCCAACATAGCTCTTGCCTCTATTCCTACATTTGTATCTTGCCCTTTACCATATGAATATGTGCCAGTTTTTCTCAGTTGTACAAAAGCTAAACATTTTGATCAGATTTATGCACATTTGCAAAAACTATATAAATCTGAAGAATTTGGTTGCTTTCAATGGGAAAATGTGAATTAATTTTTCTTTCTTTCTTGGATGGAAACTGACTCCAATTGTTTTCATGATATTCTATCTTTTGGCAGTATCGGATATTTCTATCACATGGCATCCCACTGCATGCTTATAGCCAATTTTCCAAATTGTTGTTCTATAAGGCAGTAGTGTAAGAAAGAAGCCAAGGTGATTCTCTCCCCGCCCCCCCCCCCCACTCCCCTCAATTTGGCCTACTAAGGAGTTTAAGAAGTACACCATGTTGTAGAACATTGTGTTCATCCCATATATATGCAATCATTTTTATTGGTTGTTCCCTTCAACCAGTACAAACTGTGCTACATCATAGACAGATGATGCTACATTAGGAACTGAAGAAGGACAGTTTTATTCTAGATCAAATATGTGCATAACTACAAAGGGGCTGTTTTAGCTGAATTGCCTTTTCCTTTATTTAAAAAAAGCTGCAGCAGAAGCGAATTTTCCCACCCTCACCGCACCCTGGACAATCGGAGTGTCTAGGAATGAAGGAAAACATACTTTTCTGATAAGCTAACTCTTTGATGCTTTGCTTTCATTTGTATGCAGATTTCAGCAATGTGCCTGATGTTACTGCAAGTCTGAAAAGGAGCAGCACAGATGGCACTGTAGACCAGGTTCCGCAGAAGGAGAGACTTGAATTGCCTTTCAGGGTAAGAACATGTCTTAAAATCTTGAGATTAATCAGTAAATAGAGAGGTATAGAAGACTTGTTGCCTACTCTTGAGGGAGGCGTAATATAGCAAAAGAAGAAAAATACTGTACTCATTTGTCTAACCTTAATCCATAGTACCTTTTGGAGAATGACTGCCATGCCTACAGTGCTCAGTGTGGATATAGGAAAACAGTGAATCAGTTTGCATGGCACAGTGGTAATTCCTGGGACTAGTGGAGCATGAGAGGCACACGCTTAATGTTTCTGCTTTTAATTAACAACCCAGGAACACCCTGTTTCTGGATTGTTTCATGATGTGCAAACTCAGAAACTCTGGGTTATTTATGGGTTAAATAACCCAGAATTAACCCAGCAACGAACCATGGGCAATTGTTGGTTTAATTCTGTGTTGTTTAACCCATAAGCAACTCAAGAGTTCTAGGTTCACACATTGTGAAACAGCCAAGGTGTTCCTAGGTTGTTAATTAAAACTGGAAACAATGAGTACACGGCTTGTGTGCTCTGCTCGTCCCCACAATTCCTGAGTTAAATAACCCAGCCACCATGAAGTGCAAACCAAGTCAGCTGCTTAAAGGAGGCCAAATGCATTTTAATATGTCATGGTAAAGCTGACTGATGTTTGTCCAAGATTATCATTTTTGGTGATACATTGTAGGGATACCAGGGTTCACATTTCTCACCTGTTAAAATGTAAACAATTTAACGATCACAGGATTATTCCCAGAATGAATGAGAGAAGAATTGTAATGCATGTTGTGAACTTAAAAGTGCTCTAGAAGTTATCAATAGTACTGACTATTTGTTCTCCTTCAGCTGCTCTGTTGTTTTGTGGTTGTTATTTTTACTATTTTAAGTTTACAGTTATTTAGACCAAGACTTGAAACGATATTAATTTTTGTATATCTCAAACATATGGTTAGTCAAGTGTGTTGGCCTGATTTTATTCCAGGTTTGGTGGTTGTGTGTGTGTGTGTGTGTGTGTGTGTGTGTGTGTGTGTCACTACTACTGTCAGTGGAAGGGGCGTTCTTGTTTCTCATGCAGCTTTTGGTTGTTTTTCTCCCTTCCCTACTCTGTTTGACCTGAGACAAAAAAAAAGTTAACTACCGTAGATGGGCTTCACTCAATGCCTGGCCTAAGGAATACATTTGCAGTGCATGGCAGGGTGTTGAGAAGTGGGTAGGGCATTCTTTGGAGCCAGAGGATGAGTTCTGACAGGTATGTAGCATCCTTGGTGCAGTTGGCTCCTCCCTCCAAGGCAGGCAAAGAAAAACTTCCTGCCTGTAACAACACTTTCATCCTTGTATGGAGTTGCTTAGGAAACTGTTACTGCTGCAGTTTTAATATATATTTAATGTTAAGGAAATCCCAGATTCTAAATTTAACAAACAAACAAGCAGCACAGCCTCTTCCCAGATACTTTTGCATTCTATGAAGGTGCTCAGGTAGGCTCTGTGGTGTGGTTGCCTCTGCTTTTGACTGGTTTGTGCCAGGACCAATCACAGAAGTTCCTGGCTTCTGCTTCTGCCAGCAGTCAATGTCCCTCTCATACTGCTCCTCTTACCTGTATCACTCAGGAACCCTGTATTTAATGGTAGTTTAACTTTGGGCTAAATGTTGGGGTAAGAAGTGTTGGCTCTCAGTCTTTGTGGTCCTTATTTATTTATTATATTTATACCCCGCCTTTTTTCCTGTAAGGAACCCAAGGCGGCTTACATAATCCTCTCCATTTTATCCTCACAACAACCCTGTGAGGTAGGTTAGGCTGGGAGTCAGTGACTGGCCCAAAGTCACCCAGTGAGTTTCATGGCTGAGTGGGGACTAGAACCCGGATCTCCCAAGCCCCAGTCCAACACTCTCACCACTACGCCACACTGGCTCTCTGAGGGTCCTTGGGCCCTCTTTGACACTTCCCCTTATTCCCCTAACCACACCCTAATTCATTGGCTCCTCATTTCCCTACCCTTTCCTCCTCTAATTACCCCTCTCCCTCTGATCCCTTCACTTTAAACTAAAACAAGTCTTATAAAGTCTTATAAAGTGGGGATTGTAGTGATGTTATATGTACTGGACAAGTCCTTTCCTAAAGGATTTACTGGTCTTGATCATAGACCAAAGTATAAATTTGTATTGCTCCATTGGTTACACTTCATTTGTGTTTATGGTGCTTATTTATTTTATTTATTAATTTACAAGATTTATATACTGCTCCATAGCTGGGCTTGATCCACAGTGTCATCCAGGTTCAGATGTCACGAGAACATAAGCCACCCTGACAACCCCCCCTGCGGGGTTGTCATGTCATGCAAACCCAGTCAATTTTAGCTACAATTAGAACAAAGTGTACCATTCAGGGTGCCCAGTTTGGTACTCTAATCTGCTGATCTATCTTGAAGTGAGAATGCTTCTGGATTGGACCATGTTTCCTGCCAAGGCTTTAGATCAGGGGTGCAGAACTCTTTTGGGGTGGGAGGCCCATCCCATCACGGGCTGGATGACAGCAGGGTGTGTGGCCCCACCCCTGATGTCACATCAGGGGTGTGGCCCTGCCTCCTGATGTCACCCCCACTTTCCCCCCTCCCCCCCCTTCATACTGGAAGGAGGCACGTAATTATATCTGGTGTTTAGGAAGGCATTTGCAGTTATCCAGAGTTCCCATCTTTTACACACAGCAGGAGGGCAAGTCCTCTTAATTCAATGAAGATAGAGGACACGCAGGTCATAAACTTCAGATACAATAAAGGCAGGTAGCCTAGCTTGCTACCATCATGCCATCTTTCCCAGAACAAAACACCTATTGAACAAGGTGCTAAGGTGATGCCAACACAAATAGCAGATCCAAACTGCACATGTACAAAAGCCATCATGGCTGAGCTTCTCAGTATCACTTACATGTACTCTTCTTGTTCGTTGAACAAACCACTGAACTTTCCAAGTGTAGTGCTGCTTTCTACACTCATTAGAGAATAACTGCTTGTGCCAAAGCATGAGGGAAACTCTGTTTTCGGGCAGTAGTGTGCATGTTGGTTTCTGTTAGTTGCATTCTGTGCCCTGATGCACCCAAAGTAACTTATAGCAATAAAGAACTCTAAAATCTAAAATCTTACAAGGAGTTAAAATAAAACAACTCACATAATTTAAAAAAACGACAACTCAGCAGTCAACATATTTTTTTTAAAAAAACCAGTTTTGTTTGCCAACCTAACAAAACCCAGAAGCCAGCAGTCAATATACCACATACCACTATTTAAGAAGGACTTCAAATTAAAAAAAAAATATTTTCACCTGCCAGTGCAAAGCAACCAGGGAGTTAGGCGGATCTCTTTTTTGGCAGTGAGTTCCTGAGAGTGGGTGTAGTTCCCTTGTCGATCTGATTTTGGAAACAGATGAAACATGGAACAGATCTGCTCCCTGATCGTAAAGGACAGGGAACAAGGTATGAGAGAAGACACTCCTTGAGATACACAACTTGCCTTGCCTTTGACAAGTAGGATGCTGTTTGATGCACCAGAGGATAAGGCTACCCCCACATGAGAACTAGCATTCAAAGGAAGCTACAAAAATAACCACTTGGTATAACAGTAAAACAACCATAATGACAAATAACATCAAAGCAGAATCGACCCTTCCTTAGATGCTGCTTGATTACATAAATCAGCAACTTTTTTCTTGGATGTGTTTGATGTTTTTGTTGTTGAATTCATGGTATGACTAAATCTCAGACAACCAAGGAGGTAACTGGTTGTATCTCCGCCTCTACAAAAGTAGGGGTTGTGTCCTTTTATTTGACATTTCCCTAAGGTCCTGTGCTCAGGCAAAAAGCAAAACGGGCCATGAAATGGTTCCAGGTCAAGATGGATGGGAGAAAGCCACCTAGTCACATGCACATGTTTTTGGTTCTCCATCTTTGTTTTACATGTTCCTGATTATCAGTAGATCTTGGAGCCTATTATGAGGACCAGTTCAGCATGTGGAATCCATGAAGAAAGACTAGCCTGTGTTGATTTGGAGCTGTTTTAGGCTATGGCAAACTGGTCGTGTGGATCCCTTGCCATGTACCAAGGTCAGCTTATTAGTATGACAGAGCTAATTCACATTTTAAGATGGTTTACAATGGCATGCCAAAAATCAAATTTAGCTGGCAATGCTACATCCAGCTAGTTTGCCCAAGACAGAAGTAGCCAGAAGTCAACATGAGCTAGCCATTTTGCCACAGCTACTACATGATGATTTGGATGTGCAAACAGGCCATTGCATTCAATTTGAGCATCATTAACCACTTTTGAAAATGCTTATGTCTGTGATATAATTTTTCTTGGCTTTTGAGTACAGTAAAGGAATTAGCTTAAACCCTTTGATGAAAAGGATCTGGACAAGTATGGAGGGAGGGGTTATATTTTGTATGATGAGCAACTGAATGTTTGCTTTCATAATAATGGAACAATTTACTGGGAATTGCTTTTGGGATGTGATCCAGGAAGAGTAGCAAGAGAGCTAGTGTGGCATAGTGGTGAGAGTGTTGAACTGGCACTCGGGAGATCCGGGTTCTAGTCCCTGCTCGGCCATGGAGCTCACTGGGTGACTTTGGGCCAGTCACTGACTCTCAGCCTAACCTACCTCACAGGGTTGTTGTGAGGATAAAATGGAGAGGAGGAGGAGGATTATGTAAGCTGCCTTGGGTTCCTTGCAGGAAAAAAGGTGGGGTATAAATATAATAAATAAATGGAAAAGTACTTCATGAGGAGGAAAAGCGCTAGAAGTCTAATGGGATATACTATGCCTCTCATGTCAAGTCTATAGTTCTAGTCATCTGGGCTTTTAGCCAAATTTAGAAATTTTCCTCAGGCTTCAGTGGAGTTCTAAAGATGGCTTACAAGTCTATTGCCTTCAAGAGCCTGTTGGTAGGAACAAAGGATGGAAATGTTTTGGGTGCTGAAATTCAGGTGCTATCCCAATCCTCTTGTTCGCTCAGTCAAGGGCTGCCTATCAGATTCGATTCTTTAGCCAGATATATCTTATTTGCATTGCCATATAATAACACAACTATAGACAAAGATGCTGCATTGGTTAATTAGTGAAAATGGATCTCAACGTTTCTTTGCATTGGGAGTGAGAGGCAGTACCCAGCTTTTCAGTTGTGGACACTCAGCGTAACTATTAGGTAGTGGGAGAGAGATGTTACTGTCTGAAGTTCCATAAACAAACCTCTACTTTTACCCTTTGGCTTTCTGGTGCTGAAGCAGCATATCTGATGCCCAAAGAATACTCTGGAACCAACCTCAGATTAGGTTTATAGGGTTATAAGGATTAAAGTAACTTCTTGCACCTTTTGTAAGGATGCACTATGTTCTGCTTTGAATTAATTTCCGTATTGTTGCTGTGAAAAACTCCACTCTATACTTTCTGTCTTCATTTTTACCCACTTAGTTGCATTGCACTTGTCTTGTACAATCCAAATGGAAGTCACAGTCAATTCTTTACCTTTGCCCCATTTTCTTGCTCAAAATAAAATGGAAACAGCTTCATTATGTGTGTTCCCTTGTCTTTCTTTTAAAAAAACAAAACACACCAATCAATATGTACTTTGGTGACTAGAAAAAAAAAAGGACTGTTAATCAAAAGAATGTCTGCTCCCTTTGTCCTCTGCTCTGAAAGCCTGGAAATAACAGCAGTTCAGTGGAATGGCTACACTTAAAAAAAATGATTTACAGTGAAATCAGTGCAAACAGTAAGTTTAGATCAATTTACATTTGTTTACTATTTACATTTGTCCTTTACTTTATTAGCAGATGTTACTTGATTAACTGGGAAGACATAAGCAAGTGATTTTCTTTCACTCCTCTCCTCCTAAGTGTGTGTGTGGTGGTAGGATTGGTACTATTGTTCTGGACGTTAGAGCACTTTGCCTTAGATAACGTTGCTGATGTTTTAAATAGTTATTTTAGGATGTTCTTGTTTTTTAGATGCAGTGGAAAAAATGGGTTGCAATCAGACACTACCAGACTTGGATGAACCAAGTCTTTGACCGCCCTACAATTTCTACAAATGGCTTATAATCAATTGCTGGGTTGTTCTTGGTTGGAGGGTGCCTGTTACTGTCAGAGCAATTTGTATGAGCCTCTCTGTTGTATGTATGTAGAGGGGGAGGGGGGAATTTAAATGTAGTCTTACTGTATAGGACTTGTGAGTGAAAGAAAAAAGGAAAAAAAATGATGTGTTTTCCCAGCTTTGTTTTAGAAATAATCTTCATAAATAGCCTTAAGACATTAGTAGCAACATACTATTGAAAATGCTTGATTTCCATCTCCAAATTCATATTTTTGCATGACTTCACTGAATGCACTTTTGTGAAAGTACAGTGGCAGAGGCATCTTGGAATTATGTAATACTGTAAAGTGGCGGGGGGGAGGTAAAAGTATGATGCAAAGAAGACGGTGGTGACGCTAGGAGGTTTTCAGTGCAGATTGGAAGAACAATTTGGGAATTATTTTGTGAAACAGATTGCAAGAGGAGCTCATTTCCCAGCAGACAGCAGCTTTAGATATAATCATTGGGCTTGGAGGGAGTAGAATATCTGAATCACTTTCCTTAACATATGTAAGTAAAGAAATAGAAACTCTAATTGATCTAAACTCCACAAGTTAATTGTGTGTGTGTGCATGTCTGAGTTTGTGTTAATCCTTCTTGTTGTATTATTTGAAACTTAAAGTAATGCCTATATTTCTTTAAAGCTGCTTTGGAGGTAAATGGATTTCTCAAAGTGTGCATTCTTTGGGGGTGCGGAGACTCTGCTCTTACCTGTACTAAACACATTTTACGTTAACTAGAAGCCAAATATATTTTTCCAGTCCAGGTGGTGGGGTGAATGGATAAACAGAAATAGTTTCCACCTGTGAGCCTAAAAATGAATTAAGACAAAAAGAAACTAAAAGGCTGGTTAACTTGCTGGAAAGGAAACTATTTCCCCTGTAAGGAATGAGTCACAAATAGATGTGAAAACCTGCATGCTCTTGATGATGATCCTTTACCATTGTGTTTTTTCCTTAGACTCCCTCCTTCCCGACTTCTTTCTTTTTAAAAATAAGACACTACTATTAAGGTGGTTTTCCTTCAGAATTGCAGTTCAGTGTGTTATAAGGTTATGGGAATGAGTGTGTGTGTGTGTGTGTATAAAATCACATCCATTCATACATCCATTCAGTAAGATGTCAAACTGCTTTATGATAATGGCACATACTCTCAGCAATTGTTGCTTTGAAAATGTAGGAGTATTGATAAAAGTATATAAGACCTTGAAATAACTGAGAATGCAGCATAATTGCTGATTGGAGTGTGCACACTTTGTTGAATCATGTATGAGGACCTGTGTGCTCTCTGCATTTGATTAAGTGCTGATATATACTGGCAATAGTCAAGTTCCATAAGTTATCTGTACACTGTAATGCCATGATCTATATGTTGCCTATATGCCTAATAAGACACTTATTTAGCTGTGTCTGCGTTTATGCATGTCAGCTGGAAATATTTTATAGTCCAATCCTATGCATGTTGATATGGAAGTAGGTCCCAGTGAGTTTGGTGGGATTTACTCCCAAATAAGGATTGCAGGTTTACAAAGATTCTTATAGGATATGGCTTATATTAATTAGAAATCTAAAAGTAATGCATTACTAATGATGCATCTTATTATTGTATTCTTTTACTATCTATTGAAAAACAGTCTAAATCTACACTTAAAAATATCTATCTTTTAGAACAAAACCAGCCTATGCTGAAGATTTCTTACAGAATTACTGTAATTTTTTAAACATATAAGTGGGTGTTTCCTCAAATTAAAGCTGTTTATTACCACTTCCTCCTAATACAAATCTATATATGTATGTTTAACATTTTCATACTGCTCACCAGTTGACTATGCCACTCACCAGGTTGTTCATATATGTGTGGGATATTTGTTTCATGGAGTTCTTTAAATTAGCACAAGAAGCAAAAAAAAGTGTTTCCAGACAGAGAAATTTGTGAATGTCCAGCATGCTGAACCAGTGGACAAACCATGGTTGGTTAACCACAAACAACCCACAGTTCACAACCCAACAACAAACCATTGGTTCTCTTTATGGATTGTTTGTGGTTAGCCAACCATGGTTTGTTAGCGCAGCTGGGTTCAGAGAACACAATAACCCACATTTCAACAACAACCCACACTCAACCCCTGAGTGTGGGTTATCGTGTTGTCTGAACCCATTTCCTTACTTTCCTTAGCCTGTGTGTGGATGACTGTTTCTTTGGAGCACTGGTAGCAATTTCACTTTTATCACTAACATGTAACCAGCTTTGTTCCTGCTTTGTAGCTTAATAACAGTACTGACATAATGAAGGGGAGACAGGAAGTCTTGCTACAGGGATGGAGGAAGCCTGATGGCTCTGTTCTTCTAAATCCCTAATGGGAGCTGTTTCCTATAGAATTTAAAGGATATGTGAAGTCAACTAGAAAAGACTATAAGCAGTTTCTGTCCTAATCAGGCTCGCACTCAAGGAAATCTTGGGTGGCGGTTCTTTCTAAAGGGCTACACAAACTGTGGTTGTGCATCCTTTCATATACAAAAACTTTATTTTTTGGGGAAAACTTATAAGAAAACAAAACATGCTCTAGTCATGTGGGGAAAGCAGGAGAGTGAGAGCACTATAGGATCACCTGAGAGTCAGGCCAAATTGTGCCTGTGTCTGTTGTAGCAGTTGTGGGCACTCTGTTTCCCAGCTTTTGAAGCACTATGAAAACCTGCAAAATTGTTTTGGCCAAAACCCTTGATGATTCAATAGATACACCATTGTGTGTGGTGGCTTTGTCTGTCACAAGAAGTGGCTACATATTTATTGACGCTGGAGTAAAAGTGCTGTGTAACTCAAAATCCTGTTTCTAGCATTTTTGAATCCTCGCTGGTCCAAACAAAAGTATAATCTTACTTGCTCTGTGTTTCTGTGTAATGCAGCTCATAAACCAGATAACTAAATACAGTGGGGAGTTTTGACCTTGTGCTCGTCTAATGTCAGAATTTGAAAAGTTAATGAAGATGTATGAAATAGGGAGCTAAGGACAGAATACTAGATTATTACCCAGTTCTATCAAAATTAGATGGAACATCCTAAGCCATTGCTGTGATCCTAAATGGCTATTTTTATATTTTATTGTTTCAAACCAGGGTTTTTCTTTGGGTTTTTTTTACTGTTTCAACTGAAAATGTCTTGTTTAAAAAATGGGGGTGGGCGTAGGTTTAATGTCTCATGAATGGCAAAGCTCAAGTGTTCTTATAGAGATGAGTGATAGTGAAAATGAATTCTCAATGGTTACCATAGTTTCAGTCTCCGCTTCTTAGGAAACATTCTTGGATATGGAACTACTGTTGTCTTTCATTATCTAGAGCAAAGTGGAATGTTAATGTGGTGATTTATCACACTTTTAAAAAATCAAATCTGGATTTAAGCATGTTAAGCCACTGAGGGTGTAGTCCTGTCGATTGCACCCTCGATGATCGTAAGCCCCCAAACTCAGAAGCTTATGATCGCCCAATGCAGGGCAGGAGGAGTGGTGGGGGTGATCTTCACCTCCCCATCCTCCCACCCTGCATTTTTTGCTAGACAGGCTTTTTTGTCTGTCTAGCAAAGGTGTTTCATAGGATGAGGGAAGGAGGCCAGCAGAGGCTCAGGACAGCTCGTAGCCTGGCCTCTCCAGTCTCCTCTCCTCTCCTCCCACCAAAATGCCCTTTCCTCCCCTCTCCGAGGTCAAGTTCCCAACCTCGGAGCCCAGCCAGCATGGTTCTTTCTGTGCCGGCTTCAAGGAGGATGGGGTGTGTGTGTCAGATTCCCAGCTCCCCCTTCCAAGGTCGGAGCGCTGTCCAACATCAGATGGGGGACTCCGAACAATCCTATGGCCCCTCAGATGCTGTCTAGGTGTGTTATAATGCCCTTGAACAAAGCTAAGGTGTGGCCACATTTGGAATTATTTGTGTAGCTCTGGTCACTCCATCTCAAAGCTGGAAAAAGTTGCAGAACACCTTCCCTATGAGGAAAGGCTAAAGCATTTCAGGCTTTTCAGTTTAGGAAATCAGCAACTAAGGGGGACACAATTTAGATTTATAAACTCATGCATACTGTGGAGAAAGCAGACAGAATGAAGTTTTTCTGTCCCTCTTATAATAATCAACATTATCCAATGAAACTGATTGGCAGCAGATTCAGGACAGACAAATGGAAGTTCTTCTTCATACATCACACCATTAATTTATGGAATTCACTCCCACAAGATGTAGCAATAGCCACTAGTTTAGATGCCTTTAAAAGGGAATTAGGTAAATTCATGGAGGAAAGGCTATAATTGGCTATTAGTCATGATGGCTATATGAAACTTGCAGTTTAAAGGCAAGGAACCTGTGAATACCATTTGCTGGGGAGCAACACTGAGGGAGATCTGTTCTCTTCAGGCCCTGGCTGTAGGCTTCCTGAAAGCATCTGGTTGACCCCTGTGGGAAACAGGATGCTGGATTACTTTGGTCTAATTCAGCAAGGTTATACTCTTGATATTTGAATGGTATCTTTCCCTTTTTCATTTTTACTTATTTTTCAAGTTGCAGGAGCAGATATGATGAGATAGTTGGAATATTTGACACTAATAACAATTGCTGCAATTTTGCTAATTGAGAGCATGTGCCACTGCCATATGGGCAGCTTGTAATTCATGAAGTTGCCAGATCTGTTGAATTCAGTTCTGCTTCAAATACAGAATTGAAAGCAGGGATGAAGATATTGTTGACTCTAGAACTAAGCAGCCTTTTTCAGTCATGATGTAACAAAGTGTGGGAGTGTTTTTTAAAGATTAATCTCTTGAGAGGATTACATATCGCACATGGCTGTACTATTTTCTTTTAAATGTTCCACACGGAAGGGGGTGGCGGTTTACTGAAGGTGAAGTTAGTTCACATATTGCATTTGTTTCCAGAGGGGTGGCCATGTTACTCTGTATTGTAATTTGGACACCAAATAATTAAAGAAGTGGCCTTTTCTTACTGGGTGTGTTGTTGTGTTGCAAAAATATACTAGATCCTAATGTACCCAGTTCAAATCATGCACATTAGGCAGGAGAGAAACTCTGGCAGTGGTCCAACAGATTTATTCTATAGAATAGGGAGATGTGGGAGTTTAACACTGCAAAGCTGCATCTCAACATGGATGCTGAAATCTTATCAATTTATACAGTATCTTCTGACGCAATCCCATGCATGCGCCGTACTAACACAAATTTCTAGCTGTGAATGGAAAAATACAGTAAGATAAACAAAACCTTAAACATGCATTCTAAGCAACTGGGACAGAGGTTAGCCAGGGCAGGCCACCTTCTCCAGTCCTCTCTCACCCACAGTCTTTAGCAAGCTCAAGGAAAGAAGATAAGACAGCAGTATTCCTGACTCTGTCTCATATCAGCCTAAACACTACAGCAGAAAGCTACAGAGAGAAGCATTTCATTCTTTTTAACTCATCAGTTACTGAATTTTTACAACAGTTGGGCTGGTTTTCACATGCATTGCATCCCTTGGTTACAGCACATTTGATGACTTACAGAAAGTGTGTGAACTGATTCCATTGAAAAGCATGTGTGAGATGACGTGAAAAGTATGTCTGGAGTTTTGATCTTTGATGGCACATTTGCACATACTAATCATTGCTCAGTGTTGTAGTTCTCTAGTGCTGAAGATGGATGTGTCAACCAGCAATTGATGTTTTGCCTTTATTCTGTGTTCAACTTCAAGAGGGAAAATAAACCCAATAGCATCATTAGATGGCCTCAGGAAAGACATATTAGATTCACTAGTACACAGAGGTTCTAACTTTTCTGCTTCCCCTTAAATCTTAATTCTTCCCATTTGCTTACCATCCAAACTTAGACAACAGGCTTCATTCATACTAAAGAAAACAATGCACAGAAGGGGAAGTGAGTTGTTGAGACACTACTCTGTAATTCCCTGACCAATTTTGTCCCAAGCCTACTCCCAGAACTCTACTGAGATTGTGCAAAGCCACTCTGACAACTGTATCTTTATGATAAGTCTAGGGAGCAATGGTGTCATGATTACACTGGCTTCATCTGTCATCACTTCTATTTTTGGTTTCAGTTACACAAGCAGCTAGTTACTACACTTCGTATAACCAAGAGGATATGCTTTTGTATCTCAAAAATTTCAACTGAATACTTGCAATTCAAATGTCATCTCTTTTTGGGGATCAGCCATAGCTAGACTATCGGCCAATCACCATCTTTCAGCCTCAACTCCCCATCTCATAGAATTGCTATGAGGAGGAAGAGAGAAACATTGTGAAGCATGCGACTAAGACTTGGAACCTAGGCAACACCCTACAGATAGGAATTGACTCAGTTCTCAGGGTTGGACAAAGCAGATAAGCTGCAATCTGGATAAAAAAACTGCAGTGGGTGGGTGGGGGAACCCTTTGGCTCATGTATCTCTTCCATGGTTCTTTTTATTTGCGTTGAATTTACACCATCGTGTTCTGCAAATGTAAAAAAAAAGAAAAAGAAAACCTGAATTTCTTAATAAGTTTTTTGAAAAACCCATCAGTCTGCGCAAGAAACTGGTATCACGCGAGTGACGGGCCAGATTAGCCTCTACCCCAATGGAGTCTCTTGTGTGTACACATATATTTTCCCTCTATAAGTGAGTGTCTGCCATTCATTCCAATGGGAGAAAGTAAGTGCTCCTCTTTGGGGCCCTGCCCTGCCCTAATGCTTGTTCAGCTTCTACTGAGGTGGGAGCTCACTTCCCAGACTCTTTGAGCTGTATGGGTTCTCACCCCAATCTGCCCTATCTTGCCTATCATGACAAGCATCTTGCTAGTATGTAATAAAGAATAATTAAAAAATGGGCACAATCTTAGCATGTCAATTCTCTAACCATTAGCATAGTCCTGGGAGCCAGTGGATACCACTATGCCTGCAGACACCTCCGTTGGCACGCACCAAGCTCCCTGGCCCTCCTGATTTTTTAAAAGGGTTTCTTAAATGAAATGAAAAAGAAATTAAATAGAAGACTGGCATGCGGCAAAGAGAAGCCCTGGCCTCCAGCACCATCTTTATTTCCAAAAATGCCCCTGGGCACCACCTTTTTGGCATTTGGGGCTCAGACCCCATCTTCACCTTGTACTCAGTTCTTGGCCAAGTTACTTGTCTCTGAGTCTCATCAGCTTGCCTTGTGACTGTGTGACTGGCCACCACCATGGCAATCATTTTGTGAATGGGTATTTATTTATTTATTATATTTATATCCCGCCTTTTTTCCTGCAAGGAACCCAAGGCGGCTTACATAATCTTCCTCCTCCTCTCCATTTTATCCTCACAACAATCCTGTGAGGTAGGTTAGGCTGAGAGTCAGTGACTGGCCCAAAGTCACTCAGTGAGTTTCATGGCCGAACAGGGACTAGAACCCGGATCTCCCGGGTCCCAGTCCAACACTCTAAGCACTACCCCACATTGGTTCTCAAGCAGTAAACCAAGCAGCCATTCTGTGAGAGGGTCAGTGCAACACACTCAAATTTCCAAATGCGTCCACTGGCCCAAAACGGCTGAGGAACCCTGGTATAGTCACGCAGTTGAATGTCAGAGGTTAAGATCACATATCTGGACATAATTTTAGGGATTCAGGTACAAGCAATTAATCTAAAAGGTTAACTTCTTATAAATAATTTCTCTTTTCAGGGACAATGGTGGCAAACCTGAAGACTGTAGTTGCTCCTCAGTACGGCTGATTGCCTACGTACTTGCTTGTGAAAGCCAGTTCATGCATGCAAAAAAGTGTCTAATCCATACATGCAAGCTCATTTTGTGTATCAAGAGGCACACCTTGATCCAGTGGCTTTTTTGTGCCATGATGGAGCTCCAGCGCACACTTGCCCTTGCCCTATTCAGCATGCAGATGACTCATACATGAGAACAGCTGCTGCATGTCTGAAGCATTGAGCATCGGTGCCCCAGCTTTAAATCATCTTCAGCGTATTACTATACACACCAAACATGGAGAACCTTCAGCCCATGGGCAGAATATGGTTCACAGAAGTTCCCTATCAGGCCCACTAATATTCTTCCCCAGGCCTCACCCCCTCTTCCACGCCTTGCCATTTCCCCAGCCCCAATGCCGAGAGAGGCATCTCTCAGGTGAAAGGGCTGATCTTCTATCAGCATGTAGCCCTCAACATCTTGACCAGAGCCAATGCTGCCCTCAGTTAAAAATGGTTCTCCAGCCCAGCTGTAGACCAACTTATAACTTACAGGGAAGAAATCAAGGTATTTATTATTGCACAGCCTCAGCATGAGTATTATCTTGTGAACTAGTACGTTTTTTTTCAAAAATAAAAATTCCTCAGGCCGAAAATACTTCTGTACCTTTCTTCCTCAGCAAAGCTTGAGTTCTTTACCAAAAATAGAGGTTTCTATACTTCTAATGTAATCTCTGCTATCATCATTCAGTTGTTCTTCATCACATAACATTGTACCCAGATAACTTTTTCAAATGCTCTCAAAATGCTCTAGAAGGAGTTCCATTTGTATTTATTTCATCAACACATTTTTATCCTACCTTTTTAGCATTAAGTCTCCAAGTGAGGTTGCACCATAAACATTAAAAACAATAATAATCAAATCCACAAAATTACAATTAAAACACAGGCCATTAAGCAAGATACAACAATGTATGGGGAGTTAATTGCCCTTTCAAGCATGAATTTATTAATGAACACAGATTTTTGTATTGATGCAGTTACAAATGGGGAGTTCAAATAAAGGACAAGAACAATTATATAAAGAAAACACAAATTGAGTTATATATTACTCTCAGAATTCTGCCTTCCCAAAGCTATGTTGTTTATTTAAACCACAGCGTGTAATGGCCAAAACACTTAAAAGCGCATCAGTGTCACTGAAAACTTGCAGTGACCTTCAGGGCCATCCATCCCCTCCCTTCTCTCAGTGCCAGCCAATTCCTAATAGTACCTGATGTTTTTGTATATGTAGTAAATTTCATAGGCTTTGTTAGCCGGTAGTCTCCTTCTGGGATTTGATCTACAAAACTAATATCTACCTTGCAGTATTTGTGTTTCAGTTTATTTATACCTAAATTTCACTTTTCTTTAAAAGAGAGATCATATAATGTCCAAATGCATTGGAGGGGGGTGTTGTTCTTTTTATTTTACAAGGAATTGGAATAATTTTCTAAAAGATATATTTGGAGTAATGTGTTCTTTCCTATAGCTCAAGCAATGCAGGACAGCAGCATATCAGGTTATCATACGTCAATGCACAAGGTAACTGCAGGATAGTGTTGTCGTCCCCGTCGTCCCCCCATATTGGGGCACAGTGCACCTTAGAGTAATGTGCCACAGTGAGCTAATAAAGGGCCTTACTACTTTGCTTTTTGGAGTGATTGTTTCGTTTCCTTAGACTTGCCCCCCCCCCCATCATTGTGGCAAGCTACAATTCCTGCTTTCAAACAAAGTAAAACCAAAGTTAAGAGCTTAGCTTTGGGAAAGAAAACAAAGCAGCAAACATCAGCCTACAGATCCCTGCAGAGGATAGTTTCAAGGGTAAGTTTTTATTATAATTGTTTGAGAAAACTTGAAATACAAAATTAGAAAGGCAAAGAAGAGAAAATGTATATACAAGCTAAGGATCATTCTATCAAATGCATACATAAGGGTTAATAGATGCCATGGATCCATAAGTAACCATGGCAGTAATTAACAGACTCTTGATCTTGAGTAAGAATATACTCAATTTACTTACGGGTTGTTGTTGTTATAACAGACTGTCTGAGATCTGTGTCAAAAACAATACTACTATATATTGAATCAAACTGCAATAATGGTGCTGTTTCAGCGTTCTTTGCAGAAATGTATAGTGTTACCTTCTTCCTGGATATTTGAAATACAGCTCTATAATATCAAGATAATGCATTCTGAAAAGTGGTAAATTACTGCTACATTAGCAGGATAGGAATATGTTTCTCAGGTAACATTTCTATTGTTGCAAAAACATGCTAGATCCTAATGTACCCAGTTCAAATCATGCATATTAGGCAGGAGAACAACTCTGGCAGTGGTCCAACATTGTTTATTCTATAGAATAGGGAGATGTGGGAGTTTAGCACTGCAAAGCTGCATCTCAACATGGATGCTGAAATCTTATCAATTTATTCAGTATCTTCTGACGCAATCCCACACATGCGCCGTACTAACACAAATTTCTAGCTGTGAATGGAAAAATACAGTAAGATAAACAAAACCTTAAACATGCATTCTAAGCAACTGGGACAGAGGTTAGCCAGGGCAGGCCGCCTTCTCCAGTCCTCTCTCACCCACTGTCTTTAGCAAGCTCAAGGAAAGAAGATAAGACAGCAGCATTCCTGACTCTGTTTCATATCAGCCTAAACACTACAGCAGAAAGTTACAAAGAGAAGCATTTCATTACTTTTAACTCATTAGTTACTGAATTTTTACAACACTATTACAGTAATACCTTGGATTGCAAGTAACTTGGTCTGAGAGCGTTTTGCAAGACAAGCAAATTTTTAAAATAATTTTTGACTTGATAAACAAGCGGCATCTTGCAATACAAGTAGTGTAGGGATGTAACCGCTCGCCTCGAGCGGGCGTAGCAGGCTGAAATCGGCCCCGCTCATGCCCGCCAGAGACTCGCTTTGATATAAGAGTGTTTTGGGTTACAAGCACGGTTCCGGAATGAATTATGCTTGCAATCCAAGGTATTACTGTAGTATGTTTCTCTTTGGGTTTTGGTCTGCAGTTGTGTACCTAGCTCCATTCTAATCCAAATTTAGATTGAAAGTAATGCAAGGTGGACAGACAAGTTCCACATTCAGATGCGCATATGATTTGCACACTTATTCCTGATATGAACACAGGGGCCTACACGTGGTTATCCTTCTCTGGATTGGGACATTGGTCTTTATTCTAAAAGGCAAGTGTGGAAACTAAAATAAACTTACTTAAATACAAAGGGAAATGGGTTAAATAGACCCCTTGAGAGTTTGCAGTAACCTGCAACTCTCTTCTAATTAATGTGTTTTGAGCGGCAGCAGCAGAGCATGACTTAGAACATCTAGCACAGAAACAGGGACCTCTTGTATCTCAACTACTTTTAAACATCCAGGAGTGCATTGAATCTTAAAGCACCTTTTCCCCCTGTGTACTATGGAGATGCCAGAAAGAGGCAGCTAACATCTTACTTTCAACATTAATTACAAGAGTTTATAATTAGACTGAAGATGCTTCATACTCGTGCTTATCCATTGGCTTCAGTTGAGCTGAGCCTTCTCAAGTACATCGGCTTAGGCAGTTTGTGGATTGCCTTGTAATATCCCACTTGCATGGTGGTGGTATAATTTAGCAGTGGGTTGTTTGTTAGAAGAGGATACTGTGCTGGCAGAATTGATCAGAGAATTTTTAGCAACACACTGGGACTGCTTAAGAAGAATAGTCTAGGTTCTGTATTGACCTTTTAAATTACAAATGGGTCTAGCTCTCCAGACACTTGATTTGAATTCCTGAGTTGCATTCTCTTTAGACTTGAGGACAGTTAACCCCCACCCTAGCCACATATCTACTATTTAAAACACATCAGCATTGAAAATTATAACAACGGATAGAATCATCTGAAATATAGCTGTATAGCAGCTTAGCTGTCTATTTCTACCTCTTTTTTATTTTTTATTTACAACTAGCTTTTTTTACCCGGCATTGCACAGGTCGTCCTTTTCCTATAGGCACTCTTTGTTAGAAATTCCTTAAGGTAGCTGTCCGCTGTGAAATCCCTGCTCCTCCCCCCCCCAGGACTGCACAATGAAATCCCTGCTTCCCCTCCCCCCTGGGACTATGCAATGAATCCCCCCCCCCGGGACCACACAATGTAATCCCTTCTTTCCCCCCCCCGGACCACACAATGAAATCCCTGCTCCCCCCCCGGACCACACAATGAAATCCCTGCTTCCCTCCCCCCCGGACTATGCAACAATGAAATCCCTGCTTCCCTCCCCCCCCCGGGACTATGCAACAATGAAATCCCTGTGTCGTCCCCCCCCCCCCGGGACTACGCAATCAAATCCCTGCTTCCCCTCCCCCCTGGGACCATGCAACAATGAAATCCCTGCCTTCCCCCCCCCGGATTACGCAATCAAATCCCTGCTGTCCCAGCTGTGGTTCATGTGAACATTCTGTTTGGACGTAGGAGAGACGTACAAACGTATGGACAAACATTCACATTTATATAGTATAGCTTTTTTTTACCTGGCGTTGCACGGGTCGTCATTTTCCTATAGGCCCTATTTGTTCGAAATTCCTTAAGGTAGCTGTCCGCTGTGAAATCCCTGCTCTCCCCCCCCCCCAGGACTACACAATGAAATTCCAGCTTCCCCTCTCCCCGGGACTATGCAACAATGAATTCCCTGTTTCCCTCCCCACCAGTACTACACAATGAAATCCCTGTGTGTCCTCCCCCCCCCTGGGACTATGCAATCAAATCCCTGCTTCCCCCCTCCCCCAGGACTACACAACAATGAATTCCCTGTCCCCTCCCCAGTACTACACAATGAAATCCCTGCTTCCCTCCCCCCCCGGGACAATGCAACAATGAAATCCCTGTCCCCCCCCGGACCACACAATGAAACCCCTGTGTCCCCCTCCCCCCGGGACTACGCAATCAAACCCATGCTTCCCCTCCCCCCTGGGACTATGCAACAATAAATTCCCTGTGCCCCCCCCAGTACTACACAATGAAATCCCTGCTTCCCCCCTCCCCGGGACTATGCAACAATGAAATCCCTCTGTCCCCCCCCCGGACCACACAATGAAATCCCTGCTTCCCCCCCTCCTGGGACTATGCAACAATGAAATCCCTGTGTCCCCCCCCGGTACTACACAATGAAATCCCTGCTTCCCCCCCTGGACTATGCAACAATGAAATCCCTGTCCCCCCCAGGACCACACAATGAAATCCCTGTGCCCCCCCCGGGACTACGCAATCAAATCCCTGCTTCCCCCTCCCCCGGGACTGCACAACAATGAATTCCCTGTGCCCCCTCCCGGTACTACACAATGAAATCCCTGCTTCCCCCCTCCCCGGGACTATGCAACAATGAAATCCCTCTGTCCCCCCCCCCGGACCACACAATGAAATCCCTGCTTCCCCCCCTCCTGGGACTATGCAACAATGAAATCCCTGTGTCCCCCCCCCCCCGGTACTACACAATGAAATCCCTGCTTCCCCCCCTGGACTATGCAACAATGAAATCCCTGTCCCCCCCAGGACCACACAATGAAATCCCTGTGCCCCCCCCAGGACTACGCAATCAAATCCCTGCTTCCCCCTCCCCCGGGACTGCACAACAATGAATTCCCTGTGCCCCCCCCCGGTACTACACAATGAAATCCCTGCTTCCTTCCCCCCCCCCCCCCGGGACTATGCAACAATGAAATCCCTGTGTCGCCCCCCCTGGGACTACGCAATCAAATCCCTGCTTCCCCTCCCCCCTGAGACTATGCAACAATGAATCCCCCCCCCGGGACCACACAATGAAATCCCTGCTCCCTCCCCTGGGACTACGCAATCAAATCCCTGCTTCCCCCCTCCCCCGGGACCGCACAACAATGAATTCCCTGCACCCCCCCCCCTGCAGGACCACACAATGAAATCCCTGTGTGCCCCCCCCAGGAGTACACAATGGCGTTGCCCGGGTCATCATTTTCCTATAGGCACTGTTTCTTCGAAATTCCCCCACCCCCACCCTCGTGTAGGCCCCGGCTGCGGTTCATATGAACATTCTGTTTGGACGTAGGAGAGATTTGCATATCCGCCTCTGATTGGGCCCCTGTGGTGGCACTGCATACCAACATTCTATATGCCTGTTGGAGCTATTTGCATAACGCCTCCTGAGTGGCCCCTGCGAGCATTCCAAGCAACGCCATTGGCTCTCATCTATTTTGGGCCGTACCGGTGCGGCGAGGGTTTTTCTGAGATTTTAACCCCCCAGTCTTTGCCCTTGGGTGATGGGGAGTATGCGTGCCAAGTTTGGGGTGGATCTGTCCAACCGGGTAGGAGCCAATGTGATGCAAACCCGCCACGCGGATCCACGTACGTAGAAACGTACAAACGTACGGACAAACATTCACATTTATATAGTAGATGACAAACAAATACATCAAATTTTGTTTTATATTTATTTATTATATTTATAACCTGCCCTTTTTCCTGCCAAGAACCCAGATTGGTTTACATAATCCTCCTTCTCCATTTGTTCCCCACAATAACCCTGTGAGGTAGATTAGGCTGAGAGCAAGTCACTGGCCCAAAGTCACCCACTGAGCTTCATGGCCGAGTGGGGACTAGAACCCGGATCTCCTGAAAAAAGTCCTATAGCTCCCAGCATTCCCCAGTCTGCATGGCTAACTGGAGAATGCTGGGAGTTGTAGGACATTTTCTGTGTAAACATGCATAGGATTGTACCCTTAGTTTCTTTTCAATAATCTGAGGAAAGGCTTTGACAAATATTGCTGTTTATGTCCCTCATTAGTATATACAATAAAATCATGCCATATTTTATAAAATCAGATGTTTTGGCTTTGCCTTTAGCTGCTTTCAATTGGTAAGTCAATTTTTCTGCCATGGCTATTTGCCACAGTTCCATATACCAAGACTTTAGAGTTAGAAGTTCTGCAGTTTTCCAGCTTTTAGCTATTACCCTGCGAGATGCTATCAGCATGAACCTGATTAATTCCTTAGATGTCACTTTTGCATTTCTGCATCTAATGTTTACTTCATTCTTGGTACCATTATTAAGAGATGAATGATTATCTACAGTTTATTTTTTAATATGCTAGGAGTGATAAGAAGGAAAAGTCTGAAGGTTGTTCTTGTGTTTGGTGGTCTATGAACTCTGCTGGCATTTCTTGTGTGGTCTCACCTTTAAACAGAAGCATGTGTATGAATTCACAGCGTTTAGATAATTATGAAAATGTTTTTCCCTCTCTTGACAGGAAGCCCTCTTTCTTTAACAAGCCACCTGGGAGTATCTGTACTTTAAAGTACTTTGATTAGAAGATACCATGTTTCCACTGATAAAAATGGTCATATGAAAGTCAAAAAGAAGACTAAAGCAAATTCCAGCCTAGGCATAAGTGAACCTGCTTATGTATGGGTGTATCTGCAGTTGGAAATGAGTTTTATAGTTCCATCATACTTTTCCTTCTGTTTTCACAAGAGAACCTGCTTATAACCCGCCTGGCGCCAACTTTACCATCTTTTCGGCGCCAAGTTAAGACAGGCCTGTGGCTTACGCTGGCTCAGCTTGTCTGAGCGTGGAAAGCTAAGCAGGGTCAGGCCTGGTTATTACTTGGATGGGAGATCCCTCCTCTAGTTTCCTGCATTGAGCAGGGGGTTGGACTCGATAGCCTTGTAGGCTCCTTCTAACTCTATGATCTATGAAATCTATGAAAGACTGCCCTCTATATTGAGGCATTTAACTCTACATAGTGTATTGTGGGGTGGTTGCTTTTTAATTGGTCTCACTGCATTTCCTGTTTTATCTATATGTTTGTTTGTTTTTTAAAATTGGGTTTTTAAATTTTGTATAATGTTTTTATTGCATATTGTATTGTGTGTTTTTATGGATTGTTGTAAACCGCCCAGAGAGCTTTGGCTGTTGGGTGGTATATAAATAATAATAATAATAATAATAATAATAATAATAATAATAATAATAATAATATTATTATTATTATTATTATTATTATTATTATTATTAAGATCTTGATCCCTGATGGTCAGAAAGATGTGTCCAGATCAGCATCTTATTGCACAATCCACACTAGATCTTGTTGTGTACCACACTTTGTGCATGCTTAGAGGTCCAGTTCTAAATTTTCTTACAAAAAAGCTTGTGTCTTAGAAGTATAGGCTTTTCTGCAATTGGTCTGGATAAACTGTCTTGGGTCCCTCTTCTCAGCTTTTAGCCCACTCTTTGTCCTCTTTTTTGTTTTGCTAAGGGAGAGATCTACAGGCCACGCCCATTTGGTGCACTTACCTTAGCTAGGAAACTGACACCTGTCAACTGTTCACAATTTAGCCGATATGCAGTCTCACCTCCTTATTCTGTTACTGTTTGACCGCTGTAACTGACAAGGCAATAGACCGGGCAAGACAACATATATTTTTGCACTTGTGCAACTCTGAAAGACCAACAATTTTTTTAAAAAAGTACGAAAACATTTGCACACATCTGTGCTGCCTCCCCCCCCCCAAAAAAAGGTGGTGGACCAGTGATGGTCACTCCAAAGTACTGCTTGGATGTCAGTAGAGGGCTGTCACTGGCGGTGGCACGGGCAAGCTCGCCAAGAGCAGGAAGGGTGTTTTTGCTGCTGTTGCTGAGTGGCTCGCTCATCACTTCCTACAAACCACGATGGGTTCAGTCTTCTGGGTTCAGCTGACACAACAACCCATGGTGGGTTCATCCAGTCCTAGAACAAGTCATGGGCTGTTAGCGTGGCTTCTTGCCCCAAAACAAGGCACCCTGAGGGAAGTGGTCTGGGTTTGGGTGACACGGCGACCCACCATGGCAGGTTACCCATACTAGTTGCCGTGTCATGCAAACCCAGTCAGTCTCTCTCTAATCAAAGCTAAGCTCATCCATTTAAAGGTCCACCCTCAACTTTTGGAGGAGTGCTCTTTGGTATATTAGATGAGATCTAATTTATTGGAGGGGATATATGTATGGGTGCAGTTGCACAAATTTATTTTAGGAAAAACTATAAAGCCTACAGTTCAGGAAGTTAAACATCTATTGAATAAGAACTGCATGCAATACTGGGACAGTGAAAGATGACATAAAATGAAATGTGAAAAGTATGTTGTATCTGGACAAAAGCTTAAGTCAGTCACATTCCTGGAAAATGCCTTGGACAAATAGGTCTAATGGCACAGACAGAGCAGTGAACTAGAAAAAGACAATTTCTGTCACTATCAACATCTATCTTGTTCTCCTTTATTATGGCAAGTTAACATCCTGCATCCTCAAATAACAAATTGAGGATTAATGCTGACATTGTCTGCAGGTGCAGTCATTTGTTATAAAATTTTTTCTCACCCTCCCTCCCACTTTCTGCAAGGTTAAAAACACACACCATACAACCATGTTTCTTTCTGTCACTTTTCTCCAACAAAAGTTACTACACTGGCCTTGTGAAACAAAAGGCTTTTAAATGGGAACATAAGAGTGCTTAAACAATAAGCAGCATGACTAACCTGTTTAATTTGCAGCATCAGTGATGATTGCCATCTTTTTCAAGCACCTATGGAGATAAAACAGAAGATGTCCTTGCGCACACAGACTTGAAATCTAAAGGACAGGAAACAAGGGGGAGACTGGTGTGAATGGTATTAAAATAAGAAAGCAGAACCAGGAAGGTATGGGAGGGAGGGAATTAATCCCGAGAGAATGCTGAGAAAATATGTAGCTGAAAGAGGATGTTGTCATTCAGTACCAAGATACAGAAAAGCCATAATTAAGAATTATAGAAATTTTAAGGACTGGAATGCACAGCAACATTCACTTGTCCCATATAATTCTCCAATTTAGGGCCAAACAATGTATTCTCTCAAATGCGTGATCACATTAACACATCTGGGTTTTTTTGTAAAAGCCATCTGTAGGGGGAGGATGATCAGGATTGGGAATGTAGCATATAGGGAAGGAGACTTTAACACCCGCCCCCATTTTCAGATGAAAACCATCCCTTCCCAGCTGGTATTTGCATGACTAGCCACTTAAGTGGGCAATTTGTTATCAGGACCATGGTGAGAGTGGAACGTGTTAAGTCCTCCTCGTGGTCCTGATCCTGATTCCACCTCTACCACCACCACCACCCGGCCCATGGCCTGGTATTTTAAAACAGACATGTTGTTGTGTTGTTTGGCCTAAGGCAAAATTCTGCATACCCAATACTCTGTCAAGCAATCCTATGGCATTCAGCTAGCACTGTGTTGCAGATGGTGAGCTGGGTTGAGAAGACTAAGAATTGGAGAGCTTATAATAACTCTCAGGAGATTTGGCAAAGTGTTTGAGCAAAACATCCTGCCATGTAAACAGCTGTGGAAGTGGGGAGTAAAAATGCATTTTGAAAGATAGAATTGAGCAGGAAACTGGAAAGGGTTGAGAACAGGCTTTATTTATTTTCTGTCTCATCTCTCCTCTTTCCCTGCTCCCCCAGTTTTGCACAGCGGGGCAGATGTGTCATCTGTGGACTAGTAACTATAGTGGAGCACATACACTGGACTAGAGAATAAAATGGTTGTGAGTCTGACAGCTTGTACATTGTACGTTTTTCCCCTAAGTGCCTATAAAATGTTTTACATGTACAAGTAAAACTGTAGTACAGCCTTCTCCAACCTGGTGCCCTTCAGATGTGTTGGGTTACAACACCAATCACCCCCCAGCCATCATGGTCCATGTTGGCTGGGAACAATGGAATTTGTAGTTTAACACATCTGCAGGACACCAGATTGGAGAAGTTGGATCTGGTTTCCATCCACTTGTATTGTACGGATACATGCATCAGGGAATTACGACTGGCTGAGAGAGACTCCCTTAAAGCATGTATGTGGTGTCTTGCATGTAAAGCATCTGTGAGGTATAGTGTCTTGACAGAATGCCATTGCCATTCTGTCCCCTTCTCAAGGCTGTGGTAATCCCAGTCTGACCCCTGTAATATGTTCATATGCTACTCAGTAACTTCTTGTTTCAGGCTTCCAGTATTATAAATAGACATTTTTATTTTTTTATTTTATTATTACATTTTATTATTTTTATTTTATTATTAGATTAAATGGAAATTACTGAAATTTTGACTTATTCAATATGGTATTAAAGATCTTCTGCCATTTTGGTCATTCTATGCCAGTTGCAAACCCACAATGCATTTATGGACTGACCTGCCACTGATTACAGATCTGTTCAATATTATACTGGGTTACTTACTTCTGAAATAGCTGGAATTAAGGAGCAGGGCACACTGCCTATCTACAAAGCCACCATTCTGGAAAGGCTATTTAAAATGCTGGATTGAGCCTGGTGTAATTAAGAACTAAATTAGCGTTCTCTGAAAAAGAATGAAGTCTAGTTTGGGTGCAAATTAACATTCACAATCTTTTTTAAACATTTAAATCATTCTTTTATAAGATTTCCTTTAAAGTGAGCTATAGGTTTATAGGTCAAGTTTAGGCAGGATGCCTTTTGCACTGAGGGCTGGTTAAAGTTATGCAAATTATTCTGTGTAATGCTGCAAGACACACACACACGCACGCACACACACACCCTGGTCCCCCAAAATCCAAATTTTGCACGTAACATGGTTTGCACGTAATCATTCAGTGGTTTCTTGGCTTTTGTGAGGTTTTTTTTACCCATTCTAAAGGGTTAAAATCCCTCTCCTAAGGCTTAGTTACTGAGAGTAAGAACTTTAAGCTACAATAGGCTGATATTTGCTGTGTATTTTTGGCCCCATCCTTTTTTCCTTTGGTCCCTTCCACCGCTGGCATGCGGCCCCCGAGAGCTGCTTTGAAATTGAATTCAGCCCTTGGGCTGAAAGAGGTTCCCCACCCGTTTTTTTTTTGTTTTTTTTTAAATTTAAATTTTTAATTTTTCACATCTTACAACTACTAATGAATACAACAACAAAAAATACAACATAAACATTGTGCACCCCCCACCTCTTGGGACCAAGTTATATTTCTCACCCCAATTATTATTATTATTATTATTATTATTATTATTATTATTATTATTATTATTATTATTTTGTATATGTACAAAATATTATTCTATATTCCAAAAATATAACAAATCTTGACAAGGTTTGTTCCCCCTCCCCTTTACCAACACATAATCCAAAAATTTACCCCAAATGTTCACAAAGGTGTCTTTCTCCAATTGTCCTTTTTGACACTTAATATTACAAGTTAATTTATCATTTAACGCGATATCCCATACCTCTGTATACCATTCATTAATTGAAAACACATGTTGAACCTTCCAATTCCTAGCTATCATTAATTTTGCCGCTGTTAACAAATTCACAATCAATTCTTTTGTATTTTTTAAACAAACTAACTTTTCTGTAATTGTTAACAATGCTAATTTTGGGCAGACTTCTAATTCCATTCCAATTATTTCTGCAAATACTTCCTGCCAAAATTCCAGAACATTTTTACAGCTCCACCACATGTGGGCATACGTACCTTTTACATTACATCCTCTCCAACACAATGCGGAGCAATTGTTATCTATCCGATTTAATCTTACTGGAGTTAAATACCATCTCCATACCACTTTATAAAAATTCTCTTTTATCCCCCACCCCTGTTTTAAGGAACATTTTATTCTCTGGACAATGAATTTTAAAATAATGAAGCATACTAATCACTTTCAGAACTCATCTTGCTCAGTTCCCCATGCTCCCAGTCTGTCATCTCTTTAGTTTTATGGTCTAAAGATACCCTGTTCAATATCCACTAGGAATGTTTTGCTGCCACTTCTGTAGAGAAGGGAGGGGGCACCATAACTTGGGGTGTGTGTGAGTGCATATTAGAAGGATCCTGTAGCTCCTTCTGTCTGGATTTCTGTACAGCTGTGAAGCTGTCTTAGCACCTTCAGTTCTGAGAAACTTGGATGGGCTGGAGAGGGCAAAGGGGGATCTTTTCTACCAACCACAAATATCACCTGAGCGATTCAGGTCAACAGTTTGCTGGGGCTGTGCCCCTCTCCCCCTTGCACCAGATAGACTGCCTCTAGCACAGCCAACCTGTATTCTTGATTAAACAGTTGTATAGTTATTCAGGAGCTGCTCTTAAAATGTGTTGTGTATTTTTCTGATGTCTCATTAATTGTGACATAAAAGTAAAATGAGAAACCAAGGAGAGAGAGAAAAAAACTAGTTCTGGGCTCTTTCAAAAATCCTCTTCATTATACATGTTCTTAATACCATGTATGAGCCATTAAATGAAAACAGAAGATCTTTCCCATCATCTTCCTCAATAGACAATACAAAACGAGCATTAGACATTATTAGGTTAGGGCAAGGATATAGGTTTATTTTTGTTTGTATCTTAAATCATTTGGTCACCAACTATAGTATGTCCATTTAATGTTTAGAGCAGAGATGGGCAACTTGCAGCCCTCCAGATGTTTTGTCCTACAACTCCTATCAGCCCTAGCCAGCATAGCTCATGGTTAGGGATCATGGGAGTTATATGCCAAAGCATCTGGAGGACCACAAATTGCCTGTGCCTGGCTTAGAGACTTTGGCTGAAATCCTATGTACACGTGTGAATAAGACAGCCCGTGCAATGCAGTTGGATTGCACTGTTAAAAACTGACTTTTTGGCCAGGGGGTGGGGTGTCATAAAGGTGTCAGTGTGCAAGTGTAAGCAAAATGTAGTAAATATTGTGTGTCTGCTTTTTTCCACATTACAGAGTGCTGAACAGATTTCAGCATTGTGTCCGCATTTCCACGAAGCTCAGGTAAATGGTATGGAAGGAATAAAGGATATTCCCCCTCTAAAGCCACTGGCACGACAACTTACAGATGCAGATAGACTTCGGAAGGTCATCCAAGAGCTTATGGACACAGAAAAGTCATATGTAAAGGTAATAGGAATGTTTTACATGTTCATTTGTTCTCTGCAGCTCTTCCTCTTACATTTTGTGGTCACTTGCTGCATATTAATCAGCAGTGCTTACTTTATAGTTTGGTCTTGCAACTGCAACTCCTTTCACTTTTGATCCCCTGCATCGGATGCACACATAGAAGCTTCCCTGTGTGGGGAAGTATGGAGAAGTGTGGAGTCAGGGGTCCCCCAGAGATTTCAAGTCAAACAATTTTCATTGGAGAGGGAGGAGGTGAGAATGGGAATGGGAGAGAGAGAGAGAGAGAGAGAGAGGCTGTGGCAGAAAGAAAATGGTTGACCTACCGCCAGCTCAGGCCCTGCCCACTCCTGGTATGCAGCCCCTGAGAGATTTCCCCCAAGGAAATGCGAGCCTCAACATTAAAAAGAAAAAAAGTTCCCCACCCATGCTTTAGAGGGTTGATGTGTATATATTGAGTTGTTGTTATTTTTTGTTATAGTATGTTCCATAGCTACCTTTGAACTATCAAACTAATCACTATTTCTTTGCTGTCCTTCATGCTAGGAGTCTCATGGTGTTGGAGTTCAAACAATAGCTCTAGAACAATAAGGGCCCGGATCCCAATGAAAACTATTTCTCAAAGGGATTGTTTTCTTTTAAAATTATAATTTGAACTGGTGTAACTGGTTGTGTAATTTTTGGTACTATTATAGGATCTGAGCTGCCTCTTTCAATTATACTTGGAGCCTCTTCAAAGTGAGACCTTCCTCACTCAAGATGAGGTAAGGGATTTTTGCTGTTGTTTCAACTACTTTCCAATCTTTTGCAATGTTCTAGGCATTTCCATCATATCAGACATGAGAGAAAAAGCACACTTTGTTTTTCTATCTCCTGCATTAGTCATGTCTCAGTTATAAAGGTTGACTGTGCTTCTGACAAAAGTGTTTCTAAGAAATCTTTGTTTAAGAAACCACTTCTTCTTCTGCATTCAGTGCCAAAACTCTTATGAGAGAAATTCATTAATGTTAAGCATCCCTTTGTTTATCTCTAGCAACATATTGATGGATTGTCTTCTCTTAGGCAGTATTACTGCAAAGCACAAACAACTCCTCACATTCTCCATGTTTGATTTCCGCCTCTTCTATGTAGATGGAGTCTTTGTTTGGCAGTCTGCCAGAGATGTTGGATTTTCAGAAGGTATTTTTAGAGACACTTGAAGATGGAATTTCCTCCTGCTCTGATTTTAACACACTTGAAACCCCTTCTCAGTTCCGGGTAAGTACAAAATCTTGCTCTTAATATGCCTAAAAAATACATTCTGAGAGTAATACTTATTTTGACTTCCTTTTCTCCCTCCTTTCCCTCTTTCGCACTTGAAGCTTTTATGTATAAAAGCTAAAGCACCCAAAATGGAAGCTATTTGGAAATTGACTGAATTATCTCAGAAAGTTTGCATTTCTGTCATTGCCTCCATTGCATGCAACAGGCATGCATTTTCTCTCTGGCACTAATGCTGCACTGGTCATTGCCTCATTTAGCGTTATGTCTGAACCCCACCAAACTGTGTTTAGTCTGAAACAGGCCAACTTCAAACTGTGGTTTATGAAGCTGGCTTGTTTCAATAAATCATAGCTAACCACAGTTGGGGTTTGGACAGAATGCTAAACTAAGGCTAATTGAAAATGGAAGCAAAAGCTTCTGATCATCTCATCTTCGTGGCTGTGCCAGGGGATTGGAAACTGTGTGTGTGGCGGTGTGTGTGTGCGCACGCGCAAGGCTTATTCACATAATGCTAAACCAAAGGAGCAAGGCCACAATCTGAAAGTCAGTTTTACTTCCTTGCTCTTAAAGTTTAACGTTCAGGAATCTGTTGTGCAAAGCAGTAGTATTCCCACACAACCAGCCCTGATATCATAGGAACAATATAATTGGGTGTATGCCCTGTGGCCTTTGCATGTTTATGTGTGTTTTAGCAACAATAGTGGGCTAAATCCAATGTGACGTCTGCTCATGCAATCAGTTTCTCTACCCCTCTCCCTGCAGCCCCCCCTATGCTCCAGAGGGTCCCCCAAACCTCTGGAGCCAGATTTGTTGGGATGCAGGGGATGGGATATTTGACCTGCCAGTGGTGTCAATTCCCCTGGCTGAAATACATGGTTGGATATAACCCAGAATGTTCTCCTTCAGTTGTAGTGGTTATAGCCTTAGAACAGGGATGGGCAGCTCATGGCCCTCCAGATGTTTTGGCCTACAACTTCCATCAGCCATAGCCAGCAAAGCCAATGGTGAGGGTTGATAGGAATTGTAGGCCAAAACATCTGGAGGGCCACAAGCTGCCCACCCATCTTAGAAAGGCTTATAAGATAAAGGTTCAATGAACTCATTGCCAAAGGTTGAACTATGTTTGCTTTTTCAAGAAGCTCTTGCTTTCTTCAGCTGTGTCACCAACATTCAGACAAATGTTTTTGGATGCTCCCAGCCTGCACAGTCCTTTCTGAATTAATTCTGTTTACTATCAGATATAAGCAGTTTCTAAAAGCAATGGCAGCTCCTTTTTTTAGTTATGGTGAAAGCTACGCTGAATACTAGTAGAGGCATACTTGCCTTCATGGATTCAGTCAGTAGGCCAAAAGGAGATTAGCATTTATGTCAGGGATTCTCAAGGTTTTTACTAGTAAGCCTTGCTTAAGCTGAGAAGCAAAACTGTCTAAATCTTTCCACAACAAACCAAAGGTAGACCTTTTGTCTACATATTCTCTCTTCTCATGAGGCTGGCAATGGGAAAATAGCAGGTCAGTGAGGGAAGGGGACCTTTGGAAGCTTAAAGCCTATGGAGAAAAACAAAACAGCCCTTATTGGGGTTGCCTGACTTCTGAAGGGTCAGGTCCACATTTGGTGTTATTAGGTCTGACGTTTTTCAGTTGATGCTCACGTGGCTTTACAGGCATGTAGAACTTTCCACTTTTGGCTGGTGTGCTACACTGGCAGACGCTCCTGGACTTACATAGCCTTGCCATTGTGATCCTGGACTTACATAGCCTAGGCACTGCGAACACCACAGTTGTTGGAAGGGAACATGGCTCATGTAGCTCTTGATGTTGCAAATTCGCCTTCCATCTTTCTGCATAATTAAGATATACAAGAACCTAGTCTGTGAATAAGTGGCAGTAATGAGCCCATCATGAAGCCTCTTTAAAATCACCTGTATTTCACTATGGAGGGCCCCTGATTATTTTGAGAACCATGACTCTAAGGCAAATGCACTCCATACCTTAAAGTCAGTCAGTAGTCATGGGTTCTTCTGAGGGATCCTGGGAATTGTAGTTTTTATGAGGTGGCTTTACCACCAGCACTGCAGAACTCAGTATTATTTTTTTTGTATGAGTCATGACTGCTAAACTATTCTACATTTGTTATGCAAAAATACCAATGTTCTGACATTTTAGGAACTATATTGCACCACTTTGGCTTTTACTAATAAAAAGTTCTAAAAATGTAGGAAATGTTACCTTTTTCCTGGACAGTGTAATTTTACATTATGGCAGGCAGGCAGGCAGGCAGGCAGGCAGACACACACACACACACACACACACACACACACACACACCAAGCTATATCACATGCTTGCCTAGACTCTCCCTAATCACATCCTAGAATTGTATTAATTTGATGGTCATGGCTGCCAGAAACAAAAACTGCTCAAAAGCAAACATTATTGTATTAGCAGGAACAACAATTAAGTGATTCACGGTCACCCTGCTCTCTTAATACACTTACTATTTTATTTAGTACATATAAACCTCACAAAGTATTTATTATCCGTTTGTTTTTATTGTAATTAGACATCTTTTAGATAAATAGAAAGGCATGGTATAAATATTTTCATATACAGTAATGCCTTGGATTGCAAGCATAATTCGTTCCGGAACTGTGCTTGTAATCCAAAACACTCTTATATCAAAGCAAGTATCTGGCGGGTGTGAGCGGGGCCAATTTCAGCCCGCTACGCCTGCTCGAGGCGAGCTGTGACATCCCTACGTATTGCAAGACGTCGCTTATTTATCAAGTCAAAATTTATAAAATAAATTTGCTTGTCTTGCAAAACGCTCTCAGAACAAGTTACTTGCAATCCAAGGTATTACTGTACTGTATATGAGTAACTGTTAAGAGCAGATAACAGCTGGAGTTACAAAGTTGCAGTGGTTGCATCCAAACAAGGTTAGGAAAGTCTAGTTTGCCAATAACTCTTATGGAATGAAAATAGGACAAAATTGGAAATAAACCCCTAAACATTTGTTTCTTTCATGGAGTTGCTTACTACATGAAACCAAAGGAGCACAGTTCCTAATATTTTATTTTTGTAGGGTATAAAACAGGTAGATGTAGGGGAAAACTACATACATTCATAATTAATGCATTTTTGTTTGTTGTTGACTGCTGTATAGTTTTCCACCTATCCGCTCTTGTTTTTTTAAAGATATCTTTGGTTTGTTTTTCATGATTTTAATTGTTGGTCCAGACTTTGGGAATCTTATTGAGAGGTAGGCTATAAATGTTTTATATGAATGTGTTTTTTTAAAAAAAGGAATACTAGTTTTTCTTTGTCAACTAGGTACCCACAGAATAAATTTGTTTCTCTAATTTTCTGATTGTGTTGGTTTCAGAAACTGCTGTTCTCTTTGGGAGGTTCTTTCCTCTATTATGCTGATCACTTCAAATTGTATAGTGGATTCTGTGCAAACCACATCAAAGTACAGAAGGTTCTTGAAAGAGGTAATTGTCTTGATGCTGTCATCTGTACATGTGACAGATTTGAAGCACAGAAACAATTATTTTTCATGATGAGAGCATTGAGAATATGACTTTTGCTTTAGTTTTTCAGTCTTCCCTCTGATGAAGTATGATACTAAGGCAATACACAAAACAGTCCCCCCCCCCCCACAATGCTTATACGGGAGCATGTATGTGTTCACCAGCATCCCTTGTGTGTCCCTCCTCCCCTTGGATTATCCCTCTTTTCCCCACTAGTTCTGGAATTACTCCTATATGAAGACTGGGTTTGGGTTTTCTAAAAATCTTTTTCTTTTTTTAAGAATAGTCTAAACATATCCAGAAACAGCTATTCACACAGTCAGGCCATTTTTAAATTACTTTTAAAGTGCTTAATGAGTGGATGTGGCAACATGCTGCCTGAAAAAATGAATACATTGTCATATCTACTTATGAGTAAATTTCCATGTGAATAGTATCTATAGTTGTACCTGCTGACAGAAAGGCGATATTTTTTGTGACTGGGAAAGTTAGTACCATTTCAATAAGGTACAACACTTCAGGTGCAATTTCCAGAAATGAAATTTTGATCAGAGACGCTATTCATAGTGAAGACTTGTAACATGTACTACTAGGACATATTGTTTGTATTGTTATACTTTTAATTAGTGGCTGTTATATTGTGTTTTTTATAATGCTGCTGATAAAAAACAGCATTATAAAAAACATATTTTTATATTGCGATTTTAATAGATGTAACCCACCTTGTGTAGTACATGTATATTAGAAAGGTGAGGTATCAATTTGTATAGATCTAAGTTACACAGAGATCATTGTAGATTAAGATGGAAGATTACAAACCAAATTTTCTTTTCTGATCTGCTCCTAATTTATTTGTTAGTGCCAATAACATGAGTAATTATATCATTTTAAATTGCTGCTCTGCATTAGGTAAGTTCATAGATCATAGCTAGAGCATGGTCTGAAGGCTCATGATACAGTAACCTTGTTGAAGCTAAGCTGGCCCATATCTGATCAGTGCTTAGATGAGAGACTACCTCGGAACTATATGTATGTTGCATTGAGTTTCATTTATTTTATTTATTTATTTATTTACAACATTTCTATACTGCTCCACGCCTATACAGATTTCGGAGCGGTGAACAATAAAAGACAAAAAAAGACAAAGAATAAAACACAGTATTAAAAACAAACTATCAGTAAAACAGTAGCTGGTCAACCAAGGAAGGCTTTCTGAAAGAAATGTTTTCAGGAGGTGCCAGGAACAACACAATGACAGAGCCTGCTTGACCTCCAGAGGCAGGGAGTTCTACAGAAACGGAGCAGCCACACTAAAGGCTCTTTCCGGGTGGACTTCTATCGGGCCATAGGTCCATGTGGAACCACCAGGAGCATGGACCAGGCAGGCTGATAGGGAAGAAGGTGCTCTCTTAAGTATCCTTGCCCCAAGATGTTTAGGGCTTTCTTGATGCACTAGCACCAAAACCTTAAACCTGGCCCAGTAGCAAATAAGTAGCCAATGCAGTTCCCTCAGCAAATGAGTTGCATGCTGAAAAGGGACAGCTCCCGACAACAGCTGAGCTGCTGCATTCTACACTAGCTCCAGCTTCCAGAGAAGCCTTAAGGGCAGCCCCACATAGAGCAGTTTCATAAATGAAATAATGGTAGTATATAAGTAAAACACCAGTTAGTAGTAGTGTACATTGATGGTGCTATATTAATAATAGTAAATAATTAAAAATGAAAACAGGTTCACAATGTTATCGTACTGTGATAGTGCAGTCATATCACTATGAATGCAATATTTTTTACTGTCCAATCTAATCAAAGCACAGTGTAGTGGCTTTGGGTGAGTCTTATCTCGCGGAACAGTTATTCAGAATATTGTCCAGGGTGCATGTTAAGTTTACAGTGCTCATTTTGGAATGCTAATGCTTTTTCCCCCCCTTTAGCCAAAACAGATAAAGCTTTTAAGGCCTTTCTAGAGGCTCGCAACCCCACTAAACAGCATTCATCCACACTGGAGTCCTTTCTCATCAAGCCAGTTCAGAGAGTGCTGAAATACCCACTACTCCTGAAAGAGCTGGTATCTCTGACAGACACTGAAAGTGAAGAGCATTACCATCTCACAGGTACTTTCCAGGAGCTCATAACTTAGGCTAAGCTCAAAGTGCTATTTAAAAACTGCCATGGGCATGGCTGCATGTATTCAGATCTTCAATACATATCTTTTGCACTGAGCTGTTTGAAGGAGAATTTTCTTACACAAGTTACTCAGAGGCTTAATTTGGACTTCACAATAAACCATGGTACATCATGGTGGGAGCAACCCTAGCTTCCCCCTCACCTCCAGGTCCATGTGCTCTCCCCTTCTCTCCTCCAGCACAGCCACGAGGAGGAGTTTGGAAGCTTTGGCTGCCTTTTTGGATCAACTGCAGCTTGTGGTGTCATCCAAACCCAACAAACTGTGCTGAATCTTAAATATTGTTTTGTTTTGCTTTTTGGAACAACCCAGCTTCAACACCTGGATTAACATCATAGTTAAGATTAACCACAGTTTGTTGGGTTTGGACAATATGACAGGCTGCTGTTAATCTAAAACTGAAGTGAAAGCTGCCAGTCGACTTGTGGCCATGCTGGAGAAGTAGGGAGAGCATAGAGATCCAAGGGGAGGCTTGGTTTCTTCCCATCAAAACAAACCATGGTTTATGATGTCCAGTCGTAGCTATTGTGAAGTGCTTTTCCATGTGATTTCAGACATTTTGGCAAAGCTCTGTTTTGGGGCAGTCTTGCCGATCTGGTTATTACAATCAATCCACTTATTCCCTAAAATAATTTATTCCCAGGTTTTAATTAAATCAAGGGCAGACTATTCAGCTGGCTTGTTTAGCTATATGTCAAATTATGATCTTGTTTTTAAAACTGCAGAAGCACTGAAGGCAATGGAAAAGGTGGCCAGTCACATCAATGAAATGCAGAAGATTTACGAGGATTATGGTGCAGTGTTTGACCAACTGGTTGCAGATCAAAGTGGAACCAAGAAAGAGGTAAGAGGACTGGGACACTTTATTCACACAAATAATTCAAACTTTGGCCTTAATCCTGGTGAAATAATAAAACTGAGAAAGACTCATTTGTATATCAGACTACTCTGGGATAGCTGTGAACTCTGATTAGAGTAGGCAGCTATTAGAATCCTCAACAGGAAAACAATACCAACGACTTCCTAAACAGTTCAGATTGTTGATAGCTGCTTTGTGTATTAATGCACATTGTTTTAAAAAAAAAATTAGGTTACTTTAGAAAGAAAGAGAAATATTAATTATGTATTGTTTTCCATACCCTGGATTCTACATAATACAAACAGCATCAAATAGTACAATAGAACAGGTAGCCACTTGGCTTTAAACCAGTATTCCTGAGGTGTAGGTAACCCTATCACTGGTTTCAAAGGCAAGATACCTTTACGCTGCAATTCTAATCACACTTATCTGGAAATAAGTCCCACTGTACCAGGGATGGGGACTTGGACTCGACTCATCAGTCGGACTGAGTCCCCCCTGACTCGAGTCCCAATATTTTTAATGGGACTCGAGACCAAGGACTCGTCAACATCCCTGGGCTGTGCCAGAAGGAGTGGGGAGGAGTGCGATCACCGGTGAAGAGCGCATGGAAGCGAGGCGCACCGCTGCTCAGCCACTATGGACAGCTACCAGGAGCGCAGCCCCAATGATGTGTTGAGATTTATTTTGATTGATGTGTTGTTGTGGGGGGTTAGGGTTAGGGTCAGACATTTTGGGTTTGGCTGCCTCTGCCTGCCTGTTTGGGGTTCCCAGCCTCCTCTGCCTGCCGGGTCCCTTCTTAACCAGTTCCACAGTTTGAATTGTCCAAGACAAATGCCTCTGCCTGCCTGCTTTGGGGTTCCCTGCCTTCTCTGCCTGCCTGGTTATTTTGGGTTTGTCTGCCTGGTCTGTTCTTGCCAAAATCAGCTGCAGAGTTTTGAAATAAAAAGGCACACTTGTGCCTAGAATTTATTTAAGCCACACATCTGAAGTAGCCTTATTTGGTTGGGGGAAAACCCCATTGATTTTAATAGGGACTCATGGAGTCAGTTTTGGGAGTGACTCAGGACTCGTGAGTCACCATTTTGGACCAAGGACTTAGACTCGAGTCCAAAGACTCGTGGTTCGACTTGTGACTCAAGACCAAGGACTCTTCAACATCCCTGCACTGTACTCAGTGGGACTTACTTCTGAGTAGACATGTATAGGATTGCGCTATCAATGAAAGCATACAAGATGTACTGGATATGATTGCTGTCTCAGATCTGTTGCTTCTAAGTATATGCATTTTCTTTTTGCCAAGACTACAGGTGTCCTATATTTATCATAGGATATTAGAGGGTCCTCCCACATTATAATGCCGGGGAGATAGATCATAAGCCAAGAAATTCTGGAAGATGTCACCCATATTTCTTCAGATCTTTTTTTCCTAGAATAATATTGGCAGATGCACTCAACTGAGTGAAGACACTGCTTTGCAAGCATTGCCAGTGCTAATCTGACGAGGTGCTTGGATGGGTTTGTGCAACATCTGTTCTGGATCCTTGCCCCTCTTGGCTTATAAAAACTAGCAAGGAGGGAACGGCCGGCTGGGCCAGAGAGAGGTGATCAATGCCTCCTTGCAAGAGGGAGTGGTCTCATGCCACCTGAAACAGGTGGTGGTGAGGCCACTCCTAAAAAACCCTCTCTGGACCCGGATGATCTTAACTTTAGGCCGGTGGCTAAAGTTCCTTTCCTGGGCAAGGTCCTTGAGTGGGTGGTGGCCAACCAGCTCCAGGCGCTCTTTGATAAGACTGATTATCGGGATCCATTCCAGTCAGGGTTCAGGCCTGGTTTTGGCACAGAAACAGCTTTGGTCGCCCTGTATGATGACCTATGTCGGGAGAGAGATAGGGGGAGTGCGACCCTGTTAATACTCCTGGATCTCTCGGCGGCTTTCAATACCTTCAACCATGGTATCCTTCTGGTGCGGCTGGGAGTGAGGGGTACTGTATTGCAGTGGTTCCGCTTCTACTTGGATGGCCGGCTCCAGAAGGTGGTGCTTGGGGAATACTGCTTGGCCCCGTGGAATCTCCAGTATGGGGTTCCTCATGGGTCGGTCTTATCCCCCATGCTATTTAATATCTACATGAAACCGCTGAGTGGGATCATCTGGAGTTTTGGAGTGCGTTGCCATCAGTATGCTGGTGACACGCAGCTCTATTTCTCCTTTTCATCTTCAGCAGGTGAGGCTGTGGATGTGCTGAACTGGTGCCTGGCTACGACAATGGACTGGATGAGGGCTAACAAACTGAGGCTCAATCCAGACAAGAGATGCTGTTAGTGGGTGGTTCCTTTGACCGGATGGAGGGTGTTCAACCTGTTCTGGATGGGGTTGCACTCCCCTTGAAGGAGAAGGTTCATAGCTTGGGGCTGGGGCTTCTCCTGGAGCCATCTTTGTCACTTGAGGCTCAAGTGGCCTCAGTGACACGGAGTGCCTTCTACCAGCTCCAGCTGGTAGCCCAGCTCCACCCCTATCTGGACAGGGATAGCCTGGTCTCAGTAATCTACGCTCCGGTAATCTCAAAGCTAGACTACTGCAACGCACTCTACATGGGGCAGCCTTTGAAGACTGTTCAGAAGCTTAAATTCTTAAACTACAGTATTTTTCCATGTATAAGACTATACTTTTTCCTAAAATCGTTAGACTAAAAATTGAGGGTCGTCTTATACATGGAAGTAAGCCGAGGAGAGAACTGCGCGGTTGTGAAACTGCCCAGTGGGGGGCGTCTTATACATGGAAAAATACGGTACATTGTATGTTTTTATTGTTGGTAGATTTTATTGTAGGAATTGTTGAGAACCACCCAGAGAGCTTCGGCTGTGGGGCGGTATAGAAATGAAATAAATAAATCTACCTGTTAAAATCAATGGGGTTTTTTTGCAGGTGACTATAAGATGATTGCCTTCTATTGGGTGGGTTGTCTTCTATTATGAAGACTGTTAAACTGAACAATTCCTCTTGTTTGCAATGGCCACAGGTCACAGAACTTTCCATGGGAGAACTTCTTTTGCACTCTACAGTTTCATGGCTGAATCCATTCCCATCATTAGGGAAAACAAGAAAGGATTTGGAGCTCACAGTGTTTGGTGAGTGATCTATACTATTTATTTAAAAATCACCTAAAACAGACATGCAGCGGTTAACAGTATTTGATGGTGAGAAATGATGTCATATCTGTTATAACCTCATGTTCTGTGGTGACCTGTAGGGTAGCGCGCACAATATAGAATGGGATTGAAATGTATACTGCTTATCTGTGGAATTATTTATCATCATGATTATTTCATATTTATATAGCTCTTTTTTAAAAAATCTGAAAGTACCTCACATACATTATTGCAGTGATCCTTATCCAAGCTGTAAGGTATTATCCCTCTTTTATGGAGAGAAGGCTAAAACAAAGAAACAAATGAAACCTGCAACAAATTTTTCACTGTGGTGTGCTAGCCATGCCATCTTCTAGAACAGTGTTCTCCAACCTTGGGTCCCCAGATGTTTTTGGCCTACAACTCCCAGCATGCCCCAGCCAGCTAGGATATTCCATTCCATTTTCCCTCCATTTCCTGTCCCATCCCACCCACCCGAAGTCAGCATTCCTTGGCCAGTGATCATGCTCAATCCTCATTGGGCTGTTTTGGGGTTATTTTCCCCTCCCCAGACCCTTTAGGGTTTTTCTTTCAAAAATATGTTGTACTTCTTCAAACCTTGGGGTTTTCCTAAACCTGCTGCTACCTTGCTCTCATGCATGGATTATGTGATTTTGGCTCCCTTTATCAATGGATGAGAAAAGGAGCAGGAGAAACAGTGTCCTTGCTTGCACCTCATAATAACCCATGTAAACTGTGGGTTGTTGAAAATGCAACAGGAGTGAATGAGTGTGATGGTTCCTAGCTACCTGCCCACACCCACTGGGCAGAGATAAACAATCCAGGTATGCCCCTGTCCTTGGGGTTTTATCATAACATCTGAACCCTGAACTCTGGGTTGTTTGTCCCCCAACAACCCAGAGTTCTGGGTTTGGATGTTACAAGCTTGTAGATGTCTACGGACATGGTCAAGAGAGAGGCTGGGAATAAACTTTTATTGAGTGAGACAATCCTACCCACCACTTACCTTGTCATTTCTTTCTCCTGTCACTATTTAGCACCGACTCCCCACTTTTCTAACACTTCTCTAGAAATCATTAGAACTTGAAACATCTTCCTTTTTATGTATTTAAAAATGACAGTTCAATTTCTGACTAGGCTGATATACATTCTACAATTGCTCATATAGAGGCCATTGAAAAATGCTGCAGTGTGATGGTTATACATAGGTTATTTGCAAGGTGCCAGTATGGAATGGATGCTTTCCATGAAGCTGTGCACGTCCATGTGGCAAGCAGCTTGCAAACATAGTCCCAAATGGAATCAATGCCATCCAGAAAGTTTTCTAAGCAGTCACCATTTGAGGGCAGTAATGTTTCAACTAGTCTTCTGTAATTGTGTTGTATGATCTATAACAATTATGCCAGTTTCTATACTGCCTATCTAGTTTGTGAGCTGTGTGTCTTACTGGAAAAAGCTTTTACTAAGGGATCAGATAGTCTTCTTATACATTACAAGTCATAATTATTGAGGTGTATTTAGAGAAGCACTCTTGTATTTCACTTCATTGTTGCATCTCATTGTACCAGAATAAACATTTGCATGTTTCTCATACATATATGTTTTCTAGTCCTGAAACTGTGGTCTTGGGTTTTACAATTCTGATAAATACAAATAAATTTGTATAACTGCACCCATAGCTCCCATCTCAAATATTATTTGATCCGTTTTTGAGATGCAACTTGATACTGTATGAAAATATCCCCAGGAAGTGGAATGCAAACACTGGCTGATCCAGGGATATGACACACACCCTTGCACAAATATCAGTAGCAGATTGCATGGAAAACTGCTGATTGCACTATTAGTGTCAGTCACAACTGAACTAAAAAAAAAACAAAGTGCCAGTTAATTATCTATTATTCCCCTCCACAGGTTAAAATGTAATGCATGTTTGGAGGCATCACCAATAAAAGTTGTCTTCTTCTCTCTTAGTGTTCAAAAGGGCTGTCATACTAGTATATAAAGAAAACTGCAAACTGAAAAAGAAATTGGTAAGTGTTTAGTTCAAAAATTAACTCTACCAAATGATACTTTTTTGTATATATTCTGGGGATGTTGTTCAGGGAATCTTTTTCCAGATGCCAGTTGGTAAAAAATAATTATGTGCTAACAATAAGTGGAAGGCTTGGTTCAGATACTATATTGCATTTGAATTCATCCTAGCCATTGCCGAATATAAAATCACATGTAGAAATAAATGTATGTACAATCACTCACTGGCTGGCAGCAATGTCTATGACCTCCATAGTTGGGGGGAACATGCCACTCCTCTACCATGGGGAGCTTGGACTCCCAAATGAGCAAGACCACTCAATAAGGAAAAATAGAAAGAATGGGTAGTTTTATGTATCCGCAGTTCAATTATTTTGAACACTTTTGTAGAGTAGAAAAGTGTTTAATGTTGATTAATTACCAAGTGAAGCAATGTAATCCTGAATGTAGGGTGGCACAATTCTTAGCCCAATCAAGATGACTCCATCTTCCATCAAGAAGCGGTTTCTGCTTTGATTAAAATGTGGGTGTCTTAAGCTTTCTGCCTCTTTACAAAAATTAGGGATCTATTTCAGAAAGAGGAAGGTTCTCCTTTCTGTGTAAACTGTCATGTGATATATGAAGGAACTCAAATCTCATAAGACTCTGTTATTAAGGGTTTGGTGTTACTGTAGGCCAAGCCTGTGCATGTGACCCACCAAACAGAACTCAGCCCACCACTCATATATGACAGGTTACAAAGGGCTGCCTCCCTGGGACTGCAAAAACAAAGTGGCTTTCAAGCACCCAACAGGCCACAATGCATTGATGGGATAGGGGAAACACAGTCTAACATTTAAACATTTACAGTTTTAGCCTGCAAAGTGGTTTTACCTTACTGATCACCAAAATGTCTGTTGCAAATTAGTGTTAAAATAATTTGCTTTTGAGGACTACTAATATACTAATTAGATTGGCAATTCGTCTTAAACTCACTGACCTGGTTCACATGACATGACAGCCCACTGTGGTTTGATTTACCTGCGGGGGCTGTTGCATCGTCTTGGGCACCCACAGGTTCAAATAACCTTTAAACATGGGTTATTTGAGGGTTGTCTAACCCTCAAACAGCCCCTGCCACCTGGGTTCGCACAACACAACAAGCCAGGCACCTGGCACAATGCGACTGCTCCCTCAGGTAAATTAAGCCACAGATCACTGGGCTAAACCTAGACTTAGTCATGCTCATGGTGGATACAATAAAATAATTAAGATTTCGGTTTTAAGCTTAAGACATAACATAAAACAAATTAAAAACAATTAAAATAATTCTGTGTTTAGAATCACTTTAGTCTACTTTATCCTTAAACAAACAATTGCACTTAAACTGAATCTCTATTTTTTCTTTTTTTAAAGGCAACTAATGTCCGTACGTCACATAATTATGGTGACTTAGATTTGTTTAAATTTCGTTGGCTGATTCCTTTATCTGCTCTTCAGGTCCGACTGGGCAATACAGCAGGTGACTTTTACGTAATAAATTCATATTATTCTTTAACATGCCGTATTGTTACTGTTTATCTTGAAAATTGATCAACAAATATGTCCTTTCCAGCGTTTGTCAACCTCCATATGTTGTAAGGATTCAAACTAAGGCTGAAATGCTCTAGACTGTGTGGTTAATCGAGCAATACATTCACCACAAATTTAGGTGATAACTTAAATTTGTGGTGAATGCATTGCTTCATTAATCACAAATTTTGATTTTAGTGAGAACTGTGAAAAAACTTAGGGTTGTAGTTGTAAACAATATAAGTGCCTGTTTACATCAGGCAATGAGTTGGATCCAGAATCTGCCTCCCGCAGACAAAAAGGCTCCTTCTGTCCATGGGAGGCTTCTGATCCAGAAGAATCCTGCTGGCTAAATGGAGGTAGTGGTGATCTTCGTTGATTCGCACTTCCCTTGCAGCCCTCTATGCTTCCCAAACCTGCTTCAGCGGGTTAGGTGATCCTCTGGAACAATGAGGGAGGTGGCGCTGGGGGCTGCAGAGGGAGGAAGGAAGGAATTGGCAGTTGCCTTCCATCTAGCTTCTTTTCTGCTGGAAGAAGCATTCTGAATGGAACTCTGCCCAAGGAATGCTCCTGCCAGCAGAGAAGGTAGATCCAACCCAATGTTAAGCTTGGTTTGATGTTAGCCAGGCAGAAGGGGTTGGCTTGCTAATGGGATGTTGGATATTCTTCACCGTCCTGAATGAATTCTCAGAACAAATGAGAGAGGGAAACCCCACTTTCCTGAAACTATTTTTTTTTTTAACAATCCATGAAACATGAGTGGATTAACATGATATAGACTTGGTTTGCACAACACAACAACCTATCGTGGGTAACTAGCCACGGCAGGTTGTTGTGTTGTCCGAATCCAGACTGTTTCTTAGAGGGTGGTTTATTTTTTTGGCAACAAGCCACCTTGACAACCCATGGCTTGTTCTAGGGGTTATTCAACCCACAATGGGTTGTTGTGTCATCTGAACCCAGCAGAGCAATTTCATCGTGGGTTGCAGAGATTGGCTGCAACTCTTGCTGCTCTTCACAAGACCCCTGTTGCTCTTCACAATCTTACCTGTGCTGCCACCAGTGACAGCCCCTCCACCAATGCCCAAGTGGCACATCCCAGAAAATTGCATAATTGTGTTCATCATTTTAAAAATATTATTGTGTCAGTCTTTCTTGGGTGTACAAGTGTGTACTTATGGCTGTCCGATATGTGCCCCTTTCTGGAGCAGCAGGAGACTCAGGGAAGTGTTGAAAAGGTGGAGGACAGTGAGAACTGTCAGTTCAACACTTAAAAGCCAGAGGATTACATTGCTAAGGGGATGAAATTGTCATCACTCCCTTTTGATGAACCTACTTTCACTGCTTTTTCTCCCATTACTTTTCAATTGACAGCTGGCAACTGTGCACAAATTAGCCTATATGTAGTCTTGCTGTGTCAATTTGTTACCTAGCCCACTTCCATTTGACTGCTGAAACTTACAAGGCAAGACTACACATATCGGACAGCTGTAAGTGTGCATGTGCACACAAAAGACTGACAATAATAATAATTTTAAAAACTATGAACACAATTGCACAATTTTCTGGGTGTGAATTTTTTTTAAAAAAATACACAACCCCACTTGTGCTTTTTTGAGGCTGCGGGGGGGGGAAAGCCAGTGGTAAATGAAAAGGGATAGCCATCAGAGAGTGGAGGGGGAGACAAGACAGGTTCTGCTGCAAAAGACACTGGAGGACGAGGGGGAGAACAAGCCACAGTGAGCCCGATCGTCTGTCATGGAACAAGCCACACTGTGTAGCCTATTGGCAGGCTTAGCGTGACATTTGAACTCACCCATATCGTGGTAGGCAATAGAAAGAAGTCAAAATGGTTGTTGAGACTACAAGCCCCCTAAAATGATAACACAGACAAAAGTCTTTGAACAATTTCTAATCCCAAATAATGGTGATTTTGGTTCTTAAAAGTTTTGTAATTGTGAAGTATGTAAGATACTTTGCAAAAGTATTGAAAATGCCACAAACACCAGTGGCTTTAAAGAAAGCAACTGAAGTTGTGCATAGCATGTATATTTAACTAAATATTTATTAGTTCTCAAACTTGGGGAACAGCTTCCCTCAGCTATATAGAAAAATCTATTCCTGAAAGGGAGAGGGAACAAAAGCTTCTAAATGGTATTCCTTGACAATCAGGACTTGTGTTTCTTATGCTTAGCAGAAATGCCCTGAGAACAAGTTTCTTCAGCCTTTTAAAAGGAGTGTTTGAAGAGACTAGTCTATCTTTAATTTGGAAAACAGTGATGGGGGTAGGGGGAAGCTTTTCTGAAAGAAAACATGAATTGCTAAAATATAAAAGCAGGGATTACTGTAACAAAAGGCTATGGATACTATGGCTATCAATGACCTCAACACCCTTCAATTAAGGTCTCATCAATCTATGAAAATTACTTGGCTAGAGACTGTTGTAGACATAATTAAATATTTATAATAACAAGGCTTCTTTACACACGCAGGAACGGAAAACAACTGCATTTGGGAATTGATTCATACAAAGTCCGAATTAGAAGGAAGACCTGAAACAATCTTCCAGCTATGTAGCAGGTATACTTGCTAGATCCAATACAGTCATGCCTTGGATTGAGAGCATAATTTGTTCCGGAAACGTGCTTGTAATCCAAAACATTCTTATATCAAAACAAAATCCCCCCCCCCAAATTTGTACAGAGATATTTAATTTAAGCCATACTACAGTACTTGTATTGCAAGACGTTGCTTGTATATCAAGTAAAATAAAATAAAATAAATATTTTAAAATTTGCTTGTCTTGCAAAACGCTCTCAGACCAAGTTACTTGCAATCCAAGGTATTACTATAATGGGACAATTCTGCCCCACCCCCAGGTAGATTTTCTCATTTCAGGCTCCCTCCTCCAAATAATAACCACCTCCATAACCTTAACATACAGGCCTTGAGCCATGCTCAATTTTACTTGTTTATGTAACGGCAGCCACATGTATGCAATGGCCCAGGTGGCACAACACGAGGATGGTTAGTTTATGCCCATTGCATTCCGGCTCATTTCCCTAATTACCCTCGCTGGGCACAGATTGTTGTGACATCCGAACCCAGCGAGGGTGGGTGGTTGCAGTGGTTAACAAACCACCCAGCAACTGAAAAACAGACTGTGGGTTCTGGGTGGTTTGTTAACCAGCCCAGCCACCCACTTTCACTGGGTTCGGACATCACAACCCGCACCTGGCAAGTGCAATTAGGGAAATGAGCCAGCATGCACAGGGGTGGTTAACAAGCCGCGGTGGCTTAACCATCCCCATGTTATGTGACTCCCGGTCACTGTTTGTCCAGAACCTCAGAAGCGGGAGAAAATTCTTTATGATGCTATTCAGGTAATGATAGAAAGAGAACTGAGCAGAAAGATATACATCTGCCCACTGGAAGGGAAGGGAAGAGTGCCCACGTCTAAAGCTCTAGAATTGAAATATTGCTCTACGTAGGCACAGAATCCTTATGCACAGAGACCACGAAGAACCAAACATTGGTGCTGATTCTCCAGCCACTTAACTGTTCCCTCTGTAACCAGACCCCCAGATTAATCTTCCAGATTGTCTGTTTTTTCTAGTTTCAAAGCTGAGGTGCTTGTCTTGTCTAAATGATAATTACTATTTTCTCACATCTACAGTGATTGTGAAAGCAAGACCAATATAGTCAAAGTGATTCGTTCAATTCTAAGAGAGAACTTCAGGCGTCAAATAAAATGTGACTCACCTTTGGAGAAAGCATGTAAAAATCGCCTAGTTCTGCATAAAAATCGAATTCCTGTTTCAGCAAAATTGGGTAAGAATATATTTTCTCAATATGTATGTGAAGATTAATGTCCATACTATTTTGTGGTAATACCTAAACATGTTCAAACACTCTTCAACGTCTGATTTTTAGTTGCGCACTGTGGAAAGTGCTAGATAAACCAAGGTTACATAAACTTAACTAGATACCAACCTGGCACCCTACAAATGGGTTAACTGCTTGGTTGTTTAGCCCCTAAACAACTCAGCGCTCTATCACACTGAATAGCCTATGAATGGGCCAATTGTAGGTTGATTAAAAATGGAAGTGGCTTGAATGCTGCAGGCAGCGTGCCCACTCTCCCACTTGTGCATGACAGCCCATGGTTATTTAATCCATATTAATTTCATATGCACAATTTGCCTTGCCTGAGGCACTGTTTTCTGGGGTGACTTTGGCACCCCATTCACGTATGTGAAGTTGCATGTTTCCACAAGATGGTTAAAAAACCCTTAAGGGAGTGAAAAGGGGCATCGGGTACAGGGTAGAAAGTAATTTTTAACTAGCTGGGAGGAAGAAGCTTTGTGGGAATAGTTTAGTTTCACATTGCTTCTCCCAAAATATGCCTTTTGGTCAGTTCATGAGCTAAGGAAAGCGTTTTGGTTTATTTATAATAATCTCTCTCCAGCAAACAGTATCCTCTTCTAACGTAAACTTTGGTTACACAAGACATCAGGATCTTGTGTGCCTGGCGAACTCCAACTTCAGCATCATGTACAAAGACTTGTGATGGTTTTTAGGTAAGATTCAGGCTATCCAAATCAGGAGAGCACAGGCCTTTATTATCAAATATAATATGCATATTTGACTCCAGATTAAAATTCCAGATTCACACTCCCCAAAGGTTTGTGATTATCTTTCTGGCAAGACTGGTAGAAATGAATTACTACATTTTGGGGGTGAAACAAGAGTTTGTGCAAATTATAGCACTTGCACAGCTGTGCAGATTATCCTTTCTGTAGGATATCTGCTAGCATACAAGGATATAGTCAACTGTCAGCTTTGGGCAGCCACAGAACACATGCAAGTCCAGTAACTGCACTTGAATTTGAGAAATGTAAAGTTTTGTCTTGGCCATGTTGCACTGGGACAACTTCCTTTGAGCCTCGTTTTCTTATCTCTGAAATAGTCTTATTATGAGTTTGAACACAATTCAGGCTGTAAATACACTTACTTTTTTTTTTTTTTCATTTTGAATTTGAAATGTGATGATTATGGTTCATTTCATGCCCCTGGGAGCAGCACTGCTTTCAGTTCACCCACATATGATCTTTGGCTTGTCCACTATACAGAACCAAGCCTGGAGTGGCAAACTAATTACTAAACTTCTCAATCAAAATTCCCCTTCCCCCAAGCCAGGCAACTGATGCTTTGACTCTGCACTGCTTGTGTTCCCTCACAAACTAATTCATCCTATGGCTGAAAGGGCAGGTAACTACTGAGAGAGCACCATGCAGCAATGGCTAGGTGGTCTGTTTACTTCAGCAATCTCTTTCCAACTTCATGCTCTGATCCTTACCCAACAGTTTCTGCTTCCAGATTCTTCATCATGGCATGCGGGTTGATGCAATCTTGTTTGTTGACCAGTTTTCAGTGACTAGGCTGAAGGCCTTTTCCCACTCAGGGTTCCTTCTTGGTTGCAGTGTGTCACTTGGAGGCAGCTGATGCTGCCAGTTCTACAGTCCACGTGGAGAGGCTCCTATATAGTTTGTATATCTTTTGCCAAACTCCAACTGTCCATGTTCCAGCCTTAGTGAAGTGTGGCTTTCTAACGCTGGCTCAGCTTGTCTGAGTGTGGAAAGCTGAGCAGGGGGTTGGACTCGATGGCCTTGTAGGCCCCTTCCAACTCTATGATCCTAACCAATCTTCCCTTTGACACAATCAAGTTTAAAATGCTTGAATGGTTGAGTTCAGTCTAGCACCAACAGCATCTAAACCTCATCAATCATGATACCTTTAATGTTGAAATGGGATTGTAAAACCTTATAATTACTATTGTTATAGTTACCATGGTTATTAAATACAGAAATTGAGCGTGTGTTTTACTCTTGCAGCTTCCTCAAGATCCTTGAAGTTACTGAAGAACTCTCCCAGTAATGAATGGAACAGTGATACAGGCAAAGGAAATGAACTGGATTCTGATGAATGCAGCCTGAGCAGCAGTACTCCAAGTAGCAGCTGCCACACCACTGACAGCATCCTGGAATCTAAAAATTCGTCTCCTGTGAAGCAGCTACAGAACTGTGCCTCAGATTTTTCAAACAGCCCTGTCAAGGAATCTGACATTCTAAGTGATGATGAGGATGACTACCAGCAAATTCTAAAGAAAGGCAGCCCTACAAAAGACATAGAAATCCAGTTCCAGCGGTTGAAAATTTCTGAGAATCCTAGTGATGATATAGAGGAAAAGTATCCTCCTGAGAGAGAGAATGGAGACGGACATAGGGCAGAACATCCTAAACTAGTCCGTGCACACTTTTGCCCCATTAAGCGGAAGGTAAACAGTACAAGACGTGACAAAGGAACATTACTGGCGATGCAAGAACGGCACCAGTCTCTTGATAGTCATCCTGATGCTGCAGGTTTTGACCTGAATTCTATTTTACAAAGGGAATTTAGTGTACAAAGTTTAACTTCAGTGGTTAACGAGGACTGCTTTTATGAAACAGTAGACAGGCATGGAAAGTCCTAGCTGCTTGAAAACTATTGCCCCCCGCCCACAAGATTTGATTTACATATTTTACTTAAACAGGTATTGTTGCAACTTGAGAAACTACTAATTATTCAATTTAATGCACTACTGTGTCTTTCCACAGGAGTAGTTGTAAAGGCTTAAGTTATTTTAATTTATTGTGGAGCAGAAAAAATAGTTTAAGCTGCCTTGAACTTACAGATTCTGTAAATTATCTTATCCCTTAGGTAACGTTTTTAAATTTTTGAAAAGGGAAATAAAACAATTGTGATCTGCGTCTTTTGATGACAGTCCAAACAGCTTTAATTGTTTGGGCATTTAAGTTCCAGTTAATTTTTGCTTTATTTAAAGCAGAATTAAGTTATTTTTAATTCATCACAGAAAAATTAAAGCCCTGCACTATGTTGCACTAAGATGTTGTTTATACTTGATTTATATATATATATATATATATATATATATGTAAATATAAAAGCCTGTACTGTAATCTTATTGTATTTTTATTTTCTCTACAAGCTTGTACAGTAAAATGCTAAATGAAGTAGGCATGCACTTTGTTTCTTGCCTCTTTTTACGAAGTTTTATCTTATTTGTACCCCACCTTTCTACCCCCAAAAACGGCACTCAAGGCAGCTTACAAAACCGATTAAAATAAACAAAAAAAACCCCAATACATTAAAATACAACAGAAATGGAACAATTACTGAAAAAATATTAAAAACAGCACCCAACCCACCGGACCCATTTACTGGCTAAAGGCCTTACCAGCAGAGAGAGCGCAAACCTAGCCTCCCTTGGGAGGGGGAGTTCCACAGCCTTTGAATTCAGTATTTTTATATTTGGCCTTCTGATCACTTTATTCCCTTCCTGAGCCTGTCACTTGGTTGTACTTGGAACAGGATTTCTCAGAATTTGTATATATAGTTTACTTATATTAACGAACAGCATCTGGGCCTTGAGATAGAATTATGCTCATTTTATGCCATTCTCCTTTCTGCAAATTTCTCATATTCTTTGCTTCAGGAAGACGTCCATACTCCAGCTGAAATTTATTGCATTGCAGTCAACAAACTATTAGTTTTCTTGGCTGTCTAATTTTAGAAAATTAGCTAGATCAAGTTGTCATCTTTAGTCCTTTTAAAGCTGCCCTTCTTCCAGTTTCTCTTCTCTCTGCGTTCCTCTCTGTAGTTATATGCAAAAAGATTTGGATCTTCGTCGCACATTTTTCTATAGACATCACAAAGGCTTTTAAAGTGAAACATGTTAAGCTGAGTTGGGCGCAGAGTTGGATCCACATCTGCTAACATGAGCATTTTTTCAGCTTTTTCTAAACGTTCAGTTTCTGGAAATAAGATCCTGAAAGAAAGTAATGGAGATGATAAACAAGAGGGATTATAAAACCCCTGGCTCAATTCAATCAGATTTCGCAACCAACTCCAATAACATAACCTTACGTAGCCATGATACTATGTGCAGCTACCAAAGAGGTGCACATTAGCACACTTTCCTGTGATATTAAGACACTACTGCTGTGAACACTTTGCTCCAGGTTACTAAATACCCGACAGCTGAATAAATCATCAGAAGAGTGGTATGTGTTGAGGGATGAGTAGGCTCTTCCCTGCCCATACACCTTAGATTAAACACTTGCCAGATGGAAAAAGTGAACACTCTTAAAATGACAATTAAAAAGTTCCTTAAAGAGGCTGTTGTCACCTGCCCCTTATCAAGTTTCAGAGAAAAACATGTAGCAATGCCTTATCTGCTGGTTGTAGGGCATAGGGTGGTTTGCTGTCTAGAGAGGATTACTCAGTGGGAAGGGAAAGGTACTTCTTTGGGCTGAGTCCTGGTATTAAAACGCAGCCTGCACCCTCAATTATGCCACAAACCTTTTCTCTCGCTACTGTTGCCACTATTGGTCAGCTGGCATTTATTATGGTATGCTTATTTTCTGCTTGGTATACTATTGTCTGGATTGTGCAGGAGTGAGAAGAACAGGAAGTGGGACTGGATCAATTCTGTTCAGTGCTTTTTTTCTGGAGAAAAGGGTACCGGAACTCTTGGATTACATTTCCTCGGGAGTAGATGGCGATTAAATTGTAATGTAATTAATAGAAGAAAAGGTGCTGGAACTCAGTTCCGGTGAGTTCCACCAGAAAAAAAGCCCTGATTCTGTTACTGTGAAAATGTTGTGTGACTCAGTTTGTAAAAGCACTGGTCAAATGCTATACAGTTAAGAGTTGTGACTACCTGAGGAAATTTATTGAGGATGCGTTATAACTATCTTAAAATTAATATTTAATCTTAACCCTTATGAAAGAGATACTCCAGTCAGTGATGTTGGTTTTCTGGAAAATTTTGAATTAGAAAATTTTATGGGAAAATTTCCAATGCAAATTAGGTTAATTTGCATAGGAACATTCTCTGATATCCCAGAGAGATCTAACTTAGCATGTTTATTTACTAGTATTTAGTAAACAAAGCTAAAAAGTACCCTATGTTAATATTTTGTCCCAACACACCACAGGTATTTGACGTAAAATATTGAGGGGGGAAATTAAGACACACTTAGGGCACAATCCTATGGCCACTAGACACTGTCTAGACAGCCATAGGATAATTCGAAGTCCCAGCTCCAACCTCGGAAAAGCATTCTGAGGTCGGAGCTGGAACTCCAAATTCAGGGAGCCCTCGCAGCCGGCATGGTTCTTTCCATACTGGCTGCAGCTCTGAATTCAGAACGCCAGCTTCAGAGCTGGCATTGGGGGGGAAGGGAGGGGAGTGAGCCTCAGCCCCTCTTCCTTGCAAGTAGGGGCAAAACACTTAGACAGCTGAAATCGGCCATCTAAGTGTTTTGTGGGGCAGGAGAAACGTGGAGGCAATCTTCACCTGCGGGCTCTTTCTGTTCCCGATAGGATGTCTGTAATCTTCCGAGTTCGGAGGATTACAGACAGCAACATTGCTCACGCTGTTAATGTGATTTAAAATGTTATATTATGTAGGAATTTTTTTTTGTATACCGTATATACTCAAGTATAAGTGGACCCTAATATAAGTCGAGGCCCCTAATTTCACCCCAAAAAACTGGGAAAACTTATTGCCTCCAGTATAAGTGCGCTGACCCAAGTATAAGTCGAGGGGGCATTTTTCAGCACAAAAAATGTGCTGAAAAACTCGACTTATACTTGAGTATATACGGTATGTGTAAAAATTTAAGGACAATAGCATGTACTTCCCTTAACATTGGCCTGGTTCACATGATCATGGGAGGGGAATAAGTCACTGTGGTTTATTTCCCCTCCACACACACACCAGTCATAATTAGCATTATGGGGGAATTAGCATAATTACTGCTGGCAGCACAGCTTATTGTGTCATGTGAACCCGGCCAAGGTGGCTTGTTGCCATGGCTAACAAGCCACCCAGAAACCTAAAACAGGCCATGGGCAACAACCTACAGCAGCAAGCCACCCTGGCTGGGTTTGCACGTGACAAGCTGTGCTGCCAGGGGTAATTATGTTAATCGCCCCAGCATGCACGGGGAGGGAAAATAAGCCACTGTTGCTTATTTCCCCTTCGTGCTTGTGTGAACCTGATCATTGTTTACATTAATTTTTAGAAAGAACTGTGCACGATATGCTGACGACAACTCATCTATTCCAACAGAGTTCAACTCTCTTCCACTAAAGTTGCTGAGGCACCTTCAGTTTTGCTGTCATTACTTATTAGTTCCATTTCACTCTGAAACATACATGTACAGTCATGCCTTGGATTGAGAGCATAATTCGTTCTGGAAACGTGCTTGTAATCCAAAACACTTATATCAAAACGAAATTCCCCCAAAAAAATTTGTACAGAGACTTTTTAATTTAAGCCGTACTACAGTACTTGTATTGCAAGACGTCACTTGTATATCAAGTCAATTTTTAAAAAATATTTAAAAATTTGCTTGTCTTGCAAAACACTCTCAAACCAAGTTACTTGCAACCCAAGGTTTCATAGATTTCATAGATCATAGAGTTGGAAGGAGCCTACAAGGCTATCGAGTCCAACCCCCTGCTCAATGCAGGAAACTAGAGGAGGGGTCTCCCATCCAAGTAATAACCAGGCCTGACCCTGCGTAGCTTTCCACACTCAGACAATCTGAGCCAGCGTGAGCCACAGGCCTGTATTACTGTATTTCAATGGGCAGTATCCAATGGTGTCATTCGACAAACTCAAATAGTGCTAGTGCAGCGCTGCTGAATCTTTCCGTTGCACAAGCTGTTCTGCATTATGCTTGCGCCATGCTTTGAGGAATAAAAGGGACCCTGAAGGATAACCTGGTGGTGCTGTAACCTCATGATCTATTTGGCGGCAAGGACGATTCACGAATGGAGGATATCTCTGCTAGGGCTTTAGACTGGCCAGCTGAAGTTATCCCTCAGGTGGCTTTGCTGTGGTGGCAACTTGGCAGTTAATAGGCATCTGAATATAGAGTTCCAATTCTTTGCATACTCACATCAGGCCAATTCCTATTTAAGTAAATTTACAGTAGAGGACATGTAGATTATGAACCTTTAAGTACACAAAGTGCTAATCTCTCACACGCTACCATTACGTACCTTTTGCTACTGGCTGTATCCAAGCTTCTTGTTCTAACAGCCTTCCAAAAGAGAACAGTATGGCCCTGTTCGCACATAACATTGGCAAATCATGGGTTAATTGTGTGCCGCGCAATTAAGAACTAATCGTAGGTTAACTGTGGGTTGCTTAACCCATGAAATGTCCAGGTCCAAACATCTCGTAACAACCTATTATTGGAGGCTGATTATACAAAGCAAAAGCGGCTCAACAACCTGGCAAATCATAGGTTAATTAACCCAAGATTTGCCATTGTTACATGTGAACCAGACCAATAGATACTTTCAATCGAGCACTAGGATGATGCTTTAAAAAATAATGTATGAAAACTGGCATTGTTGAGCTTCTCAGTAACACTCTTTCAAGGTCTAAGTCACCAAAAATTTGGTTGTGGGGGAGGCCTGTTCAGGATGCTTGTTTTCAAATGTATAACTGAGGATACTAATTTAACTAGCTACCTTGTTTTCATGTTCCCTTTTCTTCTTATCCAATAGTAAGATTTATGACGCTTATATCTTGAAAAAGTAAGTATAGGGCTATGTAAAACAGGTAGGATTTCAGCCTCAAAATGAATATATAAATGAAGGAGCTGCCTGTTATCAAAGAAGAGACCTAGGCTTCTCTGCTTTATTTTCACAGGCATAATAATGGTATATCATTACCTTTCCTGCATCTAGCCCAATAGGAAACTGATGCACCCATCTCCGCCTCACACATAAACTGCGGCAAGACAAAGCATGAGGCCATTTGAATGGACCAAAGAATTTAATATGGCTTGTTCCCATAGTATTTTATACCTGGGTGTAATCATATGGGCAATACAAACATGAACAGCAGAGGTACGTGATAGTATTCCTGTTCCTCAATACATACAGAAGAGGTCAGTTGCCTTACACATACACGAAGGTATGGTTCACATTTCATGTGCCACTTAACATTTTGTACTCCAGCATATACATGTGTTATTGGAGGAACTGGCCCTTACTGTTTGGCTTATCCTTGCCATCTTGACTCGCAACATGTGTAACTGCTTAATATGTATCACATGATAACTAAAACTGTTTAACAAAGTGGGCAATAACTATAGGACCATTTACTCATGCATGTATGTCCCTTGGTAATACATTCAGCTGAATGTGTGAACTGCTTTAACTGAAGGTGAGGTGGTGAGAGGGCACACAAGAGCTCTTTCTGTGGAGTTTGGTCTGTAATGGCCATCTCTCTCCCACACCACATGTATTGCAGTCATAAAATAAACATGCACCTGTGAATTCACTCTGAATAGTCATTGTATCAATACTACTGTTCTGAACAGATATATTTAATAAGACCTCTTACCGTACACCTTGATGACAGTATTTCCTTCTGAATTGAAACACACTTCGAACAACCTTTTCCACCAGCTTAAATGGCTGTTCTATCTTTGGTTGCACCAATGGTGTAAAATGAACAACAGTCACATCCACCTGTGAATTAAAAATTAAAATTATGGCTCCAAGAGGAGGATGTGTTAGCCCAGTTTAAGTAGAAAAGAGCAGTAAAATATATGGTCCCACTGGTAGTCATTCTGCAATATGAAAGTTGGTTACACAGTGCTGTTGCTGTAGTATCATGTAAAATATATTTTCAAGTAAGTAGGAACACAGCAAAGTCAAGAGTTCCTATTGACAGAATAAATGCGTTGCCTTGCTTCTCTTACCACTGGCCTTGGACACACATGCACCTTCACTTCTTCGATATGGCCTTTACATTATGAGTTGTGTTCAAAAACCTGGAGTAACTGCCTTTATCCCAAACAAGTTATTTTGAATTTGTTACTTACTACCTTAAATATACTTTTCACCATACCGCACAATCCAGAGATCAAAGCATCTACACCCTGCTGAAATAAACAGGACTTCATTTTAAAAGCCTCCTTTGCCATGTATTTCAATGGGATGTAGACATACCTAACTTTTCTGGCTTTCGCATATAGTTTTGTACAAGACACTTTGCGCGAAGAGTTACCCTAGAATAATCTTTTTCATATATGATGGCAGTAAGTGGCCTGCCTTTCTTGAGAAATATACACTGATCACTCTTCTCACAGGTAGAGCAAAATTCCTAAAGCTTCTCTTGTGCTTTGAGCACTTTGATGCTATTAAAAAGAGGAGTTATTCCTTGGCTTGGGCACAAAGCACCATCAGATCTCTGAATATTTGCACAAGAACTAGCAGTGACTTCTTGAAACAAGGTGAATAAGGATGTAGCATATAAGAACTCTAATGGGTCTTTAAACAGTTTTTGAAAAGCCTTGCACAATCAGAAGAACCTCTCTGGATTTGAGTGTCACTGTTCTCACAGAACACTCTTCCACTAGGTTGGAAACAGTCCTCCCATAAGGAAGGAGAGTCTTTCTGCTAGTGGAAGGGGCCTTTTGGATCCATATGAAGAAAATGTTGGATAAATTAGAAATAGGTTAGTATTCAGGTGAAAACTAAAAATGTATTTAAGGAAAGTACTGTGATCTCAAGGCTACACTTGGACGTTTTCACCCTGTGGAAATACAAAGCACACCTCACTCTTCACTCCATTATAGGCCTTGGCTCTCATAATACTAGGAAAGCTGCTTTGTTACTATGGGAACAGATACAGGAAAATGCTGTTCACTTGTAATTGGATGCACTGAAATTATAGACATTATATTCTATTTCTCAGTTGTGGATATTAACAGGCTGGATTACAAAATCAAACAGTACACACACACACACACACACACACGCAGATAATCATACTAGCTTCACAACCTTTTTGCAAATATGTGTAGCAGAGCAAAAATAATTCCTGCAAACACAAAATGCAAGATTGCCTAATTGGGGTGTGTGTGTGCATATCCCCACCCGCTGTCATCTCTGCTGCCCAAGCTTGTTTTGAGAACACAAGAAAAGTGGATTTCTGCTATGTATGCAGTAAGCGTATCAGAAACATGTAATGAAGCCTGGATTTTGCCCAATACATTAAGAAAACAAGACTAAAACAGAAAGAAAATTAAACAAACTTGCCACCATGTACAACAAACCATGTATGCCAGCTTGGGTTCCTTGGAGGAAAGGCAGGATAAAAATGTAATAAAAACAAACTATACAATTCAACCCCTCCAGTTTTGGTACTCCAACTTTAGCACCCTTAGCTGCCCCAATAATTTCCTGCAGTTTTAGATAATTCCATCCATGCCCTCTTGTTGCCCCCTCTTTTGAAATTTCCTCCCAGAACAACATGGCACCACCAGTCAACATTCCTTCATCCTATGTTCCTTCTACCATTTACGTGAAGCTGAAGCCTGTGCTTTGGCCCCTCATCCCCAAATGAGGCCTAAGGCCAAACACTGAAATATATGTTTTGTTACTCTTGCTTCTCCCATCCTTCCCTTTGTCATCTCCACAGCTGAAATTTTAGATTGTGAACTTTTCAGGGCAGGGACCCATCTCTTTTGCTTATGCTACTCAGTAAAATTCTGCAGAACGCCATCTACAGTGATAAAACTGTATAAAATAAGGCACTATATACTCGAGTATAAGCCGACCCGACTATAAGCCGAGGCACCTAATTTCACCCCAAAAAAACTGGGAAAACTTATTGACTCCAGTATAAGCCTAGGGTGGGAAATGCAGCAGCTACTGCTAAATTTAAAAAATAAATTTAAAAAATCAAGTTAAAGTACTTCATGCACACTATTTAATTCTACCAAATAAAATGTGTAGAAAAGGTATTTAGCAAATTTCCGTATAGGGGCTTCCTTACAACCAGCAATCATGACAGTTAGTGAGGGTAAGTATAAGAAATAGGAACCTGCATGCTGGTCAATGTTGTCTTCTTTTTCCAGTGTTGCTTCCCTCTGCCTTGGACCAACCCCACCCTCACAAAAACAAAGTAGCAAGCAAAATGAAATGCCGATGATTGATCAGTTACTGGGCAAAATAGAGCAGTTTATTTTCATGAGGTGAAAGTGAAATGCCTGTTTGGTAAATAACTGTAAATATTCATATTTCATAATAAAATTGGCTCTTAATTTAGGTAGAAAGGCCTCCTTAACCCAATGTATCTGGTAGAAGGCACCGATTCAGTTTAGTGATTCTTTAAGGCAGTGGTTCTCAACCTTTTTTGCCCCATGCACCCTCTTCACCATATGTCAGAATGTCATTCCCCCCTTTCCAAGATTGTCTGACTTACGTAAGTACGGGTATTTAAAAATAGTAGTCAGTAAATACTGTAGTCAGTAAAGTTGTTCAGGAAACTCAAGCTCAGAGGCTTCTTCGGCGGCGGCGAGGCTTCTTCGGCGGTGGGAGCAGGTACGGTGATGGGGGTGGCGGGGGGGTCTGGGGGTGGCGGCAGGGGTCCTGGGGAGGCTTCGGCGGCGGCGAGGCTTTTTCGGCAGCGGCGAGGCTTTTTCGGCAGCGGCGAGGCTTTTTCGGCGGCGGGAGCAGGTACGGTGACGGGGGGTGGCGGAGGGGGTCTGGGGGTGGCGGCAGGGGTCCTGGGGGGGCTTCGGCGGCGGCGAGGCTTTTTCGCCGGCGGGAGCAGGTACGGTGACGGGGGTGGCGGGGGTGTCTGGGGGTGGCGGCAGGGGTCCTGGGGGGGCTTCGGCGGCGGCGGCGCTGACTCGAGTATAAGCCATGGGGGGCATTTTTCAGCACAAAAAATGGGCTGAAAAACTTGGCTTATACTCGAGTATATACGGTAATTTACAAAATCACCACACCACTTTTAGCTTCAAGGGCTGTTTAAATTTACTGTAGCTGGTGACATGTTAAGTTGCTGAAGCAGGTTCAGGGGCCCTGAAACGTTGGGAGATTTTTGTCTACTTTATCCTCTCCTAGGCTAATAGTATGACCATTACAGCAAGTATTGGGGCTGTGGAAGAAGAGCTCACAATTCATTCTAGACACACAGATCCAGAGACTGTGAAAAAGGGAGTGGCTAACACTCCAATTTAAGACACAACTGCTCAGGAACAGATCCCGTGGTTCTCATGTCACACTAACCCACCCTGGCAATAAGTCAGTGGGTCGATTGTTTCAAGAACAACCCACAGTGCGTCCGACAAATGATTGGTCTCACTGTGGGGTGTTCTCCCCGTCCCTCCCCTTCGGACCTCCAGCCGGTATCCCAGGGGACACCACAGCAGGACCAACTTGTCTTTCCCTCGCTCCTGTGATCGCGAGCCCTTTTTTTGTTCACTGTGGCTTTTTTCCCTTTAAAGTTTTTTTTTCTTTTTTCAGAGATCGCCTTTCATGATTTCCGATTTGACAGCTAGTGACACTCTCTCCAAAGTGCCCAAGCAGCACATTAGAAGGGCTGTCATTTGTTAGCCACCCTTTTAAAAAATATATTTTGCACCCCAAATGTGCACAATTTTTTTCAGGGCCATTTTATTTTTTGCGCAAGTGCGGAGGTGCACACTTCTGTGGGTCCGAAAAAGGGAAGTCTCGCCTGGACAATGTCCTGGGGGTACCTGCTGTCAAAGTGCAGCAGGTACCAACCCTGGACATTGAACCAGAGAGGCTCCAAATAATTATTCCCCCTTTGCTTTTCCCCAACAGCTGTCAAAGGATGAGCAAAGGGAAAGTGAAGGCGTGAGTGAACTTTGCTCACAAAAAGGGGTTTATACCCCCTTTGTGGCAAGATCCTCATGTTTTTCTTTTTTGCCCTGATAGCCCTTGGGGTGATGCACATTTTGCACTTTTCCCTGAATCTAGCTGCTCGGGAAAGTGCAAAAGTGCATCCCACCCCCTTTTCCTTTGTTTTACCATGGGCAAAGAGGGCTGGGTTTGTTTGTTTGAAAAAAAAAACCCACAAGCCACCGTGGGTAAAGTGGGCTGGGTTCGATCAGACAATATGACAACCAACTATGGATACTTAGCCACAATGGGTTGTTGTGTCATGCGAACCAGGTCAATGACATTTATTTGCCAATTATGCTTAGAAATGTTCTACAATTTTCTGTCTGTGCAAACAAGTATTGTTCGTGTAGACAAAGTCACTCAAAACAGGAGGAGGATTATGTAAGCCGCCTTGGGTTCCTTGCAGGAAAAAAGGCGGGGCATAAATATAATAAATAAATAAATAAACCCCATATATTAAAATAATAATAATTCTGTTGACTCATTCAAATGCTAAAGTTCTAAGTAGAAATCATCATTACAACTTCACTAAAACTAGTAGGCAACAAGAGCCAATGGACTGCAATGAGTCAAATGGTGGATCTGAAATGTAGGGACCTAAGTTCAAAACCATACGTAGCCATGAAATTCAGTGCATGGCCTTGGATAAGTCGGCCTAACCTACCTCACCAGGTGGTTATGGGAATAAAAGAAGGTAGTTTATAAAATACAGTTGACAAGGACAGGACTTCACAGAAAACAAAAGGTATCAAAATGTCAGAGCTTTCAATATCCAATGTGTTAAAACAAATAAGACAAGTATAAACACTATGTATACCAAACCACCATCAGATATCAGATATCTTAAACTTGCTAATGCTCTCAAAAATCTGATTATTTTGTTTTTGTTTCATTTAAACATTTCTGGCATCCCTACAGTTGCAGATGTAAGCTTAAAAACCCAGAAGGCAAGAAAGAAAAAGACGACCATTAAGACTAAAACATCCTGTCCTATGCTTCTAATCTTCTGACGTTCAAGCCCAATCTCCCAGTTTCAGAGATCCTTCTTCTGGTGTTCCTGCCATCTGAGTTGCAGCAGGTGGCTACACAGGAAAGGGGCTATGAAGTAGTGGCACCCCAACTGTAGAGTGCCTTCCCCAGAGTGCCTATGTTGATGTCATTTCAGCGCCAAATACCTTTTATTTTCTCAGACTTATTAATCTTCAGTACAGTAGTTTTATCATGCTTGGTATCAGTTTTAATTCAGCTGTCTTTGTACTGTGGTGTTTAATGTTCTTGTTTTAGTTCTCATTTTAATGTGTTTTATTGCAATTAACTTTTCATAAGCCACCCTCACCCCTGTTGAAGGTGTGAGGTATAAAACAAATGAATCAGTAAAAATAAAATCATTTTGATCATCCAAGGTTAGAAATTCCAGGGCTCTTGGTGCAATTGTTTGAATTCTACCTACTGAAACTCATGAACAACTCCAATCTTAAGCCAACTACAGTAGCAGTTAAAATATAGGCCACTGGCTGCTGTGAAAGCATTCTAGGATACCATCTGAGAGGTTCTCCACAACTGGGTCTCACAATACAATGATAGGGCAAATGTGAGGTTTATTCCCTTCACTCCCCCCCCCCCCCCAATTCTAACTTCCTTGCATGGAAAGTTGGCTCTCTTCAAATTCCATCTCCCTCACTGGTTTAGAGGGATTCCTTTATTTAGAGGAATGCTACCCTAACCTCTTCTTAAATGTGTTACATATGTAAGCATGTTCACTGTACTCTTCCATCTCATGAAACATTTCAGTGTCAGCCACACTTCTTATTGAACCAGCTATCCATCTCAAAGCTTTAAACAAATTTAATACCATTACATAAAAGACACTTACAGACCGATCCTATGAACACTTACTCAAAACTAAGTCCCAGTGAGTTCTACTAGACCTCCTCCCACATAGGTTTTCAGAGAATTACAGCTTTCTCTAGCCATGCAGAACTTCCAAGAATCTCCAAAGCCAACACAACCACAGGGATGATCCCCTACCCTTATCTCAAGTGGGAGAAGGACAGGGGTTCATCCCTGCAGTTGTGTTGAGTTTTAGAGGCATTCCCAACCAGCAAGTTTTTCATTGCTTCTGAGTGCCTCCAAAGCTCAGTCAGAGACATTGCCCTAGGCAGGGAATGGGCAGGGTCAGCAGCTACTAAGCCCAGCTAGAGTTTGTGGACAACTGTTTTATCAGGCTATCAGGGGCTGTGGAAATCAAAACACCCCTTACTTCAAGACTAAAGATGCAAGAGATAAAACTATGCAGCTGTCAACCATCATGTGATACAAACCAATGTCCCTTCCCTTTCCACACATTGGGAAAAGTCGGACAACAATAGGGGAAACTCGTATTTATCTTGCTGCATTATCAGCAGGTTCCCCTTCTCATTTTCTTTGCTTTATATGCTTCTCGCTGATTTGTCAGGATCTCTTCAGCAGCGCTCTGTATTTATAACATAAGCCTCATCAGCAAGCATTGCCACTTTTTTGCCTTATGGTCTTTAGAGAAAGGTGACTAAATACAAAAAGAACTAGAGAAGACTTCAAGCTATCAGTGGCAGGTAGGTAAAACTCAGCCATATACATTTGTCACTTTAAGTATATTACCCACCATAATTCCTAGTAGAAATTATAACCTTGTTGTGATGTGTTTGAGGGGGTGATAGCTGTTTTGCAATATATTTTGCAATATAAATTGCTTTACTTCTGATTTTCAGCTGCAATGAATGAAGCTCATTCTAAAGTTACCTTTTCTTATAACTAAAGCAGCTTTTTAAATATAAGGAAAAAAGAATAAAAGTTTCAATTCTTTAAATACATGATGCTTTACAAGCTATTGTCGAACATTCATCAGGGTATATGGAAATCATTATGCATTTAGAACTAAGGGTTTACATGCGTTTCCTTCATAATCTCTTTGCTTTTGCTCCCTAAACAAAGTATTTCCTCCAGTGCAGATTCATTAAACAAAGTAGTTCTTTATTCTCTGGTAGATGGTGCTAAGACGGGGAACGGGCAGCACTGTTGTTCTCATAGCACGAGAGAGCTATTTTTCTTTAATAAAAATGCAATGCAATTTTATATGAGTAGAGATCTTTCCATTCGAAAGAAGTTGTGTTTCTACAACTTCCACAACCAAGAAAGCATCTTGAATCTCCCATTTAGCAGTAAGTATTGAATTATTATTTACAGACTCTTACACTAGTTTATGGTGCTTAAAGTGTTCTAACAATACATCACATTTTAGTGTGCTTTGAATTTAGTTTGTTTCAAATAGTTATCGGGAGAAGTTACCATTATTATTGTTTGGGGATCTTGCTTGTTTTAATTTGTAAAGCTCCTGAAACTTACAAACTGAAGCAATGATAAATGCCAATAACAAACTGATGAGGTAGACACAGTACCACCCAGGGATGGCTCCATGTCCCATCTCGGCTGCTGAGATTGACTGGGAGTAAACATTTGCACCTGCTCTGGAGTGGATTCAAGAGCTGGTAGCCTGCTGGGCCCACAGAAATACAGACATAGTTAGTAAGATGACCCCTTTAATGTGACCAGCCAGCACTTTAAAGATACTGCAAGCTTTCAAGTGACGTAGAACGTTATCATACAAAAGTGAGCTTTCAAAGAACACGAGAGAGTAGGAAAGGCGCTTACATGTTCATTTTAAGTTTCAGAATGAGTTGTTTCTCTAGTAAAACCTTCCCAAATGTCCATGCTGGCTGAGGATTCTGGGAGTTGTAGTCCAACATATCTAGAGGCTCCATGGTTAGGAAAGCTCCCATCCCTATAGGTAGAGGTGAGTGCGGCAGCGGCAGCGACCCATGGAGGGAGCAGGAGGGTCTCCGCGGGAGGAAGGGCAGCTCTTCTTCCTCTCGCGGAGACCCTCCTGCTCCCTCCATGGGCCGCCGCTTTGGGAGGGACTCGGGACTCGACTCGAGTCACCATTTTGGACCTCGGACTCTAGACTCGACTCTAGACTCGGGTCCAAAGACTCGGGACTTGACTCGGGACTCGGGACCAAGGACTCTTCAACATCCCTGAGTATATGAGGCAAAATGGGGTGGAGTGCTAAAGGCAGTCTCTCTGGTGCAAGGGGGAAAGGGGCACAGCCACAGCAAGCTGTTCACCTGAACTGTTCAGGTGATATTTGTGGTTGGTACAAAAGCTCACCCTTTGCCCTCAGCTGTACAGAAATCCAGGACAGGAGTAGCTACAGGATCCTTCCAATATGCACCCACAGCCAAAGAAACAAACAAATGTTGTGGTGCCCCACTTCCTACAGAAGTGGCAGTAAAACATTCATTGTGGATATTGAGCAGGGTATCTTTAGACCATAAAACTTAAGAGATTGCAGACTGGGCGCATGGGGAACTGAGCAAGATGAGTTCTGAAAGTGATTAATATGCTTCTTTATTTTAAAAATCATTGTCCAGAGATTAAAATGTTCCTTAAAACAGGGGTGGGGAACCTCTTTCAGCCCAAGGGCTGAATTCAATTTCAAAACAGCTTGGGGGGGGGCTGAATTCCAGTGGTGGGTGGGGCAAAAGGGGTGGGGCCAAAATACAAAAAAACCCCAACATATTTTAGCTGGGCAGCACAATCCAATGAGGCTGCCTGTAACCCTCCGAATTCAGAGGATTATGGGCATCCTATGCATGGTGGGAGGACTGTGGAGATGAAGGCTGCCTCTGTGCTCCTCCCGCCATGCAAAACACTTAGCCATCTAAGTTCAAATCCCCGCTCGGCCATGAAACTCACTGGGTGACTTTGGGCCAGTCACTGACTCTCAGCCTAACCTACCTCACAGGGTTGTTGTGAGGGTAAAATGGAGAGGGTTATGTAAGCCGCCTTGGGTTCCTTTCAGGAAAAAAGGCGGGGTATGAATAGAATAAATAAATAAATAAGTGTAGTGCCTCAGAGTGCGAGAGGAGGCTACTGCATATGCTGGTGGAGACTTTCTCCTCCCTTTCCCCCTGCCAAAAGCCCTTCTCTAAGGTCACTCTTCTAACGGCGCTGCAGCTGGCACAGTTCTTTCCATCCCAGCTGAGAGGGTGATGCTCTGAGTTCGGAGTCCCAGCTCTGACTGCAGAGCAAGTTTCCGAGGTCAGAGCTGGGACTCTGAATTATCCTATGGCCGTCTAGATGCTGTCTAGCGGGGGGGGGGGGGGGGGATGGGGAAAAACTGCACAAAAGCCTGGAAACCACTGAACGATTCGTGGCTAGAGGAAAGGGAGTGGGGCCATCTGAGAAACACCAGAGGGCCAGATTTAGCCATCAGGTATGAGGTTCTCCACCCCTGCCTTACAATATGGCAGGCAAAGGATTTGGAAATAAGTAACCTACTGTAATATCTTCTAAAGGATAGAGAACATGAATTATCTACTGCCTAGATGTAATATAGATACTGCACAATCCTATGCATGTTTACTTAGATGTACGTGTTCAATGGGGCTAACTCCCAGGTAAGTGTATTTAGGATTGCAACCTAAACTACTATGCAAATCCTGCTTTCTTCTGCCTTAACTCTGAAAAGAGTTAAAATCAGTAAGTTATAACTGGAATCATATAGATACCAAAAAGACAAATGGAAGAATTCTTGTCAAAACTCAAGTACTTTGTGCATGCAATATATTATTTACAGAAAAGATAAGAAGCGGTTTTTAAAAACCACTCTGTTCTCCAAAAGATCTAGCTGAGCAGGTTAAAAAAAATAAGACTGTCTCAGCAGAGGGATGTTTTCTTTGTTTTTCATATGCTGACATCAAGCTTTGGATTCTAAGTCTTAGGTATACACATGAGAAATGTATAAGTAGAAGAATCCATTAATTACTAGATTGCGAACTCTATGTTCAGGCTTGTTTCTCAATTGCATGCTTCTGTTCTCAAGAGATGTTAACTCATCTATTCAGGTCTGTGTATTTAAGCCCCTTCAAGTAAAATACATCTACTTGTTACAATCTAATCCAAATACATCTACAGTAATACCCTGGATTGCAAGTAACTTGGTTTGAGAACGTTTTGCAAGAAGCAAATTTTTAAATATTTATTAATTTTTTTGGACTTGATATACAAGCGACGTCTTGCAATACAATTACCGTACTGTAGTACGGCTTAAATTAAAAATCTCTGTACAAATTTTTTTGGGGGGATTTTGTTTTGATATAAGAGTGTTTTGGATTACAAGCATGTTTCCGGAACGAATTATGCTCTCAATCCAAGGCATGAATTCTGCTGTTACTTCTACTATACAAGTTAGTTTCAAAATATGCACTGAGTTAGACCACAGGTCTGTCTAGCTGAGGATAATCTATTCTGAGCAATAGCAGCCTCCTGATTACAAAGCATGTGCTCTACCACAGAACCGAAACAGTTCAGGAGGTATTGATCCCGGGCCCACCTTAGCTTGGCAAAAGGTAAGATGCCTGTGGCGGGCAGGCCTAAATGTGATACCAGTCCCTTCCCACAAGGTGTACAAGAGCAAATACCTACTGGACTTCCCTAAGCCTTTCTGCTTAGTACTCCAAGTGATGCACTGGCAAAGCCCCACCAAAATCAATGGAGTTACACTGATGCAGAAGCTCCAGATCTGCCATTTTAACACACAACCACAAAGTGATCCCACTCAATGAGTCATTGGAATCATTTAAAAGTTAAGAATGCCAGTAAGTCCCTGCAAGATTATGGCCTGGGGAGCAGACAAATTAGATGGCTCAATATGAGTGAATACAGGAATGACAGAATATAATATTTTAAGATTAATACTGTAAAACTAATCATTTTTCTTTATAGCTATTTAATTACTATTAAAAAAGGTTTAAGGCCAAAATGACAGGTCTTTGTCCATGAAAATACTGAAAACACAGAGCTGACTAGGAGTTTAAATTCAACAATTTCATAGAAGTGCCTGACAACTTTTAGTTCTAGTTAAAGTTAAGCACATTTAAGATTGATTTCAATGCTAGAGTATGTGCTTGACTATCCTATTTAAAATCAACAACACTTAAATGTTAACTTGGGGATTGTGCCCCAAGTCTTCAGTAACTTGTTTTATTTACTCTCAGTGATGATGGTATATCAGAGGTGGTTAGTATGAATCAAGGAGCAGGGGTACATTGAGTTTCTAGCCCTTGGGAAATTCTAGTTTAAGTCTTGAATGATCAACACAGAAGCTTGAACTCTGTCTGCTCTTCAGAAAATAACAGTAAGGGAGCCGAGACCTTTGTAAAACACAGAGCACTTGCTGAACTACCATTTAAAAAGATGGAAGTGGGAAAAGATTACCTACCGTATTTTTCGCTCCATAAGACGCACCGGACCATAAGACGCACTTACTGTATGGTACAAAAATTAAAAAAAAAAAAAAAAATCAGCTGAGAGGCGGGGGCTTCCCCCGCCCCACCCAGGAGTCCTCCGCTCTTCCGGACCAGCAGAGGAAAGTAAAAAAAAAAAAAAAAAAAAAAAAATTTTTTTTTTTTTTTTTTTTACTGTATTCACTCCATAGGACGCACAGACATTTCCCCCTCCTTTTTTGGGAGGAAAAAGTGCGTCTTATGGTCCGAAAAATACGGTATATTGAACTAAAATCTAAACAATTCCTATCGAAACTGAGAAGAAATTATATTCATATAAACCATGGTTTTATAGAATTATAGGTTTGAATTTGAGGGACTATTTATAGAACTATATAATTTTCTTTTTACTACCTTGTGTCACGTAACAGAACTAAGGTTTCCAAATTGGCCAATGAAGGCAGGAATTGCTGAATTTTGCATTTCCTTACTTTTTGGGATTTACATTATCTTAATGATATGCTTTAACATTGCATTTGAGTTGTTTGCCACTGTGGATTATTGAAGGATAGCTTGTTGTGCTCAGTCGCTCACACACAGTATTCATTTATAATCATTTCTGTTCCAAGTGCCCTGTGTACAGCTGCTCAGGGCTTTTGTAGCCTTCTCATCTGCTGCAGGGTCACGTTCAGTCATTCATTCAGATAGCTGTGATTTTAAATGCAAGCTCTCTTGTTTGCTCACTTCTCTTTCCTTTGCCCCTGCCATTCTCCCCCTCCCCCTTCTACAACATACAGACAGTTACAGCCTTGGCTGGGGAGCTATCAGACAGTTACACACGTTTACAACAGGAGAGAAACAGGCAGACAAAAGGTGACAGAAAATCTCATCATGGCATCAGCAGCTCTACAGTTCTTTGCTTTCATCCTAGCCTTGTTTGGCGTTTTCGGCGCAATCACAGCCACCTTGTTGCCAAACTGGAAGGTGAATGCGGACGTGGGTTCAAACATAATCACAGCTATAACTCAGATGCAAGGGCTCTGGATGGACTGCACATGGTACAGCACCGGGATGTTTAGCTGCACACTGAAATATTCAATCCTCTCCCTCCCAGTTTATATCCAGGCAGCACGGACCACCATGGTTTTGTCTTGCATCCTCTCTGCTTTCGGGATCTGCATCGCCACTGTGGGAATGAAGTGCACCCGCTTAGGAGGGGACAGGGACACCAAAAGCCACACTTCATTTGCAGGAGGAGTCTTCTTTATCCTTGCGGGAATATTTGGTCTGATTCCAACAGCCTGGTACACCAGAGAGATCATTTCAAATTTTCTGGATCCAACAGTCCCAGAAAGCAGTAAGCACGAACCAGGAGGAGCAGTTTACATTGGATTCATTTCGGCAGGACTTCTGCTCACTGCAGGTGCCATCTTTGGCACTTCCTGTTTTAAAAAACAGCAGAGAGCATGGATTTGCCCTAACAAGCAGCAACAACCGTTCCCAGGTGCCCAGCAAGAGAACACAGGCTACAACCTGAAAGACTATGTGTAAATATAGTTGTGGACAGGGATCCTGTTCAACCAAGGGTGGTTTTGTTTACTGTAGTTTTGTTTTTAAATATCAAAACAAGTTTTATGTTCTTGATGTGAGGCTTGTAATTATATTTTCGCAAATGTATTTTAGCTACCAAAAACAAAAGGATGATAAAAAAAAAGTTAAAAATCACTGCAACAACTATTAATTTATTGTTGATATTGCTTTGCAATGGAATTTTATTGGAAAAGAACAAAATTAAGAGTATAAATGTTTAGGGGGTTTTGGCATGCAAAAGGTAGCTTGTATCTGTATATGCCACATTTAATTGCACCAAGAGTCTCATTTTAATTATGGCACTAGCTAAACCTGCTCTGCTCTATGTGAAATCATATGTATTGTTTTTAAAACTGTAGCAACTTCTGTCTTTCATTGTCAGTTCCCTGCTACCATAATTATATTTCTTCACTTAAAAAAGAAAACGAATATCAAGGGCTGTAGAGAGATTCACATTCAGTTGTTGCCAAGCCAAAAACTGCCCCACACATCCCATGACCACCTGCAGCAGGTTCCATTGTTATTAAGAAAGAAACATCTACTTAACAGTCTGCTGCCAATTGAAGGGTCAAACACAAATCAGGATTAAGAAAGACACACACCAATAGTCACATCTTCGTAACTAAAGGAAACTTTTTAACCCTCTGATTTCAAGCTTCATCTTTAAAAATCTTTGTCTCCCTCTTGACTTCTATGTGGTCTTACCTAGATTTAACTAACTGAAATGTTTCCTGATGCCAATAACTGATCAGTGCTTCAACATGGTTAACCTGAACATCATTTGGCTCCTTTAAAGCCTATACTTTATGCAAACTATTTACAACACACTCTTGGATCAGGCCCCAGAATTACTGGCAGTCTGCCACACAGAGCTCTTGCAGGGGATAGGAACTCAGTTTGTAATTACTTTGCCAGCGTGACTCACTTGGTTAACTCGCTTTGTTTCTCAGAACCTTCTTTTTAACATGCTGAAATGATTATTAGTCACTGTAGGGAACATCTCATTTCCATTCAGGAGGTGAGCTAGAGTTTGAACCTCTTGGTGTAAGAGGGGAGGATGAATACAAGAGGAAAGCTTTGACCAATAACCTGGACACAACCTGAGTTACACATATATTTTCATGTACATAGATTTTTCTAGTGCCAATAATATGACTTGATGTTTTATTGAAGGATAAGGCTTAGCCTCTTCTGTGAAAGATGCACAAAATTATTAGGTTCATGTTTATTATGGCATTCTCCAAAAACTGTACAGAAAAGGGCAATCAAAATGATCAGGGGCTGTTGCAACTCCCTGACAAGGAAAGGTTACAATGCTTGGGGATTTTGAATTTAGAAAAAAGGGCGAGTAAGAGGAGGATACATGATAAAAGGTTTATGAAATGATGTATACTGTGGAGAAAGTGGATAGAGAGACATTTTTCTCCCCCTCTCGTAATACTGGAACCATTGTTCATCCTGTAAAGTTGAATGGTGGGAAATTCAGGATAGACAAAAGGAAGTACCTTCTTCATACAGTGCATAGGATAACTATGGAATTTGGTGCCACAGATGTGGTGTATGCTACCTCCAAGATCTGAGGCAGTATCCCTCTCAATACCAGTTTCTGGGAACAACCAGCAATGCCCTTCTTGCGGGTTTCACAGAGGAGTCTGACTGGCTTCTGTAGGAAACAACACACTGGACTAGATAGGTCTTTGGTCTGATCCAGTAGGGCTTTTAAGTTCTTAATCAGATAGGCAGCTGGTTTTAAAAATCAAGGGGTCTGTTTTATTATGCGTTATATTTATGAGAAGACATGTAAAAAAAAATCCAGGATCTAAAAAGTTATTCGGCTACTGTAGCACTTCATTCTCCAGGGTAGGTATATTAGGTCTATAAATAATAATGTGGCTGTTGTCTTTTTCCTCAAAACATCACATTTTTTTAAGGATGAGAAAATAAGTGCTGTATTATTATCATCACAAATATCTGTATGTACAGTGCTGAGATATTCTCAAAGCAAACCTTAACTGTCTCAATAAAAAAACATTGAATAAAACAAGCGAACCAAAAATATACACCAGAAAGCAGGAGAAAGATCGATAGACATATTCAAGGAATAATTCAACCATTAAGCTTGAGATTTTAGTATGGTCATGGCATAAGAGATCCAAATGTAGGATCCTCTAAATTTCAGATCACTAGAGATTAAGCCATATAATCCAGACCACATTGATTCCTCAGCAAGCAGAACCAGGAGCAAATAAAGCACCCTGCAGCAAGGTGCCCAAACAGAATGACCTTATTTGTACATAATGACAACCCATCAGTTCAACAAACCATGGGCTGTCATGCATGAGCAGGTGCGCTGCCTGCAGCACGCCCACCACTTCCGCTTTTACTGCACAACCCATAATCAGCTCCTTCATAGGTTGTGGAGTGTGATGTCTGAACCTGGACTGCTGGATTGTTTAGGGACTGAACAACCCAGCGGTTAACCCATGGTTTGTTGAGCACCCACTCATGCATGACAAACCATTGGTTGTTTAACCAATGGGTTGTCATTACGTGTGAACAGTCTCAACAGCTCATCATGGAGCTTCAGGCTTCAAAATGCTTTTCCAAGCAGCTTCAATTATTTCAGTGGGTTTAGACTAGAGTAAGTTGTAGCAGTTTATCAATGTAATACATTTGACCATCATCTTCTTCTATGCAGATCATCATTATCTTGTGAACACACGTTAGACAATCTCAAAAATCAAGGAATTACATGTGGGGGGGGGGGATCTAGAGCCAGCATCTTAATATAATATATATGTTAGCAGTCTGTCTAAACACTTGGTATATTGGCCATTCTATTTGTGGAAATATTTCAGTTAATAAAAAAGAGTTTGGTCTGAGGCCAAGCACTCAATTCAACCATTTCAAAGGCTTGCATTAGTGCAGGATTGTACAAGCTAAACTTTTACCAGACTCAACTAAAAAAAGTATAAATATACTGACAGAGTCTACAAAGGTGCAGTGCTGAAAGATGACATTTAGCGATTGTTGCCAACAAAGCCATGTCAGAGCAAAAGAAATACCGTGGAGCGACAGAGAAGGAGAACAAGTCATTAATAATGGTGAGCACTCTCCCTACAGGCATGTTTTGCTGCCAAAATATTCACACAAGAGGACATACCCAGTACAAAACAAAACAAAAACAAAAAACTGGTTACAGAGCGATGTCCCAAATGGAGCAGATAGCACCACATATTCATACAGAGGAATTCAACACACACAACTCTCCATTACCACTACTGTGGTAATCTCAAAGACAAAACAGATCTGCAAGACCCTGTTGCTAGCACAAGTGAATTCTGCCATGACACATTGGCAGCACATGGCTCAATAAGCCAAAGCAACAAAGCACAAACCTAGTTCATTCCGTCTTCTCCTTCCCTATAGACAGAATGTAGGGCCATATCCATCATACAAGAAACAAGGATCATCATAAAACAACTGAAATCCAGAATCTCACATAGGGATCTGGTTTGCACATAACACTAACCCATGGTTTATTTAACCCATGGATTGTTGAATTCTGAGTTGTCATGATGTGCGAACCCAGCCGAGCTAACAAACCATGGTTTGTTACCTACAAACAACCCAAAAATAGAACCCATGGTCTGTTGGTTTGTGAACTTGGGGTGGTTTAAACCATGGTTGTTATTATGCATGAACCCAGAACCATGGGTTCTTCATGGGTTGTTTCGTCAGGCTACAGAGGCAGCAGGCAAGAGTGGTAAAAAAAACACCCAGCCCCTCTACATGCCGATAGAACAGCACCACAAGGGCATTTGGGATACAGGGAGGGAGGAACCATGAACTTACAGATTGAAAAAACCCCAAAGCAGTTTCTTTGATCATCTGCCAGACAAACCCTGGGTAGGGCAACAACCCATGGGTTAAATAAACAATGGGTTAGCATTATGTACGAACCAGGTCAGGGTCTCACAGAGATGACATTCTAATCTTTCCCATTAATAGGACTACAAAGAGTACAATTCCAAGAATCCCAAATACTTCTTTCCAATGTTTACGCAGGGGTCTCTAATTAATCCATGAACACTGAGAATGGTGAGTGAACAATACTGATATAGAAAATATTTACATATACAGTAATACCTTGGATTACGAGTAACCCGGTGTGCGAGCATTTTGAAAGATGAGCAAAAATTTTTTAAAATTTTTGACTCGCTGAACGAGCGAGGTCTTGCAAAACGAGCACACCGGATTACTCGCTGCTGGCCGGAAAAGCACTGCCGCCTCCATGCGTGGAGGCGCTCCCACCGCTCCCCACCTTTTCTTTTCCTGCAGCGAGCCGCCCGCGCTGCCATACCCGGGTGTATTGGGCTTCATTCTAACCAGGAAAAATCCTATTAACACTATTACATAACTACTAGCCCTAGGTAATCAAGCTTGGATCTAAACCCTGTGTTGTAGGCTAGACCTAAAACCACACACTAAATTCCATATTTGAGCAGAGATTGAAGCATGGGCTTTCCACAATCCAACCCAACACCATTTGCTGGATTGGTCCTCTTTTAGGCAACAAGAGCTACAGTATTTATGCTCTGTAATGCCCTTAGGAAGACAACATTGCCACAATTTATCATCAAGTTCTACTTCATGTTAGGGAGCATATGAAAAACTAAACATATACTACATTCAAACCCTGACTTGAACTTCTAATTCAGAATTATAATTTGGCAGCAGTAAATGAGGAAAATACTGAACAATGGCAACAGACGTCCCTATTCTGATCAGGACACACTATTTACGCTGCACTATTTAGGAAATGTCTAGTTATCATTTTGTGAGTCACTTCCAAATCTGCCTCAACAGAATTTGTTTGGCTCCGATGCTATTAGTGCTTAGGACACTTTCAAAACAGCATCTGACTATCTAGCAGTTGAGTTGAAAAAGACCAGGTGAATTCATATTCACAGCAGTGTGATAGGCTCATTTATTCTCCGCTAGTGCCAAGCATAATCTTCAAGTCTGCATTCCTAGCTTGGTATTTATCACCTCTCTAAATCTTTACCTAGTTGAGTGTAACTGGCTACTAATCCACTGGCAAAAGCAGCTTTTCAGCTTACATTCTTTCTCTGGGCATCTGAAAGTTATTTAAGCAACAATCCTTATGCAGTTAGATGTAAAATTTTAGGTTCAAGGTATTGTCTCTGATCAACACTAATGCCTAGAATTTCAAGAGTTCCTCATAATTCATCTTGCTTTGAGGGATTTCCTCATTTAATAGGCAAGGGAGGCTCCAACTAGAGGGCACTCTGGGCGCTACCCACCATTGCGCTCATCCCTGCCCCCTCCTTACCTTTTAAAAAGAAAAAAAAATCTTTGTTGAGTCGCCACTGGCTTCTCTGCAGCAACTAGCTGTTGCTGCTGCTGCGCTACCACAGGAACTACTGGAGCTTCTGGCAGTTCAGCAGCTTCAGTTACGCAACTGAGTATGTGCAAACCCCCACACATGTTCAGTGTTCCTGCTGCTCCAGGGCCTTCCCCTGGAGTGGAAAGGCTTTGAGGTCTGCCTGGTGCCCAGCAGGCAGTGCTAGCACCCCTACAAAAAATTGATGCAATTTGGCCACTCAGAGAAGACTCCATCCCTCTGCAAGCGAGTGGGTCTTCTGCTCCAGGCTGAGGTACCCAGCAACCAGCGCAAGTGCAGCCTGCCTTTCTTCAAGGTCAGAGCAGCTCCAACAGCAGCAGCAGCTCCATTAAAAGTAGGTTGTTAAAAGTGTGTGTGCGTATGCACGCGTGAGTGTGCACGCACATGTGTGTGCATGCGTGAAAGAGAGAGATCTGGTCTGGGATTTGTGTGTATGGTCTTGTCTGGGGCTTGCGTGGATGCTCTCGGGCATGTGTGTGTACCTGGTCTGGTGTTTGTGTGTTTGGGTTTTGTATGTAAGATCTGGGGGTTTTGTGGGGTGGGGGTGGGGGGTCTAGGGGCTTCTGTGTGTGCTCTAATCTGGAGTCTGTGTGTATGGGTAGTGGTGTGTGCGCATTCCAAACCTGCTTTTCTGTGTGGCTCTGAGAATATCATGTCTTATTTTAATCATTATCATTATTATTGTTATCATTGTTGTTTTGGTTTGCAGGTGTGTATGGTTGGAGGGTGAAAGGGGGGTGGTGTCTGTGTGTTTTGCAAAGGATTCCTGCTGTCTTCCCAAGGGATATACTCATCATTATTACTATTACATGCAAAGGGATGCCCATACTTTCTCCTGAGCAATCCAGTCCCCTTGCTTCTTACAAGATACATGCATAATCAGGAATTTTGTAATGTGCTGCTTCTGAGTAGGCCTGCTCTGGTGGATTCTTTGTGATAAACAAAGGCATGGTATTTTTGGATGCTTTAAGAACTTGCTCCTGTGTTCCAAAGGCTGCTTTTCTGTGTGGCTCTGAGAATATCACGTTTTATTTTAATTACTATCATTATCAATGTTATTATGGCTATGTGGATTCTCTCCTCCCACTCTTCATCTTAGAGTCACTTGATTCTCTGTGGAATGGGAGTTGTTGCTGGTACAGGAGAATGTGGGTCCAAAGGAGTGCTTTTGTGTGGCTGTGTGATTTACCCCCACACACCCCTTTGCATGTTTTGTGCCTCAGTTTTCTCTTTCCTTGGTATGGATTGCTGACTGTTGGGGATTCAAAGACTGTTCTGCCTCTTGTGACCCCTTGGCTCTGCCTCTGCTAACCTGCCCTCCACCCCACCACTCAGACTGGCCACTGACCTCCTGTTAGTAGGAATCACTGAACAAGGCAGACTGCATTAAATCTGGAGCACCATTAAGTTCGGGGTGGGTGGGGGAGAGGTACCACATGCTTGGCCACAGTTCAAAAATGGCCTGTTTACAGAAATACTCAAACTGAAGGTTGGGGGGGGGGGGAGGACAGAAAGCTACACACATTATCATTCAGCCTTTTATTCACAAACATCACATACACATATTCCCATCAGCAGTCAAGTTCTGTAATAAACATTTCAGCAAAAATATTGCTGTGATATGAATGTGGTCAATTTTATCTAACCATTACCTTTTGACTATGGCAGCCTTTCCCAACCTGGCAGGGGGTGATGGGAGTTGCAGTCCAACACCTCTGGTGAGCAGCAGGTTGAGGAAGGCTGGACCATGGGATTGATTCGGGGAAACTCATGGGATAAATTTTTCCTTAAAAAACCACCCACTGTCTTGTACCTGATGAATTTCTGTCCTTCTCAAAAGCAGGAGGCAGCCAACTCTAGGAAAGTCCTGCCCTCAAGATCTGCAAGACAGTATCAAAACGTACGATTTCCTGGGGGCTCAGAATTTCCTTACTGCTCTCATGTTTAGGGTTTCCTTGAGGCGAGTGCCACTGCTGACTGAGAACATGTCTCAGTGAAACAAAACAAACCACTAAGAGCAGCAACAGCAATCAACTCAACACTCCAATTTTGGAAATATGACAAACTAGACTTAATCTCAACCTCTCTCATTTGCAGAGAACAGATATAAACCAGGATTTCCTTTTCTCCCCTTGAAGCTGTCAACTACTAAATAAATGTTAACTCTCAAGACTGCTAAAAGTGTAGGACAGCCAATGACAAGGCATGCCCCAAGAACAACTTCAAATATCAGCTGTAACACTGACCTGTGAACCACTGGGGACGAGTCCAACAGAATCTAAAACCACACTAAATATTTAGCTAAGGTCTTGATCAGTGTGGTGCTCCTCTGGGGTAGCTTTAGGAGACACCCTACTGGCTCCTGTGTCCAGATTCTCCAAAGAATTTATAAGCATCAATGGGATCATTTGACTTGGGTTGACAAACCCACATTTGGGGGCTATTTATCTCTTAACTGTTCATATGTACCAGTCCATGCAAAAAAAGTTAATAAATTTGAATCATGACATAGGCCTTTCCTTATGTAACAGGAGGTATTAAAATTGCCAGGAGCAAGGTTTAACTTGCAGTCAACACCAATGGAGTAAAATTTCTCTGGTACATGGGGATATCTATATTCTCCTTATTTCATTCATATTGAATTGCTTTATTACCAGAAGTGTTTAAAAAGAGAACACACACATTATCAGGTCTACTATACCCGAAACAACTTCTGATCCATGCTAATCGTTCACTGTGATCATCGATAAGGAGATTCCTGGGTTCAACTAAGAGCTACTTTAGTTGACTAGTTTCTTGTTCTATTAATCTTCTTTCTAAAATCCTAGCTTTACCTCTTTGTCTCTCTTTTTAGATATATGTCCTTTATTAGCAGTCCAATATTTGTGTTACTCCAGCAATAAATGTCACTTTATTACTGAATTTAGTTTTGTTTTTCAGAATCAACTGAAGTGAAACCAGCACAACTGTGTGCAATTTTAGTGCTCACTCATTCCAACTGCCCTAGTATTAAACTCAGCACCTATCAGACCCTGACTGTGCATTCAATTTGTTTTTCTGTGTTGGTGGCTCTGTAAATAAATAACTGGATGAAGCTTCAACCTCCGATTCTTAGTAATAAAAGAACAGACTCACCTCTGGCTTTGGAACAAAAGCTTGACCTGGAATCGTGAAACAATTATGAACAGTGCACAGGTACTGAGACATAATGGAAAGTCTGCTTCGCTGTCTGGTTCCTGTACTAGCCGTCAATCTCTGTGAAAGAAACAAAGTGTTTTTTATGAGTGAACTCATCCAGGCTAATCAAATGTTAATTTATAAAATTTAAAACTTAATAGAACAGAAGAACCTTTTACAGCATCGTCTTAACTTGGGTTTTATCAAAAGGTTTCTGAAGGTACCCATTAATACCTTTTGAGAGGGCATGAATCATACTTGTCAATAAAATCATTAAGGGTCTTACTGATGCTAACAGGCCTCATACAGAGAAAGAAGATGAGCACAATGACCTGACTTACAAATAACACTGTAGAACCAGATGCACAATTAAGCAATATGCCTGTTAATTTTAGTTGTTTTTTCCCTAGCAAGAATGTTACTCAAATGAGGCCTCCTATACTTGAAGTATATGAAAGAAAATAAGTATGGATTCATCACCATTACATTCCTATGCTTACTAAAATCATAAAAATCAACACAAAATCCATTTTAACCTAATATCTCAAATGCAGTATTTCACTAAATTTCCCATACCAGACTTATACCTTAACAGGAGCACTGAGAAATAAAATCTAGAGGTTCTTCCTCAAACATTTTATAAGGCAAGAAGCAAAAGCTAAAGTAGTACAGTAATACCTTGGATTGCAAGTAACTTGGTTTGAGAGCGTTTTGCAAGACAAGCAAAATTTTAAATATTTATTTAAATTTTTTTTTACTTGATATACAAGCGACGTCTTGCAATACAAGTACAGTACTGTAGTACGGCTTAAATTAAAAATCTCCGTACAAATTTTTTTGGGGGGATTTCGTTTTGATATAAGAGCGTTTGGGATTACAAGCACGTTTCCGGAACGAATTATGCTCTCAATTCAAGGCATGACTGTACTTCTTCACACAGCATATATTTCACATTTGGATGGCTTTAAAAGGGGATTGGACAAATTCATGGAGGATAAGGCTACCAATGGCTACTATTCCAGACTGGCTATATGCTACCTCAAGTATCAAAGACAGTATGCCTATGTACACCAGTTGGTGGGGAATATGGCCAGGTGAGTGCTGTTGCATTCTTGTCCTGCTTGTGGGTTTCCCATGGGCAACTGGATGGGCACTGTGAACAGACTGCTGGACTAGATAGACCCTTGTCTGATCTAGCCTGGTTCTTACGTTTTCTATATATAGAGATCATGTATTTAAAATATTTTTACCCACTTTTCCTTATAAAAGTTCAAGACACTCACAGCAATACCATAAAATACTAAAATACATTAAAATAAAAAAACACCCCACAGTAATTAAACAATAACCAAACAGAGCACCTGAACAAGAGAGAGAAGGTTAAAACAGGAGCAATAAAATTTAATAAAAGAAACTCAGGAGCAATTAAGGCCTGGTGGTAAAAGTAAGGCCTTTAAAGGTCAAAGGCCTTTTAAAACAGCCAGGTTTTAACACAATGACGGAAGGCCAATAAGGAGGGGGCAAAGCAGATATACCCAGAGAGTGAGTTCCAAAGTCTACACATGGCAAAACAAAAGGCGCTCTCCCTCATTCCCATCAAACTTCAGTTCAAAACCAACAGGAGAGCTTCAGCAGATAAACTTAACACAAGGGCAGGCTCATATGGGAGAAGACAGACCTTCAGATACTCTGGCCCTGAAGCAAATAGCACTTATAGGTTAAAACACTTTGAAACAGGCAGCCAGTGGAGTTGTTTCAGCAGTGGAATAACATGCTTCCAACACCTGGCTCCAGTCAGCATCTTGACTGCCACATTTTGCACAAGCCAAAATTTCCAGACATTTTTCAAAGACAAACTCACAGAGTATATTGTAGTTGTCCTGTCACAATATAACTAAGGCATGTGCCACAAAAGCCAAATCTGGATTGAGCCCATTGTACATGGAAATGAAAACAGTGTTGGACTAGAATCAGAGAGACCTGAATTCCTACCTCCACTCAGCCATGAAACTCAAAAGGTTACATTGGGTTCATCTTACCTCACAGCCTAACCTATCACACAGGGATATTGTAAGGATAAAGAAAGGCGGAATCATGCACATCAGCCTGAACTCCTTGGGAAGAAGGGCAGAATAAAGATGTAATTAACAAAATAAAAAGAAAGACCTTTTAAAGACCAGAAAAATCTCAACAGCAACTACCAAAACAAGCTCATTCCATTACCATCTTGTCACTGCATTTTATGTAGCTTCAGGTCTTATCAGCTTAGTACAGGAAACTTCGTCCATGCTATTTTGCATCTCATTTAAGCTACGTTATGTGCAGAAACACTATAATCTGCATGTCACACACAAGAAAAAAAACTTGATGGCATATACAGCTGGTTAAGTCTATATAAAGCACAGGCTGCATTTCTGTTCTCAGTTCTTTGTATTTCCTCCTAGTTGCCAACATACTGCTCTCCTTCATTTTCAACCTATTTTAGCTTTGAAAACCTTATCCATTAGCCATATCACTATGCTCAGAATAGCAACTCACACTATCAATTATTTTAGCAAACTGAACTGAAGCTTTTGTGCCAGAAACCACGTGAACTGAGAGCAGATAAAAGGGGTCTGCTTTGTCTCACAACTGCAGTGTCTGGAGAGGGTGGCTCCGATGGCCTCTACACCTTGACCTGAACATTAAAAACTAATCTTGTCACTGGTGAAGCATAGAATCATGATTTATGTTGCACTGGCATTAGCTCTAGCCTAGGGCCCACCTGACATATTACCACCACAGGATTACTTTACAATTTGTTGCACTTCATAACATCATCTCTTTAAAAACCCTTCGAGTTCAGGAAACCTCTAAACACATTATTTCACTTACTGGGTGCGTTCAAACGTCATGCCAACCCACCTTGACAATAAGCTCCGGTGGGTTGATTGTTCTGCAAACAATCCACAGTGTACCTGACGGGCAATTGGGCTCACCGTGGGTTGTTCACTCCCTCCCTCCCCATTAGTCCTCCCACAGGTATCCCAGGGGACACTGCAGCAGGATCAATTTGTCTCCCTGTCCCCGCTGCAAGATGGTTTTGGCTTGCAGCAGCTTTTTTCCCCCTTTCAGAGTGCCCAAGCAGCACCTTGGAGGGGCTGTCCACGGTTGCCAAACTATTTAAAAAATAATTTTCAGACCCCTTAATGTGTGCAACTATTTGTGCACATTTTTTTTTTTAGTTCCTCCCCCGCCCCGGTCTTTCCTAAGTGTTAAAGGTCTGAAAATGGGGAGTCTTACCTGGGCAATGTCCAGGGAAGTACCTGCTGCCAAAGTGCAGCAGGTACCAGCCATGGTTATTGACCCAGAGAGGGCCGAAACAGCCTTTTTTCCCTTTGGTTTGGTTTGACAGCTGTCCAAAAGCGAGCTGTCAAGCCAAATCAAAGGCACAAGTGAACTAGACTGTGTCTAGGGGCCATTGGATCGCTCTGTTATGTGATTATTATTTAATAGATTTATATACCACTTACCATATTTAAAAAATATCTCTAAGTGGTTTACAAGGAGATTTAAATACATTAAAAATACATGGTGATATACATTAAGATACATAATTGCTAAAACATTTATATAAACCATAAAGACATTAAAATCAATACTCACAACACCAAAATTTAAAAAACAACAACTGGGCAGCACACTCACTCAGGGAAGGCCTGAGTAAATAAATATGTATTTAATTGGCACCTAAAGTATGCTATGGTTGGCGCCTCCCAAATACTGGGGGAAGGTCATTCCATAAGGTGGCCGCCACAACAGAGAAAGCCCACTTCCAGGTTACTGCAAGATGGTAATTAGTCCTCCCACAGGTATCCCAGGGGACACTGCGGCAGGATCAATTTGTCTCCCTGTCCCCGCTGCAAGATGGTTTGGGCTTGCAGCAGCTTTTTTCCCCCTTTCAGAGTGCCCAAGCAGCACCTTGGAGGGGCTGTCCACGGTTGCCAAACTATTTAAAAAAAATTTTTCAGACCCCTTAATGTGTGCAACTATTTGTGCACATTTTTTTTTTAGTTCCTCCCCCGCCCCGGTCTTTCCTAAGTGTCAAAGGTCTGAAAATGGGGAGTCTTACCTGGGCAATGTCCAGAGAAGTACCTGCTGCCAAAGTGCAGCAGGTACCAGCCATGGTTATTGACCCAGAGAGGGCCCAAACAGCCTTTTTTCCCTTTGGTTTGGTTTGACAACCAGCAAAGCCTTCTCCAATGATCACACAGGTCTGTATTGAGCAGTGCTGTGGAGTCGGGAGTCGAAGGAAATTTTGGGTACCTGGAGTCGGAGTCGGCAAACAATGCACCGACTCCGACTAAATTTAGATTGGAATTTAAAAAAAAGCAAGTTTAAATGTCCCAATTCACAAAAAGTTATAATTAATGACTTCTCTACTGTAAGAATAAAGACCAATGCATGCAGTGCCTCACGTAGGCTGTAAAAACTTGTAAACTCCGATTGTTAGCTTAAACTAACATGACTATGGGATTCTACTAGGGAAATCATGTTTTATAATAAATGCCCCTTCCTGGATCCTCCCACTGCCCTATCTTCAGCAGCAGATCAGCACACAAAAAGGAGAAGGCAGCAGCTTCTGCCCAACTACCTCTCTCTGCTAGAAGAGCTTAGAAGAACTTGGTGGAACAGCTTCTTGGATTCAACTGTTAAGTGTTTATATTTATTTTAAAACCTGCATGCCTGCTTGTCTGTATGAGGGAAGACATGTGTACATGTTTCTGGAAGAAACTGTCTATCCTAGGTTTGTAAGTGTGGTGCAGGAATGTATGAATGTTTATGTATAGTGCAGATTGTTTATATGCTCTGAGTACTAAAATGTAGGCTCTGTGTTGTGTGTGTGTGTTCAGTACATGTCTGTGCATGTTTTTCTGTATAGGACAAATCATGTCTAGGTTTAGTGCTGGGATATATAGCTTATTTGTTTGTATAAAGCCATGTACGTACAACTTACAAGACTGTGTATGTTGATATTAAAAATCTAATTATATGCCAGTTAGTATAACATATTTTATATTTTAGGGAAAGAGGCATCCTAAACAATGGCAAAAAGACTGCTAACAACAAACACGACAAAGTCTACTGTTTATGAGCACTTTGCATTATCAAGTGATGGAAAACATTACGTGTGCCAATGTATTAGAAAAGATGATGATGGTGAAAAACAATGTGATGCAAAAATTAGCAGTTTCAGTGGGCCTGATAAAAATGCACCTACAAGAGCATCAAATTTGAAAAGACACTTACAGCGTTTTCATCACAAAGTGTTAGAAGCCGTGAATGAGAAAGATAGCAATGAAAACATTGCATCTACTTCTGTGACAAAAAACGTTCAGAAATCTACTGGAGAACAATCACAAATAAGAAAATTCGTTATATCTGACAAAGTTACCATAAGGATGACACCAGAAAAATTCAAACACCACATTATTGAAATGGTAGTAAAGAATAGTGTACCACTATCCTTCTTTTCACAGACAGCCTTTTTAGGCCTAAATGGAGAAATGGCAAAAAAACTTGGTGTTTCTCTGGAAAGAGAAAGTATAAGGAAACTTATAATTGAGGAGGCCAAATGTAAAAAGGAAGAACTACAGAAAGTTCTGAAAGGACGTTTTGTCTTCCTTAAAATGGATGCATGCACACGTCACAGAGTCAATTATTTCGCCATTAATGTTAGATTTGTGGATGAAAACAAAACAATAACACGGACCCTCGGATTAAAGGACACTCAGGCACATCACACCAGTTATTACCTTCAGAAGTTAGTGGAGGGTGTTCTAGAAGATTTTGAAATTAAAAAGGAACAGATTTTATGTGTTGTGACAGATAACGCTTCTAACATGTTGAGCACAATTGAGAAGATGAACGCAGATGAAGAAGGTAACAAACAGATATTAGAGTTAGAGGAAGACAGCTCTGCAAGTATTGGAGAAAGTTTAGAAACTGAAGAGAATGCTGACATTTTTTTAGACAACTTTGTTGAAGAAGCATTGAAGCTTGCTACTATTCATCATATGCGATGTGCTGTTCATACACTGCAACTTGCCATAAGAGATGGATTAAAAGATCGCCATGCAGCTACACTAATTGGCAAATTACGGCAAGTAACTGTTGCAGCCAGGGCCCCGAAAACAGATGCAATTTTGAAAAGACGTGCAGGAAAAGGAGCCATTTTGGATCAAACAACTCGCTGGGGAAGCACTTATTTAATGGTGAAGCGTTTGCTTGAACTTAAAGACTTCATAGAAGAAATGGACAATGAAAATCTTGCATTAACTGAAAGCCAGTGGACACAAACAAAAGAGCTGGAGAACCTTCTTTCTCACCCCTTCACTGTCACCAAGAGGTTGCAATGTGACGATCTAACCCCGGGTAAATTCCTCTTGGAATGGAAGAGCCTGTTATATCACCTGAACAAAAATGGAGGGTTAATAGCTGAGGGCATTGCATCTTCAATGATGAAAAGAGAGAGTCTTTTGCTGGAAAATGAAATCTTGTTAGCGGCTATTTATGTCGACCCAATGAGCCGACTTTTGTTGAACAGTGAACAGACTGCTACTGGGAAAAAGGCCCTCTATGATGTAGCAGTTCGCATGAAGGGATTACGACCTGAAATACCTCCACAGGAGGATGAAGTTCTTTTAAGCAATAGTGGTAACTCAGGATCATCTTCTTCAAACGAAGAATTAGACTTTGATTCCTTCTTAGACAAAATGGAAGTTGCTAAAGGAAAGCGACGTCGCATAAGCGTTACAGAACCAGTAAATGTCCAAATAAAAAAAATCCAACAGGAGTTTTATAAAGCACTAAAAGAAGTTGAAAAGTATGATCGCTCATCAAAACTTACTGTTGAAGAAGCCATCCTTGTTTATCCAGAGATCGTTAGTGATGTGGCCAGAATAGTTACTGCGATGCCACAAGTCAGTGTCGAAAGATTATTTTCAGCCCTAAAAATAATAAAGTCTGACTTAAGAGCCTCTATGAAAGAGGATCTGGCAGAGGCAATTCTCTTCCTTAGAACTCTACATTGAATTGATTTGCATTTGCAAAGCCTATAACTACATTTCAAGGTTAATATACGGTAAACCATTTCTAGGTTTTACAGATTTTGTTTTTGGTTCATATAGATAAGCTTTGTTTTTGTTCTAAAACAACCAAATAATGTGGTTTGTATTTTTGAACTGGTAAAGTTCCTGTTCCTGATGTTTATGCCTGCTGCTACTATCCAGCCACTTGATTAATTAAATTAATAAAAAAAAATTAATAAAACTTTGTTGTTTTCATTGTGTTTGTCTTTTGCTTAAACTGTTCAATACAGTAGACTGTTGGCTTCCCAGCCAGTAGTCCTGTGGTAATGACATGTATGTTGCCTTTCTTTCCTTCAAGGAATGTATAAAATACATTCGCATATTAATACAGAGGAGTCGGAGTCGGGGAGTCAGAGTCGGAAGTACAAAAAACTGAGGAGTCGGAGTCGGAACATTTATCTACCGACTCCACAGCCCTGGTATTGAGGAAGGCGATCTGCCAGGTAACCTGGTCCCAAGCTGTTCAGGGCTTTATATGCCAACAGCAAGACCTTGTACTCAGCTCAAAAACTAGTAGGTAGTCAGTGCAGTTGCTTCAACACCAGTGTAATATGTGCACAGTCCGGTGCCCCACTCAGCAACCTGGCTGCCACATTCTGAACCAGCTGCAGCTTTCAGACCAAGCAGAAGGGTAGCCCCACATAAAGTGCATTACAGTAATCTAAATGTGAGGTTACCAATGCATGGACTACAGTGGCCAGGCTATACCTGTCCAGGAAAGGGCATAGCTGATATACCAATTGGAGCTTGTGATACTCCTTGCCAAAAAAACCACTTGGGTCTCTAGTGACAATTATGAATCCAGGAGCACCCCCAAACTATGTACCTGTTCTTTCTGAGGGAGTGTAACCCTGTCTAGAACAGGCAAATTCCCCAATTCCCATACCTGGGAACCACCCACCCATAGAGTCTCCATCTTGTCAGAATTCAGTATCAGTTTGTTGGCCATCATCCAACCCACCACTGCACCCAGGCACTGGTTCAGAACATGCAGGGTCTCTCCTGATTCAAATGTCACAGAGAAATACTGATGACATCTTGCTCCAAATCGCCTAATGACCTCCCCCAGATGTTAAATAGCATGTTAAATAAATGACCTCCTAATGACCTTCCCTAGATGTTAAATAGATGGTACCATGTGGCACCCTGCAGCATAACTGACAGGGAGCCGACGCACAGTCCCTCAATGCTACTTTCTGGGACTGTCCAGCATGTAGGAACTGAACCACTGTAGCACAGTGCCTCCAATTCCCAGCTCGCGGAGACAATCCAAAATAATACCATACCATAGACAACGATATCAAAAGCCTCTGAGAGATCAAGCAGGATAAACAGAGTCACACTCGCTGTGCCTTTCTCCCTCAAGAGGTCATCCATCAGAGCAACCAACACCAATTTTGTCCTAAAACCAATAATAAGGCAATATGCAAACTTACCTCCCCTACTTCCTTCTGAAAGGTCAGAGTCATCTGTGTCCTACCATAACGAAAAGGTCCATCTCTGTTGGATATCTTCTCGAGCCACTTGATTATTAGAGGGGTTGAAACACTGAAAGGCAGATTTCCAACAATATGTATGTCTGGTGGATCTGTAAGAAAGAGAAAAGAAACCTCTTTAAATATAATCTCTATGTGACTAGTTGGTGTTTATATAAGCATGCAACAAACATTTTTACTATAGAGTACACAACCTATGCATGATCCACAGCAGTGTTTTTGCTTCACACATAGGATTAACCTTCACCTGGATAGTCAAGTTGAATAGATCCAAAGACGTGGGTCAGTTTCTTATTTATTTTATTTATTTATTATATTTATACCCCGTCTTTTTCCTGCAAGGAACCCAAGGCAGCTTACATAATCCTTCTCCTCCTCCTCTCCATTTTATCCTCACAACAACCCTGTGAGGTAGGTTAGGCTGTGACTGGCCCAAAGTCACCCAGTGAGTTTCATGGCTGAGCGGAGAATAGAACCCGGATCTCCCGAGTCCCAGTCCAACACTCTCACCCCTACGCCACACTGGCTCTTACTACATATATTCCTCAAACATAATGGAATCAACTGCCCTGTAGTGTTTCATGCCCATTTCTAACTTTTTGTGAATTGCAGTGCCTCCCAAAATGCTATTAAAATTGTTTATTGCTGTTCATTGCTTAGATGTTATTTCCATTTGATATGATAGAGAGACATATTGGATGAAATATAGCATTTTGTCTATGTTCTTAAATGTCATATTTGTGTGCAGAAAAATAATTATGAAGACTTTTACGAGCCTAAACTGTGGTACATATAATTAGCAGTTAGAACTTTCATTATGTGAACCATAATAGCATCTTGAAAAATACTTACTAATCAAGCATATGGCATCATTTTAAGCAGATAAATGGGGTCTAACTCACAATTTGAAAATCTTTGCAGCCAACTCCACAGATTTCATCAAGTGACAAAACTTACTGACACCTCTCGATTAAAGACCCTCAATTTACAGTTCCTGAGGGCTAAGCTACAGATGATGCTAAATTCATCATTAAAATCTTATCTGTGGGTTTTTTTTTTTACAAAAAAAGTAATAGTAAGTGGAGAGGCAGTAATTTTCATTGGGACCACAAAGTGCAAGGAGATAAGGTTTAATCCTTTCCTTTTCTGCTGAGGTCCCAACAAAATTCTCTTCCTCCCAGCTGCTATTGGTCCCAGAGAGAAGCTCAAACAACATTCACAATTGCTTTCAGGAAGCATATATCCATGCCAAGATAACAGACAACAGTCAGAGATATTCAAAAATATGCAGACTATTTAGTGTTCAGTTCTATCAATATGCAGCTAACAATCGAATTTAGAGAGTTCATATAAAAAGGTGTTCTGAATAACTATAGTTCTAGTATACTGACCATCTTCCCAGTTCTTCATAAGGTGCTCTGGAAAAGCTTGGCCCAGCTTATAAGTTAAAATATCTCCATGAACAATCCGAACTTTTCCTGGAGCAGCATCAGAGAGCATCTGAGGTTTTTCAAAGGGGAAAAAAAGTATCCACTCATTTAACTAATTTGAAAAAATACTTTCCCATACATCTGTAATGCAAGAATTTTACACTTGAGATGAATTATGCTAAGATATAAAATATTCAAATCAGGCAACTGGGCATGCCATAAATAAAACTAAAGAGAATGCTAATGTGTCAGAAATATACAAAGCACAAAAAGGCAACAACTTTTAAGATTTTATGGTGAAAACCATTACTCACACCCTATGAGAAAATGAAGCAGGACTAAGAATTTAAATACAAATAGCATTTTAAAGTCACTGTACTATAGGTTGTCCAACTGGTGCCCCTCCAACAACAGAAGTCTCTGCTGGATCAAAGAGCTTTTCGTATGCTATTTGATACAACCCTATGACACTTTTTTCCATATGTTTCATAAAGTATAAATGAACAAAGTGGGTCCACCATCTATGTAGATGCATTTTCTGGGGCTCCACTGTATTATTACAACACAATGGGGTGGATCCAGACTTAGTCATACTTAGAGTAGATGCATAGAAACAATGGACTTAAGTTAGTCATGATTAACTTATGTTCCATTTATTTCAATGGGTCTACTCTAAGCATAATGAAGTGTGAATCCAACTCAACATGTATAAATGCAGATGAAAGTTCACAGAGCAATTTGTTTCTGTATAGTATTCTATATACAATATTTAGACCAATACATATGCGGTCATACAAACTATAGAGGGTGCATCACCCAATGACAAAAAAAGAGAAAATGTCTGCAGATGCTGTAGAAAACTAGTTCTATTTTCAAATTGGCTTCAAGTGTTTTGAACTTTAGAGAGCAATCCTATGGTCCCCTAGACAGCCCCTAGGGGGCCACAGGATACTGCTCTGACCTCAGAGCTGGGGATCTGCACACCGATCCCACCCACCCCCCACCCCTTTGCACCCAGCACAGAAAGAACCATGCCAGCTACTTCTCCAAGGTTGGAAAATCAACCTCAGAGATGGGGTAAAGGGAGGAAAGGAGACTGGGGCCAGCAGGATATGAGGTATCCTGACAGCGCTCCAGCCTCCTTCCCTCCCCCTCTGAAGCGCCTCAGCTGACTAGCTGAAACAGCCATCTAGCTGAATTGCATAGCGAGAGGTGCTGGGAGGAGGAGATCGCCTCCACTGCTGCTCCCGCTCTGTACTGGAGTTCAGAGGCTTACGAGCACTGAGGGCGCAACTGAGAAGATTGTGCCCTTAAAGTTCTTTTTCAAGAGTATTTTCTTTTTTCCTATTTCAAGGATTAGTAATAATTCTCTCTCTCTTTTTAAAACATAAATAAAAATAAACTTGTTTTCTGACCTTAGTTCAGACATTACCAATCACCAAACCATGATTTGGAAATCTCCCTTCCCTTCTATGGCTTGCTATGCCCATACTTTACCATTTACCATATCATTCAAATTAGGAAAATTATGATTACAGTCATGCCTTGGATTGAGAGCATAATTCGTTCCGGAAACGTGCTTGTAATCCAAAACACTCTTATATCAAAACGAAATCCCCCCAAAAAAATTTGTACAGAGATTTTTAATTTAAGCCATACTACAGTACTTGTATTGCAAGACGTCGCTTGTATATCAAGTCAAAAATAAATAAATAAATATTTAAAAATTTGCTTGTCTTGCAAAACACTCTCAAACCAAGTTACTTGCAATCCAAGGCATTACTGTACTGCTAAACAGGATTGCCATGAAACCATATTTTCAAATGGGTTTGCAAATTTGTCTTGACCTAATTGGTGCTAACTCTGTTTAGGCATAACCAGGATTGCCTGCAAATATATGCACCCCTGAAATATGCATATGTCCCTCTCTAAAAACCCTGTTTAGCCCTTTCCTGTTTCAAAGGAAATCCTTATTTTTCATAGCTGTCAAAAGTAAGTGCTACCTTATATGGGGAGGGCTGCGCTTTTCCACTTTCCTGAACAGCTAGAGACTCAGGGAAGGGTGGAAAAGGTAGAGGACACTGAGAACTGCCAGGTCCAAACTAAAAACCTTGAGGACCTCGCTGCGAAGGGGGTGATGTGGTCACCACCCCTTCGCAAGCAAAGATGTATTTGTGCCTTTGCTTTCACTTGACAGCTCACTGTTTGAAAGCTGCCAAGTGAAAGCAAAGTAAGATATTTGAAGCCTGACTTTGTCAGCATCCATGGATGGTGTCTACTTTTACAGGAGGCACTTACCGTAACAGAGACCAGGCAAGGCTTCAAATTTCAGGTAGTCGGGAGTTGTGCACTTGCACAACTCTGAGTTACTGACACACACACACCCCAAAAAGAAAGAAAAATTAACAAAAACATTTGCACACAAAAAAATAAACAATATGTGGCGAACCAGTGATGGTCGTTCTAATGTGCCACTTGTGCACTTTGGAGGGGCTGTCACTTTGGAGATTGTAGAAAGTGATCTCTGAACAAAAAGGGGAAATACGGGGGCAGCGATCGCAAAAGGGGTTGCAATCAGAGTAGGGGAGAGCAGACCAGTAACCATCGCTCCAAAGTTCTGGGCACTTGGTGAGCAGCTGTCGCTGGCCTGTGTGAGCTTGGTAAGAGAGGTAAGGGGGGGGGGGGTTGCCGCTCTTGCCAAGGGGCTTGCTTGCCACTTCCCACAACCCATGATGGGATCTGTAAGCCAGGTTTGGACTACACACCAACCCATCATGGGTCCAACAACCCCTAGAACAAGCCATAGGTTGTTAGGGTGGCTTGTTTCCCAAAAATGGGAAGTGGTCTGCATTTACATGACACAACAACCCACCGTGACTAGTTACCCATGATGGGTTGCTATGTCATGCGAACCCAGTTTAAGAGTGGAATCCAAATAACCTTTACTACAAAGTGAGTTCACTGAACCTAATGGGACTAACTTGTGAGCAAACAGGATCAGAACTGGGCTGAAACAGGACAACTGAAATATGTTGCTTATTGTACAGGCGTAAATGGGATATACAACTTTTAACACAATTTAACCTGCAACATTATTACTATCAAAAGGAAATCTTCAGCAAGTATTTGGATACCTGGAGCCCAGGAATAAAACGAGGATCTTTCTCAACTAATAGAAGATCTGCAACACCAGCATTCAAAATAGCTCTTGTGATTCCTCCTGGCCCAGGGCCTACCTCACACACATAGGCACCTTTCAGCTTGCCAGCACTTCTTACTATCTTATCTGCAAGAAAGGACACATAAACATGGCTTTTCTTTTTCAAGGTACAGAACTTTAAGAGCAGCAGTTTTTAAAGCAAACATTTCATTTCATAATGGACATCAACAATTGCATCATCCAATTAAATCTGTAATGTATAGGAAGAGTAGCTAAAAACATCTATCATAATTTACTTCTATTTGGTCTCCATTATATAACTTTAACTATAAAACTGTTTATACACACAGACAAATAGAGGGAAAGTTAGAATTCTCTCTTTCATATGGAACAATGCTTGCTAGGGGGCATGTTTAAAAAAAGTACTGTTGCAAACATTTTCTCATATTAACTATGACTTTGTTTTTGCAGTCTGCACTAGTCAAAATTAAGTAGATTGTTAGGACAGCCAACCAACTACTATATCAAAACAAAATACAAAAAACAACAACAACCCACAACTGATACACTCAGATTTAAATGGGGGGGGGGCAATATTAAGATGGAAACAAGGAATGATAAGCTGGTCAGATGCAGCTTTGTTTCATATCCAATAGCTGAGGAAAAAAATCAATATCATACGAATTTAGTGGAAGGGGAAATAGGCAAAACACATAGGAAGAATCATAGGAAAGGTTGTAGCTTATGCTTTGCGTATTGGAGGCCTTATCTTCAATACTCAACATCTGCAATAGTGCTGTCACAGGGAACAGGGCTGGGAAAGACCTACATCTGATGAAATAGACTACTGCCAATGTCTATACATATCCATGCCATTGTTAGTTATCTCCAAGGTAACCCAGCACTAGAAAAAACATGCTTTAAAAAAAGTGCATGCTCAAGCTGGCTACTTTTACTTTGCAGAAAAAGGAGCCACAGGTTCCCAATCTAGAATACGGTATGTTCCCAATCCAGATAAGAACCTCTGGCTGCTATTTACTCCCAAAGGTGTTCTTTGAAGTAAACAATAGTCGGGGATAAATAGTAGCAATGGGATGGGGTGGGGATTTTCAGCAGGAAACTAGCCTAGGGCTCCAATCCAGATTGGGTCTCCTCCACAACTACTTTTTCTTCAAAATAGAAGTGGCCAGTTTAAGCGCACTCTCCCCCCCCCCTTTTTTTTAAAGGAAGGCATGAGCCCAGCATTGGAGTTTGCAGCTATGAACATTTTTGGTACATTTTGGGGCTGCATTAATAAAAGTATAGCTTCCAAATCATGTGAAGTACTAGCTCCCCTCTACTCAGCAATGGTTAGGCCTCATCTTGAGTACTGAGTCCAGTTCTGGGCACCACACTTTAATAAGGATGCAGACAAACTGGAAAGGGTTCAGAGGAGGGCAACAAAGATGATCAGGGGACTGGAAACAAAGCCCTATGAGGAGTGGCTGAAGGAACTGGGCATGTTTAGCCTTCAGAAGAGAAGACTGGGGGAGATAGTGCTCTTCAAGTACTTGAAAGGTTGTCACACAGAGGAGGGCCAGAATCTCATCTCGACCATCCCAGAGTGCAGGACACGGAATAATGGGCTCAAGTTGGAGGAAGCCAGATTCTGCCTGGACATCAGGAAAAACATCCCGACTGTTGGAGCAATACGACAATGGAACCAACTACCTCGGGAGGTAATGGGCTCTCCCACACTGGAGGCATTCAAGATGCGGCTGGACAGCCATCTGTCAGGGATGCTTTGATTTGGATTCCTGCGTTGCACAGGGGGTTGGACTTGGTGGCCTTACAGGCCCCTTCCAACTCTACTATTCTATGATTCTACTCTTCCCTAAAGCCAAATTTGAGCCCGTGGCTAGTTTTCTTGCCCTATTCTTCATTCCAGCTTCTCTCCACCACAGTTGCATGACAATTGCATCACTATACATTTCATACAAAGTGAAAGCATTGTACTGCCACAGGGTAGCTAGATTCCAGATAATGCAGCATACAAATTCTCTCTCATGTTCTCCTAATTTTATATTGTGGACTAGTTCTTCTAGAAAGAATGTTTCAGTAACCCCAACGTCAATGACTCGCATTTAAAGGGATCTCAGGTTCAGACTGGGAAAGACTACTGCCTAAGAGAGATGCTGCCAGTTCGAGTTAGCCAGTGATGCCCAACCTTTTTGGTAAGAGTACCACAAATCAAGTTCAGTGCACGAAAAAGAAGTGCTCTGGCATGCATTACAGTACATATGCAGCCCTCATGTCTTCGTGTACAGTAGTTTCCTTTTAGTCTACTAAGCTACATCAGCAGCATAACATGTGAGAGACAAGTAGCAAAACAGGCCCAAAGGAGGACACAAACTCCTGCTTCCCATGCCACATGTAATACATTACTGGGTAGTATCCGACTGTGCCTGAGTGCTAGTGCTAATGACACTGCACTAGTGTAAACCAATGCATGCACAATGTAACTAGCGCTTGTTAGGGCAATGGGAAAAAAGTGTTGATTTTCCAGTGAAATTCAGCAGCAAATCACCGCCTTTTCCCATTGCCCCATGAAGCGCTAGGGCACAGTTAGATTTACCCATTATGTGCTGCTGCTAGTTTTACCCGACTTGTTTTATCATTGTTTTTATTGCCAATTTGTATTTATAATTAATTCAAGCAAAAGAAACTCCCAAAATTACCCCCCGCTTTACTTGAAAGCTATTCAGAGAACTTTGTGTGTGCAAGGAACAGATCACAGTTATTTATTTATTACTGTATATGTATTTATGTACGCACACACCATCAACCGCGAATAGTTCTTTGATGAACAAATAAAAACAGCATTGTGGGAGGGGAAAGCTCTGTTTCACAAATTATTTCACTCAGAGTTGTCTCAAGTAAACTGTGACATTAAAATGAAAACCACCAAGCAATAAAATCTCAGTAAGTATATCGCTCGTGTATGTACAAAAAGCTAAGTTCCATTCTTATTTTAGTAAAGTACTGTGTCAACCAGTAACTGTTACAGCAATCCTATGGAGATCTACTCAGACATAAGTCCTATTGAGTTCAATGGGGCTTTCTCAAGTAAGTATACATAGGATTGCAGCCTAAAGTCAGGCTTCTCTCACATGGAGGAAGTGGCTAGGGAAACATTTTTCTCCCTCATATAATACCAGTAACTGGGGTCATCCCATGATGCTGATTGGTGAGATTTAGGACAGATAAAAGGAAGTACTTCTTCACAGAGCAATTAGTTAAACTATGGAATTCACTAACACAAGATGCAGTGATGGCCACCAATTTGGATGGCTTTAAAATGGGATTGGACAAATTCATGGAGGATAAGGCAAATAATGGCTATTAGCCCCAATAGCGATATGCTACCTACAATATCAGAAGTGGTATGCCTATGTGCACCAGTTGCTGGGGAACACGAGTAGGAGGGTGCTGTTGCACTCATGTCCTACTTGTGGGTTTCCCGTGTAGCTGGTTGGCCACACTGTGACCAGAATGCTGGACTAGATGAACACTTGGTCTGATCCAGTACGGCTGTTACGTTATTTTGTATTTTATGTTTTTTATTCAAACACTTCCCAGAGAACTTAAGTTATTGGGAGGCTTAGAAATGTAATAAATAAATAAATGGCATAAATTGGTCACCCGTGGAGTACAGAGTGTTTATTTAAAATAATTATATCCCACGTCTGTCTTGTGTAACATTGTAAATGTGTAACAATTGTAAAATGGTGTTACAATTTTTTTAGAATTTCCTCCTTTTATAGTTTTCTTTTTGTAATTTTATCCTGGAAGACAATCTTACTTAGTCACAAGTGAACACCTACTACTACTACTACTACTGTGTAACAGGACACCCAGGTGACTTACAGTCAACAATTTAACATAACAACAACAACAGGCTAGATGAGCCAATGATCAGAATAAGATCCTCCACACACATTCACATAGTTTCAAAGCATCCTATTTGGATGTATGATTTGACAGTCCTTAAGTGATCTTGAGTTTTTCTCATGCGTCCAATTAGTTGTGTCTATCTTATGCTTACATATCCTACTTAATGTTTCATTATTTCATTCATTTTGTGTATGTCACGTTGTTAAGGCTTAACCCTGAAAAGCAACTTCATGAATAAAAATTGACAGATGACACAGACAGCTAACCTGTAAGTCTCAGATCCAGAAGAAAGTTCTGGGACAGCTGCTTTTCAGCTCTGAGCTTAAATAGTTTAATAATCTCTCCAATTGTTGGAAGAGGTGGTAGGCGGAAAGTAGCCACTTGTCTTGAAATAGCCATTGATCAAGAGTTATTCTTTCCACTAGCAAAATATGAGAATAAAGAAAAATATATTAGCACAGATTTATATATTCAACTATCAAACCAATACGAAAATCGGACTTGAAATTCTACGCACAACTGCACATACACGAACGTAGCCAGCAGCATCTAATATGCTTAATACATGGGCTTCCTTTTGGCTTGGGTGGTTCACTGAGACGAGTTTGCGCGAGGGGGCTAGAGGAGCGAAGTGGCCGGCAAAACCAGCCGCCGCGTGCTCAGTGCGCGCGTGCAGTACCGGGGGGGGGGGGGAGAAAAGCTCGTGAGAGGCAGATCCGCACGCCGCACGCCGCACTTACAGTTCAGAATCCCGTTTCCTTCAGAAGAAAGGTGAGGAAAGAGGGAGGGTGAAGAACCAACACGAGGAGTACGAGGACGAGATTCCAAAACGCTCTTCAACTGTTATTTATTAGTACTGAGTTTTTTGGTAGCGTTATCTTTCCTCTCCTGCCCCCCCCTTCGCAAAAGAAGTCCCTCTGTGACCCCGGATGTGGATGAACGCCGAGCGGAAATGCATTTGGTTACGCACCGTAGACATCAGGAAAGGCGCTCTATCCCTTCCTCTTCTCCCCTCTCTCCAGGAGGAACCCCGCCCAAGCGCAGGCATGCCCTCTCTCATTGGCTGTTCTTCATAAAAGGGGGTTGCCCGTTTAGGCGCGTGAGCCTTGGGGCGTTGCAACGCGTCAGTGGTGTTCACCAGTTAACCCTTTATTGACTTCGCTGCCTTCTCTCATCCCCTCTTCCCGCCACTGATTTCCCTTCTTTTCCGTTTGTGCTTTCCACCCAACGCGCACCGCTAGGGCGTCTTGAGCTCGGGCGGGTAATCCGAGCTTTTTCCGTAGTATTTTCGTCTCAGCCGTCTTCAGCGGAGGCTTAACTGTGGATCAGGCGGAGGCTGGTCCATGGAGTAGGGGGAAAGACAGAAGGAGAAAGACGATTCAGAGAAACGCCAAGACGCTGCCTCAGGACCAGATTCCAGCGAGACTGTTGCAGCATGCTCAAGGCCTATATGCCTTTGAGCATGTGCAGAATCCTTTCCCAAATCACACTCATGTCCGCTTCCCCTTTGCTCTCCTCCCCCATCTATCGGAAAATACGGCTAGAATAGAGAGAAGAAATTACTAGGTCCAGGCAATTTTAAGCCCCAGTACCTCTCACTGCACTGGAAGTTAAACCTGAGCCTCAGTTCAGCCCAGTTTTCGATGGCATGATTCTTTTTGGTAGTACTAGTTGCCCAGCGCCTATGGAACTCTCTCCCAGGAAAAGCAAGAGGACCCATGCTTGGAAATTTTAAAGAAAAAGTTGTAAACATGTTTTTATAAAAATTAAAAAAAAATCAGTCTGCTTTTTACTAAATGCTGGGATTAATTGTTTCTTCTATTTGTGTACTGTGTTTTTGACTGGATGGTTATATTTTATGATTATTTTTGTATCTGTGAAATGTTGTACACTGCCATGAAAGCTCCCCCAAAAAAGGTTAAAAGAAAAAAGTCAAGCTGTGGCAAGCCTGAAATGGCTTGGGGTGGGGAAGCCTTTGCTTGCTGCCCCAAAGTGCCACTTGGGCACTTTTGGGGTGACTGGCAATGGTGATCACTCACTAGCTGCTAGTCAGGGAAATTGACAAAAGTTGGCCAGGGAAAGTCGGGGAAATGGAACATGAAATTTTAGTGGCAACCCTGCACTTGGCCCCTACCAGTGTTTCTGTCGTCATATTCTGTACCAACTGAAGTTTCTGAACCATCTTTAAAGGCAGCCCCACATAGAGTGCACTGCAGTAATTCAGGGTAGATATAACCAGAACATGTGATACAGAGGCATCTTTCCCCCTTATTTCCCACACCAATTCCCTGCACCCCCTTCTTAATCTCCCGAGGGTCAGGGGATCTGCAGGAAAGCCCTGGGGTATGCCATGAAAGGCTACAATGGTACAGGTTGTCCTAAAAAGTCAGGCTGTGTGAGCAGCTTTTCAGGGGCTCCACCAGTGAGGAGAGAGTGGGAAGCCCTGTTGCATGAGTGGACTTCCATTAGTGCAAAATGTGGAGAGAAAACACATTGATTTCAGTGAATGGATACATCTAACTCCTGCCACGCCTTTTTTTCCTTTTTACCTGGGGCGGGGGGAGGGAGAAAATGTTGCAGTTTGCCACCAAACCACTATGGAGGCTTAGATTGGACAAATGTAGCTGGAAAACAAGCCAAATTTGTCCAATCTAAGTCTCCATAGCAGAGGGTATGATCTAAGTGCAACTTCTCCCCCACCCCTTTCCTTTTTCAAGCCTGGGATGGCGGTAGGGGTAGTGCAGGTCGGGGGGGGGGGGAATTGGCCCCAGGACTGCCTGAAGTTGCCCACCCCTGCTTCATTGGATTGGATTATAAACAAACAATTGGATATAGGGCAGGCTAAAATCCATATGAATAATTACTATGAAGTAAATATGGAAACCATGAAGTATGCCAGATCTCTTACTGCCTTGGATGGAATCACAATTTCTTGTTAGTGTTGCCAAAAATACAATTTAAAAACATTGCTCCAGACTGGACCATACAAAAGAAATTATCCTGCATGATGAGGTCCCTTGCCCTTTTCCTAGTCTTGGAAAAACACAAGAGAATCTGCCATTAGATATTGCACCGCTTTTGGACCCTTTCCAAAATCCACACAAGCGAGCTCAGAGAGTTTTTCCTGACCTCCTTCAGCCCTGGAAGTAGGGCAGGGGAGCTGACCATATTAAAAAGCAGGCCTGCTAATGGCAAGCTGGCAAGCATATTTAGGAACCGCTGTCCAAGTCATATTGTATGGAGGTGCAGGACAGTTTGGCGCCCTAGGCTAAATTATATTTAGCGCCCCCCTCGTGCCGTGGGGGGGGGCTCTGGAGCAAAGCAGCCCTGCTCTGCAACCCCCCGCCACCGCCGCCATCGGACCCCCTGCCTGCCCCCGCCGCCACCTACCTTTCCCCCGCCTCCTCCGAAAAGGAAGTGACATGACGGGGGGCCCGCGCTCTGTTTTTAGCGGGGGGAATCCACGGCAACAGGGCTGGTTAAGCCCTGTTGCCCTGGTTCCTCCCGCCAAAACAGAGCGCGGGCGGGGCTCCGGAAACGGCGCGGAGAAGATAGGTGTCGGGGGGGGAGACGGCGCGGGGGGGGAGGCGGCGGGGGGCGGGCGCCCAGGCTCGGCCCCACCACTACCTCCGGGCGCAATCTCCTGCACTGACCTGGCTTTGCCGGCGAGGCGGGCGGGGCAGGAGCGCACCGGCAGCGAAGAGAAGCGCAGCGTTTCTGCGCCCTCTTCAGCTACGCACCCTAGGCAACAGCCTAGTTTGCCTAGCGGTAGCGCCGGCCCTGTGGAGGTGTGTGTTTAACTGCCTCAGTTTCAAGAGAGGTTTGCATGAGGGACAGGGAGATGGTAGTTTGTTTGAGAAACAAAGTTCCCTTGGGCGTATGGAAGCACTTGAACAGTTCTTTGGATCCAGGCCATAGTAATACAAGTGTCTCCAAGGACTTAGTATGTCTCTGATGTGAGACATACTGACTGATTTTCAGAGGTTCTTCTGCTGTAGCAGATTTCAGACTAGAAGTGGTGAGCCTATCTCAAACTACAATGGTTGATTTGTTCTATATCCTTAATTCAATCTGACTAGTAAGTATTTCAAGTACGGAGTACTATGCCTTATCAGGCCTTTCGGTGGCATTCTAACACTGTAAAATGAAGCAATTAATAACGTAATGTAAGGAGAGCCCTGTTGGATCAGACCAAAAGTCTATCTAGTCCAGCATTCTGATCCCACAGCAGCCAACCAGATGCCTCTAGGAAGCCTACAAGCAGGGCATGAGGGCAATAGCACCCTCTCACTGTTCTTCCCCAGCAACTGATCATCTCTGGATACAAACTCAATAGGAAGGACAGGGAAGGGCATGTTGGAGGTGGTGTCGCTCAGTATGTCAAAGAGGTCATAAAGTCAGGCAAACTAAAAGCCTTAAAAGGGGCAAAATCCTCCACAGAATCACTGGGTTACAAACAATATCAGGATCAAAAAAATAATATAGTTCAGTATGTCAGTCATTAAGGGTGCAATCCAATGAATAGACCCGTATATTACAATATTATATTGTAATTAAAAGTAAGTATTGTATTGAATAGACCTGTAGCCCTCCGAACTCAGAGGGTTATGGGCATTCTATGCAGAGCAAGAAGAATGTGGAGGCAAAGGTCACCTCCGTGCTCCTCCTGCTCTACAAAGCAGCTAGCAGCAAGCGGGGAGAGGCGAGGCAGGCAGCTCTGGCTCCGTCGACGCGCCTCCCAGCCGCAATCCTCTTCCGCGCTCAGCACTGGGCGAAGGGGTGGCTGGGCTGCCACTTTAAATGCTCGGTCGGCTCCTCTCCACCTCGTGCGCTTGCTCTCTACCCACCTCCTTCTCGCGCACCCTCCTCCTCCTCCAGCTGCCTGCCCGCTCTCCCTGCGCGTCCCAAACTGGAAGCTCCTCTCTACATCTCCAAAGCAATCAGCAGGACAGCAGGTAGGATTCATCTAATGATCAATTGTTGGAACTTATGAAATTCTTTATGTATTTATCTATCATTGATTTATCTATCAATTTACTAGTATATAGGAAATTTATCTATGGGCTTTATGAACATTATTTATACATTTATTTACATTTATTTATACATGAATTATAAACCACTCATCATTTTTAGCATAAATAAGAACTATAAACTTTCTACAGCCTGAAAAATTGGACAAATGTAAGGAAAGGGTCTACATGGGTTTTTTAATGGATCTTTTAAGACAAAAGATGTTAATTAGTTCGGAAAACTTTTGAGTTGATTTTCTAAACTAAAACCTCGGTATTCAGGTTGAATTGCAGTGTTGGCACTTTGAAATAAATACATTGGTTTTGTGTTGCAGTTTGGGCACTCAGGCTCAAAAAGGTTCGCCATCACTGAGCAAGATGGTCGATTTTGGCCATCTAATGCTGGCGCTTCAGTTGGGGGAGGGAGAGAAGGAAGCTGAGGTGCCACCAGGATACATCATATCTTGGCAGCGCTGGTCTTCTTCTCCCCTGTCTGCCCCCCCCAGAAAGCCCCCTAAACCCTTTCTCCAAGGTCACTCTTAGGACCTCAGAGTAGCAGCTGGCGCAGTTCTTTTCACACCAGCTGCAAGGGGGGGAGGGGGATCTGAGCATGGATCCCCAGATCCAAGATCAGAGCTCTTTTCTGACCTCGGATCTGGGAATCCAACTCTGTCTAGGGACCATAAGATTGCTTTGTAAGCTAACTAGTGTACAATTTCCTGGATCCCTTTTAAAATTGGTATTTATTTATTTATTTATTATATTTATACTCTGCCTTTTTTCCTGCAAGGAACCCAAGGCAGCTTACATAATCCTCCTCCTCCTCTCCATTTTATCCTCACAACAATTGTTTGCTTTCCAGTCCTCTGGTACAGAGGCCAATCTTAGGTTCAATGTATTGAAATAAATACATTGGTTTTGTGCTGCAGTTTGGGCACTCATTTTTTAAAATAAGGTACATTTTTTAAAATAAGATCAGCAATTTCAAATTTTATTTGCGTTCTTTAAGAACTCTAGGATGGAGACCTGGATCTAGTGATTTGATAGCTTTCAATTTGTCAATAACATCTACTTTGGGTGCTTCAGGAGGGAGTTCCTAGCACTACCAAAAGACATGGTGCAGCAGCTATTCCACCTTTTCCTCTTTTTTTATGGAAAGAAAAAAGATGGAAGAAGCAGTAGGAAAACATGGAACAGTTACAGGCAGAGGACAACATCATTTGGATCCTGCCTAAAATGTTGGGAATGAGGCAGGGTGATTGCATGATAAAAAACCTCATCTAGAAGCACCATTTCTTGTCAACCATTATTTGCCTCAGTTCTTCAGACTCCCTTCTTGAAAAAGCAAGAACTTCAGACACAGGTATCTTCCTCAGTGGAGAGAGAGACACCTTTTCTGCAATCTTCTTGTCCTGCTTTCACACACCTTTAGCTCCCTTGTCATCCAATGGGAGGTTATTTAAACCTCCCTAGCTGGTTTCAATAAATCTTGCTTCTGACTTATTTAAATAATATTTTATTGTTGTCTTACTGTTTCAGTGATATGGACTAACAACAACAACAACAACAATAATTCTTGAATCCCTTATTTTCTGCTTGCAATTTATTTATAATTTTATGCAGGATTGTGTTTCATCTCATTCTTATTTGGGCAAGACTTACATTTTTTGAAGCAAGCTTCCTTGCCTCTAATAGCATCCTTGGCTCTGCTCATTAACTACACTGGCATCCTCTTAGAATTGGTAGTACTTTTTCCTGATCTGCAGAATACATTCTAGCTGAGCTTCTGTGGTTTTGAATAACCCCTAAACTTTCTGGAGAGATTTGACCCTCTTGTCTTTCCTTTACAACTTCGTTTTTACCACTCCCCTAATTTTTCTGAAGTTTCTTCTCTTGAAGTCAAATGGAACTGTGTTGAATTTCCTTGGCAATTGTCCCCTTACGTTTACGTGAAATTTGACAATACTGTGGTCACTGTTTCTGATCAGTTGCTACACTTGCAACTACACTTGCGTCAAACACCAGGTCCTGGGTGCCACTTAGGATTAAGTCCAGGGTCGCTTCCCCTCTGGTCTGTTTAATGACCAGCTGCTTCCGGGCACAAGTTATTGAACCCAATTGAAGTGTCACAAGTTAGCATTCTGACTGCCAGGCACATTGTAGCTAAAAATACATATACCTTCTTTGAACATTTTCTAGAGATGATTGTCAGAGAGGCCTGCTGGCAAGGGAAGTGATTTTGGCAGGCCATTTGTGCAAGTGCTCAGCACAGCAGAGAAAAATGTTCCTTTCTCTGTGGTACTGTAGAACTAATGATGGGTTTCAAGGATCTCCTTATGATTTCGCCTGTTTTCATTTTCTCCCTTGCTGTTCACTGTGAGTATAAATTAATGGCGGGATACATTTTGTGCTAGCTGAATGTTTAATAAAAGTATATAGAGACAGTCTGGAAGTTCAAACAGAGTATAGAAATCTGAGCTTTACTGAAGCAGTTTCAGTAACTAACCCCCTCCTGTTTGCCCATTTCCTTTCTACAAGTGTGCAGTACTGAATGGAACAACGGGCACTTGGATCATCAGTAGCAAATCATCGTATATACTAATAGTTGTCTCAATTTGTTTGTTTATTATTACATTTATATCCTGCCTTTTTTTCCTCTTGGAAGGAACCCAAGGTGGCTTACATGGTCCTCCTCCTCTCCATTTTATCCTCATAACAACCCTATGAGGTAGGTTAGGCTGAGAGTCAGTGACTTGCCCAAAGTCACCCAGGGAACTTCATGGCCGAGTGGGGACTAGAGCCCAGATCTCCTGCGTCCCAGTCCAACACTCTAACCACTATGCCACACTGGCTTTCCAAATGCTTGTCCTTGTGTATCCAAAATGGCATCTCCCATGTGCAAGAGGAAGGTCTCAGCAGACTCAGGGGAACTGCAACATTTACAGAAGTACAACAAATCTTTGTGGCAGGTAGGGAAACCTGGGGGGGGGGGAACTCCCACAACATGCCAATGAAGACTCAGTGGGCATGGCACACTGTCTGACTATTAGGGAGTGGGGAAACGGAAAACCGGGAGAGGGGAATGAAATGGAGTGGCTGGAATCTGGAACAGCAGCACTCCACACTGCAACATTTTGTTGCAGGTCCCATTTGTTTCCCCCTCTGTTCCTGATGTTCAGGCTGTGAGTGCTCTTGCTTATGTAGCCAAAACAGCACTGCCCACACACAGGAGGGTGGTATCAGCAGACCTGGGGGGGGAACCAAATGTTTTCAGAAATACGTGTGTGTGTGTGTGTGTGTGTGTTTGTTTGTTTGTGTGTGTGTTTGTGTGTGTGTGTGTGTGTGTAAAAACACTTTGGGGGGCAGGATTCCAAAAAAATAGCCCAATGAGAACTAATTGTGCTCGGTGGCCACAGAATGCTGACTGACTATTGGGATGGGGCAGAAAACCAGGGAAAGAGGAATGCAATGGAATGGAGCAGCCGTAATCCTGAATAGCAGCACTCTGCATTGCAACATGGGGATGCACTCCCCATTTGTTCTGTCAAATAAAACAAGTCAGTCCTGCTATTTTGTGTGTAAAATGTATAGCAAATATTAGCCTCAAAAGACTTAAGAACCAGAATCATAATAACTTAAGCGCTTCTTAAAACCAGTAGACGCAGTGTGACCCTATGAGCTTTTCTACATGAGACTGTTCATCACTGTATCTGCTTTCAGTTTCATTGCAGAATTGAGATCCAAGCTCTACACAAAATGCAATTACACAGGTAGGGGTTTTCTACATGAGGCATTTATTGTGCACTGGTCATTCCCTTCTCATGATTGTTTACAGGTTCTTTAGACAACACTGTGTCTTTCCAATTTTGCTTCTGTATCTAACGAGCACATTTAGTGAAGTTTTTTAGAGCAGGGAAAATGTAGCATTTAATTGTGAAAGAGAAAGAAAGCATGATTCCTCTTGTGTATTTGCACTATTCTGCCATACCACAGTGCCACCTAGAGGTTATGTAGCAGAAAATTAGGAAAGGAACTGCTGCTATGTAGCGCTCAGATCTTAATTCTGCAATGAAATTGAAAGTAGATACAGCAGGTTCAAAAGTAGATACAGCAGATTAACAGCCTCATGTAGAAAAGCTTTTATTTCGCTTTCAGAAATAATACCTGATTTTCCCCATTCTAACACACACACACACACACACACCCCTACGAAAGTGCTCTTAAAAAACAGAAGCAAAACTGGAGGGTTACAATGTTGTCTAAAGAACCCGTTAACACCTGCTAGTAAGGAATCACAAGTGCACAGTAAATGTGTAAAACAAGCTCTCCATTCATTAACTTCAACCTTGAATTGTGTGTACACAGTCTAGGAGTAAAACAGCTGTCGAAGCAAGGAAAGCGAGGGAAGAAAGCTCTAAGTAATTAGGAACTCTTTCCTCACCTATGTTATCACCTTAAGGTACTTCACCTTGTAAACAGCAACTACATGAGCAGAGTTGGGCACAAGCAATTTAGCAAAAATAAAACCCAGAAAATGGCCTGATCTGAGATCATAAGGGCGACCTTGGAGAAAGGATTTAGGGGACGTTCCAGTGGGTGGGGAGGGAAGGAGACTGGCACCGCCAAGATATTTTTTTAATTTTTAAATATTTATTATACCCAAGGCGGCTTACATAATCCTCCTCCTCCTCCCCTTTTTATCCTCACAACAACCCTGTGAGGTAGGTTAGGCTGAGAGTCAGTGACTGGTCCAAAGTCACCCTCAGCTTCCTTCCTTCCCCTTCCAAAGCAAGTGGCCACAAGGCAAGCAGCGATGCACATGTAAGGTTCATTGCATGTGTAAACAAACCCTAACGATAACTTTACTGTTAACTCTGCAGTGAACTTGTATTATGATTATGGCTTATTGCTGCTGTAGTTTATTGCATTTTATCTGAAATGTAGTTAGTGCGTTATCTGAAATGTAGTTAATGCACTAAGTCAAGCAACAAGTCTCAGTTCACTTCATTCTTCCACCACACTTCCTTAAACTGGGACTTAAAGTCCACACTCACTTCCAATTATCAGCACAAGGATTAGCCTACCCAGTATAACAGACACCAAATGGGCGATGCCCTTCAGCCGCTGCCTTGGTCTTCTAGCTGCTGAAATAGCTGGCTGGGCCACGCCTCTGGAGAGCACAGCCGTGGCCTGCCAGGGGGCAGGGGGCTAGTCCAACAGGTAGGGTGGGGCAGTTCTCTCACTGCTTGCCCCACTATTGTGCCCTAATGTGTGAAGTTGGAAACCAATTGCTCTTCCATTTTGTGATGTTCATGTGCAGTAATCAGGTTTCCAGTATCATGTAGATGATTCTGTGGCCTTTTCAGTTTCTTGGTTGTTTCACTTATTACATAGCCTGTGTTATTTTAAGCACACACACAAAACATACAACTTTAAAACAATTGCAGGAATGAAAAATGTAATCATATTGACTACAACAACCAGATTCATTCATTTATTTTACTTTAAAGCATTTATACCTTGCTCTTCAGCCAGAAAGACTGCCAGAGTGGCATACAGATCAATAAAGACAGTTCCTTCCCTCAGGCTTATGATCTAAAAAGACCCAACACAAATGGAAAAAGGGATAGGGAGGGAAAAGGAAAACACGAAAACGGCAGTGTGTGTAGTTTTAAAGAAAATGCTTCTTGAAATCTTACCACTTACAGCTCAGCAAGAAGAGGTTTACCTATGATGACGTTACAGAAATAAAGATGTTTCCTAGAAAGCTGGATTTGAAATCCTTTATGCAGACATGTTACTTTGACCAAGTTTGTCACTATATATACTGTGCATAGAGCTTCTTCACAATCCTCAGAGCAACTAAAATGTTCACAGCAGCAGTGCTTGCTGGATTACATTTAAGCTGATGACAACATTTACAATGCAATCCTATTCATGTCTACTCAGAAGTAAAACCTATGAGACTTACTCCCAGGTAAGTGTGCAAAGGATTGCAGCCTGAGCATTATTGTTAGTTTGGTAGATAAATTCCACAAGAAACTGTTTTTAAGGCTTTAACAGTGCTTGGAGAGAGAAAAAATTACATGAAAGTAATTTCTTTCATGCTCGAACATTTACCCATGCAACAATGAGAACTGGAAACGGTAACACATTCTTCCATCATGTCCCCTGCATTCAATAATCTATAGACCAATGTTCTCCAACCTTGGGTTCCCAGATGTTTTTGGCCTACAACTCCCAGCATGCCCCAGCCAGCGCTGGCTGCCATAGCCAATTTTCATTTTAAATATTAGAATTGCCAAATGGAATGGGCACAACAGGGATGAAGTAAGAGATGCACAGGAAGAGCTGATGGTGTTGACAATCATACCGTAAAAATAAACAAGTGGCCAAGACCCCGAGTCACTGTAGCTGTAGAACCTTGGCAAACGTGATGCCAGAAAGGTGTGTGGCTCCCTAGGTGAAATACTATTATTGTTGTGACAGGTTACCTTGGTTTAAAAATGGATGGCATTTTTAATCAGATCTTTACATTTTAATCTGGACTTTTTCCTTTACGTTGTTTAAAAATCAGGTGATAATATCCATTTAAAAAACCATGGGGTTTTAATTTAAAATGGGCCTGTCATAGAATGTGAAAGCCCAACCTTGTAAACGACATCCATGATTCTTTATCAAACACATTAAGAGAGTGATCCTATGGCCCACAGACAGCATCTAGGGCAGCCTTTCCCAACCTTGGGTCCCCCATCGCCCCAGACCACCGGCCCAACTGGCTGGGGATGATGGGAGTTGTAGTCCCACAACATCAGGGGACCCAAGGTTGGGAAAGGCTGGTCTAGGGGGACAAAGGATAATTCAGATTCCCAGATCCGAGGACAGAGACAGAACTCCAACCTCAGAGCTGGGATCTGCTCCCTCCCCACTTGCAGCCAGCATGGAAAGAGCCACACTGGCTGCCTCCCTGAGGTTGGGAAATTGACCTCGGAGAGGGGGTAAAGGGGGTGTTCTGGGGGGCAAGGAGGGGAGGAGACTGCAGCCACCAGGATACAAAGTATCCTCCCCTCCCCTTCCAAAGTGCCTCAGCTAGATGGCCAAAATTGGCAGGAAGCACAGCCTTTAAAAAAAGATCATAGCAAAAATGTTGGGGAACTTTCTCTTCAAGTATTTTATGGCAATAGGACAATTCAAGTGAAAAGTCATATCTACAGTCTTGTTTTCTTCTCTTCTGCATAAATCCGGTGCAGTGAAGGGAAAACAATCCTGATCTTCTGCACAAGGAGAAAAGAGATAAGAACAGAACATGCAGAAATAAAAAGTTAGAAATAGATACCATGCGCTTTGGCTGACTTGTCTGACCACTAGGTGCCATTCTTGTTCTATGCTATGTGAATGCTATAATCTTAAGGTGGTTTTAAAAAAATGTTTAAATAACTGAATGCTGTAGATGGAGTCTGGCTGAATGTAAATACTGTGTCTAGGAATTATACCGGAAGGTCAATGAAATAATCTTGTTGTGAGAAAGGAAATTGCACCTGGTAAAATCAGATGCCGACTTGACTAGACAGGGTAGATTCTCACAACCTTTATTTGCAATGGAAGATGATTTTTGGGCTGGTTGTTTCATTGGGGGCATGTACATGGAGTCCAGAACTGTGGAAGCACTGAACATGCTGTCAGCTGTCAACTCACCCTGAAAAGTCTTCAGAATGGCAGTTTCGTGGCAGCTGAGCTTAAGTTAAATCTGTCAAGATGCCTTGGTTCTATGATGGGGATGTTATTTTGCTATAGAGAAAATGGTATTATGTAACATGTAGGGCAGCGGTAGGCAACGTGGTGCCCATGGGCACCAAAATGCCCCCAGACACTTTCCTTGTGCCCACTGAGATATGCTATTCCTCCCAATTTTTATTTAAATCTTCTTGTTACATTTTCTTACTAGCATCTGGGATTGTTCTGTGCGAACTGGGAGCCTTTTTTCTGTCTAAACATGCATAGGATTGCACCTTAAGCTTAAAGAAGGCCATTTGCCAGATAGGTTTATTGAAAAGAGGAATTTACGGTATTAATCCTTAAAACACAAAATGTCACAATAACATACAATCAGATAAATTATTCTTTCTTATATAATTGCTCTTTACTTACAGTATTGTGTATATTTTCATGTTCCATGTTATTTATGTTTGATATGTGTGTGTTTATTTTATACTGTTATATTCCAAAATAATATTTTACTTAATATTATATTTTTGTAACTTGGAAATGTTCCATAGTTAAACAACGATGACAACAAAATCTACAGTCTCTATTAAACTAAAATCTTAGACTAGATCCTCAGGTAGCTTAAGATAGGGCATGTTTCCTACCATAAAACAAATCAAACCTGTAATACAAGCAACTGGTCATTGTATTTCACTCTAATTTTCTGCAAGGATTTGCTGAACTTATCCTTTTTTTACCTTTCCCAAACTTTTCAAACACTTGGTAATGTGCAGCTCCCAGTGCCCCGAGCCTTCACACAGCTGACCTGCCATGTGGAATGGGTCAATGTTTTCAAAACTAGTTTCATCAAGATGTATTAGGTTTGAGCTCTGTACTTGAATGAGGGGGAGGAGGTAGGGAAGACGCTTTCCCCCAGTCCTTCTGGGGAACTGGAAAGAGCTGAAGCCGTTCTGCCTTCCATTTTCCAGCTTAATCTCATCCCACACTTACTAAACACTATGATCTATATTGTAGCCTTCCCCAGGCTGGTGGCCTCCAGATGTGCCGGGCTACAAACCCCATCAATTCAAACCAGCAGGCTCACTGGCTGGGGATGATGGGAGTTGTAGTCTGGCAATCTGGAGGGCAGCAGGTTGGGGAATGATGGTATCTAGTCATTTCTTTCTTTTTTTCCGAAGTGATATTCATGCTGAAGGATCTGTTAGGTAGGTGCCACTTTATTTTTGAATGAAGAGAAAGGTTTAAGATGTTGTTATTCAGTATTTATTTAGCCCAGCTCCTGACTAACTGGAGGGTGAGGGGAGGGGGGCGCAGGAGGTGCAGGAAGAGATGTAGTTAGGACATTTTCAGGGGCACCCGCACAGTCTTTTTTTCTATTGACACATCTACCTTTTATTGTAGAGATATAACAACCTCTTTTCTTTTTTTACAATGTACACATACTTTATTTATTTGTTTGCTTTTTCATTTCCCCTGTTGAACTAGCAAGCATTGTGCAAGCCTTGGTCTACACTAGTGCAACGTCATCAGCACTAGCTCTGAGACACTGCTGGATACTACCCAATGAAAGGATGGTGAAATATTTGAATGAAGCCCAAGCAGTCCTTGTTCCTTTAGCCCAGGGGTAGGCAACATGTGGCCCTCAAGATGTTGTTGAACTGCAACTCCCATTAGCCCTAGCCAGCATGGCCAATGGTGATGGATGATGGGATCTACAATCCAACCACATCTTGCGAGCCACAAGTTTCCTAGCCTTGCTTTAGCCCAATATTTTGACTTTGAATTCATACTAAAACACTCATGCCGCAACCCATTTTCTCCATGACTGTGCTATTAAGTCCAATGAGGCTGCTCCACAGTGACAGAGTTCAGACAACGCAATAACCCACACTCAAGGGTTGAGTGTGGATTGTTGCTGAACCATGGGTTGTTGCTGAACCATGGGTTATCATGTTGTCTGAACCCAGCCGAGATAACAAACCATGGTGAACAGCCCACAGTTCACAACCCAACAACAAACCATGGGTTCTCTTCATGGGTTATACATGGTTAGCAAGCCATGGCTTGTTAGTGCAGCTGAGTTCAGACAACACAATAACCCATGTTTCAACAACAACCCACAGTTCAACAACAACCCACACTAACCCTTGAGCGTGGGTTATCGTGTTGTCTGAACCCGAACAATAAATGGATGTAAGGAGGTTGTGGCCTCAACTTTGCTGTTTCATTGCTTGAATGGTGGAGAAATTTGTAATTGTTTTGAGTGGCCCCAAGAGTTGAACCAAAAAGTTAACAAGATAGAAAGGTGCATGTGAAAGACATTTGTGTGTCTTCACCTGGGTATGCAAATTTATTTATTTTTTGTTAATGCTTTAGTGAATGTAATGTTTCTCCATTAACACTCAGCCATGCAGGAAAACCTGGGCATGTGATTAACCACTTGTAGAATAAATAAATGGAATTTTAAGTGGCATTGGAGGGAAGCAATGAGCCACAGTGTATCTATCTAGTGTCATTGTGGTAGTTTGGGCTCTGGCCTATAAGGGCACCACTTTCCTAGCCCATAAATCAAGTTTGAGATAACCAGATTTCCTAATTGACAGTGTTTCCTTCAAATGACATAGCTTTCCCAGCTTAATGCTTTAACTAAATTCTTCATGCACTTGGGCAGTCATTAGAATTAATAATATAGTCAAGTATGACAGCAAAATTGGGACGGGGGGGAGTATTTTACTTCTCTGTTCATTTACCTTCATATCCCACTGAAAATTCATTAATCTTGCAACACTGATTTTTAGATTTCTTTACGTTAAAACACAAGAAGACAGAATAATACCTGCCAATCAACCTGTGTTATACTCCATCCTTTCCTCCAGTAATTCCCAGACATCGTCCATCATTTGTGCAAGGACATGGAGAACAAAGACAGCAATAATAGTCTCTTTCAGCACAATCCTACACATATCCATTACCGGTAAGTTACTTCTAGGTAAGTGGATATAGGATTGCAGCCTTTGGCTCCCTATTACAATTCAGTCTTCCAAGAACAAGGCATATATGTCATGATTATTTTGGATCTGTACCTTGTACTAATGCTTTGATTAAATTCTCTATGTTTGACAAACTAATTGTTCACTTACAAGGGGACACAACTACCCCTACAGTTCCCCCATTTTAAAAAAGAACAACTAAAATGCTAGTTAATATTTGGATGTACGGTAAATACCGTACTACCAATGATTGTGGTTCACTGTAACAGACAAAGGACAACAACTCTATAGGAAGAGATACCTTACATTAGAAATTGCAATAAACCCATTTTAGAGACTGATAGAAGCTTTAATGGGCCTTACTTGAACAAAATTATTAACTACAGTTGGAATTAAAGATGGATCATGGGCCTCCACTCCTCCCTTTTTGAACTTCCATTACTCTGATGAGACCAGCATGAAGAGGCAGGTTTAAATATTTGATCGGTCCTTACAGATACCCATGCCGTATGGTAAGTTAACATAAGAATGCCATTTCCTGTTGCCTTTTTAGTTTACACTGCAAAACATCTTAAACCTGCCCGCCCCGCCCCCAATATTTTGTACACCTCTCCTGTTTTAGAGGTAGCTATTAGCTAGTTTGACACAGTGGCGTAGCGTGGGTTGTCAGCACCCGGGGCAAGGCAAGTAATTTGTGCCCCCTAACCTGTGGATTTTAGCACTCGAGTCTCTTCCACTAGATTAGTTAAAGAAACTCTTATCTGTTCTGGATGGGTTTAACTAGATTAGTTAAAGAAACCCTTACCTGTTCTAAACTTGCATAGGATTGCGCCCTTACTAGGTAGGAAGGAAACCTAGTAAATTATTAAATAATACTTCTAATATTAATAATATAATAATTTGAATTTATTCTGGAATAAATTCTGGTATAAATAATGCCAGAATAAATGTGTTAGCCTTGTAGTTGCCACAAGACTCCTCGCTGGTTTTGCTGCAACAAAATACCACAGCTATCCATCTGGAAAATCCTATATATGTGTACTCTGAAGTAGGTCCCATTGAGTTCAATGGGATTTACTCCGTGGTACAGAATGGGTACAGACAGGACCGGTGCAAGGCAGTTTGGTGCCCTAGGCAAGATCAGATATTTAGCGCCCCCCCCCCCCACTTGAGAGCGCTGTATTTTTTTTCAAGGCGTTTCTGGCTCCCCCTTTAGCCCTGCGCCCTAGGCAGCTGCCTAGTTGGCCTAATGGTAGCACCGGCCCTGGGTACAGAATTGCTGCCTTATTGGATCATAAGCTTTAATGGAAAAGAGCCAGCTTCATTGAAAGATTGAGAGCCAGTGTGGCTGATTGGTTACAGTGTCAGACCGGGACTCGGGAGATCTGGGTTCTAGTCCCCACTGGGCCATGAAGCTCACTGGGTGACTTTGGGCCAGTACCTGACTCTCAGTCTAACCTACCTCACAGGGTTGTTGTGAGGACAAAATGGAGAGGAGGAGGAGGAGGAAGATTATGTAAGCAACCTTGGGTTCCTTGCAGGAAAAAAGGTGGGACATAAATAAATAAAATTATCTGCAGTTGACAGATAACATAGATGTAGGGTGTGTATGTGTGTAAACAGTGGACCCAAATGGCCATAACGTACAAGAAGCATAAATCTGGGATTATTATGCAAAGTTGATATGTATAAAAGATCAGTACAGCAGAGTTACCATTTGCAACAGCAGTAACTGGGGAAAACCCCACTTTCCTTGTTTTGCTATGTTAATTGAACACCTGTAGTCCAAGGAAGACTGGTGGAGAACTGCAATTCCCCTCATGCAATGCGGGAATCTGTTTCGTCTCCCCCACCCCTTCCTTCTGATGACCATTCAAGGCCGTTCCCAGAGTGCACTGCTCCGAAAGGACACCTCTTCTCTCTTCTTCCCACGCTTGAACAAGAGGCTTCCTGCGTGCTAGAGCAACGTTATTTAAATAAAGGACCACGACTCCCGTCATGCGGCGGCTCCGCTCGCGCGGTGCACTCTGGGGACTGTAGTTTGTTGGTTCTCCAAAGCTTGATGGAAGTAGAGGGGAAGAGACAAGGAACGGAACTACCACCCCTATAGAGGAATTAGGACGGGAAGAGAAGGGTCGCGTCGCTGGGCGCACAGCCAGCACTGCAGAGAGAGTGAGTGAGCCAGGCAGGGGCAGAGAGCTGCGAGTGCGAGCGCACCCCCCCAGATGTTGCGCCCGGTGCGGCCGGCCCCCCCTGCACCCCCCACGCTACGCCTCTGGTTTGACATGTGTTGTAAACAAAATAAACAAGCTTGTACAAAATCCCAATAAATTTTAAAAAGGCAATTTGAAGTTGCAGATGTTCAGTATTTCTTATCATCTGGATCAGTCTCATTAAAAAAAAAAAGCCAGATTAAAACATGAACTTTTTACAGTCTGTCTATGTGCATCCATTGCTCATACGACTTGGCTAATGAATCTTTTAAAAAATTGCTTGGACATGGTCTCCATTCAGTCTTAAAATAGACATTGTGGCATTTTCATGGCCACAAACAGTCAAGCAAGAATCTTTAGAAAATTGTCACATCTTCATAGATATTGATAGTTTCCAAAAGGTTAAAAAAAGGTCCAAAACATAAAAACTGTGATCAGATAAAAACACTGTAGAACAGTAAAAAACAACATTAAAAACCAGAAGAACAATGTAAATGGGAAGATAGTGCACATAGCAGGGATGTTGAAGAGTCCTTGGTCTCGAGTCACGAGTCTTTGGACCCGAGTCTCGAGTCCAAGTCCTTGGTTCAAAATGGTGAGTCACGAGTCACTCCCAAAGCTGACTCCACGAGTCCCTATTAAAATCAATGGGTTTTTCCCCCAACAAAATGAGGCTACTTCAGATGTGTAGCTTAAATAAATTCTAGGCACAAGTGTGCCTTTTTATTTCAAAACTCTGCAACTGAGTTTTGCAAGAACAGACCAGGCAGGCAAACCCAAAATAACCAGGCAGGCAGAGGAGGCAGGGAACCCCAAAGCAGGCAGGCAGGCAGTGCCCTTTGTCTTGGACAATTTAAACTGTGGAACTGGTTAAGAGGCCAGCCAGGCAGAGGAAGCTAGGAACCTCAAACAGGCAGGCAGAGGCAGCCAAACCCAAAATGTCTGAAAGGTTGCATTTTAGGAAAATGATTTTAAAAAATAAACTTGCTGTACTTCCTAAAACTTATCCATGTTGCATTTGAGGAACATGATTTTTTCTAAATGTTTGGCCCCCATTCTGGAACGGTGAGGTCTCATCACAATTCCACCCTCACTGAACACCCGCTCCACTGGTGATGAACTTGCTGCAACCAGAAACACATTCAGAGCAGCCGCACAGAATATCTCAGGTCCTTCCTCTGCCTCTCCCCAAACTTCAAGACACCCACAGGGCTACCCTCACTGCATCGCGCAAAGACCAGGGCACCATAGGACCGTATTTCTGCACCAAAGTCCAGTAGTGCAGAGTCAGAGACCGAGCTTGTGTTGGTGGTGATGGGCTTGCAGTATGCAAAGAGAGAGGCTGAAGCGCAGGCCTTTGTCTGTGGAGTGTCTTGGACTGCCTCAGTGCCGGAAGACCGAGGGGGCGATGATGACAAGAGCCCTGCTTGGGTTTTTTTCAGTGTGCTGCAGTACTGCTGGAGTTCAGCTAGGACCTTTTCTTTCACTGCAGCAATTGCCTCTTTGTTATCGCTGATCTTCTGCAGCCACCAAAAATAAGGGTATACCTCCACAGGGACACTTATTGATGCACATTCTCAACACATGCAGTTTTCACACTTCTGCAGCTATAGTCTGCTATTAAACAAAGCCAAAAGTCATAGAATCATAGAATAGTAGAGTTGGAAGGGGCCTACAAGGCCATCTAGTCCAACCCCCTGCTCAATGCAGGAACCCAAGTCAAAGCATCCCTGACAGATGGCTGTCCAGCTGCACCTTGAATGCCTCCAGAGTGGGAGAGCCAACAACCTCCCTAGGTAGTTGGTTCCATTGGCATATTGCTCTAACAGTCAGGAAATTTTTCCTGATGTCCAGGCGAAATCTGGGTTCCTGTAGCTTGAGCCCATTATTTCATGTCCTACAATCTGGAATGATTGAGAAAATATCCTGGCCCTCCTCTGTGTGGCAACCTTTCAAGTACTTGAAGAGTGCGATCATATCTCCCCTCAGTCTCCTCTTCTGAAGGCTAAACATGCCCACTTTATCATCCTTGTTGCCCTCCTCTGAACCCTTTCGTTTGTCTACATCCTTCTTAAAGTGTGGTGCCCAGAACTGGACGCAGTACTCAAGATGAGGCCTAACCAGTGCTGAGTAGAGGGGAACTAGTACTTCACACGATTTGGAAGCTATACTTCTATTAATGCAGCCCAAAATAGCATTTGCCTTTTTAGCAGCCACATCACATTGCTACCTCATATTCAGCTTATGATTGACATTGGCTTCTTCTGTTGCCCTCTACCATTTTTTCCTTGTGGGAATTGTTTGTATTTGTGCCTTAAGAATTTCCTTTTTAAAAAACTCCCACCCATCTTTGACTCCTTTTCTCATTAGAATCACTTGCCATGGGACCTTACTTATCATTGTTCTGAGTTTATTAAAATTGGCTTTAAGTCTTAAGAACACTTACTTAGAATTAAGTTCCATTATAATAATTGGGACTTGCTTTTAACAAAGCATGCATAGGACTGGGCTGCATGTCCCTAAACCAGATGTTGGTGATAAATAGGATAGAACTGCCACCTTCATGCCATGTTTGGGGGTTTTCTTGAGAGAGCTGGCTGTCCTCTGTTGGAAATTGGCTTCTGGACTCCATCGATCTTGGTCTCATCCAGCAAGGCAGCTATGTTGATACTCTGGAGTATGTTGGCATATAATATTTTGGGATTTATTTTATTTATTTATTTATTACATTTATACCCCGCCTTTTTTCCTGCAAGGAACTCAAGGCGGCTTATATAATCCTCCTCCTCCTCCTCTCTTCATTTTATCCTCACAACAACCCTGTGAGGTAGGTTAGGCTGAGAGTCAGTGACTGGCCCAAAGTCACCCAGTGAGTTTCATGATTTGCACTTTCTAGTAAGCAAAAGGTAGGACAGGGATTGGCAAAGAAAGGCAAAACATACTCATTTGAGATTTAGCTCCTTTTGCTATTATACATTTATATTTATATATATGAATGCTGCAGAAGAGCTACATGCTTTATAACGCTGGGGTGCTAATTTTGCCAGTTTAGGGCTGTCGTCCTTTATTTCCTGGCTGGGTTCCTATGACAAGATATGCGGCAATTCCGCAGGTGAATGTTATCTCCCATCACTGCATTTGTGTGCTAGGAAAAGCTCACCTGTTAAATTTCTGACTGTAACACAGCAGAGAATACAAGGGGAACACCCTCCTACCTCTGTACGATTATCTTGAAAATGTAATAAATAAAATCATAAGAAAACAGACAACGGAGCTTCAGTGAGTACAGATATTCCTTCATTTATTATCCTTCGCCCCTTTCCAAACCCAGTGAAACTCACTGGGTGACTTTGGGCCAGTCACTGACTCTCAGCCTAACCTACCTCACAGGGTTGTTGTGAGGATAAAATAGAGAGGAGGAGGAGGATTATGTAATGTAAGCCGCCTTGGGTTCCTTGAAGGAAAAAAGGCAGGGTATACATATAATAAATAAACCACACATCCCGTCACTCTTGCACCTATGTACTTAGCCAGGTGTACTGTGCTGCTATGCCCTGAGAGATAAATCAGTATGGGGTGTCAAAGGGGATTAAGCTGGGTCCCAAAGTCCCTGTTAATTGTGCAACCCTATGCATGTTTACTCAGAAGTAAGTTCCATTGAGTTTAATGGGCTTACACCTATGCAAGTGTGCATAGGATTGCACCAATTGCGGGCGACGAATAACTCCCATTTAACTGCAGTGTTTCTAAGTAAACATGGATACGATCGGCCAGTAAGGCTGCAACTCCCCGTGTATGCTTACTTGTGAGTAAACCAACTTGAAATCGCTGGGATTTACTCCTGAGAGAACGTGCTTACGAGCGTTTTGCATCAGTGAAGGAGTTGCTCTTGTCCTTAACAGCATGGGTGAAGTAGCACAACTTTTAGAAACCCTGAAACTCACCTTAGAGCGGACACGCAAGTTTTAAAAGGGCGCGCAGGCAGGCAGGCGCCCACAATACTTCTCACCTGCAGGCGTGTGCACACGCTCTCATCAGCAGCCACCCCCTTCACACGACCACGCTTCCTCCCACGGAACTCCAGCGGCACATCCACTGCTGCTCCCCCGTAACTCCCGCGCGCACTCAGCGTTGCACCACTGCGCGTGCTCCGACAACGAGGCCGGGGATTCCCATTGAAGCCCCACCCCCATAGGGGAGGCTCTGGAAGGAAGTGTCTTCCGCCCGTATGTCACATTTTCCGTGAGTTTCAAATGGAAGCAGGGACAGCCCAGCCTTTCTGATTTCCTCGCAATCTGCCAGCGAGTAGGTCTTGTTTACTCTGAGGTAAACCCTTCTTCTCCGGTTTAAGATTACACAACCTTTGCAGGGATGTTGACGAGTCCTTGGTGAGTCCCGAGTCAAGTCTCAAGTCCCACTGACAAGATTGGGACTCGAGTCAGAGAGGGGACTCAGTCCGACTCACGAGTCGAGTCCTCGAGTCCGAGTCCCCATCCCTGGCACATAGCACAAAGGGAGATACCAAAGACAGACTTCGTACAGCCACTTTGCATCATGGTCCTGATACATGAGGCTGTTCTGTTCCACCCAGGAAGTGGCAGGTGTTGTAAGCAGGGTTAGCCCTATCATTTGGCATGCTGAGGTGGTCTCCTCAAACAACAGATGCTGGGTGGTGTGGAAGGGGCAGCCATAGCAGATCCCTGGCCATTCCCCTCTGCTGGAGGACAGAGCTGTGTGTTCCAGGCGGCCTGCCCTGCACCCCCCCCCCCCAGCCTGCTGCCCTCGGGTGAGGTGGATGATGCTGTCCCATTGCCAGTATGGAAGTAAGATTCAACTGCCAGTCCATTCGGCTTCTGTAGATGAACTGGAGGGGGCGCCATCTTGTCCATCATCTGAGGCAGTAAAATGTCTTGGGCCTGCCTTGGGTGTAAGGCAGGGGCATGGTAATCTGCAAGCAGGGAACAGTTGTCCCACTCCCCCCGGGATGAGCCATAATCCATAGATTCCCAGCTTTCCTTTAAAAAAACAACAACAACAAACCCAATTCTCTAACCCTTGTAAAACCCACAATACAAGGCTAAATATGCAAGCACTATTCTGCCCATTCGTTTTGTGAGAAACTAGCCTGTTCCATTTAGGAAAGCAGAGCTAGACAGTTAGACAAAAAGAAGGCTCGAGTGACACAACCACTGTCTGGAGAAGGAACTTCTTGGTTCATTTTGAAGCCATTGGGGGGGTGGGGGTTGCGATGTTATTGCTGCTCCTTAGAAAACAATTCAGATATCCAGAATTTTAGTATACCTGTGTGATTGGATGGATAGTAGTGTATCTACCCCAAAACAAAAGACAGTTATATTTAAAAAAAAATGGTTTCCCCCCTGAGTTTGAAAACATTAAAAAGATTAGTCTGCCAATGCCAGTATAGATAAAGTCTATCATTATTATACCTGTGAAGGGAGGGAGGAGGTACCCTAACTCCTGGCAGTATAAGCAAAAGGTTGCTTGGATTGAACACCAGCCCAGCAAGGTCGGCTGCCACCACCCCTTATGTTCAACTCAGCCTAAGCCAGGGAACTCTCGGACCTTACAAGACACCCCTAAGCCTTATGAAACAAGGGCTCAAGCCAAACAAGGGCTCTATTTCAAAGCCCTAGGCCTGAAACCTTAAACAGTAACAATAACCAAGAGGAAAGCTCTGGACTTAGTACCAAGGCTTAACTGGAATAAAGCACACGCATTCAGTCAAGATAGGTGGTAAGTTTATTTCTAAAAGAGAACGGTGATAACACACAAAAGAAACTGAGCAATATTTGGAAACAATACTTATAGGGCAAAACAACAAAGTGACTAAACCTATCTAAACATACCAGTGGCATGGGTCTTCAATAGAACAGGACTTCAGAAGATGGAAATCCACAGCAAACCATAGAAAGGACAAAACAAAACCAAAGACAAAGGCATCTTCCCTCCACCTGGTTTTATACCCAAAAGTCATTAGCAAATCTGAGGTGATCTCTATTAACCAATCATGAGCTAGCTGGGAATAATCTGCCCAGACTTTTTTTTTGGGGGGGGGAGAAAGTTCCCAGCAACACTCCGTTGAACTCATTCAGTCAAATTTGTGGAAATTTTACTGTGGCCTTGAAGCCCAGGGCAGCACAAAATGACACCCACAGGTGGCCTAAAGAATACATGGAACTTTACAGGCTGCTAAGGCCCAGGAAGAAAATGGATTTCTTGACAATACCCATATTGTGGGGGTGGGGGCTGTGGCCGAGAGGGTGGAGGTTATGCCAGTCCTGCAAAGGAGTCCAGTGTTGTTATAACCATTTCGTGTGTGTGTGTGTTACAGTAGTGTAGGGGTGTTGGACCTATTTCAGCTCGAGGGCCGAATTCCATTTCAGAGATTCTCTTGGGGGCCGCATTCCAGTGGTGGGTGGGGCTGAAGGCAAAAGGGGTGGGGCCAAATTCCCAGCATTCCCTAGCCAGCATGGCTAGCTGGAGAGTGCTGGGCATTGTAGGACTTTTTTCGGTCTAAACATGCATAGGATTGCACCCAAAATGATTATGGCATAAGCTTTTGTGGACACTGTCCACTTTATCAGATGCATGATGTGTTTTATGAAGTGGACTGTAGTCCATGAAAACTCATGCCATAATAAATTTACCGGTATTAGTTTTTAAGGTGCCACAAGGCTCTTTTGATTTTGCAGCTATGATGAAAAGACATATCCATGAAGCAAGTTTATGTCTCTCCACGCACTCCCCACCCCCTGGTATCTTATTTTGTCCCTTACCCTACGTATACATGTAATAATATAGGCATTTCATGTACACTCCTAATATTGAAGCCAATGCGTAAAATAGCACTTCTCCAAGCAGGGTGCTACACACATCCTCTTCCTATTATCTATTTTGATTTCAACCACATCCATAAAAATGTAAATACAGTTTCATTCGTGTCTAACAAGCCTCACCGGTCTTTCCCTTCCTTCTCCCCCCCTTTTTTATTCTAAGGCAATCACCCTGATACCAGTGAAATTCGCCTCTTGCAGCGATAACAGTTCTGCTACTCAATGAACTACAGCAAGGGCTCAGAATGCATCTTCTGTAGCATACCACAGTGATTTGCAAAAGTGAGAATAAATCAAAGCAGTGAAGAGATGCCATGTTGAGCCAGAAGTAAAACATTACATCTTGTTGCAGGAGGTTAGCTAAGTAGACTGTGTGTGTGTGTTTGTATTTAGCACAAGACCTCCATTCTTTTTACTTTCTGTATACCGTACATCCATTAAAACAATCACTCTGGATCAGCAGGAAATTATCACCTGTTTCTTTCTTATAGTAGCAGCTGATACTCTTTTATTCACAGCATTCCTCTTTTATTCACACAACAACTTCGATGTCTGTCTGTCTGTCTCTCTTTCAAATATATATTTTAAACATGTCAACTTTCTCTAACGCTGAGGAAGAGGGGATGCCTCTAGGCAGAGCGGCTCAGATTCATTCATCACTTGCTCAGTGGCTTCACTCTACACCCCACATTAATCATTCAACACATGGGGAAAAATCTTTTAAAACTATTTGGAAATAAAGATGCATGGCCTTAAACTCAATAATACTACACAACTACATCTTTGATAGCAAGCCTTAGATACACATTTTGTCCCCAAACAGAAGATCATAAACTATATCTGTAGGCTTCAATAATATTTTTTTTATCCTTACATGGATTTGTCTTGCCCTATATATTCTCTCTTGTTTTCTCTAGTGTTCCCCACCCGTGTATGTGTGTGTGGATGTATAATGCTGTCATTTGTCTTGTTCACCTGGTGACACACATGGGATGTTTTGTACTTCAGATTTTATTGCGTGGATCAGTAAATGCATTATCTGATCCTCTTGATCTGTATTTTACACCTCAGTACCATTGTAATACCTTTCTTTTCTTTACTGTTGAACAAATCTACTGCTATGTATTAATTCTTTGGAGTTTTCATAGATTCTGTTTTTCTTTCTTTTTAGAAACAAAAAACTTGATCATGAATGTTATGTTCTCTAAACATAACATGGGGTAATATGGGGTTTAATCCTCCCCTCCTGGTACACAGTGGTCCTGATCCACATCAGGGCTGTTCACCCTTATACTAGAGTAAATCAAAAGCTAACCTTTGTGGATCACAGGGTTAGCTTTTGTGTACACAGCATCAAAATCCAGTCTCAGATACCCTGCTCCCAAGCCACTTAGCTCTTTAAAAATCAACACCAACAATTTGAATTGAACACAAAAATGGGCTGGGAAGCAGTGCAGCTGATGAAGTATCGGCATCACAAGATCGTATCAAACAGTCCTAGTTAGTAGCGTAGGAGTTCTATTTTGATCTAACTGAAGTTTTCAAGCCATCTTCAAAGGCAGATAAAACGCATTGCAGTAATCCAACTGGGAAGTTACCTGATCTTGTGGAACCCTAGGAGGGGCCTAGCAGGAGGAAAACAGCACTGTGGTAACTTAGAATCCATGGGACCATTGGAGCAGCTGGAAACCTCTCTCCAAGGCTGGGCTTTTCAAAGCATCACCCTCACGCTAAGGGAGGGGTGGTGTTGAGCCTCTTTCAGCCGGAGGGCCAAATCCCATTTCACAGAAGCGCTCTGGGGCCACATTCCAGTGGTGGATGAGGCCAAAGTACAAAAAAATACCAGCATATTTTAGCTTAAAGCTCCTACTGCCAGGAATGAAGCCTTTAGAATGGGGGGAAATGCACAAAACCGAGGAAACCACCAAATGATAGGTGGTCTGGGGAAAGGGAGTGAGACCAGGGGAAGGGACTGGGGCCATCTGCGGACCCAGGAGGGCTGGATTTAGCCCCTGGGCCTGAGGTTCTGCACCCCTGCTCTATGGGGTAGGCAACCTGGTGCCCCCCAGATATTTTGGACTATCCCACAGTCCTTTATTGTTGGTCATGCTGGCTGGGGCTGATGGTACTTGTAATCCAAAACATCTGGAGGACACCAGGTTGTCTACTCTGCTCTAAGAAATGTCAGGTTGCAATGTAGTTACAAAGACATAGTTTCTTAAACATGAAATGCCAGATATTCTGCTTTTAAATGTTATAATTCCACTCAAATCAAGACAAGTAAGGAAGAGGGAAATACACTAAACATACAGGTGTCAACTACCATTTTCAAAAGAAGGTCTAGAAGCTTTCTTTGTTGTAATAAAATTGAACACCTCTTGGATCAGCAGATGAATACCAGCTGCACATCTTTTGAAGGATCTGAGAAAGAGTTTTAGGTCCACAAAAGAAAACACCAATACTGTCGCTGCCAAAAAAATCAAGAGACAAAATTAATTTTTTTAAGTTTCTAAAAGCTTAACTGGAATAAAGCTGCACATCTTTTGAAGGATCTGAGAAACAGTTTTAGGTCCACAAAAGAAAACACCAATACTGTGGCTGCCAAAAAAATCAAGAGACAACATTATTTTTTTTAAAGTTTCTAAAAGCATTTCCTTAATATGAAAACCCTCATCATGGCCATTTTAACACAAATGCTTATTTTCCAGAGAATCAGGAGTTATCTATGAAAGGTGGGCAGTGATGGATCTTGTGTAAGGTTGCAGGATGCATGGGACAGAAAGGTGTACTTCTGTATTTGGCCAGGGGCCTAGATTAGATCAGGAATTTTATTTTATTTATGTTTTTTTTTTAAAGTATCTTCCTCCTACTTTTTTTTTTTTTAACAAAAGATCCAAAACAGCTAACAGCAACAAAAGATTGATACAACTGATAAAAACATCAAAAGAAAATAAAGCAAAATAGAATGCCAACAATGATACAACAGCAGCCAGCAAGGGACGGAGACCTCCTCCGGTAACACTAAGGAGGGAAAAAATCAGCAATCAGCCTAGACAAAGTCCTTCAGAAAGAGTCACACCTTTGCAAGGTGATGGAACACATAATGATGATGACTGCCTGGCCTTAATATCAGCCTCAGATGTCCTCATAGGCCCACCATCAAGGTTTATTAGACTGTCAAGACACGGCCTTTTTAGTGGTGCCTCCATATTTGTGGAACTCCCTCCCAATATGGAGATATGTATGACTCCATCTTCATCCATTTTTAAACCACTTGCCTATTTCAATCTGCCTTTAATTAAAATGGTGCTGTGAGGTGGATTTTGTAATTGTCTTAAACTGCTGGTAATTCTATTTTTGACATTGTTTAACTTGTAACCTACCTCACAGGGTTGTTGTGAGGGTAAAATGGAGAGGAGGAGGATGACTATGTAAGCTGCCTTGGGTTCCTTGCAGGAAAAAAGGCGGGGTATAAATGTAATAAATAAATAAATAATGGGAATGTTTGGTGTATTTTTTTCTGTTCTAATTCTTTACATGAGCTGCTGTGGGAGGGAATTTCACAATTTCGGTGCTGAAAAAGCCCAGGGTGAAAACCAACTTTGTGCAAAATGGACTTCTGCTGGTGCAGTAGGACTTTCTGCTCCTCTCTTCTCCCTGCAGCCTCCTTTCATGTTCCTCAAAATCTGGAATTTGGGGAGCATGAGAAGGGTGGGGGCTGCAAAGGGCAGGGGCAATCACCCCCTTCCCATTTCACTGACAGAAGCCATTCCATCAGCAGGAGGGCTTCATGGGATACAACCCTCTTTCACTTATATCTAACTATCACAACTCAACTCAGAGGGATTCCACATATTAATGTGATAGATCTCTGGGAAATACATATAATGCCCCAGCGATGCTGAGGTGCATCCACTCCTAAGGACATGTAATAGGATGTGACATCAACTTTAACCTAGAGCCTGACCTCTGAGAAAGGGCTGGGTTGTTGGGCAAAAATTGCTTCCAGCTTCCAGACCGTTATTTGGGGGATACTACCAGAACACTGAATGGCAAATGATGGGTGCTTCCAGACGAGGCTTTTACGGTTCCATCACACTGCTTCATTCACAAACATGTACAGGGGCCCCATGATCTTCTTCTACTCATGTATTTTCTACTTCCATTTTTATTGGTGGCTTCTTCCATCTTTTCCCTTAACACCAAAAATCCATTAAGGAGAAAAAGACAGCTGCACAACAGCTCTCCATCTGGAAGTTTACAGTGAATTGAGCTTTCCCCCCCTTTTTTGTGTGTGTGTGCATTCTTTTATTCCACCTTGAAAGAGCATCACATCACTGAAAATGTCAAAGATTTTATAGGAGAAAAATATTTTAATGCATGAACAGTATGGTTTTATAATAAATTCTTCATATTTTACAGTTTCTGTGTATCGTAGCTAATATCCAGACAGCGCCCCTCACCCCAGGTCGGTAGCTGGCTATCCACTTGTATAGTTTCATAGAGTAGTATCCAATTAATCTGTCCCACTGACAGAATAGCTTCCATCAGTGGGTTATGGAAGCGGTCGAATCTCCCTCCCTCCTGCACCCCCACCCAGCGCCCTCAAAATCTGTTCAGGACGATCTCAGGACCCTCCAGAGCAGAGTTCTGGGGGGCACATAGGGAGCTGCAGGGGGGGAAGAGAGATGGGGAAAGTCCTGTTGTGTGAGTGGAAGTCAGTTCGCTTGACATTGGATTTAGTCCATCTTCGATATATACCCTTCTCAAGGCCGCTTTCCTAAGCGCACTTACTAGGAGGTACGTTCCACTGAACTCAGTGGGGTTTACTTCTGAGTAATCATGTTTATGATTGCACTACATTTCTTCTCATTCTAAAGAGGATATTTGAACTGGCATTTATTTTTGGTCAATGCCACCGTGGCATTTATTTTTGGTCAATGGGGGTACGTAAATACTGGGCCTTGCTAAGAAATCACAAAGCTTTTTTTTCTTTTTCTGGTCGATGAAGACAAAATAGGTTGTAATGATTGTTTCAGAGCCTTCTGGGAACAAAGAAGCTTCTCTAAGCTTTTGCGCGTGTAAGGGCGAGATAAAGAAGAGGCAGACACAGGGTATATGGTTTCAAATCAGGGCCACATTTATTGAATTGAAGATCTGTGAAGGGTGAAGTGCGGTTCTAACCTAGCCCGGCCCTTGGCCGGGAAAAAAGACCAATATTTGGCGAATGCATCCTAACTGAACTGGAGGCGGGATTGCCCGCCACCGGCCAGTTGCCCTCCATGTGGAGCTGGAGGGCCTTACCATCGTCACCTTACTTTGGCGCCTCCAGGCTCCCAAAATAGGTGAGAAAGGTAAAACCCCAAAGGCGTCCCAATCTCCCTCGTGCCAAGCCTCCTGGCGTTGGCGAGGGCAGCCTTGGGTAAACGTCAGTCACCTTGAAAGGTGCCACTGGATGATCACCATAACTCTAATTGTTCCTGCCTAAACCCGCACTTCCCGCCAATGCGACCAATTTAGCTAAGATCCCCCTGGCGGGATCACAATCGAATTCAAAAATTCCCATACCCTGCTTCACAGTGTAGAGTAGGCGAAACACGCCCAATGCCCCGGCCAATTGGGACAATGAGCCAAAATTCCTACTCGGCCCCCAGGAAACGGGCGGCCAGAGGAGCCTACACTGCTCAGGGGCGGGAGTGGAGGGAGCTGGAAAAACACAGGAGCAAAGAGGCTGAAGGCGGGAACCCAGGAGCTTAAATAAGCTCTTACCTGGGTCCCCGCCCTTCTGAGCCATTGGCTCTTCCCGTGACCTACCAGACCAGGTGCCTGCCTCCTCTCTCTTCCCCCACGCGCAAGCCTTCTCCCTGTTTCCACATAGGGGCCATTGGAAGTTCTTTCCTAGCAAAAACTCTGGAGTTCAACTTAGAGCTTTCAAGATGAGATGAACTAATAACATAAGAGCATTGTCTTTACATCCACAGCCAATTATGTTAGGGAACAAACACATCTTTGACATCATAAGAAAAAGGCCTCACTGTTTATCTTTTTAATAACCATTTTCAAGGGAAATTAACGTTACTTTGTCCTTTGTGCTGAACAATAATTGGATTGTGTCTTTCAATTATAGCTGGACAAATGCCAAGATATTGAAATACTTCTAAATATTAGATTTTCTTTTCTAAAAATTAGATTTTATTGGCATTGTCTATCCAAGATTTCTTCATTTAAAGCTTTATTACACATCAAGATGCTTTCTGCATAAGAACCCAACTTAAATTATTTTTAAAAGGGTCATTTTTAAAGAAGTACAGACTTTCTTTCCTACTTTGAACACTAGGGAAGACTCACCATAATGACATTAGTTGCTAATTTGCCTTACCTGGGATGATTTTCTGCTATTTGTTTAAATTCAGTGTCCCAGTTTGGTCTTCCATAGAAGGTCTTCTGTCTCAAGCCAGTGATTACATCCACCTTTTCATCATAATGTAGGGCAATATGAGTAGCCTATATTGTAGTGAACCAAAAGGTCATTATTTTAGAATCATCAAGTTGTAGCATCATATAAGAATCAACAAAGAACGGTTATAATACTACCATATGAATGGAGATTAAAAGATTAAATCTTTTCAATTTAGCCTTTTAAAATGTGCAGTTTTTACTGTTTTTGATGTTGTTTTTATTGTTATGAAGTTGTATTGTCTTAAATTGTTGTACACCACCTTGATGACTTCTTAGCAAATAAGGCAGTATATAAATCTTAAAAATAAATAGTTAAATAAATAAATATACCGATACCAGGAAGCACACAAAGGGTTGGATCCAGATCAACCTGCCTGTAATGGGGCCGGCAGGAGCTGACTTCCCCACCACTCCTCTCCCTGGCAGCTTCCTCAGCCCCCTGGGAGTTGTAGTCCAACACGTCTTCCAGGTTGGGGAAGGCAAGCATACAGTATAGAATTTAATCTGTAGTACCTACTCAGGGTCAGCAATAGATGATGGAGCGCACCGCCCAGTATCCCTGACTAAGCTCCCCTTCTCTTCTCTCTCTTCCCCTGCATCATTCTCCCTTCAGTCTCCTCCATCTCCCAGCTGTACATCCATGCCTTAATCTTGCATTGCATTCATACAATTTTTATTTATGTATATTTATATCCTGCCCTTCCTCACAAAGAGCCCAGGGCAGCTAACAACCCATATAAGAACAATACAAGACATGAAAATCATAACTCTAAAATTACAAATACAAAATAAAACACAATAAAACCATCACTACGAGACCAGAAAACAGATAAAACACTTGTCTATACCCAAGAGCTTGTACAAATAAAGATGTATTTAACTGGCAGCTGAATGACAATAGCTGAGTCTCTACTGGAGTTCCAGAGTTGGGGTGCCATCACCAAGAAGGTTCTGCCATGTGTGGTAACCCACATTCCTCAAGGGCATCATAAGCAAAACCTCCCCAGCTGATCTTAAATCCTGTGTGTGTGTGTGTGTGTGTGTGCTGATTTGTGCAGCAGCCCACACAGTGGGAGGGAGTGGGACTGGGTGCCTTGGTAGTTAGATGATAGGAGGACAGGCCCCAGTCATGTCTAGGTTACTCTGGAGGCAGTTCCCAGTGCCTTCCTGTTTCCCAGCAACAGGGAGTGACCTTTTCCCACCCTCATCAATCAATTCACCAAGATAGCCCGTAGAGACTGATGCAGAAGTGGTGGCAGAGATACCATAGGAGTACCAGAAAGAGAAGTTCAGTGATCACAGCGTGCTGGGTGAATCGGTAACAAACTGAAGCAGGGAGAAGAGAGAGGGAGAGATGAGCTAGAGAGAAAAAGGCTTGGGGAGCAGTTTCAGAGCTGGGTGCTCCTGCAGCTACAGAGGACCTTGGCGTCAAGGGACTCAGCAGTCGTCTACTTGGAATGAATACTTTCAAAAGACAAATGTAACCACGATTCACTTTAAGGAAGCGATGCTTTATGCGATTAAGCATTCATTTGATTACTGTTCCTTAGACTGCAGTCCTGGAAAAGTAAGATTCAGTAACTGAGTCCCATAAGATTTCATTTATACCTGACTTTCATCCCAGCCGGTAAGAAATATGTGATAGCTTAGAAAATGGGCTTTCCCTTTCTTAGCCATTTGCGCTTCCAGCAAGCACAGGAGATCAGCAAACCACTCAAAGGCAGATGGATCTCGGCAAATCCAATAGAAATAAACCTGTCAAGGGAAAGTAAAACAATTCAACAAAGTGCAAGCTTTTGTCGGGCATCCTATATGGCTCTTAAATTATTTATTCGGAGATAAGTGACTAATTTTATAGCCAGCTACTGTGCTCAGGTGTAAATTTATACTTGATTTTCTATCCAGCATTGACAGCGCAGAGTTTGCTTGTTTTTAAAAAATACTCCGGCACTCATTCATAGATGGTTTCAACTGATTTTTTAAAAAATCACCATGTCTCTGAGGAACCAAGATGTAGACATTCTACATTGTTTGATCTAAACTGTTTCCAGTGATATGACAAAGAGGGACCTAGGCCAGGGATATGTGGTTCAAATATCTACTAAGCCACGACACTCTGTGGGCCTGGGCATTTGATATAATAACTAGTTAACAGACCCAGCTTCGCATAGGATGGACTAGTCCTTAGCTTGATACAGCAAAATCTTCAAGCCTTATGCAGCTGTCAGATTTGGACACATTGTGCCCACCCTGTCTAGTGAAGGCACATCTGCTGGAACCTCTAGGCATGGCCCCTGCTATGGTGTAACCCTATAACCTCCTAAGGGAGGCGTCTGCCCACTCCATTCCCCTGAGGGAGGACTACCCCACAGCAGGGGGCAGGTGTATAACTGTGTCCCTCAGCCTGCTAATCTCCCCTGGCTTCAAACTGTATGGACTGCAAAGCAATGTGCTGGTTAGAGACATCTGCCCCTAATGGCTGAAGATGTTAGTGCAGCCTTCAAACATGAGGACACATTACAATTAATTAAAATTAATTAATGAGTTTAAAAACAAAATAACCATGAGGGTCACACCCCTAGGGTCCCCTTAGTATGCATGCCAAGTTTCAGGTATCCAGGTTTCATTATCTTGGCACTATGGTGCTGACGGATGGATGGACAGGCAAACACACACATTATTATTATTATTATTATTATTATTATTATTATTATTGATAACGACCATGTGTATAGCAATATAATATATATTATATATGGGGTGGGTTAGGATTTTAAAAGAATTTTTTATACTGTTTTAATTATCATATTTTATTGTATTTTTAATGTATTATTTTAATTGTACATCGCCCAGGGTGGCCGGGTGGCCGGCCAGATGGGCGATTAATAAATATAATAAATAAATAAATAAATAAATAAATATTACAGTAATGACCATTTGTATAGCACTTTTTGACTGTTCAAAGCACTTCACATCCATTATCTTGGTAATTCGTACAACAACCCTGTGAGGTTGATCTTTATTTGTATCCCCATATTGCAGATGGGGGAGCTGACACTGAGAGGACAGTGTCTTGCCTAAGGCCACCTAATAAGTCATGGGTGGAATGACATTTAAGCTAGGAGCTTCCTAAACCACATCTCACACTCTTAGGGCACCATCCTATGCATGTTTAGACAGAAAAAAAAGTCCTACAACTCCCAGCATTCCCCTGCTGCGAGTTGCAGGTCTTTTTTCTGTCTAAACATGCACAGGATTGCACCCTTAGCCACTACATTGCACCAGTTCTTTATGTTTGATTATCATCTTGGGTTCGTGTGTAATTTTTACCACCAATCCTCCATCAGTGAAATGGAAGGTTTAATGACACAACATTGTTACAAGGGACCCAGACACCTTCCCTTGAGGGATTACTTCTGTTTAAGGAACACCGCATTTCCAAAGCACTAAAAAGTGAAATAATTTGTTGTTAGATGCAGGATGCCACAAATTAATAGAATTGGTGCATTGGCTGGAAGGCAAGTGGCTACTATATGCTGGTTCAGCTTGTCTGAGCGTGGAAAGCTAAGCAGGGTCAAGCCTGGTTATTACTTGGATGGGAGACCCCTCCTCTAGTTTCCTGCATTGAGCAGGGGGTTGGACTCGATAGCCTTGTAGGCTTCTTCCAACTCTATGATCTATGAAATCTATGAAGGTGAAGCAAGAATTTGTTCAGATGACCTCCTAAAGTAGCAGGTGTTTTAAAAGCATCTTTACAAATGACATTCATAGTCACACACACACACACACACACACACACACACACACACACAAAGACCTACCTTTTCCAGCCTTAGTTCTGTATTTAGATTACAGCACTTATACCAAATAGATTTCAGAACAGATGCAAAAGGAGTGACTCCTATTCCTGCTGCAATACACACACTAATTTGATACTGAAAGACATCTGTGGCCGCAGCTCCAAAGGGCCCATCCACGGCTAGCCTGAAATGACATTCAAACTGATGTTACAAGTCCATAACTGTCGGTGTTTTATTTTATTTTTTAAAAAATGATTTTATGTTTTTGTAGGTTTGTTTTTTCTTGTATTTATGAAATAGTTGTTTTAATATATAGGTTCTTAGGTGCTGTAGGTAAGCTCAAGAAAGGTGGGATATCCATTTTTAAAACAATTGAATGGAATAAGTTAAAATACAAAATCTAGTGGGCCTGCATTTTCTAAAAACGATGATTCCATTGCCTTTCTTACAAAGGGCAGCTGAGTGAAGCTTTGATATCAAAACCTATTTATCACAGCATAAGAGAGCAGGAGGGCCATGTGAATAAGGGCCCTGGCCATTTATTAAAGCATGCAATCGCAATTTTAAGGATTTTGGAAATCTGATTAGTCACTTAATTGCATGGCCAAATTTAGTGGGAGCATTTGCATATTTAATTATGATTTGGTTAAAAAGCATCCTGGTTTTTTGTTTTTTTTTAGTCTTCTTTTCTATCGTGTGCAAAAATCAAAGCACAGAGGAACAGATTTAATTTGGGAATGTTCTTCATCAGTTTGAAAACTTCTTGATACGGGTGGAGGACTGAAAAAATGTGAGGAATGGGATGGAATTAAATACATTAAAATCTAATTCAAGGGCAGAGCAATCCTATGGCCCCCTAGACAGCATCTAGAGGGCCATAGGATTCTTCAGATTCCCAACTCCAGGGTCAGAAAAGAGCGACCTTGGAGCTGGGAATCTGCACTCGGATCCCCTCCTTACTCCTCTCAGCCAGTGTCCGGCTTAAGGCTGACCAGCAGCCAGCAGCTGGCTTGGTTTCTGGGAGTGCTGCCAAAAGTACAGCTGGGAGGAGATTAGAAGTTCTGATGCTTCAGAGAAATGTAGCAGGGAGAAGCGTAGTCAGACGGTCAAGGGATTTTAGCCAGTAAAGTTCTTACAAAAGTCCAAGGATCAAGCAAAGCCGTCACCAGGGTCAGTCAAAAGTCAAGTCCAAGAGTCCGGGGTTCAAGGCGGGGTTCAAGGCGGGGTTCAGGAGCAGGGTTAGGGATCAGGAACAAGAGTCAAGGAAGACATTGTTTCCCAATACCCAGGCTTCAGTGAGTGAGTGTTTTTATACTGCCTGCTGCCTGGGCATGCCCGTCCCACAGCTGGAGCTCCGTAGCAGCAGGCTGATTATAAAAGCCTCACAAGGCCGACATCCTGGCTTGCAGCCGGATGCTGCATCGAGGGGCCTGCATCTGTTCCTGCCGTCTCATGCTCCTCTGTCTGGGACTCGGGACCTGCACCATCTCCACCTCTGATTCTGACTCCTCCTGGGCTGGGGAACTCCCACAGGTCATGCCAGACGTAGGCTTGTGAAAACGAGCCTCGCCGGGCAGAAACGAGGCCGAAATTGGCCCTGCTCACGCCCGGCGAGGCCTTACCTTGGTCTTTGGGACGGCTCGCCCTCTCCGCGGTGAGCCGCCCGCGCGGTCCGTTCCGTCCCGTCGCGTCACTTCCGGGACCGGAAATGACGCGATGGAACCCTGCGCAGGCGCGCTGGACCCCTGTGGCGCGTTCTGCGCCTGCGCAGGGTCCCGTTGTATCATTTCCGGTGTCGGAAGTGACGGACAGGGCAGAAGAACCGCTCCGCGCTGCCTAGAAGATCGGGTTGGGTCGGCGCCCCCACGGAGAATCAGGTCAGGGGCGTGACCCGGCCTTGGAGGTCGGCTGCCCGGTCAGCCCCATCTGGAGCAGCAGTGTCTGAACTCTGCTCCTGAGGAATGTCCAGGGCACTGGGTGAGTCACACTCGTCCTCAGAAGAGGATTCCTGGAGGGGGGTCATGACAGCCAGTGTGGAAAGAACCATGCTGGCTGCCTCTCCAAGGTCGTAAGAGTGACCCTGGAGAAGGGGTAAAGATAGCATTCCGGGAGGGGTGAGGCAGGGAGGAGACTGGGGCTACTAGGATATGAGGTATCCTGGTGGCGTTCCAGCCTCCTTCCCTCCCTGCCCAAAGTGCCGCAGCTAGAGGGCCAAAATAGCCGTCTACCTGACTTGCAGGTCAGGAGAAGTGCAGAGGTGAAGATCACCTGGGTGCTCCTCCCGCCCTGCATAGGATGGCCATAATCCTCCGAGTCTGGAGCTTATGTGCATTCCCATTGAATTGTGCCCTAAATGCCTGAGGTAAAAGGAGACTTGAAGGTAAAACAAATCCCATCTTGGGATGTGCATCCAGGAAGTGATAATCTCATGGAGAAGCAGGCTTCTCTTCACATAGCTGATATGAAACTGGATGCACATTCATATATTTATTTATTTATTATATTTATACCCCGCCTTTTTTCCTGAAAGGAACGCAAGGTGGCTTACATAATCCTCCTCCTCCTCCTCCCCGTTTTATCCTCACAACAACTCTGTGAGGTAGGTTAGGCTGAGAGTCCGTGACTGGCCCAAAGTCACCCAGTGAGTTTCATGGCCGAGCGGGGACTAGAACCCGGATCTCCTGAGTCCCAGTCCAACACTCTGACCACTACGCCCACATCACAATGGGGCTGCCTAGGTGTGTTCTTTTTTTTTTAATTAGAAAAAGGATCCACATCTTCATCTGGAGCTTCATCTAGCTCAGGGACAGGCAACCCAGTGGCCTCCAGATGTTTTGGACTACAATTCCCATAACCCCTGGCTCTGGCTGTTGGCCATGCTGACTGGGAGTGATGGTAGTCCAAAACACCTGGAGAGCATCACGTTGCCTACCTCTGCACTAGCAGTTGTATGTGACCAGGGTTAGCAAAATACATTTTGCTGCCTGAGGTGAAGGACAAGATGGTGCCCCTCCTCCCATTCTCTGTACAAAAGCTCATCAGATTTTCAACACTGTTAATGGGACGTAATCCTCCACTGCACCTCAGGGCAGCAGGCTAGGTTAGAAGGTGCAGGGCACCTCTGTGTTCGCCAACATCGTGCCGCCACTGCTTACCTCCCAGCCTGAGGTGGCTGTCTCACTCTGTCTAATGGTAGGGCTGGCCCTGCATGTGACCAGTGCCCATTCGAGCAGGATATTTCTCTAACACCATCCCTTAAATCATCTAATACTTTTCTTTCTGATAGGATATTCTGAAGACCTAATCTCCGATTCACTGGATTAAAAGTGATTTACTGGCACAAACGCACAAGGCTTAAAATACAGGATTTGGATTTAATACGTTTTTAATGCGATTTTGGAGCAATCCAGAAAAAAAGGGATAGTTAGTTAACTATACAGCAGAAGCTGCCTTATACCAGCTCAGTTTATTTGTCCATTTAGTCCAGCCTTGCCTACTCTGACTGGCAAGGTCTCAGGCAGGCATCTTTCACGTCACCTTTTAATAGGAGATGGTAGAGACTGGACCTGGGGCCTTCCACATGAAAAGCACGTGCTCTACCCCCCCCCCCCCCGTGCTGCAGTCCCTTGCCTAACCTCAAGACCTACTGATTTCAATGGCCTTTAAGCCATGCACTGTCTTTAGTTTGCACCCTGGTTCAGACCGGCGGGGGTACATGAATAGCTGTCAGGGATCTTGTGTCAGGTTGCAAAACGTGTGTCAGTGTCATGCATTGACTCCTGCGAGGAGATGTGTAAAACCAGGCGTGTGATGAGCACAAGATAAGTATCCAGTGCCTCCTTGCCCCAGATGTTCTGTTGAATTACAGGTACCATTTTAGAACAATTATTAATAAGAGGCGTGAAGTGGGTCCATGGCAAAGCTGGGTAAAGTAGTTAGCGTGCTAGTGAGTAATGCAGAATTGACTGCAGAACAACTGAGCGAGCATGCAGAAAGGCATGCTATCCATCTTGGGATACACTATTGTTGTATCCTTTGTTCTTCTTGGCTTACTTATATCGCAGTGGAAACAAACATTTCTGATTTTCAGATAGAACCTCTTTAACCCTACTGCAAGGCATGGTTTAGCAAGGTGGTTTATAAGCCACACTAGGTTAGCTTATAAACCACCCTGTGGGGTTCAGATGACACACTTGTTGTGACATGTAACAAAACAACAGCTGTGAACACATTGTTTATATTTGGAAAGGAACAGAAGGCTGAATAACAAGTCATGTTTTGTCTGCTACTTCCTGTCCTGTTCTCATGGGAAAAGTAGGTGTGAAAGAAATACGAGCTGGTCACATGGTTTGTATGTTCTGGTGACGTAGAATTGATTTGTTAGCTTTCGTTTCTGTAGCCATTTTAGTAGAGAGATGGATTGCTTCTTTTTCTCTCTGTTGCTCTGACTAATGCTTGCTGGACTTGCAATCATGTAACGTCAAATGCTGAGGTGGACTTGCTCCACTGAATTAATGCTTGTAATGCATTGTAATCTGCAATATGGACTGTAATGTAAGAGATGTAAACTCTGTAGTAAATACTGGATGTAGTAATAAACAGGTAGAAAAGAAACCTGTTGTAGTCTACGGAGTTATTTCCTCATTACTGGAAGCTGCAGAGGAGGAGGAGGCTAGGCTGGCTGTAATCCGAGACGCTTGGAATGCTGCTGATGGCAGATACAGGTCTGCAGTTCTGTGTGTAACTTCATGGGCCGTTGCACACAGGAACAGGATCTTAAATCTTCCATCTCACGCTCTGCTTTTCCACGAGGCCGGCGGGCCTACCGGGTGGATTGGTTGTAAAATCCAACTTTAGGGCTAAGTCATCGTCCTTTCAACACTGAGCAATTAACCTACTGGGGCCTAGTGTGTGTCTTAATTGCCCATTCAAGAGCAAGTCACTCCAATATACTTTGCATTACAACAGGGATAGGTCAGAATAATAAATTGTTGCTGGGACAATCCATTTCCCCCCAGCTACTGTGAGAACTGCAGCTAATCTCAGAGGGAACAGGAAAGCCTGAGGGGGTGGCAGATGACATCAGCATCCCTGCTAATCAAAAAGGCCTGGCCTTCCAACCGTGTCAGCCCCGGCTCCACTGCAACACTGGTGGCAACCTTAAACCGATGCTTACGTAACTTTCCCCTTGAAAACCCTGGGACTTCAGCATGCTTAGGTTTGGCTGGATCATGTCTATGTCAAATTATGTTTCAAATCTTTTCTAAGTAACATAATTTAAATAGTCTTCCTGAAGGAAAACATTAAGATAAGATATGCTTTCTTCCCTGCCAGTAAGACTGAATTTTACTACGTCTATAATTATAATTTATACTCTTTTGATATGCAAAAAAGCGTCACAAATCTTGAATGAACCAAAAACAAAATGACAACTTTGCAACACTGCAATTAGTTCTCGAACCTTGGCAGCTTCCAGGGCTCCTTAAAGGATTTTTCCTCTGCTCCAAAGGCGCTGAAAAGGGCTTCTGTCCAATCGCCAACTGACCTGATGTGTACACTGAAAAAGTCATCTTCAGGGGCTGAAGTGAGAGTGAAGGGGTGCCACTCCAACTGTGACACAGCAGGGCACTGAAGAAAGATATACTGACCAGCCTCCATCTTAAAGCCACGTTTCTTCAGATGAAGCTCCAGAACACCAGAGGAATGAGACACCACCTAAGTCACAGTCAAATGACAACCAGCACATTATATTTGTTCTGTTCATCAATAGGGAATGCAAAAAGAGGTGCCTATGCAGGCTAGAGGTGCTTCCAAAGGGAGGGCTCCTAGCACTTCAAAGGCATTCTGCAACTCTTCCATCTTTTCCTCCTGAATGGATTTTTTTTTGTGTAGAAAGAAAAAAGATGGAAGAAGCGGTGGGAAAGCATGAGAGGGTTACACATGGAAGTCAAAGTCATCTGGATCCCCTATAAAATTCCATAAATGAGGCAGGGCAATTGCACAATAAAAGCATCTGCAGGCATCCCATGACCCATTTGTTTACTATGGCTTTCTCTTAGATAAGGATTTTTATCGGCTAAGACAGCTGTATATTTGCTATGGTTTTAGCTGGAATTATTTGCTCTTATAGTTTTTCTGGCTTATATGTTATTCATTTTAGTGTCCTCGCTGGTTCTCATTAGTTATTATGGTGTTTTTATGGTTTTAGAAATGTACTATTTATATATTATACATGCATATGTTGGAAGCCACCTTGTGAGAGTTTACCCCTAAAAAGCGGCCAATAAATTTTTTAAATAAATACATAAACAAATAAAGTAACACTCTTCTAAAAGCAGAGCCCAAGTTTAATACCAGTTCAGTTGCAGGGATCTCCCTTTCCCTGCTTTCCTCCTTACCACTGCCAATACTGAGGCTCCCAACTCCTAATAAACAATGCTGCTATGGCTGCAATCCTATGCACACTTACTTAACAACAAGCCCTATTGAAGTCAATGGGAAACACTTCCAAGTAGACACATATAGGATTGCATTGTAAGTTTCTCTAATTGAGGGTATGGCTATCAATGGCTGGCTACTATCATGATGGATATATGCTACCTCCAGTGTCAGAGGTGGTATGCCTTTGAATATCACTTGCTGGGAACATGAGTTGGAGGGTGCTGTTATGCTCATGTCCTGCTCTGGGCTTCCCATTGAAGCATCTGGTTGGCCACTGTGGGAACAGAATGCTGGACTACATGGGCCTTTGTTCTGATCTAGAAGGTATCATCTTATGTTCTTAAAAATCATAAGGGATTATTCATAGGATCCCTTCAGCATGACTTATATTGCACACTTGAGTCATATATACAATTTTGGGGACCCATTAAAACTTGTGTAACAGAAGGCTGGTTCACATATAATGACAATCCAGAGTATGGGTTGTTGTTCAATCGTGGTTTGTTGTTCAATCGTGGTTTGTTGTTATGCATGAACCCTGCACTATGGTTTAACTATGGGTTGTTTAACCATGAACAACCCAGGAAGAGAACCCATGGTTTGTTGTTGGGTTGTGAACTCTGGGTTGTTCATAGTTAACAACCCATAGTTAAACCATAGTGCAGGGTTCACACATAATGACAAGCCATGATTCAACAACAACCCATGATTTATCAGCAGCCTATACTCAACCCATACTTAACCCATACTCTGGGTTGTCATTATGAGCAAACCAGGTCATAGTGTGATTAAAGTGACCAAAACTCAGGAGTGGCCAGTGAGGCAGTTCACTAGATGAAACCACTGTTGACTGCTCCATGGTGTTAAATGGAAGTGAGGAATTCCTGCCCTTACCTTTGAGCAATGGGAACCAGTGGTGGAGGTGGGAGTTGCCACAGCCAACACTTTGAAAGTTCAGCGTTGCTGAATGGATAATCACCCCAGCTGATGTCAACAGCCTGTGCCCATGGCAGGGCAATTACCCACTCAGCAACCATCCATTTGCATGCTGTTGGCTGTGGTACTATCCCCCATCCAGGAATGTTGACGAGTCCTTGGTCTCGAGTCATGAGTCGAGTCACGAGTCTTTGAACCCGAGTCTCGTGTCCGAGTCCAAGTCCTTGGTCCAAAATGGTGACTCACAAGTCACGAGTCACTCCCAAAGCTGACTCCACGAGTCCCTATTAAAATCAATGGGGTTTTCCCCCCAACAAAATAAGGCTATTTCAGATGTGTGGCTTAAATAAATTCTAGGCACAACTGTGCCTTTTTATTTCAAAACTCTGCAACTGATTTTGGCAAGAACAGACCAGGCAGACAAACCCAAAATCTCTGAAAGGTTGCATTTTAGGAAAATGATTTTAAAAAATAAACTTGCTATACTTCCTAAAACCTATCCATGTTGCATTTGAGGAACACGAGTCCTTGGTCTCGAGTCCCGAGTCGAGTCTCGAGTCCCATTAAAAATATTGGGACTCGAGTCCGACTCGAGTCAGAGGGGGGACTCAGTCTGACTCATGAGTCGAGTCCTCGAGTCCGAGTCCCCATCTCCACTGCCTCATCCTAGTGGTAGAAGTTAAGGGCGGGAATACCTTACTCTATAGTGATGCAGTGGCTACCTGTGGGGTCACCAAGTGAATTGCCTTACCAACTGCCACTGCCCAAACCCTACCTTGGCTGTCATTTGAATGACATCTGCTCTTCAGTGGGTAAAATGATGCTACTGATTTGCAGACATGATAAGAACAGAATTGTTCATCTGGAAGTTACATTTCATGGTCTTATGAACTTCTTAGCCCCCTTCCTCAGGTAATACCACTGATGGGAGAGAGAAAAAAGTAGTAGACACTCTGGAATCATCCTTGTTCCTATCGACTGCTACTCCAGCCAATTGGGGAAACCATCCAGTTGCACAGATCAGAATCATGTGATCCATTTGACTTCAAATATGCAAACATCTAGCTACAACTTGCTCTAGGGTTCGTAACTCTTTACAGTCCACAACCCCCTCTGTATTTTTCAGGTGGTGATGTTGCATGCACTGTAGTTCAATTTCAGACTTCCTGTTGCAGGAAAACTGATTTTTTTAAAAAATGAAAGCATGGCATTACTGAAGCTACTCATGAATATGGTAATGAAAGTGAACCTATGAACAGAATGTGGAATACACCAACAAAAATAGGATTCAGAACTTTCTACTGAGGAAACAAAATAACCATCTATTTTGATTTAATGCAGAGAATAAAGTTTACACTTACTATATATACATACCTTTGTAATGACAACCTCTTGCTGAAACCTCCAGAACCTAATAATTCTTTCACAGATGTACAATATCACAGGGCCTAAGATCCACTTCCAAGCCTGTTGGGAATCATATAAAGAGAATTTTAAAAAGAAAACCTATACAACTTTTAATTTTTTGATGGAATCTGCAGCAGGCACAATGTTATTCCAGTCCCTATCCACCTCATGTTTACTAGGTGGATGCTAAGAGAAGACTATACCAAAAATTCCTTAGCTAAGAGTGGAATGCTGTTAAACTCCCATCCCATTGGATGGGAATACAAGTTTCCATGCCTTTATTTATTATTACATTTACATCCTGCTTCCCCCCCCCCCCTGCAAGGAATTCAAGGGAGCTTACGTGGTCCTCCTCCTCTCCATTTTATCCTCCATATTATACCATACCGCATATGATCTATTAGCTTTCATCCAGAGTGTCTAGACTCTAGGGCTTTTTAAACACCCCTAGTTTGGAGGGGTGTTTTGCTTGAAGGGGCATTTTTCTATCAGCAAGGGGATACTGAAAAAGTTCAGACTGGCCAACTAAGACACTTGTGTCTCCTTAACTGCTGAAAAACTGCAACTGTCCTTTCCCCCTAAGTTTTCTAGGCAATCCTAATCAAATAGCTGAATAGGCTAGCATGGTCATTCAACCCAATCCAGCCATGCTATTGCTCTCAGTCCCTAGGGCTCAGGTCCAGGCCTAGTTTCCTGCTACATGAAAGAACCTGCATGAGCAAGTTTGTGCATTGCCCTCCTCCTTTCTCCTTCTCTTTCATTGCCATGTGGAGAAGGTTGGATGCTTTCACTGCTGGTTTTAAACAAACCAGAGTTCCCTCTGATGCCTATACTCAAGGAACTGTGGTTTGTTTCAAATCTAGTTGGTGAGAATAAACCAGGATCAAACCATGGTTCCAGATCCTGATTTGTTCACTAATTAGAGTTTAAACAAACCATAATTTCCTGACTTTGGACATCACAAGGAAATCTGGTTTGTTTAAAACCAGAAGTGAAAGCTTTTAATCTCCTCCTCACATTCATGAAAGAGGAAGAGAAGGCAAAAAATGTAAACCTGAGGCTTGTGCAGGATCATTTGTATATTGGGAAACCATGCATTCCTGCTACATCTGAAGCTAACTTAAGTTGGCCTAGGTGAGACCTCAAAAGTAAATTGCAATAGCTGCCTTCCAAGCAATTTTCACTTGTTCTTGGAATGCTTGTAGATACACTTACAGTCAGGAATCACAAGTCAATGTCCCATTGTCCCAGAATACAGATATATGTATTCAACAGAAGACCTGGCTCCAGGTTTGAAGAGTTCCTTTGCAATGTGCTCTCTGGTGGGCTCCCTCCTCTGTCAGTGGACCCTGGCAGGTTTGTCTGCAGTAGCAGTACTCCAAGCAGTGCCAAGCGGCCATGTCTAGCTGCCATTTTAATTTCCCACAATGCCCCTGATGTAGTGTCACTCCAGGGCATTGTGGAACATTTAAGTGCCAGTCCACACTGAGTTACTGCCTGGAGTGCTGGGCTGGGGGGATGTTTAAAGTGGGGGCAGAGCAGGTAGCTGGGAGATAGGGGCTGTGGCAGCTGTCCCAAGATGTCAAGTGCTTATGCCAGTCCTGTTTGGCAGTGGTCTGAATATGCACTCACTCACTAAACAGTTGATTTGCATGGTTGACTCTGAAAATATTGATAATCTGTTTGGGAAGGCACATGGATTGGCCAGCGAAATCTGGCTATACCCTTGTATTGGCATGTCTCAGGCCCGGGGACTAAATCTGGACCTCTTGGGGCCCCAATACAGTCCTCCGGGCTCCCACATGGCCACACACCCTTCCCTTGGCCTCAACCCTTTTCCCTGACTACCAATTGTTTGGTGGTTTCCTGGCATTTGAGCAGTTCTCTCTCTCCCCCCCCCCCATTCTAAGAGGTTGAAATACCTCTTCTAAGACTTACTTACTGGCAGTAAGGGATTTAAGCTACAATATACTGGTATTTTTGTTAATTTGGCCCTGCCCTCTTTGCCTTTGGCCTCACCCATCGCTGGAATGCGCCCCCCGAAAGCTTCTCCAAAATGGCATTTGGCCATTAAGTCAAAAGAGGTTCAGCACCTCTGTGTTAGGGGTGGCATGCAGATGCTATTCAACAAGGGAGGGAGATCCATGCACACAGCTCTGTTGGTTGCTGGAGGCTGTGTTTTAAGCCCTTCACATCATTCTTTGCACAAGCTGGACCCAGTCCAGCAAGGAGATTGATACACAGGATCCTGCCTCTGCACATGAATCCTGTCTGGCACAAGGTGTATATAGCTATGCTCCATAAAAAATGCCACTTCCTCTTTTTTGTCACAGGCACTTCTTGGATTCATAGATTTCATAGATTTCATAGATCATTCAACATTTAGGAAGCAGTAGCCAATTCCCCTCCTCTGCTTTTCTTCTGTACAGTTATCAAAGTTTCCTAGCACATTGCATTGGCCAGAAATTGACCCAAAAAGTTCTGTTATGCTGAAATGAACTAGTTTTATTTAATTGATTAGCCTGTTTTATTGTCAGTACTTACACTTAGAAGATATATGACATTAAGTTGCTTAGACCTCAAGATATTATAGCTGATAATTGCACTTCATGGCCATGTACTGATCAACCTATTGATCAAAGCTACTTAGCTGGCCATATATATTAACTGGTAATTCTGTTCAGCTTGAAGTACAACAGCTTTAGATAATTAGATATAATGTAAGATGCAGGATTTATTTATTTTTTAGAAGTGCAAACATTCATATTCCCATTTTAGTTTTAATATCTGAAAAACAGCTTTCAGTGGCTTATTTTAGTCAGGAAAGTATATGGAAAATAGTTAGTCTCTCTAATTTCTCCCATTTGCAGCCAAAGTACTTGGATTTAAGTTGATTTTTAATTCATTTATGAAGAAAAACAAGGATAATAGTATCCAATAGAGATGAACAGGATTATTCTAGTCTGTATTAAAAAATGAACAAAACTAGATCAACTATTTTAAAAAATACCATCTGAATGACATCTACCTCCAGGCTATCCCCAGGCCACTGCCGCCCCCGCCACTCCCCACCTCCGCTCTGGGTTGTTGACATTATTTACTCTGTTCTGCTCTGCCCCAAAACTACAAAGTTGGTGGAGGTCACCTTGCACAAGTTGGGGAAAGAGAATGCCTGGATGTGCAAATGTCTCCTTCCTTCCCTTTGCACACTGAACAAAGGTAAGGGTTACATCCATAAACTCCGCCCGCTTTTGGTTCTGGCCATGCCCATTGCTGGCAATACAGGTTTCTACTGAGATGATGTGGACCTTCTCAGCATCAGAAAAAAGTCCGCCCACCCCTGCTTTGAAATCAGCAGGGCTACATATATGCTCTCTTGAATCTACATTCTCCAACATGGCAGAGTTGTTGATCAGGTTTTAACTCATTCAAACAGAAATACTTCATGCCCCCCCCCCCAAGTTCACTGTGGCTTAAGAAACCGCTGTGGTGCTTGTTGTAAAATGTCACTGCTGAAAAGTAAATCTTTTGGCCTAATTACTTGCTAAAGAAAAGGGAAAAGCAAGAGACTTTCTTCTTTCCGTTTGTATTGCACAGACATAAAAACCCTGGTGAGGAATTTTGAAAGTATTTGATATCCTCCCTGAGAATTCAGCCAAGGCTTTCAAATACGCCCCTTTGATCCTTTAGCAAGCAGCTGCACAAAGCATTATCTTTAAAGTGTCTTTTTGTTGGAAATGAATAGTCTTTGACAGCCCTGTTGAGTGACCAAAACTTCATTCCTTATATTCAGGACACTTGCCTTTTGCCAAGGTGACAAATTCATTAATGTTGACATTCAGTGGTCTTGGATAGGCTGACGATTGGGACTGGGGATACAGGCTTTACTACCCTAATGGTAGAAGAGCATTATTAGGTGGGAAACCTGGTCAGATCTATGAGGCATGGCTGTCATGCCCTACCTGAAGGAGGATCCATCTGATGAAGAAGAGGAGCGGGAGAGCCAGCACAACAGGCCCTAGTCAGAGCCAGGTGAGGAACTGGAGGCTTTGGCTGACAGCCCTCCCCTGGACCCATTAGAAGAGCAATGGGCCCCTCTTGTGCCTTTCCTGAACTTCCCCAAATGCAGGAATCAGAGCCTGAGATACTTCATCCCTCTGAACAGATCAAACCTGAGCAGCAAAAGAACAAAAGGAAGCCACAGTGTGGGGGCTCCCTTAAAAGCAACACACTGACTTAATTAACCAGCGGTGCTGATTAACGACCAGCTATAAATTAGCCCAGCTGAAGCCAGCCAGCTGCAGCAGCATTTAAACCTCTATGCTTTGCCTTGCTAGTCTGGACCTATCAGATTTCTAGACTCTTGGCTGCTCTCCTGGACCACTCTTTTGGACACCCCCTGGCTGGCCTTGATAATACTGGCTCCTGTGAACTGAACTCAGGATGGGTTTGACCTCGCCTCTGCCTTCTCTTGTTAAGTATACTAGAACTCTTGTGTATGACCCTCGCCTGGCCTGATTTCTCTCTTTGTTATTCCTATCTGAGCCTGGACCAGGGCACTTGCTGGCCTAGGAGCAGGACAATGGCTCTTTCATATAGTACACATATACAGTATGCACAATGACTATGAAAAAATGACAACTCAAAACATGAATTCTGTATAGAGGTGCTTGACTATATTCTTTGCCTAACTTACTGGATTTTCATTTCATTACAGTGATGCTGAGCACTTGTAAACAAATGTGGATCTGCTTTGGACCTAATGGTTTTACTGTCCTCAAAACAGGCATTTCTTTTTCTTTTTTTTTAAATTTTATATTTTTAAATGAACACACATACAGAAAAAAATAAATAAACCTACAAATCATAAACTCCAAGTGCACCCGTCACCCCGGGGCCAAAACAAATTCTATCTACATAATCCATTATTAATCTATATTCCAAAAATACATCATATCATGACATGGCTTACTCCCTTTTCCCTTTACTAAAACATAATCTAAAAATGGTCCCCATATATCCTTAAAATTATTTTTCTTTAATTGTGCCTTTTTACATTTAATACTAAAAAAAAACAACAAACAAAAACCTGAGCTGCCTGTGACTTGAGATCCTTCCATGGACTTTTAGGCAGCTCGGAATGCTTCAGGAAGGAAGTCCACCAAAGTGACAATAGCTGTCCATTTCAGGAAGGTGTTTGAAGTGACAAGGGAAAACAGTGAGATAGGCAGGGCCGGATTAAGAGCATTATGGGCCTGGTGCTGAGGATTTTGGTGGGCCTTTTTATGGAAATAAATAAAATGAAGACGCAATTTTATATTAAAACAAATTAAATATTTTAATTACCATTAAAGTGCCAAAACAGAAACATATTTAAAATATTTCTTTTTTTGTAAACAATAAGCTTGTTAACTCAATAAAACCGTTCATCACATATTGTTGATGATAAGTACCTCCACGTTTTTTAACCTCTAGGGCAGTCTTCCCCAACCGGGGCCCTTCCAAATGTTTGGGGGCCCAGCTCCCATCTTCCCCAGCCACTGGCCATGCTGCCTGAGGCAAATGAGAACTGTAGTCCAAAATATCCAAGAGGGATATTTGGTGAACTCTGTTCTCTGGGGTTTTTCAAAATAAAACTTAAAATGCCACACAATTCCCCATGAAAGCGCACGTACACACACACACACACACACACACACACACACACACAGTATTAGCCAAGCACACACACACACACACACACACACACACACACACAGAGAACTCTGTTCTCTGGGGTTTTTCAAAATAAAACTTAAAATGCCACACAATTCCCCATGAAAGCGCACGTGCACACACACACACACACACACACACACACACACACAGTATTAGCCAAGCAGGTGACATTTTGCAGGCGGCAGGAGGATCAACACCCCCAAAAGGCAGACACATTCACATAAATAGAACATTCACAACAACCATTTTTAAATAAACATAAACCATCTTCCCCAGCCACTGGCCATGCTGCCTGAGGCAAATGAGAACTGTAGTCCAAAATATCCAAGAGGGATATTTGGTGAACTCTGTTCTCTGGGGTTTTTCAAAATAAAACTTAAAATGCCACACAATTCCCCATGAAAGCGCACGTGCACACACACACACACACACACACACACACAGTATTAGCCAAGCAGGTGACATTTGCAGGCGGCAGGAGGATCAACACCCCCAAAAGGCAGACACCCACACCCACAAACACACAGCCCTTACGTTCAGTTTGGCTCACAAAAGAGGGAAAGCCCTTTTACAGAAAAGAAGGAGAAGGAGAACTTGCAGAATTTTCCCCAAATTATTTATTTAAAAAAAAAAAAAGCCACAACAAAAAGCCAGGAAGCTTTGCTTGACCAAGAATAATTGTGTTGTTCTTGTTGCTTTTTGTTGTTGTTGTTGTTAAACTAGCATTTGAACAATTGAACTGCGAATCAGAAAGATCTTTTGCTCGAGGCTGGAGAGAGAGGTCCCTTCTAAATCTGAATATTACAGACCCTAGCAAGCCCCCCATGTGCTAGACGTTCTCACAAAGAAATGTAGTAACAGTGATTGAAATGCAAAGATACTGAAATGCTAATTTGAGAACAACAGTTCTTGCTAGGTCTTGCCTCAAGCCTGTAATGCAGATGTGCTTAGAACACCTTTCTAATCTTGAAAAAATCATTAATTATGCTGAATGATAACGATCAGAGCTAACTCCGAAGGGGGAAAAATCGCCTCCTGTCCCTATAATTGCGGGCCGATTGTCTGTTAAAGGCCTGGAGCGGCCGCTCCCACAGCCCCTATGTTAATCCGGCCATGGAGATAGGTGCTGCAGCAGTTCTAGCAAGAAGTTGCCAGAAGTTAAAGTGGAGACCTCAGAAGGAGAGGGCGAGATGTCAGATGGAGGAGAGGGCAGAACTTCAGATGAGAGGCTAGTGGACCAATCTGAAAGGTTCAGCCCACAAGCTGCCATTTCCTTGCCCTGTTCTACGTATGTGCTACTTTCCCCAAACGAGCAGTAACGATATGTTCCACAAGTGAGCGTACAGAGATCCTTGCATGCATTTACGTGAACATGCTATGGTGTGCAAAGATATGTAGACCGGGATGGAAAACTCACAATGGCATTAGAAGAGGAATAGAGAAGGCTATACTGACTGATATAGTCTTCAAGCCAGCCGCAGGGAAACATAAGAACAGAACACCAGCTCTTTCTGAACTCCCTTCTTCGGGTCATTAAAGGTGCAGTAACACCGCCCCTCTCTAATGTTGTATCAGTGGGAGTTCAATCTGCCCAGGTTTTAATTGGTAGAAAGAAAAGATGAAACTTCCTACAGTTTGAAAACTACTGCTGTAATCTGCCCTGATTCAGATATGGGTGTATCCCTTGGCTATTTGAATTACCACCATCATGCAAAAGTATGACCAGCCACCAGTTATAATCCTATGGATTTTTTTAGAAAGTCCAACATGGACATGTACAAATTATCTGAACATAATAATATCTTCAGTACAGTCCTTTGGGTGTACAAAGAAGTGTTGACCAGCTGACAGTATGCACATTAGTTTCAGTGCACGGTATTGGAAGAAATCTGTTGTCTGTATTCACAGTATTGATTTTTGTATGGAGACATGGTAACATAGCTAAGATTGTAGAGTTGCATTCTTTGGCTTCTTAATATGCTGGCAGGGTAGTGGCAAACTATAGTTTTACTGGGACTTAATTTAGGTCAGCTATTACAATCCCTGCAAGATATTGACTTATTTCCCCCCTTGTATTTTAACATAGTTTTTTTTTTTTAATGCCTTCTCTCTTCCTCCCCATCCTTAATCTACAGCCTGCAAATATTTGGTCTTAAATGTTCGAAATACATAGTTGTCACTCAGGCATTTGACATATGATGGTTACTTAATTACCCCCTGTGGATTTGCAATTTTGTTTAAAAACCAAACTCTCCAATCTGTTAGACCTTTTACTTGAGGTTTTTTTTTTCTTGTTTCTTAAAAAAAAAAAAAAGCCCCCGCATCAAATTTTGCTCTTTGCACCATGTGGTCAGTCAGTCAACCATATTCTAATCAAAGAATTATAGACACAATGTACCATATAATGGCATTTTCTAACAGTTTGGAATGCAGTGTTGGCAAATCCACGCTCTGGTAACCTCTCATCTGAATATCAGCAATGTGTTTATTTATTTATTTATTTATTATATTTATACCCTGCCTTTTTTCCTGCAAGGAACCCAAGGCAGCTTACATAATCCTCCTCCTCCTCTCCATTTTATGCTCACAACAACCCTGTGAGGTAGGTTAGGCTGAGAGTCCATGACTGGCTCAAAGTCACCCAGTGAGTTTCATGGCCGAGCGGGGACTAGAACTCGGATCTCCCAAGTCCCAGTCCAACACTCTAACCAGTACGCCACACTGGCTCTGTGTTATATGTGGGGCTGCCTTTGAAACCAGTCTGGAAACTTCAGCTAGCCTAAAATAGGGCAGCAAGACTATTAATGGGGGCTGGCCAATATGGTCATACTACACCAGAGCTTTGTGATCTGCAGTGGTTTCCAGATAATTTCTGGGCCAAGTTCAAACTGCTATTCAGTTTTAATGCCCTAAATAGCTCTTCCCACATATATGCACCTGGACTTTAAGATCATCCTCAGAGGCCCTTTTCTATGTGTCCCCCTCAAATGAGATGAGGTGGGTGGCTACTAAGGAGAGGGCCTTTTCAGTGGTGGCATCCTGGTTGATGAATGACTTCCCCAGAAATGCTCGCCTGGTACGTATAATTGTCTTTTTGGTGCCAAGTGAAGACCACCTTATTTTCCCAGGCTTTTTAGTCCTTCAGGTTTGTTTGCTTGTTTGTTTAAATGTGTTACTGTGTTTTAAGATCTTATCTTTTATTATGTTATCATATTTTCTGGTTTTAAAGTCTTGCTCTGTGAACTGCCTTTAGAGCGTCAGCTATATATATATTTTTGTACAGATGCCATGGTGGTCCATTTTATACAGGTGGCACTGTTGTTTTCCTACAACCTCACAGGGGAGGCTGATGACTCAAATGTCAGCGGGGCTGTGTATCCACTCTGGATTTTATTCTGAATCTTAAAGGAGCTATCCATGGTGCTGGTCCCTATCCCCCCAAAATAGGTTCAGCACCATGGATAGCTTCTTAAAAGTTTGGAGTAAAATCCGGAGTGGATACACAGCCCTGCCGACATTGGCGCCACCAGCCTCCACTGCAACCAGGTAAACAGAGCGACAGTGTTCATGATAATGAGTTAATAACAGTCTTAATTCAAGATGCAAGAGCCATTCTTACCACAGGATCCTTGCCAGAAAACTGTGGCAGAGGACACTGAGCTGATGTTTCCCATTCCAAATAGTGATCTTTGCAGTAAGTGACATTGTGCAGCAACAGACTCTGAGTGGTCTGTCCACGGATGAGCTGACTATAACAACAGAAAAACAAAGATACACATTTAGAGCTCTTGCTAAACAGTCTGTTACATTTCATATTCACTTTTGGTTTTGTCTCTAAAAATTCATGGAGGAGAAGGCTATCAATGACTACTAGTCCTGATGGCTACGAGAACATGAGCAGGAGGATGCTGTTGCGCACTCATGTCCTGCTTGTGGGCTTCCTGTAGCCAGCTGGTTGGCTGCTGTGTGAATAGAATGCTGGACTAGTTGGACCTTGGCTCTTCTTATGTTCATAATAATAGTAATAGTAATAGTAATAATCACCATCATAATCTCATGAAAATTTGGCTCAGCTCAATATTAACATTTTCTCCAAGGAGTAACACAATGGTGGCAGCCTGGGACAATTGATGAGCCAGTTTCAGGGACAATGGTGCCAGCTACCTTAGCTCACGTTGAGGCTGTTTCTATGCTTCCCTTGGAAGCTGTCCACCACCCAAATTAAGTAACCTCATAATGTGGGTGGAAGAAATAATATTATGCCATGTGACATATATTTATACCCACCCCATGCCGTGGATAACCAAACCAATGAAGAAAACAATGAATAGGTGGTGGGTGTACCAGAACACCTCATAAAAGGATCTTGTGATAATCTCTGTAGATGATGTCATTATCAGAATGAATGACACAGTGATCAGGAGACCAGTCATTCCAGCAATGGTTGTTAGTATTTCAGTTACAGTATTCTAAAAAAAGAAGAAGAATAAAGTAGTTTATGGGAAGACTGAATTAGTGTTGCGGCTTCGGTGTAAGAATAATTTATATAAACATTAAAAAACAAAAACAAACATTATTGATTTCTATTTACTACTTAAGTTTGTACTGGAAAGTTCTGTAAATATTAGCTGCAATTTATTTGCTTATGTAAAAATGATAAGATGAAATTATATCATCTCAGCAATACCTATTTTGCTACACTGGAGTATTTTTTGAAGGAAGGAAACTATTAGAGCAAGACTTAATGAGGCAGAAAGGTAACAATGGAAATACCATGGAATAATCTAGCTGTAACTTTCTGAAAGAGCAATGTGGAGTAATGAGTAACATGTATGGTGCCACATTCTTCTCTTTTCAGAATAAAGTGTGCTTGTGTAGAGTTCTATTTCTTTGGACATGTACGTACAGAGTTTCCAAGAAGTTGTTTTGGCTATGCTGAAAACAAATCAAATTCAACTGTGAACGACCGCCGCCGGTCCTTTACTGCAAGATCAGGAGCTACACGGCTAATTTGACAGCTCAGAGCTCCTGTTTGTGTTCCCTGGGTCAAATCAGATCCGTTACACTGGATTGAGGCACTGAGTCAAAATGAAACTACTCCTTAGGCAAAAGTGAAACCAGTTTATTGGTAGGAGTAAACATACAAATTAGGTCAGGGAGATGGGGGGTGGGTGGGGGTGAAATTGACAAAGGGAAAGTGATGCTTGCTACACACAGGCAGAACTATCAAACAAAAAACAACCTATGCTATTCTCTGCTAACATCGAAGAATCTACCCTAGTCTAATACTAGAAACTATGATGTACTTACAGCAAAGTACCCAGGCTGTCCGCTAATCCGCTTGGGCGTTGAGTGTGTCCAGCTGGCCTGAGCCGATGACCTTGTTCCCAACAACCCCCAGGAGCCTTGGCTGCTTATTTTACCCCCTCGCTCACCCCCCACGTCTCGATCCCCCGACCCCTCCCTCTGCTGACAGGACGAACCAGTCTGGCCAGGCAGGAGGGGTGCTGAGTTTTTCGGCACCACCTTGCCCATGGCTCCTCAAGGGTGCTTGAAGGGGCAATTGATGGTACTTGACAACCCACTGAGAATGCTTTGGGGAAAACCATCCGAATGTAAATGTGTGTCCTGGATTTGGCAACCCATTGAGGGTGCTCGGTGAAGAAGACTATCCTGATGCAAATGCGTGTCTTGGACTGAGCTCTCTTGCCCTGGGCAGGGATTATGCAGGCGGAATGTGGGGCAAAGTGTGTGTTCTGTCAGGCTTTCTCTCCACATCAACTATCTAAAAAGAAATCTATCTTCACAGTGATAAAATCAGAATTATGCAGCTGTGTAATATAAATGATGTTCTAACAGTGCAAATACCAAGTCTATTCAAAAGTAAGTCGCATTGAATTCAGTGGGAGACATGGCAAAGGACAAGTAACCTGGCAAATAGACTGAGTACAAGGCAGAGGTAGGGTCTGAGCTCCAACATGTTAAACTATTCCTTTGAACTCATAGTTTTCAGCACCAACAGAAACCTATTTCATGGCAATCCCAGCTGCCTGTAAGAAAATGTGTTCTTTAAAAAAAACAAAAAAAAAAAAAAACCCTTGGTGGGCATCAAGAAAGGTGTCCATGGGCACATTGGTGCCTGCGGGCACCATGACGTTGCCTACCCCTGCCCTAAGGTGTTCTGATCCTGCCTTCCTAACATCTATCTTTTTCCATATTACTTACACTGCAATCCTATACATGGCTACCCATCAGTAAATCCCATTGAGTTCAATTGGACTTACTGCCATGGAAGTGTGCATAGGATTGCAGTCTAACCCAGTGGTGGGGAACCTGTGGGCCTCCAGATGTTGCTGAACTCTAACTCCCATCATTGCAGACCATTGGCTATGCTGGCTGGGAATGATAGGAGCCAGAGTCCAACAACATCTGGAGGCCCACAAGATCCCTACCACTGGTCTTACTCATCCCTAAGTTCATTCTTCCTCTCCTGGAGCTCTTTCTCTTGTCCTGAAGGGAGATGTTTTCTCTAGAGTCTAGAGAGTTCACACAGTATATGCTGCTGCCTGCCTTCTTCCTGGTTCTCTGCCTAGAGATTGTTATTTTATTTATTTATTTATTGCATGTATACCCTGCTCTTCAGCCAGAAAAGGCTCCCAGAGTGGCTTACAAAGATTAATAATAAGACAGTCCCTGCCCTCAGGCTCACAATCTAAAAGGATGTAACCGTTGGCTTGCGTGGGCGCGAGTGGGACTGAAATTGGCCCCGCTCGCGCGGGCCTACCTGCGGGAGTTCGGCGGGTCCTCGGCTTGGCTCTCCGCGGCGAGCCGCCCACGCCGGCTGCGCTGGTCCTGTCGCGTCACTTCCGGCACGCCGGAAGTGACGCAATGGGACCCTGCTCCGGCACGGTGGACCCCGCGCTATGCTTTTGGCGGGGGAAACCAGGGCAACAGGGCTGTTTAAGCCCTGTTGCACTGGTTCCCCCCGCCAAAAACATAGCGCGGGGGTCCAGCGTGCCGGCCGCGCCAGAAGTGACACACTGGAGGACCGACCGGCTCAAGTGGCGCCGGCAGCTCGAGCGGTGCAGAGAACGCTCCGCACTGCTCAGAAGATCGAGCTCAGGCGGCTGCCGTGGCGGAGAAGTGAGCCGCGGGCCAACGAAAGGTTCGAGTACCACCCATAGACCTGTGCAACTACAGGCAGTCCCCAGCTTACGAACGAGGTCCGTTCTTAAGAATGTCTTTAAGTCGAATTTGTATGTAAGCCGGAACAACATAGCGTTCTATACGTTAAAATCGGCATTTACACAAATTGCGTAGTATACTATGCTATGTACTCTACGTAAACGACGTAGCGCCGGGAGAACCCAGAAGTCCGTTCTTAAGTATGGGTTGTCTGTAAGTCAGATGTTCTTAACTCAGGGATGGCCTGTACTTGTGTGAGTGTGTGAGAGAGCACAAGGACTCTGTGGCATATCACAAGTCTCTTGGGTATTTGTTTTTAAAGTTCAGGTTAGTTTCAAAAACATGTTTGCCAATATGTGACACAGGCTATGTGTGCATATGGGAGAGGGAGGAAATACTGCTAGGGGGGAAATGGAAAGCATTCTGGGTGCACATATGTTTCTCATTGGATTGCAGCTCCATTCTTGCACTTAGACTCAACCAAGCCTCCCTTATGGGAAATATCTGAATCCCATTTTTGTTCATGCCCCTCTGCTTTTAACATTTTTGCATTAGCTCAGTGTGTAAGAGAGAGAATGAGAGACAGACAGACAGACAGACAGAGAGAGAGACTGACTGTGTTTTCAGGGTGGGGGAAGAGGTCCAATGAAAAACACAAAAGAGAGGGAGGGGAGGGGAGGAGGAGGAGGAGGAGGAGGAGGAGGAGGAGGGGAAGCCAACTTACTGTGTCATAGTTCCTGATTGGGTTTAAGTAGCTTTCATTCAGGTTCTTGCCAATGCCAGACAGTTTGTTGCTTAACTCTCCTGCTTGTTTTGACTGGCTAAGCTGATATCGTTCAATGTTGACCAAATGTGCAATGATATGAATGGCTATTAAAAAACAAACAAACACAGTTGTATAAAGTGAAAGGTGATTATATACCAACTTTGGAAATGAACAGAGTCTTCCTTCAATTGATGCATGGTTGCTTAAGTGAATGGCTTCCTAACAGACCTGCATCCCTAGAACAATGCCAGGCAGTTTCAGTTTGATTAACCATTTTTCTTTTGCAACCATGGACAGGTAATGGCCGACATGACTGAAAACATTGCCGTTTTAACCCTTTGCATTCAGTGTGTGCATGTGTTTTAAATGTGTGCTCTACCTTTGGGTAAACAAATGCTAGTAACTATATCTTTTTAATCTTAGTGGGAAATCTTTAATTATTTCTCTGTACCCTGGTGTAAACAAACACACACCTAAATGTACATAAATATAAATAATTTTATCTTGCAATGCAAACCATGAAAGCTCATGCCTTAATCTGAACTGGTTTACGGGGCAATATAAATCTGTTTAAGCTCATTTGTGATATTTAACATTCAAATACTGGCTTGGGATGATGAAAGTTGTAGTCCAACACATCTGGGCACCAGGTTGAGGAAGGCTGACTTTGGGGGTGACCGAGTCTCTTTGTAGCCTTCCACTCTTTTTCTGCAGAGCCCTCTCCCATGTGCCAAACTGTAAATGTATGGAGGGGTCAGGGTTTCATCCCCATAGATTCAAAAAGCAGGAGTTCCTGCCCCCATTCACTTCAATGGAATGGAGAGGAATGTGCACACCTCATTACTGTGAATGAGGCCTCCCTTGCAGATTATGGGAGAGCACTGAGCCAGGTCAGTGGCCCAGCCCTGCTGCTGCTGCTGCCGCCTGCTGCTGCTGCCTGGGACCACCCGCACCACCGGTGGGACTGCTGGCTGCCCCTTGCAGGACCGGGCCCAGCCGGGAGCTACCCCGCCCCACCTGCAACTGTGGGGCTATAAAGACCAGGCCCCAGCGGGGGCGGGTCCACCACCGGCGGGGTCACCACCAAAGGGGGGACACCAAAGGGGGCTGCCCCTTCGGGGGAGCCACTTCAGGGGTGGCACTGTTGTGATATGAATCACATTCACCAGCTGTGGCACATTGTTTACACATGGAAGGAACAGAATGGCTGGTAAACAAGTTGTGTTTTGTCTTTCTTTTTTCCCGTGTTCTTTCTCATGGGAAGCTAGGCCTGGGAGCATTACGAGCTAGTCACATGGTTTGTATGTCCGGGTGACGTACTTGTTTATTCTGTTGGAAGCCATTTTAGAGAAGTGCTGGACTGCTTTCTCTATTTTTTTCCCTTTCCTCTTCTGGCTATTGTTTGCAGGACTTTGCAACAATGTAACGTCTTAGGTGGAGTAAAGCTCAACCTACTCCAATGGAACTAATGCTTGCTATGCATTGTACTCTGCACATGGACTGTAACTAGGAATGTATACTCTGTAGAATATTACTTGCTAAAGTAAATAAACAGGTAGAGAAATAGACCTGTGGAGTTACAGAGTGTTTCCTTGCTACATGGATTAATCTGCAACCGGGGGAAGCTGAGCTGGTGTCGGATTACAGGCAAGCTGGCTGGCAGCTGCAAACCAACACGCTGGAACGCTGCGCAGAGAGAGGGGGGTGAGATCTGGAAGATCTGTGTGTAGAAAAAGGGGCTTCTGACACACAGACAGGATTTTAATTCTCCCATCCAGCACACGCGTGACTCTGCTTTCACTCACGCGCCTTCAGCACGAGGGTGAGGGCCTGCCCCCCTGCTGATGGTGATATAGGTGGGGCTCGAGGTTTTAAGAGGCCCTTCTTTTGGAAGGGCTGAGGTTTTTTAGGGGTTGATTTTAGGTGTGCATCTCCCACCTGATCGGCGGAAGCGAGGGGCATGTGCCTCTCCCAGAGAGATGATGGAGGGAGTTCTGGGGGGCAAAATATACCACTGTTGAGCGGCAGATGCTGACAGATCGCTAGGGGCAGGCCACGCCAATTTAGGGGGACAAGGGATCAATGCTTAATACCTATCCCGTGTCCCGGACCTGCCCAGAGCCAAGGGATAACTGGGGGATGTGTGGCTCCTCCCCCTGCCTTGCGTTTGCTGTTGTGCAATGCCAGGTCCGTTACCCAAAAAACACCTCTCATCCATGAGGATGAGGGTGCGGACCTGGCATGTATTACGGAAACCTGGCTGGACGAGGCCGCTGCTCCAACTCTGGCGGCCTTGTGTCCGGCTGGTTTCTTGTATGCCCAGCAGCCAAGGGTTGGGGGATGGGGAGGGGGAGTGGCTGTTATCTACCGGGAGTCCTTGGTCCTTACCAGACTCCCTCTCCGGGAGACCAAGTTTATTGAGTGCATGTACTGGAGGTTGGGTCCCAAGGGCAGTCTGGGGATTACAGTCCCACTTGTGGACTTCCTATCTGTTGCAGACCCCCAATCGGCATCAGTGTACACACAAAAACCTCCCCCTGTGTGTGATGACAATTTCAGTTTGCAATTCATGGTACCTTTTAAATACCTTAACACACGTTTCACAGCTAGCCAATCATACATAGAAGGATTTTGCGTTTTCCTGCTAAGTATGTTTACAGCATTGCTGATGTCTGGCCTACTCACATTTGCCAAATATAGCAGGCTTCCAATAACACTTTGATATTTTCCAATATCCTCAAATTCGTGTACCGTCCAGCCCGCTGCACGACAGACTCCCTGGCTGAGGTGCTGGAGGTGGTTTCTGATGTGCGTGTGTTGTCCCCCAGGCTATTGGTGCTGGGGGACTTCAACGTGCATTCGGGGGCTGCCCTCACAGGGGCACCTCGGAACTTCATGGAGACCATGGCTTCCTGCGAGCTGCACCCTGTATTAACTGGACCTACCCATGTAGCCGGTCATGCACTGGATTTGGTTTTTGTGTCTGGAGAGGGGGGAAATGATCTGGAAATCGGGGGTATATCCACCACCCCCTTGTCATGGTCAGATCACTATCTGGTGGGGTTGGATCTCGCAGTGCCACAACCCCTCTGCAGGGGTGAGGGACCTATTAGCATGGTCCGCCCCAGGCGTCTTATGGATCCGGACGGATTCCTGAACGCGCTTGGGGAATTGGAGCACACAAACGGTAGCTCGGTCGGTGGATGACTGGAATGCTGCAATCACCAGGGCATTAGACCGAGTTGCCCCGAAGCGCCCTCTTCACCTAAGCAGAGCTTGCGCGGCGCCATGGTTCACTCCTTCGCTGCGAGCTCTGAAACAAGAGGTGAGAAGGCTAGAGTGCCGATGGCGAAATTCCCGCTCCAAAGATGATCGAACATGGGTTAGAGCTGCAGCTTCAGTCTACCGGGTGGCGGTGAAGGCAGCAAAAAAGAATTTCTATGCTGCCTCCATTGCGTCTGTGGAGTGCTGCCCCAGGAGCCTGTTCCAAGTGGTCCGGAGTCTGGTCGGTCCAGTCGGTCCGGACCCAATGGAACAGTCTAAAGCCTCCTGTGAGGCTTTAGCGAAGCACTTCGCAGATAAAATCGATCGGATTAGGAGTGGGATATCGTGCGTCGTGGATACAGGGAGTGAGCGGGAGGAGGCCAATGGCAGACCGGTTTTGTGGGATCCGTTCCGGCTTCTTCCTTCTGATGAAGTGGACAAGGTGCTTTCATCTGTGAGGCCGACCACCTGCTTGCTTGATCCTTGCCCGTCCTGGCTCATAATGAGCTGTAGGGAGAGACTGGATGAGGGGATCAAGGCGGTGGTGAATGCCTCCCTCGAGGAGGCAGTGATGCCATCAGCCCTCAAGGAGGCAGTAATAAGACCGCTTCTAAAGAAGCCCTCCTTGGATCCCCAGGATTTAAACAACTTTCGCCCAGTCTCCAATTTACTATTTCTGGGCAAGGTGATCGAGCGGGTGGTGGGTGCTCAGTTGAAGGCACACTTGGATGAAGCCGATTATTTAGATCCGTGCCAGTCGGGCTTCAGGCCTGGACATGGGACGGAAACGGCCTTGGTCGCCTTGGTGGATGATATGAGGAGGGCTTTGGATAGGGGCGAATGCTCCTTTCTAGTCCTCCTCGATCTCTCAGCGGCTTTTGATACCGTTGACCACGGTATCCTCCTGGTCCTGGACCGCCTGGAGGGGTTGGGCTTGGGAGGCACTGTACTGCAGTGGTTCCGGTCCTTCCTCTCTGGAAGGTACCAGAGGGTAGTTCTCGGGGAGGAGGCTTCGGACCCTCGGCCGCTCACTTGTGGAGTGCCGCAGGGTTCCATCCTCTCCCCGATGTTATTCAATATCTACCTCAAGCCGCTGGGAGCTATCATCAGGAGGTTTGGGGTGCGGTGTCATCAGTATGCGGATGACACGCAGCTCTACCTCTGTTTCAAGTCCTCACCGAGGTTGGCCGTTGAGACCCTGTCCAAGTGCCTGGAGGCAGTGGCTGGATGGATGGGAAGGAACATGCTGAAGCTGAACCCCGACAAGACCGAGGTACTTCTGGTGGGGGACAAGGGGAGGTTAGGGGATGTTGACCTGGTGCTGAATGGGGTACATCTGCCCCTGAAGGACCAGGTCCGCAGCTTGGGGGTCATCCTTGATTCCCAGCTGTCCATGGAGGCTCAAGTGTCCGCTGTGAGCCGGGTGGCGCTGTATCAACTCCATCTGATACGGCAGCTGCGCCCCTACCTTCCTAAAAGTAATAATCTGCTCCCATCAGTGGTTCATGCCTTGGTCTTCTCTCGCCTAGACTATTGTAATGCGCTCTACGTGGGGTTACCCTTGAAAATGGTTCGGAAGCTACAGCTGGTACAGAACGTGGCGGCTCGCCTGGTTAAAGGCAGCCGCCGGCGGGACCACATCACGCCAGTGCTGAAGGAGTTGCACTAGCTACCAGTTGCTTGCCGAGCTGAATTCAAGGTGTTGGTTTTGACCTTTAAAACCCTATACGGCTCCGGTCCAGTCTATCTCAAGGAGCGTCTCCAGCAACACCAAGTGGGCCGCTCAACAAGATCTGCCACGGACGGCCTTCTCCTTGTCCCTTTAGTCAGAGTAGCTAGACTGGTGGGGACGAGGAAGAGGGCCTTTTCTGTGGCGGCCCCCGTACTGTGGAACCCTCTCCCGAGTGACCTCCGCCATGCCCCCTCTCTGCTGAGCTTCCGCCGCTCATTAAAAACCTGGCTGTTCAGGCGGGAATATGGGGTGGGTTAAGATTTTAAAATTTTTATACTGTTTTAAATGTATTTTATTGTTTTTATTCTATGTACATCACCCAGGGTGGCCGGTTGCCGGCCAGATGGGCGATTAATAAATATAAATAATAAATAAATAAATAAATAAATTATGGGCTCTCTGCATGTACCGGAGCCCTAGCAAGTGTTTCAATATAGGTTAAAGTCTTTTTTTTTTTACAAGAGTGGAAGTTTAGTACTTTTTCACTGAAGACAATTAGACTTTTTGTTGCTGTTGTTGTTGCTAGCAGTAGTGTATCCCTTACATCCCTTACATTCAAAATGTGGCCATCTTTCATATGGCACTATGGATCTAACCAATCTTAAAGGATCTACATGATTGTATGTAAGTAGTTTACACAGGCTATTATTGCTTTCTTGTATGCTAGTCTATAATTTCCTATCTAGCTCATTGCTGGATTCTTTTATTGGCTGGGTACTAAATGAGCTGCAATTACAGGTCATTATCCATCTGTTCAGCAAGCAAAAAAAGAAAACAAGAACCAAACAAGAGTTAATTCTTTATGTATTTGGTTAATCTATTTTTGTTCTCAGTGAAGCATATGCAGCTCTGAACTAGTGCACGTACGTATTCAAGAATAAAAGGCACTTCTCTTCATGCATGCCTGTCTGGGATAATAGTTGCACTGAAGTTAGTCACTCTAATTAACCACTTTAGTCTTCCTATTTTTACAATCAATCAGTTGCCAAACTATATGGTATTATATATTACATTATATTATATTTCAAGAATCGGCATATAACTAACAACTCAATAACAGACTAAGCTTGTTTTTGTCTGATCTTTTACATATACCACTAGATTGGTTTGAAATGCCAGGTTAGGACTGCAAATAGTCTAGGGTAAACCATGGTTAATGTTGGTGCAAACATAATGTTCAACCATGGCTAAAAGAGGCAGTAGGAGGAAGAGGGATACCTGTGAGAGAGATGGGGTAGGTGAGGAAGAGTGGTCCCATGATCCCACAACATATTCTTGGGCCCTTAAATATGGTTATTAGGTACCTAGCATTACATCTGTGATCACCCCCAAGATGAAACAGAAACCTGCTTTTTACAGAGGTTTGTAGTAAATCCTCTTCTTTCCACAAAACATATAAAGCATATTTCTCTAGTGAATAATTTTAAGAGGCTCTAAAACATTATTCCACAGGCCTGTAGCTCTTTAGTATCTCACTGTGCTGCTGGTGATTTTAAAGGGTATGATATGTTCTGTTTTTAAGATTACAATTGGTCTTTGAATTGTTTTGCATTGCATTTTTATCATTTGTACTTTATCAAGTCACTTGCACGAAGGAAGGGCAGATTATAAATTTTACAAGGAAATAAGGGTGCAGTTCATCCTTCCATGGTCACCATAGAACTCAATGGACCACTTTTAAGCATGCATGGTTGCAGGATGTTCCCATTATTTACTAATAACCTACAAAAAGCAATAAACAACCATAATACAAACTATCTTTTTTCCAAATCTGGGGTGGGGGTGGGGGTTCAGGCAGGAGGGGGTATCTGTTTCCACCAGGGGTGTCCTTTCCACTGGTAGATGGACACAATTGGATGCAATCCACTAACCCAAAAAACCAAAGTGAAGACAGAAAGGAAATCAGCCTTAACATATTTGTTACACACACACACACACACACACACACACACACACAGAGAGAGAGAGAGAGAGAAATTCATCTGAAAGCGTTCCTAAACAGCCAGGTTTTGGCCAAATGCCTAAAACCATAGTGTTAGGGCTTGGTGAGTCTCAAGCAAGGCATTCCACAGAGTGGGTGGTACCCCCCAAAAGGGGGTACCACTCCTTGTTGCTGCCCATTGACCATCAGATGCTCAAGGAATCTAGAGCAGTGCCTCAGATGATGAGCTGAGCATGTGGGGAAGAATATAGGGAAGAAGGCCCAGAAGGAACATATGGAAGAAGGCCCTTAAGATCCCAACTTTAGGCTTTTAAAAGTTAAAACCAACACCTTGAACTGGGCTTGAAAACAAGTTGGCAACCAGCATAGATCAAACAAAATGAATGTAATGCATTTTGATAGCCTTGCTGCAGTCAATGCCCTGGCAGCACTAATTGCAGTTTCTGAACACTTTTCAAGGGCAGCCAACCTAGAATGTGTTGTGGTAGTCTAACCTGGAGGTAACTAGGGCATGAATGAACATGATGAGTTTCATCAGGTAAGGTCATCATAGCCGGCGTACCAGCCAAAGCTGGAAAAAGGCACTCCTCATCACTGATACCACCTGTATAGCTAGCAGAAGCACCGGGTTAAGAGCACCCCCAAACTATGGATCTGATCTTTTAGGGAGAGTGCAACCCCATCCAAAACAGTTTAAGTGAAAAGCCTTAACTGAGTATGATTGGTACCCTGAAACCACTTATTCTGAAGTAGCTCAATACTTCTGTTTCATAATAGGTTACTTAATTGGAACCACATAAAAGAAAGTTATTTTCATGACTCTATTTCTTGCCTTTGTAGGCTGCACCCCTAAACCTGAATCAGATGGTCTGCCAGTCAACAGTATTTCCTGAATTTTTAATGATGTCTTTGATACAAATAAATCTCCCCCATCCCCCTCTCGTCAAACTAGGCATGGCATTAAATGTGTCTCTGCATCTAAAATGCAGATTTTTAAAAATGCAAATACAATCAGCTGGAGGGGCCCCCTCTGATAATTATTGAAATCACAAGGAAGGGGAAATTAAGCCTTTCTTCCCCTGCTGTGGTCCAGAGGAAAACCCCTCCTCTGAAGTTGCTATTTGCACTGGGATGCAATGCCCCATTGGCACACTGTAGTTTGGTGTATCTTTGGTTTGGTATATGAGAAAATGGAAACAAGTCAGATGAATGGATTTCCATTTCTGGAATGACTTGTTAATTAAAAGGGGGGAAATGTGTGCCTTCTTCAGGAATCCATTCTTATGATGAAAGTAGATTGATAAATTGCTGGGCATGATAGATAAGCAATATCATCACACTGCATTGTAACATGTTCTGCATTCCATACTCAGTCCTTTGAGTTTGTGTGTGTGTGTTTAAAAGCAGAACAATGAACAGAAATGCAGCTGATTGATCCTGGTGGGAATGATGCCATATTGGAGTCATTCCATATTCCTTGTTGAAGTCAAGGAATATCAGCAGTTGTTAGGTAGAACTTTCAAGCCCTTCATCCTATTATTTAAACATTCCTTATGAATTAGATCTCTGTTGTATGTATAAGCGTCTGTGTTTCTACTTGGATGCAGTGAACAAAACTTTGCAGAACGCTGTACTGGACTGCAGAAGAGCAAATACTCCCCTTTCAATCTCGATTGCTACAAAAATATGTGATTTTTCCAATAATATCCAATAATAGGGATGCCACCACTGTTGCCTAGTGGAGCTTGAGTTCCCTCTTTCCAGAGGAACCCCATCTATCCCCCCGCTCAACAAGCCACACTGAAACTGGAGGACATTGCGGGCTATATGCCAGGGGTGGGCAACACATGGTCTGTGGGCTGCTAGTAGCCCCCCAGGAGGAGTTTTGTGGCCCCTACTAGGCCCCCTGTCTTGGCGGCACAGCTCCCACTGTGGCCAGGATGCTGGATTCCCTGTGATTCTGCTGGGAAACAAGTTGCATGGGGAGCTCTTTGGTGGATGGTGGTGGGGAATGGATTTCTGCTGGGAAACAAAGCGGGTGCTCCCATGTGCCTTGTTTCCTGACAGAAATGTTGTTTTTATTTTATTTATTTCTTACCTTTCTATACTGCCCAATAGCGGAAGCTCTCTGGTTCTGCAGAGAAACAGGATGCCCAGGGAATGCAGCTGCTCAGCCACTTCTGGTTGTGGTGGTGGCTGCAGCAGGGAAAGAGATGCACCCCCAGAGGGTTCTGGGGAAGGGGTTCCAATGTGGCCACCCTTGCACTTGCCCATCCCTGCTATATACACTAGCCTGGGACACACTGACTGGGTTCAGACAACACGATAACCCACAGTCAAGGGTTGAGTATAGGTTGAGTGTGGGTTGTTGCTGAACCGTGGGTTATCATGTTGTCTGAACCCAGCTGTGCTAACAAGCCATGGCTTGTTAACCACGAACAACCCATGAAGAGAACCCATGATTTGCTGCTGGGTTGTGAACTGTGGGTTGTTCACCATGGTTTGTTATCTCGGCTGGGTTCAGACAACACGATAACCCATGGTTAAGCAACCGCCTACAGCGTCGAGAGCACATAATGCAGGCCACATGCTGAAGCTAAGCAGGTATGAGCTGGGTCAATGCTTGGATGGGTGACTGCCTGGGCTGCCCACATCTGTTCTCCTGCATTGAGCAAGGGGTTGGACTTGATGGCCTTATAGGCCCCTTCCAACTCTACTATTCTATGATTCTATGAAACCCACACTCAACCCATACACAACCCTTGGTTTTTGTGTTGTCTGAACCCATTCAATGGGACTTACTTCTGAGTCAACATGTATAGGCTTGCATTGTTAAGGGATTTTTGGGACACTGACAGTGCAATCTTAATTGAAGTTCACTCAGAAGTAAGTCCCACTGAGTTCAATGAGGCTGAATCCCAGATTAGTGTGTATAGGATTGCAGCCTTAAAAGTGCCTCTGGATTGTAGCCAAAGTGTAAAATTGTGAGATATAGAGATTTTGTCTATTTATTTTGTTTTTCATTTGCACACATCTGAACTCCAATTCCTTCCAAGATAGGAATAATATAAGCACAATCCCGAAGTACTTAACATTCTGATTTTCAGTTAGTTGGGGCAAACTATTTGACTTGAATAGGGCTATTTCCATTTATTTATTGCAGTGCTGGTCTCTGGACATGCATTTGGACTTAAATGTGCATAACGGCACAGTCCTATGCATATTTAGACAGGAAAAAGTCCTACGGCTCCTAGCATTCCTGAGCCAGCATAGCTGGCTGGAGAATGCTGGGGGTTTAGACATTTCTGTCTAAACGTGCATAGGATAGGACTGCTCCCTAAGTGTCTCTAGATTGTACCAATAGGGAAGAAGAAGGTGTTTATTAAGATAAAGGCACTATTATGGAATGAATCAGATGAAATCTTATCCTGTTTCACACTTTCTTTCTTTCTTTCTTTCTTTCTTTCTTTCTCTCTCTCCTCCCCTCCCTTGTTTTGCTTTCCTTACCCACCCTGAGTCTTGGGATGGAACAGGTTAACAATTCAAATAAACAGCAGTGCTCAAATCAATAATTGTGCATTTATCCCAAAGAAGGGTTTTCTCCCACTTAAGGAATGCAGTTTGTGGCCTAACAGACATTTTATACTAAACATGTGCATTTAATGGGAAATGTCTAGTTCTGGGCCCCCCAACATGGCACCCATGGGCACCATTGTGCCCATGGACACCTCCCTTGGAGCCCACCAGTCTCCCTGCCCCTCTTGACTTTTTCTTTTCTTTTTAAAGATTTATTTAAATCAGTGCTTTTTTTCTGGAGAAAAAGGTACCGGAACTCTTGGATTACATTTCCTCGGGAGTAGATGGCGATTAAATTGTAATGCAATTAATAGAAGAAAAGGTGCTGGAACTCAGTTCCGGTGAGTTCCACCAGAAAAAAAGCCCTGATTTAAATTAAAACAAATTTTAACTGGAAGGCATGCTGCAAAATGAAGCACCAGCCTCCAGTACCATCTTTATTTCCAAGAATGCCTCTGGGTCTGGGACTCCCATGTGCCCCTGTGGCATTCTTAGAAAATAAAAGGCCAGGCATTTTATTTTGAAGTGTGCTCAGCCACTCAGACAAAAAAGGTAAGCTGGGGAGGGGGTAGGAGGAAATGAACACGTAACCCCCATGGCAGCCATTTTGTGAGAGTGCCCACATTCTCAAAATTCTAAATATGCCTACGGACCCCAAAAGGTTAGGACTCCTGGTCTAGTTTTTCAAACTAACCCAGCATATGCAAAGCACAGGATGTGCTCTTAATATGGGAATACAGGAAGGAACAGGTGACTAAATAAGAATGCATGACTAGCACTCTGAATTTGTACCACCCCAAACAGACACCACAAAGCCTATATTGCAAGCATAGTATTTGAAACCTTACTTGCATTTACAGCTACTCCATAGGCAACAGTCTTATGAAATGTGATATTTTTATCAAGTTGTCTCCTCAGTGCTCCTCTGTAACACTTGATGAAAAGAAGAAAAGACTATTGTAAAATCATTTAAAACTCAATTTTCATGACTCTGAGCTTGAGTTTGGACGTAACAATGAACTATGGTTATCATTACAGGAATGAGCCTAAGTGAGCCTTGGGCTCACACGTATCCCCTCCCCTCCTCTAGTGTGCCCACAAGGAAGAGATCAGAAGTTTTTGCTTCCATTTTCCATTGAGTACAGTTTAGTGTTACACCCAAACCTTAAACTGTGGTTAAACTTAACTATAGTTTATAGCAACAGTCAGACCAGCTTTATAAACCAAGATTTGAAGCTGGCTTATTTCAGTAAATCATTGTTAAGACTAATAGCAGTTTATCCAGTTTATACATAAGGCTAAATGGTGGTTATTAAGAAATGCAAGAGTTTCCAATCTCTTCACAGCTGCACTGAAGGAGGAGAGGACAGTGAGGGAGTGCATGAGCCCAAGGCTCATCTAGGCTCATTCCCGTATTGATAAACCACAGCTTATCATTATGTCCATTATTATCATTATTATCATTTTCTAAATTGCCCCTTTCTTCTCTGTGCATATTTTATTGTTAAATAAACAGTTTTACAACATTCTATCTGAAGATTCTCTCAAAACTCAGCCATCTCATAATCAGTACGTATGATATTCTGGACAATAGGCACATCTAGGGGTGGGCAATCCACCGGGACCTGACTTGCCTCTGGCTTGGCAGACGCCACTGCTGCACCCACTGAGCCAAGCCAAAAGATGACACACACCACGCCACATACCGGACTTCTAAGTTCCTGGCAGGTCACTGTTTACATAGAAAATGCTTAAGATACATCAAAAGTGGCCGCAATTTGCGCAACTTACATAAATTGTGGTGCTTTGAGCATATCTTAAGGCATTTTCTACATAAACAGTGGCCTGCCAGGAACCTGGAAGTCACTTCCCTGGTTCGACTCTAGAGTACGTAAGTCAACGCCGGGGAAGAGGTAAGCGGGACAGAGTTTGCGGGTCAAGCCCGGCTAGTCTGCCAGATTTCCACTCCCCGAATGATATCTTCTCACAGCCCTAGGCATATCTGCACTATGTCCTGGTTTGCATGCTAACCCATTGCATATAATGGGTTGCTCAATTCTGGCATGTCGTGATGTGCAAACCCAGCCGTGCTAACAAACCATGGTTTGTCAACCACAAACAACACAGAAAAAGAACGATGATTTGTTGTTGGGTTGTGAAATCTGAGTTGTTTAATGAGTTATTGTTTCATGTGTACCCAGAACCATGGGTTGTTCATGGCTTGTTTGGCCAGGCTACAAAGGCAGCAGGCAAGAGTGGTTAAAAAAATCCAGCCGCTCTACATACCAATACTACAGCACCACGGCAGTTGGGATACAGGGAGGGAGTGGGCCAAGGAGGAGGGAAACAAACAACCCGGGAATTGAGAAAACAAACCATGGTTTCTGTTATCATCTGCCAGATAAAAACAAACCATGGTTAAATAAACCATGGGTTAGTGTTATATGTGAACCAGGCCGCCAGAAAGTTTTAGCAAGTTTGAAACTGGCTTTATAGCTTCCTCCAAAGTAACATGAGAATGATTGTTTTGAGGAGATGCTGTGAAGAGACAGAGTTTCCCAATTCCCAGTGGTTACTTTATTCTGAGTCATAAAGATGAACAAGGTTGATGGTACGGTGTAAAATTGCCCACATTATAACTACCCATTAGTGGAAAAATACCAGTCAAAATTCGCAGTTACAGTCATGCATGTTATAAAGTCAGAATGAAGTGATAAAGTCAGGCATGATAAAGTCACAGTGAGATGATTTCTCCTGAAACTTTTGTGAGGATAATATGTTCAATGAATATTCTTTCCCATGGTGAGAGTTGGTAGTTAACACATCCTGCACTTGCATCATAGTAATCCCTTAGCTATCTTTTCTTCCATGCATTCTCCTACTAGCAGACAAGAATTACTGGCCACTCTAGCATGTTCTACATTAATAAGAAACTATGGGTTGGATCCAGAGCTGCCCTTCCATGAACAGAAGGGCTTCTTCTGTTCATGGAAGTGACTGAGATCCAGCTGAGGCTACCCCTGGAGGAAGGGGAGAAGGTGATTTTTGCCAATTCTTCCCGCAACCCCCACTGCTACCTACTACACTGTTCCAGAGGGCCGCCAATTCTCTGGAGTGGTTTTTCAGGGGAAACAGGGGGTGTAGGCGAAAGGATGAATCAGTAAAAAATCATCCTCCCTTTCCTCCTGTGGGAAAGTCCCCTTGAGCAGAGTTCCACTCATGAGAACACTGGATCGAAGTCCATACCAATTCTTTCCTAAATATTATACATTAACAAAGTTACAGAAATATTTGCAACGCTCAAGTGATCCTATGAAAAAATGTACTCCCAGCTATGAATAGCCACTTGAAGTAACTGCTACAGTTTATCTGCTTCTTTTAAATCATGAAATGTGCATTTCTAGCACACCAGTCTGAAATCAGACTATATGGATGAACACTGTCAATAATAGTTAACAAGGTAATAGTTGTGCAACAGACAAGAATACTTACAAAACGTGTTCCCCTTAAGAACGAAAGAAGGTTTCTACTGACTGGTAAGAGGATTAGCAGGCAGTTAAAGTTGAGGCAAGTGGCAGAAGCTCTTGCCCAGGCAAGCGTGGACTGCACTCAGAATGACAGAAGTGTTACACATTTGAAAAGAATAATAAAACAAATCTAAGAAATATCTTACTACCCCAAAGCTGTCAAACCTCTGTTTGATCTTATGCTTCCCAGCTTTATGTCCAGAGCTGATCCTTCAATGCAGTACAGTGAAGTGACTGTGGAGTGGGGTGAGGAAACAGGCAAAGAAGTCAAAAAATCATGTCTGAATGGTGTCACAGGATTTTTAAAGGGCTGGCCCTAGTTGTGGTAGTGGGGCATATTTGGGTTCCACTTCAGATATCTTGGGCTGGCACTACTTTTGTCTTCATCTCACAACTTGCTTCACCAACAAATAAGTTAAGATGCACTAACTAAATGATGTGCAACCCCAATACCACAAATCATGCTGTGCTGGTGAAGCAGGCATGATATGATGTGCCTGCAGCAAGTGGTTACAGTAGGTCAGAAGCATTTCACTTGAGATACTTTGGAGGTGGGGGGTAATTTAAAAAACAATCTTTAAAAAAAAAAAAAGCAGCCACACTTATGGCTGACAAAAATGCATAAGATATGGATGTGGTATACTCTTAAGGAACAAAACTAAAACAAATAAAGAGGGAATAATTGTAAAATGTTTCCTTAAACAGCCAAATACTTAGACAAATCTAGTTAAATAAGTATGTATCATTTGGATGCAAAAAGAAAAAGACCAGGAGCAGAACGTCATGCAAATCAGTGGGACTTAGGTGTGCATAAGAATGAAGTTCTATAGCTAAGAAAAAGTCTCACAGTGGAGAAATTAAATATATGTTTACTTACACCCAGCATAACCCGTGTATAGAGATAGGCATTTTCATCTTCATACCAGTTGAATGTGTCAATAAACAGGTATAAGTTCATCCCCAACCACAATAACTATGACAGAAAAATTTTCACCAATCAACACTTCCAATATTTTAGTTAAGAGTCTGCCACTTTTGTAATTTCTTCCTAAGGGGCTTTGAGAAATTCATAAGTGCCATTCTAACATGCAGATAAAGGAGACTGCAGAGAGAACCCAGGGGGCTGACATTGTCTCTCTCTGCCCCACCTTCCCCACCTTTTTACAAATAGAAGATACAATTAAGAAATCTCATGACTATATTGTATTTGCCAAGTAGAGCCTGATTCGAATAGATACATGTCTTTCGAAATGAAGTTTTTGTGCATCGGATGTAGACAGAAATTGTGAAATCGAAAGACTTGGGAAAAAGTTGAGTGTTCCTATAAAACATCAGAAAACTAATCAGAATCAGTAACTTGATTATGAAATAGATACTTACAAATAACAGAACTGACAAGCTTTCATTCAAAATCCAAAACACCATCTTGATTGTCTCTGTTCTGTGCTAGTAACAATATTTCCTTGTAATACAAATTGAGTTCTCTGGATCTTCCCCTTGCTGCATAATCAACTCTCCGGAGTAGCAGCCTAGGAATATTTTAATTAAGGACTTCCTACCAGATGTCGATCTCCAAAGGGGACATACCGTAGTTTGTGATGTGAGAAACTAACAGGCAGTTTCTGTCCAAATTATTTTGGAAGAAATGAAAGGTTTATTCTAACCAGTAAATCCTCCCCTCCCACCCAAATTATCCACACAATTTCAAACAAGAGCTTAAAATATACCCCAGATTTATGTGTGAATGTAATATATGGGCAATATCCAAAGACTGACAGGAAGAGTTTTCACCTGCACTTCAGGGTTTCTAAGTTCCCTTCAGCATACAGCCCCTTCAGGGTCAGCCCAAGACATTTGCCTACTTGAGAAGAAGTGTAAGATGATAACAAGCCACCACACACACAAACCACCACCTCCAAATTCCATGTACAAAAGCTGACTGGACTGGCAGTTGAATCTTACTTCAACACTGGCAATGGTTTGAAGTTATCATGCATATTAATTTTGTCTTAGAAAAATCGTAGATATTTGTGGATGCCCATGTGCTTTTAAATTATATTACTGTGGGGTGGGGACTAAAAGATGAACAGTGACAGTGGATCCTGAGAGCCCATATGATTGCTAAGAGACTTAGGACACAATCCTATACATGTTTAGACAGAAGACAAGTCCATGCTGGTTAGGGAATGCTGAGAGAGTTGTAGGACTTCCCCCCCCCCCCCGTCTAAACATGCTATAGGATTGTGCCCTTATATGATAAGTTTGGAAGGATGAACACCCACCATCTATTATTCAGTGGTCCGAGGATCTTAGTGCTCTCTCTACATTTGAACATCTATCCTATTGTCATCAATCTCATTTGGATACCTATTCAGATAAATGGGACAGTTTATACTAATACGCATATCTAAGATATGAGTATTGATTTTTTTGTTAATGTTATTGTGAACCGACACTGTTTCTTTTCTTTTTTCTTTTTCTTTTCTTTTCTTTTTCTTTCTGTTATATTCCAAATTAAAAAGTCTGCACATGTGCGCGTGCGCGCGCGCACACACACGCACGCACGCCAACACACGCACGCCAACACAGCATCTTTTATTGCACCTGGGGGCAGCCGGCAGGCTTAAGAGTACTGGGCAGGCATACAGTTCTGTCCTCCATCACATTACGGCTGCTCCATTTGGCTACCCCTGCAAACCCCCACCCACCCACCCAGCATGGGTTGCCTGAGGCAGCTGCCTCACTCTGCCTAATGGTAGGACCAATCCTGAGCTCTTTGTGCTCTCTAAAAGAGCCACTCAAGAAAGTCAGGGGACTTTCCAAAACAGTTTCTGATCCAACACAAAGACTTCCAGTCAGAGTGGGAAAATCCAATGTTTATGGTGCAGGCGTATTTGTTGGCCATGTGCATTGGACTCCTTGGACTTCAGCTTATTTATTTATTTATTTATTTATTATATTTATACCCCGCCTTTTTTCCTGCAAGGAACCCAAGGCGGCTTACATTATATTATCCTCCTCCTCTCCATTTTATCCTCACAACAACCCTGTGAGGTAGGTTAGGCTGAGAATCAGTGACTGGCCCAAAGTCACCCAGTGGGTTTCATGGCCGAGCGGGGATTTGAACCCGGATCTCCCGAGTCCCAGTCCAAACATAAACTCCCACAAACCTTTGAGAAGGATCAGTTTTTGTCAGAGAACCAGAAAGTGTTTTTCATGCTGAGACTTAATCCTGGTATCTGATAAGCAACAATAAAGAACATTTTGCCACTACTAACCACTACGCCACACTGGCTCTACACTGGCTTGTATTCTTCTTTTTTTTCAAGAATTGCACATAATAAGTCCTTTTTAACAGTCACCTCCACAATATCAAAGGGCTGAGAAAAAGAAAATTAAGCTTACTGTGAGCTAGAAAGATCATTATTTACTCATTACACTGATGAGTGTGCATTCTGGAGTGCCTTAGAGCCGATCCACTTCAGCATACAATCACTTTAGATAAATTAAATAAACATGTGTCTACATATTTCCAGCCACAAGATCAACCACTGATTGATATGCCAGTGTTTTGGATACCCTTAGAATGTGAATGTGTTAAGTAGATCAATTACTTCTTCACCAAACATAAACTCCCACAAACCTTTGAGAAGGATCAGTTTTTGCCAGAGAACCAGAAAGTGTTTTTCATGCTGAGACTTAATCCTGGTATCTGATAAGCAACAATAAAGAACATTTTGCCTCTGACCATGTCTAAAATGCCTTTCCCTTCTCACTACATAACCCAAGCAAGTCAAGGATTGTACCTTTTTCCCTGGCAGGGCTCTTTTGCCTTTAGGGGACCAGCGCCACCCCTACCATTAGGCAGAGTGAGGTGGCTGCTTCAAGAAACAGATGCTCAGGGGTGGGGGGCAACAATGAGAAGTCAGAGAACAGAGGTGTGAATGCCAGACAGACTGCTGTGTGCCCCCTAAGCTTGCCTGCTCCACTCGGCAGGAGCAATAGAGGATGCTGTCCCATCACAAGTGTTGAAGTAAAATTCAGCTGGCAGTCTGGTTGGCTTCTGAACATGGGCACCATCTTGTCCTTTGCTTCAGGCAGCAAAAGGCCCTGAGATACTTGATAGGCTACTATTCTACAAAGTAAACTTTTCCCACCACTACATTTCATAAGGGGGGGGACGGGGGACGGGACACACCAACCTGAAGAATTCTGTCACACAACTGTTAAAGGCCTGTGGGCTGAACATTACTAGAAAACAAGTGGCAGGCCTTCTACACAAGCAGGCAGGCAGTTGTTCTGAGGTGAAGGATTATTATCTATTTATTTCAAACATTTATATGCTGCTTTTCCTATGCTCATAGCAACTTTTAATTTTAAAACGTAATGAAGCAACAAGGATTTAAAATGTCTGGCAGTAACTATCAACAAATCAAATTAAACACAAATTCAATATGGACAAAAGGCAAATCAACCAGACTCACCAAAAGCTTACCAAAATGGAAAGAACTTGCAACCTTTTCAAAAAGTGCACTGCCAGCTTTGCTGACCCTTCACCTTCCCCACATGGGGAAGGCAAAGCATGAGCAAAACGCACTTGGACAGCGCTTCCAGGAGCTGGCTGAGTGCAAAGTGACTGAGTGCACAGTCACTCTCCTGCTCCTCTCCTTTTTGAGGGGTGTGGCTTCAGGGAGTAGGAGGAGCTTCAGAGAGTAGGAGGGGCCTCACCTGAGGCTCTGCAGGCCAGGTGAGCCAACCTGGTGGCCCAAATTGGCCCATGAACTGGATTCCTGGCTTAGGTTTCTGTCAAACTTGTTCTTTGTAAAGTTCCTTGTACATAGATGGTGCTGCTATTATTATTATTATTATTATTATTATTATTATTATTGCATAGCAGAGGCTATACAACTTTTTAATACAGATTGAAGGGGAAAGAAAATGAAAAAGCAGCAAAGAAGTAGGGTCTGAGCATGACTAAGGTTGGATGCCGATTCTTTTCTTTTCTTTTTTCTTTTCTCTTCTCTCTCTCTCTCTCTCTCTTTAAAGAAAGCTGGCATCTGAATTAGCCATACTTCAAAGCAAAAAACCTGTACAAGACATTGTGCTTTGAAGTACAGCTGATCCAGACACCAATTTTCTAAAATGAGTACTGTTTTTTTTTTTTAAAGACATCTGACTGGGATTTTTCCAAGTACAGCAGAGTCAGAAGCTGCTTTGGGTTCCTAAACTTGTCTGTGCTTATAGCTGTACTTCAAAGAAAAATAGCTCAGTGGAGCATTCTCCTTTGAAGTACATCTTATCCAGATGCTAGTTTTCTTAGAGAATCCAGAACTCGCACATGGACTGATAGCTCTTCTCTAAATTATTATTTAACAGGTAGTAGAATACATTCTGTTATATAAAATTAATTAGTATACGTTGTGAAAGATGAATGAAGTGATGGGTGGTATATGCAGTAACCTTGCCGTGGCCATCAGTGAGAAATAGTTACCACTTTTTATTTGATATAAGCAACTGCCTAAAGTTAACACACATGGTATAAACAAACAGAGGACACTCTGTATGTGTAGTATGTATACACAGTTGTTCAATTAGACAGAAGTAGCAGGCAACAGTTTTTAGGAATGGGGGAGAAATTCATTTGGTTCACATTTTAATGCAAACCTACCTAATTTGCACTTCCTGAATCAATACGCAAAATAATGCACAACACTGTGTGTATTAGGAAAAATGTGTATGCATTTTCATGTGGACTTTAAGAGAAAAAGCCAAAGCCAAAGCCAAAGCGAACTGATGCAGAAATGGGAGGAAAGGAATGTAAGATTGGAAACATGGGAAACAGACAAGCTGAAATTGACAAATTCATCCATCCATTGTTGCTATCTCCTGCTTCTTACGGGCTTGAGCCTAATCATCTTTGCTTGAAAATAAGAGCCAGTCTGCACATAGGAAAGAATCATGATGCCACTTTTCTAGACTGTATCACATCATCAGTCTACTCATGGGGGAAATGTGAACTGTCTCATTATCAGAGACAATTCATATCTTGTGCTCTCTGTCACTATTCCATCCATCTTTTGTCTTCTGGAGACATTTTGGGGTGTCTTTTAAAATTTTAACGAAGTGCCCTGTAGCATCTTAACAAATTATGCTTTTGTGGACTACAGTATACTTCATCAGGTGCTACAAGACAATTGGATGTTTTTGCTCCAACAGACCAAATCTACAGCTCTGAACATTTTTAAATGTTTTGATATCAAGACTTGCTAGGGGAGCCATTCTTCAGATTTCAATCATTGTCAGATTCACCATTCTTACATTTAAGTAAAGGCTGTATCAGTTTACTGAAACACTTTAGTTCAGCCAGTGCGCAACAGTAAACAACCAGGAGAAAGAGAAAACTTTCAGTAATGTCTACTAATGAGAGGATGGAGGTTCAGACAGAGATCCTGTGTGTGACAATATGGGTGTTACGATGAGCACACAAGACTATCCCTATTTTGAATGCTCCCCCAGGGAAAAAAAAAAATCTTCCTGCAGATAGAAAACCAACACTTTGGGAAGAAGGCTAATTTAGAACTAGCCTGATATGCTCAATTTCTGTGTGCAGGGAGCTCCCCACCACCACACCCATGGAGAAGCATTTAAACATACACTTTCCCATCTGCAGTGTAAATGGTCCAGTCCAGGAACTACTGCAGCAAAAGCAGATCAGCTAAAGTCCCAGTGATTTCAATTAAATTAAAGTGTGCATAGGACTGCAGGCTGTGTTATCTGAATAGATGGGGGAAAGTGGTAATTCTTTCCGTTCTTCCCTCCCCCTCCAGAGCTATAAGCTTTAGGCTAGCCTGAGGCTTTTAGTGCTTTAGGAAAAATGCATTTGAAGGCTTTTAAAATGTTGCAGTGTAACAGGTGGATACAAAATGTTTCTCATTCTGTTCAAAATGAGAACTTCTGTTACTAGAAAGATTGAAAGGAGCCATTAAAACATGCACGGACTCCTAATATTCCCCAAGGAATGAGAGGGAGGGAAACAGAGTGAATTAATTGTAGTGTGTAATGAATAATTCATTTTTTTAATATTTCAAATCTAACTTATTAGCATGACAAGTGGTAGGAGGATTGCCAAAGTGTACGGGAGGGTGCCAAATCCCTGGGGAAACTAGAAGTGGTAGGGGCGGAACAGGTCCATCTACAGGGTCTAGAGGGAATTGGTCAATGGATACTCACCGAAGAATGGATACAAGCATCAGAACTTATGGAAGTGTGTGTGTGTGTGTGTGTGTGTGTGTGTGTGTGTGTGTATAAAGGTGGGGAGAGAGGACTGCTGACTGCTGACTGCTGGGGAGGGGGCTTTCTTTGGCATGGCTCTTTATGCATGCCCCAGCCTCCCATTGGTTAAGTTGTCTTCCCCCTACCCTCCTGTAACCACTATCATCTCCTAACCGTGGCTGAGTCTCCTGAAAGACTTGTTGACTTGGTGCATTTAAATTGGAACTTGATGCTGTGCTGTGCCACGGCACGAGCCAAAAGGACTAATTATCCATGTGGCAACTCCTATCTCATAGTACGTTTTTCTTTGGTACCCCTGCCCTGCAGATATTGCGGACTCCAGATCAGCTTTCCCCACCCTGGTGATGTCCAGATGTTTTGGACAACAACTCCCAGCATTCTTGACCATCGGCCATGCTGACCGGGGCTGATGGAAGTTGACGTCCAAAACAGCTGGAGGGTACCAGGTTGGGGAAGCTGCTTTAGACATTTGACCCAGGTTGCTTATCCTATGGAATTGAGGTAGAAGCAGTCCTTTATACGGTAAATGAGGGGGCTGGTCCTGGACTCATTTGGGAATTTCTGTTTGTGTTATCTCCAATGAGCCCATGCTGACTCACTGATGGCATTTATCTGCAATGTACATTACAAGTCTCTACTCAGGTGCCAATTTTCTGGAACACACATGCTCGCGACATGAACAATAATCTGAAGATGTAAAGGGAAATCAAATCTGTATGTTTTTCCAGGCATGCAGCATTAACTTTCAAGGCAACATTTGCCCAGACAATTACTGACATATGATACCCTGTATTATAGACACAGCTTCTGAGAAAGATGTAAAACACTGCTTTTTAATGTTGCCTCATTTTCCAGTTTCCCAAAAAAGTAACAAGTGTGGCATTTGTCTCTGTGCTGAATGGATCAAGAAGCAGTGTGATTCATTTGATCAGCCATTCAGTCTTTCAGAGAAAAAGAAACATGCAAGATGATTGGGTTGCAGAGCCATTTTCAGATGGTTCTGAACAAGCAAAGGCTAAGGTTCAACTTTGATTGGCTTAGAATGCTGTGATTCAAGTTTTTGCCAGGGGAGCTCAATTTCTATACATCCACTCTCAATAACAGGTACCAGAGAAACAGTCACATGTGGCCTTAGCCATTGGTGCAGCTTCTAGTGGCATTTAGCCATGCTTCATCCAGTGTGGAAGAAGGTCCCTCCAAATTCTCTTACCCCAGGAACCCAGCACTTTCATATGTTTGTGTGTGTGTGTGTGTGTGTGTTGGGAAATAACAATATTAGGTCAAGGGACAGGCCAAAGGAAGTGGAGAGAAATGGCATTTGTTTGTTAGATGCAAAAGATGGAGCCAGGAACTGTGGCTGGTACTCAAAGGGACAAGTTCTGATCCTGGTTTGATATCCTTGTTTGGGAACAAACTATGGTTTGAACAAACAAACCACTCTTGCCCACATTTGGAAGAAACAGGAAACTGCAGGGTGTTGCAGACTGCAAGCCAGTGTTGCAGGCAGGTAATTTTAGACCCTGGACTTGATGATCTTATGGGGTGGGGTGGGGTGGGGGTGGCTTAGACAGCCATATGTATTATTTAAGTTGTAAAGCACACAAGTAACATCTCTCTCTCTCTCTCTCTCTCTCTCTCTCTCTCTCTCTCTCACACACACACACACACACACACACACACACACACACACCATTCCATGCTTTTCAACTGCTTCTACATTCCTTATATGTTTGAGCAAACAACAGCAAAAATAAATATTCTGAGCATATGTGGTTTTGCATTTAAACTCACATAAATCATAGTACCATCATGATTACAGGAATAAAATGGAGTTTGCTTCTGCTGCCCTGATGCTCAGCGCATTGCCTTGGGAACAAGCAACATTTTGTTGTAGAAAAGGATAAAGTAGGTCGTATCCTATTGTGTCTGTGCACTCGTGGGAGTGACTGCTTGTGCAACAGGGCCTTTGTGCTTCCAAAAATAACCCGAAAAGAGCAGAAATACTCATTTCTGGAATGGGGCAGGTCAGCGGAGCTCACAGAAGGGAGCTCTGCTGACCTGTCCCGATCTGGAAACGAGTGTTTCCACTAATTTCCAGGGTTATTTTTGGAAACACGAAAGCCCCAGTATGCAAGCAGTCACTCCTGCAAGTCCAACCAGCAGAGGTGGAGTGGCTCCACAAGATACTACCAATATATTTTAAAAATAAAAATAATAAAATGAGCATCATGTGCATGCCACCACTCCCAACTATAAAATGTTTTTGTTTGTTTGTTTTTGAAGGAGGAGGAGGAGGAGGAGGAGGAGGAGGAGGAGGCTGCAGTGAGCAGCATCAGCACCAGTGGGCCCCAGGATGCCCATGCTGACCCAAGTGCTGACACTCTCTGGGTGGTCATTTGTGTGTGTGTGTGGGGTGTTGGGCTGTGGGCCCCTGGACTTTGCCCCCAAGATCCAGCTCTAACTGTACTACTACAACCAAGAAGCTTCTAATGTCCCTACTTGTCATGCTCCCCACCCCACCCCGAGGAATCTTTGTCGGATGACAATCTAAAGCCATTTCAGGAGACCCTGGGGCTGACCAAAAAGATCTTGGGCCCTTGGGGGAGATGGTTTGGGTCAGTCCCTTGAGAAGTGGAGGTTTCTGCTTCTGATTCGGAGGTGGCCAAGAGTGTGGCCAGGCAAAGAAGGGCCCACTTACGAAAGACAGCTTCTCGTGAGCAAAGGGCAACTTGTGAGCAAGACTGTCTTTATGAGTAGGACCTCTTCCATAGAACCTCTGATGACCTACGGCTGAGCTCTGAGGGGGGAATCAGGGAGTTCAAGCTCAAAAGCCTCAGTCTCAGGCACAGAGTCACTAGATCACTGGGCACTAGTTCCTGTGTGTCCCCTCTCCTTCCCTGGCCCCCCTTCTGACTTTGACCCCACCTGGCTACCTTATTCTCTGCTTGGATCCTGGCTGCTCAGACCTTGACCGCCTTCTGACCTTGCATTGAACCCTATCCTTTTGTAATGGCTTGTTCCCTTGCCTTGGCCCTGCTTGAAACAGGACACCATCCCAGGTGAGAAAGAGGAGGGCTGAGAAGGTGGAATGCCTAGTTTGTGCATATGACAACACAGCTGTTATGCCTGAACTTATTAATGTCTAAATAGTTTATTCAGTCAGAATAGTTTACTAGGATACAATAGCAGCTTGTCAGTTGGTATGAGAGAGGGTTAGAAACATGCAAATAGGTGCGAGAAGGTTAGCTATTGGATCTACTTATGTTGATGTCACTAAGGCACTCAAATCTGTACATTCAAACAGTCTTTGTTTTTCCTCAATGCAATTCCTAGGGGAAAAGTTGCAGGATCTTCTCAAAGGGCTTCTCCAATCAGCTTTCCAATAGCATCTTTCTCCCCTGCGTTGGCAAAGGGGTTCAGCAGAACACAGGTGTACAGTTAGAGCTACGGATGTGGAACATTATATGGAAGTACACTGATACAGAAACGCATTTTCACAGTCAAGAAAATTGCTATTGGTTGACATATATTTAATTAATCTGAAATAAATTTACAGAAAATAAACATGTGGCACAAGAAGCGTTAAATATTTCACTTGCTCTCTGCAGTATGTTGACCACAATTTTTTTGAAAATTGCTTTCCTTTTTTAATAGGCATTTTAAAAGATAATCCCTCTAAATATATATTGTTGTGTACTATTCCATCTAGTTTGTATATTTAATTTTCAGATGAAAACTATAGGTTTCTAAATTATGCCCTAGTAGATAGATCCAGTGTCCCCCCCCTGAATTATCATTACCTTTCTCACAAGAACACAAAATAATGCCGTTAAATAGATAATAAAATTGTATGAGATAACAGCAAATTGTGATAGTACCGTATGTATTTTCTTCAACTACAAAGCAAACGTCTTTGACTGCATAAATTGTTCAGTTCCGACATTAGGATAACCCTCCATCTCTGTTTATTTTACTAAAGTCCAGGGAATTATGCAGTATTAATTTTTTAACCTCCCTAGACAAACACTTAATTTTACAAAATTAATTTTGCCTTGTTTGTTTAAGACATAGATTATTGGATTAAGATGATCTCACTTCTGGCTCTTATTCAAACAGTTTCAAGGTGGTTGACATGCTTTCAAGTAAGTAGAATAAAATATTTGCAGTGGGATATTCAGTGTTCTTTCTTCAGTTACTGCCCTATTTTCACATGTTTTTCCTCTGGATATAACAGATGAAAGCTATGCAAAGAGCTGAAATGGGAACTTTACCGCATCGAATAAAAGTTCATGTGAGCCTGTTTAATTACTGGTTTACAGTGCAATCAATGCTTGAAGATAGATTACCTAAGATGTGTTGGGCTGAACAGTTACAAACAAATTCTATCAAGCAGGTGTCATGGGCCCAAAATCTAAACCAGTTGTTAGTTGATTATATGCATGTATTTTCAGAATATTTTCTTGGTGGTCAATGTAATGTTGCCCAAAAGGTTTTTTTTTTTTTTTTTTTTAAAGGGTTTGCAAGATTTACAACCATCGGAGGTTGTCAATGGGCAATATTGTCACAATACAATACACCATATAATTCAAGATTCTGTTTATGTTGAAATGACATTTCTCACTATATGTTTTTAAGTATTGAGAAATGTAACATAAGGCAGTCATTTCTTTCTCACTTATTGGAGGGACATGATTATTGGCCTGTCTTTCAAAAGCCAATAGAAACAAAGATGACATATTCAATGCAATCAACTTCGCTTTGGCAGCTGTGAAATCTTGCTAGAGGTTTTTTTGAAAACATTTGTAAGTTTGACAACTGATGTGGATAGTTGTGTAAGCTGACACTGTGAAAATGTGAAATATATGCTATATTTGATTGCAGATCTTTGCTATTGTTTTTGTATATTTTGACTTTTGTTATGGCTCAAGCTAAACAAACCGAAGAGAAAGTCAAAGCTAAAAAGTTTAAGGCTGCAGTTCCATACACACTTACAGTATTTTTCCATGTATAAGACTATACTTTTTCCTAAAATTGTTAGACTAAAAATCGAGGGTCGTCTTATACACGGAAGTAAGCCAAGGAGAGAACCACGTGGTTGCGAAACTGCCCAGTGGGGGTTGTCTTATACATGGGGGCGTCTTATAGACGGAAAAATATGGGTACCTGGGAATAAGTCTCATTGAACTCAACGGGCCTTCCTTCTGAGTCTTTACATCTGGTTTGCCTTGTAAGTGATTTTGCACATCCATGTAGTAAACAAAATATGAATGAAATAAGGGAATAAAAGTGCTCTGAAATAATTTTACAAAACTAATTCCTTTACAGAGTTCATCAAAAACTGCTTTCTAGAATACATAAGTCATTCCAAAATAGTGCTATAGCACCTGTTCCTCTTCCTAGTTTGTGAAACCCCTATATGGGCCTGTTCCAACTGCAGCTGAGCTCAGCAGTCAGAGCTGCAAGAAGAGAGGCATGGTTCGATAATTGGTAATGGCACTTTTCAGATGTTTGGAAGAGAGGGAATGTTGTTGTTTTTTACAGCTGATTGGAACTACTGCCAATCAACTGACTGGCACTACACCCATGCAGCTGGATTGGGACCGGAACTATGAGTACTGCAGAAGTCCCCAACCGTTTTGGACCTGTGGGCACAATTGGGAATTTGAGAAACTGCTGTGGGCACCACCACAAAATGCCCAATCAGTGGATTGCTGCTTTGGCATCTACCTGTTGCATCTATGGATCTTAGGGTGCATCTTATTCATCAAAAACGTTTGTTTTCGTGTATATTAGACACTGCATCATCTCTTTAATAAGGGTTTGTCTCATTCCACTAATTGCTGGTGGTGCAATGCAGCTAATGCTTCTTTTAAACATACGTTTTGGCAATGTCAAGTAGTTGCTTCCTTTTGGGAGGAGGTTATTACACAGATAAATTTTGTACTGGAACAGCCTTTAATATTCACTGATGTACACACTCTCTTAAATTATTTACCTGCTTATGGAAATTAATGAATGGTCAGTGTAAATGGATTTTCTGTGCCTTTTTGGCAGCTAAAAGACTGTTACTACAATATTGGAAGGATCAGCACACAGCTCCTAGAATGCAATGGATTGAGGATCCTGCAACACTTTCAATATTTGAACAATAGTATATTGACGCTGTGATGAATGGGTTAACAGTTAGCGTTGCCAGGCAGAGTAGATGTGCCCAACAACCTATCGGGGCTCGCCTGGAGAGGGTTCTGATGGGAGGGGGAGCTCTATTAGATCACAAATTTGTGGCGGATTGGTGGAGATCTATGGAGAAATGAGAATTGAGGAGTGTCATGATTATGATTTATATAAAAAGCGTGTCAAGCAGAGATTTGGGCTCACTCCGGAACACCATAGGAGAGAGTTCAGAAATTTAAAAAAGAAATCTGAGGAAACTTATACTCAGTTGGGATGCAGACTGGATTATTTATTAAATGAGTGGGTTGAGGACTCATTAGTAAAAAGCAAAGAAGATTTATTCCACCTAATTGGACTTGAGCAGTTTTATTCATGTTTACCCACCGAAATTAGGTGGATGATTAAAGAAAGAGAACCCCTCACAGTGGCTCAAGCTGCAGAAATGACAGATAAACTGGTGTCAATACGAGGGGGAGAAAACCCAATTGTTCAAGAAAAGAAATTTGACAAAAAGTTCATCCCTCATCCTAGGAAATGGAATGAGAGAGATGTGAAGAAAGCTGAGCAGACTGAGGGAGTAAATTTACCTCAGAACTGGGGGGAGGCAGGCAAACATTTCCTTCAGAGAAGTGGAGACTCTCACAAGGAGAGACAGTATGAGAGAAAACCATTTTCTCTTAGAACATGTTATACTTGTGGCCAGGCAGGACACATAAGTTCCCAATGTCCTGGTAAAGAAATAAAAACAAGAAATATGACTGAAAAGCCTGTGTACTTTGTGTCTAGAATGAGCAGCTCACAGGGAGAGAAGTCTGACAACCAGAGCAGATCAGTTGCCATGGAGACTGGGGGAGCTGACTCACCCATACAGACTGACCAGGAAGTTAAACAATGCTTATTTATTATGGTTGATAACGATTTATTAAGTGAATCTGGCGAAAGAATTCGAATTAATGACCAAGAAATATGGGGCGTAAGAGATACCTGTGCCCAGGTGTGCATTTGCCATCCCGACCTAATAAATGAAAAGGATATTTTACCAAATGAAGTAATTACCCTCAAGGGACTAGGATCAAAACCTTTTCCTGTCCAGGCTGCAAATGTAAAACTCCAATATAAAGACTGGGAGGGATATTGGAAAGTGGCAGTATTTTCAGATATACCAGCATTCTTTTTAATTGGTAATGACCTGGGTAGATTTGTCAGAAACATTTGTGTCACCACCAGAGCCCAGAGTCAGAAACCACCACAATCCCAGAGTAACTGTGGAGCACAGACAGTTATGAGTGAAGGGGAAGTTTTAGGGAGATCTGAAGAAGCTGAAATTGAAAGTCTTAATGAAGTTATTGAAAGAAATGAAATACCCTTAAGTGAAGTACAACAGACTCCTACTACCAACTTTTCCCTGAGCCAGCAGCAGGATGATACATTGAAACCGCTGTTTGAATTAGCCAAAGCAGAGCCTGAGGAGTTAACCCCTGAAAAAACAGAGAGGTTTATTTTACATAATCACCATCTGTATAGAGAAATATTAAAGCAGCTGCATAAGAGACCAGGGGGGATGCATAAACAACTTGTGGTGCCTAGAAAGTACAGAGAGAAGATCTTAGAAATGGCACACAGCAGCAAATTTGGTGGACATTTAGGAATCACCAAAACATCGCAGAGAGTGGGACAGAATTTTTTCTGGCCAAAAATGGGACAGGAGATTAAGAATTTTTGTAAATCCTGTGATGTTTGCCAGAAACTTGGAAACAAAAGAGACAAAACAAAAGCCAAATTATGTCCCATGCCTATAATTGAAGAACCTTTTAAAAGAGTTGGGATCGATATTGTAGGTCCTTTACCAAAGGCAACCAGCAGAGGAAATAAATACCTGCTTACTGTTGTGGACTATGCTACACGATATCCCGAGGTGGAACCTCTGAGAAATGTGGACACTCAGACAGTAGCAACGGCGTTGGTGAATATTTTCTGCCGGATGGGTTTTCCCTCCGAGTTAATTTCAGATTTGGGATCCTGTTTTACTTCTTGCCTAATGAAACAACTGTGCAAGGCATGTGGAATAAGACAGCTGAATTCGACTGCTTATCATCCTGAAACCAATGGCCTGGTTGAAAATTTTAATGGCACCATCGTAAGGATGATCAAAGCTTATGTAGCCCCAAATCCTAATGACTGGGACAAGCACATCCAAGCCCTGCTGTATACATATAGGGATGTGCCACAGGAGAGCCTAGGTTTCAGCCCTTTTGAACTATTATATGGGAGAAGAGTTCGAGGACCACTGGACTTGTTGAGGCAAAATTGGGAGCAAGATCCAGAGACTGAACCTGAGGGTGTGATTGAGTACATGGACAAACTTTTAAACCATTTAAAAGACTCTATGCAACTAGCTAGTGTAAACCTGCAAGAGGCGCAACTGAAACAAAAGACGTGGTACGATAAGAAGGCACGAGAGAGACATTATAAACCAGGAGATCAGGTGTTAATGTTGAGGACAGTAAAAGGAAATAAATTGCAAATGAAATGGACTGGACCTTTTAATGTCTTAGAAAGGCAAAATAATGTAAATTATCTGATTGAAATGGAAAATGGACTCAGGAAATTGGTGCATACCAATATGTTAAAACCATATAACAACAGAGCTAATTTGGTACTGTATGCAATTAAAGAGGATGAGCAAGAGAATAATTGGCTACCTAACTGGACTAATGAAAAAGTAAAAATGCCCGATCCTGAGGAAATTAACCTAGATGCCTTTCTAACTACAGAACAAAAGAAAGAGGAGGTAAATGTATTAATGAAATATGCTGATATATTTTCAAACTCTCCAGGAAGAGTAGCAAGAATGTACCATTGCATAGACACTGGCTGATGCCTTGTCAAGAAAACCGGAGATAGAAGTAAATGTATAATAGGATGAATGTGGTTAAAGTTAATATAACAGTAATGGTTAATGCTTAATGTGAAGTGTTAATTTAAAAAGTTTGAAATGAACAATGGTAAAGTATTAAAATGAATAAGCATATATGTCAGAATGTATTGTAAAAAAAAAGGGAAAAAAAGGGTGTAACCTGTATTTGCTGTAAAGGAAGGTAAGAATTGTTAATAGATTGTTATTTTGTTTAGATGCTTCATTCTTATATTGGCAATCGTGATTGAGATTCCCAATATAAGAATGAACTTCCCAAGGGGGAAGGTGTGATGAATGGGTTAACAGTTAGCGTTGCCAGGCAGAGTAGATGCGCCCAACAACCTATCGGGGCTCGCCTGGAGAGGGTTCTGATGGGAGGGGGAGCTCTATATTTATATGTGCCTGAGTGTGTGAGAGGAGTTTAGTTGAGAGTTGAGGGTTTAGGGTTTAGCGTGTTAGAGAAAAGGAGTTGTACCTGCTTAGAGAAATGTTTACTTAAGAAAATAAACACCACAATAACCAGCCCTGGTATGTTAAGAGTTAATCTCCCACAGACAGATTGTCCGCTCGGGTTTGTCTGATGAGAGAGGGAAATCTTGTGACAGAGAGGGAACTGATGCCCTGGAACTAACCTATCTCAGCCACTGGGTTAGTGAATGTAAACTAACAGCCAGGTGGTAGGGAGAGAAATAAAATTTAAATAACCAGCCACGTTATCGTCACAGACGCCACCTTCAAATGGATACTTATTTGGATATTTGGTCTGCTTTTGTTGAAACCTATGTATAATTGTTTGAAAGTTGTATGCATTTCATATGCATTTCCTTTGTGGGTCACTTTCCACTCCTGCCATGAATTTCAGCAGCAAACTGCAACTGAGGCTTAAAAGGGACAAATTTAGCTTGAAAGCAAATGAAATATGTCCCTTTTGGGCCTCCATTGCTCCCCCCCCCATCGCTTCCCATAAGTCAAATGTGAGAGCCAGTGTGGTGCAGTTGTTAGAGTGTTGGACTGGGGCTCAGGACACCTGGGTTCTAGTCCCCATTTGGTCATGAAGCTGTCCTGACCCGGCCTCAACACACCAGACACTTTGTTTAAAGCAGAGTCTTTAATGTTCGCTGAGCCAAAAGAAGTAATCCGTTCCCCTTCATTACCATCGTGGCCATTTTAAGTCCTGTTGCCCTGGTTTCTATGCCAAAAACGCAGTGCGGGGTTCTGCCGTGTCGGCGCAGGGTCACATCATGTCACTCATTGCAGCTGGAAATGATGCGACAGAAGCCCGTGCGGCGTGGCGGAACGAGCGGGCGGAAAGGTAGGCCCGCGAGTCTCAGGGGGGCGAGCGGGGCTGATTTTGGCCTCATTCCAGCCCCCCCAATATTCATGGTAACACCTCTACTGAAGTCCCTTCCCCCCCTGAGTCAGCTTTGCTGCCGACAGCCAACTCCTGCAGCTGAGCTTCATCAGACAGCTCCCCGCTCTTGTTCCCTGAGGGAGGGGGACTGGCCAAGGTCGGCTGGCCTTGGTTCCAATCAGCTGCAGTGCGAGACCTTCACCCCGTGTCAGCTCCTCTTCTGCTTCGGAGCTGGAGCTGGAGCAAGACCCCACAGAAGCTCGCTGGATGACTTTGGGCCAATCACTGACTCTCAGCCTAACCTACCTAGGGATGTACACGTACCTCTTGGGGTGCTCGCCGGGTGCTCGGTGAGCACCCCTGCAATTTGATACCTCTCATGGTGGCAGCGAAGCTCCCGGTGGACTTTCCAGAGCCTGGAAATGACGTGACGGGTCCCGGAGCTGTGCCAGGAAGTGACGCAATGGGACCCCAGCGCTGCGTTTTTCACTTAAATACCATAGAAAACCACCTTAAAACGGCTGCGATTTGTTATTTGCGGCCATTTTAAGGTGGTTTTCTATGGTATTTACGTGAAAAATGCAGCGCTGGGGACCCGGAAGTACCTCTCCCAGGCTCCTCTCTGGGGAGCTGAGCTGGGGAACAGGTAAGTTCCGTGGGGCTCGGGTGGGAAGCAGGGCAAGTTTGCCCCACTTCCACCCCGCAATTGAGTCACATGTTCATCCCAACCTCACAGGGTTGTTGTGAGGATAAAATGGAGGAGAGGAGAATCATGTATGCCACCTTGGGCTTCTTGGAAGAAGGCCAGGATATAAATAAACAAGCTATACGATGCATGTTTATTTATAACAAATAAATAAAATGCTAAGTTTTCCAGTGCATGTAGTAGAAGGGCTACATTGGGTCTTTCATGTTTTGTATACATTTGAAAATATAAATAAAATCTAAATAGAAAAAAAGACATAATAGATTCCTGCTACCTATGATCTATATTGCTAGATCAGTATCAAAATACAGGTTTTTCACGCTTGGTGTATGAGCTAGAATCCCATAATGGTATGACTCAGATGTCAGCTCAGGTTTCTACCTACCGTACTTTTCTTTAGGAAGACTTTTCAATCTGCAGGTGAGTTGCCACTTGGTGGCAGTGCAGGATTGCAGAGGCTGTAGAGAAAAATAAACCTTGTCTGGCCAGAGGTACCTCAAGGTGCTTTATGCTGCCTACCCTCTGGCTGACTCTAGTATATTAACTAGATTTAAGGTGCAATCCTATGAAGGCTTAGACAGAAAAAGAGACCTACAACTCTCAGCATGCTCCAGCCAGTGGCCAGTGGCCTCTCCTTCTGTCTAAACTTGTGTAGGATTGCACGATTTGCACCCTTTGCACTGGAAAGTAGGTTATATTGATACGTACTTCTGAATTCCACATTTGGAACTTTATTATTAATATTAACTGGTGAAATAAGAGTTGCCCACAACACCTTTGGAAAGCTAGTAATCTGAGCATTTTCCAGTTCCAGCACCATCCTATAAATGTAAAATACACTGATTTGTACAGATCGTGTCAAGTATTTTAAATATACTGATTTTGATGGGCCGGGGAAACCTGGATTCAAATCCTTGCTCATGCTCAGATATGCAGCTCAATGGACAATCTCAGGCCAGTCACTGTCCCTTAGTCTGACCTACCTCACAGGGTTGTTGTGAGAATAAAATAGGAGGAGAGAACCATGTATGCCACCCTGAGCTCCTTGGAGAAAGAGTAGGATATAAATGTAATTAAAAGGTTGACGTGTGTAGTCCTCCTGCTCAAAGCTCCAGCAAGCCATGTCCTCTTCCAGGATACTCCATCCCAACCCAGCCTCGGTTTTCCATTCCCCTACCCACCCCCCTTTCAGCACTCCATAGCCACTGAGCATGTTCAGTTCTCATTGGTCTGTTTTGGGGTTTTTCCTTCCTTAGGTTCTTTCCTAAAGATTTTTTTTGGTACTTTCAAGCCTTCTGATACCTCCCGCTTGTGCATGGACGGTGTCATTTTGTCTGCATAAGGATTCTTACCCAGATAATGAGTTAGCTATTAGTATATAATATATAATGTATATAATAAATAAATAATATAATAAATCATTGGCACATATAAAGAATGCTCGCCATCCTCTGGAGGATAAGAATGTAAGAATTCTTATCCTCCAGAAGTCTGTGGCTGGCTCAGCTTGTCCCAGTGTGGAAAGATAAGCAGGGTCAGGCCTGGTTATTACTTGGATGGGAGACACCCCCCCCCTCCTCTAGTTTCCTGCATTGAGCAGGGGGTTGGACGCGATGGCCTTGTAGGCCCCTTCCAACTCTATGAATCTATGAATCTAAGAAGTTCCTTACTAGATCAACACAAAATCCATCCATTCCAGCTCTCCCCACCCCCGCCCACCCCAACAGGCAGAAAGTTGTTCCAAGGAAGCGCTCACAACCTCGACATGATGGGGCGCGGGGCGGTGCTGCAGAGGAGCTACCTAAACTGCTCTGGTACCTCTGAATATTTTGTTTCATAATACCGTAACTGATTTGTTCTGTTTCCTGCATTGTGAAGTACAATACTTTTTTTTTATTGCATTGCTAATAATTCCATATATATATATATATATATATATATTCAAAAGTTTTTGATTTACAGTTTGCAATTATAATTTGCAATTAGATGAAATGATTAGAGCATCTTTCATTTCCCTCGTATTTCCTTAAGGGACAAAACACAATTGCATTCCACTTCAAATGAATCAGGATAAAAGCTTCTCTGTAGCTTTAATGTCCTTTCAGTTAAGGTCAGTGGGCAACATCTGTAGACAATATGCGAGGTGACTTTCACTTTTGTGATGTTGGATGTTCCAGTCTTCCAGACAGTACATGTAACGGACAATTCACCAAATGTTTCCAGAATCCTAAAACAACTGGATTAATTTATATGGCAAGCTTAACTTTCTACAGTAAACATAGAAGTTATGATTAAAGGATAGCAAGCATTTTGACTACAGCAAACTAAGGCTGCAAATCTATGCACCTTTACTTGGGAGTAAGCACCATTAAACTCAGTAGAATCATGTAATCCTCTGCATGTCTACTGAGAAGTAAACCTGGATGCATTCAATGGAACTTACTCATAGGTAAGTTAGAATTGCAGCCTAGGAGTCATGCTGTATTCTCCAACTGGCTCTACCTTTATTCAAAGTGACATGCTCATACCCAGAATGAAAGGAAAGCAAATGGTCAATTATTTACTTCATCTTCATCATCAACATTATTATTGGGTTGGATCCAGATTTAGTCATATGTAGAGTAGGCCCATTGAAATCAATGGGACTTAATGACCAACTTCCCATTGATTTCAGTGGGTCGACTCTGTCTAATTTGGATCCAACCTACTGTGCATGTATGGGAAAGCACAAGACAGATATTCCATGATTTTTACCTTCAAAAGTTTCTAAACAATAGTGATAATGATAATGCCAGCCCAAAACATATCACTACCCGAGATGGTCCATTTCAGGCAGTGATATGTTTTGGGCTGGCATTGTCACTATTGTTTAGGAAACTCTTGAAGGTGAAAATCATGGAATATCTGTCTTGTGCTTTTAAGGGTACACCTGTATGGCCGCTTCCTGCATTTTGGTGCATTATTGTTCTTTTAAATTCCCATAAGGTTATACAGAGATGCCATGTGCTAGATCAGTCCATTGGTCTGTAGCAGGTATTCTGACCAACAGCAGCTCTCTAGTGTTTCATAGCCATGGCAACTGTGAAAGGCCAAGCAAGAATTGAGCCTAGAGCCTTCAGGATTGCCCTTGTCTGTGTTTTAGTTCTCAGCTAGGACACTGCCTGCTTTCTATGTTCTCGATTCGGCTCTAAAGGACTAAATTTGGAAACATCTTGGGAAATACTCTTTTGGTGGCAGTGGGGGTACCCCGTTACTGATGCTCAGAAACCAGCCATATGGATTGTACTGTTTAAGCTAATCCCAGAGTGGCACCCACTTTCTCTTACTAGATCAGTGTTCTCCAACCTTGGGTCCCCAGATGTTTTTGGCCTACAACTCCCAGAATGCCCCAGCCAGCATAGCTGGCTGGGGCATGCTGGGAGTTGTAGGCCAAAAACATCTGGGGACCCAAGGTTGGAGAACACTGTACTAGATTAAAGTGATTCAGGGAACTGGGCAAGTTATGGCTGGCTGGGAAATTGTAGGATTTTTTTCTATCTAAACGTGTATAGGATTGTGCCCTTTGATCACCTTTAGTAGTCTTATTCACTCTGTTTTTAAACCATATCCTGCAACTTTCAGATAGTCACAGGCTGGAGACAGACAATAGCTTTTCTTGAGAGCTATCATTGTCATCCATGGTGTCCACACACACTCCCCCCCCCGTCTCACTATTGCCTCTGGTCCAAGAGATTTTGCAGGGCTGTATAGTGCTTCAAAACCCACGAGAAACCTGTTCGACCCAAGACAACAGTGGGACAAAATGAACACAAATAAGCAAAAACGGTGCTCGATCATACCCTATTGCCTTGGATCCTAAGAATGAAAAGCAGGTGTCTGCTGCTCATGGAACAGAGCAAGGGTGGCCATTTGCGCATCACCAAAAAAAGAGGACAAAGATTTGCATAAAATGTAGATATGCTAATATATATAGGGCCCCTGATCATCCTTCTTTTGGTTCTTTATCTTTAAACTGGACTTGGATTGGACAGCCCTTCAAATAGAAGATACCTTCAAAATTTTATTTATTTATTTTTAATTGATGAAAGTTATATACTGTCCAACTGGCAGATGCCTTCAGGATGGCTTACAATAATAATAAGAAAACAAAATAACAATACAATAACAACCAAAACAATATATACAGCAGTCAAAATATTAAAAACATTACAGACACAGCAGTAAATAGAGGGCTGTCCTCTGTAACGTAGGACCCATTGCCACCCTAAACAGAGCTTTACCACCGCTCTGGGCTTCCCAGTGCAGGCACGTGTGCCACCCCAAAGCCATTCCTAAGGACTGGGGGAACCTCTGCAACAGCATTCAATGCAGCTGTGGATGAGTGAAGCTGCAATTGTGAGAAAGTCAGTGGAAATCATGGACACCCGCAAGCACAAGCAGTAATCCCTCCCACTCACACTAGATCACCACCAGACCCAAGCCATTGTATATTTCCAGCACAATATAATTAATTGCAAATATCTTTTATAATACTGCATCCTTAGTTTATTGCTTCATTTTTAAAGATTCATTTCTAGATGTGTCTGAAATGGTTTTTGTCAAAGCATCCTGAGTGGGGCAGATTGTACATGTTCTGCTACTAGCTAGAAACACAGATGTAACAACCCACCCATCATCATCACTTTAAAATGAAAAGTTCTTAGCATGTGGTTAAGGTATGTTAATGCAGCTAACATTTATGCATACTTCCATTCATTTTTGTGATCTTTGCTCATCTACTTAGATGCAATGGAACAGCAATACTGATTCTTTTGTAACAAATAGATTAATTACACTAATCTTCCTTATTGCATAATGAGCTCCCATTAGAAATGAATGTCATTAAAAGCAATTTGCAGTTTCTTAAATTTATGTGGGGAGTCTGTGCTTTAAGCAGTCATCACTCCTTCCTTGCCAACCTACCTATGTCACATCAGGATTTTAAAAGCATCTTGAGTGCCATTTTTAGTCTGTTTCTGAAACATTAACAGTAATGTTGCATATATGGAGGGGGAGAGAGAAAATAACCCAGTCCCTTCAGCAGTTATTGCAGAGTATGCCCCTCCCCCCCAGTCCAGAGAAAGTTAGTTGTGCTAAGGCCCTGATGAATTCACTGGGAGAAATTAGACATAAATCCAGCCACCTGGATGAGATATGTTACCCAGGGCCAAAAAAGGAGGAGAAAATAGGTTTGAGCTGCATTCTGGTACAGAGGCTTCTAGGTGCTTATGTGTAGTGGCCCCTGCAGATTGTGGCCTGTGTTGTGTGAATAAAGTCTCTCTACTGCTGCTCAAGTAGATGGCTCCATGGCAAGACTGGGGGGAAGTTCCCATTCAGCACAGGCATCCAATAGCTGTTCTGCCTGCAGACCCCTGCTGAAGAAAGGGTCTAGCCTGGCCGGAGCCCTGCTAGATGATTGGCAGAGGGGAAGTTCCTGAAGTATGGTCAGAATCAGATGCATTTGAGCCTGAGGTCAGATCTTGGATAAGCAGAATAGAGAAGCGGATAGCACAATGGAGAGCTGGGGCTGGAATGTTGCTGCAACAGCCAGCAGAATCAGCCCTGAATAGGGGTTTGACTTGCTTTACTTTATTAGCTCTGCCTCCATGCTGAATGAGGTCTTCTCCCATAAAGAGACCTTGCTTGCTTCAGAAGTCATTGACTGCAACAACCTGGAGACAACTGCATTGTGGTGGTGGCAGCTTCGGAGCTGGACTCCTCAGAGTCTGAGGATGGTAATGCGACCTCCTCTGGATGGCTTTTCTGGGCAAGGGGGATCTGAGAAGGTAGGGACCTTGAGATGTGCTTCTGGAGCCCAATCCTATTTCTAGTCTGAGAGATTGTCTATATTGGGGACCTCTTCCCTTGAGGAAGGGGGACCGTAACCCTAGATCCTGACAATGGCATGAAGTAATCCCTCAGTTTGTACTGATCAAACTGGAGGTTTTTGCACATGTGCAGTTACATTGCATCATGGGAATTGTAGTTCCCATGACCAGGAGCTTTCAGGACCTCTGTGTAGGCTGCCACCTGAGTGATGCAAATTGGGTCTACTGAGGGAAGAGAGAAAAGGGGAGCCTTTAATTCAGATCCTCCCATGTTCCCCAAATAGTGGACTAGCACTAGCAAGATTGGGCCTGTATTACATGCTGTTGTAAGGTCTCTGTGTGCTAGTGTGTGTCAATGAGGTGGGTCAACCATCTATCTGTTCACCATAATTGCTAGATGGGCTCATTTAACAAGGGAGTTGTACATTTAATCATCCTGTTCAAGATGCATGGTCCCATGAAGGTATATGTGCTTGTGAATGTGTATTGCTAATCAATAATAATAATAAAAAGAAAAAAATTGAAATGAAATGAAAAAGACAATCAATTTTAGGTTTGGGATCCTTGTCCACAAAGATCAGTGACACATCAAAATATAGTTTGAACTATATCATACAAAGATCATACAAAGTGCTGAGATGTTCATGTACCATCTGAAATTAAATGAATTATGAACAAATATTAAAATTGTTATATTTCCCTGCCTGTAATATGGTCACTACATAATTTAATTTTTATTTTGTATTATTTAATCAAAACTACAGCAAGCAACTAATTTGGGTTGTAAATCGCATGATGCCTGCCCTTTATTTCATACACTCTTGATCACTTTTGGCAGTTGTGATTAAATAATTCAATCACTGGCCAGACAAAATTGCCATTTAATCAATAGGGAAGGTCAAAACTCCAAAAGTGATACAGAGAAGCATCTAATAGAAATCTAAGACAATTAGGTCCACATAATGTTTTGATATCTTTTAGACACAGTTATTGACTTCACAGCCATTATTGGTTGTAATAAAGTGTCTTGAAACTTAGTATCCCATTCACATAGCTGTTAGATGGTCAGACCTTCCATCCTGTTTATTGATTGCTTCAGGTGATCTGATATTTTGGCCTTTACATCCATGGATGCACATCTGTCTCATATGAATAAGTTTCGAATAATAATCAGGTTCTAGACACATTTATGTATCTGTTTTTTTTCAGTGGAACCTTCCATTTTTCCAGCACAGATTTTATATTTGGTTGTTATCACTGTATCATGATCATTAGGTACAAGACTGCCATGTTTAATCCTCCATTTACTGTAGTTTTCTTTGTTACCATTTCTTTTAGCTACATGTAAAGTACTGAATGCTGCCAAAACTATTATAATGCCCCCCCCCCCAATTTCCTAGGATGTTCTGGTGTTTTCTCAGGTGTAGGCTCTGATATCCCAAGTCTCTTGATAATGTTGAGTGTGATGATTTTATGTAGCCTGAACAGTGTTATTGTTCAAGAGAATTAAAGTGAAGGAAACAACAGAAATGAATAGATACCAGCATGTCAGGTGTGCGTGTACACACACACACACACAGATTAATTAGAGGAAGAAAGGGCAGGAGGGGAAGAGGTAAGAAGGGGTCTTGATGTAGGATGGAATTGCAAACACAAGATTCAGCAACAGAAGCTGAGCCCAGTCAACTGTCAGAGCAGAGGCTTTAGGAAAGATGACCAGTAATAGAATTGTTACAGTGAACTTACAGGGGGAAATTAGACATTCAAGGGAAACTCTACATGGTCTTTGTTTTGGGCTCCATCGAAAAATGCTCTGCCTTTTTAAATGTTTCTTACAAGCCATGATTTTTTTATTTTATTTATTTATTACATTTATACCCCACCTTTTTTCCTGCAAGGAACCCAAGGTGGCTTACATAATCCTCCTCCTTCTCCTCTCCATTTTATCCTCACAACAACCCTGTGAGGTAGGTTAGGCTGAGAGTCAGTGACTGGCCCAAAGTCACCCAGTGAGTTTCATGGCCGAGCGGGGACTAGAACTCGGATCTCCAGAGTCCCAGTTCAACACTCTCACCACTACGCCACACTGGCAATCACAATTGTGATTGTGATGTCACAATCTCATTCAGAGAGCTTCAGAAGATGGCATCCCTTGCCTAGTTTAATATGCCTCCCAAATGAATCTTCCTTCAACACTGGCAATAGGACAGCATATTCCACCACACCTGAGGCAGCAGGCTAGCTTAGAGGCTGCAGGACTGGCCTTGTGGCACACACAGCTCTGTCCTCCAAGAGAAGGGAATGGCTTGGGAGTTACAACTGGTGTCTCCCAGCTTCTGCTGCCTGAGGGGGCTGCCTCAGTCTGTCTAAGGGTAGGACTGGCCCTGGAGAAAGGCCCCAGCAGAAGATTTCTTAAAGCAAGGACCGGTTGGTATGGGAATAGATGCTCCTTCAGGTATTTGGGTCAGAGAACTTGCCAGGGTAAGAGAACTCAGGAGTCAACCTGTTTACCCACATGTCTAGCTCACCACCACCACCAGATGAAGTGGTAAACCTGTTTCTAGGCTGTTCCACTTCAAGCCAGTGTGGTGTAGTGGTGAGAGTGTTGGACTGGGACTCGGGAGATCCGGGTTCTAGTCCCCGTTCAGCCATGAGACTCACTGGGTGACTTTGGGCCAAGTCACTGACTCTCAGCCTAACCTACCTCACAGGGTTGTTGTGAGGATAAAATGGAGAGGAGGAGGATTATGTAAGCCGCCTTGGGTTCCTTGCAGGAAAAAAGGCGGGGTATAAATCTAATAAATAAATAAATAAATAAAAAGCTGAAGTGGGGAGGTTCACACGGGTGAATGCTCCAGCTTACAAAAATGAAATAAAATAAAATCCTGCACATAGAAAACTGGCATGTCATAGAAGAGGCTAGGCTATAAACTTCCTCCCTGACAACTGGCTGTACACAGAAAACTCAGGGTTATTTACTTTCATGGAGGAGCATTGGATGGTATGGCAACAGTCCCACCGCCCCCCCCCCCCCCAGCAATCTGAAATGGTGTGGTCGAGACACAGACTTCCTCTCTCATCTGCTCTTTGTGAAAACTAGGTCTAAGAAGTTTATAACTCTGAAGTACTGCTTATGAACTAAAAAGAAATCAGAGTATCGTCCTTTCAGATTCAAATATTTTCTTGTGAATACATGGGTATTCAATCAAGATCCCATGCAGCCTTTCTAAATGGTGTCGCTGTTCAGCATTATTGAACCTACTTAAAGTGTAAGCAGTTTCAATTTAAACATAGTGTGCTATTTAATTACAGCTTTATAGAAGTTCTCTCTAATCCCAATTAATCAAAAAGACAGTTTGGGGGGAAAAAAGAGGAAGTATAGGACTGAAAATGCGTTACAAGTAAATACATTTTTCAACTACTTCTGTTTAAAAGACTTTAATATAGAGAGAGGTCCTCTAAACCAAATTGCCAGCCTCTCAAAAATAACAAGGCAGTGAACTAAGCATTGCATAGCATTTGACATCCAGTGGTATTTGACATCCAGTGAATCACTATTTACATTTTATCCCAAAACATTTACCTGAGAAAAGGTCATGACGTTAAATTTGGAGACATTTACCGCAATTGCCAAATGTGTACTATCTACATGAATGTCATGCTTCTTAGTCAAAAGAAGCCGACGCACTAAATGTCAATTATTTCAACGTGTTTGATGGTAGCACAGATTGCCAAGCAACATAAAAGGAAGTTTAATAAATATTATATACACTGGTAACCATTAATCTAGCCTAGCAGAGGTTAGAGTTTCACATATAAAGGATTTATGGCACTAGGCACAATAAGATGTGAAGGCTCGGTTATTGCTGTTCTGGACAAAACCCATTATCATCACTAACTTGTGGAACTTTCAACTAGTTTCTTCTGATGTACTTAAGGGAAGGCTTAGGTACCAATGAAATTATTATAGGACGTGGTGCCACTTCTTGAGCTGCTCCCATCATATCAGAATTAGGATCAGAGACGTAATTTCGTTTGCAGACAGTTTAAATAGTTTTTTAAAAAAATAAAAAATAACTAGAAAATCTAGTATTCAAATTGCTTTCCAAGTTTTGCTTGAATCCAAAGAGCTACCCAAGCGGCTGCAATGGGCTTGTGCTAAATCAATGAGATTTTACAGCGGATGCCCCCGCCAATTCACAAATTGCTTCTTAAGTTCCTGTCAGTTTCAAATGCATTTTGTCAGAGGGGATTGCTGTTTGAGGGGCGAGGGGGGAACAGGACATGCCCTCTTCCTAGACCCATAGAACAAGTTCCACAATTCTTTGGACCAGAGCCCTTATCTCATTCTCACAGTAATCCTGCGGACATCACAAATGGTGTTTCCATATTACAGGTGGAGAACTCAGACTGAGAAATAAGGACTTGGTCTCCTTAACAAGCTTCAAAGCTGAGCAGGGACTTGCACATGGATGTCCCAGATGAATTGTATCCATATGAGTACAATAGCCCCTAAACGTTTAAGGGTGCAATCCTATGCATGTTTAGACAGCGGGGGGGAAAGTCGTAGAACTCCCAGCATGCCCCAGCCAGCCATGCTGGGAGTTGTAGGACTTTTCCCAACACACTAGCGCAGGGTCAGAAGATTATCTCTGTGGCGTAAGTCCAACTGCTACGGTGGAGGAGGAGGGCTGAAGCAGCCCAAGGCTTTAAAGCCACAAGGTCTTCTTCTGTGCGAGTGTGTGTCAACATGGAATTTTATCTATCTGTCTATCTGTCTATCTATCTTCTATACCACCCAACAGCCAACAGTTCCTAAATAGGACATGATATATAAAAGCAACCATAAAAATTTCCCATAATACAGGCAGTCCCTGAGTGAAGAACGTTTGACTTACAGACAACCCATACGTAAGAATGGACTTCTGGGTTCCCCAGCACTATATCATTTACGTAGAGTACATAGCGTAGTATACTACGCAATTTGCGTAATTTACGCAATTTGTGTATAAATGCCGATTTTAACGTATAGAACGCTACACTGTTCCGACTTAAATACAAATTCGACTTAAAGACATTCTTAAAAACGGAACTCGTTCGTAACCTGGGGACTGCCTGTACAAAATTTAAAAACAGAATTAAAAATTATTATTCTTCCCCCTCCCCAACCTTTTTTTTAACTACTGACTGAGCTTGAGACATTTACATTTCAGAATCGGAATGGCATGTTTATGTATGTCTGCATATTTATATGTGCATATATTTACATATTGGCCATTGGGGATATAATGCCATGCTTACCTTGATGCAGGCAGGAGGGACGGGGGAGGGAGGCAGTGCATGTCTATGCTGCCATCTGACCTGGCGGTGCAGGGTTTTTCCCCTTTTCTTTTTTCTTCTTTTGATGTTTTTTTCTTTCTTTATGGACCCTTTGGTCCATTTTAATTTTTTTGTGGTATTCCTTTTGTTTTTATTGGGGAGTAGGATGTGGTCAGTTGGATGTGTGTGTGGGGGTTCTGTGTATCTCGGGGTTCTGTGTGTCTCTGAGGTGAGGGACAGTGACAGCCATCCAAAGTGCCCAAGCGGCTCATTGGAGGGGCTTTCACTGGTTCACCACCTCTTCTTTATTTTTTAAGTGCAAGAAATTTGCACAATTCGTTTGGTCAATTTTTTAAAAAAAGATTTTTTAGTCAGACTTGCACAAGTGTGGAGGTGTGCACTTGTGGGGGGGTCCAGAATGGGAAGCCTCGCCTGGGCAATATCCTGGGAGGTGTCTGCTGTCCAAGTGCAGCAGGCACCAACCATGGACATTGACCCAGAGGGGATGGAAATAGGTCCATTTTTTACTTTGTGCTCTCTTGACAGCTGTCAAAACTGGTGAGCTGTCAAGGGAAAGCAAAGCCGTGAGCTATCTTGGCTTGTGAAAGTGGGTGGCCAGTAGATCACCCCCTTCATGGTGAGATCCTCTAGTTTTTTGGGTTTGACCTGACTCTTCTCAGTGTCCTTGCACTTTTCCACCCTTTCCTGAGACTCTAGGTGCTCAGGAAAGTGGAAATGTGTGAGCCACCCGATTTACAGGAGCACGGTGCTTTGGCAGCTGTCAAAGCTCAGGCTTCCTTTTAAAATGTGGTTCTTGATAAGGCTAAACTGTTTTTTTTTTACAGGGACATATGCATTTACATGTGTATATGTGCCTGCCAAAAAAAACCCTGTGTAGCCCTGTCAAAAACCCTGTTTTGAAAGGAAACCTGAGTTTTGACAGCCAGCTGTCAAACTCCACGCTCCCGTAAATGGGGTGGGGAAAAGCCACAGAGAGTGAAAAAGGGCTCACGATTGCAGTGGGGGACACCGAACCAGTGACAGTCACTCCACCATGCCTCTTGGGCATCGGTGGGGCAGCAGTCTCTTGTGGTGGCCTGGGTGAGCTTGGAAGTGCAACAAAGGGTTTTTGTTGCTCTTGCTGAGTGGCTCACTCACCATTTCCTTGTACCCATGAAGGGTTGGTCGCCTGGCCTGGGTTTGGATGACACAACAACTCATCATGGGTACAACAACCCCTAAAACAAGCCATGGGTTGTCAGGGTGGCTTGTTGCCCTCAAACAAGCCACCCTGTGGGAAGCAGTCTAGGTTCGCACAACATGACGCACCGTGGCTTGTCATCCACGATGGGTTGTCGTGTCATGTGAACCCAGTCAGTAGCTGTCTATAAGTCTTCTGGAATGTAGTAAAGTAGATGTTCAGAAGGTCAGAGATGAATGGGATACGGAATATGAATGCTCTATACAGTTTAATCAATGGAAAATTCCCTTAGCTTCCATATATAATATTTCTGTAGATTTAAAATTTTATTTTATTTTTATTTTATTTATTTACATTTATCAATCGCCCATCTGGCCGGCAACCGGCCACCCTGGGCGACGTACAAAATAAAATACATTTAACAAGATAAAATACATTTAAAACAAGATAAAATACATTTAAAACAGTATTAAAATTTTTAAAAATCTTAACCCACCCCATATTCCCGCCTGAACAGCCAGGTTTTTAATGAGCGGCGGAAGCTCAGCAGAGAGGGGGCATGGCGGAGGTCACTCGGGAGAGAATTCCAGAGTACGGGGGCCGCCACAGAAAAGGCCCTCTTCCTCGTCCCCACCAGTCTAGCTGCTCTGGCTGAAGGGACAAGGAGAAGGCCGTCTGCGGCAGATCTTGTTGAGCGGCCTACTTGGTGTTGCTGGAGACGCTCCTTGAGATAGACTGGACCGGAGCCGTATAGGGTTTTAAAGGTCAAAACCAACACCTTGAATTCGGCTCGGCAAGCAACTGGTAGCCAGTGCAACTCCTTGAGCACTGGCGTGATGTGATCCCAGCGGCGGCTGCCTTTAACCAGGCGAGCCGCCGCGTTCTGTACCAGTTGTAGCTTCCGAACCGTCTTCAAAGGTAACCCCACGTAGAGCGCATTACAGTAGTCTAGGCGAGAGGAGACCAAGGCATGAACCACTGATGGGAGCAGGTGATTAGGAAGGTAGGGGCGCAGCTGCCGTATCAGATGGAGTTGATACAGCGCCACCCGGCTCACAGCTGCCACCTGAGCCTCCATGGACAGCTGGGAGTCTAGAATGACCCCCAAGCTGCGGACCTGGTCCTTCAGGGGTAGATGTACCCCATTCAGCACCAGGTCAACATCCCCTAACCTCCCCTTGTCCCCCACCAGAAGTACCTCGGTCTTGTCGGGATTCAGCTTCAACATGTTCCTTCCCATCCAGCCACCCACTGACTCCAGGCACTTGGACAGGGTCTCAACGGCCAACCTTGGTGAGGACCTGAAACAGAGGTAGAGCTGCGTGGCATCCGCATACTGATGACACCGCACCCCAGACCTCCTGATGATAGCTCCCAGCGGCTTGAGGTAGATGTTGAATAACATCGGGGAGAGGATGGAACCCTGCGGCACCCCACAAGTGAATGGCCTACGGCCGAGGGTCTGAAGCCTCCTCCCCGAGAACTACCCTCTGGTACCTTCCAGAGAGGAAGGACCGGAACCACTGCAATACAGTGCCTCCCATGCCCAACCCCTCCAGGCGGTCCAGGAGGATACCGTGGTCAACGGTATCAAAAGCCGCTGAGAGATCGAGGAGGACTAGAAAGGAGCATTCGCCCCTATCCAAGGCCCTCCTCATATCATCCACCAGGGCGACCAAGGCCGTCTCCGTCCCATGTCCAGGCCTGAAGCCCGACTGGCATGGATCTAAATAATCGGCTTCATCCAAGTGTGCCTTCAACTGAGCACCCACCACCCGCTCGATCACCTTGCACAGAAATGGTAAATTGGAGACTGGGCGGAAGTTGCTTAGATCCTGGGGATCCAAGGAGGGCTTCTTTAGAAGCGGTCTTATTACTGCCTCCTTGAGGGCTGATGGCATCACTCCCTCCTCGAGGGAGGCATTCACCACCGTCTTGATCCCCTCACCCAGTCTCTCCCTACAGTTCATAATGAGCCAGGACTGGCAAGGATCAAGCAAGCAGGTGGTTGGCCTCACAGATGAAAGCACCTTGTCCACTTCATCAGAAGGAAGAAGCCGGAACCGATCCCACAAAACCGGACTGCCATTGACCTCCTCCCGCTCACTCCCTGTGTCCACAACGCACGAAATCCCACTCCTAATCCGATCGATTTTATCTGCGAAGTGCTTTGCTAAAGCCTCACAGGAGGCTTTCGACTGGTCCATTGGGTCCAGAGCGGCTGGACCGACCAGACTTCGGACCACTTGGAACAACCTCCTGGGGCAGCACTCCGCAGACGCAATGGAGGCAGCATAGAAATTCTTTTTTGCTGCCTTCACCGCCATCCGGTAGGCTGAAGATGCAGCTCTGACCCGTGTTCGATCGTCTTTGGAGCGGGAATTACGCCATCGGTGCTCTAGCCTTCTCACCTCTTGTTTCAGAGCTCGCAGCGACGGAGTGAACCATGGTGCCGCGCGAGCTCTGTTTAGGCGAGGAGGGCGCTTCGGGGCAACTCGGTCTAATGCCCTGGTGATTGCAGCATTCCAGTCGTCCACCAGGGTCTCGACCGAGCTACCGTTTGTGTGCTCCAATTCCCCAAGCGCGTTCAGGAATCCAGCCGGATCCATAAGACGCCTGGGGCGGACCATCCTAATAGGTCCCTCACCCCTGCAGAGAGGTTGTGGTATCGAGAAATCCAACCCCACCAGATAGTGATTTGACCATGACAAGGGGGTGGTGGATATACCCCCGATTTCCAGATCATTTCCCCCCTCTCCAGAAACAAAAACTAAGTCCAGTGCATGACCGGCTACATGGGTAGGTCCAGTTAATACAGGGTGCAGCTCCCAGGAAGCCATGGTCTCCATGAAGTTCCGAGGTGCCCCCGTGAGGGCAGCCCCCGAATGCACGTTGAATTCCCCAACACCAATAGCCTGGGGGACAACACACGCACATCAGAGACCACCTCCAGCACCTCGGCCAGGGAGTCTGTCGTGCAGCGGGCTGGACAGTACACGAATTTGAGGATATTGGAAAATATCAAAGTGTTATCGGAAGCCTGCTATATTTGGCAAATGTGAGTAGGCCAGACATCAGCAATGCTGTAAACATACTTAGCAGGAAAACGCAAAATCCTTCTATGTATGATTGGCTAGCTGTGAAACGTGTGTTAAGGTATTTAAAAGGTACCATGAATTGCAAACTGAAATTGTCATCACACACAGGGGGAGGTTTTTGTGTGTACACTGATGCTGATTGGGGGTCTGCAACAGATAGGAAGTCCACAAGTGGGACTGTCCCCAGACTGCCCTTTGGACCCAACCTCCAGTACATGCACTCAATAAACTTGGTCTTCTGGAGAGGGAGTCTGGTAAGGACCAAGGACTCCCGGTAGATAACAGCCACTCCCCCTCCCCGTCCCCCAACCAACCCTTGGCTGCTGGGCATACGAGAAACCGGCCGGACACAAGGCCGCCAGAGTTGGAGCAGCGGCCTCGTCCAGCCAGGTTTCCGTAATACATGCCAGGTCCGCACCCTCATCCAGGATCAGGTCATGGATGAGAGGTGTTTTTTGGGTAACGGACCTGGCATTGCACAACAGCAAGCGCAAGGTGTGGGGAGGAACCACACATCCCCCAGTTATCCCTTGGCTCTGGGCAGGTCCGGGACAAGGGATAGGTATTAAGCATCGATCCCTTGAGATTGATTCAACAAAAATTGATGTTTTGTATAAATTGGACAACACAGAGACTAAGAAGAAACTGGCTAGCTCTGCCAGATGCTGGCAATGTAATGAGAACCAGGGCTCATTGAGGCATATGATGTGGGCATGACCTGTAGTGGTTTCTTTTTGGTTGGAAATCATTGTTTGCATAAATGTTGTTCTTGAAAAATCTGTGATAATAGCAGATGTACATGGACTTTTAAACTATATCCCTGTGATGTGGGGATTAACAGATGGACAGCAAAAGTGGATAGTGAGAGCCTTTACAGTTACAAAGAGACATATACTCCAAGCTTGGAAGGAAAAACGCCCACCACCTATCACCTGATGGACTGAAGATCTTACTGCTCTTGCTACGTTTGAGTGTATCTCCTACAACTGTCAATTTTGTATGGATGCTTATTTAGATATATGGAATGTTTATATTCACGTATATATTTGAAATGGAAATGTCTCCCCCTTCTTATATTTTCTTCTTGTCTTTTTTTTCCTTTATAGTTAATCATTACTGTATATTGATGTGTTTCATGATATAATTCCTCCCCGCCCCCCTTTTTTGCCTTTTGGGGGGGGTTGTTTGTTGTTACAATTGTGTTGCAAATAAAAAGATTATTTTTTAAAAAAATTGTTATACAAGTATGTTGTTCTTCTACCAGCCAAACCAGAAAAGTCTGGTAGAATATTCCAGAAAGAAGGAAGACATTTGATGCATGCCAGCAAGGACACTGAAGAAAATAGATTTTAGAGCTATGAAATAGGTTCAGTTTGATTATGTGTGTATTCTTTAATTAAAATTTGTTTAATTAAAATCCACCCATGTCTAAAACAGGAAGCAGGTTACAATCTAAAACAACACATTTCACACGTCAGCCTTCCCCAACCTGATGCCCTCCAAACTGCAACCCCCAGCATCCCCCAGGCAGCATGGTTATTGGCATCAGATTGGGGAAGGCTTCCAGATGTCATGGCACAATGAATTTCAGCTATAGGAAGGCACTATAGGAGTATGAATACGTATGGGGGTGTGTCTGCTTGCCTCTGTGGGGTTATGCTTGATGAAACACTGTGATTGCTTACTTAGAACTATGCAGAATCCAAGGCTGTGCTCCATGACAGGGATATCCCTTAACTTAAGAAACACAAATTTACTTTCATCGAAAACAAGTTAAAATTAAATATTGTTTTTAAATATCTAGCTTCATGGGTAGATTCAGCTAGTCTTCCTTCATCTCCAGTGGCTAATGGTTAGGCATCTATATACAATACGCCCTGACTTTCAAAGGCATCTCAAACTCTGAATAAGAGACTTTTTTTGTTTCCCCCCTTTTATTGTGTTTTTTTATAGGTCTATGTTTACAACTTCATCTTACAGAACTGCACAGTATCATAAAGTTATGAGATTTAACCTACCATGGTCAGTTCAGTTGTCATTTCTTGGGTCACTACATTCATGTGAATTTAGATGCTATGCATAGAGAGCTGTCTCCCTTCAGAGGCTATTTCCGTTTACAAAATCCATAAACTTCAAGCTCGAATGACTGATAGGTCACACAGAGAAGGTTGCAATGCCGAGATAGCATAGCCTACCTCTGTATGCTAAACTCCTTGCAAAAGCAATGTTAAGAATTTCTGTCCTGAATAAAAAGTGATCCATCAATAATCCTTCCTCTGCTAACACACTTCAGAACTGCTGGTTACAATACCTAAAAGGGCTTTCTTAGAAAAGGGAATGACATTCCAATTAATTTGCTACTGATGCATAAAATAAGCTTGTCTGTGAAATCGCCACTCTGAAATTTCTGTTCTCATGCATTTTTCGTTGTTATTATTTGGCCAGCCCGACTCTTAAGGGTCAAATTAAAATTCATTCACCCAGAGCTGGTATGGACACAATAGATAACTTCATATCAGTTATTCCCCTTCCTACTGGGGTTTGTACAACTGTTTTTGACACCAGAAAGCATTCCGATTGTCCAAGAGCATTATAAATTACAGCATGATGTCCAAAATGCTTTTCAGGTTCTAAACACAAGCCCATACAGAGATTCTTGCATTCATTCTTGCGCCCTGTAGGAACAAATGAAGAAGCCACACTGCAGCAGCTTCTGACCCGTAACAGCTTGCTGCTGCATCTCTACAGTCTTTTCCTTCTCTTCTAGCCACAGGAAGATGGGGGAAGCAGAAGCACCTACAGCAGTGCAAGCACAGCAACATCGGAAAGATGGATCATGGGATATGAAGAGTGTAGCTGTGGATGGGTGAGGAGAAGCCTGAAATGAGACTCATCAGGAGGTCACAGGGTCAGGAGGAGCATGGCTGCTGTAAGAGGCTTTTGATCTCTCGCTCTCATTCTCTCTGTGTCTTTTCAAGACCTTCCTCATCTAAAAATGGCTCGTATGCAATCCAGCTTGGCATGCTGCAGGAGCCATTCTTTCTCACATGTTGCTTTTGCTTCAGTCACTTTCATATGGCTGGTTTCTCTAAAGCTGATGGGATACTCGGAGGACTGCGACTGCGACACATTCTTGATTGTTAATGCAAGCCTGTCGGGAGAAATTGGGGCCGTTTGTGGAAAGGGCCCTGGCCCCAATGCCGTAGTAAAACAGAAGAAATTGTTCTCCCCCCTTGAAAAGGCAGTATTATTTTTTTGAGGGGGATCCTTCAATCCTGATGATCCCTCCCTATTATCATGGGGATAGTGATCTGAAGGTGGGAGACTTCGAATCGGTCCCTTTGTCATGGTCAGATCACTGCCTGCTGAGGTTTAGACTGACGGGGACTTTTCCCCTCTGCGAGGGTGGGGGACCTATTAAGATGGTCCGCCCCCGGAGGCTAATGGATCCGGATGGTTTCCAGAGTGCCCTTGGGGAGTTTCCGGCTGATATGGCTGGCGGTTCTGTTGAATCCCTGGTCAATCTCTGGAATAGGGAGATGACCTAGGCAGTTGACACGATTGCTCCTGAGCGCCCTCTCTGTAGTAGAGCTCGTACGGCTCTGTGGTGCACCCCAGAGCTGAGGGCGATAAAACAAAATAGGAGATGGCTTGAGTGCAGATGGACAAAAACTCCTAGTGGATGCAATCAAGCCCTGGTTTGTGCCTTCAATCTGGTATATTTAGGGGCAGTGAGGGCGGCAAAGAAACAACATCTTACTGCCTCTATCCAATCTTCTATTTGCCACCCAGCAAAGCTTTTTAGGGTTGTCTGGGGCCTATTATATACTGGCCCCAAGGACATTCTGGACTCCTCTGTGGCCCGCTGTGATATGCTTGCTAGGCACTTCCAGGAAAAAATCTCTTGCATCCACCGGGACTTAGACTCCTATGTTATGGCAGTTAAATCAGCTGAGGTTCCTAGAGCACAGCCTGGTCCAGTTATTTTGGATGAGTTTCAGTTGGTAGAGCTGGAGGATGTTGACACGGTGCTTGGAGAGGTTCATGCAACTACATCTGCACTGGATCCTTGCCCCTCTTGGCTCATAAAAACTAGCAGGGAGGGAACAGCCAGCTGGGCCAGGGAGGTGATCAATGCCTCCTTGCGAGAGGGAGTGGTCCCATGCTGCTTGAAAGAAGCAGTGGTGAGGCCACTCCTGAAGAAACCCTCCCTGGACCTGGAAGATCTTAATAACTTTAGGCGGGTAGCAAATGTTCCTTTCCTGGGCAAGGCCCTCTGACCGGATGGAGGGTGTTCAGCCTGTTCTGGATGGGGTTGCACTCCCCTTGAAGGAGCAGGTCCATAGCTTGGGGGTTCTCCTTGAATCATCTTTGTCACTTGAAGCTCAAGTGGCCTCAGTGGCACGGAGTGCCTTCTACCAGCTCCAGCTGGTGGCCCAGCTCCACCCCTATCTGGACAGGGATAGCCTGATTTCAGTAATCTATGCTCTGGTAATCTCAAAGCTAGACTACTACAATGCACTTTACGTGGGGCTGCCCTTGAAGACTGTTTGGAAGCTGCAGCTTGTGCAAAATGCAGCAGCTAAATTCATTAGTGGGACCAGAAGGTCCGAACACATAACACCTGTTCTGGCCCGCTTGCACTGGCTGCCTGTATGCTTCCGAGCCTGATCTCCATTGCATAAGCGGTGGGGTCCACTTGTGCAATGGAACCGGCGGGACACACGGCTTGCAGAAGGGAATCGGCGGGGCAGAAGAGAATCAGCAGCGGTGTAACTGCCCCATTGAATACTGCCCAAAGCTTCCATTGGCACCAGTAGAACCTTTTTTCAAAGCCTTATTGCCATGGGGGTGTGACAATTTTGGTTCTATTTAAAGTGGAAAATACATACTGAGGCTGGTATATAGTGTGCCTAGGGTGTATGATTGACAGCTGGAGTTTGGATGGAGCATGTGTAATTGGCTGGATTTTAAAAAGGGAAAAGGGTTAAAAAGTGAGAGAAGGCAGTTAGAGGGCGGGGTTGGATTTGGGAAGGAGGGAGGTGGGAGGTAAGGAGATAGGAAGGTATTACAGAAAGGTCTGTTAGAAGAGTAAAAGAATGCTATAAAAAAGAAAAATATTTACTTACCTATTATTGCCTGAAACTTATACTTGATACCTGAAATTCTTTATGTTCCCTGACCCTGATATCCTACTCATGTTCCCAAAATAAACCTTGGGTTTTTTTGTTCAAACAGCCTGTCTTCTATTTCTATCCATAGATAAGGCTTTAGTTAACCCCACATGCCTCACAAGGGCCACACACTACTTAGGGGTTTGGTGGCAGCAGAAAAGAGTATTCAAAAAGGTGGCAGCATATCTGAAGGGTACAACCCACAACAGGTGGGAAAAATAAGAGGTAAAGAGCAGCTTCTATCGAGTTTACCAGGCTAGGTGGCAGGAAAGCCCCGGTGGTGGTAGTCATCCCGTCATAGTGGTGTGGTGATAGGCACTGGCTATTTGGGAGGTGCATCTGGGTGGCAGGGCAGATCCCGAGGGGAGACAGGTTTCCTCCGTCACTAGGTGAGATGGCAACACCCCACCTGTGTATAGGGTGAGGGGTGGTCATTGCAGGGGGGATGAGGAGGAGAAGCTGCTGGGAAGGGAATGAGAGAGAGAGAAGTGGGGAGAGAGAAAGAGAGAGAAAAGGGGGGGAAGAGAGACTCAGAAAAGAGAAGGTGAGAGGGCAAAAGGGGGAAGGGAGAGTGAAAAGGGGTGAGAAGATAGTGGAATAGATGGATGGGATGGGAACAGATTGTGTGTGTGTGTGTGTGTGTGTGAGAGAGAGAGAGAGAGACAGACAGACAGACAGACAGACAGAAACTGGTTCTCGTGACCATGGAGGGGAAATAAGCCACAGTGCCTTATTTTCCCTCCCTGCACATGCTGGCTGTGACCCACCTAATTAGCATAATTACCCTCCTGGGGTGCGGGGTGCCCGTGACAGCCAAACTGGGTGAGGGTGGCTGGGATGGTTTACAAACCAACCCAAAGCCCATGGCTTGTTCTAAGGTTTCAGGGTGGTTTGTAAACCATCCCAGCCACCCACCCTCACCAGGTTCGGATGTCATGACAAGCTGCCCCCAATGATGGTAACTGAGCTAATTAGGCGGCTCATGTCTGGCACGCGTTGGGAGGGAAAATAAAGGGTCTTGGCTTATTTTCCCTCCGTGACTGTGCAAAGTCGCCCAGAGACAGAGGATGGGGGTGGCTCCGGCCCCACCCACTTTTGACTCCAGCCTTGGCTGCCTCTGGACAGGGTTCCCTGGAGGTAATGCAGCCCTCAGGGGGGAATGTTTCCCCACCTTGATCTAGCTGGTCACTGTTGGAAACAGGATGCTGAATAAGATGAACCTTAGGTGCGATCCAGCAGGGCTCCTCTTATGTTCAACTCCAAAAACTATGGGACACTTTGCCCAGGGACACACTTGCCTTTGCCCTGGCTTGCAGGACCTTATGTGCTGATGTAAGCCCATTCTTTTGAAGCAACCCTTTAAAAATCTTTTATGATTCAGGGCACTCTTTTAATGACAACAATTAAATATTGTAATTAATTAATTAATTAATTAATATTAACACTACACCTGTTCTTTAATGGTCTTTATTAGGAAAGAGGAGATAAAGTATTTCATAAGTAAATAATGAATATGGCTGCAATTCTAAGCACATTTACCTGGGAGTAGGTTGAATACAGTGGGACTTAGTTCCATGTATATATGCATAGGAATGAGCTATAAGGAAGAAAACATTCAAACAGGTGAGGGAGAAGAAGAGAAAGTACAGAGACCGACAGATTTTCATGCTGCGTGCTCTCTACTTATCCCCCCCCCCTTTCAGGTTCTATTTTTTAAAGACTCAGGAAAATACCCATATGAAATGTCATCTCAAGAATTCCCAGACATTAAAGAGATCAACCTCTCTGTTGCATGCAATGTAATTGTTGCTGATTTTTCTGCCAAAGGTGGATAGTTGAACTGGAACCAAACTGGCTGCCTCGCTCTTCAGGCTTTCTAGTAATTTCTGGCAAAACATTAGATAAAAGAACTCCAGAACCAATTTAGTCTGAGCATTTACAGGGCAAGGACAGTGTATATACAGTGTATATCTTTGTTTATAGATATTCAGCACGCTCTATTAATATAGAATGATATTGATACTATAATGTCAAGCATTCCCATATGCTTCGACCACCTGACTTCCCTACCTTCTAGGATGGTGTCCTTTCAAAAATCTAACCTTCCTGACATTCCTTCCTTCATTTCAACATCTGAGTACACTTCTTTGTGTATGCATACACAAATGTTAGTATGCATCCCCTACTAACTATGAATTGGTCTTAGTTAAGCTCTCTGAAACAGACAATAGAGCTGCTACTAAAATTTTGCCTAGAGTAAAATTCAAAGGATGCAACATTTGATGTGCTACCCAGAGAACTTGTGTCATGGGGGCATCAATATAAATATAGCAAATAAATAAATAAACAACCTAGTTCTAGGTGATTATGGCTGTTTTATCGATTCCTGCACTATTTATTGTATTTCATTCTTTTAAATATTTGTATTGTATTTTATATTTGTAACTGTTCTATCGCATTTTAGTTTTTTAACTGTATGTAATCTGCCCAGAGAACATTAGTTATTAGGTGGATTAGAAGTGTAATAAATAAATAAAAAGAAGTTTGACTTGAGAAACCTCCTTGGTTTCAATAAAACTGGGAACATTTTTATGAAATCTAATGGCAATGCTGTGTTGACTGTCCTGTGTATTGATTGACTGTCATAATATCTGTTCTCCGCTCTGGATCGAGGGACAGTTCAGAGGGTATCACATCATTTTTTGCTCAAAATATTTGTAGTCCTATAATGATCTAGACTGAGGTGACTGCCTTAGGCAGCTAATTCTGGATGTCATGAAAGGGCAGCAAACTGTTAGATATGTACAGTACAATCCTACGGCCACTAGACACAGCATCTAGATGGCCATAGGATTTCTCAGATTCCCAGCTACGAGGTTGGAAGATCGCTCCAACATCATAGCTGGGGATCCGCGGTCAGATCCCCCTACCCACCCCTGTATCCAGCGTGGAAAGAACCACACCAGCTGCTTCTCTGAGGTCATAACAGTGATTTTGGAGAAAGGCTTTGGGGGCTGTTCCAGGGGGTGGGGAGGGCAGGAGACCAGCACCACCAAGATATGATGTATCCTGGTGGGACCTCGGCCTCCTTCTCTCCCACTCCGAAGCACCGCACTTAGATGACCGAAACTGGCCATCTAAGTGCTTTGCAGAACGAGAGGAGTGCAGAGGCGACCTTCGTTTCCACATTACTCTTGCCCTCCATAGTATTTTATTTATTTATTTATTTATTTATTTATTTTATTTATCATATTTATACCCCACCTTTTTTCCTGCAAGGAACTCAAGGCGGCTTACATAATCCTCCTCCTCCTCCTCCTCTCCATTTTATCCTCACATCAACCCTGTGAGGTACCGGTAGGTTAGGCTGAGAGTCAGTGACTGGCCCAAAGTCACCCAGTGAGTTTCATGGCCAAGCGGGGACTAGAACCCGATCTCCCAAGTCCCAGTCCAACACTCTCACCACTACGCCACACTGGCTCTCAACCCTCTGAATTTGGAGGGTTACGGGCATCCCCATAGGATTGTGCCCTTAATTTATTATTATTTATTTTTACTGCTTCGGAGGGGGGAGGTTCTTGTGGGATTTTTTGCCTCAAGTGCCAAAATACCTTGACAGGTCTTGGGTACTATGTACATTGACTGGGTTGGGGGTGAGGCAGGGCATTTAGTGCTCCACCTCAGGCAGCAAAACGTCTTGGGCTGCCCCTGATTGCATTTAGAGAGCTTCCAGAAGATGTTGTTCTGGATCAGATCTCCTTTATTTTGAGAAAGACAGATTACAACTCCCCATCACCAACATCTGAAAGAAAATGCTCTAGAGAATGTACATAAAAAGCCAAGGACAAATGTATTTCAACTCAGGATGTGACGAGATTTTTAAAACTGAAAAGTGGAACACATTTGAACAAATGACTTAAGCCTAGTTAAGAAGAAGGAAAAAACAAAGAAAAGGCCTTATTCTACAAGTTGCATTCTGGTATTCCAGAGTCAAGAACAACCTTTCCTAAACAAAAGGTATTAACTCCTTCTAAACCAACCATCCTCTCTATCTGAGCATCCTTAAAGTGAACAGCTGCAGTCCTTTATAAATTATCTCAAAATATGGCTTTTCTGAAGACTTCACTTTTAATTCAGGTTCTGGCTTGAATAAACCTATTAGGGGAAAGGCTCTAAGACTTGCTACTGATAGTTTTTTCTAAAATTGCATAATGACATAATGAACTTGCTTCAGTAATCTATAGATGACTCTTAGGAATTCAATTCCTTCTTTTTGAAAATCAGAAAAATAAGAAATGCTCAGACTATAAAAGGGGGGAAATTATACCTGATATTGCCATCTTGTGGCTTAAAGATGCTTTAACACTCACATTAAAAGATGAGACACCCATCTTTGATGTCCTGTAAACAGAACACATTTTCAATTAAATACAAGAACCAAAGTAACACAAGAAAGAAAGACTGTCCAGACACACAGATCAGAATTAATTACAAGGGTAGAGGAACAATCCTATTTATCTAGAAAGACCAATCTCATGAGCAGCCATTAGAACTGATATGTACATACTTTTATTCAATGAAACAGTGGTAGACATGTTTCCACAACAGCAACTCCTAAATTAACAGAAGTTCCAAAACACAGCCTCTCAGACTTGGTAATAAACATATACACAATTTGAAATGTGATCTGTCTTGGCAAGCATGGTCCCCAATCCAGACACATCCATGTGGAACAATGTATTCTGAACATAAAAACTGGCCCGTGGCTCTCTTTCAGCCTAACTTCCCTGACAGGGTTCTTGTAAGTATGAAATAGGACAATACCACAGATACAACCCTTTGCATGTTGGAAGAAGTGTGGGATACAAATGAGGTAAACAGAATAACAAATATACTAGTTATGTGCAAGTAATACACAGACAGAGAGCAGGTAAGGATGCATTCACCACCTGTGTCAGAACAAATGACACTGTTTTATAGTAGCATATTACTGCTGAGTGGTGTGCTTTAGTGAAGGCCTCCTGATTACAACCTGTTCCTGTCTTCGCCAGTGCCACCAAAGGGCACTGTGGGATAGAGGGCAAAAATAGGTGGAGCCAATGTTGCCGGAAATAATGCCCTTGCTCAGTTGAATACCGTATATGGCCTTTGTTAAAAATAAGTTACTGAGTGAGTTACCAAGTACCATATTCAGACTTACCCATTCCCATCTCCTTTCCAATCCACACGGTATAAATGTCTCTATCTGGAGTCAAAGCTCATTGTGTATAAATAGGACCTGAAAAATGAGAAGATATGAAGACATTGGTTTAAAATTAAGGAACACATAAAATGGATTGCAGAAAAATATTCCAGTGTAGAATTACCTTTTCAGTGAATGAATAAATAACACATAAGTACAGTGCCAACTAGCCATGTCCTTTTCCAGGATATTCTATTCCATTCCTGCCCACCTGGTTTTCCATTACCCCTCTCCCTCCACATCAGCATTCCATGGCCACTGAGCTTGCTCAGTCCTCATTGGGATGTTTCTTGGGGTGAGAGGATTGCCCCCTTAGAGTTTTTTCAATTTTTTTTTTGTGTACCTCTGCAAGCCCAAGCATTCTGATACTTTCTTCTTGGCTACATAAGGATCGGTATATGGAGAATTAGTTCACTATTAGTATATACTATATGGGCAGCCCACAGGTCACAGGCAGCATTCAGCCCTCAGAGGCCTTTAGTTTGGGTGCCCAAACTCCTGCCAAATCTGCCCTACCTCTGAATTCCTTCATGGATATGGATATTGTACTCTTCTCAGCTCGCCAAACAGCTGTTTGGCACACTGGGAGATTATAGTCTACATGTGGAGGAGGCATGTGGACGGAATCAGTGTGCTCCTCAGCTGTCCCCATCACTGACTGGGCAGCGGGGATGGCGAAGACATTATGGGAGTGTGCAGGAAGTGTGCAGGAATGTAAGATTTAAACACACTGAGATGGGAGGGGTGTGTGTGTGTGTGTGTGTGTGTGTGTGTGAAAGAGCGAGAGCAAGAGTGGGCAAGTGAGAGTGAACACTGGCCCTGACTATGCCCACCACCAGCATGTAGCCCCCAATGTTGCTGTGTTGCAATGTTCATCACTCAATGTCCATCACTCAATGTTGCTCTTGGGGCAAAATGGTGGCCCATCTCTGGGATACATGAGATCTTGGTATGTATATGGGATGCTGTATGGATTATTAGCATCCAGTTTTGTAGATAAATGTGGGTATCTTTATTCATAAAAATCATCTATTGAAAATGAGAAATGGCCACATATATTAATATGCAATATGGTTACATATACAAGGTCATAATCATGTGCCATTTTCTAACCAACCCTCTTCTATAAATGCTTCCCAGCTCTTTACAATGTTCACAGTGAGGGATGGGGTGGGGGTGGGATTTCATTCAGTTCACATTTTGATGCAAAATTAACAAATGCACGCTTCCTGAATCAGTATATGAACCAGAACACAACGATCCTTCTGTATTTGCGTTTCTCAGAATTTTCCAATGCAATTCTCAAAACAAAAACAAAAACAAAAACAAAATGCTTACAAAACACGTATATTAAGGAATAGTGTGCACAAAAATTCATACAATATGGGAGAAAACATAAAAAGCATTATACAAGGAGAAAGGGCTTGCAAAAATGTATATATTAGACAAAAATATATACAAAAAAGTGTATATGAGGAGAAATACACATGGAAATGGGTACACATTTTTGGACAGACTTTTTTAAATGTTACAAACTACTGTGGAAATGGGGTGGAATGATGAAAGGACTAGAGAAATGAGAAACTGAGAGAATCTGAGCCTGACAGATTCGTCCATCTCTTATTCAGTTTCATTCTAACTGGCACAAAATCTTTCCCTAGTATTTCTACATTGCCATCAGAATGCAAATGTTATAGCTGCACATTTTAATAATGTTAACATCTGTACATTCAAACTCATTTTTATTCCGTTTCTAAAAAAATACTTGTTTTAGAAGGAAATTGTGTCAAGTGATTTAACTCTACTGCACCACTACTGATTATTCCTTTAAAGAATGAGAAGTGATTGCATTGTTCCTGTTAGGAATGTAATCCTGAATGAGCCCTTGGAGCAAAATCTGGAATCAAACAGTTACTTATCAACATGGAATAGATTAACTATGATTAATAACATAGGCTGATTTTGTGTCCTTATCTAACTCATGCAAGTGAGATAAAAGTGCATGAAGATGATGTGCAAAAAAATTAAAGATTTTAATACTTGGGATGGCAATATGAAAGCCATGGTGAGATTACCCAGAGCTTGTGCAAGGGAGGCGGTTTTATTATTCATTGTACTGCTGTAATGCCTCCAAGTTCCATAATCAGGCTGAGGAGGGGCAGGTTGGCGATCACTCAGGAGCCCAATAAGTGTATATATAAAAATATTTACTTAATTTGAGTATTTTCAGTGAGTAACAATGTTACCCAAATAACAAATATACCTATACATACCAAATACAAATAACTCTAATCCTTAACCACAGTTAATTACAAATACTTGGTTACAGCCAACATTGCGCTAGTAGATGTCCACTAGTGTGCTGGGACACTTTCTCCCTCTCTCCTCCCCCCTGCAGCCCTCTGTGCCACCTGAAAATCTGCTCTGGAGGGTGTGGGGGGGGGCTGCGGGAGGAGGAGAATTACCTGTCCTGGTTCCACTGATGGAACTGCTTCCATCAGCAGAACAACACAATTGGATACAACTTATTGTTATTAGGTCAGTGATAGTCACTCTCACAGTTCCTCAGCCCATAAGTCCTGTTGCAGTGAGCAACTAGAATTTTTGGGCACTGTGATGTCTGGGTTGCAGGCAGGGGAGGCTGGTGACTCCTATGTCAGTGGGGCTCCTTATCCATTGCAGCTTTTATTTTGAGCTTTATGGGAGCTATCCATGGTGCTCCATGGTGGTGAACCTATGTAGGGGATGGGGCACCAGGCATAGCTCCTATAAAGCTCAGAATAAAAGCTGCAATGGATAAGGAGCCCCACTGACATAGGAGTCACCAGCCTCCCCTGGTTACAGGGTGTTCTCTATGGATCTGGTTCACACCAAGATCTCGGGGCAAGTCTGGTTCAGTTGGATTCTGACCAAGCAGGAGTTAAGCTTCCTAGAGAGACAAGAACAGAGCAGCACTATAGAAAGCTCTGAATGATGCTGGGACTGGAAACCAGACAAACTTGGCTGTTTATTATAGCTCCAACAAGCAGCAGATTGTGAATAAGCCTTAAGTATAGCTTTGGTTTCCTTTAAGTTGGTTAGCCCTACCTCCATACTGACCGAGGCCTTCTGTATTAAAGGAGCCTGGTCTGTTTCAGCAGCTTCAGGCTGCAAGGACACAGAAGTGGCTACAGCATGGTGCTATCTTCATGGCTGTAGTCCTCAGAACCTGAGGATGGCGATGTGACCTCATCCACACAAAGGGCTGGTGGTCCCTGGGGTCTTTCTGTGTAACTAGGTCCTAAGGAGGTGGAAACTTTATAGTGCCCTTCTGTAGCTAAGCCCTTTCCCTTTTCTGTTAACTTAGGGGCTTTGTCCTCTGAGGGTAAGGAGTTGCTGCCATCTTGGATGGCACCCTGCCCCTTCCTGCTGCTGTTACTAGTGTTGACTGCTGTCACATCATCATGGATGGAGAAAATGTGGCTGGCATGACTCCTTCAGGACTGTGGCTGCTGCTGCTGCTGCTGCTGCTGCTACTACTGCTGCATTAGCCAAAGCCCTGAAGGAGCCAGCTATGCTCTCTCCATCCACAAGAATGGGAAAAACAGCCATTTAGGCATCGATCCCTTTCCTCTCTCCTCCCAGTGGCAGACATTGGTTGTAATGTAGCTAGCAGGTCCTTAATACCCAATGGGCAATCAAGACTGAAGCAAAACCCATCCACCTGATCTTCCCTAAACACTTTATTGGTCCACAAGCCCAGGCCACCCAACATCCAGTTATTACTTTAATATTCCTTCAATGGCTTGAAATCAAGATGAAGAAATACCTAGCATTTTCCTATTTCTTTTAGAGCATTTGAAGTGCTTCACACATACATTTCCTCGTGAGAATCCTTACAATACCCCTGAAAGGTCAGTCAATGTTATTACCTCCATATAGCAGATAAGCTCCATGAGAGTGAGTGGCTTGCCTAAGGTTACCTAGCAAATTCATGGAAGAGGCAATTCAAACTAGGGGTTTCCAGATTCTTTGCCACTGTGCTGCAAGACCCAAAGAAAAACCTAATAATTCTAATCAGAACATTGCCAAGAACTCAGCCTTGTTGCTTTTGGCAATCGTTAATTAAATTTTATTTTTTGCAAGAGAAGCAAAATGCTTTACTTCTGACCTATTTCTTTTTTTAATTTAAGAACTTAATTTGCATATATGTCTAAAGGAATGAGCAACAGTATTTAGTGGAGAAGGGGGTATGCTCAGAATTGTTTCTTTAAAAAGATCTCTTACCAGGAATAAGAAAACTTATCATGTACAGTCATGCCTTGGATTGAGAGCATAATTCGTTCTGGAAACGTGCTTGTAATCCAAAACACTCTTATATCAAAACGAAATCCCCCCAAAAAAATTTGTACACAGATTTTTAATTTAAGCCGTACTACAGTACTTGTATTGCAAGACGTTGCTTGTATATCAAGTAAAAAAAAATTAAATAAATATTTAAAAATTTGCTTGTCTTGCAAAACGCTCTCAAACCAAGTTACTTGCAATCCAAGGTATTACTGTAATTGCTTAGAACAAATTTCAGATGTGAAACTAAGTGTTTCTTTACCCTTGTGTTATGACCTCTTTAATAGTACATTACGTCCTTCCAGCCCAATTTTTTGTGGTCGTGTTCCTAATTGCTGAGCAAACTGCCCATAGTGATTCCTAGTGAGAAACAACAGCATTGCACACATTATAACAATTTTTATAATCACAACAAGCCTAACGCTGAAACATCTTCCGGCGCTGATGCAGATTAAGCACGCACTTTCTTGATTTTGCATTTACTTCTCCTGTGGTACACGCTGCTGATCAGGCCCGGTGCAAGGCAATTTGGTGCCCTAGGCAAGATCAGATATTTAGCGCGCCCCCTTCCCACTTGAGCCCTCCCTCCCTCCAGCCCTATGCCCATTATGAAATAAATTTCCCTCCCTGGGAACTGCCGAGCCCCATAGAAAAACTTTGTGGACTTTGAGACTTTTCCTTTGTGTTCACGAGGAAAGCAAAGAGGCAACATCAGCCCAGCTATGCCAGGAACTCCCAAGGGCCTTCTCCTACTCCATATATATGTAAAAGCCTGTCTCCTCCTGCAGGCAGCACAAGGGATATGAAAAAAGGATGTGAGAGAGGTGTGGTGGCGCTACCTGTGAGGAATAGAGACAAAAGGGCGTCTTGCAGCCTGTCCTACCTCGCAGGGTGGAGGTGCAGAGACACCGGTTTGACTCGTACACCTTCTGGGTTGCAGGGGGGGGGATGCATGTAGTAGAAACATAGCAAAGAGAGAGCCTGTGGATCATCTGGTTCAAATTTAGGAGGGGATTTACGAAACTTGCTACTTCCCCTCCTCTATCACTTTGTTGCAATATTTCTTTATCAGAATAATGTATATTATCCTGTCTTTCCCTTTACCAGCCTAGTGCTCAAGGCAGACAACAATATTCAAAGTACAGTAAAGAAAACATCAACAGCTCAGGGCACAATCCTAAACACGTTGAGGCAGAAAAAAGCCCTGCAACTCCCAGCATTCACCAGCCAGCATGGCTGGCTGTTGGAACGCTGGGAGTTGTGGGGCTTTTTTCTACCTCAACGTGCATAGGATTGCGCATGGCTGGCTGGGGAATGCTGGGAGTTGTAGGATTCCCCCCCCTCCAAACACGCATAGGATTGCATCCTAAAACCATTTAAAACCAAAACACAGAAAAGCATGGTAAATAATTAAAACATTGGAGCCCCAGCTAGCTTAAAATACCTTTCCCTCCCTCCCTGGTTGCTGGAAATAACTGCTTTCAGGGGACCTTGAGCTGAGGAAACTGAGGCTCACGCGAGGGAGGGAAGGCGAAGGAGGTGTTTGCAGGTGCATCCTTGAGAGGGAAGGCGAAGGAGGTGCATCCTTCCAGCCGCCACCAGCCTCCCATCATTGGCCCCTGCCCGCCTCCCCTCCTCCAGTCTGTAGCCTTCTCTGCCTCTTTTGATGCTGGTTGTGAGGAGGAGCCTGCCTGCTGCTGTTCCTGGTAACGAGCTGGAGGAGAGAGAGGGAGGGGTGCGCTTCTTTCGCCTTCCCTTCCCCGCCACAGGACATGATTGGTAAAACAAACTTGGTAAAATACGTGATGTATTTTTTTCCCCCCAAGGCATTTCTGGCGCCTCCTTTAGCCCAGCACCCTAGGCAGCCGCCTAGTTGGCCTAATGGTAGCACCGGCCCTGCTGCTGATCATAGCAGTGTTGAACCTGTATCAATCCTGCTTTGTTAAGGCAAACTTTATCTTAAACAGCAGTATTTTCGGTATAGGTAGGCGGGGTTTTGTGACATCAAGGTCACATCATCAACTGTTGTGACACCATTTGTCCTGCTCTATCATGTCACAGTGTTGGTCTAAATGTTACAGTGGTATGAAGAATGCACCCTTCCCCCCCCTTAATAACTTTGTTCTTTACACGTATGCAGATTTGCATGTGCGTTTCAGTGAGTAACAGCATCCCCACTGCTCCCAAAACAGAAATTCAGATATACTGTCTTTTTTTTTGTTCCCCTCAGATGTCAAGGAGATCAAGGGCTGTTTCCATGAAACACCATGGCCCTTGGCTGTTGAATCTCCAGATGCCATTTTGTGGAGCTGCGAAGGAGTCAAAAGACCTTTGCTTTGTACCTGCGCAGGTGCGAAGTTCAGAGGCAGTAAGAAAAAAATCCCACTTGTAATGCAGTAAAAAGTAAACACTGCAATGTTGACGAACACACACAGTTATTTTGGGAGACAAACCATGCCCTGTACTGCAAATTCATATCAGAAGTACAGTACAGGGCACACCCGAGTCCCAAAATGCAGGGAAGCCACAGTGGTAAATGGAAATCCATTACAAAAGGACTTTCAAAAACTGTGGTTTTTATGGGAAGAAAACCCGGGATTGACACAGATTGGGGATAGTGTCATGTGTTGTGCCCATGGCGAGCTGCAGTAGCACCACAAGTCCACAATAAATTCCCCATGTAGATTAGCCCAAAGGAAGGAGGAAGAAACCAGACACAGGAAAGCATGCATGCACCTTTAAATGAAAGTCTGTTCCCTGACCCAGGTCACCAGCCACAGCCACAGCCGAACAGCCACCCTTAAGGCTGTTATTGTAACACTGAAGTGGGACTTAGAAGTAGGAAGCTAAGTAAAACTGCAGCAGTTAAGGGGGTTGACAATATAATGTTGCAGAGCACCTCTACAATCATTGGATAAAAGGTGTGCTGCATCCATCAAAAGGTGCATATCTACATTTATAATGCTTTTCGCTTCAATAACAAATTGCAATAAATCAGCAGCACATCTGAGCAACCCAGCTTGGAGACAAGTGCTCAAGGCACTCCAGCATTAGCCATCTCTGTATGAATCCTGGTGGGTTACAGCAATCACACTGACATGCTTAATGAACATGTGGCTCACGCTGGCTCAGCTTGTCTGAGCATGGAAAGCTAAGCAGGGTCAGGCCTGGTTATTACTTGGATGGGAGACCCGTCCTCTAGTTTCCTGCATTGAGCAGGGGGGTTGGACTCAATGACCTTTTGTAGGCCCCTTCCAATTCTATGATCTACGTAGTTTCAGTAGGGTAGGTCAAACAGGAAAGCTTGCAGCCACCACAGAAGTGACACATCTGTGACTCATTTTCCTAGTGTGGCTCTTTATATAGCGAAAACAGAACCATCCATGCACAAGAAGGAGGTTCCAGCATGCTTGGGAGAACCCCAAAGTTTGCAGAAGTACAAACAAATCTTTAGGGGAGGAAACCCTGGAGGAAAAGAACCCCAAAACAGCACAATAAGGTCCCACAGCACAGTGGAATGCTGTTGAGAGGAACAAATGGAAAACTGGAGGGAAGGGGAATGGAATGGAGTAACCTGGAAAAGGGCATGGCTGGGACCTTGAACAGGACCACTCCACACTGCAAGTTGCATACAGAAGTTTTGCTCTGTTGATTTGCATCCAGACTGGTGGTTCTTTTACATGTTCAAAAGCTAAAAAGTAAAATGAAGTATGGCCCAAGTTGGAGCAGAGACTCCTGTCTTTCATGCTAACTTCTGGTTGTTGTTTTTCAGCCAGAGGCTCAGGTAAGACATAAAAACTAGGAATACACTGCAACATTTTGTTGCAGGGCCCAACTTGTAATAACTGAATTCAACGTGTAATTGTTCAAGTCTTTAACAGGCTTCCGAGATTGTCAGTTCAGCAGTAGGCTTGCGCAGGTATATCATCTGTTGTTCCTGGACTTTCCTAACATAGTTCATGTCACAATCCCAGAGCTACACCCTGGAAGGCGGCGGCGGAGCCTGCGTTGAGCAGGGAGTTGGACTAGATCAGTGTTCTTCAACCTGGACTACCAACTCTGTGATTCTACAATTCTATCTATGATTCTATCTTTGAGTTTCAATCTTCCATTCAAGCTCTCTGCTCCAAACTTGTACTTCATCAGCCCTCACAGACACACTCCCAGGTTGTGATCCTCTCAGTGGCTGGGTTCACACAACACTTTAAACCCACAGAGGTTCTGAAACCTCTATGGGCTGAAAGTTGCCTGGGCCCCCAAATAATGATTGGGCACAGCAGGATTCCCTGTCCATCTTCCCTGCCCTCTTCCTTCATCGGTCCTCCTGCAGGTATCCCGAGGTACACTGCAGGAGCACCAAGTCGTCCCCCCCAGCTGTCATTTGCACTAATCCCTCCCCCCCACTGGGGATTCCCTCTGGTTTTGCCATTTCCCAGGGCACTATTGACTTGGGATAAATGACAAAACCAAGGGGACAGTTGTGGCTTCCCCCCAAACCCCCCAGGGCTCCTGTGTGAAAGGGGCGGAATTGAGGGGATCAAACACCCCTTTTTGCATAATCAGGTTTTTAGGGGGGGCTTGTGCCTCGGTTATCCACACTTGGGAAAGTGAGGGTAGCCTAGGGGGACATAAGCCCACCCCAAACCCCTAAAGATTCTGCTGCAAAGGGTGCTTTCCATTCCCCTCAACCTTTTTTTAAAAAAAAAATGTCAAAGAAATAGGTAGGAGTGGGCTACAAAATTCTAGGTTGGCAAAGACACTGTGACCATTCATACAAGTGTCCATGCCAAATTGGAACTTTGTAGCCCACTCCTACCTATTTCTTTTTTATATATATTTTTTAAAAAGGTTGGGGCGAGTGGAAAGCACCCTTTGCTAGCCCCTTGGCAAGAGCGGCAGCCCTTTTTTGCCCCTCTTGCCAAGGGGCTCTGTGCCTTTTTGGCTTCTCAGTGGGTTAGCCTGTCGGCTGGGTTCAGACAACACGTTAAACCTACTAGGGTTTTCTTAACTCTACTGCAAAGCATGGCTTAGCAGTGTGGTTTACAACCCACACCAGGTTGGCTTATAAACCCCCACACAGCATTCAGACAACATGCTAAGCCACTCTGCCTCTTAACCTACTGAGGTCTAGTGTATTGTGTGAACCCAGTCAGTCTCTCTGCCTGTATTTCTCTTCTTTTTCATCCTCTCCCCCAACTGCCACCCCTTGAAAAACAAACCTCTCTTTTTTAGGTCAGAGTCACAGGGCACAGCAGGGGCTGTTGGGAGATGTAGTCCCTAGACTCAACAGTGCCATTACAAAATAGTGGTATATTGGCATCATTCTGCTTGGCATTGGGCACAGAGCATTACATCAGTGTGAAGGAAGTTGGCAGCTGAGAACAGAATGATATATGAATAGGAGGGTATCAGACTGTCTCTTTGCTTCCAGATGGCTGACCACAAGTTCACTGGAGGAATTTGTTTGCTCTAAACATATAATCAGCCTCATTGGAGCTAACAGTCTCAGTCTTTTCACTTCACCCTAATAAAGGTTAACCCAATTCCAGTTATTTTCACTTGCAGTTTGCATTTCTCTCATTCCCATGTTTCATTTTCTCCCCATAAAGTGTTTATTTAGAAGCTGGGGGAGAAAATGCAAGTATATATAATTATTTTAGTCACAGAGTTTGTTATATATGTATACAAATTAAGCAAATGACAAAATCATAAGCTGTGCTAAATTGGTTACATTTTTTTTTACTCTGCCCATCCTTCAAGGAGCGCAGAGCAACATACATGGTCTGTCCCTCTCCCAGTGTTATGGTCACAACAACCCAGTGAGGTAGGTTAGGCTGAGAGATGGTCATTGGCTCAAGGTCACCCAATGAGTAATGATTTAACCCTAGGTCTTCCAATCCAAGTATCCGGTATGGCACATTGACTCTCTAATGGCTGACTCACTGGCTCAAATGCCCTTCTGAAGCCAACCAAGGTGGTTACACAAAGTTCAGCATAACTCATCTGAAAAGGACTGCTGAAGCAAAGGAAGGCACAGGCAGCAGCTGCTTGTAGAGTGAGTAGAAGGGATCCAGAAAGGCAACAAATGATCTCAGCAAAACCAGCCAAGTCTAGTTGCCAGCACCAGCAAAGCTCAGCAGTTCCCCGACATGCTGAGTCCTACTGTTTCATGTGTTCAGTGTATTGTCACTTTAACTGAGGCTTTGTCACAGACCCAGTAGGTAACTGCCATAAGCTTGTGCTTCGAGATTTCTCTTTCTATAGCAGCACTGGGCATGTGAAACAGATGCTCCACTCAGCTGGTCTAACTGTGGAATAAACTGCCAGCCAACAAACAAGCTGGTTGAAAAATGACTGGTATGTTTGCATCCTTACAAATATGTTTTTTTTTTAAAAAAAATATCTACCTCCTTCCCCCAGATTGGTTGGACAAGGTGCAAACAACTGATGAGCCTCACCTGGATAAGAGCAGACACTAAGATTCCTACTGAAGTTATTTAATTTAAATGCATATGCAGGAAGTCTTTAAGACATTCCACCAGGACTTCAACAACTTTCTGTTGGGTTTTGCATAGGCAGAACGAGATTACCACCTGACATCGAGATTATCACCTGACCTGGTGGGTGTCACTTGAGTTCAAGTATACAAGGTCTCTGGTCATGAGACATAGTCTCGAGGTGATGTGACTCAGCAACTCAGCAACCTTGAATAGGTTTGGATCAACATGTTGATGAATAGGTTATACAACTGGGGTGAGTAATATCCTATTTATAGATGCAGGGTCTGGGGTATAAAGCTAGCACACTTGCTGATAGCTTCCACTTGCTTGCTCTCTCTCTTCTCTGCTGCTTGTTCGTCTCGACACGACATGTGTCTTGTTCTGGACTTCACTTCATCTAGCCTTACCACTGGGGTATAGGATTTGAGTCTGCAATGATGTAGTGAGTAGAGATGCATTGTTTGCCTTAATCCCATGTAATTGGGTCTTACAAATAAACTCTTTAATCTTTATTAACTGCTGTTATCTCCTCCTTCCGCCTGCGTGACTGGGACTGAGGGTCATTGGCTAGGGGAGCTTTTGAACCCGGGTCAGTCCAGCTCTCACACTTTCACCCCACTGTCAATCTGTGACTGGACCAGTAACACGTTCACTTTCCAGACACTACTGTGTAGCTACACCATGGACATATAAGCACCACCTTATACCACTACACATACCTACAACTTCTAGCTTCCACCCAGAACATACCGAAAGATCCAATGTCTATGGCCAAGCCCTATGATGCACCCACATTTGTTCCAGGTCTTCTGAGTGGGACTCACACTTTTAAGAATTTGCATCAGGCATTCTTTTAACTATAATGCACCCCCAATGAAATGAAGGGGGAGAATATTGGCATGGCCAGACTGCTACCAAGGAATAAACTACTACAGGACAGACCCAGAAAAGAAAGTGACAGAACAAGACCATTTGCTGTCACCTACAGCTCCAAGCCAAAACTACTCCAGTGTATCATAACTATCTTATATAGCTCATCATGGACAATGTAACTTCAGTCCCTCAGGCCTTGGGTTGCAGGCTCCTCCTTGTTTATAGACAACCCCTAATCTAAAGCAGCTATTCATGAGCAACAACAGGCCACATAACAGACACAGAGACACACAGGGACCAGATTTTGCAACAAACTCAGGGTGGGAGGAACCTGTCAGGGATATTCCAGGCCCCTTCCTGAGGCATGCATTAACAAGTCAAAGACTTTGGTCCCTTTACTTGACAGGCACATAAGGAAAAGCATGTGGGCAATACTCTGTTCAGTTGCTCAGAATGTAATAAACCTTTGCATTCAGAAAGCACCAGGTTCAATCCCCAGCATCTCCAGGTAGGGCTGGAATAACGCCAGGCTGAAACCCTGGAGAGCCACTTCAAGTTCAGTGTCAACAGTACCAGGCTCAATGGAAAGGCCAATGGACTGAGTTAGTATAAAGCAGTGCCCTGTGTTCCTCTTTCTTTTTTTGATCAATAAGTAAAATGGTACTTGGATGACAGACAAGTACCTGGCACTAATTTTATTAAAATTCATAGTTATTAAAATCAGTACATGGAGGCAATGATCCTATGGTCCCTAGACACTGTTGTGGGTGTGGGTTTGCATAGGATAGTCCAGATTCCCAGCTCTGAAGTTGGAGACAGTGCTCGGCTCCAACCTTGGAACTGGGAATTGGAGCTCCGATCCCCCTTCCCTGCCCCCTTGCAGCCAGCGTGGAAAGAACTGGGGAAAAGAACTGCGTCTGGAAAGTGACCTTGGAGAGGTGGTAAAGGGGGTGTTCTGGTGGGCAGGGAGGGGAGGATATTGGGGCAGCCAGGATATGAGGTATCCTGAAGCTGCTCCAGCCTCCTCCCCTCTTTAAGAGGTTTAAACTACTTGCAGTTAGGATTTTGATGTTTTGCGTTGACTTCACCATACTCCACCACTGTCACGACATTTCTGAATACAGATTTTACAGCACCGAAAGAATAACACAGACCAGCCTTCCAGCCTTCCAGAATTAACCCCAATAGCAGGGGAAGCAGTTATGCAAATGTATACTTAACAGTAATCATTCTGCTGATGCTCTCTCAAGGAGGGAAAAACTTGTTTTCCTCTCTTAACCCCTATAGAAATTGGCTTTGATCCAGCAAAAGTTAAGCATGCTCAAGTTTCATTGAAACTAATGGGACTTAAGTTTACACAGCAATTTAAATGGGACTTGACATTGTCTTAACTGGGGGCATTGTCCTTTCACTTTTTTGAACTGGGTATGATGACCCACCCAAAGTTAAGCATTTAAACTCCTATTTATTCCAATGGAAGATTTAGGCATATGCTTTATTCTTTTTTACTGAAATTGGTGAGATTTTAAAGTACCTAGTTATAGCTGGAGCACATCTATGGCTTTTAAATACCAGGGTAATATTTTATCCTGAGTTTTCATTCCAAAATATATTTTAATAACCATATTTATGTGGCTAAATTGTTGTAAACCACCAGGTAATATTAAAGTACAATTTAACCATATTGTTAGAGTGGCCTTTGTTCGTGAAAAGATATTATTCTCTGCATGTGTGGTAGAAAATGCAGAATTAACCAACAATTAGTTACAGTGAGTTTTAATTTCGCCTATTAAAAAAAAAAAGCTCACTTTCACTGTGTCCAAATGATTAGCTCACAATTGTTGCATGAATGAGACATAAGCCACAAGAATACCAGAGGCAGCTATGTAACAAGGGATTAAAAGGAGAGAAAAAAATCCATATATTTAAAGATGTGTTTCCAAAAACAGCCTGAAATATTGGTACTTATGTACTTTAATCTCTTGGAGCAGGGTTTTAATTGTCTCTTCACAGTCTAAATAATGTTCTAAGCCACTTGGCTACTGTTTATTCTAGTCCTGCAGGACTATTCTCTATTTTAAGATCTCTTTGTTGGAAGCAGTTGGAAAATCACCCTGAGTCTAAAATGGTGCGTGCGTGTGTGTGTGTGTGTGTGTGTGTGTGTGTGTGTGCACACCTGTGTGCGTGTGTGCATGCATGCATGACAGATGATAGATAGATAGATAGATATGGACAGATGGATGGATGGACAGATGTGGGACTGATTGATTTACTGGCCATGTTCACACATAGTGCTAAACCATGATTTAGTGGTATGTAGACAAGCCTCTGCAAGCCCAAGCTTGCACACTCCCCACTCCCCTCTCAGCCTCTCACATGGCTGGGAAGGAGGACTCAATCAAGGATTAGTTTCAGTTTCTATGATTCCTGGCTTGCCATTGCGTAATATCCAGGAATTGTGTTTTAAAATAAACTCTAGCTTTTTAAACAAGCCAGCAAAACAACCTGTGATTTAAAATTGGCTTGATTAGCAATTGACTAGAGTTTGTTTTAAACCACAATTCCTGGTTTGTACCAGGAACTCAAGAATCATAGAATCCTGGAAATTGAATCCTGGTTGAGTCCTCCTCCCAGCTGCATGGGAAGCAAAGAGGGGAGATTGCATCTACATAACACTAAATCATGGTTTAGCATTACATGTGAACTGGGCCACTGTCTCAGGTCAGACCATAGTGCGACACTATGAGAACAAGACTGGGGAGAGCCTCAGGCTCACATGCTCCCATATCCCCCCCCCTTCTGCCTCCGCATGTGCATGCAGGGTAATTATTTACTTTTGGATTTTTTTGCCATTACATTCTGAACCAGCAAACTGGGGCTTGTGCTTGCCCTTCAAACTGGGATCAAATACTAGTTTACAATCCCCTAGTTTGAAGGCACAGATGTTTTGTGCGTGTAAAGGGGGAAATAACGAGTCGAGACAGTGAGTATGGTATAAATTAGGGCCACATTTATTGTATAATCAAAATCTGCGTCGGGAAGAAGTGCGGGTCACTAACTATACTGGCCAGTGGCCAGTAGAGGTCTTTTGGGCGACACATCCAACCCCAAGGAGTGGCGCCTGTAAATCGCCACCCACCCACCCCAGTTTTACACCATCTTGGTGCTGGGAGGCTTTCCCAATGTCACCACCTCATGGAGCCACAAAACTCAGAGCGGGCGAGGTGAGTCAGACTCAAAGGCGATCCTTATCTCCCACACTGGGCTGTGAAACCCTGAGTGGGGAGCCTCGGGTCTTGCCAGTCACCTGAAAGGTGCCATTGGATGCTCACCAACCCTAACCCCACTGCCTATTCCTGCACTTACCAGCCACAGTGAGAGACAAGCCTCTGCTTAGTCTCTCAACCCCCACCTGCCTAGAATAAATCTAGCAGGGCCCTTCACAGATCTGTGTCACGCAATCACCTACAGCGGGAAAGCGAATAAGCACCAGCCCTCAGGGCTCCCTCCAGGCATGGGATGTCTCTTAACAAGAAACCATCCCTTTCCACCTTGGCAAAAGCCTGTCAACCAAGGCCATGCCCAATTAACAGGATGTGGACACCATTTGCAGCACCACACCTGCAAGGTAAACTATGTGTCACTCCCAGCAGCTACTGGATGATTTCTGTCAGCCAAAGCCACCACATCAGGGCAAGTTGTGACATCAGGGCCATGCCCATCAATGAACCAGGTCGTTGCCCCCATCTGCAGTACCACAGGTCCGGAGTTGACCACACATTGCACTTCCGGACACCGCCGGATGATTTCAAGTCGGCCAAAGCCATTGCTGTGGACACGCATGCCAGCTGCCCACCACTCCAGTGATCAATGGGAGAAACAAAATGTGATCCCACTGAATAATTACAGAGACAGGAGCCTCATAAAACTGATGACTGTAAAATGCTCTAGGCACATGGCCTGGACTTTACTATTGTCCGACAGGAGTTTCTTCAATGTACACCGCACCTCCACAAAAGTGTGCGGATGAAGCAAAAGCTCGGCCTTGACTATCGAGCCTGCAAAGTGGCCACAGACACAATCCGTCAATCTGGGCCAGCTACATAATGCGGGCAGCACATTGGTCAAATTGGACTTCTGCAGATGCAGCTATGCAAGACTCACACTGTCAAAAAACAGTCAAAGCCCTTTCAAAACCTTCCTCCTTAGATTAAATAAAAAGGCTAAAAACCGCTGAGAGCCGCCACCTAAAAAGGAGGCTGCAAAGAGGAAGGTGTGCTAATGATAGCGCAGATCCCAAGAAGTGTCATAAATGACATGACATTGCTGCCCATGTCTCAGGGATACCCACCTGCTAGTCCCAGCAGCAGTCCTATGGGAAAGTAGAGACGAAGTTGGGCCCTTCCCACATTAAACGGGAATATGAGCCTCACCAACTTATATCTGGTGCCCTTTGGCTGCTCATGCCATAAGAATGCAGGGCAGAACCAACTATACTAGGACATGGGTTGCCTGTATGGGAAGCATTAATTAGCCTAATAGCGGGAACTTATCTGCCCGCATGTAGGAGGGATGTAGCTAAGGGCAAATACTTGAGTAATACATCTTATTACTCTTTACTGAAATCCCATAATACTGACGGCAAACCATATATTTATGTAAGTCCCTGGAAGCGAAAATGCAATAAATACATTAGAGGCTGACGGCAATGTTGTTATCAGGTCCCGGAACAAGCTGGGCTAGAAGAACCCAATAACTGTGGCAATGGAATTAAACCCTCTCAAAAATCACATGCCTCAAGGGCCAACATTCTAAAATCAGCAGCCAGTAGCTTCATCAATTAACGAAAAAAGTGCTGGGACAGTAAGACATCAATCCAAAGGAATAAAAACGAGCGAGATAAATTAAATGTTACTTGCGGAGAATGGTTAGGCCTGGGTGCAACACCCATTGGACCCAGACATGTCTCAGTGTGCACAGGTCAGGAGGCATAACAGGAAAGTGAAGTCAGCCTGATGGATCATCTCTCGCCCCAGACAAGAACGCTGTCGGCCTGTACCCAGCTGCAATGTGAAGTGGCCCGTAATGCCCAACAGCCAAATAACAGCTCACGCAACTAAATGGAAACACCGTTAGTCAGCTGAATGAGAGCAGGCCCAGTAATAATAGTGCCTTAACAATGCCACAGCTGCAGTGTTGGGTCAACAAAACCCCATCTTGGCACTGCAGTATCAGACCCTGCCAGGCACAACACATAACATGCAAATTGGAAGTGCCGTATAAATGCCTGCCCTATTGGGCCAGCTCATGGGATTGTCATGGCTCCCCCCTTTGCATCTGGGGGTCACAAAGCACAGCATAATACTTTCCTAAGGTTACCATGACAAATTCCCATCATCAATGGGTCATGCACAGGCCAAAAAGTGCTGCCTGGGCGGCAGGAGCACTGAATAAGGGTGCCAGGCCCAATGAACGAGAACTCCAATAATTTGGTTCATATAGCCTACTCCAGACTTTAGTGAGTGGTATAGTATGTTCTGGATCCCGGAAAGGAATCCTAAAAAACGAACCCCCAAGCTACCTGGTGTCCTCCCCAAATTGCCCATGGCACAAGTTTGTATTTTAATAGGCCCGCTTAGGGTAGGGAATTGCCACCTGCTCCCGCTGGGCTGGCCATGCCGGAATTGCCTTGGGCAGGCCACTGTCTGATCCCAGGGTAGGCAGTAAAGAACATTGCCGTCACAGTGTACATACCATAAATTTAAGCAAACCTGTTGGTGCTGGTAAGCCATGACTTCAAGAGTAAACCTGAGCTCAGTGGTTAGCACGCTGTGGTGGTTTGTATTTAGCGCAATTGTTTTATGCAAATAAACTTAGAACTAGAATTACCAACCTGCCTTATGCTAGATTAAAACTAAAGAAATGCACCTTCAACAATGCATGAGCCCTATCGCAATGAAAAGGCTGTTTCCATTGTCAAGAGAATAGCCTCCAGCACCTGCTAAACTTGTATGAAAACTCTGGACATTCCAAGGACAGAGCTGAAGGCACACGAGAGGCTGCCACCACCCTGAAGCCAAGCAGACCCAGAGCAGGGCAGCACCAAGAGGGGAGACCACCCGGGAGCCACGCAGGTACCCCTAGGTCTATGAGGGAAGAAGGGCAGGACACTAATGAAACCAATAATTAATCTCCCTAGACCACGCAGGCTGAAAACCCCAGTAGCATTTGTCTGTAAATATGAAACAAACTGGGATGTGACCCAATCAAACCTAAAGTGACGAAATAAGGACAGCTCATTCTATTCATGCCTACCCAGAAGTAATAGGGTCTGAAAGAGGACTGTCCTTCATTATGAAAAGTCCAAAATGAAAACAGCTGGAAACTGCCCCCTGTGATTGTTCTGTGCCTCAAAAGGAAGGGGGCAGATGAAGCTTAGCCGGTCGCATCCACACTGTCAGCTGGGTGAAGCCTGGGCATGTGTCCTGGGTGTATGTAGGTGGTGGGAAGGATGATGACCATCACTGAATCGTGAGTACAGGAACCTGGCGAACACCTGGCCTAACTGGGACCAGAACTCACCTCAGCAAAGGAACTGATGGCTACGCTGCTGCAAATCCGGAAATTGCCTCGGAGTGATCGGACAAGCTCAAACTACCTGAAAGAGTCCATGGCTTGAGAGCACTGGGACTAGGGATGTCACCGTTCTGTTTTTGTTTTTGTTTTTTTGCATGGACTCACAATTGCTCATTGAGGCAGTGGATAGATGATGAAAATAGCTAAAATAAAGAACATAATATCAATATCAATAGAGGGCATGGGAGGAGACCAAGCCACCCAAACAGACACAGTCACCATAAGGCACAGGTGGGACCGGGGCCCAAACGGGGATCAATGCCCCAACCCCTCACATAAGAATGAGCAAGAGTGAAGCTCCAAAGGCCCAAGCCGCCCATAGCCCGAGGGGCCAGAAGAGGAGCAGGGGCAGAAGGAAAGCTGCCTCAAACGATGAAAGATACTAAAATAGGGGGCTGCACTCGGCTGTCAGGAACTAGCGGGGCATATCAATCAATGCCAACTTAATTGCAAACAAGAACAGCAATAAGCACAATTCAAGGCTTGATAAGAATTGCTCTTGCAGGATTAGGACATTGACTTGGTTGGCTATGCAGGAAACTGCTCAGTTTAATTAATGTGAACCGAATTGCCCAAAGCCATTGTAAAAACCACAAGTGAAGCAAGATCTGGATTCAAGTGAGCGTACTACACCATATTCTAGCTAATAAATGATATCCTTCCAAGAAGAATAAATAGGGGCACACATGAAGTCCCTTTGTAATTAATGTGCCAGCACACATCAGACCAGGTAAACTGAGTCAGACCATTGAGCCATCTAGCCCAGTATTGTCGACACTGAGTGGCAGCAGCTCTCCACTGGTTTCAGGCAGGAGTTTTCCAGTCCTCTGGAGATGCTGTGGATTGAACCTGGGATCCTAAGCATGCAAAGCCGGTGCTCAACCACAGAGCCACAGTCCCTTAGGCAAGTTGAGGGGAAAGAGGGAGAGAACAGGTCTCGCTCTCCCCTCTCCCAGCCCATCACGGGACCCAGCTGCCTGCAGAGCTCATAAGCGCTGGCACCGTGAAGGCAAAGAAGCCGGCAACAAACACAGGGAGGGGGGCGCCCAGGCCCACAGTAGGCCAACCCTGGGGAGAAAAGCCCCACTCCCTCCAACACCGGGAAACATCCGTGGCCAGGAGAAGCAGCTCCCGGAGCAGGCTGGCGCTGGGGCACGGCACGCGGTCAGTCACAGCACACGGGCACACCCAGCACAGCACACCCAGGTGGGCCAGAAAATGGCAGGCAGAGCGAGCAGGCGCAGAAAGCAGCAGCGACTCTTCCTCACGTCTTAGAGAGGAGATGGGGATCAGCAGAAGCTGGAGGCAGCTACCTTCGAGCGAGGGGAGGAAGGTATGCGGGCCCCAATCAGCGCCGCAAAGCTGGGAGATGAAAGGAGGTGATTAGGGCCTGGCGGGTAGGATGCTCGCAGGAGATGTCCACCAGCACCCGTAAACAGCAGGAGGGATGATCTCAGGGGAGGCACTCAGGCAAAAGGCCTGGATGCAGCGCTTGCTCGGCTCAAGGGGAGCCAGTAGAGAGCGTTGTAAGGGCGAAGCACCCTTAAGGAGGTGCCTGTCTGGCGCCTAGGTCTGGCAGTGGGGTGGACAGTCCACCTGCGCAACCACCGACCAGAGGAAGCGCCATGTGGCTGGGGAGGTAAGAAGGCCTCCTTTGACTGGCGGGCACTGCGGCGCAGCCACACAGCCAGTCGCGCACAGCCATGAGGACCCAGACCAAGCAGGAGGAAGGCACCCTCAAGGCCGAATACACAGGAGAAGGGGGCTGCAGCCACGGCAGGAGAACCTTGCCTCCCCCACTCACGCACAGATATGCTGTCGCTGGAACATGGCCATGCAGTGGGCCCCGCCAGCCTGTGCGCTCGCCTGAAATGGGGCCTAGCTGGGGAAGGCTGCCCTAGGGTGGACAGGTGTGGGGACAAACACATGGCCACCAAGTGCACCGAGGGTGCCAAAAAAAAGGGGGGGAAGGGAAAAGGGCTGCCCAAGCCCCCAAACCCCACCCCAGACAGGTAGCCAAAGGCTATACCAGGGGAGAGATCCAGGGGAGCGGGTTGCAGGCAGCCAAAAACACCAAGCCTCCCCTGCCCCGCAAACCAAACCACTAGGCGCCGCTTCCAATATGCAGGTAGGTGGCAGGTCAAAAGATTAGCAGAAGGGAGGACGACGTGTGAAGCATGAGGGACTCTTGAGCACGAGGAGGTTATTTCTTTCTTCAAAGACACAAAAGAAAGAGGCCAAGGGTGGGGCAGCCGGGCCTAATATCGACCCTGGTGCCCCGCCCTCATGGAGCCTTATTGGAGGGTGAGATCACCCCATAGTGGTCTCACTCGGGGGAAGGGTAATGGTAAACTATTACAGTTTGAAATCTGTTGTTGTTGTTGTTGTTATTATTATTATTATTATTATTATTATTATTATTAATAATAATAATAATATTTATTTATCACCCATCTGGCTGGCAACCGGCCACCCTGGGCGATGTACATAGAATAAAAACAATAAAATACATTTAAAACAATATAAAATTTTTAAAATCTTAACCCACCCCATATTCCCGCCTGAATAACCAGGTTTTTAATGAGCGACGGAAGCTCAGCAAAGAGGGGGCATGGCGGAGGTTACTTGGGAGAGAGTTCCACAGTATGGGGGCCACCACAGAAAAGGCCCTCTTCCTCGTCCCCACCAGTCTAGCTGCTCTGGCTGAAGGGACAAGGAGAAGGCCATCCGTGGCAGATCTTATTGAGCGGCCCAATTGGTGTTGCTGGAGACGCTCCTTGAGATAGACTGGACCGGAGCCGTATAGGGTTTTAAAGGTCAAAACCAACACCTTGAATTCGGCTCGGCAAGCAACTGGTAGCCAGTGCAAATCCTTCAGCACTGGCGTGATGTGATCCCGCCGGCAGCTGACTTTAACCAGGCGAGCTGCTGCATTCTGTACCAGCTGCAACTTCCGAACCGTCTTCCAGGGTAACCCCAGTAGAGCGCATTACAGTAGTCTAGGCGAGAGGAGACCAAGGCATGAACCACTGATGGGAGCAGGTGATTAGGAAGGTAGGGGCGCAGCTGCCGTATCAGATGGAGTTGATACAGCGCCGCCCGGCTCACAGCGGACACTTGAGCCTCCATGGACAGCTGGGAGTCTAGAATGACCCCCAAGCTGCGGACCTGGTCCTTCAGAGGGAGATGTACCCCATTCAGCACCAGGTCAACATCCCCTAACCTCCCCTTGTCCCCCACCAGAAGTACCTCGGTCTTGTCGGGGTTCAGTTTCAGCATGTTCCTTCCCATCCAGCCAGCCACTGACTCCAGGCACTTGGACAGGGTCTCAATGGCCAACCTCGGTGAGGACTTGAAACAGAGGTAGAGCTGCGTGTCATCTGCATACTGATGACATCGCACCCCAAACCTCCTGATGATAGCTCCCAGCGGCTTGAGGTAGATGTTGAATAACATCGGGGAGAGGATGGAACCCTGCGGCACTCCACAAGTGAGCGGCCGAGGGTCCGAAGCCTCCTCCCCGAGAACTACCCTCTGGTACCTTCCAGAGAGGAAGGACCAGAACCACTGCAATACAGTGCCTCCCAAGCCCAACCCCTCCAGGCGGTCCAGGAGGATACCGTGGTCAACGGTATCAAAAGCCGCTGAGAGATCGAGGAGGACTAGAAAGGAGCATTCGCCCCTATCCAAAGCCCTCCTCATATCATCCACCAAGGCGACCAAGGCCGTCTCCGTCCCATGTCCAGACCTGAAGCCTGACTGGCACGGATCTAAATAATCGGCTTCATCCAAGTGTGCCTTCAACTGAGCACCCACCACCCGCTCTATCACCTTGCCCAGAAATGGTAAATTGGAGACTGGGCGAAAGTTGTTTAAATCCTGGGGATCCAAGGAGGGCTTCTTTAGAAGCGGCCTTATTACTGCCTCCTTGAGGGCTGATGGCATCACTGCCTCCTCGAGGGAGGCATTCACCACCGCCTTGATCCCCTCACCCAGTCTCTCCCTGCAGCTCATTATGATCCAGGACGGGCAAGGATCAAGCAAGCAGGTGGTCGGCCTCACAGATGAAAGCACCTTGTCCACTTCATCAGAAGGAAGAAGCCGAAACCGATCCCACAAAACCGGTCTGCCATTGGCCTCCTCCCGCTCACTCCCTGTGTCCACGGCGCACGATATCCCACTCCTAATCCGATCGATTTTATCTGCGAAGTGCTTCGCTAAAGCCTCACAGGAGGCTTTAGACCAGGGGTCTTCAAACTACGGCCCGCGGGCCGCATCCGGCCCGCCGGGTCTTTTCATCCGGCCCGGCGGCCGATCAAGAGTTGTGAGGGAAGAGGGGTGGCTGAGCCGGCGGGGGGGGGGCATGGGCCGCCTGTCGGGCCGCCTGTCGGGCCGCCTGTCGGGCCGCCGGCCTGCCGGCCGCCCTGCATCTCCTGTGTGTGGGGGAAGGCTTAGCCAGTAGCGGGGCGCAGGCTTTACTTTATCCGCCTCGCCGCCCGCCGGTCCCGTCACATCACTTCCGGCGCGGCGGAAGTGACGCGACGGGACCCTGCTCCGTTGCGTCCATCCTGGACCCCGCCCGCGCTGTTTTTCAAAACTGAGCGCGGGCGGAGTCCAGGATGGACGCGCCGGAGCAGCGGCGGTGGCGGCCTCGGCGGTGGCGGTGGTGGTGGCCAGGTAGGACGGCGGCAGGGATGAAGGCGGGAAGCGGTCGGTCGGGAAGGCGGGAAGCGGCGGGTTACGGTTGGTGGGAAGGCGGGAAGCGGCGGGTTACAGTGAGTGAGTGCGTGGGCGTGAAGCGGGAAGCGGCGGGTTACGGTGGGTGGGCAGGAAGGCGGGAAGCAGCAGGTTACGGCGGGCGGGCGGGAAGCGGTGGGTTATGGTGGGTGGATGCATGGGTGGGAAGCGGGAAGCGGCGGGTTACGGTGGGCCGGTGGGCGGGAAGCCACGGGTTATGGTGGGTAGGTGGGCGGGAAGGCGGGAAGCGGCAGGTTACGGCGGGCGGGAAGCGGCGGGTTACGGTGGGTGGGTGGGCAGGAAGGCGGGAAGCGGCGGGTTATGGTGGGTGGGTGGGCAGGAAGGCGAGAAGCGGCAGGTTACGGCGGGCGGGCGGGAAGCGGCGGGTTATGGTGGGTGGGTGCATAAGCGGGAAGCGGCGGGTTACGATGGGTGGGTGGGCAGCGGCGGGGGGGGCTTTACCTCATCCGCCTCGCCGCCCGCTGGTCCCGTCGCGTCTATCCTGGACCCCGCCCGCGCTGTTTTTCAAAACTGAGCGCGGGCGGAGTCCAGGATGGACGCGACGGAGCGGCGGCGGCGGCGGCGGCGGCGGCCTCGAGCGGAGGCTGTGACAGAGGCACCGGCAGCAGCAGCAGCGCGCAGGGGACCAGGTAGGATGGCGCCGGCGGGTGGGGTTATGGCAGTGGCGGGGGGGGCTATGGCGGCGGCGGGGGGGGTTATGGCGGCGGCGGGGGGGTTTACGGGGGCGGGGGGGACCTGCGGTGGCGGCAGGGGCAGCGGGGCGGTCTTGCAGCGGGGGGCGGGGGTCCTGCGGCGGGGGGTCCTGCACCAGCGGTGGCGGCGGCGGGGGCAGCATGAAGGAGGCGGCACAGGGGAGTCCCAGTGAGTCCGGCCCCCCAACAGGCTGAGGGACAATGAACTGGCCCCCCGTGTAAAAAATTTGAGGGCCCCTGCTTTAGACTGTTCCAGTGGGTCCGGAGCGACTGGACCGACCAGACTCCGGACCACTTGGAACAGCCTCCTGGGGCAGCACTCCGCAGATGCAATGGAGGCAGCATAGAAATTCTTTTTTGCTGCCTTCACCGCCACCCGGTAGGCTGTTAACAATGGGAACAACCATGGGGGAACTGCCTAAGCAGCAAAGTATTTAATTTTCCTTTTAAATAACAGAAGCTACTTTGCATCATTCTGCACAAAGTAAACAAAGCCAAGTAGCTAATCAAAACAAAATAGACAAAAGATTCTTGTCTCCTCTATTTTATAGCAGTTGATTTCCTTACATTACATTTCCCCCTAAATGACAACACATAGAACTTAAGAGTCATATAGTTAAGGGAATACGCCTTTCCTCACTTTCCCAAGACTTCTCTCTTTTTATTCAGTGCCCCAGCTTCCATCTACAATTGACACTGTAGCCCTCTGGAGACTTCTTCCTTGTGTGTCGAATGAGAATGGAGGAGGAGAGAAGCGCGCCAGCCCCCCCCCCCCCATCATCACACCCGTCACCCTGCATGCATGATTTTCCAGGGTTTTAATAATGTGGAGAGCCTCCACTGATGCAGGAGGCTCTCCCGCTCAGACTGTCTCACTCCTCGCGTACAGGGCAACGGATGCGACAACAGAGGGGCTGGGGCTGGAGCGCTCCTCTCCTCACACGGTCATTCGACACAATTAGAACATCGGAAGAGGGCTCGTCTGACTGCTCTCAGAACCCCACTGTTCAATTCCACCTCAAAATAAGACATCCAGTCATACTGAAGTTCTGTAATTTCCATTGCCCATCAAAACAGTATGTTTGCCTCCTTTCTTCTGCCCACATAGTCAGCACATAGCTTCCAATATATTTTATCCTATATACGTCTTCATCTCTAGAGTTTACATTACCTTAAATACATCAATAACTGAACAATCCCCAGTTTGGCCACACTCTGTACATTGCTTTTATATACTGCTTCGTGGTTGTTTTTATTTCCACTGGCTGCTTTTATACTGTTCTTCTATAGTGTGTTGTTTTAATGTTTTGTTTTAATTTAACTGTAATTTTAACCTTTTGAAGGCTGCCCCAGAAACCTGTTACAGGGCGTGGGTATAATAAATCCCACACATACAATCCCCCCTCATCAGATGGGCTGCATTTCCATGCTAAACAGCTGAAACCACATACTAGATTACCTCATAACAGAAGTCCAAAGCAGCTCAATATGGTTGAGGTGAGAGTCAAACTGCCTCTAATTTTAGGCCCCTTTGCGCCTATTATTACGAAGATGCCATAAGTATTCAGAATCTCTTCAAAGGAATCCTATCATTAATTCTTGCTTTGAAGTTTCCAATGTTCAGGGAAGATGAGTGGAGCATGAAACAACATCACTGCACTGATACAGTTGTTGATAAACCTCACCCTAAGCACTGGGATCAGGCTGTTGGTCTTAGAATCATAAGATGCTTCATAAGGCCATAAGATGTTCTTTATAGTGCTGTGCTGAACATCTCTTCCACATTTCCCCCCCTCAACCATTCTCATTCAATTTGACAGGAAAGAAATTGCTTTCAAAAAATGTTCAGAATAAAAGAACTTTTTGAAGATATTCTCAGGGGTGGAGTTCAGGATTCTTGTGCTTACCTTACTTATAAGGTAGTTGAGGAGCATGTGTGAGTGTCCTGTCTTTCATTTTACAAGCATCTCTCCGGCAGCTATCAGCCTCCAGCTTCATGGACTTTGATTAAAGCCCAGGGGAAACAGAAGTCCACTTTGCAGAGTTTTCTTCAGATTTTATCCAATATTTTTTTGGGTGGTGGCCACTTTCCCTACCCCCACCCCCCTTACAATGTCCTAGAACAAACGCTACATACGAAGCATTATGGAAGATGCAAAATGGTGGACAAGCTGCCAACACAGTTGGTGCTGTTGCCACTTGCACTGGCAATACAGAACACCAAAGACTAGTGATGTCAGCGAATCCCGATTGGGGTGGAAGCAGGGGTGAACTCGTCCCCGCTTGACCCCCCTGAGCCCCGCAGCACTTACCTTCTCCCCAGCTTGGCACATCTCCCCGGAGACGAGACGGGGAGAGGAACTTCTGGGTCCCCGGCGCTGCGGTTTTAGCGTAAATACCATAGGAAACCACCTTAAAACGGCCATGCGGCTGTTTTAAGGTGGTTTTCTATGGTATTTACACTAAAAATGCAGCGCTGGGGACCCGGAAGTGATGCGACGGGTCCCGGCGCAGTTCCAGGAACTGATGCGACAGGACCCTGGCACTGCTTTTTACACGTAAATATCATAGAAAAGATTGGGACTTGGGAGATCCGGGTTCTAGTCCCCGCTCGGCCACGAAACTAACTGGGTAAATTTGGGCCAGTCACTGGCTCTCAGCCTAACCTACCTCACAGGGTTGTTGTGAGGATAAAATGGAGAGGAGGAGGAGGAGGATTATGTAAGCCGCCTTGGGTTCCTTTCAGGAAAAAAGGTGGGGTATAAATATAATAAAATAAATAAATAAATAAATAACATAATAAAACATAATATAAGATCAAGTTTAAAACAGAATAAATCCAAAGTAGGAATCAAGATAAAAGCTTGGCTTCTACATCACCCTAACAGTATATGCACACTAAAGATTGGTGCTTTTGCAATAAATGCACTTTACATATGACATTTGAAGCTGTTGATTAAGGAGAAAAGCTAATTAAAACTTAATAGAAATGCTAGATTTCAATTTGAGTACTTTCTAGACTTTATAATTGCATTAGAGAGCTGCAAGTACACACCATTCTTGTAGAAAAAGAATCTAGGTACAGCTTCCCAGAACATTCATTGTAAAATATATATATATAAATCTTGTTTCCGGTACAAAATATATATTCATTTGAAAGGTTACTCATTTGCTGAGTAGTTGTTGCATTTGTTAGTGTAAGTGCACTTGCCAGCTTAAAGCCATAATTTGTCTAAAGCGATGGGGGCGGGGGAAGAGATGTGGTCAGGTATGTCCTGCTGCTGTGAATACTAATATGCCTTTAGCAAAAGCACATTATGCCTTTATTTTTGACTGTACATTGAATTATTTACACCTTCAAGGCACTTGATTGAACTGCAGCATCAGTCAATTAGCAAATCAAAAATTTATATGATTCCAATTTAGCATGGAGTCCTCTCTCTCTCTCTCTTTCTCTTTTTCTTTTTAGATTTTCACCCTGACAGTGACAAATTACTCCTCTGCTGGCTGAGATTGGAAATTAAAAGCATTTAGAGTTGCTCATGCATTTATGCTAATGAGAACTCTGATATGATTTGCATGCAAAAGAGGACAATTTGAAAGCTCATCAGTTTTTCATGCTCCTGCATTTTGATGTGGTAGGATTTTTCTTCCTGTTTTCTGGCATAGAAAATAAAAATAAAAATGGGGAAACAATATAGATCTAAAAAAAAAAAAAAGGTGTTTCAAGTTGGAAGGGTCCTTTTTTTGTAAACACCTCCTCCTCCAAGATTCTTGTCAAATCATTTGCTTTCCTATTTCAGAACTATATCCCACCTTCATTTACATTTTAGATGTTTATCAAAGAAATGATCCAGTATCTGTCATCCATTGCCATGCAAGATTATAGCACAACTTGCTTCACTTTAAATTCAGCAAAGGAAAAAAAAGAGAAAAGACCCCAGTCCCCAGGACAAATGAGAAAAGAGATGTATGCCCCAACGGGTTGTTTTGTGGATACACCTGAATTAATCTCATTTAGAGAAAAATCTGATTGATCACCACAGCTCGTAGCTTCAAGTTTACTGAAGTAGCAACACTGACATATTTTCAGGATCATTGTGTGAAAGCCTATCTGGTTTTTCAGCAAAAAGAGATGAAACATAGACTTTTGTTTTTATTAAAGTATGTAATTAAGTATGCAAGTGCTTAATTTTCCTAATTAGTTTAATTGAAGGAAAGAGTATGTGAGAAATGCCCTGATGGATTAGTAGCTTTTGAATTCTATAAACCTAATCCAAAGCAAGGAAGCAAATAAGAGTCTCAATGAAATTAGTGGAAATTATGTTTTTAGATGTACACCTAAGATGTTCTTTGTATGTAATGCCCTAATCCTTTTGGAATGTTGGTGACAAGGTGTGTGTGATTGACAGGAGCATTCCAAGACAGTTATTGTCAGTTAAAGACAATTTAAAAAGTCAGTTTAATCATAGAGAGTGGTTCTGCAAATTGAAAGAGAGCGAGAGAGAGAGGAATATATAGAGAGAGTTCTCAATTGTTTATAGGCTCAGGATTTATAGTTAGTTATTGCTTTGTTATGGTATGGAAGTCATATTTCTTACTGAAATAACTGCTGATGATTCAGTACCTCAATTATTGACAGGTTTTTATAACAATTATATTTGCCTCTTCCATGAGTTTGAAGTGAAATTTCTAACAACATTTTTTCCTTGCACTGGAGCATGAACACCTAAAAATGTAAAGTGTGAATGCAATGAATGCATTTGCAAGTATGAGTCGAGTCATCAGAGCATCGAACTTAAGTACATAGTACTTTCAGACCCACTGATTTCGGTAGAGTTAGAGTGCCTAACGAAGGGTTTCTAGATTGTGTCCTGTGTATTATCCTTCTTCTTTTTTTAACAACACGTAAGTCTATGCCTCATTAAAAGACAGATGACTGATTTTAAAAGACATGGGCTAAATCACATGAGACTGTTCCCATCCTCTCCTCCTTCCTATAGTCCCCCATGTACCCCCAAAATCTGTTCCAGAGGGTCCCCCAATCCTCAAGAGCACATGTCGTGGTGCAGGGGGAGGAGAAATCTGCTCCACTGGTGGATGCCGTTCTGTCAGCAGATAGACACAGTGGATTTCATCCATGATTGCAGCCTGGAGCCAAATTTGCTGATGACACCAAATTATTTAGGGTGGTTAAAACAGAAAGAGATTGTGAGGAACTCCAAAGGGATCTCTTCAAAGTGGGAGAATGGGCATAAAAATGGGAAATGCGGTTCAATGTAAGCAAATGTGAAGTGATGCACGCTGGGGCAAAAAATCCCAACTTTCAGGTGTTAGCTGATGGGATCTGAGCTTGCGGTGACTGACCAAGGAAGAGATCTCGGGGTTGTGGTGGACAGATGGATGAAAATGTCAACCCAGTGTGTGGCTGCTGTGAAAAAGGCAAACTCCATGTTAGTCATAATTAGGAAACGAATTGAAAATAAAACTGCCAATATCATACTCTCTTATACAAATCTATGGAGTGACCATACTTAGAATACTGTGTACAGTTCTGGTCATCACACCTAAAAAAAGGGATATTGTAGAGTTGGGAAAAGTGCAGAAAAGGGCAACTAAATGATCAAGGGCCTGGAGCAACTCCCTTACAAGGAAAGGTTACAACAGCTGGGATTGTTTAGCTTAGAAAAAATGGTGAGTAAGGGGAGACATGATAGAGGTGTACAAAATTATGCATGGTGAGGAGAACATGGATAGGGAAACATTTTTCTCCCTCTCTCATAATAGTAGAGCCTGGGGTCATCCTGTGAAGTTGATTGGCGGGAGATTCAGGACAGATAACAGGAAGTACTTCTTCACACCGGACATAGTCAAACTATGGAATTCACTACCACAAGATGTAGTGATGGCCACCAATTTGAATGGCTTTAAAAGGGGATTGGACATGCTACCCCCAGTATCAGATTCAGTATGCCTATGTACACCAGTTGCTGGGGCACATGGGTGGGAGGGTGCTGTTGCACTCATGTCCTGCTTGTGGGTTCCTGTGGGCAGCTGGTTGGCCACTGTGTGAACAGAATGCTGGACTGGATGGACCCTTGGTCTGATCCAGCATGGCTCTTCCTATGTTCTTATGTTCTTAACCTCTTTTCTTCTTTTGCCAATACAAAACAATACAAGCACAATTCAACCTGTGTTCCTGAATAAGTCCAATTGATTTCAGTTAAGTTACGTGCGTGCTTAGTCATCTCCCATTCAAATAAATGGGAGTTATAAGTGCTTAACTTCAGCTCATTCTCTATGCTCTTCTATCAACATGGAGCTTTGGCTGGTCCTGAGCTTCTATTATTTCTTTATTTGTTACATTTATGCCCCACCTTTCCCTCCGAGAATTCAAAAGCAGCATACATGATCCTCCACCTCTCCTCAATTTTATCCTCACAACAACCCTGTGAGGTAGGTTAGGCTGAGAGTCAGTTACTGGCCCAAAGTTACCCAGTGAGCTTCATGGGCAAGTGGGGACTTGAACCCTGGTCTCCTCAGTTCCTGTCCAACACTCTACCACTACACCACACTGGCTCTCATGACATTTACATGCTGTTAAAGGACACACCTTGAAGGAAACAAAAATAAATATCAGCCACTCTGCTTGGGGCCACAGGCAAGCTGTGGCTGCCAATAGAAGGCAAGGCTTCCAAGACAGGAGAGGACAAGCTAACGGAGGGGGGGGGACGGGGGACGAGGGACGACAGCTTATTATGCAACCACAACTATGGAGAATATAAGCATGTTCTCTGAGGGAAGAAAAAGA